>OX411259.1:3875264-6275264 GCA_948150575.1 Tinea pellionella | reverse complement strand
ATCACCACCAACAATTCAACAAGCCCTAGATGCCGCTAAGTTGGTAGAAAAATTTTTGCTGTTTAATCAAGACGATTCCACCACACATCTAGATATGAATAGAATACATAAAATAATACAAAACAAGTACTGGCATAGCAAAAAACGTCAAACAAAGTTATCAGACTATATGTATAAACAATAATTTATAATACATACATATTAAAAAATCTTGTTAATATGGTTGTTTTTTTGTTCACTCCATATAACGAAAACTCTCTATAACGACAAAAAATGCTCAGTCCCTTGAGTTTCGTTATAAAGAGTTTACACTGTATCTGTTTTTTTATATACCTAATTCAATATTGTCTATTGATTGGTAAATGATGTGTTGATATAATTAAAATGAATTAGTAAACAAATAAGATATTATTTTGTTACTAAATTATTAGGTATAAAGTGGGCCCAAAAATGGGCTTTCTTCTTTCCAATGTCCCTGGCCACCCCAACTAAATGATGTTAGTTGTATTTAATGGTTAAATGAGTGTACCTACACTCGTACATGGTATAATGAGGTGGTCGGCGTGTGAAGCTCTCGCTCCCGGTACGTACAACAGCTTCTTGTGGTGAAACGATATTGTAACATTGATGTAGAAAATTATAATAATAAAATAAATAGTTTTTTGTGGCGAGCTGGAATAGTTTTGTGGGTAGTCTTTAGGTATGGAGCCAGGGTAATAAATATATTTACAAGCTTTAGAGTTATTTTCCGAAGTATTTTTTTCTTTTTGTTTTATATAGCATTATAACAATTTGCCAGTGTCAAAGTAAATATTTTGCATCAAGTTAATAATATTGTTCATCACGAGTCATTCATTTATCACACTAAACAAAAAATTGTTCCAGTAAAGTGGTAGAATCCTTACTGAAACTTCGTAGACAGTTTTGGAGGGAAAATGGAAACACAGGTTCTCTTCTTTTGAGTTGTTTGCCCACACTCACGCACGTTCACGAACATTTAATGGTTCGAAATACAGACAACCTGACGTCTCAAGATGGCCGCCAAAGCTCCACAAAGTCTCTTTGACTACGCGTTTTACGTCCATACACTACTCCCTCAATGTCCCTGTTAGGGACTGAATAGATTTGGTCGCTCAGTGTCGATAGGCACTATTAAAGAGTGGTAGGCAAGACTGATGATGGTTATTTACCCAGTCTACCGTCCTGGGGCAGTACCACCACTTTCGAATGTACCTAACACTCTTGAAATGACCTTGTCAAGTTTCGGGAGCTGTTTGAAAGTAGCCAGGTAGTAGGTAAGTGGAGTGTGCTAGATGTCTCCTCAAGCCGGTATAGCGGAGGCGACTACTTCCGTTCATAGGCTGTACTTTAGCTTTACATCAGGCGCAGTGTTGTCATATGTCGAGCTAGAATTTAAAAAGCACTGAGTGTCGTCTCTATAGAGATTTTTTTTACAAACTGCTACAGCTTCCATTTTACTGATAGTACGTTCAAAAATACAAGGTTTTTATTGTAAAAATAGCTTATCCATTTTCATTTTAACTCTATGTTAAAATGAAACGTGGTTCCAAGACATGTGGGCATCCATTCACTCGAGCAAAACGACCGGGGAACGATTTAAAATAAAAACAAGTTTGTTTTTTTTTGTCATCTCAAAAATACTCGTTACATACCATCGCTTCTGTAAGTATACGAGTCGTCTTGTTCTCTAAATATGTTTAATTAACATATAAAATATTTAACTAGGTTTTTTTTTACCGTTTAGGCCATAGATATAACCTATATAGGTACTAACTGGTGTGCACTGCCAATTTAGATGGTACCTACATGCTCGTCTCCTCAAGCCGGCATAGTGGAGGCGACTGCTGCCCGCACAGGTTTCTCTGTAGTGGCAGTTGTATCCATTCATGGACCGCACTCTAGCTTTACATCAGGCGGAGTGTTGTCACATGCCGAGCTACAATTTTTTTTTAACTAGAGGAGGAAACATAGATATGAAAAAAGTAGGCCACACGATTTGACAATGTTGCTGTCAAGTCAAATACTAACTGATAGAGTTTAGGTGGCTGTGGTCATCTTTTCTCTCGCGTCATATTGGGAGCGTTATTGCACATCTAGTTGTATATATCAATGGTTTAGGTTTAAATAAAAATTACGTTATTACCTATTACCTAAATTATAATAAAAAAATTGTAGAAAAAAACGTCCTCATTTTATCTCATCTCAAGTTGTGTGCGTGTTGAATTTTTTTGAATGATGATTAATATTTTTAATGATAATTCTCATCATAATTTTATAATAACAAATTCAGTATTTTAATATGCCAAAAATTGATAAAATAAAAAACTAATAGTATTAAAGATGTAGGTAATAGTATGTTTGTTTGTCGCCCAAACACTTTCAAACGGCTATACTGACCTTGATCAAAGGAAAATGCCCATTTTGGGCCCACTTGACACCTAATAGTTTGGTAACAAAACAATATTCTAAAATAATATCTTACTTTTTTATTAATTCCTTTTAATTATATCAACACATCATTTACCAACCAATAAGACAATGTTTAATTACATAAAAAACAGATATCATCAATTATTAAAGCATAACCTCAAATATTGCATCAGAAAACATCTAATTACTCAATAACCCGGGTGAAAAATTTAAAACCTAATAAGGAATGTAGATTTATTTTCCTACAAAATTAACTAAGAATCATCGACGAACTCGAAAAAAAATTGTGGGCCAATTTCTCTTAGGCGAATAGCCATTCTCCTTTATTTTTTTCTTGTGTTTAATTCTTTTAAATTAAAAATTAACGTAAGTACGTAAGTTTTTACCTACAGCTGTATTTAGATTTTTTTTTTAATAGGTATTATAGGCAATTAGTTAAGTCCTCTATTTTAAAAAAAACATGTTTCCAATTAAAAAAAAAACTAACACGTATAAATTAATTTACTACTTTACATAATTGCTTGTTAATATTTAACTTTGGTTTATATTTTAGTCACCCTATTTTAAATTCGCACGTCACAAAAACACCCCTAACAATTTATAAAATAGAAAAACTCATGACTAGTCATCACCGTTAAAAAAGTCATGCTAATATTTTTATCGCGAAAATACGATTTTTTTTATAGGTAACTATTGAACATTAAAAATCGCTCGCATTTGTCATAAACACGGAAGTTAGCTGGAAGACAATGCTAATTAGCATTAAGTTCGCCTGTGTGGACACTACACTAAGCTTTAAATAAATAAATTTAAAAAAACCCCGAGGTGAGAATTGAACCCACAACTGCGTTCTCCGCTTTGCGTACAATCGGATACTCAAACCTAGGTTCAGTGGCGGACTAAGACAAAAGCGGGCCCTAGGAAACATTGTAATTCCGGGCCTATTTTTCAGTCATTTGCGTTTCGTAAACACAAAATTTTCGGGCCCTAGGTTGTCTAGGCCTCAGTCCGCCCATGGTTCTTAGGGACCCCAAAATTCTACAAAAAAATTGCAACAACAAACAGGAAAAGGTAGCAAAATTAGATTTATTTTTAGGTTTAATCGTAAAAACTTAACAAGGAAACAAAAAAACTTTCACATTTTATCTATAAGTCAGAGATTTCTGTTACAAACGTATCTAGGAAGCGTTAGGTCTACGGCAATATAGGTACCTAGGTAGGCTATAAAGTTCTAATCTACAAGATTTAAATCTTAGTTTATGTATCGTTCATTTGCAATCTAGTTGTTTCCCGCGCTAAACGGCTTGACACACTTACTACAGAGACCATAAACAACAAGAGGGAAGCTCTATGGCGACCGAACTTATCTATCTACTCATTACTAGCTACCAAGCTACAGAGTTATGGAAAACTAAGAATTAGATTTATTAATAGTTTTTGGTAAATTCGTAGTCATTATTGTATCGTGTGCCCGCGTATTTATATAGATAGTGACGCGGTTTGCCGTATTCAATAATAATGAAGAACCTCTGCTCGCCGCGGCACAGAAATATCCCCTGTTTACACCCACTCGTAGAGCGCGCGCCGCACTCCGCCGACCGCATTTTATTTTTTCGCTGTCGCACATTTCGCCGTCATAGCTATTTCCACTCGAGCCATTATACTCGGCGCCTCTGTGTGAGTGAGTCCACGTGGACTCGACGCGGGAAAACGCGCTCGTCTCGCGAATCCGCCTCCGTCATTGGCGCAGAAGCCGCGATCGCTTATTAAAGGCGGAGTTACACGCGTTTCGATTCGACTATTGGTGACGAGCGGCGAGACCGACGCCACTATTGGCGGTCCGTATTTTTATAAGGTCGCGGGTCCACGTGGACTCGTTTATCTATTCAGACGCCGGCGGCGCGGTCGCGGGCGGCGGGGGCGGCGGGGGGTATACGGGCAATCAGTAAAGGCGGGAGGAATACGGCCATATTTATAAGAGCTGCGGGGATGCAATCACGAACGCGGTGCCGGCCGGGGGTGTGGGGGCGGAGGGCGGCGGCCATTTTGAGGGCAGCTCTTTTTATTCGTTTTTCGCGGGTATTCGGCGTGCGTCTGTCGCTGTGTGCGCGCTAATTGACGGGCTAATGAGGCCACAGATACGTCTTATTGATTCACTTACTTATTGCGTCTACATAATTATGTTTAAATTAATATTATCGTATTATTATTGGTGTTC
This sequence comes from Tinea pellionella, assembly GCA_948150575.1. NCBI lineage: Eukaryota > Metazoa > Arthropoda > Insecta > Lepidoptera > Tineidae > Tinea > Tinea pellionella. Next base: position 6,270,595 of record OX411259.1, on the reverse strand, counting down.
ACTCAATTGCAACTTTCACTACGTGTGTCAATTTATGTGGCCATACTTAGTAGGTACAATGACACTAAACAGAATGTACCTATTAACAAAATTATTGTTTTTTTTATTGCAGCTCGGCATATGACGCCAGAATGCCGTCCATGAACGGAAATGACTGCTACTAAAGATTAATTTTTACAGGCAGCAGTCGCCTCCGCTATGCCGGCCTGGGGAGACGAATGTGCACCATCCAGATAGACAATTAATGTTGAAATATTATTTTAATGTTTATTAAATTAAATAATATTCCAGTGTAACAATTTAAGGAGATTAAATTATTATAATTGAGTAGATATTTATTCGATTAAAAAAAAAACTTGACAAATTCAACACAAAAAAAGGTGCCTATAGTCATCCTGGAAAAAATCACTTTAAAAATAAATAAATAAAAAAGCGATTTTTTTTTAAATATAGCATAAGTTGTTCAATGTCACCATCAATGGTGATATGAAACGAGTACTAACCCTCAAGAACTCGAGAGCAAACATCCAGTCACCGCGCGTGAATCTACGAATAATTCACACGCGAGCCCTACAACTTTACATACAAAAAACTACATAAAATACACACCACTTAACATGCAAAACTCTACTTTATTTCAACATTCATAAGCACTAAAATTGCGTAACAACAATTAGCAGTTATGACGTTTCAAAATTATCAAGTCATACTCAATTTATATCACCTTTACGCGTCTTAATTACAAAGTAAAATAAACTTTATCTTCAATAGTAATAAGGATTAAAATTGAATGAATAAAAAATTGATTTATGTCATTTTAGTTCGTCAATGTACACTCAACCCCCGTCACCTTAGCGTCCCCCCAGCCGCAAACTGAGTTATTTATCGTTCGCCCCTCTTTTTGCCCCCCTTGAACCGTGGGGACAGGAAATACCCGCACGTATTTTTACCGCATCCAAGTCCTGAGGTCGAAACGCTTTACATGAAGATATATATTTTTTAATTGTTATTTATGTTAAAATAAAACAATAAATTTCATATAAATTACCACTAAGTTTCTTATTAGATAAGTACCTTCATATTAATTACTTATTTCATTATTTAGTTAATTTTTAAAGATAATAATAAAATACTTTAACTATTGCACAAAATACAAACAGAAAAATTGCAAAAGATGAACTTAATGCTTTAACGTGAAAGCCAACACCTGAGCGTCCATACATTTTGTTTTACAACATTGTTTGAAACATAGCAGAGTTATGTAGAAGTTAAGTAATTTTATAAACTCAGCACTAATTATTATCGCAAATCACTATATTAAACAAATAGCTACGGCACAGAATATACCTATAAAATATTTGTGAAATATAACCAATATAAAATGATTAAAATATTTAAAATGCATTTTATATATTCTGTGCCGTAGCTATTTGTTTATTATAGTGATTTGCGATAATAATTAGTGCTGAGAAAGTTATAAAATTTACTTAATTTCAACATAACTCTGCTATGTTTCAAACAATGTTGTAAAACTAAATGTATGGACGCTCAGGTGTTGGCTTTCACGTTAAGTATAACTATTACTTATATATAAAAAAAGCGATAATGAGATTAATTTTGAGTTTTGGCGGCCATCTTGAGACGTCAGGTTGTCTGTTTTGAATTATTTTCCTAGACTTGTGTTTCTTCGAGTGTTAATGTGCAATAATGGCGGATTATTAACCATTGTTCGTGAACGTGCGTGAGTGTGGGCAAACAATTCAAAAGAAGGGAACCTGTGTTTCCATTTTCCTCCCAAAACTCCGTAGGAAGTTTCAGTAAAGATTCTACCACTTTACTGGAACAATTTTTGACTTGACTGAGACTTGAACTGACTGTTTGTGTGATGAATGAATGACTCGTGATGCACAATATTACCTATTAACTTGATGCAAAAAAATATTTACTTTGACACTGGCAAATTGTTATAATGCCATATAAAACAAAAAGAAAAAAGAGATTAATTTTGTTTTAATAAAAAACAGTTTTAATACAAATTAAAATAAGTATAATAAAATTTTACTAAATCAAATCAATAGATAGGGTTGGTTGTTCAAAATAAATCTATTCACAGATCGTAACAAATACCAAATAATAACACAAACGATTACCACCCCTCGCACGTTTATATTTTGAAATAGGGGTTGCATTTAAAGTAATATATCTCTTACATACAATTAAAAAAAAAACTTTCGTTATTTCCCAATTGAAAAGAGAGACGATTGGGCCCACAATTTTTTTCTTGAGTTTTACGATAATTTTGAGTTCATTTTGTAGGAGAATAAATCTACATTCCTTATCACCAATCAGTTTTAATTTTTTTACCCGGATTATTGAGTAATTAGATGTTAACTGATGCAATATTTGAGGTTATTATTATTTTAAATGCTTTAATAATTGATGATATCTGTTTTTTATGTAAATAATTAAACATTGTCTATTGATTGGTAAACGATGTGTTGATAATTGATATAAATGAAATTACCTAATTATAATAATTAAAAAAATAAGATATTATTTTAGAATATTGTTTTGTTACCAAAATACCTATTAGGTATCAAGTGGGCCTAATAATGGGTATTGTCCATTTACCAGCAAAAAAAAAGTATGTCACACATTTTGAGGTAGAAATCGACTTCCTTCGCATTACAGATGCTCCAGTTGACTTCACTATGCTGACTTGAGGAGACGAGTTCACAGTGTACATTACTGTCTTGTTATACCCGGTTCAAATTTATTTTTCAAAACGTGCCTAGCCCGTAGAGATTTCTCTGTGGTAGCAGTTGTTTCCATTCATGGACCGCACTCTAGCTTTACATCAGGCGGAGTGTTGTCACATGTCGAGCCACTTAAAAAAAAAAGTCACTTAGGTATTTGGTATTACACGTATATAGTGCGGGGAGTGTGCACTGTCAATCTAGATGCTGCATATTCGTCTCCTCAAGCCGGCATAGCGGAGGCGACTGCTGCCTGTAGAGATTTCTCTGTAGCAGCATTTGTTTCCGTTTCATGGACCGTACTCTAGCTTTATATGTATGTCAAGTTACATTATTTTTTTCACTAACCAAGTTATTTGTGATTTTTTTTTGTAGTTTTATTAGTCAGGTAACGTATCCAACGACACCTTGTATTGAAAGAGTGGGTAAAGTGTAGGGAGATAGAGGGTGGAAGCTTAGGGCTTCGCTAATTCCAAACTCGTGACCTCTTTGTAGGGTTACCATACATTTACTAAATAAAAACTACTTTCCCCTAATAATTTTGAGGTCGTAGTCTAGACTTCTAGAGGTAGAATGCGATCTCATTCCATGAGACTCGTGTTCAAATCCCGCTGTGCTCGCAAACACTAGCTTAGTATGTATTTTAAGTAACTAAGTATTATAAAATATTTTACAAATCGAATCGGAAAAAGTAAAAAAAAAATATTTCTTGATTGGTTTTGACTCAGAACGAGTGGAACATCTAAAACGTATTAAAAAAATCTAGCAGCGTAATTCCAAATAATAATACCTAATAAAGTCAAAAATTAATTTAAAATAAAATTTCGGCTGAAACAAATTATTTAATTAAATCACCTACTTATTAAAATATGTACTCTCCTTGTTTTGGAGGAAAAATAAAGATACTTATACGTTCTTCTATTTTGAATAATTTCACCACACACACATAATAATCCACCATTGTTATCGATATCTGTAGATTCCACGCAATTGAGCAGCCATGGCCGCTCGTTGTGCGTGAGGTGGTCCGCTTCATCGCAGCCACCCGATGTCTTCCAGGAAGGACTAGAGACTTCACGTTCCTGTGCAGGAAGTATCCTTGCCGAGGAACTTCTGTCGTGGTTCGTCCACGCTGCTGCACTCCAAGAGCACGTGCGCGACTGTCTCTTCAGCATCCTCTGCACAGAGGGCTGTCTGTAACATTAATGTCGTGTAAGTGTATTCAAACACTTAAATAAACACAAGAAAAAGAATTCATACAATAACTTGCGAGCTATGGTAACCCTATTTCACCCCAAACTCATCGTTTTCCCGCCGGATTTGCGTTTCATACGTAAAAATAAAAAAAGGGCGCGAAATCGCCCTCCCGTTTCGACTAGCCGATTAGCGCCGTCCGGGGAAATTAAAAAGTATTTTATTTTCGCTCCCATCCACACAATTATTGTATTCTGATTTTAATAGCTTTATATCTATTTTGTGGACGTATTATTGCTTGAAATTGGATGAAATGGTACAGATTCTATTAACAATCGACATGCCAAGAAGAAAGATGTCCTGGGATGGTGAAGGCGTGCTGCATTAACGTGAGAAATCCACAGGCACCACCATATCTGCGTGTGGAAACCAGATCAGGGCTTCAATTAACTCGAGTAGGAAAGATTTGGGAAGATAGGAAATTTCGATAAATTATTAGGTAGGTTTTGCAACGTAAATCTCTTATCTCAAAGGTAGGATGCACTCTTAAACCAATTATCATCTTTTTTTTTTCTTTTTTGTTTTATATGGCATTATAACAATTTGCCAGTGTCAAAGTAAATATTCTTGCATCAAGTTAAAAATATTGTGCATCACGAGTCATTCATTCATCACACTAAACAGTCAGCAGGTCAAGTCTCAGTCAAGTCAAAAATTGTTCCAGTAAAGTGGTAGAATCTTTACAGAAACTTCCTACGGAGTTTTGGAGGGAAAATGGAAACACAGGTTCTCTTCTTTTGAATTCTTTGCCCACACTCACGCACCTTCACGAACACTTAATAGGTAGTTAATAAATAATCCACCATTATTACACAACACTCGAAGAAACACAAGTTTAGAAAAATAATTCAAGACAGATAACCTGATGTCTCAAGATGGCCGCCAAAACTCAATTATCATCTTTTGATATAAAATATGTAATTTTACGTTATATTTTAACACTAATACCTACCTAAAATTATAACCAAAATAACTTATAACTACTAACATTCCTTCCTATAAAAGAAACTATAAATAAATCAAATATTAGTACAAAAAAACTAACAATAAAGACAAGTATACTTTTGTCCATTCCTTAAATTGTTAGAAACTTCTTCATAATTATAAAAAAAAAGGTTTCCGATTTCAAAAGGCTGGCAACCCATTAGCTATAGTAATGTAGGTACTAAAGCTAGCAGTTTAAAAAAAATATAGCCAAGTTCGAGTTTTATAAGATAACATGCAAATAATTGTATTGACAATTGTCTCGACTTTTTTCCACAGGGATAGGCAAAGACAACGGAACGTCACTTACCACGATCCTGACACAACACCCTCGCTTCCTTCACATCCACAATTCTCTTCATGCACGCCCGACGGTTATGGGCACTAGGCAGCCCAGCTTTCATGAGGATGTCTCCTATTTGATCGGAAAACACCCTTCTTAGTCTGCCTTGTTTAACGCATCCATTCACATCAGTTTTATATATTCTGATATCTGATAAGATAACAAAATGGTTTTTGATTATTTTTTTATTTTTTGAGCACTCCCTTTTTTGGATTTTTTAAATTTTAATTTTTAAAAGATTTCCTAACGGTAACTGTAAATGTTTAATACTAATTACACGCCGTTCACGAAGCGTGCATGAAGAGAATTGTGGATGTGAAGGAAGCGAGGATGTTGTGGGAAACCTATCCCTATGAGAAAAAGGCGGACAATTGTATTGTATTGTATTGTATACGCCGTCATATACTTTTAAAATAAAAGATAGTGAAAAATAAAAGCATTTTTTAATAGTTAAATTTATCTTTTTCAATTGGGGCTTACGGAACCCTAAAAATGCCAAAGAAAAAGTTCGCTCAACGTCCGCTATTCGGGAGATTTAATCCGCTACAGCTCTGAACCGCGTTCCAGATTATTTTAATTTTTTTTTTACTTTTTATTTAAAGGAATTATTCTATCATCTTTTTATTTTAATTGAAAAGCGTTATTAGGGTTTAAGTAAAATTGTGGTTTTTTTATTTATTCTTTTATGTTGGTACTTACCTAGATATACATTTAATCACGTAATCAAAGTCCTACCTAAGGGTTAACTGCTAAAGTTTTTTTTTTACTGTAGCTCGACATGTGACAACACTCCGCCTGATGTAAAGCTAGAGTGCGGTCCATGAATGGATACAACTGCTACTACAACTGCAGCTATTAAAGAGTGGTAGGCAGACTGATGATGGTTATTTGTCCAGTACCACCACTTTTGAATGCAACACCCGTGAAGTGACCTTGTCGCGTTTCGGGAATAGTTTGGAAGTAGCCAGGTATAACGAGAGGAGTGTGCACTTTCAATCTAGAGGGTACATGCTCAGGCCGGCATAGTGGAGGCGACTGCGATTTCTCTGTAGTAGCAGTTGTTTCCGTTCGTGGACCGCACTCTAGCTTTACATCAGGCGGGGCGTTGTCACATGCCGAGTTACAATACAATGCAAAATTATAATGCAGTTTGCACCGATGTCCTATTCCAACGCTCACTGACTTGTGCACTTGTTCTCGAGAATCGTTTCAAATTCAACAACTTCTACACTAGTTATGCAAAAAACATCTCTATTTCGACTGTTATAAAGCTGTTTATCGCGTTGCTACTGTTTCGTAATGAGTTCTGGAAATAATGCATGAAAGGATTGTAAGCTATTTTAGCTTTTAAACTCGTAGTGTTAGATGTTAAAATTGCATAACTCTGAGGAAAGATATATTTTTCTTTGTGTGTGTTAACGGAGGTGAGAAATACATTAGTGGTGCCGTTTTCTATTGGTCGTTGCTTCTGTGTTGATATTAAGAAGTCCACGTGGACTCCACAAAGTTGCTTGTCCCGCTTTTTTTCGTTTGTTCACACGTTATGCGTCTCGCTCTAATCTACGACGAAATGTGGAATGTCGTGTTCCGGAGTTGTTCAGAAAGTCGTGAGCGTGCATCGTGGTTCTGAAGCTTACTTAGATACAAATAGATGTAAGTGCTATACAATTTTGTGTGAGTTTATTTCTTATTCTATTCGTATTAAAATCGATAATTGCTTATTAGTTCCAATCCTTTGTAACTATTTCATTGGGGTTAAGTATTGATAAGCATTTTTTAAGTCAATTAAGCTTGTAAGCTAAAAGCGGTTGTTGCTACATTTAAATTATCGGCTGGCATTCAAATAACGCCATTTTTTTGGTGTCGGCACTATTTTATTTATAGGTATAGTGTATATTATGCCGGAATGGCGTGGGCGCTGTATCGCTATTCATTGATTTAGTCACGGATGTCGGGTTAACTGCAACTTTTAAACGTGCTTATGACTTTAATGAGTTCGATCTTTATGACATTATGCAAAACAATATGTCATTAATTGTTACTAATAGGTTTAGGTGAGTGGGTTGGACGTTAGTGCTTATTGCCTAATATAGGTCATTGGTTTTAAATTTGACCACAAAATTATAAATCATTACGTAGGTACTTATAATATGTAAGTGGATTTATTTACGGTAAATATAGGTCTACCTGAGTAAGTATGTCAAACAAATTAAGTAGGTGGTACCCTCAGTAAGTATTAATAAAACAATCGATTTAAGTGCCTATTTTCCTTTAATTATTTCGGTAAATAATCTATAACGATATCTAATCCGTTAAAATACAAAATTATGATCCATCTCAATTAATAATTCATTTTAATTGAGCTACGCTTATCATGAGTTAACGCTATATATTTGTAGCGCCATCTACTGGTGTCGGTTCTGAATTAAAATTATAATATGTACCTATTAAATTAGGTATTTATTAATGTTAATAAAATAAAATAAATACATTTATTATTTAAGATTATTTTAATTAATTTAATGTTTTCTAATACTTAACTCTTGAAATCAAAGCTATTATAAAAAATATATGATATTGCTAGATTAAAAAAAAACATTCTCCTACATGTTTTAATTATATATTTTCACAATGTGTTGTTTTTTTAAAGACAAACACTTAATCTTACTGGTTATAAGATTTGTAGGTAATATCTAGATTTGGAATAAGAAATAGGGAATTCTTAACACGACAACTTTGTTACGCACATAGATAATGCCATAGTTTATCCTACTACTTTTTTTTTTTGTAGTATTCATTGTCCTCTATGGTGTCATTTATGGTTGCGCCATTATTGTTTTTCTCGTTGGTGTATCTGTCAAACTTTGTACAGCATAATACATTTCCGTTTTTACATTAGTAAGAATGATATATTTGTTAACAAAGACGTCAGTGTTTCGCGTATAAATTACACACAGTCAGTTTTGAGTTTTGTGTTGTCAGTGAACAGTGTTTTTTGTAGAGATCGTGCGAGCCTTGGAAAGTTTTGTATTATAATTTTTGTTTTATTTTTTAATATAAATGTTGACGCAAAAATATGATGATATGAAAATATTTAAAGAGACTTCGTATGGTGAGTGCATGGTAGAAGTGATATCTACATCTTGACGAGGGCTCGTGAAACATGGCCTGATGATGAACGGATGTGACGAGAATACGGAGGCACCCGTTGCAGAGCGCAACGAACGTGCCAAAAAGTTATATCGGTGAGTTATATCATAATATTTTAGTATGGGCGGTGCAAAAATGATATTGCACTTGCCTTCGACATAAGGTCAAAGGTGATCGATGGAATATGCAGTGGAGCTCTTCATAAAACCTGTAAAATCATATTTCTTAGTAATTGTGTAACAAATTTAAAGCAATATATTAGGTAAGCATCAAAATTTAAAAAATTGTACTTAGAAGTATTTTTAAATCGCAAATGATACCATTTTTCTTTTCAGATACATAAGTGATATAGCACGCGCGATAGACGAGGTAACAACAACATGCCAAACAATACCCAATCTATTCAAAACAAGTTTAGAAGTGAAACGGCAGAAATTACGAGAGCATTGTGTAAAACTTCTATTTCTCGATCCAATTGGCTATGGAAAAAAGGCTCTGGAACTACTATGGAGGAAGGTGTACTATGAAACTGTATCCAAGGCAAAGAAACTCCGGGAAAATGAGGAACAATATGATAATTACTTATTCACTCATATAATGTCTGGTATAGGGCAGTTTCATTGCCTGATTGAAAGATTCCAATCTGAGATCAAGCTTCGGCTAAAAGAACTAGATTACACTCCTCTTCATAAAGATGAAGAGTCGGAACTCAAACATGAGTTGGCATTAGAACAATTAGGTCGTTATTGTATTCATTCTTGTCTTATTTACCTTGGAGACTTGAGTCGGTATCAAGCTGAGATATTTCACACTTTTGACCAATCTATTGCAGCCCGCTACTATCAACAAGCCGCACAAATAGATCTCACGTTAGGAATGCCGTATAACCAACTCGGAAATTTGTATATGGATAAAAATCATAATTTATCTTCAGCTTGCTATTATATCCGATGCTTGAATTCTGTAACACCATTCGAAGGCGCTGTTGGTAATTTAACAAAATTATTTGAGAAAAATGCGCAGTTAGCTGAAAGTATAAGCGGTAGTACCCATATTCAATCCCAACAAGAGCATATACAAGGGACAATATCAAAATTCCTCTCCTTAATTGAGATTTGGTATTTTGGCAAAGAAGATTCTGATATTCCGCAGCGTTGTAATGTTATAGTACAAGATCTCAGAATTGCTATGGATTGGGAGAAAGTGGCATTTTCCGAAGATATAAATAAGATCTATGAGCAGTATATGCAAACTTTAGAAGCAGAGGAAGTAAATCCATCATATTTGAACAATAATATTATACATGAGATTGTTGAAATTTGTATATTTACTGTTGCAAAAGTGAGTGACACAGATGAGAAAAGAGCATTTGCTGTCAAAGCATTTACTTTGGCTCTACTATCCCAACTCTTACATAAATTACTCCAAAAACTGCAGAGTTTTGGTTTAAAAAATCCAGCATCAAAGTATAGAAGCCGTTATTCATCAGTGCAAGAAGTAGAAGAGGAACAGGTTGAAATACAAAATGGTGTGGAAGCAGGGAGTGCAGAAGAAGAAGGGCCCAAAGCGAATGGTACTCATGATGAAGCAATTTCTGCCGAAAATAGTGCCGAGGAAGATGATGCAGATGTTATAGTACTTGATGAAAAAGACGAGACAGAAAACAAGGAAAATGACCCAGAAAAAACGAATGGTAAGCCAAAAACTAAAAGACGTCGCCGTAGACGCATCGCTTCTAACTTAGACTTGAGTGATGATACTGGAAGTAGTGGAGTAGATAGTGACGAATCGGGCATGGACAATGATGAATCTGAATCATCATGTCAATCGGACTCTCAAACTGATGTATCTGATAATGAATCAGACAAAGAAACTACAAAAATCAGTACAAAAGATGAACCAGATGATACAAATAATAATGAAGTTAAAACAGTTGAAGAAACTATTACAAATGGAGATAAAATTATCGATGAAAAATCAGATTTATTGGATTCTAATAAAATACAAGACTTTCTAAGAGGTGCAAATTTTTTACCAAGTCTGAAACTTTTACAAGATTGGGTACTTAAAGAGAAAGATTTAATATTGTCTTGCGGCGAAAGTGGAGAATCATTATTTCAATGTATTGTCGATTTATTAAACATCATGGAATATAATTTCACATTAAAGCATGAAACTGATGAAGTATGTAGTATTTTAGAATATGCCAAATGTTTAGCTAAAAACCTGGAACTCGAACATAGGACCATACCTTTACCGGAAGATGTGAACCTGCGCGGCACTAATGTATGCAAATTCGACACAAATGCGGCAGAATGGAATATTTTAAAACAATACAAGCCATCGGTTTATGAAGAGAATGTTATAAGGATTCTGAATTTTATTGATTTTGGTTCACAAATTGCTAATATTGTACCGAAAATTAGATATAATATGACGATGCAGGTGCATTATTTCAAGAAGACAACTCCGCCAAAATTAACTGTTAAAGTTAATCATAAAAAAAGTAGGGAATGGTACAATTCTAAAACTCCACAGGTAATTATCAGTTATTTTGTATATTAATTCTTGGTTTTAAAGGCTAGATGTGATCAACCAAGTCACATACAACTGGATTGAACCCAGTGTCCTCCGTTTTTTGCGCAAATGTTACGACCACTGGTATACTATGCCAGGCCGCCAAACTGAACCTGGAGCGTCGGCACCATCAGTTTTCTTGTTAGAATTTATATGTACATATTTATTAAAACATGATTAATTTTATTTTCCAGGTCCAAAATGACGGAACAGAATCTGGTTTACTACGACGCATGGGTAAATTATGGTTAGCGGCTCGTGTGAGGGAATTAGAGTTGGAAAAATGTGGTCGTGTTGCACCGACATTATTGGCAGTAGACGCGACCGCGCTAACTCTACATCTGAGACGAGTTAAGCAATTAATTAAAACGAAAACTTTTATCGTGTTAATACCTACTGTCGGTAAGCTGCTACATTCAAACACAACTAAAATTTTTTCAGTCATTTAACAAAATTTTTAAAACATTAATTACATTACAGTTCTGCAAGAATTGGACGACGTGAAACGTGAACAAATCGCCGCCCGCGACGCCATACGTTGGTTAGAAACACAATTACAAACCGGCTCGAGATACCTCAGAGCACAAAGATCCGGGCAGACGCGTTCTTTACCATTATTAAAATACCCTAAGAAAGCGCCACCACACGTTTACAATTTCATAAAAATCCTCGAGTTTTGTTATCATTTTGTAGCGGAAGAGAAACCGCAAGACTCTGATAATAACAAAAACACATCTATGCTCATGCTTTTGACTGGAAATGATCGGAACTCTGTCGAGGACCAATATAAAGAATTTAGTTTAACAGGAGCGGCGACGTCCGCTGGAATATCATTAGAATGCATCACCACATTCTACGCAAAATGGCGCTTATCCGCTCAGAAGAATGGAAAGAAGGGTTGAACAATTTGAGACAGCGTGAGGTGTCTGTTATTAAGAGTTGTTGAGGCGAGAAATGTCCCTGCGACATCCTTGAACGGCCATCGGCTAACTCTGAGGAAAATGTGGCGCTTATTTCTCGAAATAAGTGAAAAAAAAAATTAGAGCTATAAAATTATTAGACATTCACTTTAGAAAAAATCATTGCTAGACGTATAATTTTAGTTATCATTTCATGTTTGTGAACTTTTTTTATGACTGTTTATTTTTTATTTCATTACTCATTTACTGCAAATTGTAGGCAAATCTCATTGGGTTTTATTCAGTCATTCGAAATATAATAAATTTCATTAAGTATATTGTTTTATTTATCGTTTTAGAACCTAGGCTGTCATAGTAGAGATTCTGGCTGTACAAAAACACATTTTTTAATTTATATGTAACCACTCTATAATTTAATTAAGATTATGCCTAAAATATGAGATAAATTAAAAAATAATTTATTTATGTAACAAAAGGCTCTGATTTCACCATAGCCTAACAATGAGCACTCCAAGATTCCGAAATATATAAAAATAAATTAAAATATACTAAAGATGAAACTCACAACACATTAAAAATTAATTCTAAAAAGAAAATGATATTTTTAGTTACACTAAAGTACAGTGACGTTTATTTAAGATTAACTAAAACTAATATTATTATTAATTGGTTCTCGGAGTGTCCTCGCTTAGACTATAAGAGACCCAACTTGATTTAAATATAATATCTGTTACCTTAATGTAAAAATACAAATATGAACTTTTACAAAACAAAAAATCACAAAATATAAATAAAAAATATGCTTTATAATTAAATGCATATCGTATATAATTATATTTATTATGCATTATCTACTTGTATATTATGATTATCAAGTTCACGTGACATACAAAAAGTGCCACAAAAATATTTAAAAATAAAATTACTAATCTTGTTAGTTCATTTGATTGATTTTGTAGATTTTACTTAATAAATAGGAAACATACATATCACAAGATGTATGTCACAATGTAACAAGTTTCAACAGTCTTATAGCATTATTTTTACAGTATTGCACTTAGAACCTCAATATTGAGTGGTGTGATTTACAATAAAACAATATGGGTGTGAGGTTAGTGATGTTACAAACTCAACGTCCACTGTCTTAACTCACTAACTGTATCAGTTGTTGCACTGTGGCGCGATCCAACAGGCACAAGTCAAAGTCAAACGTCTGTGTGGTCACCTCGTAGCGACCTGTCTCCGCTATCAGATTAACAACGCGGTCCAGCTCTTCATTACTCTTAATAGTCATGATACGTTGCTGCAGCTCTCGTAACTGCTCCATATAGTCAGGCGATAATTCCTCGGCGTCCTCGCCGAGACTACTGGAGACGCCGTTGTCTTGGAGCTTAGTCTCCATTGTAGTGCCAGTGCTGCTCTCGCCAGAATCTTTTTCAGTCTTAACAGGTGTCTCGCTGGTTTTAGCTGCCTTGCGGTTGTCCGCCTCTTCCTCTTCTGCCGCTTTCCTTTTCCGACGCTCTCTCTTCTCCTCTTTTTTAGAAGATTTATCCTTATGCTTCTTAGATTTCTCTTTATGTTGCGCTATAGGAGGTTGAGGTTCTGGCGCGGGCGTGGGGGGCTTCACTAGCTCTGGAGAAGGCGGCTCTGCCTTGATTTCACTTACAGCTATTTCCTCCTCAGACTCTGATTGACTACTATTCATTTCGTCACCTCCAGGGTTCATGGGTTTCATAGCACCACTCTTAGAACTACACTGTGACGCGGTGTCGAGAGAATGAGGCGAAATCGGCTCTGGCGGTTTCTCTTTGGACACTGGTGTTTCTCTCCTTTCAATAATTTCATTTTTTTCAGGAGGGGCCTCTTTAACTTTGTCATGTTTATGTTTTTTCTCTTTACTGGATTCTTTGTGTTTTTCTCTGGATTCATCTCTTTTCTTATCCTTCTTTTTGTGTTTGTGTTTTCTTTCAGATTCACTTTTCTCTTTTGGCTTAACATCTTCTAATCTCTCTTGAGTTTCTTGAGGTGTCTTTCGTAAATTTTCTATAGAAAACTTGTTAAAACCTTTATCTGGCTTGGGTTTTTCTTTAAGTTGTGGTTCTTTTAAGATTTCTTTCTCTTTAGGCACTTCTCGGGGTTTAGGGATCTCTTTTGATGTTTCCTTAACATGCTCTTTGGGTGACTCTTTGACAGACTTGTGGCCATCTTTCTTATGTTCTTTCTTCTCTTTTCTCTCTTTGTCTCTATCGTGGCTTTTCTTTTCCTTCTTTCTTTTCTCTTTCTCGACTTTCACTTCTGGTGGTTCTATTTTTACTTTTCTCAAGTCGAAATCAATTTGATTTTGACTCATTTTGGATTTATAATCCTCTTTGTTAATACTGGATGCACTACTGGATCTTATTTGCGGACTAGGTGGCTTGCGGGTTGGACTGAGACATCTCTTCTTAGCTAGCTCTGGTGAGACCGCTCTATCACTCGATCTCTTGTTTGTTTTATCTTTGGACCTCTCAGAGTCCTTACTGTGACTCTTACCGGACTTTTCTTTGTTTTTGTCCTTCTCTTCCTTCATTTTTGTTTTCTCTGGTTTACTCTCTTTATGTTCATACTTTTGTTTTTGTTTATCTGAACTTCTATCTTTATCTTTTTTATCATTTTTGGAACTGCTACTGGATTTTTCTTGAAGTTTTTTAGGGTCTGGTGATATTTTGGGTGGTTTCTGTATAGGTAATCCAAATAAATTTTCAAAACTATTTGTTTTATGTGGTATTTCCTTGTGTTCTTTCGCTTTATGTTTCTTTGCCGCCTCTGTTGATAATTTTGGTTTACTGAGAAGTTGTTTTTCATCAGTGAAGGAGTCCCTACTTCTTGTTTCCTGATCAGGATTTGTGTAAAATGCATTGTTATTTACAATCATTCCACCACCATTCAATAACTTTCTCTTGAAATCTTCATTTGGATTTTGAAATATATATCTATCTTTTAATACATTGTAAGTCGCAGGACCCGTCTGTGGCAAGTTTAAATCATAATTGAATTTAATTTTTTTAGGCTCATCTTTGTTTTTTACATAAATTTCAATGGGGAGATTGAAGCCAGCGTATCCAGACTCTTTGACCGAAAAAGGTGGTTCCCTTACAACTGAAATGAAGAAAATAGTAATCTTGAGATTTAGAATAAAGATAATTATTCATATTACAAGTGATAAAACAATTTACTAAGATGCTGTAATCTACACTACATCTATTTCTTTATCTCAATTGATATTATCATTTAATATTAAAAGTGAAACATTTATCTCGAGATATTAAATAAAATTTAATAAACGTAATCAATAAAGATTATTTTTATGCTTATTTTATAAACAGAAAAAGAAAACCAAATAAGTGTCTTACCCCTTTTTGGCTTAGGGAATGTTTCATGCAAATGAAAGACGACTTTTTCTACGAATATACTGATATCGGCACCTTCCTGTCCTCGGACGAATACTTCCCAATCATGAGTGAAACCCTCTGGTGTCTTCTTCGTTCGTATAGAGGCTTCGTGCCCAATCTCAAACTGTACCTTAACAGCTGTCATACTCCACCTATAATGTAACATACACAATAAAAAACGATGCTTAATACATATAGAAACAACGAACGTTGTTTTGATTAAAGAAAGTCATAAATATTTAGAAATTGTGGAGTATTGCGATGTTTACCAGTTTTAACAATATAACTTTTACACTGTACTCACCGTTGTCCGTGTGGTATGTCATAGAAAACACGGTATATATCTTCCCTGATCACAATAGTACAAATTCATTAATAAACTGGCAAAACTTTCTAATTATTTTATAAACACTGAAAATAATCTTTTAGCGCCCTTGTTATTTTGGTCCGCCATATTCGTATGACGATAGTGTTGTACATTTGACATATAATAAACCATAAATCATTATTATACTTTCTCTTACATAATGTTCATTATTTAAAATATATTTATTAGTATAATACATTATTGCAAGAGTTCATACGTGCAAAAAAATATTCAAGTTTTGAAATAATTGTGTAAAGACTGTGGTGAATTTTAAAACTAATAAAGTCATAGTTAGTGGTTGTCTATGCCTATAAGGTTTATGCGATTTATGAAAATCTGAAAATCAGAGTTCTGAGTGTCTGTCATCATATTTTTAAATTAGACAAACTTAATATTTACACGGAATATGTTTGGTTTGGCATCTAACATACTTAAGCCCTTGCAGTAAGTACTTACAACCTATAATAACCTCAACTTTGCATAATGAGCCTAAACTATTTCCAGACTTATAAAACAAGCGCTAACAAGGACTAGTTACGAGGGTCTCCATACAGCTTCTAATAGTTTACCCAAGCCACTACTTAGTCCTCAGAAGATCGACTTTACATCTATAAGAACGAAAGTACGATGTTATTTTCCTCGGCCTAATGAAGTTAGAAGAATAAGGCGACACGGTTATGAGAAGAGAATGTCTACACCTGGTGGAAGAAGAATACTCATGCGAAGAATATTAAAAGGCAAATTTGTGCTATCACACTAAACTAGACAATGATAATAAAGTAGTTTAAATTGTATAAATTGCTTTATTGCAAGAAATGTATCCCAATTTTAATTCTAGCACACTATTTTGCTTATTATTGTAATTATAAATAAAAACTACAAACTAAATAAGGAACATCTATTAAAAACCTTAACTTTGTTACAAGCTTCAATAATAATTTACATCAATTAAAAATATATTTCTGTTGCGAATGAGTTGATCCGTCAGAGCTAGTAGGTGATTTTGCTGGTTTCAATAAGTTTGACACTTCGGAGACAACCCATGCTGTCATTTTTATTATGGCAAGATGTGCTGCAAGTTGGAGTACTAATGATCCAAATCCTTTGTATAAACCAGAGATACCCTCCTTAGATATTGTAGTATTGTAACAATCCATAAATCCTTCATAACCTGTTAAAATAGGTGTTACTGATGTACCAGTGTCTAGGTTGTCTATGATCGTTCTAGTCCCCTAAAAATATGAATATATTAATGGTATCCTGACTTCTAAGTCACTCTACCTTCACTCAAGAATATCTCACCTGTATATGTAATCTATGAATAATAGTTTCAAGTGGATAAAATATAATTTCCATAACAATAAAAGAGAAAATGTTTGCTTTTAATTCGATGTCTTGGATGAGTGGATTTTGAGTGGGCTTTTCCCCGTAACCGAAGAAGTCACTGACCTCATGTCTGTGCCTCTGTTGGAACCTTAACACTTTGGTTGCTAATTGACGGAGCGATATACTGAAAAAAGAAAATGCAAAATATAAATAAAAATATAGATTAATGTCTTATTTGGGTTGTATTGCACATAACAAATGTATAAATGAAATTATGTAATTAACACGTGTATATTCCATTTCTTAACCTCTGAAGACTATAGTGCCAAACTGATGTCGATTTATCAGTATTTGTATTAACAACTTGTCGATGAGTGACTCATTCATATGATCGGCAGTGGGGAAAAGAGGCTTCATTAAGTAAGAAGCGGTTTAGAATGCTTGTGGGACTTCGCCTGGTGTAAAGCTAGAGTGCGGTCCATGAATGGAAACAACTGCTACTACAGAGAAATCTGTACAGGCAGCAGTCGCCTCCTCTATGCCGGCTTGAAGAGACGAGCATGTACCATCTAGATTGACAGTGCACACTCTCGTTCTATCTGGCTACTTTCAAATAATTCCCGAAACTCGACAAGGTCACTTCACAGGTGTTACATTCGAAAGTGGTGGTACTGCCCCAGGACGGCAGACTGGATCATCAGTTTGCCTACCACTCTTCAATAGTGCCTATAGGCACTGAGCGATCAAAGTACATATAACAAAGTTACATTGGTACTGGTCAGAATTTAACGAGGTTCGAACACGGGACTCATCGATCGTGAGTTCACTCATCTTGCCGCTAGACCATGGCCGCTCTTACCATCGTACCATCTAGATCAACAGTGCACACTCCTCTCGTTATACCTGACTAAAATAGTATTATTTAAAAATACTTACAGAGCAACATACTTAGTAATACCAACACAGACTGTCGGTATAACAATAGCCCAAATAGGTAACATGCGTCCTCTACTCGGAGATCCCCACTCAAACAAACGAACCATACCCTCACGGAATACATCGAATAAAGCAGGCTTATCACTCGCAATATCACTCTGTACCGTCTCCACTAAACTGGCAGAATAGAACGGTGTTATGATTGCCAAGCTTATGCTAAAATTAAAAAAAAAAATTAGTTTTTCCCAACAGACAGTATAAGTGAAGTTAGGTACAGAATAAGTATTTAGTTACCTTTTTATAGTAATATGTTGAAGAAATTGTACAACTGATTTACATTTTTCAATTTCTCTAAAACAATAAAAAAAATAATTGACACATCTATACTATGTACTAAAGATGGAGATTTTTTTTATTGTAGCTCAGCATGACTCCATATGTCCATGAAAAGAAACAATCCATTTTCCTAAGTTTGTCGATGATTTTTAGTTAATTTTATAGAAAAATAAATCTACATTCCTTATTACTAATCAGTTTTAATTTTTTCACCCAGGTTGTTGAGTAATTAGACTTTTTCTGATGTAATACTTGAGGTTATTATTATATTAAATGATTTAATAATTGATGATATAAGTTTTTTTATGTAGTAAAAAATCGTCATTGATTGAAAAAAGATGTGTTGATATAATTAAAATGAATTAATAAAAAATAAGATATTATTTTAGAATTTTATCTCGTTACCAAACAATTAGGTGTCAAGTGGGCTCAAAAATGGGCATTCTCCTTTCTGCAGGCAGCAGCCGTCTATAAGCTGAACCAGCAACTACCACAGATAATTGTCTACAGACAGTAGTCACATCACTGTGCAGCTGGAGGAGACAAATAGTCAGGATGATACTACTTCAATTTACTTGTTAAAGGAGACTTTACTTTTGGTTGTACCATTCTTAAGTAATTTCTTTTTAAACTCTTCTCTGCAACACTATCTGTCACAGTAAGGACATTCAGCATTGGTTGTGGAATATTAGGATTATTTGACACGTCCTTCTCAATATCAGCAGAGGAGCTCCTTCTTAACATCCCCCAGATTTGGGCTATGCGAGGTCTCTTGGAACTTTCCTTTTTAATCTTTGTCTAGGTTCTGTCTTTATGAGGAGTTTGGAAGCAAGTTTGTTGGGGTGGTTTAACATGCGGTCTTTGTATTTTCTTGCAGTATTAGCAGCAACCGTACTTACAGTGGGTATAGTTAGATCATTATGAATAGATTCGTTTGTTATGAACCATGGTGGGCCTTAAGTAAATAATGACATAAAAATATACAAACTTTGGCCACCCAGTTCCCTTAGCAACAACATCTTCCACGGCCATGTTTAATCCCTTCACAATGCATGTTGATCCGATGCCCTTCCATAAAGTAGTAACGTCTTGTCTGCGATGTATCCTTAATACAACAGGAAGAAGTGTGTATGGTACTATGTGTTTGTTTTTTAAACTGTTGTGTACCTGCGAAGAAATAATAATTATTAATAAGAATTGATAGGATGTGTGTAAAGTCTTAGGGTTGAATTTTTCCTAACCTAATTGTCCTTCTTATGCTGACAAACTGCTCATGAAAATTAAGTTATTTAAGTATAAAAACTTCATTAAAGTTTAGTTTAATAAATAAAAGTTCTCCTTATAAATTAAAATAATAGTATTGTATGTGAATTTACTCATAAAGGCATTGGCTATAGGCCATTAAGTTTCTTCTTTTGTACATCAAATTGCAGGTGTTTTACAATGTGATGATTTCTTGGAGTGTTTGGCAGCAACATTTTGCTCAGAGACACTAATATATGAGCATTTTCACGGTGTGAGATGCCACAAAAAAGCTAGTTGTCCACTACCATAGCATACCAATATACAAATTAATACCAGTTATATATAATAACATTCACTGTACAATTTATAGAAACGAAAAACAAAAGAACCCCCCTGACATAGCCGCACGAATGGATGTGAAACACTAAATAATTAAAAAACAAACCTGACATTGTCTTCGGAGTACAATAAATGGATGACTTAGTAAGTTCTCAGTAATAAGGCTGGCAACGCTAACAGCTGTTGTAAAGTATGCATTGTTATCTGCAAATAAGCAATTGACTTATTATTTTGACACAAATAAACAATTGTTATTAAAAAATAATTTAGTTTATTAGTATTAAAATAATTTTTACAATCAATATAAGAGAAAATTCACGAATTTAAAACTGTTAAAAACGCACTTTAACAAAGCTGTTCAAAATGCGATGAATGTTCATCACATACAAAGTATTGTCTTATTTTTAAATACTTGGCAAATCTACAAATACACAATATTTCAAAATTTCTATTAAAAACATGTGGGATTATTAAATTACTAGTTTTGGACATACCATCATCAGGGTATTCATCCATTACCAACGGAGGACCCTGGAACTCCTCGGTTGCTGGAGTATGATAACCATAAATTTGTTCATAACGGGTGTCATATAAATCATTGGTTTCGCGATTAGTATCTAGTCTAAATGGTCTGTTATATCCACAATATTCACCAAAACCGGCCATTATAATTCCATTTAATTGAAATTTTATTGAAAATTGAGATAAAATCCAATACGAAAATCCACAACACCTACAGCTAAAATTCTCATAATAAATGTCATAACGTGCGAGCAAAGGGAGCAAATTGTTTATAAATCTTTTATTAACATGTTAATAATTTATTTAATAATTATGTAAGTAACATCAAAAAATATTTTTATATATTTTAATATATTTGCATAATTATATTTCAATAATAATTGATGTTTTGTAAAGGACTAATTTAATTTTGTAAACGCTGAATGTCAAAGTGTCATAACACCATTTGACATTTGCCATTTCGCAAAAAGGCGCAAGAATGCGAAGACGCATGATCGGGTTTCTCTCCATCCCTATCTTTTGTTGTAACTCGCCCGGCCACCAGTATTGATTATAAAATAGGGGCAAGACTGAAAATGAGGCCAGGGATAGCCACTGACATTTAAGCGCCGGAGAGTTTTAAAAAAATGTTCGTAAAAGTTGTACTATGTTTTTCAACGCTACATATTTACCGTGAGTGTTGTTTATTAATGCTTATTGTATATTTCCGCTCTATTGTGTTCTGATGACATTAATCTGTCGGCAGGAACTATGGCTCAAGGAAAATGTGCAGATGTTCGTGGTACCTCGATACCCCACGGCCTACATTACGTGCCTGGCCCTGACAATTGTAGATTGTGTATTTGCGACAATGGACATCCGAATGATTGTAAAGTTGTGCTGTGTTCTCCACCAAAGGTAACTTTTTAATCATTTATACATCAGATATTTGTTGCTATTTTAATTTGTGAACAAATATCACAATTTTAGGACTGCCGATCATTCCATGTGGGGAAATCATGCTGTGAGTTCATTTGTTTGGATGATGTGACAGAAGCTAATGATGCCAGTTTCCGGATGGCTGCTGGCGGTTTGGCGGGAATTGTATTATTGTGTTTGGTACTGTTGTTATTTAGAATAAAGGCTCAAAAACGAAGAAGTAGGCCTCATACAGATGATTCAAGGAGCTTAACTAGTATTGGGTAAGAAGAATTAGAAATATTATGTTTTAATATTTATGGTGCCTCTGTAACATTGTGTACAAAATGGTGAGCTCAAATAGAAGTGACAGAAAGAGGTATGTTGAAATTGGATGTATGAGAGAAGAATAATGAAATAATGGATGGGGTCGATGCGACAGTAGTATAGGAGAGAGAAGTCACTGGCGTTTCTGCCTCCCCTGCCGTGTACAAAATTGTTTTTTTAGGAAAATATAAATTTTAGTTTCTTTTCATAAATTACTAAATTAATAATAATGGCCTATAATGCTTAGTATGTAATGTGAATAGAAGACTTCATATGATAATTCCATATAAAACAAGCAGGTACATAAGTGGCAGTATGGGATATATGGGTTCGATGTGTGAGACGGGTTTGTCTGCTTGGAAACCTCCAAATAACTATATGCCTCGAGGGGAAGCACCTCCGCCTTATGACGAGGCTGTTGCGCAATCAAGAGCTGAAGCTATAAGGTGAGAAAAGCTATGAATAGTTTTCAGTTCTATAGTATTCTATTGGCACACTTCACATGTATCCCGCTTTCCATGTTTCAAAGAAGAAGAAGACACAGAAGTGAAGACCAAAAATATTTTTTGGGCCCACTTGGTATCTAATAATTTGTTAACAAAACAATATTCGAAAATAATATAATATCCTATTTTTTCACTAATTTATTTCAATTATATTAAAACATTGTTTACCAATAACCTTTAGGTTCTCTATTAGTTAGTATTTGACTTGACGGCAACATTGTCAAATCGTTTGAAGCGGCCTACGCTTTTTTCATTTCAGATGTATGACGTTTGCGTCTCTAAATCTCTATGAGTTTAATATTATTATTTCTAATAAATAGTCGTATAGCTATTTGTATCTCATTGTATTTGTATAAGACACTAGCAACGAAACCCAGCGTTGCTCGGGAACTTTTAGATCATTGCAGAAATTTGTAGGACTTTCTAGAACATTCTATATCGATTTTAGCAGTTGATAACGTTTTGGAACTTTCTAGATCATTCTTGAAGTTTTTACAACCTTCTAAATCAATTGTATCAAATAATTTTAGAACTATTCGGATGTTGTCATGAATTAGAAAAGGACAAATATAAATTTTTTGAGATTTTCGCCGCCTACAACCACCCTCTTCCACCCATCGCGACCAAATTCCCTTACTTTCAGCAGAAGACCAAGGGGAAGTAGATTGGAGTTGGTGGTTATAGAGAAAACCCTGTCTTTACGTACTAACATTAACATTTTATATATGTATTTAGATATTTAGATTTAGATTAGATTACACAATTTATTAATTAATTAAACTATTGTATAATGTTATTGTTTAAAGTAAAAATAATATTTGTATGCTTAAGAGCAGGTACCTATGTACCACGAATAAACAATTTGATTTGATTTGATTAAAAGATAAGTGAGCCTAAGCGGTCCCCGTTTGGTTCAGTGGAAATGGCATCATGCCACTCAACAAATCTATTTATACATTGATACATACAACTAGATGTGCAATAACGCTCCCAATGTGACGCGAGAGAAAAGATGACCACGGCCACGTTTAGGTTCACTGTTAGTATTTGACTTGACTGCAACATTGTCAAATCATTTGAAGCGGCCTACCTATGTATTTATAGTCAAATATTACAATAGCAGTGTTTGAAATAATATTTAATTATTATTATCATAATGTTTAATTGTTACTAATTGTATTAATTGGTCTGTATGATGTCATTTTTCATAATGAGAAACAGTGAATTACTGTACTGTGTGTTAAAAGTTAATTTATTTACAGGTTTAATAATGAAACAACTTTTAACCGCAATTATCCAGCGTCCGTAGAGAGTTTAACGAGACCAGAAGATACTGTACAATATGCTGGACATAGTTATATAAATTTACCAAGACCTCTACATCAAGTATGTGCAAAACAATTTTTTTATTGTAGCTCAGCATGTGACAACACTCTTCCTGATGTAAAGCTAGAGTGCAGCAGTCTCTCCGCTGGTTTGCCTTCAGAGAAGACCTGAGGGAGAGACACCCATCATCACGTGGGTGGAGGCAGTAGCGGGCTACCAAGCGTTATCTCCTTCGCCCTGAGCCAAGAGCGGTAGTCCCGGGGTTGGACTGCCGCTCATTTACTTGGCTGGAATGGTGTTTCTTCCCGATGAGGTGGGGCCTAATGGCCAAGCGTCAGTGGGGTCGCAAAAGCGTGCCCGTAACCTCACCATATGACGTAGAGAGATAAAAGATTTCCCCCACGTAAAAAAAAAGGTGCAATCCATAAACGGAAACAACCGCTATCACGGAGAAGTTTTTGCCGGCAAGAGTCGCCTCCGCCATGCCGGCTTGAGGAGACGAACGTGCAGTGCTCCAGATTAAGAGTTACATTCGAAAGTGGTGGTACAGCCCCAGAATGTCAGACTGGGCTAATAACTATCACGAATCTGCCTACCACACTTTAAAAAGTGTAATTTATAAAATTTTCGTAGTTTTTGAAATAAATAACTTTTTTTTATGTTTTAGGTAGCAAATAACCAAAGTAATTGTTTTAACGCGCCATTGTTAAGATCTATTCATAATGTTGAGGTGCGAGATCCTCCAGTTTCTATTATGCACCATCCTTTAGATCCAAACGGTAAGAAAAATGTAATTTAATAATTATGAGTTATATACAATATTTTTAGTACAATTTCTAGTTTTAAAACGTTTAGAAATCATTCATTTATTATTCATTACATTTTTTATTTCAGTGACGATGGGATTTCCAGGTGCAATAAGGTTAACTGGATCACTGGGAACAATAACGAACCGTGGACTGCTTAGTCTACTACATAGACAGCCTATTCCAGACCATGAGAGGCCGCACAATGTACCTGGATTCTATACGAATACAAATGCATTAGTTATGCACAGTTCTTTGTAAGTTTATTCCATTAAGTGTCCTTTTTTTTAGAATTTTTTTTTTGGAAGTGTAACAATTTGCCAATATCAAATTAAATATTAAAAAGTTAATAAAAATTCAGGTTCAGCTCTGGTCTTGAGTCCAAAATAGCTTCAGTGTAGTGCTGGAATCTTTATTAATTCCATTTATCTATTCACCATTATTACTCATTAACGCTCGAAGAAACATTACAATTATGTTTAGAAAAATAATTCCTGACTGATGTCCTAGTGTCTTCAGATGGCCGCCAAAACTTTAACTCTCCTATTTTCTTTTGTTTAAAGGCAAAGAATCCAAATAATATTTTTAGGAATCAGAAGCGATTTGTAGTTTTTGAAATAATCAACATCAAATTAGGTCAGATTCACATTTAATTCAAACCAGGAATTCAAATTAACAATAATGTACACTTGGTAAAATAAACGATATCACTACGCCGCGATGTTTTCAGTCCGAGAGCCACGCCGCAAAGAGAGCGAGATTTGTCTATGCGCCCTCTTATATAGCGTTTCTATGTTGCCATCTTTTTCTTTTTTCATCAATTAGGCAGTGGCTTCTAACAATATATTAAATTCATCAAGATTAATTATATATATTTTTTAAATTACAGCCACCGTACTATACCTAGAATATCGACAGCGATTGATACAACAGTTCTAGACGCACCAATATCAAACTTCAACAGAGATAGATCACTCCACAACGAAATAAGGCGTTCATTTCATAAACCAAACGAAAATAACAGACATTTAGCGGACACCGGCAGGAGTATGCCACGGAATCTCAATTTGGCATCGAATAGTGATTTAAATCAATCAAGACCGAGGCTTCATGAGGAAGCCATTGAAATGAAATGCACTAAGAATATAATGCCAGTGTTGCCAGCTCCACCTGATACTGCCATTGTTGCTGCACAATCTACTTTACCACTCACAGTGGATAAGGTATATTTTTATGTGCTTTACAAATTCTAACTATAATATTTACTAGTGTAATAAATAAATAAGTATAAATATAAGGAAGAATTTATATAGATATTTATATAATTTATATATTTATATAGAACTGAATTTAGCGAGCTTCGAACACTGGGTCTCATCGATCATGAGGTCCATCGTCTACCGCTTGACCACGGCCACCTAAAATTACAATTGTCATTCTTTTAGCCATCATGTGTCTGTAGCTATGAAGATACCACACCGCAAGGAGCCGAAGAAGCTGATGATTATCGCAATGAATGTGAGAATTGCAAGTCTGCTAGTAGCTCCAGGTTAGTGTGAATTACACACACACACATACAAAGAAGCCGGGTATAATTATAGTTGTGTGCTCTGTCACTCTGTCTACACTCTCTAAGTAGTCTGTGGTAGCAATCTTTAACAGTTTTTTTTAATCTATATGTGTAGGCGTGTTTACTAAGAAAACCGATATCTCGGAACCGGAACATGTCTAGACGATGCTTTCAGAGCAAAAGTTGCAGAGGTCATCTTAGGGGGGAATAAAAAAAACTGACTCAAAGAGGAGTGTGTACTGTCAATCTGGATGGTACATACTCGTCTCCTCAAGCCGGCATAGCGGAGGCGACTGCTGACGTTAGAGATTTCTTTGTAGTAGCAGTTGTTTCTGTTCATGGACCGCACTCAAGCTTTACATCAGGCGGAGTGTTGTCATATGTCAAGCTATAATAAAAAAATCGCATACAAACCAGTCGTTTCTCGATCGTGCTTCTGTCTCGCTCTTTCTCAGGGTCTATAGCATAAGGCGAGAGCGAGAGGTATGCGGAGGAAGTTGTTCATACTTCGGGAGCTGTTAACTTAATGAATCTTTGGTAATTTTCATCTGTAATTTGTATAAATACAGATGGGTATTAGAAGAAGGCTGGAGTGAGAGTGAACAGGAGGGCACACAAACGTTGCAACGTCGCAATCCACCACCACCGGCACCACCACCTGCCACGTCAACATTACCACAACCTGTCACCAAACAAAGGTTTTTTTTTTTTTTAAATTGTAGCTATATGCTAACACTCCTGATGTAAAGCTAGAGTGCAACTTCTACTATAGAGAAATCTCTACAGTCAACAGTCGCCCCCGCTATGCCGGCTTGATACTCCTCTCGTTAAGTTAAAGTAATAGAATATTACTAATATATTTAGCGCCACCTTCAGGAGAAAAGGTGTATTACGACTAAGCTACTCGAGCCGAATCTCATTTCTTCCGGGTACCACTTAGTAAGTCAGAAATTTGGTTTACAAGCGATGCTCGGTGCGAATGCTTTGGCTACACACGCCTTGCACGCAGACACGACCGCAATCTGATCTTCTATTGCATAAGCCATGTTTGAGGGTTTCGTCTTGCCTGCGCAGAAAGACTGTACTTGTAGCCGAGCTGTAATTAGTTAGATTCATTTCTGCATATACAGTGTACACTCTATACAGCAACACTGAAGGGACTGCGCATTTTATAGCGTTATAGAGAGTTGTCGTTAAATGGAGAGAAGAAAAATCAATACTATTTTACTAATATAATATTATTTACCAATAAAGTGTATATAACATTATGCATAACAACCTAACGACAGAATCTTCGATCCGTATGATGTCGACGGTCAAGGTAAATACGGGCTAGACAATAAAGCAACAAAAGAACGTACACAGCTGCAGTTGTTATTAATTTTGGCAACTGGAAAGTATTTTTTATTGTTTAATAAGAACATATTGTGGTCGTTACTTAGAGTTGGTGTGATGCTACATAGAGTATATCATTGTATGGACAACAATGTAAACCAAGCATAGTCAGGTAATTTCGACGTTTTAAGAAGTTTGTCATTAAATCGAGTTTACACTGTATTTGTAATATTTAATTTTGACCAACAGAACGACAATGGGTCCACCATCAAATTGGGAGAATTGGTTCAGCACAATACCTGACTCCGATACGGAATCTGAAGAGGATTAAGAGCATCTACATGACTTTACTTCACTTACAAGGGTGATTAGATTAAGATATCCCACCTTAATTAAGTTTTTGATAGACCGTCTGGTTTACCGTCTAGAAAGGAGAATGCCCATTCGTCTAAGAGAAATGGGCCCACTATTTTTTGTTTGACGATGATTTTTATTAATTAATTTTGTAGAAAAAATATTCTTTATTCTATCATCTATATCACCAATCAGTACTAATTTTCTTACCTGAATTATTGAGTAATCAGTATTTTTTTGATGCAATGGTTATTATTACAATTAATCGTTTTTTATATAACTAAACATTGTCTATTGCTTGGTATATGAATAATTTTTTTAATTAGATATCAGGTGGGCCCAAAATTTGACATTGTCCTTTGTTTGGAATAACAATATGTGTTTGTTATTGGACCGGTCTCCTAAGCATCAGTAGTTTCGAGCACATTTTGCTGGCAACATCACAGCAGAATTGCCAGGGATTTCGTGCTTAGTGCTCGGTTCAGAAGTTCTTATGTTTATAACTATTTTGTTAATTTAATGCGTTTCTCTATTTACATTCCTTTTTATTATCGTATTTTATATTATAAAAAAGATGTATATTTTTTGTAACCAAAAAAAAAGGGATAAAACAAAGATAATTCCGTTATTTGTGTTTATTTAACTTTTTCACATTAAATGTGGTTTTTGTTATTTATGTGATAAATTATGTTGTTTATTTTCTTTTCATAATAATAAATTGTTTAAAGAATCTTGATAGATTTTCGTTAATTTTTTTTCTTATAGGCCATCCATAAATTACGGTACATATTAAGGCCCACCCTAGGGAGTCCTAAATTTCGTGACGTCACATTTTAAATTCTAATATATCTAAGTATTAAAACACGAAAGGTGAATACCCATTCGCCTAAGAAAAATGGGCCCACAATTTTCTTTCTCGAGTTTCGTGATCATTTTGTAGAAAAATAAATCTACATTACTTATTACCAATCAGTTTTAATTTTTTTACTCGGGTTATTGAGTAATTAGACTTTTATAAATCCAATATTTGAAGATAAGATGCTTTAATAATTGATGTTATCTGTTTTTTATGTAGCCGGCATAGTGGAGGCGACTGCAGCCTATAGAGATTTCTCTGTGGTAGCAGTTGTTTCCATTCATGGACCGCACTCTAGCTTTACATCAGGCGGAGTGTTGTCACATGCCGAGCTACAATAAAAAAAAAAAAAAAACATTTTCTATTAATTAGTAAACGGCTTGTTGATATAATTAAAATAAGTTAATGAAAAAAATGAGATATTATTTTAGAATATTGTTTTGATATCAAACTATTAGGTATTAAGTGGGCCCAAAAATGGGCATTGTCCTTTGAACTAATAACGAAAAACTTAAAATTATTTCAAACTATTAAATATGTAACGAGACCCTCTTTGGCTAAAACAATGTGACGTAATTTACGGATGGCCCTTTATAAGGAATATTTATTTTTTAAAACGTTTTTGTGAGAATGAAATATATTTTTGGATTTTATTTTTATTCGCCTGTAGGAAATAGATTATATTTATTAAATTTGGTTTAAATCTAAAGGCCCGTAGGTTCACTGCCAACAACTAACTGCCTTTCAAATGTGTACGAGACAAAAATTTATGAGTAGTTTATATTAAAAATTAATTGTTGTCAAGTCTGTGACGGAAATTAATTAGAAAAAAATTGCTGTTTCAGAGCAATCGCGCTCTTAATAGAGGACGTGTGTTCGACCCCCCTTATACGCGTATTGTATTTTTTTTTTTAATTTTCATCATAGAGTTATATACAGGGTGTATCGGGCACCGTGTAAAAAATTTCAAGCGATGACTCAGTGAGTGATTCTGAGCAGAGATTAATTTACAAAATAAATACTTTTTTTTTATCCAAATGTCCACCTTTTCCTTGTAAAAACATACATACGAGTAATTTGCTACAAACACGTGTAATCATTGTGTCGGCCGGCGGTGTATCAAACGAATGACCTTGCCTTTGATCGACGCCGACAACCTCTGCCGCCTCGCCTTTGGTCTCGCGCCGACAAACCAAGTGCCGACCCACCTGCAACGACTATTCTGTCAGTTGCCGAATGGCCGCGTAACTGTGTACACGTGCACGTATTCGTAAGAACGTTTGCGTATTCGTAAGATTTGCGGTGAATGCGAAATAACACTAACGCGACAATGTCACTTTCGAACATTGAACTTTGTGATCGTTCTTTTGTGTGAAGAAAATGGTGGAAATTTAAGTGCTGCCTTATGTTTGTGGAGAGAACGGTATCCTACACGATTCCGTACGACGCGTATTAAGAATTGTTCAAAATCTTGCGTGGAGGTTATTACGTGGGCAAGACCTACACCCGTATAAGCTCGCATTACATTTAGCGAGTGGCCATCGCGCTCCCCAGACTTAACGTCCTGTGATATTTAATTATGGGGAGACATAAAGCGGCGCGTGTATACTGACAGAGACGGTCAGGTCAACGACCGCGGTGAACTTCGTAGGCGGATTGAAGGTAAACTACCTAATCATTGTGTTAATAAGTCAATTATACTAAAACACTTTTGTTCTACTACTTTCTCAATAAATTATTTTTTATGACCGCTGTACTTTCGTAGTTTTGTAGCGCTCGATGTCCACGTCGGCCGGTTCATTTATAGACATTTTGTTTCTGTGATAATACCATACACGAGAACTTTTATTTAGTAAATTTATTTTTTGAGGGGTGTTCACCGCTCTCTTAATATCTACCTTAATTTTTTTACACGATGCCTGATACACCCTGTATAGACATAAAAAACCGTAGGCCGTTTTAAACTGCCAGAGAACCTAAACGTGACTGTGGCCATGTATTCTCTCGCGTCATATTTGGAACGTTATTGCATATATCAATGAATTTAATAACAACAAATCGACATTGTAGAAATTGAGAAAATATTATTTTTGTTAAACAGGTTTGCTTTGTTCTTGTCCTGATATCTATAGAATAGGGTATCCTAATTTGAGGTCAGGGTATAATACTATTACACAGTATGTCCCAAAAAACAATGTCAAGCCGAAATCGGGTGATGGGCCAAGGGATTGCAGCTATGATTAAAAATATTTAAAAAATTCGATTAGTGTATTTTTAAAATTATAGACATTTAAAAAAGTCGATAAAACCGACATCCTGTATGATGTAATTAAAAAAAAAAAAGGTTCAATGATGTATTTTTATGAAATAGTTTTAATTAAGTAAGATAATCTATAAATATATTTAAAGAGAGAGTTTAATTATTATTTTTTCTTAAAATTCCAAAATAATTATTTCTATTAATTCCAAACATAATAAAATAGTTATAGAAACCAAAGTTTTGTACCTTTGTTTGTATTGTTAAACAATTTTTTATTATTTTATTATAATTGTTAAAATTAATAATATATACCTACCTATAAGTTTTTATTTTAATTTTAATTTACTATGCGAGCCAACTAAAAATAGGACTGGACCTGCAGCTAACTTCACTTGACAGATGTCGAACTTCAAATAAGTACCACCAGCAAAAAAAAATTGAAAATCTCGTTATTTTTTTTTCTAATTAAATAAAACTGTAGTAAACGTCTTCAATTCGTCCTAATCACATTTTAGAGGTTTTAATATACAGTGTAAACTCTTTATAACGAAACTCAAGGGACTGAGCATTTTTTGTCGTTATAGAGAGTTTTCGTTATATGGAGTGAACAAAAAAACAACCATATTAACAAGATTTTTTAATATGTATGTATTATAAATTATTGTTTATACATATAGTCTGATAACTTTGTTTGACGTTTTTTGCTATGCCAGTACTTGTTTTGTATTATTTTATGTATTCTATTCATATCTAGATGTGTGGTGGAATCGTCTTGATTAAACAGCAAAAATTTTTCTACCAACTTAGCGGCATCTAGGGCTTGTTGAATTGTTGGTGGTGATTCGGCTTTGTCCACTTGATCATCTTCTTCATCTTGATTATCGGGTGTTTCCTGACTTTTTGACACTAAATCAACAATTTGTTCATCTGTAAGTGTACCAGTTGTGGCTACATCCTCATCTATATTTTCGTACGATTGTAGATCTTCGTTGAAATTGTTTGGTATGTCGAACTGGCTTATCCATTCACTCAGTGGTAGATTGTCTTCACTGTCAAATTGGTTCGTTTCTTGGCTACTACATAATCCAGCATGTCGAAAAGAATGTTGGATAGTGGCTGCTGTTACCTCTTCCCAGGCTTTTGATAAGAAGTTCACTGCCTGTAGCATGTTGATCGAGACCTTGCCGTCAGTTTCGATCATATCCATCAACATTTTCCGTCTATAGTGGCCCTTTATGCTTTTAATGACACTCTGATCCATTGGTTGTAGAATACTGGTTGTATTAGCTGGGAAAAATGCTAACTCTATGTTTCGAAGATTAGATATGATTGGGTGAGCAGGACAATTGTCTACTAGAAGCAAGATTTTCCGTGATTTTAATTCAGCATCCCATTTTCTCACTTCCTCTTCAAAAATCTGCGATGTCATCCAAGCTGACTTGTTTGCTTTGTACGTAACTGGCAACTGTTTTATGTTCTTGAAACACCGAGGGTTTTTCGATTTGCCTATAACTAAGAGCTTTCTTTTTTCTGTGCCACTCATATTGGCAGCCACTAGAACTGTAATACGCTCTTTAGACAGTTTTCCTCCAACACATTTTTCCCCTCTGAATTTTAAAGTTTTGTCGGGAGTCAACTTGAAAAAAAGGCCAGTTTCATCTGCATTAAAAATGTCTTCTGGTGAGTACTTCATCTTTAATTTAGGCCATACTGTACTAATCCAATTGTTAGTCACATTAATATCGACATCCCGCGCCTCTCCGTTCATTTTACCGTACGTAATTTGGTGACGGTGCTTAAATTTTCCGAGCCAACCTTCAGATGCTTTAAAGTCAATTATGCCAAGTTGGTTGGCAAACTTTTCAGCCTTAGCTTTTACAATTGGCCCCGAGATGGGTACATTATTCTGGCGCTGATTGTTAAACCACGACAACATTGCCTGATCTAAGTCTTCGAATTTTGGCTTTCTTAATTTTTTAGAAGAGTTTCCTTCCAGCGCCGCCTGTAGAATTGTTTTTTGGTTTTTCCAAATGGTAGCAACAGTGGATTGACTTAGTTCAAAACGCCTTCCAACGTCACTTTTCTTTTCACCCTTTTCAATCGCACGTATCACACAAACTTTTTCGTCAACACTAATCGCTTTCCGTTTACTGGCCATGTTAACAGTTTCAAAGTAGGTTTACGACTGATAATACGATAGGTACCCAGTATGCTTGGTCGAAGACCATCACTTCCGAGAAAACAATGCGTCTTACTGCACGTGTTCAAGGCAATTAAGGATAACAAAAGCTAGACCGACATCGGATGTTTCGGAGCTTCAAAGTTTTTTGTTACCTGATAACATAACATAAACAATAATACCGATAATAAATATTTACTGCCTAAAAATATGAACACATTTCTTCGTAATAGAGAATGGCGTATCGCTATAAAGAGTGTTTCAATATATGGGTTTTAACGCAAACCAACCAAGTTGGGCTCACTTCAACGTTATAGGGAGTTTATCGTTATAAAGGATAACGTTATAAAGAGTTTACACTGTATTTAATCTGTTTTTCAAGGCATTGTGTTTGGGCAAATGGCGTCTTAATAATCTTAATCTTTTTTTTTATGGCATTTAACAATTTGCCAGTGTCACAGTTAAGAAAAGAATCGCGGATATATTTAGGAATGGGTACAGTGCCGGATTTAAGCATAGGCAACATAGGCTGCTTTAGACTATAACGAATTTTGACAGTTGTATCCAGGGTTGCCAACCGCACTATATATCTGCTGAAGACATTAAATAGTATATAAAAATACTATGATTACATCACTGAATTACAAAATTAACGAAGCCTTTCCGAGAGTTTTTGGCGGCCATCTTGAGACGTCAGGTTTATCTGTTTTGAATTATTTTCCTAAACTTGTGTTTCTTCGAGTGTTAATGTGTAATAATGGTGGATTATTAACCATTAAGTGTTCGTGAACGTGCCTGAGTGTGGGCAAACAATTCAAAAGAAGAGAACCTGTGTTTCTATTTTTACTCCAAAACTCCGTAGGAAGTTTTAGTAAGGATTCTACCACTTTACAGGAACAATTTTTGACTTGACCTGACTGTTTAGTGTGATGAATGAATGACTCGTGATGCACAATATTATTAACTTGATGCAAAACAAAAATATTTACTTTGACACTGGCAAATTGTTATAATGCCATATAAAACAAAAAGAAAGAAAGAAAGCCTTTCCAAAGCCAATACGGCGGTTGAGGTCAAATGACAATTCAAAGACCTTGTTTGTTTCACTATGTAATAAAAAAAAATTAAATCAAAAAGAGCCCAATAATTTGGATTTACATTATTAATATTTTTACCTCTTCCTGTTTTTACTCTTTTCACAAAATACTATTGTATGTATTTTAATAGCTAATCCAGAAAATCACAGTGGAACAAATGTTGACAATCCTAGTTACATTTTATCAATTTATAGGAAACAATTGTACCTAATTACTTTAAATTCTATAATTGTCATAACTTCTTAATAAAGAACAGACTATACTTGATTTAGTGACTTTTATTTATTATTTCAGCTTGCAACACCAGTAATACCATAAACACAATAAAAACTAAACTGCAGTAGTCGTTAATCTAGCTTCAGCCTTCTTACAATTGGTTTCCAATATGTCTCGATTAAAACACTTAAAGCTGTACGTGGTTACATCAAATTACATGATCGAGGCCCTGTTGACATTTTACTTTTTTTTTATTGTGGCTCGGCATATGACAACACTCCGCCTGATGTTAAGCTGAAGTGCGGTCCATGAACGGAAAAAACTGCTACTACTACGGGCAGCAGTCGCCTCCGCTATACCGGCTTGAGAAGACGAATGTGCACCATCAAGATAGACAATGCACACTCATTATACCTGGCTACTTTCAAACTGTTCCCGAAATGCGACAAAGTCACTTCACGGGTGTTACATTCGAAACTGGTGGTACTGCCCCAGGACGGCAGACTGGGCTAATGACAATCATCAGTTTGCCTACCACTCTTTTCTAAATTATATCTCTAAAATGATTTTTTTCATATAATAGACCTGCATCACACTCGCGTGGCGGCGTGATAAACTAGGAGTGTGGCCTGCTATTACACAGACGTGTCTGCGTGCAGCGGGCGCCTCCACTATGCCATACGTATTACAGATATATTTTAAAGCCTTAATTCCAGCAAAAATGCTCGTAATATTATTATGTTAAAAAACAAAGAATATTAAGCCTAATAATAATACGATATAAGGTTGAGATTTGAAATTGAGCGTTGAACCATCTTCTTCGGGCTCTGGATCAGCAATCCATTCACCACATTGACGGTATCCTTCCTCCTGTATGTAGAAAATGTAGTGATAGTTTTTTATTTAGTTGAAACTAATTAACTGGTTATAATTAAAAGAACAGTAAACAAAAACATTGATTGATGATTGGTCGGCAGTTCGCGTGCTAACTAATTTAAAACTAATTTATGACTAATCATGAACAGTGCCGTCTTTTGCAGTTGAGGGGCTCTAGGCTCACAATACTTTGGGGGCCCATGTAAAAAAAATTTGTTTCCTTATTTTTTCACACATACAGTATTATTTCAAATTCGTACATATGAATATACGCAAATAATGATATAACTATGATATAAGATTTTTTTTTCTATTTTTTTTATTTAAATTATTCATCAATAAAAAAATTATAAGTATTATTTTTGTACTTTTTCATTTTACCTTGATTTTTTTTGTGTGAAATTGAAAAAAAAATATGCCCCAACCGTGCGGGGCCCTAGGCTCAAGCCTATAGAGCCTATGCATAAAGACGGCACTGATTATAAACTTTTTTTTATTGTAGCTCGACATGTGACAACACTTCGCCTGATGTAAAGCTAGAGTGCGGTCCATGAGTAGAAACAACTGCTACTACAGAGAAACCTGTGCGGGTAGCAGTCGCCTCCACTATGCCGGCTTGAGGAGACGATCTATGTAAAAACGGAATTATAAAAATACTGCATAATTGTTAAATATACCGCTTTATAATCGTGAGGGAAGCAGGTGGAAGTTGGTGGTCTTCCAGGTAGATGGACTCTGTTCCTCCAGCACGCGAGACGACTGGCTGCACGAGGATGTGGGTCATCATCGTCGTTCATGTCTACCTGAAGTAACATTGAATACTTAGTTAATAAATAATTCCCCAAAATCCATTGTATACATATAGTATCCCAATATATTAGTCTGGTATGAAACTTTCTTAAGTGTTTTTAGAGAAGTCTGGCATAATTTCAACACTGAAAACTATTGTTAAGCTAAAGCGATTTCCGCAGCCAGCAGTCGCCTCCGCTATGCCGCCTGGCTTGAGAAGACGAATGTGAAATACCTGACTACTTTCGAATTAATCCCGAAAAGCTTCTCCAGGACGGCAGACTGCGCTAATAACCACCATCAGTCTGCCTACCACTCTTTAATTAATACCTATAATATACCATAGGCACTGAGCGAGCAAAGTACATTTTTTATATTCTTTATTTTGTTTGGGGTTTGCGCTCACATTCGTGGCGATGTCAGCCCCATTGAAGCCTAAACAACACACAAAAGTAACTAAAAATAGATCTTAAATAACATTTTAAAGTATCAAAAGAAAATACATCACCTATCTTTAAAAAAAAACTAACAAATTTATATGACTCGACAGCGGCTACAAACTCGGGCTGGGTCAACATACTATTGTATGTGCCCATAACCCATTTATTTATGCAAAACTTATCATGTAGCCACTGTCTATTGGCTTCGCTCCTGACACAATCCCGCAACATGTGAGCAAAGTACATATAACATAGTTACATTGTGCATTGGTCAGAATTTAGCGAGGTTCGAACACGGGTCTCATAGATCGTGAGTTCACGCTAGACCACGGCCGCTGTTAAATCTAAACCTTACCAAGTTATTCCTCACAGGATCGGGTATCATTCGTCCTTTGTAAGGGCATGCTGTATATACAGCTATCATTATTAAATTGGTTTCTTCAACTGGCGATGCTACAAACGGCCAGGCGCATGAAGAATCCACTTCTGCTGGTCTTTTCAGAGCTTCTGTTGCTAATGGTGTACGCTGTAAGTTTAATATAATGCTTGGATAAAACCTTCTATTTACCCTACATGTCAGGATATAGCGTAAATAATTTAATGAAATTTAAGGACTATGTAGAACAGATGAACTTTTTAGCAAATTGAAAACAATTTTTTTTATAGTTAAATTAAAAAAATATATATATTGAAGAAATGCTGCTAATATTACAACGGATAAGACAAAAAATTATACAAGACAAGGCTGCATAGGCCAGGGACCTTTGCCTTCCTGGAAACAAGAATATAATTAAAAATACCTGTAATTTATAAATAGCACGTGATCTGTCGCAGGCAGCGAACTTAGTTCGATTAATAATAACTCTTGGATCAAATAACGTATCAAATTTTTCTCTTTCCAAATCTTTCTTTAAACGTTTACGACGTTTCGTCATCTCTAATGATGTGTCTGCTTGCACTGAATTTGCTGTAAAATACGAATATAAATCTCGTATAAAAATAGACATCTGGCTTGT
This sequence comes from Tinea pellionella, assembly GCA_948150575.1. Lineage (NCBI taxonomy): Eukaryota > Metazoa > Arthropoda > Insecta > Lepidoptera > Tineidae > Tinea > Tinea pellionella. The sequence continues at coordinate 6,233,259 of OX411259.1, read as the reverse complement.
AGAGCTTTCGCAGACCTGCTACTTTTTGTAGCTAATAGCGAATCCGTAGCAAATATTGCACGAACGCTCTGCTACTGAAGTTCTACTACTGTTGCTCCGTGCGTCGTAGGTTTTGGCAACATGTCGTCGTTATATCGCGCGATTATTCGAGCTGTTGAATAGTGTGATATGTCTCTATACACTATTATAAAGTATATTCCAAAAAGTCGCAATATACAGGGGCCCTTATTCGTGTGTTACATATTGTTTCACTAAGAATAGACATTATAAAGACGAAATATCTTTATTTTTTAAATAAATTAAACTTACTTGATAATAAAAACCACAGAACTGAGAGAGCATTGCTGGTGAATTCAAATAATAATATAACACTTTTTGTTAGTGATATCAATGTAGATGTTATGGTCTGAAAAAAAGTAGCATTATAATTTGTAGAAGTGATCAAAAGTCAACGTTAAGCTGAAATCAGGTGATGGGCCAAGGGATAACAGCCACGAGAAAAATATTTAAAAAATCCAAGTAGTGTATTTTGAAAATTATAGGCAGTAAAAAAATGTAGGTGTAAACCGACATCCTACGATGATATTTCAAGTACTACGACTACGTACTATCCCTTGACCCATCACCCGATTTCTTGACGTTAATTTTTGGGACACACTGTATATAGGTAAAATACCTGAGCACAAGATTCTTGAGGCAAAGGTTCTTCTTTAGGTGGAAAACAAATTGATTGGTAATCATGTACCCAATGCAATTTGAACACGCTTGCGTTTAAAAAGGCCGCCATAACTCCCGGGTAAATTGTCGACAAATGTTGTCTGACTCCTTCATAATAATCATCATCAAGTTGCTTCTCACCAGCTATTATCCATCCTGCGTCATCGATTAAGACACAAGACCAAATCTTACCATCACATGTAGCTTTGCATTTCTCTTTGTCTTCTTCTTGACACTTTAAAATAATTATATTAACATATAGAATAATGTTCTAGTGAAGGTAAAAATATTATAAAAAAAGTAATTATACCGGAAAATTGACAGTATTTTCAAGCATATCTTCCAAATGCGATGGATGAAAATGGAAACCTGCAACGCCGATGTTTCCTTTACCCTGAATACCAATCGTGCGGGCAGCTGTAAACCAATGTGCTCTAGCGCCGATCTGTAATAGATTCTGTTGTCATTACTAAGTTTAATTTAAGCTTTATACAATGTCTTTCCACCCACTTACTAGAGACCAGATTATCTCACCATCTTTTTTTAAATTGTAGCTCGGCATATGACAACACTCCGCTTGATGTAAACCTAGAGTGCGATCCATGAGTGGAAACAACTGCTACTATAGAGAAATGAGTTTTGGAGGAAAAATGGAAACACAGGTTCTCTTCTTTTGAATTGTTTGCCCACACTCACGCACGTTCACGAACACTTAATGGTTAATAATCCACCATTATTACACATTAACACTCGAAGAACACACAAGTTAAGAAAAATAATTCAAAACAGACAATCTGTCGTCTCAAGTTGGCCGCCAAAACTCATATATCTAGCCAGGCAGCGGACTGACTAATTGATTAGAGTTGCAGTTGTCATGAACAGCCTTCTAAATTGAGGTAAAATATGCTAGACTACAATAGAAAAGTAACCTTACCGGCTTAGGTGGAACATTCACAATTCTCATTCTGGTAACAGGGTACGTCGGGGCATGTATGATTAGTGTACCAGGTGCCGCGGCTGCTCTACGATACCATGACTCGTCTGGTCCACGAGGCCATGCTGATCCTTCTGGCGGGTCAGCGCGACCACTCACAGCGTGGTATAGTTGCCAACGGGTTAGACCACTTTCTGAAAACGTAATGTTAAATTTAAAAGTTAAAAAAAAAAAGAGCGGCCGTGGTCTAGCGGTAAGACGTGTGAACTCACGATCGATGAGACCCGTGTTCGAACCTCGCTAATTCTGACCGGTACCAATGTAACTTTGTTATATGTACTTTGGTCGCTCAGTGCCTATAGGCACTATTAAAGAGTGGTAGGCAGACTGATAATGGTTATTAGCCCATTACCCATAGCCCATGCCGTCCTGGGGTAGTACCACCACTTTCGAATGTAACGCCCGTGAAGTGGACCTAGTCGCGTTTCGGGAGCAGTTTGAAAGTAGCTAGGTATAGCGGAGGCGTAGAGGTTTATCTGTAGTAGCAGTCGTTTCCGTATTTTGCCAAAGGAATTATAACTTTAGTACCTTCTAATAACATAGTAAAATCATACCAGTTGCAAAGAAAGCAGTCGTAGATCCAATAGGGCAATATTTGCAATCTCTTACGTCAGGTTGTTCGTGTTCCCTTGCCCACTGTTCCGTAGCAATAGCTTCGTAGCAAAATCTAGTCATTAATTTCTCGTCACCTGAACAATATTTAATATAAGTATTAGGGGAAGAATTTTGTAACTTATCAAGTTGCTTTTAAAGGATGCTAAGGAGACCGATAGTGGTTATTTTTCCCGGTCAGCCACGCAGTCCGATATGGTATTACCACCTCTTTCAAGTGTACCACCCGGGATCAGGAGTAGCCGCATTTAAAGAGAGGAATGTGCTATGTCACCAGATTATCTCACCATCTTTTTTTTTAAATTGTAGCTTGGCATGTGACCGCACTCCGCCTGATGTAAAGCTAGAGTGCGGTCCATGAATTCAAACAACTACTACTACAGAGAGACCTGTGCGGGCAGCAGTCGCCTCCACTATGCCGGCTTGGTGGTACAAGCCCAGGATGGCAGACTGGACAAATAACCATCATCAGTCTGCCTACCACTCTTTGATAGTGCCTACTGAGCGACCACACGTACATATAACAAAGTTACTTTGGTACCAGTCAAATAGCAAGGTTCGAATACGGGTCTCGTCGATCGTGAGTCTACGCGTCTTACCGCTAGTCTACGGCCGCTCTTAATGGTACTACTCTTCTCAAGCGGAGAATACAACGGAGAATACTGCTGCTTGCAGACATTTCTCAGTGGTAACGTTTGTCACCGCGCGTTAGCTTAACATCAGGCCTAAACGCCCTGATTTGTTAGTTTTAGGATTCAGTCAAAAAGTATTTAAGAACCATCATAAAAGCCTGATAAGACTTAACGTCGGTTCAGAACGTACCGATGGCAAATCTGGCGGTTCAGCACTTTAGACAACCCTTTGGAATGAGTTTGTTTACCAGCACAAATCAAATGCTGATGCAGCTATTCTATTGCTCATTCTAGTACATTAAAAAGTACCTACATTTATAAGTCCTTTCAAGTAAAGTGGGTGGTATGGGATAGAAATCATGCTTAAGGTGTTCCATCATAAAATTTGGTTCCTCCTTTCTACGTCTAAGAAAATGCTCCACTTCATCCGTTCTACTCTCGAAGTATTGTTCAACATGACGACAATATAACCTACAAGAAACTTTTTTTTATAAATTACTTAATTTTGATTTTTTTGGATTTTTTTAATTCAATAAAAAAAAAAATATGCTTATTCCGTGCGTACAGAGAGGCGCCTCTACTATAACGGCTTGGGAAGTCGAGTGTGCACCAGATCGATCAGAGCAGACTCTTCCCGCCTAACTCGGCTATTTTCAAGCAAAACCCGAAACGCGATTAGCTTTAACTAAGACAACTTTGGAAATACTTACCAATCAGGATGTACAGTGAAATCGGTTTGATCCAAAGCTTTTAAAGCATCGTCAGCTAACTTCTGTGTTAATATAGATTCTGATATAGCATGCTGTCGTCCATATGGCGGTAAAACGACAAATACAGTGTAATGATTGTTAATTCTTCTCCAATGATATTCCCTATGTTCCAAATACGCTCTCATGCCGTTATCGAATATGTTTTTTCCGTATAAAGTTCTTGTGCCTTTAGGTTGCTCTAAAATTACTGTGCGGCGAAACTGCAATCAAATAATAAAGTATGGTTTTTAACAGAATTCGCTCTCACCACGCATCGCACTGTAAATGCAAATGCTAATTGAATTATGGGAACTCTTTAGCTTGTTTCTATAATCAATGATTCGCTATTAGTACCATTAGTACCGTCAATAAAATATTCATATAAGGCAATAATACGTAAGTTCATACGTAATGATTCCTAACTAGTTTAATAATTATCATTGTAGTAAAACGACATATATTCGAAACGGGTATTAGTAAGCATTCGATAAACTTCTGTCTACGAATGTATTAAAGTACGTAGTTTAACAGTGTAGAAAAGTTAGGGTAAATAAGTTAGGGTGTACACAAGGTAGTATCTAGTGAGTAGTGACCACTTCATTTCGTAATACACCTCATAAATATAGAGGTTTTTTTAAAGTTCCGTCTACTCTTAACTGCTGTGTTTAGAGGTATATATTTAATTACGTAAATATTTAAATACTTACATTGAACCAGTCAGTAGGATAGTGTCGAGGCATGTGATCAACACCAGCTTGCTCTAAATCCAGAAAGTCTACGGTTCGATATCCCGGCTTCAAAATATCTCCGTCAAACTAAAAACAGCAGATCAAATTGGGATAAATGAATGTCGTATAAAATGGAAATTAAGAATCTTACCGTTGGTTTCATATTGTCATGAAAAACTATGCTTCCTCGATGATCAGCTAAGAATAAAGAACCTCCTGGTCCAAGCTGAAATGTAGTTAAATAAAACGTTAATTATTTACAAATTATATAGCGATTTTTTTATAGAAATTACTTAGATAGTCGACTCGTTATACAGAAAGTCCCGTAAGTAGTAATCAGTGCCGGATTAGCCACGTAGCTAGAGTAGCAAATGCTACAGGCCCCGCGAATTTGGGGGCCCCGCACTCCAACGCCTGTCTGACCGTAATAAAAAAATATGAATTTAGATAGGACCGTAAAATATCTTGCATGCCTTAAACGCGAAGCTCCTTAGGCTATGCTTCACTTCCTTTTTTTTTTTATATCACTTTAAATTTTTTTTATTTTTTTATTTTTTATTTTTTTTAATTTATTTGATAACCTAAACTTGAGAACCTAAAGCAAACACAGGGGCCCCTTGAGAGAATTTGCTATAGGCCCCGCGCTAGCTTAATCCGGCACTGGTATACACAGTATTCAACAATAACTCATTTCTGAAACATTTAATTGTGTTGTGAATCATTTAATTGTTAATAAAGAAAAAATAATATGGTTAATTATATTCACTGGATAATCATCCAAAGTTTTGCATGCCGCAAAATGTGGCGAAACACGTGGAAAAGAAAAATTGTGGGCCCATTTCTCTTAGGCGAATGGGTATTCTCCTTTAATATTTTAATTAATAATTATATTTATTTCATACTCACTTCATAATAAGGTAAAATAATCTTTAAATGTTCTACTGGTATATCAACACCAGCTACTCCCAAAAGACGATTGACTGGATACTATAAAATTAAATAAACATAGATATAAAATTAAAAATTAAAATAAAGTTTTTTTTTAAGTAGAAAAATATTTTTCCTAATTATTTTTCCTAAATTAATTATTAACTTTAGGGTGGTTTGCACCAGAAGGCTGGTTAAAGTAACTTTAACTATTACTTTTCTCGCTAACTATAATTAACTTAACACTATTTTGTCTATATTTAATACATGGACATTTTGTAGAAACTAAATGTCGCTGTATTTTAAAGAAAATAGCTGCGCGCTACAGGGAGGAGTTAACGGTGATGATTACGTTTTTTCCCGGTTTACTCCTCACCGGCTAAATCCCAACGTACATAAGATGTTTTTAAATAGACTTATCTTTGTCACTCAAAATAAAACATATACAAAAATCAAAGCATATACCTTGATGAATCATGGTAGACTTAGGGAAAAGTCAATAAAACAAATCAATTTAAGTAATTAATAGCAATAAATAAATGATTCATAAACAAAAACATGATAAATAGATATTTGTTATCTGTTACTTACCGTCCGGGTAGCATTCCGGAGTTTTTCCTGCAATTATTCATTATCATTATTAGAAGGTTATGAAAAGTCAATACTTTACAATCTAGGAAAGAAGCCTCGGATTTTTCCGGTATCAATGTAATTTTGTTTTAATATTTACTTTGTCCCTTTGAAGAATAAAATAGCAAAACACTCGAATACAAGAATCACATTTTGTACCTCGTGATTATAATATATCAAAACAACATAATAATTATCTGCCAATCAGTCAAAATAGTGCGCATCATTTTATAATTAATTATATTAAGTATATCGATTTACGACTTGCAGATCAATCAGCGATCAATCAGTTAATGTTTCTGACTTATGGGAAAGCAAGTTTACACTCAATCTACCACATTTAGTGGTAGATTCTGACCGGCAATTAATAATTTAAAAAAAATTGTAGTTCGGCATATGACAACGTTCCGCCTGATGTTAATGCGGTCCACGAACAATAACAAATGCTATTATAGATAAATTTCTACAGGCAGCAGTCGCCTCCGCTATGCTCGAGGCGACGAATGTACACCATCTAGATTAACAGTGCACACTCCTCTCGTTACCTGGCTACTTCTAAACTGTTTCCCGAAACGCGACAAAGTCATCAGGACATGGCGGCAGACTGGGCCAATAACTATCATCAGTCTGCCTACCACTCTTTAATAGTGCCCATAGGCACTGAGCGACCTAAGTACATATAACAAAGTTACATTGGTACCGGTCAGAATTTAGCGAGGTTCGAACACGGGTCTCATCCATCGTGAGTTCACACGTCTTACCGCTGGACCACGGCCGCTTTAATCAAATGGGCCTAAAAGTAGGTATTGCCCTTTGAAGTTTGTTTTCATAGTTTCTAAGATTACACATTGCATTTTGTCGGGGTCCAACTCCCTTGGTCCTCTCCTTCTCTTCAATACATATATATATATATTTTGTTTAGGTTAGCTGGCATTGACACATTAGTCAAACCCAAATGAAAAAATAGTTTCTAAAACTAATGAGTGGTAGATTTGTATTGTATTTCGCATAAGGCACGCTTTAGTTTCTAGCTTAGTATAGCCATTAAACAAATAAATAATAGGTGAGAATATAACAACAAAAACATACCTCATCTAGCTGTATGGTAATATTCTGAAAGAAAAAAAACATGAATAACGACAAAATGCACAGAATACAATGATGCAACAACAGAACACACTCCCACTAATACTTCCAAGCAGCGAGCTATCATATCTCGACGAATTTTACATCCGCAAGGGGACAACCTCACGACGGCAGACAAGCTACCAGTTTGCTTCCATTCTTTATACGTAAAAAGGTACAACTTCGGTAAATTTTTTTTTGTGCTTAATAGGCAAGCGTTTGACCGCACCCTGCCTGATGTTAAGCAGTGATGCGGTCTAAGGTGGAGCACGCTTGCCTATGAGGCACTTATTTACCCTTAATTTGAAGAGGCCCGTATTTTACTTCTCGGGAAACACACACCGGGAGAGAGTTCCACAGTTTCGCAGTACGCACGAGGAACGTGTTGTCAAAACGCCTCGTACGTACTTAGGAACTTGGACCACAAATAGATGGTACTTCTCCAGGTGTCTGGACGTCCGATGGAAGAAAGAAGAAGATAACCGCAATGCAACGCTTATTTTTTAGCTGCTATAATGTATATTTTTTATTATAGTTTCAGCTAAGGCGGTTGGAGGAGATTGCAAATTTACAATAAGGTAGTAAGCTTACTTCGACGGTAGTATGATCAAAAACAGGTACAGAAACACTTATTAACATCCTATATTTAATATCTTCGCCTTCATAATATTGCCCATATTCCTCCTATAAAGTAAAAAAAGTTAATTAAGTTTATACATACAATTCCTAATTCCTAGACCTCACTATGTTCTATGTACTTTTGTCTCTCAGTATTAGTCCCACACTAGCTTGGTACAGACTACTACAGACATTAAAAATAAATTATTAACAATTAAGTCGTTTTATGTTAGCTCATGCTATTCACACAATCTTCACACACATTCAGCGTCAGCGTGTCACAAAACAGTGATACTAATAATATTCGACGAATATACGAATATTATCCGAGGTAAATATGTCGTGGCCGATTCTGTCGGATCCCATTACTGAATTACGTTAAATGTACTGAATTATCGGGACGATAAAGCTGTCAGTTCTTTGAGAAAGTTTGGTTTTCGCCAATGTTCAAGTTAGTGTTACGTAATTATGGTTGGTGGTCACTTATTTTAAACTAAAATATTGTTTAGGTTCGTTGACATTAAAATAAAGTTCAACTTACAAGTCCTACTTGATGCATATAGTCTTTCATTAATTGTGTACTATTCAAAAGTGATTGTTTATTTTTTCTCAATTCTCTATATCTGTTTCCTTGTTCAGTATTTTCTTTTTGTATCCAATGATATTCACCTTTTCTTGGATCCTAAAATTATCTAAATTATTAGAGATCACCTAAACTTCTTATCTTCTTACCTTAGATATTCCTGGAAATACTAACTAATTTCTTTTAATAGATATCTAGTTTATAAATATTACATGGATTTAAAAGCAAAATCATGTTGGTAATTCCCCGAAACACTAATCAATTTTCTATTAATAATTTTAACTTTATCAATGTACCTAATTGTTATCATCTAATTCTACCCATGATATGACAAAACAAACAATACTATTTAATAAAGGCGCGTAATATGTCCCAATTAAAGTTATTTTATCGGAATGTATCAAAATAATATTTTATCGCATAAATCTGATTACATGTCAGCATTAGAAATATAGAGATAAACATATTGTTTAAAATTGCCTGAACAACTAATCCCTGGCAAATAAATTATTCCTCTATCTAAGACGATTTGAAATATTTGAATCAAAAAGTTTTTGTTTGGGTTAAACTAAGGGATTATTTTATTAAGTGGGATAAAGATCGTATCGTGTACATTCAGAAAGATACCTTGTGTCTTCGAGATAAAGTTTATTTTTTTTAGTTGTTCAGACAATTTTACTCATGTATCATCATGCTGACTGTACGTTACCTCAATATGAGCATAAACATCGCTGAAAACTTTTAAACGATGTTTCCTTTGCACAACTAAAGGACGTTCTAATACTCTCAGGATTCGCATCACTTGCAGCGTGACGTCATTATCAGTAATTAGTTCCGCAAAATAACCATCTTGGGAACAACTTAAAGTTTTGGCACATTCTCTTGTGTCATCACGGAGGCCTAGAGAGTCATGTAGCCACATTACAAACATCCTGAAATAAGATTCTAGTTTATTTCTGCCTTTGTTTCTAAATCGATTATACTCTATAACCTATTTACTGATATTTTATAACAGACGGCATGTGACCTAGAGTGTGGTCCCCGGGCGCAGGTGACGCGGGAGTTGATCCACTTCCAAATTGATCTTAAAATGCGACTAGGTCCCTTCTCGGATGTTACACCTAAGTGATGGAATTACCCCGGGAGGGAAAACTGGGCTAATAACCATCATTTTCATTAAAAATTATTGGTTATCCAAGAAAACTTAATTTTGTTCAATGAAGTGCTTACCGTATTTTACCTTCCGGATCGAGTTGCTTCATTAATTCAGTATAATTATAATATAAAGTATCAGTTAGTAGTATTATTGCTTGCTGACATGAAGCGGGATGGTCAGCTGTACCTTTCTCTCTTTGCAGAAACCTTACAGCATAATCTAAAACTTCATCCATTCTCGTTTCGTTTCTTGCGTTATATCCTTTCATTGCATCCATCATTGCTGCAGTGTTGACGTGATTTGCCTGCAATTTTATGAGTCTAAGGCTTTATTTTTCGAGTGTTAATAATGTTTAGTAATGATGGATCATTATAAATTATCAATGAGTGCGCGTGAGTGTAGAAAATATAAAGACGTGTGTTTTCAGTTTTTCTTCAAAACTCCTCTGAAATTTTAGTAAATTTACTATTACTTTACTAAACATAATTAAATACAGAGGAGAAGAATGAGGAAAAAGAAGATACTGAAGAGCAAAAGATTCTACTAACCGAAACCAATTTATCATTGAAGCAACTAATAGGAGATTCGACCTTAACAACTAAATTATAACGAAGCACATTAACACGATCGTCATCAGTCAAAGTATTGAGCAATACAGAAATAAACGTGGTAGCTACAACACTATTTGATGAATTCCTCATTGAACCAGTTGCATCCAGAAGTATTAGAATATCTCTTGGTGCACCGCCTGCACTGACATACCAGGGGCGCAACCGGCAGTCGTACACATCGGCCAAATTCTCATCATTCAAGTTTAATTTAATCATACTCTCCCAAGATGCAGCTGAAATATTTAAAATACTTGTACTAAGCTAGTGATTGTGTATTGGTATTTTAATGAGCATTGATTTTAAAGTTATTAGTTTTTACCTGGATAATGCCTCAAAAATCCTGTAGCACTGCAAAAATATTGAAATTCAATCATTGAATCTTGCGCATAGTTACTTCGAAATGTTTGTAACAATTCATCTGAGTAATGAATGCCACGAAGTACTTTTGGATCTAGAAAACAATGCATTTTTGGGTACTGTTTGTTTTGTAGAGGTGTAGGGTGGTCTATGGCTCTGTCTTAGGAAGACTTTTCTAGATTAGTTTTATGGAAAGAGTTGAATGAATGTGGCCGAGGCGAAAGTAGTATGTAGAGAGAAAAGTCGCTGGTGTCTCGGTATACATCTGTAGGGAACTGGAAATTTTGAAAAGGGACATCAAATTAATAAACTAGCATTTTTTAACAATTTTTTTTAGTACTGAAAAATTGACACACATTTTCTCAAAGTAAACGCTGAGTAGTATTTGTTAGGTTTTTTAAAATTTAATATGAATAAAACTCACCACATGCAAAAACTTCAGCAGAGACATGTACACTACTAGTGTTTAAGGAGACATCAGCATCATAATGTTTACTTGCTTTTAATTTTTCACGATCAAGATTGGTACAATTCATGGGTTTTTCATATATAGTGCTAGGTTCTTCTTCTGTTGGTTTTATGTCGTTTAGCCCCTGGAAATTAAGATTATTGATTTTGACACAATTTAACAATTAGCTTAGATAGATTCAAAATTCATTATTTATATTCGCATAAGATAATTTTTTATAAATGATTTATTGAGAAAAAAATTAAAAAGAGTTTATTTTGTAGAAAAAGAAATCTTACTTGCTACCATTCAGTTTTAAATTTTTCACCCGCGTTATTAAATAATTAGACTTTTTCTGATGCAATATTTGAGGTTATTATTATTTATTATCTTAAACGCTTTAATTATAATTGATGACATCTGAATTTTATGTAATTAAATATCGTCTTTTGATCGGTGAATGATACATTGATATATTTGAAATAAATTAATGAAAAATAAATAATTATTTCATAATATTGTTTCTTTTTTTAACAAACTATTAGTGGGACTACAAATGGACATAATATTATAAACATGATATTAATTTTTTTTTTAAATAGGAGGTTTTTGTTTCGGTTTTGTAATTCAGCAGTTAGAGGTTAGAGCGTGGTATGTATGTATGTAAATATTTTCACACTCACTTTACTAGAAACAAAAGTATATGAAGAAGGCGGATCCTTTGTATTTTGTGCTAAGTCTTCAGCTTTCCGCATTATGTTCTCAGCTGCAGTTGCTCGTCTTATGAGTAAATCTTCAAGAGTTTTTGCAACTCTGTCGATGATTTGAGATCCATTTCTTATTTCTGTTTTGACGTTAGTGAATGATTTTAGAATCTCTTTGCGTCTCACAACTTTTTCTTCGTGAAGTATTAATTTTTTTGACATTTGTAAAGACCAATCTGCAATCCTGAAAAAAATATTATACACAAGAAGATACTTTTTTGCGCTGAAAATCTAAATCTTTTCAGGATTTCAAGTAGCCTACGATGTCCACTAATAGCCTGCAAAAATTGAATTAAAAACCGTGTGGCCATTTCCAGGATTAACTGGGACAAATAGAAAGATTGGGTTTTTAGTACAATAAAAAATATATACATGTTTATAATATGTATTATAAACTTAGGTAAAAGCAGTTATTTCGAAATTACAGACAGACATAAAACAATGTTCTAATGATTCGATAACCGCACCGGGCAGTGAAGAAATTGACTAAGGTAGTTTTAAAATAAAAATAAAACTTATATGACAAAAATGTTAGTTCCTAAACAGAGATTGGTTTAGGCTACAATATTCTAATAATAAATTATAGTTAATACTTACATTTCGGGTGTAATAATTTTGATAGTAACTCTGGTAACATTTGGGCGTACTTTTGGAAAATTTATGTTTATATTTGATTTAACAGTCTTATTAGCTTTTGTTTTTATTATATCATTCAAAGTGTTATTTTTATCTAAATCAATTTTATTTATGGTTACGTTCGTTTTGAATTTCAAACTTTGTACAGAAACAGGTTTAATGGCTTCACTGTTCATTAGCGCCAAGAAAAATAAAAGTAACTTATAAATTCGCATTTTAAGGCTTACATTTGATTGTATTTTTTCCCGTAAAAGGATGTGTATTTCTTTGACTTTAATCTGCTACTGGTAATTTGTATAGGAATGAATAAACGCGCAGGCTCGGGAGTTGGCGTCCGCCAGACCGGCGCCGGCTGCTGTGGCTTGGCTACGAAACGCGAGATATGGTTTTCATACATTTCCATTGAAAAACGTTTATACGATTTCAGTTTCTGATGTTTTATTTATTAGTTCCTTTAGGCAGATACCAAATAAATATTTATTAAATTATTGATGGATTGGGGCAAGAGAAAATCTTTGTTTTTGTTTTTTTGTTTTATTCTTTTTCTTCTACCTGTATTTAATTATTCATATAAGTATTTTTTTAATTTCAATTTTTCGGCATACTCAAATGTTATGTTTGTTATTATTAAATTATGATGAAAATTGAACAGAAAACCCCACCTGTTGTAAGGTTTGCCGGTGAAAAGATAATATTGAGATAATAGAGGAATTTCGATGCGGCACGTGAGCGCGTATGTTAGTGGTCAGAGTAACCGTGAACGTAAATCCGATTCCCACCTCAGACTATGTGTGCGTGGCGAATTTTTCTGTTTAATTTTCATGATAATTTAGCGTTTAAAATTAATGCAATAACGCTTATATACATAGCTGAAAATGGCATAGGTAGAATAAGAACAATTAATATAACGGTTTTTTAAATTCTATGTACCTACATCCTTTGTTAAGTAGTTTGTTAAATGCGTAATTCCATCATCTTTTAGCAGTAAATAAGTCTAATTGATAACTGAGATAATAAAATATAAAATTGAGCAATAATTTGATAATAAATGCAGTCAAATTGTATAAATATGATATTTTTTCTAATATATTAAAGAATATTGTTTTGCAACTATGAAGGGTATGTAGTGTATTTTATTATTTTGATTTTAATATTATTTGGCATATTCAATAGCTGGGTTTTTATTATTAAATCATGATTGATACATCCTCAGTGAATCTATCGTTCTGTCCAATTTTTATTTAATATTATTCTAATTATATATTTATTTACATAGATAGATATTCTCGCATATATGTATATCGCGTTAACACAGTGATATGAAGTGAAGTAACATCGTCGCGTTTCGGGATAGAAGTATAAAGACAGAAGTGTCCACTGATAACCCAGTAGCTTTCTGTAACTGCGACCACATGTCGGATTACTATAAAAATACATATATTTTCAGCCTTCATAATCTTTGCCGCATTGGCTACCATTGTCCTGACTGACACAGCATATTATCCAAACGGTTGTCCAACAAATCATACAATATACCACAGTATCGGTCATCCGAATAATTGCACACTTTTCTATATCTGTCATTATGGTAACCTGGTACAAATGGAATGTCCGGATAATTTACATTACAATAATTCTACCCAGGTATGTACTCTTTAAGTAAAGGATGCTCATTTTTGGGCCCACTGGATATCTTATAGTTTGTTAGTGAAACAATATTCTAAAATCATATATTATATTTTATATTAATAGTGATAAGAAATGTAGATTTATTTCGAGAAAAAATAGGGGGGGTCACTTCTCTTAGACGAGTGGGCATTCTCCTTTAGCGTCCATTGCTACGGGCATTGTGGTGGAAATATAACCTTCGTTTTAACTGAATTACAAAAATATATATAAAGAACAAAACCACGCTATTGTTTCAATTTAAAGAAATACAATTTTTTTTAATTGAATTTGAATTTTTTGATGAAATTTAAAATATCTGCTTTAAAATTATAACGTACTATAATAAATATATAGATAAATAAACAAACCGTTTAGTTCTTAAATAATTTGGGCTCTAATAACAAAGCTAATACGAATTATTTAAAAAAACCGATAAGAATTTTATTTTTTAGACTTGTGACTACCCTGAACACGCTGGCTGCAAAATAAATGAACCTAATAAAGTGAGAAGTGAATTTTATTCTAACGGTTGTCCGACGGATTATACTCAAGAGGCTCTTCTACCACATCCAGGAGAATGTAGTAAATTTTTTATATGTGATCATGGAGAATTAATCCTTCAACAATGTCCAGAAGGACTACATTTTAATAGAAATTCTCAGGTAATAAATACAGCATTATGCTGAATTAAAAAGACATAAAATAAACCCGGGAACCATTATTTATGCGGTAAAATAAGGACCTATTTCTGGTTTTTTTTAGAACATAATATTTTTGTCATTTATTAGTCCAACTACTTAACATTATAGTACCATTATATTAAAAAACACACACACAAAACATTGAAATATCAATTGATATACGCCTTAACTGGTGTAGCGACGGCGGCTTAGTAGCACGTGTAAGATTATTAAACTCACAGCTGATAGACGGTGACAACACTCCGCCTGATGTAAAGCTACAGTGCGGTTCATGAACGGAAACAACTGTTACTACAGAGAAACCTGTGCGGGCAGCAGTGGCCTCTATTCTCTTGAGGAGAGAAACATCTGCCATCTAGATTGACAGTGCATTGACTCGTTATACCTGACTACTTTCAAACTATTCCCGAAACGCGACAAGGTCACTTCATGGGTGTTACATTGGAAAGTGGTGGTACTACCCCAGGACGGCAGACTGGACAAATAACCATCATCAGTCTGCCCACTTTAGGAGTGGAATAACTTTTCAGTATTGGTAGTGTGATACGTGGTTAAAGGAATGCCCGCTGTGCTTACACACCTGTAGATATATTGAAATATTTGCAACAGTGGTAGCAATTGTTTCTAATCATGGACCACACTCTAGCTTACGTTAAGCTACTGTCAAAAATCCATGAAATTTTTAAGAATGTTATACTTCTTCTACAGGCTTGTGATTGGAAAGAGACGGCTGGTTGTGAATTAGCGAATGGTTGCCCTGCTGATTTCACTAAAGCACTGTTACTACCACATCCCACAAATTGCAGTCAATATTACGCCTGTGATAATGGTGTTCTGGTATTGCAAGAATGTCCTTGGAATTTGCATTTTAATAGGGATAAACAGGTAATTTCTATTTTTTTTTTTTTGGAGCGCGGCATACGACAACAGTCTGATGTTAAGCAGTGCATTCTATAACAAAAATAACTGCTACCACAGATAAATTTCTACAGAGAACAGCCACGACCGCTATGCCGGCTTGATGAGACGAATGTATCGAGGTTGACAGCGCACACTCGTTACACCTGGTTATTTTCTCATCCCGAAACGAAAGGTCACGGTTGTTACATTTAAAAGTGGTGATACTACCCCAGGACGCGACGTCAGACAATAGGTGGCTATTAACCCAGTCTGAATATCATTCTTTTTTATTTATTATTATTAACTTACATCTGACTTTTATTAACAGATTTGTGACTGGCAGGAATCGGCAGGATGTGTCATTAACGTTCAAGAGGAATTCGACTTCAAATGATATATTTAATTTAATACTAATGTATTTTTCCAAATCTTATCTTTAAATATATGTACTAATTAGTTTTTTTATTGTTTATTCTGCTTATCCTATTTTACTAACGCGATAAACACTGAAACAATTTAAAAGTAATTTAAAAAAGGATTTAAAATAGAATTGGGTTAATCTATAGATTAAATTATTGTCCTAATTCGATAAAATTGAAATTTAATTGACTTATTATTATTAATTATCTTTATGACTGATATTAACAAGAAAGTAAACGGTTAGGTAGATAAATAAAGCTAACAATAAAAGTAATAATTTTAATATAAATTAAAAATAATTTCTGTATATTAATATAGTGAAAATAATCGCTTTAAAACCGTTTAAGCATAGCGGAGCCGACTGTTGTCGCATTCCGCTGTGATAGATAGTTGTATCCGATCACGGACCCCTCGTGCTACTGACACCTTCGGGAGTATCTTTTTCGTGTCGAACTACTGATGTGGTTCGCCCACACTACTGAACTCCAAGAGTACATAGGTGACCGTCTCTTCATCTTCCATTCGGACATACAACCCTCTGAAACATTAATGGTGCATGCAATGAAATAACGCAGGTCTTTTACGAGCAGCTTATCAGGTGCAAGGACGGTCTTTCTTAGTTGATAAACTCCAGCAGCTCGTCTTCCTACGTGCGTTGTACGTGCCTCGCCACCAACATGGTGGTTACGTAAAAAACTACAAGATTTATATACTCCTAATATTTTTACTTTCTCAGAAATTAATTGGTATTTCTGCGCATTAATTTTATAAGTACCTAAAATATATATATGTGCACTGTCAATCTAGATGGTACATGCTCGTTCATACCGGCATAGTGGAGGCGATTGCTGCCCGCACAGGTTTATCTGTAGTAGCAGTTGTTTCCATTCATGGACCGCACTCTAGCTTTCCATCAGGCGGAGTGTTGTCACATGCCGAGCTACAATTAATAAAAAAATCGAAATAATAGCAGGCACTGGATGAAGAAGGAACTTGTGTTAAAGATTGGGGTTTAAAAATTATTATGCTACGTAAAAAGGGCTAAATAAAATAAAGATATATTTATTGCTATCAATGCAATTAATATAAAGCGCGTCTCTTTAATGATATAAATCAATTCATTATCATTTGATAGACATCAATCATTGCTTGCGGTTTTACATAAATTCTTTGATTTATTCGTCCTTCATTATTTTTTCAATTCGAAAATATTGCGTCATAATTTGTATGTAAAAAAGACAAAAAGGTTTTCTTTTTTTATATCATCTATAGGGGAGGGCAGATAGATTTATTATGTTCCTTACGAATTAATCTTCTATTATATCTTTAAAACAGAAAAGTATACAAAGTAAAACATAAAGAAGTAGGTAAATATAATAATTTTAATCAAATATCTTTTGTAAAAGTTAGGTGCATTGATTTTCGTATTCATTATAAAGTTACACGAATTACTTTAATTAACTTTTTTTTTACTTAATACTAAAATTCTAGTTTATAATAATATGTTGATGACAATTGAATAGAAAAAACAAAGCTGCCGATGTATGGATTGAACAAAGGAATTGCGACGCGGTCACATGAAGTGCACATTGAAAGTGGTGGTACTAACCTAGGGACTACAGTCTAACCTAATGAAAAAAATAGCACACCAATCTTTTTATTGATATTTATGCTTTCCTATCTAATAATTATGTATTTTTTTATTGTAGCTCGACATGTGACAACACTCCGCCTGATGTAAAAGCAGAGTGTGGTCCATGAGTGGAAAGAACTGCTACTACAGAGAAACCTGTGCGGGCAGCAGTCGCGTATGCCGGGTTAAGGAGACGAGCATGTACCATCTAGATTGACAGTGCACACTCCTCTCGTTTTACCTGGCTACTTTCATTAAGGAAGTTAAATAAAAAACTATTTTATAAGTAACTATTATTCAAAAAATTCTGTTAATGTAGAATAGTAATTTTTAGATAGAATATTACTTTTTTTTTAAATCTCCAGAAGGTCATATGAGTTTATATTACGCCGTGAAAGAGTAACGTGAGTTCTTTCCACCAATAGGATCGCTTTATTTGATTTTTCATTACCTCGGCGGTCAAAATTACATCTCGCGTTCGCTGTCACGCAGGATGTACCTACTCAGGCACCTATTTATTTTTCTTACAAGGAATTATTTACTTTTTTTTTTAATTTCTTGGTTTGTAGAACATTTTTATATTTTATTGTTTTCCTGAAAGAGCTTGTTATCTAATCACCTATTTTGTATTCTTCTTTCTACTTTTTTTTCATACCGTACTCATCCTTTATCTATTAATTTCGTTGACCGCTATAAAAGTTCAAACATAAAAAATGCATTTCCTCGAATCAAAAGATAAGAAATAAAATCACAATCGTACAATGAATGTCTGATATCGTTCCCCTATCAGATTTTTGTTGTGCAAATGTTAATTGATTAATTCCATATATGCTATATATAGGACAGGTGTAGCGTATTGTATATCATTTGTAAGTGTAATATTAGTTAGTCAACATGAAAGGTGAGTGGATTAATTTTGTAAGAAAATAATAAGAAGAAAAAATCTGGAATTCTCTTATTGAAAAAAATAATAATCAAATTACTCAATCAAATCGCACTATCCTAGAATACTAAAGAATTTAAGTTTTTCTCAAAAGAAGAAAAACTAATACTCGATCTTCGGAATACTTATTTTGTACAAAAAAAATATAAGATATAACATGTTTTGAAATATTTATGACATAGGTCAAAGCGCACTGTTTTGTATAATAAGTGATCATAGTATCTAGGTAATCGAATAACGGGTCCAAAAAGCGCGATTTTTCAGTTTGAACAGTTTTAATTTGTGCCAAGTGTTATTTTCTTTAAACTATTAATTAATATTTCGTAATTAATTTTTTTAAGCATTTTTTTTCACCATTTTCAGGCGCCCTGGTTTTCTTGTTGTGTGCGGGATATGCATTGGCTGATATCCACAGCCAATGTCCAACTGACTTCTCCATCGAGTTGCTCTTACCCCATCCGGAATGCAACAAATATTACCAATGCTTGCACGGATATGCCTTCGAACGAACATGTTTAAAAGGCCTTTATTTCAACGTTCAAGCTCAACTATGCGATTACGAGGAAAATGTAGACTGCTCAGATAGAGATGGTGAACCGAACGAGAACGGACCGAAATGTGATTGCCCGGAAGACTGGTCTCTAGAACTACTTTTCGCACACTCAGATTGCAATAAATACTACCAATGTTACAATGGTGAAGCTAAAGTGAAGCAATGCCAACCTGGATTGTTCTACGAACCAGAAAAGCAATGGTGCGATTGGCCAGATAATGTGAATTGTAAGAGAGAAATCGTTTGTCCTGAACCTAAAACTGGAAATATACCAGAGGTTAATGAAATCAATCCCGATTGCCCGACTGATTGGAGTCTAGAGAAGCTTCTGCCTCATTCTGATTGTAATAAATTCTTCAAGTGTTATGAGGGTGTAGCAGTATCACAAGATTGTCCAACTGGTCTTCATTACAATATTGAAACTGAACGTTGCGACTGGCCACATAATGTTAATTGTTCTGGTAGGAATTAACTCATAATTTCAGATTTTATATTTATCCTGGCATTTAAATTTAAAACGGAATTTTTATTAAAAAAAAATGTTCACAAATTTTCTACACAATTGTTTTTGTAAATAAATTCTTTTTATCATAAAAATGTCTTTTAGTTAAAAAAGTAACAAATTGCTATGAAATTACGTGTGGTAACCATCATTATGCCGGCTAAATAGGAACCTATTTGTAAGTGTCCTTGTTATTTACTGAGCTTTATGAATTATATTATTAGGAAATTGCTCTCGTGTTTATGAAACCTTTCACATAATTGGGGAAATTCCAATTCGTATGTGCGTCAATTGTGACGTTATATTTCCGCCAAAATAGTGTTAATAGAAAAAAAATTGCATTATTTTATACATACGCTGTTAATTGTTTTCGTGTGGGAGAAATAATAAGCATTAATTATGATATGAATTATAAACGCCTGATTTAAAAACAATAACAAATTACTATTATATATTGTAGCGCGTAAATATTACCCTATTTATTTATGCGCAATAAAAAAATATCTAAAAAAAAATAACAACAATATACATAGGTATTTTGCATAAACATGTCGGTCATCGGCAGTGGTGCGCTATGGAGTAACAGTGCTAGTGTTTGCGCTCGCGCATGTTCACCACGTGACGTCAGACGTCGTTCACTCGTCGTCACCCACTCGAATCGCGGCCACTGTGATTCAGTGATAAACTGACTCTGTCGCTAACTTCACGCTCGTTCCCAGCATGCCGTGCGTTTGACCTTCAACCAGAATACGAAGATCATCTTCATGCATCTTTGCGAACTTTTCAATCATAAGTGAGTGTGAATACGTGAATGTCGTGATAACCGCGTTATTCTATGTGACTCCAAATGTTATACTGTTGCAGATGTCAGCCGTCCCCGCACGAAGAGCGGAGATTTTATCATATTTTAGAAAATGACTGAAGGTCATGTCGTACAACATGAAAAACCTGTAAGTTTAATAAAAAAAACAATAAACCTATTTAAAATTAATTTATCCTTATCTAGCGAGTTATCGTGGTATGCGTTGTGTTAGTGACACGTTCACGTATTGCCACATAAATGACTTTAATTTCTGAACCATTTATACGATTAATTGTTTATCAAAATACAAATAGATAGCGCCGACTCGCGACACGGTTCGCGCGTTAACTATTCAAAGATGGCTGACCATCGAAAGCGCGCCGAAATATTTTCAACGAGTTCCATTTCCCTAGTAACCCAATGACAAGAGTAGCTCAACCGGAATAACTTCAACACTATAGACATTTTGGTAAAAAAAATTACACCTAAATTCAATGAATTTAATTATCTTAACAAAAAAGTTCAAGGTCGATTAGAGTAGGAAGCGTTTTTGAATTATTAATATTTTTTTTATAATTACAATACTAAAGAGATTGTTTCTATGCAAACTATTTAGTTTTAATAAAGTAATGTACTAACTACACTTGTGTTTACTGTTTATTTTTAAATGACGTCAGACATTTTTTGCACGTTTTTTGACCCCTACAATCTACTTTTATAATATATTATCTTTAATATAATCTAAGAATATATATATATATATATTTTATACATATATTAATTCGACATACAACCAAATAACCACAATCCGCTGATGTTTAACTAGAGTGCGATCTATAACTGGAAACAACAGATAAATATTTACAGGTGGCGGTAGTACCCTCCACTATGCCGGCTCGAGGAGACAGACAAATGTGCCCCGTTCATTAACAGAGCAGACTACGCTAGTTATTAGTACGGTCAACAAAAATGTATATAAAAAAAAACAAAAATATTGGCATAATTTAAAAAATACATACCATTGCATTGTCCGGTTTATTGCGATTTTTAGATCAGACAGACATGAAAAACAGGACTGTCCGGTCAAAAATCGGTTATCTGGTAACCCTAGTAACCACCCCAGGACGCCAGTTCCTAATCCAACGTTTGAAAACAACTAAACATTGAATAAATAATATTAGATGAAAAATAATCACTTACATTGTCAAAATCTTAATTCATCTGCATGGTAGGTACTTCCTTGTTTTTTAAGGTCACGACCTCCTTGGTGTTTTGGCCATTCACATCTACATTATCAGAGTCAAGGATGTAACAGCTTTTGATCCGCCTCGTACGTTGACAATCTTTACAATAGTTAGGCTATTATCTACTTATCAGACAAAAAATAATGGTATTTAATGAGGACGACAGACTGGGCTAATAGCTAACATGACCATGCGTCTCTTTTTGAACGGGACTGTTCAGTTTTTGGGTGTCCCGGAGTAGGCTTCAAAGAATTGTCCCGTTTTCTCAGAAACAAAAAATTAGCTGCATTTAGAGAATGTACTTAACAAAGTTCCTTTTAAATCACAAAAAGATATTTGTTTTGAGATTTTTAATATAATATAAAAACAATTGTATCAAAGTATGGGTTTTTTTCTTGTATTTATGAATAGATCTTTGAAAAAAAATGGCCAATAACCAGAGCGGCCGTGGTCTAGCGGTGAGACGCGTGAACTCACGATCGATGAGACCCGTGTTCGAACCCCGCTTTGCCCTCCCATGTATTCTCCCAATCATTTCATCTTGGATCCTTCAAGCGGAGCGTGAAAAAGCACCTTCTCAGGCCGGCATAGTGATGGCGACTGGAGCCACCGTGCGAGCGGTTCTCTAGTCGTCAATGCTCATGGACCTCCACTGCGTTTACCATCAGACCAGTCGAGGTCACATGTCGTGCCAAAATAAAAAAAATATAAAAAAATCTGACCAGTACCAATGTAACTTTGTTATATGTACTTTGGTCGCTCAGTGCCAATAGGCACTATTAAAGAGTGGTAGGTAGACTGATGATGGTTATTTGTCCTATCTGCCGTCCTGGGGTAGTACCACCACTTTCGAATGTAACACTCGTGAAGTGACCTTGTCGCGTTTCGGGAATAGTTTGAAAGTAGTCAGGTATAACGAGAGGAGTGTGCACTGGCAATCTAGATGGTACATGCTCGTCTCCTCAAGCCGGCATAGTGGAGGCGACTGCTGCTCGCACAGGTTTCTCTGTAGTAGCAGTTGTTTCCATTCATAGACCGCACTCTAGCTTTACATCAAGCGGAGTGTTGTCACATGCCGAGCTACAATAAAAAAAAACAGTCTGCCTACAACTCTGGTATTGGTACTGGTCAGAACTTAGCAAGATATCAACACGGGTCTTAACGATCATCGTTCACGTGAGTTGACGTGTTCTACCGCTACACCACAGCCACTCTTAAACACCTAGATAACAAAGTATGTTTTGATAATAATTTTTATTTTGACAACGTATCGGATTATTGAATAATTATTATGATGTCATTGTGTGCATGACGTGACAAAATGCCTTGAGAAGACGAGCGTGCACCATTCAAAGTGACAGACCACTGTCCCACGTCACACCCTCCTATTTTGAAGATGATTCCAAAACACAACTAGGGTCACTTCACGGTTTACACTTGATGGTACTATTCTTGGCTGCCTACCACTTTTTAGTGTTACTGTTACTCATCTAAGACATTCTAAAATATCTAGTGGACTGTGTACTGTCAATCTGGATGATGCACATTCGTCTCCTCAAGCCGGCATAGCGGAGGCGACTGCCGCCTGTAGAAATTTATTTGTGGTAGCATTGTCATAATATACTGAGCTACAATAATATAATAATTAAAATAAATAATATTTTATTATGATTAATATAAATAATTTACTTTTAAATTTATTTTAATAACAATTAGTGTAATTGTTTTATATTTGAGTAGCACTAATGATTATTATTTTTGTCATTTTCATAGTTGTTTGTGGTACGAACGATTGTGTATGTCATATTGTGTGATTGTGTGCGATAGTATCTAATGGATAATAATTGTGTAAGTATTTTCTTTATTTTGTTAAAAGAATAATGGTTTTTAGGGAAACATATATCTATTATAGACCGCGTCAAACATTATGACGTCTCGGAAGTTAGCTGCGGACGCTATTCCGCGCAGGTACAGTCAAGTTTACAATGATTAAAGAATTAATTTTAAATATTAATAGAACATATAAAAATAATCTGCGAACGGGTAACTCGGGAATGTGCTGATACCGCGCTGATTCCTATGTGTACTGCGCAGTGACTTGTATAACCTAACTTCGGATCCGCCACAAAACTTGGTTTGTACTATAATAATAAACACATGTTTTGATTCATTTGTCGTTTGACCACACTCCGGACTAAGGATAAAACTTGAAGTCCACTATTTAAAAACACAAAACAATTTTTTTATGTACCTACCTATAATATTTCTATTCTTATTTATCTCCCAAATGTTAGCTGGGAGAAAATGTCTAATTACTTAAGCTTGCCATTATACAATGACTTTTATTTTTAACAATAAACAAATTATTATTATTATAGTAAGTATTCTAATTATCTCCAGATGCCCGCCAAAACACAAAGACCTTGGCCGTATCCAATGTTCTGGTGACGTCATAATGTGTAGCTAGATATAAAACACATAGGTTTCTTATCTATTGTACATAGATAGATAGATAGTACTAATTTGAAATCAAATTTTAATAAAAATATCCAGTCATAGATATGTATACCAACTTATAGGGAAAATGCTCGACTTGAAGACGTTTCTGCACATGTTTGTATACAAACCCAAGTATTTACTTAATTTTTTCAAAGGAGAATGCTCATTTTTGGGCCCAACTGGTACCAATTAATAGTTTTGGTTACAAAACACTATTCTAAAATAATATCTTATTTTTTAATTAATTCATTTTCATTATATCAATACATCATTTATCAATCAATATACAATGTTTAATTGCATAAAAAAAACAGATATTATCGATTATATTAAAGCATTTAAAATAATAATATCCTCAAATATTATTGCATGAGAAATCATCTAATTACTAAAAAAAACCGATTGGTAATAAGGAAGTATATTTATTTTTCTTAATTAACTAAATTTAACTAAAAATCATCGACGATCTCGAGAAAAAAATTGTGGGCCCATTTCTCAGACGAATGGGCATTCTCCTTTTAATATAGTTAGATTAAAAGGATCACTACACTATCAATTTTGGTGCACATTCGTCTACTTAAGCCGGCATAGCGGAGGCGAATGCTGCCCGTAGAGATCTCTCTGTGGAAGCAGTTGTTTCCGTTCATGGACCGCACGTTAGCTTAACATCAGCAGGAGTCTTGTCCTAACGGAGAATTCCTACACAGTGCAAACTTACATTACCGATCGAGATTTTAGGGGGATATCAACTTTGCCATGGTCACTCTTAATTGGGCCCTCCCTAAGACACTGAAACGCATCTTTCATACTATTTCATAGTGGACTTCCGATTTATTGATGCGACGAAAGAATTTTTTTTCTCATTCCTCGAGAACGGTGGTGATTCCTATAATTATTAATATACTTAATTTGTTGACGAACAAAAAAACAAAACTTGAAAGACAAACAAAATTCATTGTCCTAAATTCGTATAAAAATGTTTCGTTAACAAAAACAATAATAATTCATATCTTTCAAATTACAATAAGCTAGTTTTATTTTAATATTCATCACTGATTTGTGTTTATTATAATATTTTAATTTAGTTTTGGCAGTAATTTGTGTTTAACAAAGGTGAGATTTATATATATTTATATTATTTATAAAAGGAGAGGTTTATAATTCTTGACTTAACCCTTAAATGCATATTGTTGCCAAAAGTATACATACTATCTTTTTCAAAATATATATTCTTTATTAGTACCACTAATAGGTACTAACCTAAACCTATAATACCCGATTTTATTAATTCAAAATAAAAATTCATGCATTTAAGCGGGCCCTAGGCAACATTGTAATTCCCGGCCTATTTTTCAGTCATGATACATTGCGTTGCGTAATTTGGTTTTAAAGCATATAGTATGTAGTTCTATTTAATTATCGGAATCCAAGAAAAAAACGGAAAAAACGCATGCACAAAAATTAA
Source organism: Tinea pellionella (assembly GCA_948150575.1). Taxonomy (NCBI): domain Eukaryota; kingdom Metazoa; phylum Arthropoda; class Insecta; order Lepidoptera; family Tineidae; genus Tinea; species Tinea pellionella. The sequence goes on along the minus strand of OX411259.1, from coordinate 6,207,642 downwards.
ATAAACATAATTAAAATTACGGGCCCTAGGCACGTGCCCAGGTTGCCTAGGCCTTAGTTCCCCCATGCAAGTCGCTTACGACTCTCGTCACATTTAATTTTGAGAGCGGCCGTGGTCTAGCGGTAAGACGCGTGAACTCACGATCGACGAGACCCGTGTGCGAACCTCGCTAATTCTGAACAGGACCAATGTAACTTTGTTATATGTACTTTGGTCGCTTAGTGCCTATAGGCACTATTAAAGAGTGGTAGGCAGATTGATTATGGTTATTAGCCCAATCTGCCGTCCTGGGGTACTACCACCACTTTCAAATGTAACACCCGTGAAGTGACTTTGTTGCGTTTCAGGAATAGTTTGAAAGTAGTCAGGTATAGCGAGAGGAGTGTGCACTGTCAATAGATGGTACATGCTCGTCTCCTCAAGCCGGCATAGTGGAGGTGACTGCTGCCCGCACAGGTTTCTCTGTAGTAGCAGTTGTCTCCATTCGTGGACCGCACTCTAGCTTTACATCAGGCGGAGTGTTGTCACATGCCGAGCTACAATAGAAAAAAAAAGCTTTATAGTCGTCTCACACAGTTATCAGCTTTGCATCTTTGAATCAGCGTCGTAACGGCATCGCCTCGCCTCAAGACAAGCTAGCGAATCGCGACCGCATCAAATTGTGCGGCCCAGCGAGATCGATTTGAGTTTTGTTCCATAATTATACGCATATACATATTTGCTACAGAATCAAAAGGAATATCATATATTTTGATATCGAAAACTCATATATTGAATCAAATTATAACAATAAAGTTTTAATTATTTCGTGTTTAATAATATTTTTTTATGTAATGTGCCAATCGGCTCGGGTTGGCCAGGTCTGCTTAACGGTTAAATTTTAATCAATCAATACGTTAATCAGTAATCTGTATCAGCCACTTGGAATAGTGGCTGATCAAGAATGTGTTTAACATAAAATCATTACAAGTAAAGACATAGCGCGAGATGGTCGTTCTATTCAGCATGGCATACGAGGGCGCTTCTTATGTGACGTATTATACATATTTAAACAGTAGTAAAAGAAACTCGGAAATACTAAATAACTTAGTGTGTGCCCGATTACGGAAACGATAACCTGTTTTGGGTAAGAACTGCATTCTTCGTAAATAGCTACACACATCTGCGATCACTTCGAAAAGTTCAGATAACTTTTTTTTGTATTAAAAATATTATTGATTACTTAATACGTTTTAATATATTTATTATTCATTGGTTCTATATTAAAACATCGTTTGAATGTGAATATATTATAATAAAACAGCGATACAAATTAATACAATCATTTCAATTAACTTTTTACTGACTACATGTTTTCTGCCTCATTTTCTTTGGTTCGACGCTGCCCCACTGAAATCCCAACTATCACTCGGGTGTATTCAGAGGTATTCACCAGAATCGCCTCGCTCGTAATCCAAAGTTATACCACTTTACAACTACGTTTGCAACTATAAATCTTAGTTTAGTGGGGATGATTCTTGGATCACGAGCAGCCAGAAATCTGATAACATAACAATAATTTGGGCGATCACTACTAGGTCGATCAGCCATGTTACACACGGTCCGGCAAGGTCGTAAGCCTGCGTTTAAGATATTCTTTTTTTGCAAAAATACTATTTTTACTATAAATAATCGAAACCGTTCACTTGGCATTTTTCAGATGAACAATAGTGCAATTAACTAAATCAGCTTTTAGCCTAAATCAGCCCTTTTAATCGTAAAGGTTCCCTCATTTTACTGCAGCTATTTTTGACTTGACTGAGGCCCGACTTGACTGTTTTGCGTGATGAACGAAAGCTGTATGATGCACAATTTGACGTAGGCAAATATTTTCGTTGACATTGGCAAATTGTTACAATACTGTAAAAAAAGAATGCGAAAAATAATTTTTTTTTATTTTTATTGATTTCGTAATATATCATAATATTTGTAAAAGGTATATAGCTTATTAGCTATTACCTAATTTTAATTATGACTTTCGGTTTACATTTTCTTAATAACCGTGGACGCGGGTTTTAAAAACATATTTTACATTTCAGATGTGCATCCGGATATGGTTAGAAGTGGGCCACGTTTGTGAGCCTCGTCCCATGTCTTCTCTCGGACGAGCGTTGGCGTTAGATTGGCGCGTATGGGTGCGTGGTGCTGGTGGACACGATATAAGTCATTTTGTTCAAAAAGTCGTTTTTAATCTACATCCAGCAAGCGCATTTGTGTATCCTAAAAGAGGTAAATAAATAAGATTATGTTATTATAGCGACAAAGTTGGTCGTCGCAGACTTATCAGCACCCCTGGCACCGGATCGGCATCGCCTTGCCTGAAGGCAGAGCTAGTAAACCGCATTAGTCGGCGCGTGGCGCGGGGCTTTGCGGAGCCGGTGTCAAGCTAATGAGTGCGTGTGTAAATATTCAGGTAAACATTGGTATTAACTCGAATACTATGACCTAACGTGAATTATATGTTCTAGATAATAATACTTATTTAAAAATGTTGTTATTTTGTATAATTACAATTTTGATTTTTCAAAAGTCTTTTCGCAATTTTATAAACGTTTACTAAATTAATTATTTAGGTATAGCAATGGGTCAAGTCTCGCTCATCTCGCTTCCATCTTTCAATAGTTGGCCAGGAAAGAATCCCAAAAGCAAAACGCGTGCCCAATAATTTGAGGCTGCATATTATGTCTGTTTTGTTATTAATAAACTTCTTATATCTTGTTTCAGTGTTACAAGAACCTCCATACGAAATCCAGGAATCTGGTTGCACATCAATAGAAATACCAATACATATTTATATAAAAAATAGCGAAAAACCAAAGAGAATTAAACTTAAATACACGCTACATTTAGAAAATTACGATAATATTGCCACCGAGTCTAATTGTGTTTACTACGACTTCGCTAATCCGACGGAACAACTAAAAAAATGTCTTTTACGAGGCGGAGGAGAGATTCTAGCGAATACTGGCGTTTGCGGCGGTCGCAGCGAAAATATACTAGTCGTTATAACAGATAATAAAACACCAAAACATGATTACAAACATAAATTAATGAAGGCAAAATCTTATACTTTCATAGAACCAATATCATGGAAGAATGATTCTAAACGAAAACATAAAAATAAAAGTACTGATGATAAGTCAAAAAATAAAATAGATTTTAAGAAAATACTCAAGAGTGTGGCTATGACCGATACAGAGATCAATATGGTATCGGATGTGTTCTTTGCTTATCATAGTTATGAGAAATCTAAGGACCCTGCAATATTGTTACCACCAATGACTGATCCAATTTATAAAATGCCAGAATTGCCATCTACACTCAAGTCATGCCTTTCAACTATTGAATTAGACTATGCTTTGCAGTAATCGCAAGTTCTCATAAATTAGGTTTATTTAGAGAGATTTGAACTTAATACAAGCAAAAATAAGCTAATTGTGATATATTTTAATAATAGTTTAAATTATATAATGTTTGTATGTAGCAAAACTATTAAATTATAAATAGGTAGGTTATAAAATTATTATTTAATAATAATGAATGTTCTTTTAGGTATGTGAATCCTTTGGTTGTTTAGAGTAAATAAAGCTCAAATCATAATAAGATACGAATATTTATATTGATGGCAGAGTAGTAAACCAATTTTTTTTAGGTTTGCAACCATAAATTAATGATTTATTAATTTTCTATTCGAACTATTGTTTTGACCTATTTTTTCAAGTAAAAAATGATGTTTTTTACGCCGTTATCCCTGAGGTTGCCAGATGTGTTTTAGAAAAACACTAATAACCCAATAACATAACTTAAAAAAAAATTGTGAATTTCCATACTATTGGTTAATTGATTTTTCAGACTGGGCAGACATGCAAAAAACCGGACTGTCCGTTAAAAAACTGGACATCTGGCAATCCTAGTTACCCTATAGTGTTATTACATATTTTCAGTCGTGCATTTGCATGTATGTGGACGATGCTGTTTTTGTATCAACCGTGCTACATTTATATGAAGCATGTCAGTTGGGACGATTTATATATTTCCCTAATTAATTGTTCAATCTAATAATGTTATTATTCATTAAAATTCATATTTCTACATTTATTTGCAAGCTATTTTATTTTTCCTTTATTGATTTATGAGGTGGCCAATTCAATTAATTGAATGTCTCGATGTTGTTTCAATCTGAACTTTGCACATCACTATAAGACTGACAGATCTTGTCAATAACTGACACTTGTCAACACAGTTTGTCATAAATAGTTGCTTTTTACCGAGTGTGTAATAAACGATTGTAATTATGCATTATGCAGGAAACTGTACAAAGTGTTAGAATTATTAAATAAACACACGTAGTAGACAAGAACAAAAAATGGTTTGCGTCCCATGTTTTATTATACCTGTATTGTTATATTTATGGCATAAATTTGTGCAACCTTACGTTTTACGATTTTGGAATCCCTGGGAAGTTAAAGACGCAGATGGAAATGTTAAAACTGAAATTCCTTTCAATTGTGAGGGTGGGGTATGTACGTTCCGCCGGAAACCAGTAGAAAATAAAGAATCTTCAGAGAAAACTGCGGAACCAAAGGATAACGCGACGGACAAAGTCGAGTCACAAAGATTGAAGGCCGAATAAATTAACACGTAATCTATTTCCTTAAAGCATTTATGTTGTAAACAGGTATTAGAATTTGTTATATCTGATCCACTAACAATAACAAAATTAGTATGAGATGAAATGAGCAATTATTAAATTTTATCATTGTTTTTTAACATTTAGGTATGCTCTAGTGCCCCTACTGGCGCATGTAATAGACTTAACCCTTTTCCATAGAAAAGCTGGTTCTCAGAGAGCACTAACAAATTCCTCTTTATGTTGTACATAAACAAATAAATATAAAAGAACCATTGTTTTATTTACTACTCATCCCTTAAAAGTAATAACTGATAGTTGATACCTGGATCGCATTCTGGCTTAACATCAGGCGGAGTACGGTCATATGACGTGCTAAAATAAAAAAAACCTAACAGCGCTTCCCCAGTTACAAACACCAAAGCTACTTCCGAAACCTTCAACCACCACTTCTAAGGAAAAATTAAATAAATACACCTTCGTTTTATTTTATTTACTTTATTTGAAACAGCAACCTTAGCAATATTGTCAGTTTTATTTTTTTATTTATGAAACTTAAACATAAATGGCATTTTAAACACAGAGCTAGATACACATTGTTTTATAAGGAAAATTGTATGAACAATGTAAGATTGTGGCTATCCCATAACATCTTGCATAATAAGCAGTTACTTCTATGGAGTACATAAGGCACTATTGAACCTAAAACTATACATGCCTGCCGCAATATGTCAAAAGTAATATTAGTAACAGATTAAAGTAAGCAAGTTAATTGTTAATAAACTTAATAATGATAGAAAATAATATGTCCATATCTTTAAACAGTGTGGTTTACAAATTCACACATTCAGTTCAAAGTGCTAACTATTCTCCTGTAGTACTTAGATTAAAACAAAAAGAGGAAGAGACGGTATATTCTCTTGTTTGTCCACACATAACTCATGCACAGAGAACAAATATAGAAAGACATCACCAGACTGCAACACGAGGGAGACAGAATCCAGTCACTCATTTACGTACATCTGAGAACGTGATAATACACTATCACAGCTACAGTCTATCTCGCTATATTTACACATGAAAGGTTATACTTGAGGACCTATTTGTCTTCCCAGAATGATTTCTGTATTTATTAAAAGAATAAGAAAGCATTTTCAAAAGTTATTTACCATGGTTTACAACAAAAAAACTAAAAACAAAGGACTCGCGCGCCGCTCCCACTTTCTGTTTTAATAAGCTGTAGACAGATAATCAGTTTCAACGCTTAAAATAATGAGAAAAACAGAATATACAGATAGGCCACGCTAGGCTGGCGACGTGTGTATGTAATTTTCACTCATCTTTTAACTTTAAGTAACAACTTTATAACATACTTTAGAAGTGATGATCATAACGTAACTAGTAACTTATATATAGGGAACAGTAACAAATTATTTGACGCTCTTAAGTTCAACTTCAAAAACCAACGTGGCATTTGGAGGGATTACCGGAGGGGATCCTTTGGATCCATAACTGAAAATAAAAAGATAATTATTTGAGCCATCTTCTTCAATATGGCAAGGACGCTCTCCGAGGTGTGCAGGAACGTGAATAATCTCCTGATCTTCCTGGGAGATATCAGGTGGCTGGAGTGATGTGGACCACCCCATGCACAACAAGCCAGAGCAGATTGCGGAGGATTGCAAACTCGACAGAAGAAAAGCCACAGTCTGAGCTGAGGTGTCCATTAGCGCTTCACATGGCCACATCAAGCTAACATAATGTTCATTTCCCCAAATAAAGTATTAATACAAGTACATGATTTTTATTGCATTTCTACCAGAAAAATAAACACAATACTCACGCCATTGCTGGTGGGCAAACAAGCTTCCTTTTGCCACCCACTTTCATTCCCAAAACACCAGCATCCCATCCCTTGATCACTTCTTTACTACCCAAATGGAATTTGAATCCTTGACCCTTTGTGCAGCTATCAAACACTTTGTTATTGCTCTTCAGACGCCCCTCATAGTATACCTGAATAAGTAATTCACTCTCTATACTGCAATTTTCATCCAATATTTATGAGTCCCAATTCTCGAATGTAGCAGACTTGAAACATTTTTTTTTAATTGTGTAAAACTAAAATGCAGTCCACGAACCGAAACAACTGCTACTACAGATAAATATCTACAGGCAGCAGTCGCCTCCACTATGCTGGCTTGAGGAGGCGAATGTACACCATCCAGATTGTCAGTGCACACTCCTCTCGTTCTATAGATTTTCTCTTCTAGGAAATTTTTTGCCAATAGGAAAATCCTTAAGTCCCCTGTTGGCTATCCAAAGATCATTACACATTAGAGAATTGCCCTCCAGAAATCCTAATGCTACGGCTCTACCTGCGTTAACGTTAATGGCTGCGTTTAACTGCGCTAAAAATAGCGGGTTAAAGATCACGATGTCTACATTAACGATTCTACTTCACCAAAGCTCATTCCCAAACAATAACCGGAGTTAAATTATTTACCATTGTAATAATTATTGTACTATTTAACGAGTTAAGATGCAGGTGGAGCCGCATGGCAGCGTGCCGGAAACATAGTTTAATTCTGTATTTTGTACTAGAATAGAAAAAAAAATCTAAGAAAATTCGCAAAAAATCCTTACCTGAACCATCTTTCCAGCCTTAGCGACAGGTCCATTCCCAACCTTCAGATCTTCCATAACAAGTCCAGAGGCTGTAGTTTTCTTTTCTTTTTTCTCTTCAGTTGCCGCTTGTTTATTTGACTCAAGTTTCTCTTTTTGTAGGTTCTATAAAAATATATTTAATTTAAACTGTTTTAATAAAATTCTTTTTTATTCTCTGAATAAAATTTAACTTACTTTTGGCTTGTCAGTTCCATTAACTAATCCCTTGTTAGCTTGAGCAAGTTTTTTCTTAAGACGTTTCTTCTGACTCTTGCTCAATGTCTGATCTGCTGCACTCTCCTGGCTGGTGTTGGCCTCAGCTTCTGAGGAAACTGCTTCCTCGTCCTCATCCCCCTCGTCTCCTTCCTCATCTTCCTCCTCCTCATCCTCATCTTCAACATCTTCATCACTGAATGAGTTTTTGTTTAGAATGTTACAAAATAATGTTTCCGGAGCTTCACTATAGCAAATATATACTAATTCCTTTTTGAAGGCCAGTGAAAATATGCTATCATGTGGAAATTTTATATTATGCACTAAAACTGTGCTTATCTCATTATGTACACTGATACGCAAGCTTAATAATTTCATTGACATCCAGTTAAGCTTCAAATTGAAGGTATTTTCCAATGTAGTGATATAATTTATGTTTTGTTTAATTTTAATATATCAAATTAAAACAGAATGCCCATTAGCCTTTTTTTTCTCGAGTTTTTCAATGATTTTTGTTAATTCTGTAGAAAAATAAATCTACATTCCTTACCACCAGTTTTAATTTTTTTTTACCTGGGTTATTGAGTATTTAGACTTTCTGATGTAGTATTTAAGGTTTATTATTATATTAAATACTTTAATAATTGATGATATCTTTTTTTATGTATTATAATAAACATTTTCTATTGGTTGGTAAATGACATGTTGATATAATTGAAATAAATTAATGAAATAATAAGATACTATTGTTAACAAGTAATTAAATATTAGGCAGCCACAAATAAGCATTGTCTTTAAAACGACCCATTTCCTTACCTATCTTCAGCTGCTTCTGAATCTTTGAAAGAATCATCATTATCATCAGAATCCAAGTCTTCTCCAGCTAAGAACTTCTGCAACTGGTCCTCGTCAGCTTCTTCATCAGAACTCTCCTCTGAGACCTTCTTTTTCTGTATGTTATGTTACATTACATTAATGGCTGAAATTATTTAGCCTAGTTTTTAGGCTATGATAGCTAGCTAGTAACTGTGGTTCTGTGTACAGGGCTAGTTAGCTACAAATAAGTCTAGTTTGTGTACAAAGTTTATTAAGTAATTGTGTATAATAAGTTTAAATTGTAAAAAATAGACATCCCATTAAAAGTTAATTTTTCTTGTGCTTTTTTTGATGACTTGTTTTTATTAATATTTAATTTATTTTACTGGCAACCTCTTTAAGTTATAATCTTAAAAGTTAAGATTATGGAAGTCGTAGGTCCATTGTCTTGACTTAGTCTTTGTGGGATTAAAGGTTATTATAAAAAAGATAAATTTATATTAAAACTTTTGTTTAACCTTTGCTTTTTTACTGGGACCTTCAGCGACACCGTTTTCGAGTTTCCTCTTATTTTTTACAGGGACTTCCTCCTCTTCTTCATCTTCCTCCTCATCCATTTCATGGTCATCATTAGGGTCAACATAGCCAGTCAAATGTACATTACATTTACCTTAAAAAATATTAACTCATAACAATACAAAGTAAAAGTTTTAGTACAAACTTACTGAAATATGTTTATAATCTATACTTATCAGCATTTTTTAAATTAATTTTTGACATATTAAAGGCTGTACTCATTATTATTATTATGAGAAATAATAAAAAAAAAACTTGCACAAACCAAATCAAACTCAGTTGGGGATCGAACCCATATTCCCTGCGCAAATATTTTTTTTTGTTAAATTTTCACCATAATTCAATGTCATAATTATCTTACGACATTCTGAGCAATCATCAACATAAAACACTACTCCAGCACTTCATTTCACCGGAATACTGAGAAACTGTACATAGTGGGAAATTTATTTGTTGGTGGGTATAATTTTTTGTATTTTGTCTTCAACTACTGCCTGTCGCTGTCTTTTCTCCAATAAACAAATAGACTTGGTGGTTTTTGAGTGGCAAGTAGATGGTGTTAGCTCACTGAGTGTTCATATCCGCTAACCGGTACTAATGTAACCATGTTATATGTATTTTTGTCGTCAGCGTCTATGCAAGCAGAAGCTTAGTATAGTCCATGAGATAAATACAAAAATATAATACTCACCATTTGTTAAAAATGAAATTGATGATCCCTCCCCGAAATACAAATCTAAACTCTGCTGGATGGTTTTATTCTTTTGTAAAGTACAGATTAAGAAATTTTTGCCATCAACTACCACCATAACTTGGCAGGGATCATTGTCACCAGTCGCAGTATCCATCGCGGCCTGGGACACGTGGAACGGTTTCACCACCGTCTGCGTGTAACGCCTATTCGGCTCCATTATAAGTCCTGTATAATTGGCATCAATGCATGTTAGGAATATAATGCGAATAATAAAAATGCATAACACGTGGTAACAAATTGCCGGCTGTACTCACCCCAAAACATTTTATATAATTTTTCGTCAAAATCAGCACAAAAACAACAAATACTGATAAAATATTATTTAGTGGTACGTCTACTATATGGTATACTTCGATAGCGGTATTTAGAGTATATATATTTTTTGAAACCTACAAGAAGAATGAAATGCGTCGCAAAGGCGGCAAAAAATGAGTGGCAGGCGGTTGGTTTTGGACTGGTTAGTTCGGGCCAAAGATAATATCCACAGACTATGATGTGTGTATGTGTTGATATGATACTTTCCCAATATTTTTTTATAGTTATAATTTAGTAGCACATCGCTAGATGGCACTACCGTAGATGTTATTTAGAGCTGGCTGTAGAACTATCGATACTATTTGGATATCCTTTCACTTTTTATGGGTTATAAAGAAATTTACAGAATAAAAACGCATCTCATCTGATCAAAATGGTTCAACCAATTTCCACCAATAGGATCGCTTCATTTGAACTTTTATTTCGTAGCGGTCTAAATACTATTGTCTGATTGGTAGACAGAATTCACTTTGCGCAGTGAAACCGTAAATGTGACTCATACTTAGCCCTCTGAAGGTCAATGCTCAGCAAAAATTTTTGTTCCCCTAACTTGTAACATCAATATTTTGTATTAAAGTTATAGCTAGAGAATAGAGCAGTGATTCTCAACCACTGTGCCGCGGCACTTTTGTGTGCCGCGAAATTCTAAAAGTGTTGGGGAGAAGAAGCACAGTCTGCTGGTTAAATAATATTCATAACTACTTCCATATTCGTTTATTAATTACACCACAATAAAATAAAACATTCTCCTATAACAATTCAATCGACGCCATATTACACACACACGGAAAACCAAACCATCTTAACTACCAAAGACTAACTATGCCATAGATAAAACATGATGTTGCTATTCAATACTCCTCCTCAACATCATCAGTTTTATCAACTATACCTAAACTACAAACATGCCTATTAAAAGAACTCTTCGCTAAAGGCTTTGTAAAAACATCTGCTAACTGTTCATGAGTATTTATATACTTTACATTTATTACACCTTCCTCTACTTTCTCCTTGACAAATCTATATTTAATATCAATATGCTTCAAACGTTTCTGATCAGGATTTTTTTACAGATTTTATAGTACTCTGGTTGTCTTCAAAAATAACAATACTACTGGTTTGTATCTCTAATTCCAATAACAATTTCTTAACCCAACATGCTTCAACACTTGCTTCACAAAGAGCTACCAATTCAGCTTCTGTGGTACTCAAAGCCACACTTGTCTGCTTCTTAGACTTCCATATAACGGTATTATTAAACAATTTAAACACATATCCTGTAGTTGACTTTCTGTCATTCTCTCTCGCCCAATCAGAATCTACATAACCAATTAATGGTATATCACACTCATCTTTCACATATCTTAATTTATAATCAACTGTACCTTTTACATATCTCAATACCTTCTTAATACTCTTCCATAAACTTTCATTTGGCTTCGACTGATATCTACATAAATAATATACTGCTGTTGCTAAATCTGGTCTAGTACCTACTGTTACATACATTAAAGAACCTAATAACGACCTACACATTCTCTCATATGACATATCCACATCAAACTCCTCATTCATTATAAAATTTACATCCATTGGTATATCTACACTTCTACAATCATTCATACCATATTTTCTTAAAACATTTTTCAAATATTTACTCTGATCCATCATCAAACTATTATCCTTCTTCTCAATTGAAATACCTAAGTAAGTTAACTTATCAGATCCCATATCTTTCATTCTAAATTGTGAACTCAAAAACTCTTTAACTGAATCAATCTCTCGTGTATCACTTCCCATTATCAACAGATCATCGACATACAATAAAATATACAAATCTTCTTTCATATACAAACAAAAATCATTCTCTGATCGTTTAAAACCAAACTTTCTTATTGTTTCATTAAAACATTCATACCAATATTTAGGTGATTTTCTGAGACCATACAAAGACCTATTTAATTTTAACACATAATTCTCTTTAACTGTTATGCCTACTGGTGGTTTCAAAAATACTACTTCATCTATCTTTCCATATAAAAATGCTCCCTTTACATCCATTTGATGTATATGATAATCTCTGTAAGTTGCAATTGAAAGTAATATTCTTAACGTTTGTAATCTCAATACTGGCGAATATATCTCATCAAAATTATTCTCTTGTTGAAAACCCCTAACTACTAATCTTGCCTTCTTAATAATTTCATCACCTACATACTTCTTAGTAAACACCCATTTTGTATCAATCAATAATTTCTCCTCTTTAGGTTTAGGAACAACACTCCATGTCTTACTCTCATTTAATACTTTAATTTCTTCTTCTACAGCTTTCATCCAACCATCTCTATCCTCTCTTAACTCAATATCTTCATAACGCGTCGGTGTATCATCATTCATCTGTCCAGTATACAATGCAAACAACACTTCTTCAGAATCATTAAAATCAGTCACATAATCTTTCATCCATCTCGGTTTCCTTATTGTACGGTTTGCTCTATCTTTCATCTCACTATCACTACTCTCCTGTCTAATCAATACTTCATTTTCCTCATTAACACAATCAATATCACCTTCTGATTCCTCATTGTTACTTTCCTCTATCTTATCTTTATCTCCCATTTCTATCACTACTAACTCCTCCTGTTTCTCACATCCTTCATCAAATATTACATTTCTTCCAACTATTACTTTATTTTCAGTTTCATCCCATAACTTATAACCTGCTCTACAATAACCTATCATTCTCAACTTCTGTCCCTTAGCATCCCATTTACTTCTCATGACTTTCGGTATATGATTATATGCGACACATCCAAAAACTCTTAAATTACACACATTAGGTTTCCGTCCTTCCCATCCTTCATACGGTGTATACTTCCTTCCACTCGTAGGGCTTCTGTTTATGACATATGTAGCAAAATATAACGCTTCTCCCCATAATTCCTTCGGTAATTTTGATTCTAATAAAATAGTACGTGCCCTGTCAACTAACGTTCTATTCATTCTCTCAGCTACTCCATTCATCTCTGGATTGTATGCTACTGTATATTGCATTAAGATACCATTATTGGAACAAAAATTCTTAAATTCCTGTGACACATATTCTTTACCATTATCAGTTCTTAATTTTAACAAATTTCTATCAAAATGTTTAGTAACGTAATTATAATAATCTCTAAATTTATCGAACACCTCTGACTTATTTTTTAACAAATATATTATGGTAAAATGAGTATAGTCATCAATAAAAGTAACAAAATATCTATATCCGTCAAATGTAGGTGGGTTCATAGGTCCACATACATCACTGTGCACTAATTCAAGAGGTTTACATGCCCTATATCCAGTTTTATTAAAAGGTAATCTGGTACTCTTCCCTATCATACATGATTCACATAACATTTTTGATAATTTAACATTTTTCAAATCGCTCATTCCTTTGACTAAATTTTGTTTCGATAATAAATTCAAATCATTAATATTCAAATGACCATATCTCCTGTGCCATAAATTTATAACATTTAAATCATTTTTGTTAGTGTAATTACAATCATTCTTAATAACTTTGGTGGTTAATGTATACAACGAACCTTCACTATAACCTAACATTATTAAATTACCATACCCATTGTAAACATATACTTTGTTGTTTGAAAACACTACTTTATGCCCACTATTTATAATTCTAGATACTGATAACAAATTCTTTCTTAATTCAGGCACATATAAAACATTTTTAATACTACAATACTGTAAACTACCATATATCCAACTCTTAACCTCAATGTCACCCATTCCTACAGCTTTCAATACGACATCATTTTTAGCTGCTGCAATAATTTTAGGAGTCTGTAAGTTTATATAGTTAGAAAAATAACTTTTATCATTCACTAAATGATCTGAACAACCGGAGTCTATACACCATAACACTTCACTCCTACTCGGACCTACCTCACTTCGCTCACTTATAAACACATCACTTATCTCCTCCTTCGTCCCGGCAACCAAAGAACACCCGGCTCCTCCTGCACCTCGCCACGATCCACCGTTCCTTCCTCGTACATGTGATGAACCTCTATGCTGCCATGGTCCACGTCCACCATTCTGCCACTGTCCACGTCCTGTGTTCTGCCACTGACCATGTCCTGGGTTTCGCCACTGTCCACGTACTGGGTTGCTCCACTGTCCACGTCCTGGGGTCTGCCACCGATTAAAACCACCTGCCACATTTGCTCGATTCGGACATCTTTCAGCCTTATGACCACTTCGGCCACATGAAAAACATAAAAATGCACTCTCAATTTTGTTAGAACTGTTTGATCCTTTTTTCTTTTCTTCCTCTCCTAGTAACCTGTCCTTTACCAAGTGTAATGATATCTCACTCATTGCTTCCAACGCTGTTACTATGCCCTCATATGACTTTGGCATCGATAATAATATATAATTTATTTTTTCTTCTTCTGATAACTCACTTCCAGCATCACTCAGTGTGGAAAATATCTCTTCTAATTTAACAAAATGCTGTTTCAAATCTGTACTTTCAATATAACGAATCTCTGTTAATTTTCTTCTCATAAATAATTTACTCCTAGTTCCTTTCTGCTTGAAATTTTTAACTAAATTTTGAAACATCAAATATGCTGTGTCTTTTTTAATATATTCTATATGACTATCCGCTACACCTGATATTAAAATGGCTTGCGCCTTCGCCTCAATTTTCTCATCTTTTAAATCACTATTAATTATCGCATCCAATACCCCACTCTCTCTCAATATCGATTTAATTCTAAATTCCCATGCACCAAAATTCTCTCCAGCAAACTGCACTATATTCAATTCTTTTCTCTGCATTTTTAACAATAATACTCAATATACTCATAACCTTTGTTAACTGCGTCACACGCCGCCGCTATTACGCCACACTTTTTTTCACACAATATTATCGCGGCCTTGACTGGACTCTGTTCTGTGCTCTGGGCCCATAACCCTGTTGGGGAGAAGAAGCACAGTCTGCTGGTTAAATAATATTCATAACTACTTCCATATTCGTTTATTA
The DNA here is from genome assembly GCA_948150575.1 of Tinea pellionella. NCBI lineage: Eukaryota > Metazoa > Arthropoda > Insecta > Lepidoptera > Tineidae > Tinea > Tinea pellionella. Next base: position 6,192,576 of record OX411259.1, on the reverse strand, counting down.
ATTACACCACAATAAAATAAAACATTCTCCTATAACAATTCAATCGACGCCATATTACACACACACGGAAAACCAAACCATCTTAACTACCAAAGACTAACTATGCCATAGATAAAACATGATGTTGCTATTCAATAAAAAGTGTGCCGCCAAATTTTAGATAATATAATTATGTTAATATTATTAAATAATATGATTTAAAGAAAAAAAAATTGCATTACAAGTATTCTTATTATTAACTTGTAATTAATCCCTTAATAAACGTACTGTTATTTTTGTAGTACATATTATTTTATTTCGCACATTTGAAATTATTACCATAAACTATTTTACGCAGTGTGTTATAGGTAAGTAAATAATTTTTAAACTTATCTTTTTCTTTGTGTGCCGCCAAATTTTTAAATCGTGAAAAGTGTGCCGCATTAAAAAAAAGGTTGAGAACCACTGGAATAGAGAATAAAACAATGTTTTTTCCATAGATACATCTGCGATTTTTTTCTTTTGTCAAAGTCAAAGGGTTTATTTCCTATGCAGCCTAGTCTTTAGTAATATTAAGTAATAACTTTTTAAGATGCGGAGCTTTCTTCTTTAATTATTTTTAAATAACGTTGTGAAGTCGTTACTTAACCTTACCTTAACTTCCAGAGCATTTTTAATGTTTAATTAAAAACAGTCTGTGAGTTGGTTGAAGCTTTGGTCATATGTTTCGTAGGCCGTGGTTTCTTTCTTTTTCATCTGTCAAAGTGAGCGGCAGTGCAAAACAATCATGGTAATGTAAGATTCCTAAGCCCCCAAAAGAAATCCTCTTAAATCAAAGTTTATTGAGTGAATCCGTTTATGCAGTTGTGTTAAAATGATGAAATATTGTGAATTGACTGTGTTCGCAACGATATTTATGGAATTGTTAATTTACAGGGTCGTGTCCGCACCAAGACCGTCAAGAAGGCGGCGAAGATGATTATTGAGAAGTATTATACGCGGCTAACACTTGATTTTGATACAAATAAAAGAATATGCGAGGAGATCGCAATCATTCCTACCAAACCCCTACGCAACAAGATCGCCGGGTGAGTATTTGACATTAGTGTTGATAGTTATTTAAACAAGTTTCACATTGCTTATATGCATTGAATCTATTATGATTATGATATAATAACAATAGGGACATAACTTATAGTATTTTGAAAAAGTGGTGGTACTGCTCTCAAGTGTAACATCTGTGAACTAGTTGTGTTTCGGTATCAGCTTGAAAGCAACCAAGTTAAGACGAGAAGTGTTTACCTAGACTGCATATCTGTTTACTTGACCAGACATAGCGGAGAGACTGTCTGTAGATGGTTCTCAGTGGTAGCAGTTGTTTCATCATGGATCACTCATGTAATCATGTAATCCTAATTATGGATACCCTGGCCCTTGGGGTAGGTGGAAGGGTTGTCGGGCTCCAGTCTCCAGCAGGCATACAAAAATCCCACGGTGTTTCACTCAACACATAGTGGACGGATTCTGGACACACTAGCATTCATCCAGACTCTGCCCTGCGAAGGTCCAAGGTGGTGGACTGAACCCCGGAACGGCGAGCCGAAACACTAAATTCGCCGAACACCTCGGTCTATATGACATTGGATAAATCACTTATGGACCACCCTAGCTTAACATCAGAGTGTGTGGGGTTAATAATAAATAGATATTGTACACATATTTTGTTTTTGTTGCCTACATATTAAATAAAAGCAATTATAATTGGTTTTTAGATTTGCAACTCATTTAATGAGACGTCTCCGCCATTCCCAAGTACGTGGTATCTCCATCAAACTGCAGGAGGAAGAACGTGAACGTCGTGATAACTATGTACCAGAAGTGTCTGCTTTGGAACATGATATCATTGAAGTGGATCCTGATACTAAGGACATGTTGAAAATGTTGGAATTCCCCAATATTAATGGTTTGCAATTAACTCAACCTGCTACTCAGGGCGGTTATGGTGGAAGACGTAATTAAGAAATAAACTTTTAAAATAATGTTGTCTTTTATTTATAATAAATAATAATTAGTAGCCAATAAACGAACAACTGTTGTGGTATGGTGTGTTTTGTGCGTTTTTGTTTTGTCTTGTTTTTATCAGCGTCGTTATTGGGGTTTAGGTGGGATATTAAGTTTATATTTTATCAAAATAATGCCGGGAATCGTGGAACAGCGGTTCTATTCGACGTGAAACAATATAAACAAAGGTGTGGTTGAGGAAGTGCCTTTGTTTATATTATTCGTAAATACCCACCGCACGTACTACAGTACTAGGTGCAAAAACATCTTTTGGAAAATTCGTTCTGAACATCAAAGACGTTTTGAAGGTTACCTATTTATATAAAAATATAATTCGTATGATTTAACACTTTCGTCACATTTAAAATACTTGATAGTCTATTTAAACTGTTTGATCAACAAAATTAGATATATTTGGTACAATATAAACTAAGAAATTAAATAATATATGAAATTCAAAGCATACAAAACCGTTCAGAACATTTACATGGTGACGCTTTGATACCGCAAAGTTGGCAACGCGAAGATTTAATTGGTATGTTTGCTGCTCTTATTTCGCTGCGGGTTCGAGAACGACGAGTGAAAGAACTCTGTAGAATTATATTTTACTTATAATAATAGCTATTTAGGGTTAACTGGCATAAACATTATGTATAATGGACTGCGTACATTTATTAGATAACATAAAAGCAATAAGTGAATCGGTCGAGGACATCAAGCTCACAAAGAACTTTGAATGTTCAGGTAATCCTTTTTCTTTATTATTTCGCGGGTAATAGACATGATTTGAATTAGGAATGTCTGTATTAATCAAAATTGCAAGAAATTACGAGGTTAGTGAAAAAATCAATACAGCGGACGAACGGAATAATCAGCTGTTATCGAGGTGTGAGGGGGGGAGAGGGGGTGCGGCATGCCTGACCGTGACTGCCGTGAACGTCGCGTTTCTGACGCGTTGCGTTAAAAATATTATACAATTCCCAGAGTTGATGATTTTTATGGATTGACTGTCTCTACCCTTGAAATTAATTTTTAAGCTTTTCAAAATGTAAAAAGATGCAGATGTTTCTCCCTTTGTCGCCCTTTTGTCACCATAAGTAGATTTTCAACGTGATAAATAAATCAGCCACTTTCATGCGAATTTGCCAAACCTAACCTATACTACAAATCAGTAAAGGGTCCATAAACTGTAAACATTGGTATTTAACCTCAAAAATATCAATTATGATTTCGCCAATAACTTTCAAGGTCATATTATGCTTTACCTACCTTTGCAATTTCTACCTACTCTATTAGATTATCATATGAAAACAGACCTCATCAACAATTATTTATAGCTGACAGGTTTTAGGTAGGTACTTATAGAATTATTGTCAATTCAGTTCTATTAAAATATAGTGTTTTATGTTTATTCGCAACAAACTTTATGGCGTCTCAGAAGTTAGCTGCGGGCGCATTTCGCGCAGGTACCTTTGTTTACAATAATAAAATTGAGGGTTAATTTTGAATATGAATAAAACATATAAAATAACCTGGGTAGCTCAGGAATGTGCCCTTCCCTTTCACATTCATCGTGCCCCGCTGATCTCGACTTGTGCCTAACTTCAGAGCCGCCATAAAGTTTGGTTTGTACTATACCTATCTACCTACCTACTAATTAATAAAGTATTAAAAGCTCTCAGTTGACGGTGAAATTCAAGAGTGGTATTACACTCAAGTTTAACATTAGGTGGAGTGTGGTCTCATGTCAAGCTTTTTATAAAGACACATTGCGATTATTATTTCCAGAATGCAAACTAAAGGAACAGAATTGGATATGTCTCCAATGTGGTGTCGTGAACTGTGGTCGTTACCTAAATGCCCATGCAAAACAACATGCAGAATCATCTGATCACCAATTATGTATGAGCAGCGAAATTTTATCAGTTTATTGGTAAATGTCACTACTTTATAGTTTCTGCTTACTTTAGTGGGACCAGGGCGTAGACTAAGTGGTAGTCTATATTTTATAAAACCTAACACCTTTTAAAGAGTGGTTGAAAGAGTGGTAGGCAGACTGATGATGGTTATTTGTCCAGTCTGCCATCCTGGGGTAGTATCACCACTTTCGAATGTACTACCTGTGAAGTTTGTCACGTTTCAGGAATAGTTTGAAAGGAGCCAGGTATAACGAGAGGAGTGTGCACTGTCAATCTAGATGGTACATGCTCATCTCCTCAAGCCGGCACAGTGGAGGCGACTGCTACCCGTGGTTCTCTGCAGTAGTAAACCAGCTTGATTCTTGTGAATATTCTTTTTGGAACTGCTGCTTCGCCTTGCACATGTAACATGTGTGACATAAATCCATGTAAAGATAGCACAGTTGAATTTCAGAATGCATAGTGGTCAGAGAATCTATAAGTAAAGCAGGGACGTCTGGTTCAATTCTCGACTCGGCAGAGGTGTGCAGGAACGTGAATAGTCTGTAGTGATGCAGGCCACCTCTCACACAACAAGCAGCCATAGCTGCTCAATTGCGGGATGTTGATTTTACTAATCCCAACTTAGCTTGGGATATGTGCATGTTCTGATCAATTTCCAGTAAATCTGGCATTTTAACATTCAAAAAATTATAATACCTGATATTATGTAACATGAAATAATTATTTAAAATAACTTTACAGTTACAAGTGCGACGATTATGTTTCAAATGATACAAAAGAATACACAATAAACAAGTTTAGGCAAATTGTTAGGAATACCATAGATGAAACTAAAGTGAATGCGGAACTTGGATACAAGCCTCTTGTTGAAGAAGATGAAACATGTTCAGAATTAATAATAAATGCTGATGCTATTGTAGAAGAGGCTTATAATATAGGAATAAGGCCTATATTAGACGAGAAGGAAGATAATATCCATACTGATGAAGAATTTAATAGAGACATTGAGGATGAACATACAATTAAAAATAAGGTATGATATACAAAAGTTGAGTGGACTATTAATTATTTATATTTTAATTCGTTAATACTTTAACCTTAAGCTCTTTCTGACTTTAGCCAGATTGACCCTGCGTCTAAGGGAAATAAGCCGACAATTTTTTTTCGTGTTTGTCGATTATTTTCAATTCATTTTGTAAAAAAAATCTACATTCTTTATCACCAATCAGTTTTTTTTACCCGAGTTTTTAAGTTTTCCTGATGCTTTAATAATAAAAATGATATATGGTTTTTTAAATAATTAAACATTGTCTATTTATTGGTAAACGATGTGTTGATATAAAAAAATTCAAGAGATGACTCAGTGAGTGATTCTGAGCAGAAATTGATTTAAAAAAACAAATACATTTTTTTTTATCCAAATGTCCACCTTTTCCTTGTAGAAACATACATACACGAACGCGTAATCGTTGTCGTCGGGCGGTGCATCAAACAAATGACCTTGCCTTTGATCAACGCCGACAAACCGTGTGCCGGCCCACCTGCAACGGCGGTCCACGTCGGCCAGTCCATTTATAGACCTTTTGTTTTTGTGATAATACCATACACGAGAACTTTTATTTAGTAAATTTATTTTTTGAGGGGTGTTCATCCCTCACTTAATATGTACCTTAATTTTTTTATACGTTGCCTGATACATCCTGTATAAATTAATTAACAAGCTATTTGAATAAAAAGACAGAAGAGTTGACACTACCAATACCAAACCGTGTTACTCTCTAAACTGGGGCGGATCTCGTCGTGGCTACGCATATATTGTGTCGTTTATAGTATAGTGTCTTTGGTATTGATATAGGCATTGACGGTGGTAGCGGTCGTTTCCGTTCATGGACTGCATTAAAATCAGGCGGAGTGTCGTCATATGCCGAGCTACAATTAAAAAAAAAATCTGATCATATTATTGAAACAGTTGCATTGAACGAACAAACTTTTGAAAGGAGTGTTGTACAGAAATGTCGAATTGATTTGATAATGATAAATAGTCAAATTGATCATGTTTCTTAACAAAAGATGAAAATATAATGCTGAAGACCTTCGTTCCATTTGCCTTGTCTAAATGAGTGAAGCAGTAAAAAAACCATGCGTCCAAGTAAATAAAAAAAAAACAAATAAAAAAAGAGATGCATTAATACATGATGAAATATTTTTTATTGTAGATTGATGAAACAGTACGTAGTTTAAGACCTCGTTCACGAAAACGATCTCATTCAGAGGACAGTAGTTCGACAGAGAACACATCACAAACTCCAAGGTTAAAGGAGAAAAAATATTCACAAAATGGTAAGAGCCAACGGGAGAAAAAAGTTGTTGGTTTGAAAAACTTAGGAAATACATGTTTTATGAACGCTGTACTACAAAGCTTGAGTAATATACAAGAATTTAGTTGTTATTTTAATTCGTTACCATCACTGGAAAATAAGAGCAATGGCCGGAAAGTTTACCATTCTAGAAGTATTACAAGACAGGAGATGCATGATGTCCTTATGGCTGAAGAATTAAGAAAGGTATGTGTTTATTGTGTTAAAAAGAAAAATAAATGTTAAAAAAAAACAAACTATTCTGTACCTTTATTTCTTTGAGAGTTAAGTGTTGCTGTATGAAAAAAAAACATTGCGGTTACAATATACAGGTGTCCCGTAAGTAGTGGTATCAACGGTATACTACAGATAAAGCGGTTCAATATCTACAATATAATTTGGCGATTTCTTTTTATACCTTCTGGTTTAAAAGTTATGACATTTTAAAGAAATAATTATATTTTCCCCGTTTTTACACAAAAATAATGTTTTAAAAATATGTTTATAATTATTTTTTATTTATGTTTTTATTTAAGTGCGTTAAGTAAACACAAGGCTTTCTAATTTGTAGATATTGAACCCCTCTCTGTAGAATACCATTGATATCACTACTTACGGGACACCCTGTATATAAGAATTTCTTGGTTGTCTAGCAAACTAATTTTTCATCTCTATCTGAGGGCGAAGTGTGATTTTACATTTACGGCGTCGTGAAGAGATTTTACTCTCTTCACCATTCAAACAAAATAATTAGGACCGCCTAGGTAAAAAAAATCAAATGTATTGATCAAATGGTCATATAAACTCATACTTAGGCCTCTGTGCAGTGTTCTTTTATGTATGTATTAAATTTTAGGTGTTAATAAATCTGAACAAAGGTAGTGGGGCAAAAGGCGCTATATCACCAGAGTGCTTATTTCTTGTTATTTGGAAAGTTGTGCCGAGATTTCGGGGTTACCAGCAACAGGACGCGCATGAGTTTCTGCGATACATGCTTGATAGGTATGTTTTATATTAGAATTTATTTACACTATATGGTGAAGTTTTCTGATAAAATTATAACCAGGGAAATATCTTTACATATCAGTAAGAGTTCATAAGACTGATTTCTTTTTTTAATTTTTGACTAAAATTCCTGAAATTGATCATAAATCATGCGCATCTAGCTGCGTAGTATATCATTTACAAAAAATGGGTAACGTCTATTTTTTTATGTTATTGAATATAAATGTTTTTTGTAAATTAGGCAGGGCACGGCGGCTAATCGAACTCGTGCGAGGTCCCTTTATGGTATGCGTGATATGCAGGTACATCCACCCTGTGTCGTTGATTTTTTCATTCATTAGATAATTTTCTTATGGTGACCATAATATTAATTTTTTTTAGGACTTAAAAAAATCAAATCATTTTAGATCGTCTTTCCTCCTTCCTATAACGTAATCCTTCAAGCGCAGTGTGAAGAGGCATCTCATAAAGCCGGTATAGCGGCTGCGACTGCTGTCTGCAGTTCCCTTTCGCAGGTCCCCTTCGTTCATGGATCGCACTCTAGCCTAACATCAGGTGGAATTCGGTCATATGATGCACTAAAATAAAAAGAATGTTTCGCGCGTTATTTTGATTACAAAAAAGCTTATAAGAGATTGTTTATTACTATGTTATTTATTTCAGATTACATCAAGAATTGTTGCAGTTATTACCACAAGAAGGGAAAGACAGTGGTTATGCCACTGCACTGAGGACTGGTTCGGCTTCCATTGTCACCGCTTTGTTTGGTGGCACATTACAAAGTGAGGTGAGGAGATACTTTAATCAAATCAAATATTATATTATCTGCTATTGTAGCCATAGAGATAATTTAGAAAAACAAAAATACCAGGAAATTTCTGCAGACAGCAGTCGCCTCCGCCATGCCGGCTTAAGGAGACGAATGAGCACCTTTAGGTTGACAATAAACTCCTTATACCTGGTTACTTTGGCCTAAACACGGAGGTCAGCCGGAAGAGAATGCTATTATATTATATTTAACATTAAGTTCGCCTGTGTGCACGCTACACTTAAGATTTAAGTAAATAAATAATATTAATCGAATTAAGTCTTTTCTTTTTGTTATAATTTAGCGAAGAGTACTTTATATTTAAGACCTGTGTACAATTTTTTGTTTGGCAACACCTTTGTTTACATTTTTGTTTTCGAATTCTAGTTTAAGGTATAATTGTCATTACAATCTTTTTTTTTATTATAAGGTCCGTTGTTTGGCGTGCGGGACAGATAGTAAGAAGTTTGATCCGTTCCTTGATTTATCATTGGAGTTACCGGAGACTGCCAGACAAGACGCCACTGTCCTTCTATCTGATTGTCTCGCTAGTTTTGTTCAGGTATGTTTACATTAACAATTTATAGGAGTGTGTTTTGTACACATTCGTCTCCGCAAGTCGGCATAGTGACAGCTGCTTGCGGACATTTCTCTGTGGTAGCAGTTGTTTCCGCTCATGAACCAGACTAGCTTAAAATATTTAGAGTTACTATGAAAAAAAGTTAGACTAGGATGGTGCGAGTTTATCTCCTTAAGCCGCCATAGCGGAGGTGCGTTTTTATCATTCAGTGGGCAAGGTCTTTAAAAAATAATCCATGTTAAATCAAAAACTTAACAAGGCTTCACATCAGGCAGACTGTGAAACCCAGAGTTCTTGATTGCAGTGGGTAAATTGCTTTGATCATTCCGATTCGTTTATAGTGAAAAGTTTAAACAATGTATTTTAAAATTTGGAAGAACACTTTTGGACCGGGTCATAATGGTATTAGCGTTATTTAACATAAATAAATTAAATCTAATTGATTAAATAATTATCTAACATTATAGGTGGAGGAATTGGAAGACACTGAGCGTTATTTCTGTAGCAGTTGTAAATGTAAACAAAAATCAACAAAACAGTTCTGGATAAGACGATTGCCAAATGTATTATGTCTGCATTTGAAGAGATTTAGATGGAATAATTATTTTAGGTAAATATTGACGACGGAAATAACTCACATCTGAGGGGAGGCTAACATGACAGTAACTCAATGTGTGTCCTGGTTATCAGCTGATTTGCTTCGAGTATGTTGTGTTGGCAACACCATAATATGAGGAGTGTGCATCGTCAATCTGGATGGTGTACATTCGTCTCATCAAGCCGGCTTAGTGGAGGCAACTTATGCCTGTAGAAATTTATCTGTAGTAACAGTTGTTTCCGTTAATGTTAGGTGAAGTGTTGTCATTTTTTAAGAAACCACTAGAGCGGAATTGTCAAAAAGATATTATGAAATATTAATACTATGCTCACGCTCTATTTCTACTGGGGTAGGCAGAAACTATGGAGCGCCGGTGACTTCTTTCTATGCATACTACTTTCGCTTCGACCACAACCATTACTTTTCTTTAAAGTGCTAAGAAAAATTGTCTAAAAATCAATAACGAGTTTTATTTTATCTTCAGGAAATAATTTTTTTTTAATATAACACCCAATCCTAATGTTTTCTTTGTTGCTAGAACCTCCTTTTTTAAAAGAAGGTAATCAAATGTTTTTTTTTAAGAACGAAAGTGGACACAAATATAACATTCCCGATCACAGATTTGGACATGACGCAATTTGTGTTGAATAATTTACCAGAAACACGTCGCTCGGGACTTGGAAATAATTTATACGATTTGGCAGCTGTTATTGTACATCATGGGTCTGGGTGAGTATGCGAGTTCTATTCTGCTTCTATTTACTATTTGTAATACCGTTTGGTATACTCTGTCAACACAGAGTGTAACATTTCATTATGGCGGGTGTCTGTTCAGTCATTTTCCTAAACTTGTGTTACTTATCCCATGTAAAGCTAGAGTGCGGTCCATGAACAGAGAAACCTATACAAGCAGCAGTCGCCTCCGCTATGCCGGCTTGAGGAGACGAGCACGCAGCAAACCAAATTTTTAATTAAAACATAAAAATATATGTATAGCTGTCGTCATATGGACTAGGGACCTTCCGAATTCAGTCAAAACTCATTTAATGATTGTTTCAGTGCGGGTTCGGGTCACTACACAGCGTTCGCGATAAACGAGGATCAATGGTTTCACTTCAACGACCAGACTGTACGAGCGACTGATGCGGAGACTGTGGCCGCGTGCAAACCCTACATCCTATTTTATATTAGACGCGAATTAAGTCTACCAGTTACTGCGCCTTCGTGACGTATTTATCCACTTTTTTCCACATTGTTCGCGTGAGAGATGACAGATGCGTGAGAGTCGAAAGTTTTAGATATCTGTTTCGGGTTCAAGCAAACGATTGCAAGGAAATTATTGTTATTGGTCGAATCAAACTCTATGGCGTCTCGGAAGTTAGCAGCGGGAGTGTGACCTACCCTCTAACCTTCATCGAGCCCTTGGGACTTTGGAACCGCCATAAAGTTTGGTTTGTACTATAACATACTGTACTAGGCAGGATTTTCGACGATTTGTGACATTCTATATTCTACTTTATTTCTAGTGTAGACTGTTTATTAAAACGATCTTCAGTCACATTTTAGTAATTGTGTGATGCAATTCGTACTAGCGCCATCTATCGGGCACCCAGATTTTGACGCAGTCGCTACAAGCATTAAATATTCTTTCATTACGCAATTAAAGGAAGAGATCGGATGTCGTGTCGCGTGGCAGCTGTACCGTTAGCACATAAAGCTTGTATTTAGTATGGATTTCTTATTGGATGCAAATAAGCAAGGCAATCTAAAAGAAATGATAAAATAAAGCATTTGTTAAATATTTAAATATTATTTTGAATACTTTTTGCTGTCCGTACAAATATGTGCGAATATAGACGGCTATATAATGTGTGCGAGATGCGGATTCTTCAGTCTCAATTTATATAGAGCGAATACATTAAAGATTGGAAGTAGCTACATTAGTCTCCTAAAGCCGGCATAGCGAAGGGAAGGCAGAGATTTTCCCCTTGATAATTTTCATGAGAGAATAGTACTTTAAATTGATACTTGCTTGGAGATATAAAGCGTTATTTCTTTGTGGCTTTGGAAATTTCACCTTAATTAAGGCGGTTGTCCATGTACACATTCATTTTGTGACCTAGTCGCGTTTCGGGATTAGATTAGTCAACTTGGCACTCTTTCGCCTTAAGCCGGTATAGTGGAGGCGATTGCTGTCTGCCTTTGGTAGTAGTTGTCAGCTTGATGTTGGGCAGAGTGCTTGTTACATGCTGATTTAATATAAGTAATAGCTATCGATAATACTTTATATCAATTAAATGATTATTAATTGATTAACTTCTGTGTCGGTACCGATTCCATGAGGTTAGTGTTGCCAACCTTGAGAATTACATTCTAGATTAGAGCCTGAGTTAGTCAATGGATTGTTTTGTTGACTTAACTGCTGATGATGTGGCAGCCATGTTTTTTTTTGACAGCTCGCATTTATTTCTGTTAGACACATTAGGTCAAAATAACGTAGAGATAACATACAATAGACTAGAAACGGTTTTTTTTAGATCCTGTCATTGCTAGGCATAATGCGGTCTGACGTTCACCAAGATTCCAATCGCAGGGGGTCTACTTCTAATGACTGAAATCGACAGCCGGATATTTCGATTTCTTCGGTCGTTCTGACTTAATGTTTCGTTTTTTGTCATCGGAGACCAAACGTAAAACGGAACTATGCAAGATCGTAGTAGACCCCCAGTCTTCATGTGTGTAGTAGGAATAGCGGATAATCCAAGCTTTCAGTATTTTTCATGAATACTGCAGATTTATGTTTGTACATATTATCTGAAGCTCTTAATTTAGTTTTAAAAATAATTAAAATAGAATTTAATAAAAAAAAAATAGTTTTGTTTTGTCAAGATTGTCAAGTCTGAATGAATTTATATGTTTTTTTTATATATTTTTTTTAAACGAACAAAGATTTATGTATGTAGAATTTTTTGTTAATTAGAATGTAGTTAGAAATAAACAATTTTGTAGATCTATATGTATGACACGCACTGATTGGTTGTTTGCCATGTTTAACTTTTTTCTTGGGGGAAAGCAGATCATCGAAAAGCCTGTGAAAGTAAAACTTCCATAATTTAACAAGCAATTCTATTAATAAAATTCTTAAAACAATGCTTTGTAACTATTAGACTGACAATGGATGTTATCAAAGTCTCCGGTCTCGGAGCAGTATCGTTTATTTAACAAAATGTCAGTTTCCAAAGAAGGGCCATATCGTCCATAAAGTGACACGGCTAGTCAGCAACATGTCCAAATATTAACATGTATAATTAAAAAGAACTACTTGCTCGACTTCAGTAGCTGGCCATTTTGCTACAAAGACGATTCAGTACTAAGCCAGTAGCACCACATTCAAGCATCCGTGAAGTTACCTTGTTGCGTTTAGCACCGGTTAGCAGGGAGTTTACCCTGTCAACCGAGACGATCCTAGTCTCGTTAAACCACCATTTTTCGTTGTAAAATTCTCATTTACTCATACGCATCAGACGCAATCTTGAAGTAGAAGAGATGATCTGCTTACCCCAAACCTAACTATATGCAAAATACACATTTCAAACGTCTGTCTTGATAGATATTTTGTACACAACAGTTGAAATTATTTGAGAAAAACAACACATTCTGTTATAAATATTTATTGTAATAAATATAAGTTTATAAGAATATCGACGCTTGAAATTAAAATAGTTTTAAGTTGCAATTTTTCGATAAAAACTGATGTCATATGTTCTATGAAAAACGCGGACCGCACTCTAGCTACATGCGGAGTATTGTTGAGCTACTATAAAAAAATATATGAATTCAAGCGTCATTACATTAAGTATTAAGAACAATTGTAGTGTTAAAAAAACATTCATTTGGCACTCCTATACATCTCTAATTATACTGTTTCAATAATTTTTGCTAGTGTCTAGTGTTTTTATTTGTGCAAACAAATAATCCTGTTTCTAACTAAATATCGTTGTTTTTCCTATGCTTTTATCCAGTATAGTAAATAATGCATAGGGTTTTAGAAAGATATAATCGTCTAGCTGCGGCCATAGAGGATAATGAACACTGGGATAGAGTGGTCGCTCCCACTTTTTGCCGAGATGAAAGGAAAGCACCCTCTAACCGTTAAACAATGAACTAACGACGATATACAATACCTATACATAGCTATATGCTATAATTCATGCCTGTTATAAATGTAAACTTGTAAGGAAGGTATTGTAGGTAAAAAATTAAAAATATATTTTGTATATAATTTACTTTAAAAAATACAGAATCAAACACAACACTGAAAGCAAGGCGCAGAGTTCAATTCATTCCAAAATTATAGCGCTAGGGCGGGTGTAATATAACTCAAGGCATCAGTAAGAATTTCAATCTAAATTGTAATAATTCGATAACAAAACATCACCCGATATTCCCGAAAATAACTTTGTAGAATCGTAAAACGTAATCGTATCTGTCAAGCGACAAGGCTCAGACAAGATAGCATTTTTGCCGCTAATGATTAAATTAAAATTGGTTCAGCAAGCAATTGAAAAAATTGTTTCGTATTTATGTGTTATTAAATAAAAGTATCTTATTTGATTTCTGAGTCGGAATAGTTCGGAGTTTAAAGGATAGATGGCGCTGAAAATATTAGATTCTAGTTCTAAGTGACCACCCCGTGGCTACAGCTCTGTAGTGCGCCGTCTCTGTCACTCATACCTTCGTGCGACAGAGACGTCTCTACGAAACCGAGGTTGGCCGATCATCTCTTTCTAAAGCCCGATGTGTATTGTGTAAATATTTACTGACTGTCCATTCGCCAATAATGGTACAAAATTTTCGAAACTTAAGCAAAACGAAATAAACATGAAGTAAGCTGTAAAAAAATTGTAATTTGCTTAAAATAACAGTTTTTATTTTCTATTAAAATTATGTATAATTTGTTTTCATGATAAGAAATGACAAACAATTGTAGTTATCTATATTTCGTAATTAAAAATACATAATATCGTATAATATCATGTTAAATAATATGCTATTATTACTCATTAATTAAGATTAATATAATCCTAATAATTTAAAGATTCATTAAACCAATGCTTTTTCTTAGTGTTATACTCGTATTTTTAATTGTCGCGTGTTCGCTTAGTTTCTTACATTCCTAGAATGATTTTTTTAAGGTTTTGTGGCGGTAACAACTTCTTACTAAACCTATATTCGCTAAAAATAAGGTTATGAACGTAACGTAAACTTTGTAAATTAAAGTAGCAATAGATCGGTGAGACTCGTGCTCGAACCTCGTTAAATTCTGACCTCAGCAAAAAGATATGTTTTAACCACATTTCCTTCCCCTTTTCCAAGTAGAGTCATTGACTAGTACTAATAACAAAGATGACCCATTTCGTAAAAACTGTATGAAAATAATAATTACTGCCCCTCAACCTATATCTACTTTAGTTTGTATTATAAAGAAAATCACAAACGGCATTTTTTTATGCAACTTTTACTTATTATTTGTGATAGTTTCGTGCGTGCAGAATTTAGTAATGTGTATTTTTTTAAATTCTATTATCAATAAGTTAAATTTTAAATCGAGCAAATAATTGCAATAGGTACAAATGAAAAACTTTATTTAGAGCTAGCTGGTTTCACCAAAAAAATCTTAACTAAGGTTTATCCATGTTCTGTTAAGAGGAACGCTCTAGTCTGTCGTTTCATACAAACTAAATGTTCAAAATATGTAAAAAAACTATTTAGTTTTTGCTCGATTTGTAATTAATGTTATGTCATTTCTGTAAAATGCATTATAATTTTACATTTTGTGTACTTCGTTTATTGAGAGATGATAGTGAATGAATTTAATAAATTCGCAAGCAAATTATATTTGTTTTAATTATTTAACCCTTTATATTTAATATTATGTACCGCCTCTTTGCTCCACCCTAGATAAGTATGCACTGTTAATCGGGCGGTGTACGTCTTTCCAAATTTTCTTCGGAAGAGCCAAGTAGGGGGTAATGACGAACTCTTTATCCCTCCTCTATCTCCAGTCGTGGACTAAGTGCAAAAGTATAAAAATGTCAAAGCCATCGCAAGAACCCGTGATGTTCGTGCATCAAATTAATTTGTTGTTGAAGAAACTGCCCAGGAAACAGTTCAGGCGTAAAATTCTCATTGTTAGTGACCAAAAAAGGGTCATCAACTTGAAAAGGCCCCCTAGGAAATATCACTACGCGTTGCCTTTAGACTTAAATATGTAGACTACTAACAAGGCAGTCCTCTTCGCCATGAGCTACTGACAGGGCACACAATATCCGATTAAGTACTTTAAATTCTAAAAATATTTTAAAGAAATTTTAAAGTATTGTATAAAAACTGCAAAGCAATTTTATTAAAAGTTCACGCTAAAAGCTATTCCTGTATGCAACGCGACGGTAATTTGGGTCGTTCGTGTTGCGAAACAAAGTCTACAAAATGGATTGATTGCCTCAATTTTGTGTCACAAAGAGCAACGAGAAAATTGTATTAAATACTCCATGACGCGAACCATTTTATGAAGCACTTAGTTCATTAGAGCCATCTAAATAACATTAGAGAAGTGAACTCGGGAACTATATTGTGTCGGAGAAAGGTAGATATAATTTTGTTATGTATCTGTTTTTATACAGTTTTCTGTTATAATAACACGTTTATATATCTACTACCTTTTACCCGCTACTCCGTATGTGTTAAACTTGTAAAAATACGGATTACCCATACATAATTTTATACCCTGTTTCTCAAATTTCAGTTTCTTTTAGACAAAGGGTAGTTGCATATAGAAAGTAGCAAATTCTCGATCTAGCCATCTAGTAATGGCGGCAAGTAATTTTAGCAGAGTCCAGGAAAATAAACGTCGCAATTTAATTGTTTTATTACTTTATAGATAGTTACACACCTACCTGTGTTTAAAACAATCTGGCGCTCCAGTTATTTTATCTTGGGACAGCCATTTGCTAATCCTTAGTCTAAAGTAGGTCATTGCCGCTCTTAGAAAATTTAGAAAACTTAGAAAAAACAAAAGAATCAAGTTTTATCAACCGATAAATGTTATGATATAGAGAAGGAATCTTTGACCCCATGTTCACAGGTTAATTCATTTAATACCTCTACACTATGTAGTATTTAGGGTGTGCAAGAAGATCGAGGGTCGGCAGACGTGTTAATTCACAAATTGAATTACTATTGCTTCCATTAAGTTGCGTTTGATGTACACTTTTGCGCAAAATTGAATTGTTATTAATAATTTAGGTTATTCGCGCGAAATTGTAATTTATTGCTAATGTAAAGTTTGAAGTAACGTTTTATAAAATTCCAACCGCTTTTCTGTTTAATTTTCATCACATTTTCATATAAAAATATTGTTATTGTATATTTTTTTGATAGAGCTATTTAAAGGGATGATCTCTAGGGGTAAAACGGGTGTGTTAAACGCATAACATAAAAAATTATAGGCATACGAAGTTACGAGTAACAGCAGCTAGTTTAATATATAACAGAATAACGTGTTTCCGGTTTTTAACCACAAAAGTAACATTAGCGAGTCATATAATTAAAAAAAACAAGGCAAAAACATTAAGACAAACCGCGTTTAAAGTAGGAAAAATATTTATTTTAACGTACAAACTATCCATTAGCCGATGTGAGAACAAAACTAAAATGACCTCTCTACGGTCTGATGGAACGTACCTATAATTATAATAGAATTTATTTTTGTCTATCAAAATATTTTTAATTGGTTTACGGGTTGGAAAAATAGTGTAATATATTATTAGTGTGTTACAAAGCTGTATATTTGCTTAATGGAAGAGTGTTGGAGATAAAAGCGCGGAGTTTTATCTTTGGGCGCGATCTCGAGCTCGTAATTAGAGGGCCGGTATATCAAGACTGTGCCGCCATCTTCCTTAACATTCCTGTTAAACTTACACCACAACTTATTATTACATACGTTATTTTAAAAGCAATAAATAGTGCGAAGTGTGAGTTTTATTTTTGTATTTACTTATGCATATGAAAAAAATATTATAATTTTACTGCAAATGCAAAAACAGTCTACTTAGAAAGGTTTTTTTAGGGACTTTTGTCTAAGACACATAAACCCCATTCGACTTACATATAATAATGCTTTAAATAGAGAATTTACGCGTTCACGTGAGCTCTGTGTATTGTAGATCCGGTCAAAGCTTCCATGTACACAACAAACTGTGCGCGCGACAATTTTTTTCTAATAAATTTTCCTAATCCTAATTTAACCAAATAAATAGTCACAACTCAAATTTGTGCTCGTAGAAATATATAAAAATTAATTTAGACGTATTATTTGATACTATTATTAGATATTAACTATGATCAGTATTAACGGCGGCCGTGGTTTAGTGGTAAGACGCGTGAACTCACGATCGATGAGACCCGTGTTCGAACCTCGCTAAAGACCGGTACCAATGTAACTTTGTTATATGTACTTTGGTCGCTCAGTGCCTATAGGCACTATTAAAAAGAGTGGTAGGCAGACTGATGATAGTTATTTGTCCAGTCTGTCGTCCTGGGGCAGTACCACCACTTTCGAATGTAACACCCGTGAAGTGACCTTGTCGCGTTTCGGGAATAGTTTGAAAGTAGCCAGGTATAAGAGAGGAGTGTGCACTGTCAATCTAGATGGTACATGCTCGTCTCCTCAAGCCGGCATAGTGGAGGCGACTGCTGCCCGCACAGGTTCCTCTGTAGTAGCAGTTGTTTCCATTCATGGACCGCACTCTAGCTTTACATCAGGCGGAGTGTTGTCACATGTCGAGCTACAATAAAAAAAAAAAAAAAAAAAACTTTAAGATCTAAAGTTAGGTTAGGTTACCTAGAGTTTATGAATTTCTTACCTAGACACTCGTACATATAGGTGTGCGTTATAGACATCTAGACAGTTTAGTAGTGTGAGGTAAAGCACTCAATGTCCCCTCTTATAGCAATTAACATGCTTTTAGTAAAATTGCTTTATTAATATTAACGAAGAAAGCGAAAAAAGTTAATAATGCGGTATCGTCCGGATATAATTGCAAATTGGTCGTGCATTAACGTTTAATTCCCTTTTAATATTTTTTGAATTTTAATTGTATTACACTAGCTGTCGCCCGCAACTTCGCATGCTATTAATTAGTATAGAAGAATTATTTTACATTGTGGTTACTTTACATACTTAGTCAGATAATATAATTTGACTGTCAAGGTAAATAAATTCCTATTCGTGAAGCGTATTTACTTTACGCGGTGAGTGCGTTAAGTAAAATTCACACTACAGGCAATCATAATATAGGTAACTAAAGGTGTCGTAGATATTATGAAAAATATAAATAAGGTTAGTTTTTGTTGATGATGGGCGACGCTAAGATTGGTATCAAGAGCTGCGTGTCGTCTACCGCCGAAGTAGTGTAAACAACTAAACATTACTGATTCAACATATAATCTAAACCTTTGGTTATGAAAATAATGTTGTGTTTTCTTTGGCTTTTGGCTAATTAAAACATTTTATGCGGTTTACTATCGCGTTTATTTGCAGCCTTTGTAATTGTGGTAATAAATATCAAAATAAACTCGAAAATAAGCCGCATTATTATTTTTTAAATCAGTTAAATTATTATTATTAAAACTTTATAAAATAAAAACGTAAATTTGATTGATATCTTATTTATTGATGATAGCATTGTTTTCACCAATTAAAAAAAAAATCTCCAAATATATTATTAAATAATTCAGTATTGTGACTGGGATCAAGAACAAGAGCCACTTACATATGAAACAAAATTAATAAAAATTAGAAGGCGAGATAAAAATAATAACAAGAAAAAACAACACTAATAATAATTTTAAAAAAATCATATCAAACAAGAAACGTAATTATTATAAATGTTTATATCTCACAAATTCATTTGTACAGTATAGCATCTCAATTACCGTAAATAAAAAATACGGGTGTCCAAAACAGAAACCATGAAAAATAATATAAAGTTAGTCTACGATTTCTGCTACGAGCTACGAAAATTTGTAGCTCCTTATTTTTTATTCAATTGATATTTATATTTTATTATATATATTTTATTTAAAAAACTTTGAATTATTTAATTATGATGAAAATTTAATAGAAAAAAAACATCCAGCCATAACTGAGGTAGAAATTTATCCCATGCCCACAGCTATTCACGCGGACTCTAAACTACATTTGGTTTTATTTAATTTTTTTATTGTAACTTCGGCGGTCCATGAATGAAAACTGGAAAATGGCAGCAGAGACGAATCTGCACCATCCCGGTTGACAGTGCAATGCCTTATTATATGTTGTACCTGGCTACTTACAAACTGATCACGAAACACGACAAAGGCGCTTCACGGGGTAAATAACTAGTTAATTGACGCTACGTATCGTGTTTATTTCACCACAAAAGTCTATTTTTGCATTATAATTTAAAAAAAAAAAAACAAATCTAGTGCCGATTTTGATTTTTGAGTACTTTGCCTAGTTTTAATATAGGCATATTGAAAAAAAAAATGTTTTTAACAACTGAACCGGCTTCTAAATGGAAGCAATGATTTGACACTTTCTTTTACCAAATGTTTTATAGGAAATGACGGTTGATGTTATAACTTTGACTAATATTATTCGATAGCGCCGCGGCATCTACCAAATTATAGACTACTCGGTAGTGCACATAATTGACACGTTTTGACACAAAATTACAACTTAATTTTACATTATACCACTTTCCTTATACGACTTAAATTGATATTGTGTCTTGGTATTAGACAAATATTGGAGTGTTTGGGATAGGTAGGTAAATTAGGTTAGTTTTACAGAATATAGCTGAAGAAGAAACGCTGATTATTAGTTGAGATTGTTAAAATATACCTTAATATTATATGTTTTTCTTGGCCATGAGAATATCCATACTACAGGGTTTCTAAGTTTGGGATTAGGGCATAGATAAACTATAAACTTAATAAAGCATTTTTTATTATGATTTTCGTAAAATTTATAATAGATATTTACAATTTAAAAATCTTGTTTTTACCAAATATAATTTTTTATTGCAATTTTCGGCATATTGGGGTAATTATTATTAAATTAAAATGAAAATTGAAAAAAAATAAAATCGCCTCGCGTAGAGCCTGAGGTGGGAATCTAACCGCTTTGCCCACGGTTATTTGATCACTAAGCTACAGCCATTGGCGCTAATTAGAAGCACTTCTAACGGCTGTCCAATTTTAACCACAATTTAATAAAATATTTTTACTACTACGAGTTACGGGTACCATCATGAACAATTAATATTTTAAAATCTACGGAACCACGCACATAAATGCATATTACATTTGACACAAATATCTAAAATGATTTTGTGTTGAAAATTGTTTTTCGATCGTGAAAGTTAAATTATATGAATTATTATAAGTAATAACTGTGAAGGTAATGCGCTTGAGTGCAGAATCATGATTTTGATTATTTTTAGCTTTATATTATTTAGCACGAGTACGTAATATTGGGGTCGTAGTATACGAATTTCGGAAGGAAAAAATATGTAAAAATATAATATAGTTTTTATTTTATGCATGTTTTTTCCCCTTGTAAATATTTATTTTTTAGATTACATGAAAAGTTTAACACAATAAAAGTTTAATAATAAATAAATAAAAAAATAAAAATAAAAAAATATATATTTTTTTAAATCGAAGTATTTGCAGTGTGTAGTACACACTGTGTACCTACATCTACATTTAGAGTTTTTAACTTAAGTGTTTGTATTTAATTAAAATAAGTCTGTTTTATTCAATATCATTGCATTTATTGTATATAATTTTATGGTTTTTTTTATTGTAGCTCCGCATATGACAACACTCCGCTATGTAAGCTAGAGTGCGGTCCATGAGTGGAAAAAACTGCTACTACAGAGAAATCTCTACGGGCAGCAGTCGCCTCCGCCATGCCGTCCTGACGAGACGAGTATGCGTACAGTATTAATTTACTTATTATTAATAAGTAAAATAATTTATTTATGCAATTTCCGAGAATATTTTGATGTTTTATCATTTATTATGTTACTAGTTTGATTTTCAATTTACTTTATTTTTAATTAAAAGTCTCGCTTGTTATTAATTGTCTTATTGCGATCAAGCCGCTTAAAATCTTATAGTTGAAAAACCAAGTTTGAATTTCACGTAAGAATTTCTGCATAACGCGTCATATTTCGTGAGAATATATTTTGGTCATAATTTTTTTCGTAGGCAACTTAGGCCGGCATGCGGCATGATGTAAACAGTTTCTATTGAGTGGTTCGGGTGTCAATTATTATATCTCGATCAAAAAATCATAAGACAGGTTCATGTTAATAGTGTTGTAGTATTAAGTATATACTAGAGATGCAAACTTCATACATCTGACATGAAAAAAGCGTAGGCCGCTTCAAACGATTTGAAAATGTTGCCGTCAAGTCAAATACTAACTGACAGAGAACCTGTTGGCTGTGACCATGTTTTCTCTCGCGTCACATTGGGAGCGAGTGCTTGGCGCGCTTTTGCCCGGTAAGGTTGAGGTGTTTTTTTATCCCTTTCCTTAATTAGTTTAGTGGTTATTATTGTGTAAAATTGGTGTTATTTTGCGTAATTTTATGCTGCGCATGTGAGTAATTGTGGAAACATTAAAATTCACTCTATATGAGGCAATGGAAGCGGTTTTTTTTTCACGCTGTGAAAACGCTCATATTGTGACGTGACCGAGTGAATTGCCGCCAAATACTCCAAGAAAGCGTCAAAATGTAAAACACCATTGCAATTTGATGCACAAACATCAAGAATTTACTACTCGACATTGGTCGAATTGTCGTTTAATGACATCTGAGGCCATTTAACAAAAGAAGAAGAAGAATTATTTATTATTATTTATAGTTATTGCACATCTAGTTGTATTAAATTATAATTTTTGAGTTTGTTTTTCAATTTTCATTAGTAGGTGGGTACTACTGAAGATTATGTGCGAAGTGGCCGTCGTTTTTAACAACTGCGCCTACAAATAAATGTCTGCAGACAGCAGTCGCCTCCGCCATGCCGCTTGAAGAGTATCATCGGGGTTGACAGTACACACTCCTCTCATTGTACCTGGCTAACTGATCCCGAAACCCGACAAGGTCACTTCACGGATTCTTAAAAGTGGTGCTACTACCCCAGGGCGCCAGACTGGGTAATAACCAGACCACCAGTCTGCCACCACTCTTAAACATCTAAACAGTAAACAAATGACAAATTAACGGTTTTTTACTACAATAAAATTGAGAAGGCAACAAGTATCTTTAAAGAGTGGTAGGCAGACTGATGATGGTTATTTGTCCAGTCTGTCGTCCTGGGGCAGTACCACCACTTTCGAATGTAACACCCGTGAAGCGACCTTGTCGCGTTTCGGGAATAGTTTGAAAGTAGCCAGGTATAAGAGAGGAGTGTGCACTGTCAATCTAGATGGTACATGCTCGTCTCCTCAAGCCGGCATAGTGGAGGCTACTGCAGCCCGTAGAGATTTCTCTGTGGTAGCAGTTGTTTCCATTCATGGACCGCACTCTAGCTTTACATCAGGCGGAGTGTTGTCACATGTCGAGCTACAATAATAATAAAAAAAAAAGTATTTTACATAATTTCGTTATTAAATATATTTTTATAATGATTCTTTTATTAATTATCAAGCTCAACAAATAAATAAATATTTACAATTAGCAAATATATATAAGTAGTATGACGTCGCAACTTACAACATTATTCATCTCAGCCTCTCGTGATCGGCGCCTGCGCATACAGAGATGTTATCTGTATTTACACGTCAGCATCAAAGGATACCGACAAAGCCAGATAACCTTTGTTTTGTTACTATTTATTATTGATTTTTTGGCACCTTTCTTACTAATGAATCATGATTATTTTATGAATAATGTTTAATTCTTTTGTGTTTTAAAAAAGTTTATTAATTGATTGACCTTGTGACCGGTCTAATTCTTTCCTTCTTATATATCTTATAAAGAATGATTTGAATTATATTATCTGTTTATTTATTGTTAATTTTTATCATATTAAATTTTTTTATTTTAGATTTTTATTATTATTAAATTAATATGAAAATAGATAAAACTAACTTGCATACAATAGCCAGAGCAGTTATTTGTTTTTTTAATTTTTTTATTATTATTTGATCTTTATATTAGGTAATCCGTCTATGCTGTCCACCATGGAGGATATTATATTCTATATTATCTTTGCTGTCCACGAACAACTGCTACTACAGAGAATTGTTTGCTATCCATTATGCCGCCATGCCGGCTCGGTGAGATGAATGTGCTTAGTCCAGATTGATAGGACATAGTCCCCTTGTTATATCCAGAAATTACGAAGGTAAACCCGAAACGCGACTAGATTACTTAAAGATTACTAGCTATTTTGTGTTAAAATAAACCGGGGGTTAGAGAGATAAAAAAAAATTATACGTATAGAGGGGACCCATACGACCTCGGGAAAACCTCGATATGTTCCGAAAGTCGGTTCCATCTGAACGCAATATCTCCGGAACGGAACGAGATAGGGCTAAAGTTCCGGAACAAAGGTCATAGGAAATGTCCTTTATTTTCGAAATCGATACTTGTTTTTTTTTTCTTAAAATTTTTTCTAAACTACTTTAGCTCACGAAGCGCGTCACAAAGAACTAGTATTCATCTAAAGATATAACTAGAAATTAGTATTGAATCTACAAATGTTGCTGAATTAGATATCTTGTTCTATTGACTATATTCATTGGTAAAAGCAAGTGGAGGTGGCAGCGAGTGCATTAGTGCAGTCTGTAATCAATGGTTGGTACATCGCGCCGGTCTTTAATCATTGCATCCGACACATGTCGTGTTCCCTCTCTATTTACAAAGTTCTAACACTTTTCACTGACAATTATGATACGTACTAATGTTTGGGATAATTTTGTTAAAATGTATTTAAATACATTCTTATATAAATATGAATTATTGTAACGTTTTATTTTTAACAGTAGTAAATTATGTATTAGATATAATTTGCAAGTTTTTCAGTTTATAAAAAATAACAATAAAAAAGAATTAGGTAAATAATAACAGTATTTACAAAAGATATTATAAATGTTCTTTTGTTATTGCTTATTCTTTATTAAATTTTATTTTAATGTTGCTTTTGTTTATTGTTAAATTGTGTATACGTAGCCATTGGCGTTTCACTGCTGGGTCGAGACAAACGTTTTTTTTTTCACCACAATGACTTATTTAATTTATTAATACTCTTATGATATCCTAATCATTAAACGATATAGTTTTTTCTAACTAAAAAACGTTACCGACTAAAAAACGCTATCCAACTATATTTCTAATTAAAATTCTAATAACCGAACATCTGTCTAAGAATTGAAAGCTTTATAAAACAATAATTTCAATATCTAAAAGTATCATAACGCAACTCTATTCTTAGTCATCGCGGCGGTACCTTTCAATTTTTATATCAAACGTTTGGAAACATCCTCACAAAAGTAACAAAGCCTCACGTACTGGCTCGTTATGTAAAATCGGGCAAACAAAAGCGGGCGGTATCGCTTTCGGACGTAACGATTCAATCGAGTAAAATTAACAATAGCTCTTCAAAACAAGGACTATATATCTATAACAATGTATATTATATCCAAATAATACAATCGTTGCTTTTTGAGTGTGACGTGTAGTGGCGCGGGCGTAGGTATCTATATGATGGCCGCAATTCAACACAAAGAAGTCACACCCAATCATATCTACTAAAACTGTAAGATCAAACATCAAATGTTATTGAGTAGTCTTATATTATTTTTAAAATCTCTAGAAGTTTTATTTACAATCCTAATTCAACATAATTCGTGGATATTTCATGAATATTGATATAAATGAATGAAACATATGAATAAGTAATAAAATAAATAGTAAAAAATAAAAAATTAATAAGACACAAGGAATCTATAAAGAGTTACCCGCGTTATAATAAATATATTATGAGTATGTATATGTACTCGTACATGAAAACAAGAAAGAATAATAAATTAAAATTTAATAGTTTGTATTATTCCTAAGATGCAATATTATTTTATTCGTTATAAGTATATTCTGTTTCAGTTTCTTTTTCAGTTTAATAAATCCAAAATTTTAGGTATGTAGGTATGTCATATTGTTCAAGACGGAAATAAATTTTAAATTAGGTATTATGAAGGCTTTTTTTAGCAAGTCGTATGACCGCACTCGCCTAATGTTAAGGGATATATGTAAGCTGCATTGGAACTGAAGGGGATTAAAACCTTTTTTCTACGTAACCCGTAACGAAATTGTCTTAGAAAAATTAATTAATCTACATCATACATAACATGTCCTCTTCATTAAAAAAAAAAACATAAAACGACATACAATCGCATGAGCAACCCTTGTGTCGCCCAATAAATCGGTACGGAACGAGAAAGGCCAACGGCGCGGCGGCGTATATCCAGCTCTTAAGCTAGAGTGCGATTCATGAACGTAGCGACTGTTGCCAGAGATGGAGATCTGCATTTGCTATGCCGACTATATTATTAACAAAAATCAGTTTCAATATTTTGCGTTCCCATACAATTTTTGTTCTTGCGTGATAATGTAGCCACTATGAAAGCTTTCTGCAATACCGATCGAAATATTCCTTTTTTATATATATTTCTCCTTGAAATTGCACGAAATCTTATAAAGTATCAATACTTTGATCGAGTGATTTTATTTTCTTTTGTCTTAAAAATGGATAATTCATATTATATTTTTTTTAGTAATCCGGCATATGTGACCAGTCTCTATCTGTTGTTAAGAGTGTACTCCATTAGCGGAGACAATTACACTCACCGAGAAAATAAATGTCAGCAGACAGCAGTCGCCTCCGCTATGCAGGTTTGAGAGGACGAGACATCTTTCAGATTGACAGAACAAGTTAAACCGAAAACAAGACAAGGTCAGTTCATTTGAAAGTGGTGGTACTATCCAGGAAGTGTGGTCTGTCGATCTGGATGATGCACATTCGTCTCCTCAAACCGGCATAGCGGAGGCGACTGCTGTCTGCAGAAATTTATCTGTAGTTGTAGTTGTTTTCATTCATGGACCGCACTCTAGCTTTAGAATCAGCTGGAATGTTGTCATACATTTAAAGGCGGTATAGTGAGAGCGACATTTTATTTTATATTTTTTCTTTAATACGAAAGTATTTTAGCGTAGAAAGTCGCTTATATAAAACGATAAATTTCTTTTCATGTCATAATATTATATGCAAATAAATACGCATAGGTAGGTATAGGGTGTAGGGGTGATATGAGAGGGTGTGGGTGTTATGCTAAATAGCCACATAGTTATGTACAAACATTTCTGTGCCTCAAACAGTACGCCCCGAGCTGTACTGCACGAATCGTCAATGTGTCGGGACCATAGATTTTTTGTTAATAGATAACTTTAAGCATTTTTAAATAGGTTTTAAATTTTTCTAAAAAAACCACTACATAGTATAAAATATTTGTTCGTCTATATGTACGCGCTAATCTCAGAAACCACTGTAGAGATTTTAATTCAAATTTCATCAATAGATAAATAGATTAATTGATGAATTTATTTTGCGGAGAGATTTCGGCCAATATTCTTTTTTTATTTATTTATATTATAAGGGGGTCGTGGTCTAGCGGTAAGACGCGCGAACTCACGATCGATGAGAGCCATGTTCGAACCTCGCTAAAAACCGAAACCAACGTAACTATGTTATACGTACTTTGGTCGCTCACTGCCTATAGGCACTATTAAAGAGTGGTAGGCAGACCGATGATGGTTATTAACCCAGTCTGCCGTCTTGGGACAGTACCACCACTTTCGAATGTAACACCCGTGAAGTGAGTGTGCACTGTTGGTGCATACTCATCTCCTCAGGCCGGCATAGCGGAGGCGACAATTACAAAGGCGGGAACGAGCGTAATCGCTGCGTTCCGAAATATTTAAAAGTACTTATAGCATTAACAATAAAATAAGAATAACAAAGCGAAGATTAACTAATGCTCCCACCAATTTAGCGAACATAGTGCATTTGCATGAAACGTTCGCTCGGTCGGTGCCTAGGTAACCTAATAGACGTCTATCAAGGCAAGACTTGCACGTGCCGAATGTTGGCTGCGCACCACTTCTCTCTAACTTTGAGCGTAAATTAGGAACTGCCAAATTGCGGAATGCAGATTAAAAGCTCTTTGTTTTGAAATTTACAATTAAGGCACGAAAGTTTTGCTTTGAAACTTCTTTTTCTTTATGTAACGATTAACCAGTTTTCAATGTAAATGCATCACAGCCAAATCAAGTTTAGCTTCAGTAAAGTGGTGGAATAATTATTAAAAATTACAGCAGCGTTTTGGCGAGAAAATAAGAATGCATCTCCTCTTTAAATCATACGTCTACATTCTACAAATGTACACACACGCGCACGTTTACGAACACTCCATTGTCATTATCAATTGCCAAGCCTTTTTGTCATAGGTATAGGCAGAGACAATAGAACGCCACTTGTTACTATCCTAACATAACCTTCCTTACGTCCACAATTTTTTTCATTATCTTACAAATACTTATTAAATAAAAATCCACCATCCACGAGAACTTACTCTTTGAAATTCGCCTAAGAAAAATAGGCCCACAATTTTTTTTCTCGTGTTTGTCGATGATTTTTAGTTAATTTTGTAGAAAAATAAATCTACTTCTGTGTTACCAATCAGTTTTAATTTTCTCACCCGCGTTATTGAGTAATTAGATGTTTTCTGATGCAATATTTGAGGTTATTATTATTATTTTAAATGCTTTAATAATTGATAATATCTGTTTTTTATGCAATTAAACATTGTCTATTGATTGGTAAATGATGTATTGATATAATTAAAATGAATTAATAAAAAAGATATTATTTTAGAATATTGTTATGTTACCAAACAATTAGGTATCAAGTTGGCCCAAGAATGGGCATTCTCCTTTGTTTTCTTTTAGTAATCAGGCATGATACTTCACTCCGTTTGCTAGAGTTCGGTCTATGAGCTACCATAGACAAATATCTTCCACTAGCTTCCACTATGCCGACTTTATGAGTGATTATTATCCAGATTGACAGTCCGCACTCTCTGTTTTACCTGACTATTATTTTCTAAGATATGCGAGTAGGTCACTTCACTGGTGCTACATGTAAAAGTAACTTAATGACCATCAGCAGAACAAAGGCACCTAAATTGAGAGGCGGCTCTTGCCCTTGTGGTGCCCGTGTGCAACCAGTACCATGGCGCCCTCTAGTAGGAGCGAAATGAAAATGGAAATATAATAACCTAACAGTTATATTTTCAAACGGAAATTCAGGTGCAAATAGTGCAATTTTAAATAATGTCGGGAAATGAGTAGTGTCTTTGGAGGTGTCGCATTAGATTAGAGCGCCCCCTTGGACCCGGCGCCCGTGTGCGCCGCACACCCTGCACTATAGGTAAGGCCGCCTCTGCCTAAATTCTAAGATTAACAACGGGGGAGGTCTTCACACTTCTTTTAAAAATAACCAATTCATAAACAATACTTTTAAAATACATACTTTAATATTGTCTCACCTCTTGTTGGTAGTTTTGTTTGCTTTCACATTCCTCTGGGAGACTTTTGACCCGACCTCGAGTCAAAAGTCATGGTAAAACATAAAAATACACAACTTGTTTTCAAGTACTTTCCTAAACAATATTTAGTATACGGGAAAATGACTAAGTAGTGTTTATTGAAATGAGTTAAACTTAAATACTCGTATTTTAGCACCTAACTACATTTTTAACATTAGAGATAAACTTTCTAATGAAACTTAATTTTTTTTTTTCGTTCAGTGGACTGCAAGGCAGACTGATGGTGGTTTTTCTCTGCCACATCCCCTACCACATCGAAATGTGAAACTAGTGAAATCACTATGTCGGGTTTTGGGATTACTTCGGAAGTACCCACACATTCATCTCCTTAAGCCAGCATAGCGGAGGCGACTGTTTTATGCAGAAATTAAGTGCCCTCATGAGTATAGCTTTCTGATCGCTATCCATATTCAAATTGTGAAACGACTTTCCCAGCCTCGTCCTACCTACAACCTGAGATCCTTCAAATGCAACGTGAAGAGGCATCTCACATCACCCATAAAACAAATTCAATCAAAATGAAGCTGACGAGTCTCGTAAAAATATTTGATATATTTATTTTACGTCAATCGTTTCGTCTGAAGATGTTTTTTATCTTTTCTCCGGCAGTCGCTACAAACCTTTTAATATCATACCTCTATTCTCTATGTCTATTCTATAGGTATATATCGGATATAGTTTACATAAGAGCATTCTGGATGTGTTTGAGCAGCTATGAGATGAAACCCGAGACGATACCCGCCTATATCAGCTCCGAGCATTGTTGTTTCTGCTCTTAAACACGCTGCCATTTGACCAACGACTTGCTTACGAGTTTTTTGGACAATGTTTTTATTTTTAATGTTTTGTTAATGGATTGCTTGTTTCAGAGATAGAGGGGGAATAAATATAAAGTAGGATACCAATGATATATTGGTAACAGTTTAAGGCAAGGCAAAAAAGATACAGATTATTATATTATATTTATCTTTTTTCATTGTAGCTCTGTATAATATGATAGCACTTCGCCTGATGTAAAGCCTATAGTCCGGTCAATGAACGGAGATTACCTGCTACCACAGAGAAATATCTGCAGGTAGCAATTGAAAAGTAAAAAGTAATAATGTCCATAAAACTTATAAGTAAGTGGAAACACTGAAGATGTTTGCGTGTGCGCCGTTTGAATACGTATTTATTTACACATGTTGACTCTATGTGTTTCTAATGAGCTCCTCTGTTTCCCCTCAATAAAGGCTCGACAACTACCAGTCTTGGGTTCAACTCCGCAGTAATTACGTTTACAATTAGAATGTTCGAATAGTGATGCGACTCAACAACTCATTTAACAAAAACAATCGAGTGAATTGTTATTAATATTTCCTCTAGTAAGAATTCGTATTAATTCGAGATACTAAATCGTAACATTTATTTCGAATATGTATAGATTTTCATATATTTTTTTAAATTTAATTCAATGGAAAAAAGTATTAAATAGGTAAGAATAATTTTAAAATCTTTGTCAAGATGAAAAGTTATATACAAAGTCTGGGTATGATAATCGAGAGTTATACTCGATAGATAAAACGTATAGTAACAACACTAGTTCAAATATTTATGTAAAAACTTTCAGTTGGTAATGAGCTACCGCTATTAATTGTGGGAAAGTGGTTCTTTGTTTATTGGTTAATCGGTTGTCTTTGATTTTTGTATTCAATACCATTACTAGTAAACGGAGGCTTCTGTAAACAATTAAGAGATTATGAGAAAGTTTAAATAAATAAAAAACATACTTATAGCTGTATATCTGGGCATTGCCTAATGTTTTTAATAAAATAACTCACATCTCAGTACTTACGCTAAAAATAATAATTATTATTCAACACGAGGAGTGTAGGGTAGCCGAGAAGATTTTGTCAAGCTGACAGCTCAGAATAGTGGAGACGACAGTAGCTTACATTTCTTAAAATTAAGTGAGTCTCTCGGCGACCATGATGACTGCAAAGCTTTTGAAACGTTGCCAGGACTAATTAATCAAAATAAACACGATTAGTAAGCCGCTTAAAATGTTTTATTCAGTTAAACCTTAGAACACACATATAATAAAACAATGCTTAATGTTTTAAATAAAAATATTAAAATTTTCTGAGGCAGCAGTCTCAGTTATGGTTTGTATAAAAAAAACCTAGTTACATTGAATAGCAAAAAAAAGTAATATAAATTGTAGTCCGCGGCGGGGATCGATGAGCAGCAAAACGCGTGGCACGTCAAAAATCCTTTTTTTCCTATTTTTCTTTCCATCATAATTTAATAATATCTCCAGTATTTGAATAAGTATTATAAATTACAAAAATACTAAATATCTGCTTTCAACAAATTATAAAATACAATGAAACTAAAAAAAAACAATTAGGTATAAATATTTTTCTTACGTCCGTCATGCTATTACAAATTTTCCCACACTCTTAAATAGGTAATACCTGAACTTATTCTATGAAGCACAAAAGTATTTGAAGTTAACGAAATCATTCTTATCACTTCTGTTTAATTTTATTGTATTTGACGTATTAAAATGCTTTATTTGTTTGTTGTTTAATTATGATCAGAATTGAATTTAAAAAAATCAACACGCACAAAACAGTCTGGATGAAAGAGCAGTCTAAAGTACACGGAAACGCTTTACGTGACCGTGTCAAATTTCCTTTAGTCTATCTCCATTTTCTTTTCAATATTTAGTAATACAAATTAATAATTTATTTAAGTATTAATTCATAATATTTTACAAGTTTTAAATATACAAATAAATGGAACGAAAAAGTAACTATAATTTACAAAACAACGCACAATCGATGTGAATTCATCGTGTCATCTAAACAAACTCTATCGAGCTTTAAAATATAATCTCTGGTGGACAGTCTACTCGGAGTTTACTTCTATTGTACACGACCAAGTGTCAACACTACACATCAAATCTTTCTCAGAAGCGCATTGTACTCTGCTCTCCAAAATCTAAATTTCAAAACTTCACGATGTAGGTACGGTTACACACAAAGAAAATGCGTACGGGCATAAATAAAATATATTTATAAGAACAACATGCGTGGGACGAGATATTGACGTTATATTAAAGTAAACAATATCGGATACTTAGCCGAGAAGCATAGATTTTGAACACTTGATATCAACCCAAGATCGATGATCGTTTGTTGACACGTTCGGAGAGGCTATCGATTTTTTGAGAGTCTCGAAACTTGTCTAATTCGATCGTACGTGTGGTCTTATAAACATTTATTAGGTGCTATAGGTAACCTACCAATAAATGATAGGTAGGTAAACATAAGTAATATAATATTTATAGCTTTAACTATGTTTATAAATTAGTTTTTTCGCGCGTTTTTATGTTGTCAAATGAATTTAGGTGCCATTAGGTTCGTGAGTTTTAAGAAATTATTTAATGTAGTTCGACATATTATGACAACTTCTGCAGTCCATGAACAGAAACAACTGTTTCGGAAGTCAACTGAAGATAGCAGTCGCCACCGCTATGTCGGCTTAAGGAATGCCGAAACGCGACTAGTCATTTCACGAAAGTTACACTTGAAAACTTAGTACCCCAGAACATCAGACTAACCATCATCAATCCGTTAAATTTGACAAATAGTACGTAAAACAAAATTAAGTTTAATAGGTAACTAGGTAAGTACATAAGTAAAAGTTTTTAATTATTTATTCCGTGAACAAAATAAAACACTAACGCTAGTTTTTTTTTTGTTTTTAATTTATTTTAAATGCACACAAAACAGAAAAGCAGTACAATTAAACTTAGACTAAGTACTACAATTTTTACGATACATCAGTACCCTTCCAAAAGAATGTGTACCAACATGCTTAAAATTACCAAATTACTTACAAACTGTTTACTTAAAACAACCCATCACCTGACTAAACAGCAGATTTTTTGACAATAACAATTTAGCCTGTAATTTTATTTTATTATTATTATTATTTTGTATAAATTAGTTAGTGAGCGAAAAAAACATTTATAACGCTTCAAATTAATTTACATTGATTCAGATATCATTTAATATTGTAACAACAAATGTAAAATAATTAAGTGTATTTAATAAGTGTAGTTCCGTCAGCTCCATCTCCGACATCTGTTCTGCTTCCTGATTTCCGGTACACGCAGACAACACAATTAAATAAATCCGTACGAACGACTTTCAATGTAGAAGGGTACGCGTCGTTGCATTTCATTCGAGCCAGCATTGTGCTCTGGGGAGTTATTATGACATTTTTATTTCGTATTAGGATTTGTGTATATTGTATGCTTAATACTGTTTCTAATTAATAATTTATTTCACGATTATAAAGTAAATGACAATCTTAAACAATAAGTTAAAGAAAAACTAAACACAATAAGATGTACCATAATCATGAAGATATGTATAATCAAATTGTTTGTAAAAAGCTTCCTATTGTATAAGCTAGGATTTCTTAATCTACACGATACATTCTTAAATGCGTATCATTGTTTATGAAGCTCTAGCAAGCAAAGAGCTTGGTGATTTTTTGGTAACATACAACCAAGATTTGTTCAAAATTCAGTCAAAGTCAAAATTCAAAAGTATTCAAGCAATGTACGTTAACAAAATTGACTTGTTTAATTTTAACTTTACAGGCTCCGTCAGAACAAAATCACTCGGTTACAAAAGACAATGACTTTTACCTTATTGTAGCTCGGCATATGACAACTCCCCGCCTGATGTAAAGCTAGAGTGCGATCCATGAACTGAAACTACTGCTGAAATCGGGCAGCAATCGCGTCAGCTATGTCGGCCTGAGAAGACGAGTATGCACCATCTAAATTGACAGTGCACACTTCTCTCGCTATACATGGCTACTTTCAAACTGCTCCAGAAGCGCGATATTATCCTGCATTTTTTCGAAAAGGTAGGCTACTACTAAAACTCATTTAATAACTCGGTCCACCTCTCTGTACGGTCAAGATTCATTCAGCTATTTGGACATGATTAACAAACAAATATACAATTATAAATGCAGCCGTATTCTTATCCTATTTCCTTACGATTAGTAACCGATCCGATTATAAAATTATCTGGGGTCTAATTTAGAATTGATCTATGCGCTATTTATTGATTTAAATCTTAATAAATCGCATAAGAATAAAACCAAATTCATAACACTTTTAATAGGTGCAATGTTAGTTATAAAAAATTGTTTTTTCAACCCTTGCCACTTAGAATTGAAGTGCGAATCACAGCGGGCGGTCTATTCATTTTGATGATATTTGCCTTCATTTTTCAAGTACCTAGTTGGAGGTGACGTGAATACGTTTAAAGCTCCCCACGGTTGTTTACAAACTATTTGATAATTGCATAAATGTATCATATTACAATTCTGTTTGATTGCTTTGTAAATAATTAACGATTCACAATATCGTCACAATGACGCCTGATTATCTAACTTTATGTACTTACTTATATTTATTTATATTATTGGGTATAATGATAACTGGTGTAGGTTTAAAAAAGTGATGGTAATCGGGTTTAAACCTCCAAAAAATCTCGTCTAGTACCAATGTAACTTTTGTTATAAGTACATAAATATGTACTTACTCATCATAATATTTACTCTCTAGTGTCTATGATAGCGTTAGCACTAGTACTACAATGTAAATAAATAAAATGTTTCTTTGGTTGTCTCGCAGGTATACGCTCTGGAACTAACAATACTTATATTTGCGTTAGGCATACAGAAGGTTTTAGACGTTGCTTTTAACTATAATCTTCGCTAGTTAAACTAACTTTTTAATCTAAACACATACTAATTTACTGGGAAGAGCTAGTTGTCAAATAAATATAATAATAGATGAATAAATTCTCACTATAATAAATGAATGTGTAAAGCGTTGAACTAGAGAATTTATATAATTTGTTATTGTTATTTTAGCACGTCATCACGCGGGCAAGTCGGGGGGTAAGCCATAGGCGGCCCGCCCTAGGCGCCCGACCGCTTTCAGATTGTTCATCGAATCTGCAGCATTAAGACCTATTACGGCCCATCCATTGTGCTCGAGCAATTCCACGCAAAATACTACACTTTTCTTTTTACTGTTTATTGTTATCGTTTGTTTCGAGGCGCAAACTGTTCCGGTACAATGAGTCGAACGGTGCGCGTCGATGGACGCTTTCAAGTGTCAAAAAGCTGTAATTTGCTTCATTGTTGGGGTAAAAGTCGTACAGATCGCGCCCTTTTGTCGACACTTGACGGAATTGGAAACGTTTAGGTTTAGAAGTGGGCAATTCAGGGAAAGTGGTCGCATTTAGTTCGCTTTGAGATAGTTGTCACTTTGACCACTCGTTCGTGCTTCCAATTCGGTGAATTGTAATCGAGGACCTATTCTATTTTTATTACATTATGTTTATTATTACACTTCTACATTTTTCGATTATAAATTTACTGATTTTTTTAAATGTTGATTAGTTCTGTATTGATGAGTTTGCAGCCATTGTGGTCTCGATTAGATGGCTGAAAAGAATTTGAAACGTCGCGGCTTCAAATAAATGCTCGATAGTAAGCCGCGTAAATTTAATTCGGACTTCTTTATTCTTAGCACTAAAGTCTAATTAAGAATTTTCATTATATTATTGGAATTATGAATTTGACTCGGCAAATGCGTCATACAAAATCTCTTTTCACCAAACAATGTTATCTTTGTGAGAAAATAAAAACTTAACACTTTACATTGTATTTTTTTTGCGATTTCTCTCGTAATCCTGATTATCTATTTTGAGATTTATTATGATAGAATCTGTTTTAACGGTAGCCTAGTACCTGACTGCTGACGGAGGCGACTACTGTGGTGATTTCTCTGTGGCAGCAGTTGTTTCATGGAGTCTAGCATAACAAGACGAAGTGTCGTCGCGTGCAGACCTATTATTAAAAAAAAAAAACCAAACATGTCCGCTTGGTACACAATCCAAATCGTTTTCGGTCGTTAAGGTAAACATCCAATCATATCCAAAAGCTACCACAGGTAATTTTCTACAGGTAGAAGTCGCCTCCACTATGCCGACTTGAGACGACGAATGCACACTATCTAGGTTGACTCTCCTCTCGTTATACCTGGCTACTTCCAAACTGTTCCCGGGTTCACTTCAAGGGTGTTACATTCGAAAGTGGTGGCACTATTCATGACGGTAGAGTAGGCTATAACAATTATCAGTCTGCCTACCACTCTCTATTATTAATAACAATAAATGAATAAAGTCTCACCCCAAAACATTGTAGTTTTGTATCTTAGTTTATTTGGACGATTATCCAAAATAACTTATGGTCTCCTTTAAAAAAAACTACGAAAAGATTATGTAACCCTTTATCCCAACACAATACCGTTCAAAATAAAATAATCTTTTGTTCCAACAAACACTAATTAGTTTTGTGACTACTGTTTTGTTAAATACACAGAATACAGAAGTATTTTTTTTTCTAGACTTTTTATAAACTTGGATTTGTTAGTGAAAATATTTTCTCACAGTTTTTGAATAAAAACTAGAAGTCTGGGTTCTAAAAGTTTAAAATTAAATTTTTATCAGCTCGTCTACAGTGGCACTTTACCTAGAATTCTTCCTTAGATTTTTTTTTTTAGGATTAGAAGATCTAGCTTAAGTTAACGCGATATTTCGAAAGGATCTAAAACCATCAAAATTAAAGTGATATTATTAAGCGGTGTTTTTATGGTTATCCCACGCCGTGAAAACGCGCATATGTGACGTGACCGGGCGAATTGCTGCCAAATACTCCAAGAAAGCATCAAATTGTAAATCACTATTGCAATTTGATGCAAAAACTTCAAGAATTTACTACTCGACATTGGCATAATTGTCGTTGCTATGACATCTGAGGCCATTTAACAAAAGAAGAACCATTAGGCGTCATGTTAAATACCGAGCTACTATAAAAAGTTATCAAAGTGTAATTGGCATGGATATAACAGAAACATAACACAAAATGGTTCTTCTATTAAAATTATTAAATATTTATAAAAAAGTGATTCAAACGATTAACAGCTTTAATACAAACCAAATAAGTTAAAATTTCTACAGAATGTTATCTAAAGTTTAAAGTAAAGCGGAAATGTTTTAATTTTGGTATAAACATGACTAATCCTAAGACGGAAGTACAAGATTCACAAACAGATAAGATTTGTAGAAAAAGGGATGAAACACCTGACATTCAATAGAATTTACAAATGAGAGATAGATTATGAACAACAAAAAAAAAGGCGAACTAGAAAACGTCATGTTTCCTTTTGACGTCGAAATAAACAAATATACGCCTAATTTTGGCGCCACAAAACTTTCTATAAATGACGTAAAAAGGCATCACTTAGGTATTATAAATGAATCTAGGTAGTCCTTGCCTAGTATATTTAAGAATCGTGGGAACTAATCTACCTACTTTAACTAAAATTAACAAGAAATCCTAAAACTTTAAAACAAATCTCTAATCACCTATACGGCTTTGTTCTTAGTACGAGTATAATAGTTTTTAAAATTCAATAACATAATAGACAAGTGCTCAAGAAAATGAGTAATCCTAGTTAAATACTTGAGGTTATTTCTAAAAAGTGTGGGAACATAAAGTAGTAGGTAAAATTTTAATATTGTAATTTTAATAATTGAATATATTTTTACACTTTTTCATTCAATATTATTTAATATATCAACTTATTTTTTTCCTTTTTTTGTATACGTTCACTCCGCCAATTTATGTTACTAGTGAAAATTATTTTAGGGTGCAGTGATGTTATCATGATCAACTTAAACATAAAATCCTAGACACTGCACCTGGAAATTTTCCAAATAAAAAAAAACACTAAGAGGATACCTAATTAAAAGAAGCTTAAAAAAAACAACTGAAATTCTTTCATAAAATCTATTTATATTTTCCATCATAGGCAAGTAATGTATGTTTCTTTCTCTATATTATTAATATTTATTATAGAAATTAACAACATAATTCCATTATATAGATATTCGTATAGATAATAACAACGAACAGATGCATTCGCCTCTTTCGATTATATTGATACCTACTGTAATACATATTTACACACAGCGTTAACACTTGGTCGTTTTCAGACTTTATCAGGTAAAATAGGTAAGGTCACTAGTTAAATGTTCAATTAATAACTATATTTACATGATAAAACAATAAATGTACAAAGCGTATGAGAACACTAAAATATCACAGAGTTGAAATTACTTCAACGCGCAATTATTAAACGTTCACGACTAAACAAATCATAATTAATAGGTCTGAAATATTACTTTGTACACCTTTACAAAATTGCAACACAGACTCATAACATCTCAATAATCCAATATACTATTCCGTTAACACTTTCACTAAGGAATTATTCTTGAGGAATGATCTTTAAGTATCTGGCGGACGATGTTCCGTGGGACTGTGTGGTGGTGCCAAAGCGACCGGGGCATGCCTTCTTAAGTGCTGTAGCAATCCAGCGTCCAGCGCCGGCCACATTCCCCAACCGCTCAACAGTGGATATTGTGCCGTGGGATTCAAAGGCGCTCTCACTTCATCATCACCGTCCCTCTCTCGTTCCTCTTGATCGCTCGCTACTACATCTATGTCTTCTTCGACTTCTTCTTCTCCACTGCTATCCCTTCTGGATGCCTTTTCAGGAGCATTGTCATCGGGAGCTAATAATGACGCCACGTCGAATTGCCTCTTTCGTGTCGCATTGGTTCCAGGAAACCTCCCGCTTCCCCAGAACGGAAGAGGTGGTAACGTCGTAGGTGGCGGAGACTGCGGCGGCGGTGACGGCGAGTCTTCTCCGTCATCATCTACCGCTAGTCCCATGTGTTTGCGCACTTTTCTTTGAGCCTTGCGTCTGCGGAAATCTCCTTTTCTAAAATCCTCCACGTTAGCCGGGTGTATCGCCCAATAATGTCCCTTTCCGTTCGCCGATCGCCCGGCCTTCACGAAACAATCGTTCAAAGAAAGGTTGTGTCTGATGGAGTTTCGCCATCCAGGTCCGCGGCTTCGGAAATACGGATAATTGTCTAGTATGTGTTGGTAAATATCCGAAAGCACTAATTTCCGATC
The DNA here is from genome assembly GCA_948150575.1 of Tinea pellionella. NCBI lineage: Eukaryota > Metazoa > Arthropoda > Insecta > Lepidoptera > Tineidae > Tinea > Tinea pellionella. Next base: position 6,153,355 of record OX411259.1, on the reverse strand, counting down.
CGGCGAACTCAGTATTGCCATCGCGATCAGTCCAATGTAGCTGTGTTGCGGTTTCGGTTCTTCAGGCTGGAGAGCTCTCTGTTGAAGTAGAGACATAGACAGAGCGAGTCTCGGCGCATACGGTCCGTAGCACGGCGCCACTGATGGCGGGTAGAGTCGTAGTCTTTCCGCGACGGCATAGTTGTAGAGCTGCAGCCTGTAATGATCGAGCGCGGCGGCCGTGGCTGAAGGTGAATTGTCTTTTCCGAGCGGCCACGGGCCTCCTTCGGCTCCGCTGCACATGTCGATTGAAATGAGAGCGAGTGCAGTACGGGTCGCCAGTGTCGAGTGCGGATCGCGAGTGACTGAAGTCCCGACTCGAACTCGGAGCCTCCCCGGGTACATGGGCGGGCGTGGCGGCGGCCAATGGCAGCAGGTTACCGCGCTGTTGGTATACGTGTTTTTGTTTAGCGCCCCACTCCGCGGGGCTTCACGGCTGCACGCGCCCTGCCTTGAGGCTATCTGTACCGTCAGACGCGAGCTGATAAGTTGATATTTAAGATTATAACAATATTTATATTACACATTTTATTCTATTATTGTTATTTTATTTATAGTTTCAAATTAATAGACTACATTAAATAGCTATTCAAATATTTGTAACGCTTAAGTTTATTCTAAGAGTTTTATTGTAATGAAATGAATTTGTAATTTATGTAGATTTCGAAGATTTTTATATAGGTAGGTACTATCTACGGTTTAATAACGTTACTTATATGGAGAACGGTAAAATAATCATTATAGACATAAGTCATAAAATGATTGGTTCAACTTAAGTAAGTAAGTACTTAAACTTTAATTAGTTTAACTTTAACTCTAATTAGGAAATATATAAAACTGTAATTTTATGATCTTCTTTATACTTTGTATGCGTATAATTAAATATTACTTACTTATTATTAATAGTGTTTAATATTCCTATTCCCTTCTATTACGAAGAAAATTGGGGAAAATATCATTATTTAACCAAATTAAAGTTATTTTCATAACATCATTATTTTACAAACAAATGTGTAAAGATAACTATTGAAATGCTTTCTAAGCTCGTAAACTTAAAACTTTAAACCAAATTAAAAAAGTAGAACCATCTTTTAAAATCTAAAAACTAATTTCGATATACTTATTTAAATACAGTATGAATTTAATATACAATAATTATGTTTTAAGTCGAATTTTATCTGATCGGCGATCTTTTTTTGCGAACTCTACAAGCTGAGACCGTTACAAATGACAACTTCGTAGCGAGTGCTTCCCTGTTATTTTAGAGATATCACAACACATAACAACACATTACTTCTCAGAAGGCGAAACAGAAAGGGACCGAATTAGAAAAATAACTTACAACTACCCTCGAGTAAGTGAGACAGCACGATATGCAACAGTTTCACATGTTGAGCAAAACAGACGTGATATGGTTTTGAATGTTAATAAAAATTATTAAATAAACCTTATTCCGTTTAGAAAAGGTTGAAATTTAAGTGGTATGTTTTGGCTGAGAAGTTTAGTTCTACGTTGTGGAAAACAAAAATAACTGGGTTACCGATGAGGTACGAGTGAGAGGAAAATACGGTTTTCTGTGCGAGGAAACGGTGTTTTGTATACTGTAGAATGCAGTTACCGCCCATTTAAATACGCCATTTTGTTTAGTGTCTCCTTCCTCCTTGTATTTTTATAGACAATCTTGTGGAAAACATTTTTCTTTTGTTTTCCCGAAAGATACCTGACTGAAATTGGTAACACTTTTTTTGTATATTTTTGTTGCTGTATACAAGTTTATATAAATAGTTATAATACATTATTTCTATTTTTATTTTAACGACGCGACGTTTTAAAACACTACAGATGAAAAAAAATTGAAAATATGAAAAAAAAACTGTCTTAGGAACCATTTGCTCTTTTTTTATGAAAACGAATTTGGCATAGTAATTTTTCTCGTCAAGCTTGAGTTGTCCATGGAAATGAGTCATTATGATGGAAATTTTTTTTTGATGCGGTTCGACTCAGTTTCAGATTTCCCCATACTGTCCCAGTTAAAAAAAATACCCTGTATACTGTAGGTAATTGTTTTTTCAGTATATTATATTAAAATGATGAACTTTTATTATTAATTTATGATGAAAATTGAAGAGAAAAATATAAGTGATGATTGAATTGACAAGAACCTGATTTTTTTCTGAACAATTTTAATCTTAATTTAAAACCTATTTATTTATGTATTAGGTACATCTAAAAAATATATAAATCTAATAAAAATAATATAAAAATATTGTCAATTACTTAAAATAAACCATTCAAAATTGAGTAAATACTTGAGTACCTATTTGAGTTAGAAATAGGATCAATTTTAAAAGGGGAGAAATAAAAAAAAAACGTTTAAAAATATTACAATAAAAAGTAATTCAACGCCTCAAACTGTTACATAAACAATACAAAACATAAAATAAACTCAACGGTTAAATAAATAGAGGTTACACAAATGAAATGTAGGTTTTACTCGAACGCAGGCTTATTCTTGAAAAAGATACGATCTATTCTTGCAATTTAATTTAAAAAAAAGAGTTTCTAAAAAGAATATTTAATGATTTTGTGTAATTAAGGAATTATTTGTATATTTGTTATGTTGTAGAATAAATGAAACTTAATTTACCAAGAACTCTGTTTTTATTTTATTTTAGGAGAAGATTCTAGTCAAGTACAAGTTTATTGTAAATCCTTTTGAATTTGGTTTGTAATATAAGGAACGAATATGCAACCCTAAGATAAACCATCACCAGTTTAAATGTTGTGCCGTGAAGTAAATATTTTTTATTATTGAATATTGAAGAAAGTAAGACATAAAATGACGTCAACACTTCTGTAGAGTGCGGTCCATGAATGGAAACAACTGCTACTACAAATAAATACCAGAAGGCAGCGGTCGCCTCCGCTAGATACAACTAGATAAGCAATAACGCTCCCGTGACGCGAGAGATAAGATGACCGCAGTTACCTTTAGGTTTTGACGTAAAATTGTCAAATCGTTTGAAGCCGTTTTCGCTTATTTTCATGTTCGATGTATAAATAAGGTTTGCTCCTCTAGAATATATCTCTATGGCTCGGGCAATATAAAATTGTAATAAAAATTATAAGAATCAAGAATAGGTTCCTAACTAGGTAAGGTCGTGTTGAAAAGCGTTCGCAGTTGTAGGCGTGGCGGTCCGCCTACAATTCCTTTGTAAACTCACTTAAAAGCCCTCGCTAAGTTCTCAACAATTAAAATACGACAAAGATTTAAATAATAATAAACCAATTTGTCTTTGTAGGTAAACAGTTACGCTAATATAGTGCTTAACACGTCAGTTATAAGTACGTAGTTCCTTTATTTATGGTTAGGTCTATGTATTTGTTAAGTATATATAAATCTTATATTATTAATAATTGTTTTTTATTGTAGCTCGGCGTATGACAACACTCCGTCTGATGTTAAGCTAGAGTGAGGTTTATAAACGAAAACAATCGCTACTACAAATAAATTTCTAAAGGCAGCAGTCGCCTCCGCTATGCCGGCTTGAAAAGACGAATGAGCACCATCCAGATTGACAGTGCACACTTCTTTCGTGGCTACTTCCAACGAGTGTTACGTTCATATTAATAATATTATTTTATATAGATCTACGCTTTTGGACAATTTTGGGGTAAACAGAGATTTGAAGCTTTCAATATTTATTTAACAAAGAGCAGAAAGCTCCATTGCATCCAGACATTGCACATTTTTTCAGTAGGTATCCCCTGAATTGGGTTAACGAAAGCATTTACTTAATTTCCTTCATTTGTTACTTTTTTATTATGGGAAATCTTTCTGTATGTGTATAAAATATAAACTTTATTTTACAATAGGTATGTACTGTACTGCTGTTTTTCTTCTTAAATAAATAAATATACATAACCACATCGGTAAACCAAACACGACCTCGTCGAAACGCACGTAAACACCGAAAACCGGAATAATTAAATAAAACATTGTGTTCATTTTAATTGTTTTGCGTTTAAAACGAGAGAGACTGATTGAAAAACTGTTTATTCGGACCGCGTCATTCACACGGACCTACATCCGTGCATTTTCATTTTATACAATTATCAATCAACGTATCGCCAACGCTGTGTCGGATTGACCAGGTTGACAGTGCACACTCCTCTCGCTTGTATAGCTGGCTACTTCCAAATCTTCACCATTTGAAAGTGGTGGTACTACCCCATGACGGCAGATTGGGCTAATAACCATTATTAGTTTGTCTACCACTCTTAAAATAATTAAATATAAACATACGATATATGAGATAAAATTCAAAACGTAAAACATAAACCTACAAAATTATCGTACTTTCAGAAAAGCTTTGAAAATAACTTTTTACCCGCTGTAAAATTAATTCTGTAGCTGTTGGAATATTGAATTAAAGGGAAAAGAGAGTTTGTGTAGAAAACTGTTCGCAAAATATTTTGCCGTCACAAAGAAGGTATTAGGGAAAGAGCCCCGAAGGCAAAACCGTTAGCGCGCTCCTTTCGTAATTATATGCAAATTTAAACCACCGCGTCGACGGTCGCGACTCCCTGTTTCATAAGTTGTTTATGTCGCTTTCAGCTATTGAACAAAATATTTATATATTATATCTAACTAACTACTTATAAACCTATTTTTCTATAGTAGTCCGGCTTGTACTCCCACTCCGCCTGATGCCTAGCTAAAATCAATTACATGTTTCTTAAAGCGCTTGTAAGAAATAATAAAAAAAAACAGGGAAAATAACACCTAGTATTTCAATTTTAATTAAATTAAATCTCTAAGAAAATTATTATTATACTAATATATAGCTGCAATACCACTGACTGACTCACTGACTGACATCAATTATTTCGCACTTGCCGGTATGGTGGAGGGTAGCGGTTTTTTGAGTCGTATAGAGGGTGTTCCAAAACCGTCGAGAAAAATACGACTTTGACCGGAAGTCGATTCTGGACCGGAAGTGGTAGCGATATCTCGGAAACGGAAAGAGATGGGGCAAAAGTGCCGGAACAAACGTTGTAGGGAATGCCCTCTAATTTCGAAAACGATACTTTTTTTTTCAAAATTGCTCAAAAAAAATTTTTCCTCGATCGTATTTATATCCTTTTCCCGCCGGTACGCCAATATGAAACGGAGCATGGCGCTTGGGCGTGGCCTAACAGCATCCGCCCGTTCAGAGCGCGCAATGAAAATATAACGACGCATTTTCGGGACGAACGATCGAAACGGCTTTACCTCGGTCAGTCGGACGGTGAGCGCGGCCGCGTGAACATCAAATTTGCTCCGCGCGGCGGGCTTTTTTAAAATATCTCAAGAAGTAGATACGTTAGCGTAACCGTGTAAAGACCAATATTGTTCAGTATGACCAGCACTATTTTTTAAAATTTTTGTTTTTGTTTTTTTTTAATTTTTTAAAATCTTCATATCTCGAAAAGTAGATACGTTAGCGTCACCGTGTAAAGACCAATATTGTTCAGTATAACCAGCACTATTTGTTTTTATTTTTTAAATTTATTTTTTTTAATTTTCTAAAATCGCTATTACTCAAAAAGTACACACGTTAGCGTAACCGTGTAAAAACCAATATTGTTCAGTATGACCAGCACTATTTGTTTTTTTTTTAATTTTTCTTTTTTTTTTTAATTTTTAAAATCGCCATATCTCGAAAAGTAGATACGTTAGCGTCACCGTGTAAAGACCAATTTTGTTCAGTATGACCAGCACTATTTGTTTTTTAATTATTATTTTTTTATTTTTTAAAATCGCCATATCTCGAAAAGTACATACATTAGCGTAACCGTTTAAAGACCAATTTTGTTCAGTATGACCAGCACTATTTGTTTTTTTTTTTTAATTTTTAAAATCGCCATATCTCAAAAAGGACATACATTAGCGTAACCGTGTAAAGACCAATTTTGTACAGAAACGTAAACGCTTTTAGACGGCGAGCTAAATATTTTCAAAACTGCCTAAAATCTATTCGATCTAATACGTTTTACGACAAAAAAGGCCTCCGCGGGCCGCTTGCGCCCGCGGCTTTTACCCAACAGCTAGTACTAATATATAGCTGCAATACCACTCACTCACTCACTGACTGACATCAATTATTTCGTACTTGCCGGTATGGTGGAGGGTAGCGGTTTTTTGAGTCGTATAGAGGGCGTCCCAAAACCGTCGAGAAAAATACGACTTTGACCGGAAGTCGATTCTGGACCGGAAGTGACAGCGATATCTCGGAAACGGGGCGAGTCGGGGCAGTCACCCCGTAGAGAAAGTTGTAGAGAATGTCGTCTTATGCCGAAATCAAAAAAAAAATTTTCAAAATCGGGCAAAAAAAATTTTTCCTCGATCGTATTTATATCCTTTTCCCGCCGGTACGCCAATATGAAACGGAGCATGGCGGTGGGCGTGGCCTAACAGCATCCGCGACGAGGCATTTTCGGGACGAACGATCGAAACGGCTTTACCTCGGTCAGTCGGACGGTGAGCGCGGCCGCGTGAACATCGAATTTGCTCCGCGCGGCGGGCTTTCTTTTAAATATCTCAAGAAGTAGATACGTCAGAGTAACCATGTAAAGAACAATTTTGTTCAGTGTGACCAGCACTATTTTTTTAAATTTTTGTTTTAGTTTTTTTTTAAATTTTTTAAAATCTTCATATCTCGAAAAGTAGATACGTTAGCGTCACCGTGTAAAGACCAATATTGTTCAGTATGACCAGCACTATTTTTTTTTAAATTTTTGTTTTTTTTTTTAATTTTTTAAAATCGCCATATCTCGAAAAGTTGATACGTTAGCGTCACCGTGTAAAGACCAATTTTGTTCAGTATGACCAGCACTTTTTTTTTTAAATTTTTGTTTTTTTTTTTTTAATTTTTTAAAATCTTCATATCTCGAAAAGTAGATACGTTAGCGTCACCGTGTAAAGATCAATATTGTTCAGTATGACCAGCACTATTTGCTTTTTTTTTTTTTTAATTTTCTAAAATAGCTATTACTCAAAAAGTACATACGTTAGCGTCACCGTGTAAAGACCAATATTGTTCAGTATGACCAGCACTACTTTTTTTTTAATTTTTTTTTTTAATTCTTTAAAATCGCCATATCTCGAAAAGTAGATACGTTAGCGTCACCGTGTAAAGACCAATTTTGTTCAGTATGACCAGCACTAATTTTTTTTTAAATTTTGTTTTTTTTTTAAATTTTTTAAAATCGCCATATCTCGAAAAGTAGATACGTTAGCGTCACCGTGTAAAGACCAATTTTGTTCAGAAACGTAAACGCTTTTAGATGGCGAGCTAAATATTTTCAAAACTGCCTAAAATCTATTCGATCTAATACGTTTTACGACAAAAAGGGCCTCCGCGGGCCGCTTGCGCCCGCGGCTTTTACCCAACAGCTAGTACTAATATATAGCTGCAATACCACTGACTCACTGACTCACTCACTCACTGACATCAATTATTTAGTACTTGCCGGGGGGGTGCAGGGGTGAAATTTTCGGGGTGTATAGGGGGTGTCGAAAAAACCTCGAGAAAAATACGACTTTGACCGGAAGTAGATTCTGGACCGGAAGTGATAGCGATATCTCTGAAACGGGGCAAATCGGGGCAGTCACCCCGAAGAGAAAGTTGTAGAGAATATAATTTTATGGCGAAATAAAAAAAAAATTTCAAAATCGGGCAAAAAAAAAATTTCAAATCGGGCCAAAAAAAAACCCATACAATTTTCGGGGTGTTTAGGGGCGATCTATGTGACCTCAGAAAAAATACGACTTTGACCGGAAGTGGATTCTGAGCCGGAAGTGACAGCGATATCTCGGAAACGGGGCGAGTCAGGGCAGTCACCCCGAAGAGAAAGTTGTAGAGAATGTCGTCTTATGGCGAAATCAAAAAAAAATTTTCAAAATCGGGCAATAAAACTAAATTCCCATACAAAACGGTCGGCAAAATTGTCGGCCCTCGATGATACTTCCATCTCGCTCTTTTCCATCAGTCGGTGCATGAGGCGAGAGCGAGAGGTTCGGAGACTAAAGTTTTCATACGGCCGAATTTTCGGGACGAACCATCGAAACGATTATACCTCGGTCAGTCGGACGGAGAGCGCGGACGCGTGAACGTCGAATTTGTTCTGCGCGCCGAGCTTTTTTCGAATATTTTAAATATCTCAAGAAGTAGATACGTCAGAGTAACCATGTAAAGACCAATTTTGTTCAGTATGACCAGCACTATTTTTTAAAATTTTTGTATATGTTTTATTTTTTAAAATCGTCATATCTCGAAAAGTAGATACGTTAGCGTCACCGTGTAAAGACCAATATTGTTCAGTATGACCAATACTACTTTTTTTTTAAATTTTTGTTTTTTTTTTAAATTTTAAAATCGTCATATCTCAAAAAGTAAATACGTTAGCGTAACCGTGTAAACACCAATTTCGTTCAGTATGACCAGCACTATTTGTTTTTTTATTTTATTTTTGTGTTTATTTAATTTTTTAAAATTGCCATATCTCAAAAACTACATTCGTTAGTGTAACCGTGTAAAGACTAATTTTGTTCGGTGTGACCAGCACTATTTTTTAATTATTGTTTTTTTTTTTAATTTTTTAAAATCGCTATATCTCAGAAACTACATTCGTTAGCGTAACCGTGTAATGACCAATTTTGTTCAGTGTGACCAGCACTATTTTTTTTTTTAAATCGCTATATCTCAAAAAGTACATACGTTAGAGCAACTATGTAAAGACCAATTTTGTTCAGAAAGGTAAACTCTTTTAAATGACTTTAGATGATTTTTTTTCACAACTACCCTAAAATCTATTCGATCTAATGCTCTTTACGACAAAAAGGGCCTCCGCGGGCCGCTTGCGCCCGCGGCCTTTACCCAACAGCTAGTATTTTTTATAAAGTTTAACTAAATGTGAAGATAAAAAGAAAAATATTAATAAATTAAATTATATAGTATATATTTTATGTAGTATTACACAGAGATTTATTTCCTATTTTACGCGAAAGATAAAAAAACGTTATTGAATTTACCTGGGCTCCCTCGGTTCCTATCCTCAGTTATTCGTATAATCTGAAAAGCTATAGATATCCTCTCCCTTGGGACTTACTCTCCTAGTTTGTGAAATATTAATGTACGTTCACATTACATCTACGTCTTTGTTTAGTTCGCATAAAATTATTTCACAATATCTAATTTTAGACAATTAAAGCCGCGGATAGGCAGAGTGTGGACGCGTTCGAAATGTGGTGCTGGCGCCGTATGCTGATGATTCCCTGGACCGCTCACCGGACAGATGCTTCTGTTCTGTCGTAATTGGGCGTCGAAAATCAACCGCATCTGCAATCGCTTTGCCTGCGCCGCATCCTGAAGTACTTCGGTCACATAGCGCGCAAGAATGGCGACAATCTAGAAAGGCTTGTGGTGACAGGGAAGCAGAAGACCGCGCGGTAGAAGCCTAAGCCGCTGGACAGACCAAGTGTCCATTTGTCTGGAGACGCCGTTCCATAAAGCTCTCCATCAGGCAAGCAGTCGCAGCCGATGGAGACATCTAACCAGGAGTCACGAACCTCAACAATGAGGGACCGACGAAGAGAGATAGAGAATTTGAGACAAATACAAACGATATGTACTTATATTATGTACAAATATTAAATTATTTGATGAAAATTAAACTGTAAAATTCGTGGTTTACTTCAACTGCTCGTACTTACGTATAGAGGTTGCTAGTATTACGTAGGAAAAAAAAAAGGAATGCGTACCGGTACACTTAAACGCAAAGCTGAGAAGTAAACTGGGAAGTTGAGGATTTGGATTCGATTCCTACCTCGGGCTGTGTGCGGCAATAAAAAAAAATGTTTCTTGTGAAATTTTGTCGCGTAGAATGTGGCGCAAATACGTACCTACTCCAAAGTTTTTGTAACCGCATAAGCCCACCGTCTGACGAGGTAGAATGCGGTCCATGAGATTAATTATTAGCGTAATTGCGACGCTTATTTGTTATTTTATTGTAGATTTCTTAAATCAATAGACATTATAGTATGAACACAACGTCAAAGAAGCCTTAGTTAAAATCGACAAAGCACGGACGAACCAGTACATCTAATACGCTTATTTGAGGATAATACCAACAACCCCTCTCGAAAACGGCTTCGGAAAATCATATTTGCTGTATTTATACACATATCTATAAATATTCTATACAATTTCAATCATTGACCTGAGGATTAATTTTTGCCGAGATTTTTCAAACATTATTTGCAACTTACAGGTCAACCCTACCCTTGTTAAGCTTTTTTAAATTGTAACTCGGCATATAACAAGACTCCGTTTGATGTTAAGGTAAAGTGCAATAAACGGAAACCATTGCTACTACAGAGAGATTCCTGCAGACAGTAGTCGCCTCCGCTATGCTAGCTTGAGGAGATGAATGTGTATCATACAGGTTGAGAGCATACATTCCTCCCGTTATACCTGGCTACTTCCAAACTGACCCCGAGACGCATCAATGTCACATCACGGGTGTTACATTTAAAAAAAAATAATTTCGTGGTTACAATGTCATTGACTTCAACAACTGATTGGCACGTACAAAAAACAAAAGCAACAATAAATACATAAAAGCAAAATACTAAAGAAAACGGAGTTAGTATTGTATAGGAGTTGTTCGTAGGTTGTTGGCTTTCAATTGCGTCTGTATTTTCAGAAGGGAGACGAAAGGGGATGGGCCGGGGAGGAGATAGAGGCTAATTACGGGAGCTTTGAGGGAGTGAGGAGGTCCTACATTCGAGTCTGCGTTGATTTTGTGATGCCTCTCAAATTGTGAAATAGACTCAATCTGCAAACCCCTTAGTACGGAAAGGCATTCTATTAAGTTACAGTTAGTATTTTATAAGTTTATTCTGTATTAAAATTATTGTTATTGCGTCGGTCTATATGGTGCGGTAGTCAATGAACCAGTCAAAGTAAATAACTTCATACTAATTTATTTGTAACAACATTGAAAATCTGAATTAGAAAAAGTAGTTCCCATGGCAGCCAAATTTTTTTGATTGATGTTCTGAATGTAATATATCTTTTTTTTATATTTTGTTTACGGGAATCGAACCAAGGACCTTCGCAAAACAAACTATCCACAACTCTGGACTACCTCAACTTTTTTGTTTTTCTTTTGTATTAGTTGAAATGAATTATGTTATATCTATTATTGGTGGAAATTGTGTTGATTAAAATTATTTCTGCGTTCTAACAACTGCACTGCAAGGCCGTCAAAAAAGTTAGTTATTAGATTACGGAGCAAAATTAATGTTGCTTATTTATTTAGGCACAGATCCTCGCGTATCACTTATAAAATTTTGGAAAATTGAAAAAATATCACAAGAAAGCTAATAATAGAAACGACACATCTGCACAAATAAAAATAGATATATAAATTTAAAGATTTTTATAAGATTATGCAACAATTACCTTAAAATTTAACTCGAGTAGTTTATTTAACTTCAAAAATAAAATTCCTAGTAAGTGGGTTCAGTTTTTTTTTGCGTAACCACAATGAATTGTAAGTTTACACCTCGAGATCGATTCAAGTGACGGAATTCTATACAAATTGGCATCTGTATAGACATGCGTTGACATTTTAATACTTTGACGATTAACAATCACAAACGAAATTAGAACCCAATAATATTATTAAAAGTTTTTTTAAGCTACAAAAAAAAATTTAGGCGTCTTCAATAGTTCATTCAATACAACTCGGATTACCACCTACACGTTTATAATAATTTATTTTTACGGTTATTTATCTTTATATCTAAGTCGGGAGAGATTTTTCTATGATTATTTATTTATTAGAAAGATTTTGAGTTGTTGATTTTGGAGTTTAAGTACTTAGGAAAATAAGCATCGTGTGACATAAAAACAAATTGGATTGCTTAGAAGTAAGCATTATTTAATGAATTTTTTCAAACGCGCGTATATTTATATATTTTCATATCAATTTATCAATTTATTAAAAATCGACAATTTCATTTGGTTTGCCGTATATCACTTTTGAGAATTTGATTCCTATTAGCGACGCTATGGTATGTGTTTTATTTTTCAAAATCAATAGGTTCGATTCCTGGCTGGAAAAATGGACTTTTCAAAAATCTAATGATGCAGTTTTAGTTTTTATCATAATTGTTTCGATCACGCAGAGTTTAGTCATAAGCAATAAAAAAAATATAGCGCGCCTTAAATTTTTAAGACTAGCTCAAAAATCTCAAGAAGCATTGTAAAATCTTAGTTTGTCTATTTTTCAGGGGATTAAGTTAATTCATAAGCATTTGAATTACGAGTTCGAATGTTATATAACATGCCGCCACGTGAAATTGTGTTGTGTAAAACCATTATAAATTTTGTTCCCATTCCGCTTGATATTTTTCGTCATATTTGCTTTATATTCAAATGGAATAGACATGTAAGTACACTAACATTAACGTTTTATTTATTTTGTGTTTGTATTACTTTTTTAAATACATTTTATCTATAGCGCTATGGCTATCACGGACGATGTGGACAATCTACTTGCAAACGTTCGAGCAAAGCTACTTGAGCTTGGGGGAGTGCACATATAGGCTGATGAGGGATTTGACAATTCCTAAGGACGTCGCGGTCGGCCGATTGATTTAATGGGAAGTAGTGACTTTACTAGACGGTCACTTTATCCCCAAAAAGTGTGGTTTCGCCGAGAGGCATAAGTGTGTTTGTGTTGCTTAGTGCTTATCAATTTCTGGACGAATTCTTATCGAATTGCGCATTGCTGCAATTTCTCGCCAATCAAGTGTTGAAATTTATACAAAAATTAAACTATAATAATTTAAAACCGGATATAAGCGTCCATACCTACCTACCTATGAAATACTCATACCTACTATAAATAAATTAAATATGTACTCCACAAATACAATCGGGTAAGTGTAAACAGTATTCTTAACAGTATTCTTAACACACAAAGAATCATTGTAACTTTGTCCAAGGATTACTCACTGACTAAGTGGATAATATTGACGCTCGAAAATACCCATTCATTGCTATTAAGCTATTGTAATAGTAGGGTGACCATGGATTTTATGTTTTGAATAAAGTAATAAATATTATGTGCGTAGAATCGTGAGTGGTTGATAATAGACTAATTCATCATCTATTAAATATTTTTATAGTTCGAGTCTCGACAAACTCGAGAAAAAAATCGTGGGCCAATTTCTCTTGGGCGAATGGCCATTCTCTTTTACATCCATGATAAGATTAAAAGGGCGCGTGTGTCATTCTCCTGTAAGCTCAGACGATTAATTTCTAAAGCGCTGTGTCAGTTTTGCTAATTGTACTAATAATACTTTGTTCAAACAGTCTACGAGTGACAGTAATAGAGCAGAAGCCCTAGCTTAGTAAAGTAAGAAAAATAACGAAAAATTTCAGAGATATGAATGAGGACTGTCCTAAAAAAACGTAACGTATGGTTACACAAAAGCAACACTGGTAGCAGTATTTATTTTTGTTAGGTCTTTGTTATTTATTTAGGGTATGTTATGTTAGGATTATTGTTCAGATTCATTTGTTCTAAGTATAAAACAATTTATTTCATATTTTAATATTGCCAAAAATAACTTGATAGATGGGAAAATATAAGTAAATAAAAATGTTCGTAATCTAAGAAAGGAAACCTAAAACAAAATACTAATATCAGTTTTTATTTTTAAACGTTATAAACTTAGGTTATTAAATTTTGTCAATTTCTTAAGTTTATATAATATTTACTATTAAACAGACGTTTATTGTTGTATGAATGGTCAGTAAGGGCTTCCTATTTCCCTGACCGTAAAAGGAAACACTTTTAACCCTCGAGTGGTCAATAGCATTGAAATATTTTACATCCCCCATTGTTGAATACGGACAATAGACGACTTTCAACATTTTTTTTTATATAATATGATTATAGTAAGTGTAAAATATTTAAGTTTAGATATTTGGAATTAATATGTAAATTGCACTTCCAAATAATATACGATTTTAAATGTTTAAATGAAAAAGATTTAATTTAAAATAATATTATCTGGCATCCAGTGCAACCTCATCGAGAGTTTTTTTTTGTTATTAGTTAATTATCTATATAAAATATGATCCTACATTTACTTAATCAATATTCACCGTTTGATGTAAAGCAGCAATATTATTCTTAGATTCTGGAAAGTGATACAAACGGTACTAAACAAAATTCTAAGAACCTTTCAAGTTGAAGTAGTTAACACGTCCAAAACTACCCTTAATTCAATTACAACGGTCATTGTAGCACTTTTTTTTAAATTCCACTACAATAATTCAACAATGCACTTATTTTGACAACAATAATAACTGTTGTTTGACAATAAAGGCGCCACTGGACTCCTGTCATGGCTTGTCAAAATTTGGTCACTTTTTTCATCTTTGAAATAGAGTTACCATGCTTTCCACTTCAATATAGACAGAAGTCTTGCAACTTAGAAATTTAGCACTCACATAAAAGGATAAATGAACCTATCCTATCCTACATAATATTACATTACATATGATATCAGGCTACTTCCAAGCTGACTTACTGATAATGGTGGTACTACCACAGGACGGTAGACTATGCTAATAACCATTATAGACCTAAGTTAAAACATATCATAACGTCATACAAATAGGACATGTTAGTCTGTCTATCTTATGTCCCATATAAATTAAACTAATGGTAACCATACTTATAACTAACTGTACTCGATTGTTAAAAATTTTGTGCGAAGTTACAAGACTACTGCTCCAGATAGCATCTTAATCTATATTTTGTTGTGGTTAAATCATTGTCCACATTTCACAAATTGTATTTCTTATTGATGGATGTACCACCAAAGAGGGACAAAAGAATTTTGAGTGTTCAAATAACACAATATCTTCCTATCTGCAAACCGGATGGATTAAGGTTATGTTCCATTGATTTGGCACTTACTACTACATAAAGTTACGTATGTATGTAGCTTTAATTTAGTAAATAGGTATGATCTTGTAAAGCATAAACAAAAATAATCCTTAATGTGATGGAGCTAACCTATTGCTAATCGTACATTTTATATGCTTACCTTTTCGTATCTGTCTCATTAAATAGACAGGAAATGTAACGTTTAAAGCAGTTTAAAAAAGAAGGAAAATTTTCCTTAAAATACGAGAATAGAATTTTTCAAACCGTATAGCATATATCTTAAAGGCAAAACATTTTGGTGTAGTTTCTGGTGACGTGTTCAATATAATAACACTCGAAAGTGGGGTGTGAAACAATTACAGACATTTACATACATTGCTTGAACAGCCCCGGGGATACGTGTATGAATTTTAAACTTACATCTGTAGATATACCAAGACTGCTTATTTTATTATTATTTAATAAAAAACGGTATTTTTTACATTTTCGCTTTTTTCTTCAACCAACATCTTATTCGTCGCGTATTTTTTTAAATTTATTTATGTTCATCTATTATATCTAGGTAATAATTAGCATTAATCAATTAACTAGATATTTACACATTTAAAGACGTTGTTTCGGTCACGGATGAGAAGTTGTGTATCAGGATAAAAATATTAATATAAAAATTCTAATTAAAATAAACATAATAATAATAATAGATAATCCGCGAGATTATTGCAGGAACAAGTCTTCAATGAATAGGGAAGTCTTACGGCGATAGTTTTCAAACCCCATATTAATAGAATGTTATTAATTTCATACACAAAAGAGCATGTTACTAACAAATATCAGTACAAAAGACTTCATATCTTAATTATTAGTAAAGTTGGGAATCCTCATTAGGTCCCAGGGGTGCAGCGGGAGCAAATCGGGTGTACACAATACGGTAGTTAGGGAGCGAGCGTATCGGCCGACGTTTAACGACCAAATTATTTAGTAAATGTTGCCAAATAATAACATTAATGTGGGTACGGAGGGTGCTCGGGCGCTTCGCTAACTCACAATTCTGCTAGCGGGTACGTACAATTTATATGGATATGACTTTTTAAAAATTTTATTGCACTAACAAAAACTTAGCTGTCTTCTGTGATATTGAATCGGAAACTGTTACAATGAATTTTCAGTCAACATATAGATGCAATACAAACTTGTTATTTGTTGCAGGTTAATTATTTAAGAAGGCAAATTATATAATTTGAAAAATTTGAAATAAATTCAGTATTTTTTTTTAAATGTAATTTTTGTATCCATACAAAGTAACGTTCGAACAACTGGAAAAGTAGAGGGTGAGTATGCTCCCCTAACTCTGGTGAGTTCCCCCGAGCTTCTCCCTTTCGGTTAGCCAATGAGAGTGGCGCGGTGGCTTTACGACGACAAGCCCAGTGTAAACAGACTCTCTGTTGAATGATCTTCAATGCTTTATAATTGAGTGGCTTCTTCAACAACCGCTCGAGTGGAAATAGCGGATGGTGCGCTGGTAATCTATTGTGGAGTCCCATTATTGTAATTATGATTTAAAATGCTCGAATTAAGATCATTTTTATTTGGTTTTAATGGGTGCGTATGAAGAATTGATGTGTTGATTGGGTTCTATTATTCATTTTAATATTTATTTCGATTACTTATATTATTTTAACTATTTTGACGTTTCGAAAGCCATTTTGGGTTGCAGCGAGATTGTAATAAAAAACGATACTTTACCGAAAAATGAAGATTTATTTTCTTAGGTTTTTTTTTTAAATTTTATCTTGACTGAGTCAAAAAAAGTAGTTTATCTACTTAATTTTTTATTATCTATTAGTGAATTTATTAGTTAATTATGTTATAAATGGAATAGTGATATAAATAAATAATTAATAATAAAAACAAAACAAATCCATATTCGACGAAAGGAATGTAAACATTAACACGTTTAACTTAATAATTTATTCAGAAAACGTGACTGCGCAGAATGTCATATTACAAAGATCCCCATTTTGTCGACTTTCAAACCCCAATCTTATTGCCTCTACAGTTGCAACGTTATGACAAAACAGCTTATTACCAACCAATATATTATATTATATTACGGTACTGCTACTTAAATTAACTGGTGATCAAACAGTTTTTCTTTATTCAAGCAATCGCTACAGGCAGCAGTCGCCTCCGCTATGCTGGCTTGAGGAGACGAATGTGCACACTCCTCTCGTTATACCTGGTTCCTTTCATGCTGTTCCCGAAACGAGTGAAGTCCCCGTGACTTACATTCGAAAGTGGTGGTAGATGGTTCTAAATCCAGTCAGCCCGTCCTGGGGTAGTACTTTCAAGAGTAACACCCTCAAGCCGGCATAGCGGAGGCGACTGCCGCCTGTAGAGACGGCTCTGTAGTAGCAGTTGTTTCCGCCCATGGACCGCATTTTAGATTAACATTACATGGAGTAGTCATATACCGAGTTACTATAAAAAAACATTAAATAATACTTTTTACTTATTTAGCTCACGCCGTATCCCAAAGGGGTAGGCAGAGATTATGGAGCGCCAGCTATGGAGAGACTTCTATATTTTAGTTATTACAACTTTAAACAAAGCTTATTTATTACGTGTTGCGTAATAATATATATTATATAATAAATAAATAATAAAAAAAAATCACGTACTGCGAAACTGTGGAATTCCCTCCCGGTGTCTGTGTTTCCCGACACGTACAACATGGGTCTCTTCAGACCGAAGGTGAATAGGTACCTCATAGGCAGGCGTGCTCCACCTTAGACCGCACCACTGCTTAACACCAGGCAAGGTGTGGTCAAACGCTGGCCTATTAAGGATAAAAAAAAAATATTAAGTACATTTTATCATTACAGCAATAGTACAAGCCCCCATAAACAGAATCGCTAATTCAATAACTAGAGGAACGCAACCGTCTAATCTCAAAATTAGCAATACGATATGAATAAATAGATTTTGGTATGTCATTGCGAATTAAACAAACCATTTGGGAATAGCGCGTTTACTGGGAGGGTTAACTAATGTTGTTTTTAAAAATATTTTTTTTCGACAATATTTACTTTTACATTCGCGATTAATATGTAAGATTATAGTTTAATTTTTAAATTAATTTTTGGCATACTAAAATGTTGAATTCATTGAGATATATACTAGTGGAGCAAACCTCATACATTTGACATGAAAAGGCGTAGGCCGTTTCAAACGATTTGACAATGTCAATCTCGGCTTACGTCAAGTCAAATACCAACTGAAAGAGAACCTAAATGTGGCTGTGGCCATATTTTCTCTCGCCTCACATTGAAAGCGTCATTGCACATCTAGTTGTATATCAATGGTTGAATTCGTTTTTATTAAATTATAACAGAAATCGTGCATACGACGACTATCTATAACCAGCAGAGAGCTTAGAGAGTTAAACGTTTACATTTACTCCACACGCGTTGCAATATTGTGTAAATTCATTTTGTTACCGTTAAAAGGGTGGCTGATTTCGAAAAAATAATAGAAAAACATATTCGGCTTCTTTTCATACATTTGACGTTAGTGACATTTGACGATTACTTTAACCAGCCAAGATTCGCTAATTACGGTTAAGGTTTAAGTAAGCGTCAAAAAATGACAGGCGCGACGATGGTGCAACTTGTGTGGAGTAAATGTAAATGGTTAAAGTAATAGTTAAAGTAACTTTAACGGGCCTTCTGGTACAAACGCACCTTAATGCGGCAGTCAATAAAACATCGTCTGATTGGTGGAGAATACTCGCGTTACGCTGTTACAGTGTAAATGTTACCTCGTACTTAATAACAAACTAGCAATAAAACAATATTTTGCAATTTAATCTTTTATTCTTCTTTCTTTTACATTTGACAATAATATAAAGATCACTATTTTTTTTTATTGTAGCTCGACATGTGACAACACTCCGCCTGATGTAAAGCTAGAGTGCGGTCCATGAACGGAAACAATTGCTACTACAGAGAAACCTGTACTGGCAGCAGTCGCCTCCACTTGAGGAGACGAGCATGTACCATCTAAATTGACAGTGCACACTCCTCTTTTTTCTTTTATAACACTTCATAGTCTATTCAACCAGAAACACCTTTCCTCAATCTATCATACCGGGCAAAAAGCAAAAATAAAAATACGTATTGAAAATTAAATTAAATTATTGAATAATAATATAATACTTTATATGATTTACTATCGCGTTTATCGTGGCGACTATGATGATTGCAAAACGATATACGAAAATACAATAAACATAAATATTGTATAAATTAAATAAAATTTCATATAAAAAAAGCATGTAAAATAGAGTGTAACAGTTAAAAAAAAATTTGTTCTATTGCATCGCCAATTAAAGCATGTCATGACGTCTCACCGGAAACAATCAGTCGTACGTGTGCCATCACAATAGAACCATCTGATCCATATCATCACGCCTGTCCATCCCTATTATCCTTTCGATTTATTTTAAAAGTTTATTTCAATCGAATACTAAAAAGAAAATGTTCAAATTGGGGCAATGCTGAAGTTTATACATTTGATAGGTCTTTTGCCAGACTCCATCACAATGCGTCGAATAAAACACCGAGTCTGACATAACTTTGACGTCTTCCGGTGCTAGGGCATCCGTAAAGGATTTCTCCACTTAAATATAAAAGTATATAGGTCTTGAATTATTTTCCTAAAGTATTCTTAAGTGTTCGTAAACGTGTGTGTGTATGGTTCAAAATAGGACGACGCGTTTTGATTTTCCCTCCTAAATTCTCTTGAAAGTTTCAGATAAATCCACTACTTCATTGAAGCTATTTTCGACTTGGCTGGGACTCGTCCTGCATGTTTTATCTTACGAATCAATGATACACTGAAAACGTTTGGGCAAATAATAAATGGAAATGATAGAATTGTGCTGAAAATTCCGTACAAAACGTAATTTAAAACAAAAATAAAGTAACAAAAGTTATATCATATTTATATTATCAACTATTATTTTCGTTAAAAGGTTATAATTTCTATAACAAAAACAGCAACCCTTTGAAGCTTATTTAGTAATTCTCCAAGGAGCAAAGCGACATGCGGTGTAATCACTCCAGTTTTTTTTTTGTAAATCCATAAATGAGGGAGTGTGGGTAATAGCACTCCATCCGACAATAGTCGGATTAACCTGATGTAACCCTTTGTGGGCGGATTGAAAAACCGAATGAAAACATTTTGTCCTGCTTTAAGTATTATTTATTCACTTTCTAGTATAAAACAGATTTGCGTTGTTATTTTATAGTTAAATGTAAGACTTTGTTAATCGAGATCGTCGGTTAAATTTTTTATTATTAAAACAATTATAATAAATTATGATGACAATTTAATAATTATTATTTTTCAGCATTTGATGTGCCAAAAATTGATAAAAAACTGACAATAAAATATGTTTATGATGAGATATAAAAAAGTAGTCGATAGATATTCTAAAGAGCATTTCCTTTCGGTGGGGATTACTTTTGATCTTCGCTTAATTTAACAACTACCTCCCCGTCAGACATGTGATGTCACTTCGAATTTGCTTGCAATCAGATAAAGACGCCGCGTCACGTTGCGAGTCCGTTCTAAACTAGCCCAATGAATAGGTGTCAAGAGTAATGCGTCACAAACAGGCCCTGTGGGATCCGGCACGTGAGGCGTAACCGGAGCCCCGGCCTCTTCATAATGCTACATAATTCAATTCATTTCTCCGACACTACCCTCACGCTCGCCTCTAACTTCGTTACCGACGTTTTGATATCGGATACGCCACTTTGACGCCTCCTTACGCAACTTTTTCTGGTCGACCCGGCTCGAGCCCCAAAGGGATTTGCAGAAAAACGAAAAATAAATAATGACCACTAACAATTTGATAAAAGTTACTACTTACATAAATATAGACTATTCCTTAAAAATAATATGATTAATGTTGGTTTGATGCTGCTGGTGACGTAAAGCTGACGTAGTATCCTTGTGGAGTATAAGAGATTTTCTGGTCTGGTTGAACGTAAGTGACTGGTGATGGAGCGTGTGCTACTTTGGATATTTGTTCATGAGCTTGAGCGTATTCTATTCTTTGAGTTTGATATTCAGCTGGAGCATTAGCCACTTTGGCGATATGTGTTTGATAAGCTACTGGTGCTTGTGCATACGCTACTTTGGATTGATAAGCAACTGGACCTTGATAAGCCACTGGAACTTGATACGCCACTGGCGCTGGTGCATAATTTACTTTGGCAATTGGGGCTTGAAAATTCACTGGCGCTTGTGCATAAACTATTTTAGCAGCGGGGCTCTGATATAGTGGTGGTGCAGAAGCTACTTTAACGACGGAAGCTTGATATGCTACAGGTGCTGGTGCATAAGTTACTTTAGCAGTAGGGGCCTGATAAGCTACTGCTGTTGGTGCGTAAGCAACTTTGCCTATAGGTGCTTGGTATTGCACAGGTACTTGTACTTGAGACAATTTAGCAACAGGTGCTTGATGTACCACAGGAGCTTGATAAGTGACAGGTGCCGGTGCATAAGCTACTTTAGCGACTGGGGCTTGATAAGCAATTTGTTGTGGAGCATAAGCTACTTGCTGTACTGGCTGCGGATGTGTGTAAGCTATTTTAGCTGCAGGTGCTGGAGCTGGAGCATATGCGACTTGTTGCACAGGTTGTGGAGAATAAGCAACTGGAGCGGCTAAAGCAACTTTGGTAACCGGTTTAGGTGTTTCCTCATAACGTACAACAGCTTGGAATCCGTGTTCCTTGCTTGCAGTGTATTCTACAATACGCTGTTTGCCATCAGGTTGCAGTAAGGTGTAAAATCCGGAAACCGAGTCGCCATTCCTGTTTTCTTTTAGTTCTTTGACGTCACCGGTTTGGTGATCGGTTACTGAGTATGAATATTCGTAGTACGCTGGTTGTTCTTGTTCTGCGTAAGTTACTTTGGCGACAGGAACAACTGTATCTTCTCCTACGACAACTGCCGTTGATGCTGCTACTAAGAAGGCCAACGATAACACCTGGAACAGATTTTGAAATATCAAAATTATTTCACTTTTACAAAGAAATTCACAATACTCAAACAAATTCCTTTTTAATTTTTGATATTAAAAACTCACTTTAGCGGTCATCCTTATTTAGTTTATATTACACAAATGTCTAGTTTCTGAGATGCTTCATTGCTTTATATAGTGAACATTAATAATGTTGCGCAGACGCATCCGTAGTCGTCCGTAAGTACTCTGATCTAAAACTGGTAGCATGAAATCGATGCTATAAAATTCGGCTAATTATTTCAATGTAATAATAATATTTTCTGTTGTTTATTAAAGTAAATTATTGTCTTCTGAGTTATGACATTATCTAAGTACTTAAGTATAAAATATAAGTTAGAGTATTGGACATTGCACAATTAAGTAGATATAGCGGGTGAGAAATAAATAGATTGTTTTTATTAGTTTAAGAGTGATCCAGTCTGTCGGTCCAGCCACGTGTTCCCACACACCTTCGAAAAGTGGTTGCAAAAATAATAACAAAAGTGAACGAGCCACATCATCAGGAATGCTACCGTGTACTCAAAACCACAGCGCTTTGGGGGCCATGAAGGAACACCGTGGGGTTTTGGTCGGCAGACCTGGCAGACAGGGAATCCGACATTACCCCGGTGTCTTCCTGGAGGTGCTAGGGTATCCGTAACGGATTTCCCCACGAGAAAAAGTGCCACCAGCCCTCAATCTTCAAGCGTAACACCCGTCAAGTGAAGAGACTCTAGTCGCGTTTCGAGATTCTAGACGTGCACACAAGCCGGCATTGTGGAGGTGATTGTTATCTGAAAACATTCTTTGTAGCAGTTGTCTTCGTTCATGGATGGAGTGATTTAATTATTTCTGATAATTGTAACGAGGGCGTCAATTTACAAAACACACTTTTTTGGTTAAAAAACTGTTTCATTATTAAGAATTAAAAGGTATTGCATGTTTTCTCACGAATTTAATGAATCAAATGCCAAGCACCGAATAATCATCCTTATTACTTTACGAGAAGTTTTATTTTACTATGTACGTTTGAGTATGTGTTTGTATTTTTGTTTCGGTTTTTGAGACTGGTTTAACAAGTTAAATTACTTGAATTAAAATTATTTATCGTTGCTCTATTTATGATATGTCGTTATTATCGTCTTTGAGCGTAGTTGGCTAATGTTATTTGCATAATATGACTGAATAAAGAATATAGATTTTGCCTCAAGACATATTTCTAAATTGTCAATCAATAATGTGTGTTTAAAGTAGATTAATTTATGTTTATAAACAATATTTTTATTGCTTTTAATTTTTAATTTGTATAATAATTATTATTTATATACGGCCCTCTTTAAAGTCATATTTTTGGTGCAATTTGTTTCTATCCTTTATATTTATGATTCTATAATGGTAGACCTACTGATGATGGTTATTAGCCCAGCCTGTCGTCCTACCACCATTTTCAAATTTAACCTCCGTGTAGAAATGTTTGAAAAACGATCGAGAGGTTCAACAATGTTTATGGTTTAAAGAGTGGTAGGCAGACTGGTGATGGTTATTAGCCCAGTCTACTGTGCTGGGGTAGTACCACCACTTTTAAATGTAACACCCGTGAAGTGACCGTGTCGCGTTTCGGGAATAGTTTGAAAGTTTCCTCAAGCCGGCATAGTGGAGGCGACTGCTGTCCTTAGTGATTTATATGTAATAGCAGTTGTTTCCACTCATGGACCGCACTTTAGCTTTACACCAGGCGGAGTGTTATCACATGCCGAGCTACAATTTAAAAGAAAACCTTAGCGATTAAATGCAATAATTATAGTAAATATCATAGTAATAATTGTGTGCCAAGGCCTCGGTCAGGTGCGGTCACCAGACTACTTTTAATTTCTCTCCGATATACCGTCTGAACGTTGTCAAACTAGTTTAGCATTCATATGGAGAAATGTTACAATTAAATTGATATTATCTACAATATGTGTAATGGTTGATTACTATTTTGTTATTAATATGCAAATTATTAGTTTTAGGTTCATTCTTTTTGTTGCATAAAGTTTTGATGGTACTCGTATAAATTGGAAAAATATTTAAACCAAAGTTTACTTTTTAGGCATTCCTACATTAGAAACAATTAAATCTAATCCGTGTATCTATTACCTACAATTAGTTTGAATTTTATTCAATTTAAATTTAATACTTAATATAAATACAATTTATGCAACTATTAACTTAAATTAAAATGTTAACCAAATAACTTAAACTTACTAAATAAAATGGTAAAATTAAAGGCCTCCCGTTACCTATGAACATTGCAAAATTTCAAATATACGTCCAATGTCGATTTATCCAGCATACACTATATTAAGCCGACAGTCGTTATGATTTTGTAGAAGAGTCGTTATGATCCCGGTGTCTATACACGTAGAAAAAAAAAAAATTAAACTAGGGTAGGGTTCACGTCAACAAGCCAGATATACAGATCATTGTTTGAGTACAGGCTGATGCTATCTGGTCAGGGAATAAACGGACTGTTATATATATTGAATTCAAAGAACGTAAATTCATAATTAGGGGGATTGGTATGAAGTTAACATACTCGTACTAGTCTTATACATTGAAATTATTCGAATACTTCCATCATTCATGCACGACTCACTAAGAAATTTTATGTATGTGACATGTAATGACAATATCTTGCACCGACCTTAACCTCACAATTAACCCCGAGGCAGTGCCCTGTAGGCGAAAAATACTGTATAAATTGTCGCGGTACTAATGATCAAGCATAGTCATATATCAACATACAAACCACAATGGTAGCTAAAGTGAGTATCTACTATTAATATATTTAAAAATAAAATCATTTCATAAATTATCTTGCTTATACAACTATATACTATGAAAACTAATAAGTAATTCCCCTGCTTCTAGTACATCATCGTCTTGGCTTTGGCCGTAGCCGCCTCCGCCATCCCTCTGGTGCCAGTAGCTAAACTAGCATACGCCGAACACGAGGCACCAGCGCACTACGAATTCGAATACTCCGTACACGATGACCACACCGGAGACGTGAAGCAACAAAAGGAGACCCGCGCTGGTGATGAAGTTCATGGAGTCTACTCACTTGTGCAACCTGATGGTGTACACCGTATCGTAGAATACACCTCTAGCAAGGAACACGGATTCAACGCTAACGTACGCTATGAAGGACACCCAACTGCTGCTCCCGCCAAGATCGCATATGCTGCCCCAGTTGCCAAGTTCGCATATGCTGCTCCAGTCGCCAAGCTCGCATATGCTGCACCAGTAGCCAAAGTTGCCTACGCTGCCCCAGTCGCCAAGCTCGCATACTCTGCTCCAGTAACCAAGGTCGCCTATGCTGCTCCTCTCGCTCACGTCTCCTATTCATCTCCAGCCATCTCCTACCACCACTAGACTGATATCAATGTTACCTAATTCTAATTTATTTTTATGAATAAATTATTTATTGCAATTTAACTTACTTCATTGTTTCACTTTTTCTTTGATCTCTTCTTTTGTAATGTATCTAAAATATGTTTTTATTTCCTACCTGACCTATCTGACAAATGTGTCAAAAAATAACTGAAAGAAAAACTTACACTAGGCTTTGATTGAATTTACTATTAGTACATAGGCATTATATAAATGTCTTTATAGGGGTTCCATAATAGCTCGGCATGTGACCGTACTCCGTCTGATGTCGAGATAACTGCTTCTAAAGAGAAATATCCGCCGACTGGAGTCCAGGTAGGGCAGACTCTCTTTACCTGGCTACTTCCAAGATGATTCTGCTAAGGAAAGTACATATTTCCCATCATTGGAATAATTTATAAATACAGTACTTCTCAAAATGAAAGGAGTAAGGAACTACTATTCTATTGATTCTAGAATATCTAGTACCTATCTATGTATGATCGAATACATATCAGATGTCATATATCGGTTGTTGGTCGGAGGTATCGCTATCGTAATCACGGTCGTGTCGTCCGCCGGCGGCCCGTGCTGAATGAGATGAAATCACTGTGGCTATATGAATAATTCACGTGTCCAATTGCCTCCCTACACCTCCTTTCTCCTCCTGAACTATTAAGGGAGGGAGGGATCATATTGATTGATTGTTAATAAAGCCTTGCTAGTATTGATTTGGTCAGTAACAATTAAATACAGTAATTTTTATTTTAGTATTTTGGCAATTATAAGCTAAAATATTTATTGAAACTCTATTCATTAGACTAAAATTCGACTTATAATATATAATATTTTTTTTTAGTTAAAGTTAAACACATGTTTACAGTAAATTTTTAGTACCATGTTGAGCGGGTCCTATCTTAGGTAAATCTATGTGATAGGCAGACTGACGAAGGTTTTTCTTTATTGTAACGCATATGACAACACCGCGCCTGATGTTAAACTAAAATGCGGTTCATGAACGGAAAAAATTGCTACAACAAAGAAATTTCTGCAAAGAGCAATCACCTCTCCTATGCAGGCTTTAAGTGCACCAACTAGGTTGACAGCGCACAGGTCACCTCAGGAGTGTTACAACCCAATCACCCGCTTTCGATTAGAACATTCACCAAGTAACTTATAATCGCGTTTCAGGATCAGCTTGACACATTTATCAGATGTTATAGATGACATATCCGCTCCCGAATACTTACTTAACTCACGCCCTGACACAACGGGGTAAGCTAAATAAAAACATATTTTAGATACATTACAAAAGAAATGATCAAAGAAAAAGTGAAACAATAAAGTAAGTTAATTTGCAATAAATAATTTATTCATAAAAATAAATTAGAATTAGGTAACATTGATATCAGTCTAGTGGTGGTAGGAGATGGCTGGAGATGAATAGGAGACGTGAGCGAGAGGAGCAGCATAGGCGACCTTGGATACTGGAGCAGAGTATGCGAGCTTGGCGACTGGGGCAGCATAGGCAACTTTGGCTACTGGTGCAGCATATGCGAGCTTGGCGACTGGAGCAGCATATGCGAACTTGGCAACTGGGGCAGCATATGCGATCTTGGCGGGAGCAGCAGTTGGGTGTCCTTCATAGCGTACGTTAGCGTTGAATCCGTGTTCCTTGCTAGAGGTGTATTCTACGATACGGTGTACACCATCAGGTTGCACAAGTGAGTAGACTCCATGAACTTCATCACCAGCGCGGGTCTCCTTTTGTTGCTTCACGTCTCCGGTGTGGTCATCGTGTACGGAGTATTCGAATTCGTAGTGTGCTGGTGCCTCGTGTTCGGCGTATGCTAGTTTAGCGACTGGCACCAGAGGGATGGCGGAGGCGGCTACGGCCAAAGCCAAGACGATGATGTACTGGAAGCAAGGGGAATTACTTATTAGTTTTCATAGTATATAGTTGTATAAGCAAGATAATTTATGAAATGATTTTATTTTTAAATATATTAATAGTAGATACTCACTTTAGCTACCATTGTGGTTTGTATGTTGATATGTGACTATGCTTGGTCATTAGTACCGCGACAATTTATACAGTATTTTTCGCCTACAGGGCACTGCCTCGGGGTTAATTGTGAGGTTAAAGGCAGAGCAAGATATAGTCAGTACATGTCACATATGAACAAGTTGATGACGAAAACTTTCATTGTGGTTACGTACTCAATCGTTAATGAATAAAGTACTTGCATGATGAAACTGGAGCGAATATTTATAACCCTACGTGAGAGTGATAGGTAGACTGTTGATGGTTATTAGCCCAGCCAATCGATCTAGGGTAGTGGTTGTACTAGTGCAAACTGGTGAAATGATCTAGACGTGCTTTGATGTCGTTATACGACATCTCTTGCTCTCTGTGTGTCATTTCCACTCCTAGACCGACCTCTGTTTAGCCTCCTGTAGAAGAAGGTCACATGGCAGATTACCAATGAGCGGCCGTGATCTAGCAGTAAAGGATGGACCTCACGATTGATGAGACCCGTGTTCAAACCTCGCTTAATTCTGCCCGGTACCGATCTAACTATGTTATATGTACATTGCCTGTGAAAAAAGCACTATCTTAGCTAGCACTAATTTAACAAAATGTGGAAAATGTGTGGATGCAAATCGTGATTTTTGAGTTGAAGTAGTTTTGATGTGGGGATGCGATATGAGATTTAACCTGAATAGATACGAGTATGTAATGTAAAGTATCGTATATAATGCAACAAATGTATTAACCGCCTGAGGCAAGGTTCAATACTTACCTAATTACATTATCTATAAGCAGAGGTCAGGGTTCCAATTTGACACGATATTGTGGGTAGTAAGCCCTTGATTTGTCACTATCTTTCTCCTTTCATTTAGATAAAAGAATTACAATTTATAATAAGTAATATAAATATTGTAAAAGACATATCTACTGGATTTTTAGCGCGCATCTCCTGGTGGTATTGTTGGTCATTATTAATTTCCCAAATCTTGTGTTTTTTTGAGTGTTAATAATGTGTAAATTATATTATTAATGATTCAAAAAAAATCTATTTTTCTCTTTAAAAGTCCGCTACAAATTTTAATAAAAAATTTACTGAAAATATTGAAAAAACAAACCTGAAGACTAAATGAAAATATTACTGAAAACTAGGCTAGGCAACGATCTCTATGTAAACAACTAAATGTATGAGATTGGTTGACTATGTTTATGTGTATTTGCCCAGTCAGCCATCCTAGGGTTGTACCACCAGTGACCTAGCCCTAAATTCTTGTATGTAGTAGAATTAAAACATATAGATTCATTTCTGCTACTTAGATTTAGCCAATAGTAAATAGATCTTTGAAAATAGTTTTAAACTTTTTTATTACTTATTTATTGAGGTGAAAAAGAAATGGTTTGTGTTTTACCTGTACTTACATACAATCTATCTAAATTGAATATAAAATTGATTTCCCAAGAGAGTTCGCGAAACGAATTATTCTACAGATATTTAAGCCGATTTCAATTTGTTAGAAACGTTGCCTTTCTAGGTCGATCTCTTTATCCGATTTTTTAAAAACCGATTTTTAATATTTTAATTGTTAATTGAAAAAAAAAAAAACAGATATCGTTCCTGGGTTTTAAACGATAGGTAGGTACTTTACTTTTTACGATAGGTAGACACTACTATCAATTGGAGTCTTGCGTTTGAGCGTAGTTTTTCGGGTGCTTAGCTGGTAGATGGGGTACGGTCAGAACTTATTTGGCGTAATACGTACATTGTAAGTTACCTACTTATAGAGATCTCACAGAGCTTAGAAACGGCCGTGGTCTAGCTGTAAACGACGGGTAAGGCCTACGATCGATGAGACCGTGTTCAAATCTGGATAAATTCTGACTAATGTAAATATGTTATATGTACTGTGATACAAACACTACTTTAGTTTCCCAACTTAGATAAATGCTGTTTTTTTCTATTTCGATACCTCTTGTAGTTTTAACTTTAAGATTTCTATTTAAACTATAAAAAATTGAAATATTAAAACTTGAAATCTGTTAGAAGAGATGAGGGTTACGGCAAATACAGTTTGATTAATTTTCCTAGGTAAGCGGATTGTCGACGGGGGCCTTTGTAGGTACGTATCGATATTATTACACGGACAAATCTCCCTCCCGCTTTTAATCTACTGGACTTTGCTTTGTATACCTAATGCATTTATGAACCTAAGGCTAAGCGCTATGAAGGTTGTATTGTCAGAGATGCGTCATGATTAATATAAATGGAGAATATGCAGTTATTTGAAATCATGCAATTGGATTCGTGTGAATAGCAGTGCCAGATTAAGCCAGCGCGGGGCCTTTAGCAAATTCTGTCAAGGGGCCCTTGGTTTGCTTTAGGTTCTCAAGTTTAGGGTATTAAATAAGTGGAAGTGAAGCATAGCCTAAGGCATTTAACGCTCCTATTTAAATTAATATTTTTATATTACGGTCAGACAGGCGTTGGAGCGCGGGGCCCCCAAATTCGCGAGGCCCGTAGCATTTGCTACTCTAGCTACGTGGCTAATCCGGCACTGGTGAATAGGGTTAATTAATACTGTACTATATTTCGGATTTTCATGCTACGTATTATAATACTGTCGAAGAAATATAATATAGTATGAAAAAACAATTTTTTTTATTGTAACTCGGCATATGACAACACTCCGCCTGATGTAAAGCTAGAGTGCGGTCCATGAACGGAAACAACTGCTACTCCAGAGAAATCTCTACGAGAAGCAGTCGCCTCCGCTGTCGGCCTGAGGAGACGAGTCATGCATCATTTAGAGTGACAGTGCACACTCCTCTCGCTATACCTGGCTACTTTCAAACTATTCTCGAAGCGCGACAAGGTCACCCCACCCCAAATGGTTATCAGTCTGCCTACCACTCTTGAAAATATACTACGTATATTAAAACATTATATTTCAGTTTATTACTGATAGATGAAGTTGTAGGATTATATCACAATTCAAAAGCCCAAGGACCGTTGGACAAGGAGTGTTGTCTACAATAAAAGTCTGTCTACAACGAGCTACAATAAAAAAAGTACTTATATATTTTTTATTTTCGAAAAAATACTATAACCGCGGAAAAAATGTTGGCAACCCTAATGTGAAAAGTATAAATAATTAAATCAATTTAGTTATAACTTTAATAAGGGTCCAATCCGGGTTCCGTTGTCTCTGCCTAACCCTGTGGGAAAAAGGCGTGACAATTGTACTGTATTGTATTGAAAAAGGTGGTCTAGAAGAGAATAATGTTAATCTAATAACCTCAGCCTCAGTCAAGTCACCCAAGTAATAACGAAACGTCAAATCCCGTACATTTTGTTTTCGATTCGATCAAGTGACAAATGTCGATTAGCTTTTAACTTTAGCCTGGTGGTCCAGTGTCTAAAATTGTAGAACATATATTACACCACTTAACAGGTTAAACACACGCCCTACTATAGTATTACGTTACACCGTGGTCGGGCACATAGATGTGGGCTCAGACCGCAGAGATAAACACATTTCAAACGAAGCGATCTTATTGGCGGAGATCTCTCACTTTACGCCGTGACCGCGTAAATGTAAACTCATACGCAAGCCTCAGAGTAAATCTTAGATGGTAACATGCCTGTACCTCGATCTCTCAGTGCCTCTGATACGTAAGATTAATAGATGGATTAAAAAAACAGAATTACAAGGTTAAATTATTTATTTATTTAATAACAGGGCAGTTGTAAATATTAATACTCTTATCTCTAGAAACAGACGCGATCATTGACCCATCCGGACTGTATTTAACGACACAAACCTGAAATTATAAGAATTTTTTAAAAAATCATTTTTAGTTCAATTACTTTGCCCGTTTGACTAGATTTTAAATATTATACAATGAGCGATAGAAAACGGCCCTCACGATCGATTCAAACCTCGCTAAATTCTGACCGGTAGTACAAATGTAAGTACGTACTTTGGTACGAGCACAAGCTTAGTACAGACATTTTAAAAGAAGAAATTTAGGAATGGTAGGCAGACTGTTAGCTCAATCTGCAGTCTAGGTTAGTAACCGACAAACCAAGCTAGTCACGTTACAGGGTCAGCTTTGCAGTAGCCAGCTAACGAATGTGCAGCCAACCCGGTCGGTAACCTAGAGGTTACTGTTACTTGCAGATGTTCATATGTCGTAGCAATCATTTCCAACCATGGACTATATTTTAGCTCAACATCAGGAGTGTGGTGTCTTCGGCTTTGTC
This sequence comes from Tinea pellionella, assembly GCA_948150575.1. Taxonomy (NCBI): domain Eukaryota; kingdom Metazoa; phylum Arthropoda; class Insecta; order Lepidoptera; family Tineidae; genus Tinea; species Tinea pellionella. Next base: position 6,121,522 of record OX411259.1, on the reverse strand, counting down.
AAATGTTGGTAGACAACGAGATAGAAGGGTGACCAAAGTTTTTGTATTCTTTGAGACTTAGGCCATTATTTAAGCATTTAGTGCTGTGCAACACGAAATATTAATTGATTAAAGTTTAAATGAATACTCACATCATCACTATGTTCTTTAAATGTATGTAAACATTGTTGTTCTTTAACATTCCAAACAGTAAGAGTGCCGTCAGTACAACCAGCTGCTAAAGTTTTGCCATTCGGTGCAAAGTCAGCAGACAAAACATCATTAGGCAAAACAAAATCTGAGCCAATTTGTGTGCCATTAATACTAAAAAAATATAGCCATGTAAGTTTCTTTCTTTGTTAGTGTTTGGCTACTAGTGACATGCGTTTTCTCAGTACTAAGTATCTACTTTGTGCAGAAATGTTAATATGCATGTAAAATTTTAGTGTCACTCGGACATACTTACCTAATTAAATGTGATGATTGATTTTATGTACATTCGATTTATCAAAAATTTTGCATGCCGCTAAATGTGGCGAAACATGTGAACAAATTTTAACCCATTTATAACACCATGTTTACTAACCATGTTTCACGCAATAAAGTTTATTTCATTTCATTTCATTTTATATGCTTCAACACTTTCTTTATGGATGTCCCTAGTTTCTACTAATGCAACGTCGTCTCCTAGTTGCTAGTGACGTCACACCAGTGACCCACGCTCATTGTTCGAACGCGATTGGTCCTGGGGTCCTTGTTGCGTTTCGGGAACTGTTTGAAAGTGGCCAGGTACAGCGAGAGGAGCGTGCACTGTCAGTCTAGATGGTGCATACTCGTCTCCTCAAGCCGACATAGCGGAGGCGACTGCTGCCCGTACATATTTCTCTGCAGCTTTACATCAGGCGGCGTGTTTTCATATGCCGAACTATAATAAAAAAAAAAAAATTGTTATTATTTTAATAAGATATAGATAACTTACACATTAAACATTTTAATTCTATTCCCACATGCAAATAGAATTGTTTTTGAATTGAATGAGAAACACAAAGTTTGTATGAAACCTGTAAATTCTTGTATAGCATGTAGAACTTTCCCTTGTTCTGCATCCAGAATTGTCACCCTACCATCTTCTGCGCCACAAGCAATGTGGTTACCAGATCCGCTCTAAAATATTGCACAATAATTTAATTGACTTATTAAGAATCATGTACAAAAAACAGGTTAGGCTCTAGCTAGCTATAGGCCTAATAACTTACCCAAGCAATACTAAGTATAAACTTTCCTCTTGTGTCAAGAACTCTCTGTTTTGAGCCATTTTGCACTGAATAAATATGAATATCTCCAGTTTGGCTTCCGGAAATTACTTTTGTGCTGTCAGGTGAGAATGCAATCTTCCACCCGTCTGCTGGGCTCATATTCACTTCACTCACCATATGACCTACTTCTAAATCCCAAATTAGACATTGGGAATCCATTGAACAGGTTGCTAGAGCTGAAATTAGCTGTTATTTTAAGTATTAAAAATAGTATTACTTTAGAATGTAACACCCGTGAAGTGACCTTGTCGCATTTCAGGAATAGTTTAAAAGCAGCCAGATAGAACGAGAGGAGTGTGCACTGTCAATCTGGATGGTGCATGCCCGTCTCTTCAAGCCGGCATAGTGGAGGTGACTGCTGCATGTAGAGATTTCTCTGTAGTAGCAGTTGCTTCCATTCATGGACCGCACTCTAGCTTTACATCAGGCGGAGTGTTGTTACATGCCGAGCTTACAATTTAAAAAAAAGTTCCAAGGACAGAAACATGTGCCACTACAGATAAAATTTCTACAGACAGCAGTCGCCTCCACTATGCCGGCTTGGGGAAACGAAGGTGCACCATCCAGATTGATAGTGCACACTCCCTTTGTAGTAATTTCGTGTTTCACCTCTGCTATTTGCAAAGACTTTGAGGAACCGATAAGGAGAAAGAGATTTTCATACACTGGATGTACTGATACTTACTATAAGCATCAGCGCTTAATGCCAATGACATAACAGGCAAAAATGTCCCCCCCAATTTGTGTAAAAGTTCTAATTTCTCATCCAGTAGTTGCCAAACCTTTATAACTCTATCTAAGCCTGACGTCACTAATATATCCTTTGGTGGGACACTGTTTGAAAAAAAGAATTATACAAATGAATTGTGCTTCTTCCAATCCAAATAGACGTTTTATATAGGTGAAATAAACGCTTACATTGGAATAACTTTTGTATTCTGTAAAGTCCGTTGCCAAGCGCAACAATAAATAGCCCGTTCATGTGCGTCTTCTTTCTTCAAAATCAAGGAATACTGAAATTAATATATTCTTTGCAATCTAAAGGTATGATAGACACATAAGACTTTAATTGAGCTTTCTACTTACCGCTTTGTTAGCCATTGTATTACAGTCCAAAGGCGTATAACTGTTAAATGTATTTAGTAGAATTAATAACAAACATATTCAAATGTAAAAAACAGAAAGATTCGCCCGGCAACAAAACAGCAGAATAGAAAACACGACTCGATGGATTTCCGTCAGACTGACATTTTACTTTTTAAATTATATAGGCGTTCACCATATTCAAAGACAAACGATTATTTATTAAAATCCCGCCATAAAAAAAACTAAATAGGTATGTTCCCGAAAAACTGAAATATTGCTATAAATTTAACTAAATATAAAGACTAAACACCCTTTACATATATTACTGAAGACTTGTTTGCATGGGCGATAATCTCTCTGAATGAAACAACGACCGCGCGATTTTCAATATTGAAAAATACTTGCGGTCTACTTTATCCATCTGCAATCAGTTTCAAAAGATTTGTAACTATCGTATACAATTTTGAAACTTCAACGCATTCGCTCAAAATCTTAATACAGGCCCACATTATTTTAGAAACTATTAAATGAAATACTGTTTATATACAAAAATTTATTTTTTACAAACTATAACGGACAGTCATAAATGTTTATACTTTTATCTTCTGACACTGACAATATTTTGTTGCTATCAGCATTAAATTTTACGCCCCATACCTGTAAAATACAAAAGTATTGCAAAATTATTTGTTCATTCACATATCGGATTTCTCTGTTTACATCCGTGCATACTTCTATGGAGACTAAAGGTAGTTACTTAACTAACGATCCGGCTTGATATACTTTGATATGAATTAACTTCTGCACATGTTTATATGTATCAAAGAATCCTCAGCCTAAGAGAGCATAAATGAATAAGTGCAGATAAAAAATAAATAAAAATAGTAATTTTATATACAGATGGTACAGCTGTCATCAGCCGTCGTTCCTAATTCATTGTTTATTTGACAACATAGTACTTAGAAATATATAATATACTTACTTGATCAGTGTGTTCTTTGAATACATTTTGACATTGCATAGACTCAAGCTCCCAAACTCTGACAGTCCTGTCTGCACTTCCAGAGACAAACCTCTTGCCATCTGGTGAGAATGCCACGGAGAGCACCCATGACCCATGCCCTGACAATGTGCCCGCTAAGTTTGCATGTACACTGAAATCAACATACAATTAAAAGTTGGAAAGGGGCATTCTAGAAAGATTGATCAACTGCTCAGAAAAGGTCAGGTGGGCCGCGCCTTTAACCGGCATGCATACTTGAGGAGAGAAATTTAATTTAGTTTCATGAAAAAATGAAAAAAAATCACCAAGCATTTAATTTTCACCATTGTGAAATGACCTAGTTGCATTTCAGAATCAGTTTGAAAGTAGCTTATCAATAAATAGTGCATATTTTGCATATTTGTCTCCTCAAGTCAGCATAGTGGAGGCGACTGCTGCCTGCATAAACTTCTGAGCTACTGTAAAAAAAGCAACACTCACACATCATATAACTTCATATGACCGTCATCTGAAGCAGTAAGTAATAATTGTGAGTCAGGTGAAAAGCATAAGCTTCTTATAGGCATAGCATGGCCCTCCAATGTGTGAACTAATTTTCCTTGTGCAACATCAAAAACTTTAATAATTCCATCTAACGCACCACTGGCTATGTATTTACCATCTGGACTCTGGAAATAAGATTAGATTAGTGCGGAATCTACAATCGATACTGTAAATTCCTTTCATAATTAATTACTCACATAAGCAACACTCAATATAAATTTTCCTGTAGTATCTAAAGTCAATTCTTCTTTACCACTTTCGCATCCAAACATTAATATTTTGCCAGCATTTCCTCCGGATATTACATGTTTACTATCTGGGGAGAAAGCTAACGTCCACACATCAGTGGCACCAGTTTCCATTGATATAACTTTTTCTCCCGACGCAATATCTGATAGCATTAGAGTGGAGTCTTGGGAACTACTTGCTAATGCTGAAAAATATAAAATATATGTTGTGTGCTATTATTAAATTTTTAATGATAAAAATGAAATAATCAAAATCACAGCGCAAATAATACTTTATATCAACCCAGCAATACCCAATTTTTTTTTAAAGATATTCTTTTTTACTAAAAAAAATAAATAAATATAAAAGCATGGATGTAGAAAGAACACTTTTTAACTGATAATTATTGAACTTTATAAAAATAAAAAAACATATACTTTTTCCATCAGGACTGACAGCAACAGAGACAACACCTAATGAATGGCCCTCAATATTATGTTTAAACTCGACCTTCCCATTCTCAAGCTGCCAAACTTTTATTAAATCATCTAAACCTCCTGTTATTATGTAGTCTTCATGCTTGGGTTGAGATTCAATATCTTCCCTAAAAATAAATTTACATTTGACAACCTGGTGATGCAGTAGTTTTCGAAAAATGATATTGTTAACCTCCACACAACAAAAGTATTTGCTTCAAGCATTTTCAGGTAAGTTTGTGTCCTGACAAACTCCTGATATCAACAGCAGGAGGACATCCTAGTTTAGGGTATAGTATATATTTTTAACGGAGGAACAATGGTGTGAAATACCTAATATCAGTATTTTCATTCTCATCTTGTTTGTCTGACGTTATCCTACTCCAATCACAGCACCAAATAGCGTCTTCATGTGCACTTTCTTTTTTGGTCAATAAATAATACTGAAAAACATTATTTAGTATTAAAACATAACCTAATGTCGGTAAAGATATACTTGAAGTAAATTAATGAAATAAATGGTAACAAGTCAAATGTAATTTAAGACCTTGATATATATATAAAAAGAACACAATATTTTTGTGCATAAAAGTTGTTTACGTACAAAACCGACAATATATTTTAAAGCACTTACCAAGGTGGTGATGGACATGCTGAGTGTTTTAAGTAAAACCACGTCAATTAGTTAAGTAATATTAATTAATTCAATAACGAAAATGTTTAATTTTAATACAAAACCAACGTGAAAGCGAAAAATGCATAGGAAAAACAAACACGAAACTGGAAACAACCACAATCCACAGCAAAACCACAGACTAACTATAACCAGAAAGAATAATGTCCATTTGCACCATATGACTTAACTATTACTGTCACGTTAAAGTAATGGTTAAAGTTAAAATTGGTTTGCTTCAAAAAAAATCTGTCACATTTGACGATTACTTTAACCTTAACCGTTACTGGCGAATTTCGGCCGGTCAAAGTTAAAGTAATAGTTAAATCAATGTCGCTAACGTCAAATCGTTGAAAAGCCGCTCTTGTTTGTATTGAGAGAATTCATTTACACCAGCAACCCTTTTAACTATAATGAATTAATTCACACGATGGTGCAACGCGCGTGGAGTAAAAGTAAAGGTAACTGTCAAAGTTAAAGTTAAAGTAACAGTCAAAGTTACTTTAACCGGCCATCTCTGGTGCAAGCCACCCTAACTGTCAAGTGTCAATATTTTTGTTGTATATATACATACTGTTAGGGTGGTTTGCACCAGAGATGGCCGGTTAAAGTAACTTTGACTGTTACTTTAACTTTAACTTTGACAGTTACCTTTACTTTTACTCCACGCGCGTTGCACCATCGTGTAAATTAATTCGTTATAGTTAAAAGGGTTGCTGGTGTAAATGAATTCTCTCAATACAAACAAGAGCGGCTTTTCAAAGATTTGACGTTATCGACATTGATTTAACTATTACTTTAACTTTGACCGGCCGAAATTCGCCAGTAACGGTTAAGGTTAAAGTAAACGTCAAATGTGACAGATTTTTTTTGAAGCAAACCAATTTTAACTTTAACCATTACTTTAACGTGACAGTAATAGTTAAGTCATATGGTGCAAATGGACATTAGACACTGTTAGATACCATAGATTATTATGTAGTTCATGATTTTTAGAACATAATTGAATATTCAAATTATGTAGAGTAATTGAATCATATAGAACATCACTATAGTAAAAATGGCGTCTCACTGTCAGATTGACTGTTGGCGTGCGTGTTTCCATTTATACTTTTTTAATGGTTTTCAAATAGTTTAACCTTTAAATAAGTTCAATTTTTAATGTTACGTGTCTTATGATAATTGATAATGGCGGTTTCCAAATCAACAAATACTTACAATCGTCAGAATTGGGAGGATTCGGTAGGTATCTGTTTTTCTATGCGTCCCACTTAGCGTTTGTAAAATTTAACTACTTTTAATTTAATTTTGTAGAAAATAGATGTATAATAGAAATATTTTCGTTTACAGGATTTTCCAATACTATGTCAAACCTGCCTTGGAGATAACCCTTATATTCGTATGGTAAGTAATTATTTTTATAACTTCATGTTGCACATCTTTATCGAACTTTTATTACAAATATTATTTTGTTTTAGACGAAAGAGAAGTATGGGAAAGAATGTAAAATATGTAATCGACCATTTACTGTATTTCGTTGGTGTCCAGGCGCTAAAATGCGTTTCAAGAAGTCTGAAATTTGTCAAACTTGTTCAAAGTTAAAAAATGTTTGTCAGACATGCCTTTTGGATTTAGAGTATGGCTTACCTATACAAGTTCGAGATGCCGCATTAAAAATACAAGACGACCTACCTAGAAATGAAGTAAACAAAGAATATTATATACAAAATTTAGATAGTCAGATGTCTAAATATGATCCTGCTGATCCGAGTAATGCTGCATTGAAAGCGAAAGGCTCTAACGACATGTTGCTACGTTTAGCCAGAACTGCACCTTATTATAAGAGGAATAGACCTCATGTGTGTTCATTTTGGGTAAAAGGTGAATGTAGACGTGGTGAGGAGTGTCCTTACAGGCATGAGAAGCCAACAGACCCTGATGATCCACTGGCAGACCAGAATATTAAGGATAGGTTAGTATTTACATAGAAGAAAGGTAAATTAATTACAATAATAGCTTGTTGCTTTTTGTAATTTTTATTTGATCGGGTGGCTTAGTATTGAGTCGTCCATGTAGCAAAATTTCCTCTGTGTTGCCACATTCTGCCTGATATAGAGTCTGATATGAGTAGTGCAGTGTTACAATGCCTGTCAAGATACGTGTGCATCGCCCAGGTTGTCAATACAGATCTCTCATTGTACCTTGCTGTGATGGTACTACTCAGGGATGGCAAGCTGGGCTAATAATCTTCATTCTTCATTCTACAACAATGAGCCCTGCTGCCAATATATATTTTTTTATTGTAGCTCAGCATGTGACAACACTCTGCCTGATGTAAAGTCAGAGTGCGGTCCATGAATGAAAACAACTGCTACTACAGAGAAACCTGTGCGGGGCAGCAGCCACCTTGAGGATGCAAGCACTCACCATCTACATTGACAGTGCACATTCCTCTCGCTATACCTGGCTACTTTCAAACTATTCCTGAAACTCGACAAGGCCCCTACATGGGTGTTACAATTATAATGTTTATTACAGATACTATGGTGTTAATGATCCTGTTGCTGATAAGTTGATGAGACGTGCGGCCGCAATGCCTGCTTTACCTCCTCCTGAGGACCAGACTGTGACCACTCTGTATGTGGGTAATCTGCCTGAGGAAACCACCGAGGAAGACTTGAAAGGAGAGTTCTATCAATATGGAGAAATTAGGTTTGGATATAAAAAATACTTTTGTAGTGTAATAAAAAAATGTGAGACATAATATGGGTTGGTACAAGGGCTGGAATAAAGAGAGAAAATCTCCTATAACATGTTTCAATTAAAACTGTCTATATTATGTTTAAAAAATATTTTAATGAAATATTTATACCAATAACATTTATTTCCTCAGGTCTCTGACATTAGTGCCGAGAGCTCTGTGTGCCTTCGTACAATACACTACACGGAGTGCGGCAGAACATGCAGCCGAGAAAACATTCAACAAACTGGTCATTCATGGAAAGAGATTGACTATTAAATGGGGAAAATCACAAGGTGATATGCAAACCGTAAATATTTGATTACCCTTAACCACGGGGGCATGTATAGAAAATAGAAATGCATGTGGCAATTTTCTTGTATGATGGTGCAACTTGTATGGAGTAAATGTAAACCATAATGTAAATGTAACATCGCCCTTGTCATTTTTGACAGTTACTTAAACATTAACCGTAACCAGCGAATCTTGGCTGGTTAAAGTGAAAGTTATCGTCTAAACAAATGTTGCTAATGTCAAATCCCTTTTAACGATAATAATATGAATTTACACGATATTGCAACGCGTGTAGAGTAAATGTAATCGTTTAACGGTCGTCGTCACCGTAAAAGTAATAGTTAAAGTTACTTTAACCGGCCTTCTGGTGCAAACAACCCTTATTAGCCCAGGGCCAGAGTCAAAGGCCAATCAACAGTTGTCACCTGATCTGATTGAAAACAAAATGTATGGGATTTCTCTGCTGTCCTGGGGTTGTATCATCACTTTCAAATGTAGTACCTGTGAAGTCACCTTGTTGCGTTACGTGATCAGTTTGGAACTAGGCAGCTTTAACTAGAGGACTGCACTTGCAATCTAGATGGTGCATTTGTCTCCTCGACCCGGCCTATGCCTTCCACTATTGGAAGTGACTGCTGTCTGCAGAAAGTTTTGTTGTTTTAGGTTACTTCTTCACTTTACTGAAGCTATTTAGACTGTATCTAACTGTTTTATGTGATCAATGATAGGTTATTATAATACCATAAAAAAGGAGAGTTAACAAAATATTCCTTACAGGTCGTCAAGGAGTAAGTGATAAAGTAGAGCAAATTCCTGATCTACCTCCAGTACCAGGTCTGCCTGGAGCATTGCCACCACCACCTGCCTTCTTGCATCCGTTTCCGCCACAGGTATGTATCGTTCTATCTTTAAATATATATACAACTGGAAAAGGATAAAAATAATTATATAGGCTTTTGCAATAGCTTAATCTAGTTTTTATAAGTTTAGCATGATTAACAGTACAATCGAATGTAACACTCGTGAAGTGACCCTGTCGCGTTACAGTATCAGTTTGGAAGTAGATAAATATAAGGAGAAGAGTGTGCTCTGTCAAATTGGATGGTGCGCATTCGTCTTCTCAGGACAGTATAGCAAAGGATACTGCTGTATGCGGAGATTTATCTGTAGTAGCAGTTGTTTCCATTCATGGACCGCACTCAAGCTTATACTTCACGAGGAGTGTTGTCATATGCTGAGCTATAATAAAAAAAAAACTAGTCTGGTAGTTATAAGGGTTGATTTACAATAGTGATTACAATTGCTTTATCTATACTTTAAAATTTCTTTCAGTTCCCACCTCATATGGCACCTCCGCCGCCTCGCCCGAACGATTTCTTCAACTTACATCACTACGGCGGTCCCGGGGGATGGTCTCCGTGGGGTCCACCGGGTGCTCATCTCCCCCCTATGCCGCCTCCGCCGGCCCCCGCCCTGCATTACCCGAGTCAGGACCCTAGTCGGTTAGGACATGCTCATGCCAATACTCCACAGTCTTAACATTGGTTTAAGTGGTAAATGAACTTTATTCAAAAGCATATTTTCTAAATTGAAAGTTCTATAGATATTGAATAGTTAACAAAACAATATTCTTTTTTTTTATCAATGTTACCTAACCAATAGACAATAAGCACATAAAAACAAATATCATCAATTATTAAAGCATTTATATTAAAAACCCAGCTGAAAAAATAAAATAAAAGTGATTGGTGATAAGGGATGTAAAATAAATAATTTTTCTACAAAAAAAAAAATTGTGAGCCCATTTCTTTTAGGCGAGTGGGCATTCTCCTTTAGTTTTAAAATCACTTATAGAATAATTAGTCTTGTTTTGTTAAAACTTGATCATTTGTTTTAAATATCTATTTTTAGTATTTAAGGTACTTTGAGCAGTTTTCCAGCTTTTTTTGTGACAATAATCTAAATCTTACATGTAAGAAAGTGTGGAGATGTGACTGGACATTTCTTTTTGTCCAGTTGGATGCAAACTACATGTTCCTTGTTCTTAAAGGTCAAAACTATGCTCTGAAATGGAATTTGAGATTACAAAATATATACAAAAAAATGTCACAGTGAAGTGATGTTAACATTTTCCCAGATTGTCTGTGGAATTAATTAAATGTGACTAAGAAAAATGCAACAATCCAAATGTTTAGACCTACTGAATTATTGCCAGTATTAAAAAAGAAAATGCATGATTTTATTTCAAACAGTAATATTTTATTTTTTATCGTGAAATCTCACTTCTGACACCATATTTTGGTAGGTTTCGGTTCAAATTAAAGAGATGCCTCAGTATTATCTTATTTTTTAATTATCTTGATAGCCGACACATAACACATATTTTGACAACTCTCAAAGACAATTGTAGAAGAGGATGGGGCAACGGTGTTGAGCATAGACATAACAAGAACTACAAGCAGTATTTTGTTTTACCGTGTTTAATTGTTGTGTACAATTTTAACATGGCGTTAATTTTTCGACACACGACACGTTTTGTTTTAAATTGGCAACACCTTTGTTTACATTTTTGATCTCAAATTCTATTTCAAGGTATAACGACCTAATCACTGGAGATACGAATTAAATTTATTACAATTTTAGTTAGAACGAGGCGCTATGATAGGTCGCGATGAGCGATGAGACTTCAATTTTGCTGATTAGGATTAATGATGGTTAATCAAGCCAGTTTGCAGTGGCGGAGTAGTAGTATAACGAGAGGAGTTTGCAAACTTCAACATTTTTCTATGAATTAATGATTAATCTTAGGTATAGGTATTAAGAAAAAGTCTATAAAACCAACATCATGTGATCTGTTTTGTGACATCTTTCTCTTCTATAGAGAAGAAGAGACTGTAGCCTGTAGTTTTAGACATATACTACTTGGATTCGTTTCTTATAGCTGTTATCCCTTGGTCCAACACACTATTTCGATTTGACGTTTATTGGTGGGAAACTGTAAATACTCGTATATCAGTTAGTTTCAATTGCACGTTTCGCGGCCTATCGTAGCCTCACCTTTTACTGTAAATAAGGTAAGCCATGGTGTATTTTTTAATATTGTAATGAAATACAATAGTTGTAATGCGTTGTTTTAAAACAAATTATGTTCGTATAATTCGAATGGAATTGTGTATAATAGGGGCCATCCATAAATGCATGATGTAACGTCACAATGTGAACAGCTGTGAATCATGAAATTTGTGTGACTTTGCGCTAAAGTCAAAATCAAATGATCACCTAGGCGACAGCGAAACGTCAAATCCCATATATTTTGTTTTCGATTCGATCAAGTGACAACCTTTCTCTCGACACACGTCGAGAGGAGTGTGTACTGTTAATCAAGATGGTGCACACTTGTCTCCTCAAGCCGGCATAGTGGAGGCGACTGCTGCCTGTAGAGATTTCTCTTTAGTCGCATTTGTTTCCGTTCATGGACCGCACTCTGGTTTTACATAAAAATAATTTAAAATTATGGATGGCTCCATAGTATAAGCAACTTTATGATTAAATCTAGATACGTGACTGAAAATATTGTTTTATTGTTCACGAATCCCTTTCCGTGAGGTGGAGTAAAACACAAGAAATTTACTGTAATCAATTTAATAGTTACCATACATAATTAAATTTTAATTGCATACTTTTTTACTCATTGTTTTTACTCGCTAATCTTACAATGTTGTTCACTGAAAGTTTACACGTATTTTTGTTTCATAACTCGACAGTACCTAGATAATAATATATCGTGTTTAAACGAATTGCCTTTTTACTTTGTAACAATGTCAAATTTTTTCTTAGCTATTTTTTATTGTAACTCGGCATGTGACAACACTCCGCCTGATGTAAAGTTAGTGTGGTCCATGAACGGAAACAACTGCTACTACAGAGAAATCTCTACAGGCAGCAGTCGTCTTCGCTATGCCGGCCTGGGGAGACGAGTATGCACCATCTGACAGCGCATACTCCTCTCGTTATACCTGGCTACTTTCAAATTGTTCCCGAAACGCGGAAGTCACTTCACGGGTGTTACACTCGAAAGTGGTGGCACTACCCCAGGACGGCAGACTGGGGTAAAATAACCATCATCAGTCTGCTTAACTACTATTTATCATGATTTATTAGGTTAAATCTAACGAGTAGAATAGAATATGTATATAGCACGCCGTTCCCACTAATATAATAAAGTATACTTTTTTTTTTATACCACTTTATACTTTATTATATTAACGTAGACAAACTTTTAAAATATACCTTAGGACGGTATTGACACAATTTACAATATTTTTTTATAAACTAGGCCCAGCTATAAATCAGTTATTAAGATTATTTAGTTTTAAAAACAGACATGGGAATACATGTATACACTGTGAGTACACAAAAAAAGGGTAGTGCGGAAATAACTTTTTTTTAATGTGCAATCAGCATAAAAATATCGACTTAATGAGCTAAACTAAGAAAATTGACTTGAACTGTCATTTAGACAAGATCTTAATTCCATTGAAATATCAATTTTCTTAGCAGACAGCAGGTGCAAACTTCATACATATGACATGAAAAAAGCGCAGGCCGGTTCAAACGATTTGACAATGTTGCCGTCAAGTCAAATACTAACTGACAGAGAACCTAAACGTGGCTGTGGCCATGTTGGGAGCGTTATTGCACATCTAGTTGTATATATCAATAGTAGCAGTGATTAATTCTGACTTAAGTTAGGCGGTAAACTAAGGTTAGCACAGATAAGTAAGTGGTCATAAATAAAAGATCATGGGAAAGCGATCTAATTACCGAATTATTAAATTAGAATGGGCAAGGTCCAAAAAACTAACCCACGGTGAATCGAAAACCATTTCGAGATATCACTTCAATTAGAAGAATTTTTTGATTTATGTCTGAAAAAACTTACAAAATCGAGGAGATATTTGAAAAACTGTAATGACCTTCTTCGACCTTCGGACAGTTTAATAAGATACCAAAATACAAAGTACCAACCTAACAGTTTTGTAGATTATTTTGTTGTCTATGGTTGTCGCCTCACAAGTTTGTCAAATATATTTTGTTTCCTAATAATAACAGTGTTTTATATGAATAACTATTGTAATTTTTAACACAAAACTACACTATAAACATGATGTTTTCATTAACAGGAACTTTTAAAAATCAAAAGTATGTTTGAACTTTTGACAAATGATTTTTTTTTAGTTCCGAACGAAACCTCACGATTACTATATTACGATCGCGATTTTTAAAAATTAATAAAAAAAGAACAAAGCAGTTATAAAAGTCTTCCAGAAACACGTGTCGACTAAATTAAACTATATTATCTAAAAAATATGTAAAAAAGATAGCTGTCACCAGATACACCTCCCCAATTGGTTGGTCGAAATATTTTCACTCGTGTTTTTTATGCTGACGCCTGAGTACGAGTTTATTGTCGAGGCGTGAAGTGAGACGTCTTCACCAATAAAATCGCTTCAAATTGGTGGAGAGATTTCACTTTACGCTGTGACAACGTAACTGTAACGTAACACATACTTGGCCCTCTTGTCCCTTTCTTCAATTCAGTTACTTCTTTGAATTTACGAACAATATAATTTGTGCCGATATTAGATAATGTTACTCCCTCATCGAGTCGACAAACAATAGTCAATAGGGTAACGGTATTTTTGTAACGTTACTTTTAACGTTTTCTAGGTAACGATACCAAATATAACTGTATTTCAACAGAAGTAAATAACTGCCTTTACATTATTAATAAACGTTTAATAATTTAAAATGCCCTAAAACATGTTAAAAAAAGCTGTAAATTGTCATTGAACAAATTATGAAGTTCATTCTGTTGTACAATGACTAGCAATAACAAATTAACTCTACTTACAGACGAATACTCAAACGTTACTTTTGAAGTGTTACTTAATTTTATTGTCTTTTTTATAATATTGTAGCTCGGCATATGACAACACTCCGCCTGATGTAAAGCTAGAGTGCGGTCCATAAGTGGAAACAACTGCTACTCAGCAATCTCTACGGGCAGCAGTCGCATACGCTATGCCGGCTTGAGGAGACAAGTATGCACCATCTAGATTGACAGTGCACACTCACTCCTTTAATAAATGTAAATGCAAGATAGGAACAAGATCTTCAAAGTAAAGTCTTGAGTAATCGTCGACTAATCTTACATCATTATCTTATTCCATACTTCTCTTTTTCCATAGCAGATTTATTATGTAGACAAATAAGACATATCGGTCGCAAAAGCGTGGCTTTAAATTATAGCTGCAGGCAAAAGTTGCCTCCGCTATGCTGTGGGCTCGATGGGACGGGTCTCATCTCTTTATAAAGTTAATTTTTTTAGATATATTTGTTTACATGATAATAGAACTGGGGAAAAAGGTTAATCATTTGCCAAGATTTCAAAACGTTTCCTTCTTGTTCTAATGAAATAAAGAGGCAAGAGTAATAATCAAAAATATTCCTAACATCGTTTAAAATCTAAATTAAACTAAATGCGTTTTCTTTTCCGCAAGTTTACCTGCGGTTTTATACTGCACGCCAACAAAACTCAACAAACATTGAGAAACAAGATTTAATTTTCTTTTTAGTTTTGTAAATTTTATTTACAGTTACGAAGGAATGTTTTGGAACAGTCGCTCCGAAAAATAATAATATCGGAAAGACGTGTGATGTGTTAGCGACTGTACATTTAATAAATAAAACGCATTAAATCTTAAAAAAGTAGACGCTTAGTTATCTACAATGTTGTGATGTATTACACTTTAGAGCAATAAAAACAGAGTGTTATATCGGTGTCCAACCACGCCCCAGTGACAGTTGCGCTTTGGACAAACTAAGCGAAAAAAAAAGTATTTAATGTTTTACACATATTGAAAAAGTAGGCATTGATCAACGTCGATATTTACTGTATTTTTCAAATATATTAGCCGCCAACGAGGTGCCAACCTGAGTCGCTGTCATGGGCGGACTAAGGCCTAGGGCTTGAAAATTAGGTGTTTACGAGACGCAAAGTATGTATCATGACTGAAAAATAGGCCCGGAATTACAATGTTGCCTAGAGCCCGCTGTAGCCTTAGTCCGCCACTGGGCGCTGTTGACAATTACTGTCTGCATTAGACGACAGTAATTTTACAGGGTGCCGATTACGACCTGAGATTACATTACAGAGCAAGCTCATGCTACTCGGTTCGTAATCAGCACCCTGTATAACCAATATAGGCACCGCGTTCAAAAGCTAAGCTATTTATCACAGTCATACTAACCGAAATAAAACTAAAGTTTTTGTTGTATCCGTTTTTATTGCTGTCAAGTGTATTTTAAAAGTAAATTCTTCATCTACATGTTAGTAAAATTCGTTGAATAATATAACGAAGTTTTATTACAGCCGGTTACGTTTCCTAAGTCTAACTTACTAGCTGTTGCCAGTGACTTCGTATGCTCATTTTGTGTCCCTTTACTAATAGACGGCCTAATAGCTCCGGAGAAGCAAATGAAATTAAATATTAATTATATATAACATTTATATGCAAAATAGTATTTTTTACGTCACAGATATTTTAATTGAGTTTATGATTTTTTTAAGGCAGGCATGAAGCTCGTGTTTTAGGAAATATTGGTCTTTTATGCACTTTTTAGAGTCGTATATATCACCGACCAAGCCTGATAGGCCTAACTGGTTTAGCGAAGGTAAAACTAGTTTATGCGCGGTTCATGAACGGAAATGAGGGCTACCACAAAAAACCGTAGACAGCCATCGCCTCCGCTATGCCGGCTGGACGAACACCTGACTACTTCCAAACCGACCCCGAAACGCGACATTGTAGTTACACTTGAAAGTGGTGGTACTACCTCTTGACTGGCAACATATAAATTATTTGACTGTAAATTAACAAGAAATAACGTAAAATTAAATTACATTTATTTAGTTCTTGTTTCTAAACTAAAATAAATATTATAAAAATTATGATTTAAAAACAATGAAAAATTACTACTACACTACAAAATGCCAATTTTGGTACATTTCTGTAAACATTAACAAGTAATAATTAAGCAATAATAATTTATATATATATATTTTAATAATTAGTGAACATGTAATTTGAAAACGCCAGTTACTTGTTTCCTGTAAAATTAAAAACAAAAATTAATTAATTATTATAAAAAATAAATCTGAAAAAAAAAGAATCTGACTTTTTTTTTTATTGTAGCGCGGCATGTGACAACACTCCGCCTGATGTAAAGCTAGAGTGCGGTCCATGAATGGAAACAAACTTCAAACAATATGCGGTAATATAATTTTTATGTTTTAAGTGCATAAAGAATAAAATACTTTTGAAAATTATACATGGGCAGTTGTCACTTGATTGAATCGAAAATAAAATATTTAATTGACGTTTTACTGTCACTCAAGTAATAACGAAATGTCAAAGCCATTTTGTTTTCGATTTGATCAAGGGCGGAAAGTAAGTGGTGTATCTGGATGAAAATACACTAAATATTGTATCTTCAATATCTTTGTACGCTTAGTTAAGTGATTTTACCTGAGTGTCCATACATTTTGTTTCACAACATTGTTTGAAACAAGCAGATTTATCTTGAAATTAAGTAATTTTATAACTTTCTCAGCTATACCCTGACTACTTCCAAATGCGACCAGGTCTACTTAACCCAGGACAGCAGACTGGGCTAATAAACATCATCAATGAGTGGCCATTGTCTAGCGGTAGGGGACATACCTCGCTAAATTCTGACCGGTATCAATGTAACTATGTTATATGTACTATCAAGAGCAGGGGAGCAGTCTCACCTTAAGGACTAATGTTACTTGCATTTTTTATGTTTCTCTCAGCTCCTACTTTAAATATAACTTATGTTTACGTTGCTATGACAACTGACGTGTGTAGATTAATTTGATTGATATTTACATGTCATTTTTTTCGTTTTTCCCTCATAACATTGACAACTAAATGAGGTGCAATATGTAAAAAACATATAGAAACATTGACAACAATATTGATCTCCTTTACTTATAATGCAATCAGAAAGAGAAGGCAACTGTAATATTCCGATAAACAATTTTGAAAAAAAACTGAGACTGCTCCTCTACTCTTGATAGTACTTTGGTCGCTCAGTGACTGTGAAACGAGCATTAAAAAATCTCTACAACATTCTTCTGAGTATTAAGATGATGATGAATATTTACCATAGATTTAATAACGATTAGAATTATTTGCAATTTGGGCATTAATGGTAGCAGCGGCTGCATTAGACGCGGCCGTTTGTACGTGTTGGTTTCTCATAAACTCTGTCGTAAATTCAACCTGCGCCTTCGCTAGTGATGCGCCCGTTGATCTGTAGATACGATGTACCTGGAATCATTTTTTTTTAAATTAATTTCTTAGAGTTGCTTTCTAGACACATATTTTAAACATATATGTATATGAACCCTTTTTTCTACACGTGTAGTTTTTTTTTTCGCCAGTCAGGTAAATTTCTGCAAGCAGCAGTCGTCTCCACTATGCAGGCCTGAGGAGGCAAATGTGCACCATCCAGATTGATAATGCACTCCTTTCGTTATATCTGCTCCCGAAACGCGACGAGGTCACTTCACGGGTGTTACATTCGAAAGTGGTGCAGTCTGCCACTGATGGCTAATAACATACTTGTGTAACTGAACTACGTACACATACAGCATTTTATTAAACTCTCAAAACACATCCTTTTTGTGTCGGACAATTGACAAGTGGAATGCTTTGCCCTCTCAGTCCTTTCACCTTGGATCCTTCAAGTGGAGTGTGAAAAAACACCTACTCAGGCCGGCATAGTAAAGGCGCCTGGAGCCACCGTGTTAGCGGTTCTCCAGTCGTCAGTGCTCATGGACCTCCGCTACGCTTACCATAAGGAAAGTCGAGGTCACATGTCAAAAAAAAATCTATAATTTTGATCTTTATTATCAAAGGATTAAGGATAATTTTACAATATTGACCAGACATTACCTGGACATTCTGCGGTTTTAGTAATATACATACCTTAGCCATAAGTAAAACATCTAGAACGACACACGTAATAAATCCAATTGTGACCAGCATTGTTATTATACCAACAAATATACTCGTTTGGAATGCACCAATACTTGTGATTAGACCACTGAAAAATATGATATTATTATTTTTTTTTTATTGTAGTTCGGCATATGACAACACTCCGCCTGATGTAAAACTACTCCTACTATGAATGGAAACTACTGCTACTACAGAGAAATGTTTGCAAGTGGCAGTCGCCTCCACTATGTCTTATCTTGAGGAGATGAATGTGCACTTTCAGGTTGACAGTTGAAAGGACTGGGCTAATAACCATCATCAGTCTTATTACCACTCAGTTTTACTTCCTGTGACTCTAATACCCCAAAAATTAAAAAGCTAGCTATTTTAATGTTATCAAACTTAAGTTTATGTTAAGTAACAACTTTAATTAAAAAAGCAAAAGAGTACTCACCAAGAACCGCCACCCCCAAACCCGATAGACTGGACGGTGCTTATAATAATTTGGAATAAAAATATGAAGAAGAACACCATGAAATTGAATGAGGAGTCACTTCTGAACGCCTTATAAATAGGTCTGTACCAACAGATGAAACTGAACGGTGTTAGCAAAATAAAATAGAGAATTGCTAGACCAAACGTTGTGAACCCGAGTCCCGCTATCATGAGGGACATTGCTCCAATAATGTTTAACATTAGAACCAGTGCATGGACTGAAACAAAAATTATTATCTATATATCGAATATATTTTTAACCATATATTCAAAGAAATAAGACTTAAATTAGGATTTAGAGTGAAAACAAGTACAAAAACACCACTATTTTATTTTTATTTTAGCATGTCTATTGTCTATGAGCAAAAGCGACTGCTGTCACAGGGGGTCCACAACAGCAGTTGTATTCGCTATGCCGCCTTAGTGGGGATGCCTCTACAAAAAGAAAAATATAACATGATTTTTTAAATAATAATTGTCTATAAGTTGTTTTTATGCAAACAGAATATTTTAATAGAAAAACAAAATCAACACAAACTTGAGCTAAGGTGAGCTCATGCTATTTGAATGTTTGTTGCTTTTTTCTATACAATTTTCATCAAAATTTAATATAAATTTACGAATTTTACTGCAATATTTAAAAAAAAAACAAAAATCATTTATTGTTTGAAAAGTAACATAAGAAGTTGCGAGATCATATACCTGTATTATTTATTTATTTATTTTTTACTATCATTTATTTATTGCTTTTGTTTATTTTATTTTATTTCAGAATATTTTATCACACCGTTCGCGTCCACCTGTCCAGGGTTCCAGCTGAAAACCAGCGCTACGAGCTGCTTCGTGTAGCTCGTTAGCATATGCTGAGCTGTGCGCCCTTTCGTCCCTACACATTCGCGTTCACACTTATTATATTGTCTCATAAATGTTGTGCTGGGATGAATAAAGTTTTCTTTCTTTCTATTACTAGGTAGCATATTAAACCATAAGCTGCCTTCTCAAGAGGCATGTAACAGTTTTTGGACCATTTTAGCTCCACCTAGGAAGCTTGAAGTGTAAAATAATTAATATACTCACACATCCATAAATAATATAAATGTCTGACAATTCTCTGGAGCTCGAGTGGTATATCTACATTGATATCCTGATAGAAGCATGGTTGTATAGGGCATATTTTTGGTAAAGGTGGCCAATTGTTTCTTCTGCCGGCAGATCCAGCTCTTAATTCCGCTTCGCGTCGTGCTAATTCTTCTGCTTTACGTTCCAATTCTTCTTGCCTTCTCTGTTTAAAATAAAATTGTATAAGACAAAATTGGCATCATAATTACATAGCTAAACAGCACTATTGCTTTAATTTTAAATAACTAAAACAAAGATTGCTTTGCTAAAAATAGATACACAAACACCCCTATTTGGATGGGAGAACACACGTGTTATTGGATGACGTCACAAAACCTGTTATTAAAGGTTAGGTATATTAATTTCTAATAAGTCACAATCTTTTACATCATAGTACAAAAAGTTGTTTTTATAAAACCTGCCTACCCTTAAAGTGTATTACCTAAATAAAGTAATGTATATTAATGAACGAGCAAAACAATATAATAATCTTATTTAATTTTCTTATACTTCAATAAAACAATAATAGATAAAATTATTGATAAAATAAAAAGTCATAAAATATTCATAAACTACAATAATTATTATGAACTCAATTTCTAGATGCAGATGTAAATATGCTTTATAGTCACTGCCTATACCATTAAAGCCCACAATTAGTGGGGATTTCCAAGAGGAAAGCATACATAGGAAGGACCGAGAACATCTTCTTTTCAAGGAAATTAAACATTACGCTTATAATAGTTGGCATATGTTTATTAAATAGCAAAACAAACAATTGATAATAATGATATGATTAAAATTATAATGGTGAAATAGAGTGAGTCATAAGTGCACGTGTGTAGGTCGAAGCCAGTCATTTTTGTTTATAATAATTCAACATCTCACAGTATGAGGTGAAAGTTAACAGCTAAACAATATCCTAACAGCAATGTGAACTTGTATTTACAGAACATTGATGAGTATTTTTTTTAAATGGCTGTACTAAGCTGCGTGAAACCTTTGAAGTGTCTGAAGGAGCCCCATGGGACCTCGGGAAAACCTTGACATGCTCAGAAAACCCATTCCATCCGGTCCCGGAATGTGTTATCTTCAGAACAAAACGAGATAGGGCCAAAGTGCCGAAACAAAACTTGTAGGAAATGCCCACTAATTATGAAATTGACACTTTTTAAAATATGTATTTTTTTAAAACTACCCACAAAACTATCCCAGAGCACGCGAACCGCGCTACCAATATTAGTCATATATATATTGTAAGATAATAGTAATAAAGTTTTAGCATTACCTTTAACTCCTTTCCGGTGAAGCAAGAAAAGCCAAGTGCAATTATTTAAATTGTGTATAGTGCAATTTTTATACATATAAAAATTGAAGTAAGTTGTATTAAAGTAATCTAGAATTCTAAATCCTAGTCTCTCATCTTTAAGAATTGTTTATGATAACCAAAACTATGAAAAATATACATCCCTTAATTTTTGTAATAGATAAGCACGTGACCATACTCCATCTCATGTTAAACTAGTTTTAGCTTAAACCATGAACAGAGACAATAGTTACTAAGTCCGCAATTGGATATCACCTCCACTACTATGGCTTGCTGAGACAAACATGCCCGAAATTGACAGTGCACGCTTCTCTTGAGATATCCAGGCTAATCCCAAAACAGAGGTCACTTCACACGTCTGCTTCACATAGAATAATTTTGCCTTAATGTCTTAAATAGATCATACCTGAAAATCCGCTGTAGTAAAGTTTTGCGGGGGAGCCGAGGTCTGTGGTTGAGGTTGTGCAGTATTTGAGAAACGCTGTGTGTTATCAGGAGGAGGTACTGCCTGCATGATGGCGGGTTGGCTCTGTTGACCTCCCTGTTTAGATTAATAAACATTACAAAAGTTTCAAAAAATATCCAAATAAATTTAAATTTAAGAATCAGATTGGTAACACAAGGACTAGAGAATATTGAATCTCAGTGAAGCTTGGGAGAGATTTCAATTTCTTTAGAGTTCAATTCAATTTATCAACGATCATTGACTTCAATAAAATTAATGACTCAGAGATGTTTACGTCTTTATATCAATACCGTTTGCTGCCGAGGATTTTGTCCATCGAAGGGATTGTAGTCGTCCAAGCCCTGTGTTGCATTATTTGTACTTCTTGCCACTTGCTGGACGGAGGGATCCTGCAATTACAACATGTAATATACAAATATTGTTCCCAAAACAATATATTTCGCATAAAAAGGGCTACGTACTGCGAATGGATTGTCTATGGTTGGATCACCAAAAGGATTATCCTCGAATTTTGACATCTTTGTGGTGTCACCAAGCAACTAAATAAAACTGTAACAACTCAAGAACATGTAAAATATTTTTTCTTACTCCATAAGAACTTTATTATAATTAAAACTACATAAAGAAATACAGCGGATAGCGCGATGACAGATCCGTGGTGATGACGGCAATGACACTTCTCGGTGTTGCATGCACGAAAATCTTAAAAATAAAATTGTAATCATAATTACAAATGACTAGATTATTTGTTTATAGTCTTTATAATTTAATTTGTTTTGTTCAATTGTTTAATCTCTGCACATTTGTTTCACTTACGTGATCACGATTATAAATAACTGCTAATATTTTATTTTAAAGTTACGTATTATTTTATAATTCTAGGTTGGTGACCATGAAAATTGAAAGTAGTCGTGGTTGGTAGTCACGTCAAGTGTCAGTTTCACGCAGGCTGCTGTCAAATCGGGCAGTTGTTTATATTTTGATTTATTTATTTGCGATAATTTTTGCATAACTTTGTTAAATAATTTTATTTCGATGTACATTTTATTTATAGTGAGTTGCTGTTTTGCATTGCATAGATATTGCATTAAATCATGTTCGATGTCAAGAGGTAAACAGTGTTTTGTGTAGTGACAGTTTTGTTTAGCATTAACCGCGATAAACATTACGGTAAGTGGACTTCCTTTATATCAATTAGTTTTATTAAAATTGTAAAGAAACGGTAATTTCGAGTTGTAGATTTTGTTAGGCTCGTATAATAGTTTAACATAAAAATTCAACTTCATTTTTGGTTAGGTTTGAAAAAAGTTACGATGCAAATTACTGGTTGTTCTTGCATAAGTGTCTAGTTATTATGCGATGTAGTTGTTTTAGGAGTTAGGGGAAGGTTACATATATCGTATTTGACGTCTTACTATTAGTGATTTAAGTTTGGGGGCCGAGGGGCACTGTCTATGTTAAAGCAACGAGTTTTGAAGCGAAAGTTGTTTGCTCTTAGTACCTAGGAAGTGTTATAAACCAGATTTGTAACTTACCAATTTAGTCATATCATGTTATATCATAATATATATAATTAATCCAATTTAACTCATATTGTTAAGTTATTTTATATAAAAAATAATAAAATTCTATGTTTATGTATTTATAAATAAGTAAGTATACCTATGTGTGTAACAATAATATTTACATTAACTGTTTATTTAGGTTTAACAGTCCTATATAAATTAGTTAGTTCGGGAAACCTCGAAAAAATCTGGATTCACTTTCCACACTTGTAAGGTAACTAAAATATTACAGTTCATATTTATCACATGTTATTAATAATAAATAAATAAACAACTTTTTAGGTCAAATCTATTAATATTATCTAAAAACTAATAATTTTTAATTTAGACTTATAAGTATTCTTATATTACAATTATTCATATATTTGATTTGATATATGTATATACATAGCAGTATGTGGTTTGAAAGATGATGTAGTGACGAGGATTGAGAAAGGAATGCTTCGATGGTTTGGGCACTTGGAAAGGATGAATGAAAGGAGATTGACGAAAGGAATATATAAATCTGATGTGAATAAATGCGTTAAACAAGGCAGACCCAGAAGGGTGTTTTCCGATCAAATAGGAGACATCCTCATGAAAGCTGGGCTGCCTAGTGCCCATAACCATAGGGCGAGCATGAAGACAATTGTGGATGTGAAGGAAGCGAGGGTGTTGTGTCAGGATCGTGGTAAGTGGCGTTCCGTTGTCTCTGCCTATCCCTGTGGGAAAAAGGCGTGACAATTGTATTGTATTTGTACATAGCAGTATTAACTGTTTGTTAATAATAAATAAAAAAATTAAATTATTGGTAAATTTTTGTTTTTTGAATTTTCATTTCACAACAAAGAACCCGTGTCAATCGCACATACATTTTTTATTTTAATTTAAAACTAAATTCTTTTTTTCTAAACTATTTAAGTTAAAAGGTCATGAAGATTACAATATATTTTATATCTGTTTGATAAAATATTCATAACAGAAATGAATTTGGTCATTGACTTTATTATCTGGTAATTGTCCTCCATTTTATATTACAAATTAAATATTTATCTAGTATATTTATATTTATCTATGTTTATACTTTTTTTTTTGCTTTTATTACCTATTAAATTACTGTTGCTAAGAGAAGTGTGCCCTGTCTCCTGGCACACATTTGTCTCTTAAAGCCGCTGAGGAGACTGCAGCCTGCAAACATTTCAGAATTGTATCAGACCATTTTGTCTATTTCCCTTTTTTACAGGTATAAATATTTTTTACTTTTTTTATTGGAGCTCAGCACAACACTCCACCTAATATAAAGCTAGAGTGCGGTCCATGAACGAAAACAACTGCTACTACTAAGTACATATAACATAGTTACATTGGTACTGGTCACACGGGACTCATCGAACGGTTGCTATTGGTTCTAAAATAATAAAAATTTGCATGACAACTGGTTAAATGATTGTGTTATTTAAATAAAGGCCATTATTATATAACAAGAAAGATGTTTGAAACAATGTTATAAGTAACATTTAAATATTCAATTGGAGAACAATTTTTCGATCAAATAGGAGACATCCTCATGAAAGCTGGGCTGCCTAGTGCCCATAACCATAGGGCGAGCATGAAGACAATTGTGGATGTGAAGGAAGCGAGGGTGTTGTGTCAGGATCGTGGTAAGTGGCGTTCCGTTGTCTCTGCCTATCCCTGTGGGAAAAAGGCGTGACAATTGTATTGTATTTGTACATAGCAGTATTAACTGTTTGTTAATAATAAATAAAAAAATTAAATTATTGGTAAATTTTTGTTTTTTGAATTTTCATTTCACAACAAAGAACCCGTGTCAATCGCACATACATTTTTTATTTTAATTTAAAACTAAATTCTTTTTTTCTAAACTATTTAAGTTAAAAGGTCATGAAGATTACAATATATTTTATATCTGTTTGATAAAATATTCATAACAGAAATGAATTTGGTCATTGACTTTATTATCTGGTAATTGTCCTCCATTTTATATTACAAATTAAATATTTATCTAGTATATTTATATTTATCTATGTTTATACTTTTTTTTTTGCTTTTATTACCTATTAAATTACTGTTGCTAAGAGAAGTGTGCCCTGTCTCCTGGCACACATTTGTCTCTTAAAGCCGCTGAGGAGACTGCAGCCTGCAAACATTTCAGAATTGTATCAGACCATTTTGTCTATTTCCCTTTTTTACAGGTATAAATATTTTTTACTTTTTTTATTGGAGCTCAGCACAACACTCCACCTAATATAAAGCTAGAGTGCGGTCCATGAACGAAAACAACTGCTACTACTAAGTACATATAACATAGTTACATTGGTACTGGTCACACGGGACTCATCGAACGGTTGCTATTGGTTCTAAAATAATAAAAATTTGCATGACAACTGGTTAAATGATTGTGTTATTTAAATAAAGGCCATTATTATATAACAAGAAAGATGTTTGAAACAATGTTATAAGTAACATTTAAATATTCAATTGTTCTCACACTAAAAATAACATTGTATGCAAAAATCAATATTCTATGTTTATATAATTATCGCTTTAATATCTCTTTTAGTTTGTTATTATGTTTCATTAAAAAGTTATTACGTATTATGGCTATTTTAACGAGTGGCCGTGGTCTAGCGGTAAGACGCGTGAACTCACGATCGATGAGACTCGTGTTTGAACCTCGCTAAATACTGACCGGTACCAATGTATGTATTTTGGTCGCTCAGTGCCTATAGGTACTATTAAAGAGTGGTAGGCAGACTGATGATGGTTATTTGCCCAGTCTGTCGTCCTGGGGTAGTACCACCACTTTCGAATGTAATACCCGTGAAGTGACCTCGCGTTTCGGGAGCAGTTTGAAAGTAGCCAGATATAACGAGAGGAGTGTACACTGGCAATCTAGATAAGTCTCCTAAAGCCGGCGTAACGGAGGCGACTGCTGCCTCTACTTTCTCTGTTGTAGCCGTTGTTTCCGTTCATGGACCGCACTCTAGCTTTGCATCATGCGCAGTGTTGTCATATGCCGAGCTACAATAATTAAAAAAAATAAAAATAGGACGTAGTTTTTGTTCGGAAAAATTAAATGATGATCGTTACTAACTAAATCTTTTACACATTAAAGAATCCTAACTACTGACGCATAATCATTATCATCAAGATCATCGTTAAATTCATCATTGTTCGTGTAATTTTTTCGGTAATCATCGAGACGAATAGAAAGTTCAGCCGTTTATTTTATACGCAACGATTCGACACAAAATGCGTTATGTGGTTACGCATTACGCAAAAGAACCTCGAACTTTCCGGGCCACTGCACTTGTATAGCCCGAACTTTTGCGATAACCGACTCCGAGGCGTCATCGTGACGATGTTAAATGTCCATGAGCCAGTGAAGAAAATCGTGTTTCTTTTTTTTTATATATCCCATAATATATTTATATGTGTTATTAATTTATTTGAGTACAATTTTATTTCTTAGTAAAACCTATTATTGTTCCCGGGTAGCTATGTAGGTAGTATCGAATATACTACGGAGGCGTGTACAAAGTTTTGCTGCCATCACACTTTACTTTTACCTTGGATGTATTTTTTTTATTGTAGCTCGGCATATGACAATACACGGCCAGATGTAAAGCTGGAGTGCGATCTATGAACGGAAACAACTGCACAGATAAATTTCTACAGGCAGCAGTCGCCTCCGCTATGACAGTGCACACTCCTCTGGCGCTTGGCACTCCTGGCTACTTCCAAAATGCTTCCGCGACACTGTCACTTCAAGGATGGTGGTGGTATTGCCCCAGGACGACAGACTGGGCTAATAACCATCATCAGTCTGCCTACCACTCTTTTTTTAATTTTATTATCTTTCAATGTTTAATTATACAAAGTTTAAATAATAGAGTTTTTGGTACAATAAACAGTCGGATTCGTTAATCTGCTCGCTGGTACTGACACATTGCGATCGAATATTGTAACTATAACGAAGTGCTCCATTTTAAAACGCCTCTCTGCGTACAATAATAATGCCTATTTTGTTATTTTAACTATTCTGTCATTCGATATTTTTTTGTTTGAACATATGTTTTTACAAAATAACTAATTTGTGTAATAGTAAAAATATCTAATACTGCCGCATATTTATCTTAGAAACCGTGCTGAACTTGAATATTGCTAAAATGAGCCGCCTCTGCCTAACATACTCATAACTGACGTAACCATTTATTTTTTTCCTCAAAACGGGAACATTAAGTTATTTAAGGCAATAGTAATGCCCAAACCATAAAAACAAAATTAAAAACGTTTTTATTTTGGTACTCGGTTTTTTATAATAATTAAAATTCTACACGGAACGCCGTTTTTCTGAAAACGGCACAATTCTGCGTCCCGAGGCGTGCTTCGGGGACAACGGGACGGAGTAACCAAAAACGGGACAGTCCCGTTTCAAACGAGACGTATGGCTATGTTACTCATAAACACATAAGTTACGTCTTTTGTAAAATACTTGACAATGTTTTTTTATTGTAGCTTGGCATATGATGTAAAGCTAGAATGCGGTCCATAACCGGACAACTGCTACTACGAATAAATTTCTACAGGCAGCCGTTGCCTCTGCTATGCCAGCGAATTATAATTGATACTAAATTGCACTGTTAATCTGGATGGTACATGCTCGTCTTTTCAGCCCGCATAGTGGAGGCGTCTGCTGCCTGTAGAGATATCTCTGTAGTAGCAGTTGTTTCCATTCATGGACCGTACTGTAGCTTTGCATCAGGCGGAGTGTTGTCACATGCCGAGCTACAATAAAAAAAAAATTAAATAACAATTGAATGAAAATAAACAAACCAGGTATGTACGTACATGTATTGAGAAAAATGAATTATTGTAATTAAAAATCTTTTTCTAGTAAAAAATATGACTAAAATCAAATTAAGGAAAATACTGTACGAATACTGTTTTGTTTGATTCGTTGTACTATCGAATCATTGAATCACGTAATCGGCGCTGGTTGTTTATCAGAACATGTTTAAATACCTAACTGAATAGGTAATATTAGTGTTTTCTATTATAAATATTAGATCGGGCTAGGTATTTCTTAGCTGATACCCAAATGCGATTAACTCAATTCTTGAGTATTTACCCAAAAATGACAGTTTCCATTACCCCAGGAGGTCTCATCGATTGTGAGTTCACTCATCTACAGCTAGACCACGGCCGCTTGTTTCAAGTGCATTATTTTTTATACTGAATTGATAATAGTATAGGTAATGATGGATCAAAAAATGAGGTTATCTCGAATGACAGGATTTTTGAGTTGAAACAGTTTGATTTGGTGTGTTTTAACAATAGAAGATAATAGGTTAAAAGGTGTGTTTTTAATGACATTATAAACTGCTTTGCAAGCAATTACTATGCCTGAAGCGTACAAAAATGAGTTACCGGATGTAAAAAAGTGCATTTAATTAAGTAAGAGAATGGTCTGACCTCGCTTAATACAATAGTTTAATAGGCAAACACCCAAGGCTTATTATAAAAATTTTGTGTAATCATATCCTTAATTTTGGAGTAGTGTGACCATAATTAATGGGAAATATATTAAATTATAATTGATTTTTTTTTAAATTAAAGTTTTCGTTTGTCATCAGCATTAAGTAAACAATAAAATAAAATAAATCTTTATTGATACAATGAATCTTTATGCTTAATTATAATAGATTGAGAATCCCACAGGGATAGGCAGAGACAACGGAACGCTACTTGCCGTGATCCTGTCCTGTGATAACAGATGATGATAAGGACAGGACTAGTGTTTGTATTGCGGGTGTCCTTGCTCTTTGCAAGGAGATAAGAACAATCTTTGTAGCCAAATTCGAAATGTATCTAATTCTTCTGAAATAATACTTTCAGATGTCTCAGTGTAGGTACTTGCCCTTTACTGGATAAAAAAGTATCTAGAATTTTATATCTCATTAGTTTATGAATTTAAATAAAACATAACCTTCTAACTTAGCCTTCTAACTGTTATAAATGACTTCCCCTATTTTTCTTGTTGCTATATGAAGTAACACGCGGAAGGGCTTTACTTTTTTTTTTCTAAATTAGACTGGAGGTACAACCACAGTTCGCCTGATGTTAGGTTTATTGCGGTCGGCCAGGACAACTGTTACCTTAGAGAAATGTCAAGCAGCAACATTCGCGTCCGCTATGCCGGCTTGAGGAGATAAATGTACAACATCCAGGTTACACCAGTGCTGTTTCCAAGCCGTGTTACGTCTAAAATGGTGGTACTACTCCAAGACGGCAGACTGGCCTAATAATAATCACCAGTCTGACTACATTTACGTGAGAATATTTATAGTATTAAATTGAATTTAATCTGTTAATGACCTTAATTATCTTAATTTCCATCTTTCAGTCACATGTGTGAATTTGTAAGGGCTATTGTACACTTTGCTATAGGCTTGTCAGGAGCTTGCAGTTGATGCGTCTACTAGTGTTGACATGCATTGTGTACTGCAGTCACTATTGAGTGCAATTAATTTGTTATCGGTGAATGAGTAATCAGGTCAACAGGCCATGTATACTAGTGCATAAGGTGTGACGATTATAGATGCAGATAAAAGCATTGTACGGCCTAACCATGTCGTCTTTGTTCACACGAACTCAATTCGTAGTGATTAACGTTAGAATAATATCCGTTTAATAATTGTTTAAAGATGTTCAGGTTAAACTAAAAAATACCGAAATAAGAGTAAAGAACTGCCAAACACTCCTAGAGTGTTAAAATTGCCTGCATTTGTTGTGAAAAAAAAAGTATGTACTGAAGATGTGGCTGTATGGATTTGTTCCCCTTGTCTTCCCAGGACGAAAGAACTGAGCTAAAAAAGGAATAAAAAAATATGTTTGTCTTTTTTTCGATAAAAATATGAATAAGGTATAACTATAACTAGGAAAATAGCAGCACGTAGACATTTGTCTGTCATAGCAGTTGACTTTCGATCATGAACCGGCGAAGGCTTTTTCTACTAACTACCTATATATTCTATACTAATATATAAATGTGAAAGTTACTCTGTATGTTACGCTTAAACAGCCGAACGGATTAATCTGATTGATTGTTCGGTCATGGAATTACATCCATGCAAATTGTGTTTTTTTTAAGCTTCGATAACCTTGGTATTATGATAACCTGCTTGTCTCATATCATTGCGTCAAATAGCGTATTTGTTCTACAAATTAACCGTTTTCTTTATTTAGTCAGTGATTGTTAATTACAGAGAATTAACGGTTATATGAAGAAACTACGTTAATTATAAGTTATAAGTAACTACCCGCTTAAACGCTATGTCATCTAGCGTAATGGATAAATGAGAAAGAGATAGAAGTATAAAAGAAAAATACAAATAAATACAAATGTTATTTTATTAGCACGTCTGCAAAATGTATTTTTTTAGTTACTTTCACTCGTTACGTAATGTTGAAAAAATGCACAACATTTTCTTGTTTAAAAAAAAAATATTATTAAGTGTAATTCTCAAAATTGTCTCTGGGACTTGAGTATGAGTTAACATTTACGCTGTCACGGCGTAAAGTGAGGCCACTCCACCAATAGGATCGCATAATTTGAACTTTTTAATGGTCAAATTAATATTGTCTTATACTTGGGCCTGGACTGGGACCATAATAGTAATATAATGTTATTTTTCCGATTTTACTTGTATTTAAAAAATAATTTATTCTTCGATACGGAAATTAACGAAATTAATTGCGATATTAGATAAAGTTATACCGTTAGTAAAGATATATTGTCAACTTATTAGTATCAGTAACTTTATTCAAATTTAACGGTATTTTTTGTAACGTTACTTTAAACGGAATTTTTGGGTATTAATACTGAATATACTGTTAGAAGACACTGCCTAATTGGAAGAAAGAAAAGATTGGCGATGTAGAAGCTCTATCTATATAATGGGGCGTATTGCCAGGCTCGTTCTCTGCGTCGTTATACTCGGACTGAAAGTATCGTAGCGTGGTGATATCCACGTGTACATTTTTGTTGATTTGAATCCTTGTTGTCTATTACCAAAATTAAATGTAAATCTAACCGTATTGATTGTTAATTATATTAAAAACTACAAATCGCTTCTGATTCCTATAAATACCGTATTTCAGTGTCAAGTAAAATATCTCAGTTATTTGTAAGTTATGTTTGTGGTAACCTTGTCTCAGAGTCAATGTTTTTTCTTTTTATTACTTGAGGTAAAGTTTTTCCTCATTTTCAAACTCTGAATTAAAACAAATTGCTTTGTAAGTATATAACATAAAATTGAGAGCGGCCGTGGTCTAGCGGTAAGACGCGTGAACTCACGATCCGTGTTGAGATGGATGAGACCCGTGTTCGAACCTCGCTAATTCTGACCGGTACCAATGTAACTTTGTTATATGTACTTTGGTCGCTCAGTGCCTATAGGCACTATTAAAGAGTGGTAGGCATACTGATGATGGTTGTTTGTCCAGTCTGCCGTCCTGGGGTAGTACTACCACTTTCGAATGTAACACCCGTGAAGTGCCTTTGTCGCGTTTCGGGAATAGTTTGAAAGTAACCAGGTATAGCGAGAGGAGTGTACACTGGCAATCTAGGTAGTGCATATTCGTCTCCTAAAGCCGGCGTAGCGTAGGCGACTGCTGCCTCTACTTTCTCTGTAGTAGCATTTGTTTCCGTTTGTGGACCGCACTCTAGCTTTACATCAGGCGGAGTGTTGTCACATGCCGAGCTACAATAAAAAAAAAACGGTTGTCTTTTAATTAAACAATAAAAACGATGGAATTTTTACCTTGTAGAAATCTGCCAAGCCACAACCTTCTAATGCAAATAGACACTGAAGCACTGAGATATTTAAGAAAGGTAGGCGATGTAGATTTATTATGCTTAATAATCCATTACGGATTGGATCTGAATTTGGTTTTTTCCTTCAGATATGAAGTCGTAGACAAAAGTAATTTCTCTATTCTTCCACTAAATTGTGGAGTAATCTACCCAGCCACGTACTGCGACTTCAAGGGATCCTTCTAACGCTGTATGAAGGGGCTTTTCACTAAGCTGGTAGAGCTTTTTAGGCAGCAGTGGTGCTTTTACTCCTTATAATATGGTTTCCTTAAAAAATACAATAAAAAAGTACCTAAATCTGTTTCCTAAATCCAAAAAGTGCTTATACACGAAGTAACCAACCAAACAAGTTTAACAACTTTTTGCTCTATATCTAGTTACTTAGTTACTCAACATGTCCTAAAAGGGGGAAGAATGGAAAAACTTTAATTTGGTTCGTTGTAGGCATGAAACTTACCTTTAACTAACTTCGTATATAATTACTTACATACATTAATGATCACGAAGTCTTTAGGATAAAATAACTACTTTCAGGGTTAATATAAGATTTATTTATTTGTTTTTTCTTAGACTATGAGTACTAAGACTGGTAGGCGGACTGATGATGGTTATTAAACCAGTCTGCCGTCCTGGGGTAGTACCACAATTTTCGAGTGTAACATCCCGAATCAGTTTGAAAGTAGTAAGGGGAGTATGCAACGCATTGTCAATCTGCATTGTCAATCTGGATGGTTCACATTCATCTCTCAGGCCGGTATAGCGGAGGTGATAGCTGCTTGTAGAAATCTTCATCTAGTAGTTCTTTTCGTTCATGAACCGCATCCTAGCTTAATATTAGACGGAGTGTGTATATGAAGGTACTTTTTATGAATTAATTTCTTAGCTATTCTTCCTTTTAAACCTTATATCTGTGTAATGCAAAGCTAATTTAATCAATCGAATTGCGGTTATAAATGTCATAAGTCATGCAATTTGCAATAATTGTATTAAAGGGCACGCGACAATACCGCATCTACCGATCATTCCCATGACTTTGTAATTTGCAGCTGAGTTTACTAGGAAATCGTTCTGGTCTTCGTGCACGGCCTCGTAACCAGTTTGGTGGGAAAGGATTTAACTACATGTTCCGTGCTTTTATAAAACTAGACTCGACAATTGACGACGACTTCAGTGATACAATGAAATATATATTTTTTGTTTCAACAGTACCTATATGGCACCCGAAATAATTAGTACAATACTTTTGGCAACCCCACTGGAAAAGTCGACTGAGTTAGTACTCTTTAAAACTCTTGTTGGAAGTTGGTATTTAATAGAAAATTTTCTTCTAAACGGTTTTTGTATATGTTTTTAGACTCAACTGTCGAGAGATATACGTATGTATTCCTAGAGGATGGTCCTCCCAATTCTCAAAATTAATTTAAAAGATGTTTTAGTCGTGACCTAGACTTTTGGGGCATGACGTTTTCTTTCTTAGGGAAAGAATAATTTATGGCCGAACGAAGTAATTTTTTTAATTTGATGTCCAGACATTTATTGGGAATTATTTAAAGCTAACGATATTAAAGAAAACTAGTAGTGTTATTTTATTTTCTATAATTAACTTCAAAAAATTAAAACATACAGACTTACGACATCGGTGAAATGGTTAACCACGGCAGTTTATCGAAATTTAAGGTTACTTGTAACGGCCTTTTTTGTATGAGAATTTGAACCGAGAGTCTTAAGCAATTACCTAGTAATTCTTTGTATTTTATTACTTCTAGTTAAATGTTTTCAGTATTCACTGGCGACCTATGTAGGTACCCAGTTTACTGTAATTACTGACAAGGGGACACCACGCGATATCGTCATGCGATGTTAATCTTTTGTACTAGTATTTAAATAGCAATTATGTGTTTTTTTGTTTGTTTGTTTCAAATAGTTTTTTTATTGTAGCTCAGCATATAACTTACGCTATGCCGGCTTGAGGAGATGAATGTTCGCCATGCTCTCGTTATTCCTGGCTACTTCCAAAGTAATCTCGATAAACGACTAGGGTGCTTCACGGTTGTTACGTTTTAATTGCGTAATTCTTTCTATTTATCTATATTTGTTTTTTTATTTTTTTAGCACGTCATATTCATAACGCGGTACTTGTCCCTACATTAATGTATGGAAGTGAATGTTGGGTATGGCAGAAGAAGCAAGAGAGTAGGATTAATGCTGTAGAAATGCGTCATTAAGGAGTGTATGTTGTGCGCGATAGATGTGGTTTGAAAGATGATGTAGTGACGAGGATTGAGAAAGGAATGCTTTGATGGTTTGGGCACATGGAAAGGATGAATGAAAAGAGATTGACGAAAGGAGGAGAAGGCAGACCCAGAAGGGTGTTTTCCGATCAAATAGGAGACATCCTCATGAAAGCTGGGCTGCCTAGTGCCCATAACCGTAGGGCGTGCATGAAGAGAATTGTGGATGTGAAGGAAGCGAGGGTGTTGTGTCAGGATCGTGGTAAGTGGCGTTCCGTTGTCTCTGCCTATCCCTGTGCGAAAAAGGTGTGACAATTGTATTGTATATGACCGTACTCCGCCTGTTGTTAAGCCAGAGTGCGATATAGAAGAAAAATATATGTATACATAGATGCCATGTGGAACATAATTCAATTGTAATGCCATATTGCGAACTCTGGTTTCATTTCATTGTAAAAGGAAATCTTAACGTCTCATTTCCTGACTGCAGTTTATGGCTATAATCGTCTTTTACGACACGACAGGATGGTGGTGAATAGTGATACTATCTGCATTAAAAATGTCGTAAGGTACTTTTTAAAATGTAATTAAGTGTGATTGTTCTATTTTGTTGTTATTTGCTCAATATATTATGGGGACGTGTCCCTTTTTTTTCTCTAGACTGCGTTAGTAAGTAGCGCTCACAAACGACGTCTCCGGTTCGATTCCCGGTTTTTTTATTGATGACACATGTGACCTCGATGGGCCCGATGGTATGCACAGTGGAGGTTCACGAGTACTGACGACTAGATAACCGCTTACAGCTCCAGTCGCTGTTACTATGCCGGCCTAAAAAGGTGCTTTTTGCTTTTAAACAAATATTTATAAATATCATTCTTATATCAATTATGTTAAAAACCGAGTAATATGAGACGAAGGAAGGTAGGAATTGAACGGAAGATGCGCGTGATTCCTGCCTTAATCTGTTTATGCTCTGTGATTTTTTCTCTTTGAATTATATAATAATTTAATAATTGTAATTTATTGTCTGGAGAAGCAAGATTTTTTTTTAACAATTAGATTTGGTGTCCTTAATTATTATTTCTTGTTATGAAATTGCGTTAATTTGAATTGCGAGGAAAAACATCGTTTTTATGTAACAGGAAAAACTGTTTGTAATTAAATTATTCTATAGACTACTAAATGTACTTTAATTTTTTTTTTTAAATAAAATTACGTAGACAAAATTAGATTGTTTCTTGTAATTTGTTATAATAAAAGGTACACAAAATCCCTAAAAAAACATCTTTTATAATATACAATAATCTTGAAAACGATAGCGATACGATAATTTTGGAAAAGTTAGGCTGGTATGAATTGATATAAAATGGTTTATAGGTATATGTTTTGTATTCAGTAATTATGTATGTGTAGAAGGGACTGGTGACGTTATTTCTCTGATTTTTATCGATATTCCAAAAAAATACCGCTATTTTTAATATCGATATCTAAAGTAACGAAAAGAATATTTAAGATAATGTTACCCTGTTATCAAGGCGACAATTGTCTGTAATGAGGAAGAGATATGCATTATTTAACGTTGTTGTTTATTTAACAGTATATTTTATTTATTTTAAATGGTATTTTGTGAGTATCTATTTCAAAGTCGTGTCGATATATCCTTCCTTCCTTCCTTGATGTAGCGTTTAGGAAAGGTAGGATATAATTTTAAAAACAATTTAATTTTATGTTAAAAGGGATTTGTATTAAAAACGTGCGACTTGTTAATACGTACATTGTTGTAAGAGTGCGAGAACAAATAGGGATGTCCTTGTGGTGTTCCACAATTCCGGAACACTCCGGAAATGTTATCGCGGCCTCTGTTTATTTTGTCTTTTACACGTTCTCACCATATTTTTTTTCACGAAGCTCGCTCTGAGATTTTGTGATAAATTATACAAGAACATTACTCACTATTTTGTCTAAATCTTAGTTTTTTTTATTGTAGCTCGGCATGTGACGATACTCCGCCTGATGTTAAGCTAGAGTGCGGTCCATAAACGGAAACAACTGCTACCACAGATAAATTTCTACAGGCAGCAGCCGTCTCCGCTATGCTGGTTTAATGAGACGAATGTGTGAACAGTGCACACTTCTCTACATACTACATACATTCCAAACTGATCTTGAAATGCGACTAGGTAATTTATTATTACTGTTTATCTATATCCTTGTTAAATTTTATATTCAGCGGTTTAGACATGTAAAGGTTACAAACAGACAGACTTACTTTCATATTTATATATTAATATAGATGTGTGACCTGACTAAATAGTCATTTTTTTTTTTGTATTTGCTTTGCAATTTCTAGTGTTGATTTTGGTAAAGCGCATCGTGGCGCGTTTCTGGCGTACCTGTTTCCACAACATTATCTAAACTCCACCCACAAAGACACTCACTAACTTAAAGTAACGTGCATTGTTATTATTTGCCGCGAAATAGGTATCTGTACAATGCTGAGAAAATGACCACTGAAATTGGAGCACAGGAGCGTAACATCACATAAATTCAACAATATAAGCTTTTCCACCGGTCGCCTTTTCGCTGTAAGTTCCTCGGGAGGAGCAAAGGGTGGGTAAATATGTTCCAGTAATGTGTTTTGTTGAGTTTCAACGTTGGTAGAGGTGATTATCTAGGTTTTAAAGTTATTTTTTATGTACAACTATCTTGGATACTTTGATACCTATATTGTGCAATACCACGAAGCCACCGTCTTGCATGGAGTACCTATAGTTATGTATTTTTTTGTTATTTTCATTCAGAATAATGTTTTTTATTTTTATCACATTTGTTTAAGTTTCCAATTTTTCTTATCACTTCTTATAATTTGACATTTGTTAACTTTTCTAGACTAGACAAACATTTTAACACCTCGTGCGTGCACGTCGCACTTCTTTTGTTTACAATATATCCTTAACATTTAAAGTTAATAATTAAATATTGATTTTTCATCTATTACTCGTAAAACAAGATTTTTGTTATCTATTTATTTCTTCAGACAGATCCAACAATGCGAAATGCATAACTAAAAATTTGCAACGTCGTATTTTGCATACCTGATCTAAAAGAGCTTTCGCATGTCTAAAGCTCGTCAAAATAACAAACTCCAAGTATATTACTAAGTATTTAAGTACGTCTATAACACAGTGTGTTTACTTTGAACATGCACACATAAGCTATAAATGAAGATATATGTATAAAGCTGTATCTATAAAGTTTGCTTTACGCCGCTGAATGTTGGTTTAAAGTTTAGGTATCTAACTTAAATACCTATACATTAAAATATTTGCCCGTGGAGTTAAATAAAATATTCAAAATCTGTTTGCCAGTTAACCAGACAGCTCGCGTTTGTTGATTTAAAAAAAATAACAAATTTCAGCGGTAACGTCGTAAATTCAGTGATTTATGTTTGTTCCCGTTGTCGGCGAGCCATCCGTTCGTTCGGACTTCCTTTCAACGCGCGGCGCCGTGTAAATAAGCTGCGAGTACTGTTTGCCAGTTTAACGTTGTAAATTGTTGGAGAAAAACAGACCGGTTGCTAGAGACGCCGATCTTTCTTACATATTTATAAGTAGTTACCCACCCTATGTAATTTTACTCGTGAAACTGAAAACCTCGGGCTCTTTGTAGTTTGTGTTTTAGCATTCATTTTATGGGCGGACCATTAAAATAAATTAAAGAGAAGTAGAATATAAATTAATACATCCAGAGAAGGCAACGGTTAGAAATTCATTCGGTCCTGTTTTAATGAATAACCACAACTAGAACTATTTTGAAAACTCTAACGTTTATTCAACAACAACAAGCGGCCGTGGTCTAGCGGTAAGACGCGTGAACTCACGATCGATGAGACCCGTGTTCGAACCTTGCTGAAAGACCGGTACCAATGTAACTTTGTTATATGTACTTTGGTCGCTCAGTGCGTATAGGCACTATTAAAGAGTGGTAGGCAGACTGATGATGGTTATTTGTTCAGTCTGTCGTCCTGGGGCAGTACCACCACTTTCGAATGTAACACCCGTGAAGTGACCTTGTCGCGTTTCGGGAATAGTTTGAAAGTAGCCAGGTATAAGAGAGGAGTGTGCACTGTCTATCTAGATTCTAGATGGTACATGCTCGTCTCCTAAAGCCGGCATAGTGGAGGCGACTGCAGCCTGCTGAGATTTCTCTGTGGTAGCAGTTGTTTCCATTCATGGACCGCACTCTAGCTTTACATCAGGCGGAGTGTTGTCACATGTCGAGCTACAATAAAAAAAAAACTTATCTCAACTAAAGGTTTTCTTTTGTGTTTTCTTTTTGCGTTCACAAATGTCTTTCTTTTTTTACAAAAACTACGCACGCACTCGATAACGTTTACTTACACGTTTTTTTCCTTACTGTTACGATTTCGGAGAAGCCTTTTCCTTCCCGCGATATTCCGTATAAACAGGGAACTCGTCGCTTTGTTTGCCAGCTCAACGGTTGTAAATTGCAGGGTAATGACTGAGTACGGCCCAGGTTATGCCGGAAGTAATTCAACTCTTACCCTGCATATTCATAGGTGGGTTATTTATTATGTTCGCATTATCCTATTCCCCCTTAATTTTATGTATATATTATTTAGATGTAATATGTCTATTTGGATTGTGGAGAGGTTAGTTGACCTAAATACGACAATAGCGTGTCGTTATGATATGAGAAAATATTGTTTAAACATTTCACACTAATGCCTATTTTGTTTCTATTATTTCGGAATAAAGGCCACGCGTATTTGAAGTAGCTGTGTTCCGGGTATAATAAGATTAGTGTGCTCGGTCAATAGATGGTGTAAATTCGTCTATCCAAGTCGGCATAGCGGACGTGACAGCTGCCTGCAGTCATTTCTGTGTGGAAGCGTTTGTTTTCGCTAGCTAATCGCACTATTTATTATAACTCATTCGAATAACTGTCAGCGGATCGCGTTCTCTGATAGCAGTCATCTCCGTGCATGGATCGCACTCAAGCTTAACACCAGGCGGAGTGCGAGTCGTATGACGTGCTAAATCAATTAAATAATACAATAAAATCCCTGACGAAATTGTAAACTATTCGAGTAATAAATTCAAAAAGGTTTATTAAGTCAAAATTAACAGAAAGGGCATATTATACAATTGAGGAATACATGGTTGATATTAATCCATGGAAGTAGTTGTTATTGTTGTATTATTATTATTGAAATAATAATAGAGAGGAAATAAAAAAGGAGCGTGAAAAAGCACATTCTTGGGCCGGCATAGTGACGACGACTGGGGTCACCGTGTACCGCGGTCCTTCAGTCGTCGGCGCTCATGGACCTCCACTGTGCTTACCACCAGGCCAGTCGACGTCACATGTCGCGTCAATACAAATGAAAAAAAAAAATTTAAATATGATTTATAAGTTACCTCCGTTCATGGATCACACTCTAGCTGAACATCAGGCGGAGTGCGGTCATATGACGTGCTAAATAAAAACAAAATGAATTTGAATTTAAAAAAAAAAAATTCGAGTGTAATTTTAAGCTCCTTTCTATGTTTGTCTCTCCGTATTGAATGTCACGTAGACGGTTGTCAGGCGATTTACGCCTGCTGACTGGTGTTTTCTCTCCCTGCTTTTATGTACGCTCGCAGTTACCTGCCAACTTCATTTTACCCGCAAACGTCAGATACGTATGGCGTTTGGTTCTTGTGAAGTCTTTTAACGTTTTACTTATCAATTTGATAGTTTTTCTTATTTTTCCTGTTAATTTGATACCGTTTCTTTACATTTATATCGTTTCAGTTGCCAGGTAGTCCTTTTTCATAGTCATTGGGTGGGCGGTAGGTAATGCTTCGTTAAATTATATTTTAGTAAAGACTATATATTAAAGGAACGATCCCTTTGTACTTATAAATAAATATAATGGTTAATTATAATTGTTATAATGGAGTTGAGAGCAGGGACCGAAATACCGGTATTTAGTATTGATTCCTAGAAAATACCGTTAAAAGGAACGTTAGAAAACATAAAATTTTTGAATAACGTTATCGATACGACTTCTTCTGATTCTCTCTTATGCTATCGTTATATCGGTATTTATTCGTTACTTTTTGGAAAACCGGTAAAAATTAGAGCAATAACGTTTGGTACGATGGTGCACATTTGTCTCCTCAAGCCGGCATAGCGGAGGCGACCGCTGATGTTGAAATTTTTCTGTGGTAGCAGTTCTTTGCGTTCATGAATCGCACTCTATCTAATTTTACAACAAGCGGAGTGTTGTCATATGCCGAACTACAATAAATGGTTTTTGGCGGCCATCTTGAGACGTCAGGTTGTCTGTTTTGAGTTATTTTCCTAAACTTGTGTTCCTTCGAGTGTTAATGTGTGATAATGGTGGATTATTAACCATTAAATGTTCGTGAACGTGCGTGAGTGTGGGCAAACAATTCAAAAGAAGAGAACCTGTGTTTCCATTTTCCCTCCAAAACACCGTTGGAAGTTTCAGTAAAGATTCTACCACTTTACTGAAGCAATTTTTGACTTGACTGTATAGTGTGATGAATGAATGACTAGTGATGCACAATATTATTATTAACTTGATGCAAAAATATTTACTTTGACACACACAAAAAACATCGCTGTGAAATGTTGCAGTTTGCAGTCAATGTTAAAATCCAATTAATATTGTAGTAAACATAAGTGAATTTGTATGCAGCGAGTTCGATTCGTGTTTACGAACAAAAGTTTTACCAAGATTGTCTAGCTTTATGTCCACACAACTAGACTTCTATAAAACAATGCAGAGAACTCCCTGTGGCACTTGAGATGCAAGTCCCAGCCTTGACTTCTATATAATTCACTTGCATACAAATTAATGTAATGACACTTTCTAGTTTAATTTAATACACTTGAGGGAAATTTTGAATATTATATTTGTTGAAGGGATCGATGTTGAATAATCCTTAGTTTTTAGTTTATTTATGCACGAAATTATATAAAATGCAAATTAAAAACAGTTTTTTTTATTGTAGCTCGGCATGTGACAACACTCCGCCTGATGTAAAGTTAGAGTGCGGCCCATGAGTCCGGAAATCTCTACGGGCGGCAGTCGGCTCCACTATGCTGGCTTGAAGAGACGAGCATGTACTATCTAGACTGACAGTGCATACTCCTCTCGTTATACCTAGCTACTTTCAAACTATTCCCGAAACGCGACAAGGTCACTTCACGACAGACAGACTGGGCTAATAACCATCATCAGTC
The DNA here is from genome assembly GCA_948150575.1 of Tinea pellionella. Taxonomy (NCBI): domain Eukaryota; kingdom Metazoa; phylum Arthropoda; class Insecta; order Lepidoptera; family Tineidae; genus Tinea; species Tinea pellionella. The sequence goes on along the minus strand of OX411259.1, from coordinate 6,079,734 downwards.
TGCCTACCATTTTTTAATAGTGCCTATAGGTACTGAGCGATCAAAGTACACGTAACAAAGTTACATTGGTACCGGTCAGAATTTAGCGAGGTTCGAACACGGGTCTCATCGATCGTGAGTTCACGCGTTTTACCGCTAGACTATGGCCGCTTTTCGAATGTTTATCTGAAGAGTGAAGAGAAAAGTGAGCGCCGAAAGGAGGCGTATTATGTTGGTTATTAGCCTAGCCTATTGTCCTAGGATAGCGCCACTACTTTCAAGTGTAACACTGCGACGATGCGCCCCGACTCGACCCAAAGCCGGGGGCGAAATAAAAATGCAATAAAATTTGTCACAGCAAATAGGTTCTTTAATTGTATATGGCGATGGAACACTCCTAAGCACTAAGATGTAGATATAAGGGATCTTAGCTGTTCTCCGATGCTTTTCGGTGAGCTGCCTGGTCGACCTCGAGCCTGGGCGCTAACCGGATGTCTCCTGTCGGTGCTTCTAGACTGGGCGTGTGGGGGGCCGCAGTATAAGGGACTGCGTAAGCCTCTAAGCCCGAATCTGGTTCCCTGGAACGATCGAAGTCGCCAGATCAGCCTCTGCTCGTCAGGAAGCAATCGCAGCTAGATAATTATAGAAACATCTAGGGTAGAGTGCGATGCGTCGTGACGAGCAGAAGCGGTATTACAATGAGAATTAAGCAAATAAATATAATAAGCCTAACCTAGGTAACCTACAAAATAAGTGTTTGAAACTTACCCAAGGAATTGGGGAAACCACTTGACAAACGTAGAAGGTGGCGATGATTGCACGTAAGGGTCCCTTAACGGGAGGCAATCATGCGCCACGTAGGGCTTCTCCGCTGTCCAAATTAAAATTGATCCCGAGGCGTTATCATTCCTACCGGCCGAGGTCGATGACAGATCGTCGCGGTGTTGTCGACGATCAAAATTTTACAGTGTGGTGAGGGGAAAAATACATAAATAATTAAAAATAAAAATATATAAAAATATTACTACGTTACATGTGAAGTACCATAGGTGTTACGCTTTTCAGGATCAACTTGAAAGTAGCCGGGTATAAAGAGACGAGTATGCCCTGTCAATAGATGGTACATGTTCGTCTTAGGAAGTCGAGAGGCCGTTGCATTGTAGCAGTTGTCCCCGCAGATGGCACGTATTCTAGCTTTACCATCAGGAGGTAGTCGCGTGGCTTCTACAAAAAATATTATTCCATGGCTATTTGTTATAAATATTAATATAAATTTAAGCGTACACAATATTGTAATATATGATAATATTATAAATATTATAAAAACTGTTATTAAAACCGTAAAATATATTGCAACCCTACATTAAAACGATTAAAACTCACAAATGAAGAAAAAATGATTTTAGATATTTATTTTGATATATGCCAACAGCAAGACAATTCGTCTTTCCTCCTTCCTACAACCTGGGATCCTTCAAGCGCAGTGTGAAGAGGCATCTCATAAAACCGGCATGGCGGGGGCGACTGCTGTCTGCGGATCCCCTTTTCTGATAGCAGTCATCTCACCGAGTGCGGTCATATGACGAGCTGAAATAAAAAAAATGCACGCAATACACTTAAAATTGTACAAAAATAACATCGATAATTAAGACGCACAAAGAAGTGAACAATGAAAAAGAAATAGGTAAGCGAAATTAAAATGTAATGAATTCATAATTACAGAAAATTAAATTTAGAAAATTATAAAAAGCTTTTGCTAGATAAGGTCATAGGTTTTGGACAATATCAACTCATTATAGTATAGGTATTCGAATCAGGGATCCGAAAGAAGGAGTCTATCTCGAAAAGTGCGAATTTTGAGTTGTAACAGTGTTGATCTAGAGTTGCAAAATGAAATATTGGTAAGCTCTTTAAAATGACGTGAAATATTTTAAAATACCAAAAGATATAACCTATTTTAAGTAGATTTAAAAACGAATAATACAAATGTTTTATTCAAACCCGATATGAACATATCATAATACCTACTCACAATCGTTTTGGGAGAACGGGCGTTGAGGTTTGAATACATAATGCGTTTTATTAGATACTAGGCTTTGAGTTCGCTATATTTTACTTAAACACATAGGATTTTATTCCTTTGGGACATGACAGTAATGTTACTTTTCCTAAATAATAACTTAAAACTTTAGGTTAGTTAATACTAAGAAGTGAGACTGGAAAAGACGGTGCTTAGGTCTCAATCTCACAATCGAATATTACAAACGAATCTCTGCAGATCAATGCTCTTATCTTTATGCTCTCAGTATACGCCGAGCAAACGGCCAAAAACACGCAAATACTAGTAGGTCCTGTATATGTTAGCCTAAGGCACTTGGCAGTGATGATGGGTATTAAATAGTCTAGTGATCTAATCGTATTTCTTAATCTACTAATAAGTAGCCGGGTACACATACCAATAGTGGGTCCAGTTGACTACTACAAAGATGTTCAATAATATTAGGCGTTACTTTGCGGAAATCCATAACCAAAATTATTTTTCCAAACACTACTTTGCAACTAATTTCCGCTAATCAATGTTAGTGAGGGTAGGTTACACAGCCACATCAGCTGTCAATGTTAGATCCTTCACCAACATACAAAAACCTCTCGACACGTTTCGCTACTCCACGTGGCATCCTCAGGAGACGTGCGGTCGACTTCTCTCCGACGACAGGTGTATTGGATAACCAGATGACCACTAATCTGATGAGAAGGGTTTTGTTTGCAGCGCTAGCTTACTTCAAACATATTCGAAAAATAAATGCCGCATGGAAAACTATAATTTGAGATAGTAATAAAAGTGAGGAATAAACTTTTATTTCCTCCTAAAAGGGAGCAGTTATTTCCTATACTCAAAGTTACATACAATTTCATTGAATCTGTATCTCTTTACTGTTCAATATATATCGCGGCTTAATTTGTTAAATTGAAAGGAAACATTACATTGTTCTGATGGGATTGGGTATATTTCCACAACGCAGTCGGCCGTATTTTGAGATCCTTTCAGCGAAAATAAGCGAATGGAATAAATGAAATGTCCAATAAAGTGGATAGGCTGCGGCAGTTTGAAGAGAGCTCGAGTAATTTAGTGAACTAGGCCGCCGATGTTAGTGCCGCGCAGTGTTGTCGACTAGCGCCCGAAATAAAAGAGCTTATATCCTCACCCGACGGTAGAATGGCTCTATCAGATCATTTAAATAGTTTTATTCTCTAACTAAATTGTTATAGTCGAGCCGGTTTATATCCGCGTCACGATTCTAGAAGGTTAGCCAAGCGCATGCAGCCTTTTATGTGTAATTGAAAAATATGTATAGTAGATGACTGCCGGCGTTCGTCCAATATTGTTTGCACTTCAATTCACAAAATAGAGAGGATGCCAATAAACTGTAATTGCTGAACGTGATACATATACCCTTATCTATCTAATTTGATGTCACTTATTTAGTCAATTTTAAGCTTTATTATTAAAATATGACAAAACTTGAATTAAAAAAATCAACACGCACACGCCGGTCTTAACTGTTTTGACCATTATATTACACAGCGATTAGCGCTTTGTAATGATCGTATCAAAATTTCTTTACCTAACCTAACCTAACGTCGTACATGTTTTTTTTACCACAATTATTCTGCGCGTTTTGTACATAGTGATATATACTAGAGGTGCAAACTTCATACATCTGACATAAAAAAACCGTAATCGTAACCGTAATTGCTTTATATAATTTCTACTAAATATATGTTATAATGTATCTCTGTAAGAGAATGTAATGTACTTAGAGTACTCAATAAAGATCTTAAACCACAATCGTCAAATCAAATACTAACTAACAGAGAACCTAAACGTGGCTGTGGCCCTGTTTTTTGGGAACGTTATTGGACATCCAGTTGTCAATGGTTTTATATATCAATCTTCGGTTATTTCATTAAATTATAATGAAAATTGTCTGATATTTTTTTTTCAGCGAATGTCTGAATAAGGTGTTACGCGAATATAATGTGTCGGTCAGGAGTAGTCAGCAGTCTGTCATCCAAAGTCACTCGTTCGGGTTATATGGCATCATTACAAAGGACATCGAATACGCGCAACTGATTGTCATTTACGACGCCAGAGCCAATACGTATTTACTATGCATAAGGCGTAACTCACGTTATGAGAGCCTCATAAATTCACTGCATTGCAGATTGTATGTCACGAACGACAACATGGCGGCTGATTGATTCGACAACCTTATTGTTGGATTGGGGTATTAATTGCGATCGTACTTAGTCTCGTTAAAACTGGGGCTTCGATTTTGATAGCCGACCGATATGGGAACGGATGAATATTAAATTAATTCCTCACATTTGCTCGAAAATACGGCAATTAACTGCCGTGGGACTTACGCGTTCGCCGCTCGTTTATGAGGTGATAAAATTGTCAAATAGCCTGAAGAGCGATGGCGCGTTGAATACAAAGCGACCTGTGGACGATGCGTGCGAAGTATTTTGCTTTGCGTCATCACTACCCGTTTTTATCTTTATGATTGACTTCCTACACGTGGGGTTGTTTTATGAACTCATGCAATTAGCATTTTAAATGCATGCCATTTAATGAGAATCGTGGCTGATTTGGCAAACCTGTTGTTTCTGCCATTACTCGCATGCTATCATTCTCATGTCTTTATGATTTTTGGCATATAACCTTACAGCCCACTTCTAAGTTGATTCTGAAACTCGACACGGTCACTTTACGGATCACTTGAAAGTGGTGTCATTACCCCAGGATGGCAGACCGGACCATAACAATCATCAGTCTGCCTACCGCTCTTTATTTTTATATTAATTAGTATACTTATTTTGTTTCAGGTATGTACGGTTATTTTATAAAGTATCAAATTCCAGTAGTAAGTAGGAATCTCAGCTTACGTAGATTGCATTCACGTGACACGTAACGAGCGGGCCCGGTCTGGCGGAAACTTGCAACCGACGCTTGTCACCGCGTTGGATATGCAATGGATGTGACACTATTGAGGTCACCTTATGCCATTTCACCGATAATAATATCTACTAGGTAATATTGAAAATTAAACTATTTAAAATATATTTTTTAAAGTTTAAGGCGGGATTGTGAGGTGGGTTAGGATTATTATGACGGGACAGTCTAATCCTACTCGCGCGTTACACTTCATTTCGCGTTACATTTTCCTATTTTAGTATCACCACTTTCAAGTGTAACGTATTTGCGTATGCGATCATCGGTCAAGTTCCAATTCTTCAAAGTCATTGGTATTTTGTCAATTTAATATAAATTCGATAACGAAAGCTTATGTCAAAGTAATTAGAATACGAAATCACAACAGAGGTTATCGTTACAACGTCAGTATTATCATTATTTATCGAATCCTTTAAAAGTACTGAATTTTGACTGCAGCTTGTAAGAAGCCGGATTATATAGAGAATAACGAGAGGAGTGTGTACCTGGTCAGTTTACATTCATCTTCTCAATCTGATATAGCAGAGGCGACTGCACTCTGGGTCTTAAATGAAAGGCTGGGTTGTACGCACTCGTATCTTGACCAAGTGGGGGCACTTGCCAAGCTAAAAAAATAATTGCCAATTTACCGAGTACATCGACTATAATAAAGGTTTTTCAAGGTTACCTCATTAGACTTTTTTATTGACAAAGTAACGATTTCATTGTTTTACGTTTGCCTTGACATAGTACTTCGTGTTTTGTAGTTTAAATGGCTGATTTGATCTTGACTCGTATCAATCTCCTGTCACATAAAGCCTTGTAACAATCGACCGTATTGACATAGATTGACATCCGAAACGACGCAAAGTGCATCCCTCTAATGAGTATGCTCTAATAATTGGCAATTAAAATCGAAAATTTGCTTCTGTTCGATCGTCGCGTTACAAAATATCATTTGACACGGACGGACGCATGTTTATATACAGTGTCGTTTGATTAAACATCAATGTTGTAATTTGAATCTAATTAAAGACGAATGTTTGAATTAAACAATTTTGTTTAAACAATTTGTTAAAGCTGAGAGTTAATTGTTGAGGTTTTAAATAAGCAATTTTCTTATAGTAGTCAGGAATGCGATTTATGAGCAGAGACAACCTTTCACAGAGAAATGTTTGCAGGCAGCAGTCGTCTCCACTGTGCCAGTGTAAAGAGACGAATTTTAACCATTCAGGTTGACAGGATACACTATTTTCATCATAACCGGCTACTTCTAAACTTCAAAGTTGCCAGGCCACTTTTGCTACCCGGGATGCCAGACTAGGACAGACTGCAATTAATTTTATTAAATATAATATTCTTTCTAGAAATTAAATTTGTGCCTAATTGTAGCAATCTTTTGAGATAATATGAATAAAAATAAAAGTTTTGTACATTGAAAAGAGAAGATTAATGAATGCATTTGGTTGTATCAAAAAATAGTGTTAATCCATCAGTATTGTTGGAGTGTATCCAAAAATAGTTCGTAATGCGATCTCAAAAGAATTTCAACTATCATCAGTTTCTTTAATGGCATGGGTAGAGCTTTTTATGTTTATAATAAACAAAGGAAAATGATTAAGCGTCTTTCAGTTTATTCTGGCTGTTATGTTTCTCGATTGTTATAATTTATATTTGTAATATTACAATGAAAAACTTCTTTATTATTGATCATTTTTAAATGACAAATGACTTCTTTTTCTAGGTGATTTTAAGTACATGAGTATATAAAAAAACATCAGGTGAAATAGGTAATAACAATAATTACCTTATTGTACTTCTAAAATATTTGCCAACTTATCTAAGTGACATATTATTCTCAGACTTCAATTTCACTTTCAAGTTTCTAACATGTCACACTTCAAAGAGAGCTCGTAACTTTACAAAATCATTTCGCGTAATTTTCTTACCGCAAATTACGTTCAAAGTAATATGAAACTGAAACTTGTACTGTTTGCGGTTGACAGTTTATACTATCCTTCGTATTTCTGATGACTTAATTTCTCAATTGTTTTTTCTAGCAGCTAGACGTTTAGATAATCGGTGCTTACAGATTTGCAACCAAACAAAATCGCGTCAATGTGCAGGTAATAGATACTGTTATTCGGCGTACTGAATTTGTTTGATTTTTGATTTTAACCTCCAATATACTTTACCGATCTTTATTAGCGAAGATAGAGAGCAAAGGCGCACAATAATAATAATCCTTGAAGTACTTAAATATATTGTTTCAGTTGAAACGATACACATAAATTGTATCCGAAATAATTTCAACTTGGGCTCATTTCAGAGGGAATAAAACATGAAAATGCAATAAAACTGATAGGGCCGATGTAGCAGGGAGGCGCATTGAGCACGCGGCGTGCGTTCTATGGGCACATTACGCGAAATGAACCGGCCTATCTACGAGCGGGCTCCGACGAACTTTCCACCCCGCTGGACTTGTATCGCGGAACTTCGCCTATTAAACAATCCAGGGCGCTCGACACCAACATGACGGTGGTGGCTCTACAATTGCTGTATATGCGAATTATTGGATCCCCAAAGGGACAACGTAAACTTTAATCTTTTAAATACTTTTACCTCTGATAGATCTGATAAAACAAATATGAATCTTTACATTTTGTACCGGAATGTTTAGGTTATTACGCTTTTCTAGAAATAATAAATATATTACAAATAATATAATTCTGGATTCATTAAACAAATAAATGATTATAAGTTATGCCAGTTAATATTACGTACAATGTTTTAAGTTACGTGTTTTCTTCTCATTAAAACAGAGTTGTGGGATGGTGTGGCGCATTATGCCGACGCCAGTCGACGCTCGACGTCGAACATTAAGAAAATTATAAACATTTACCCTGAAATACGACACTTTAGTACTCGCCTCGTGTTAAAACGCCGAGTTTATGGCGGGCCGGAGACTAAGCGAAATGCAAATATCAACTAACGAAGATTACATTTGCGAACTACAATTCGCATTTTACTTTTATTTGCATAATAAAATATTTTAGGTATTTTTGGGAGGTTTATGTTGTTGTAAATTTCTGAATTATACCAACCAGTTAAAGAACTACTAGCTGTTCCTATGAGCCTCTTCGCTTGTACTAGCTTACAGTTAATTTCGGCTTTTCGTACTTTTATTTGTGTTTGGTTTTATATATATTTCTTTTGTTAGCAGATCTTTTTATTATATTTGGTTGGCCAGTTTTATTACTAGACTTGACTTTGCTCGAAAGAAATTAGTCTTTTTAGATATAATTTCATTATTGCTCTGACGTTTTATATCCGGACTAATTTAATTTTATTTACTCGCAGGCATACACTAAACTTTTCTTAAACTCTGTTATAAATAATTATGGAATGAAATTAAAAGGGCGAAAATAAAAAGGGTTCCTAAAAGAATTCGTCCTATTTAAGAGGTTACTCGCGAAAATTTACATTATGTAATAGAGGGTTTTTGTGTAAAAATGTCCAGCCATTTCGTTTGTTGAAGTTGGTTTCTATTCCCTGCTGGGGGCTATGACCACTTTAGACAGAGACAAACTGCCCCCTTGCGCCTTTATTCATTTCAGCAACGTGACTGTAGATTATTTTAAATATACTAATTGTTAGAGACTATTATTGTGGCATTCCCTTGTGGCGTGGCCAGCAACCATACTACGTTTAGTTAGCATTAGTTAAGCGTCTGGGTTTAGCGTTGTTTCCTTTTCAATTAATCATGTAATTTAACAAAGTTTTATGATGTCAGATACCAGTTGTTTTTATGATATTAACTGTGAACTGCCACAGAATTGTCTCCGTTTATTACATACTTGAAAGAAACCATCTTCAGTCTGGCTATCACTCTCAAAAATGTGTTATTTCTTGCATACATTAACCTAAAAAGTTATTTTAGTTTACACATACCCCTGACGTGAGATAAAGTAACATATCAATTGGAACGACTTATAGATATTACAGTGTTCCATTCCCCTCTCTAGTTCGGATCGTTGAAGTTCCGCGATAAAACATTTAGCAACGTCATTATGGCGGCGTAATGTGACGGCCTTCGTCGTAATCGTAAATAAAGTTACTCTTACTTGTGTTATGCGCGTGTTAAATTCCGCAAGGATAAATTTATGTGAGAATTTATGTCGAATTATGCTTTTGAGTGTACTTTACTTACCGTTATAATTGTCGGTTCAAGCGCAACTTCACTTTTCACGTTGGATTCATTTGTTTTTCACATGTGTATTTAGTTTAAAGAATGGTAGGCAGACTGATGATGGTTATTAAACAAGCCTGCAGTCCCCGGGTGGCTCCATGGCATTTCGGGATCAGTTTGGAAGTAGCCGGGTAAAAAAGAGGAGTGTACAAACTATTATATAAAAGTTTAATGTGTTAAAAGTATGCTAAAATTGCACTTAAATAAGTGAATGTTTTTTGAACTTATTTAATTGGTTAAAAAGGTAGCGATCGCAACCCGTGATAATGCAATAAAGTGTAAAGCGTCGAAAGGGTGGAAAACAAGGCGGGCATTATCGTTCATCGCACTAACGGCCAATATCAATTTAATGTCCAGCGCTTTCCAGCAGGACATCACTAGGGGCGCGGAGCTGGCGCTGGCGTTCAGCCAAAGAGCACGTTGCATCGCTGGCTTTTACTGGCCCACGTGAGCCAAGTCACGACTGAACGGTGCCTCAGATAGAAACAACTCCAACTTAATACCATCTATTTGCCGACCGGAACTGTCCGCTGTGAAATATTTGAGACTGTGTCATACGGATGGGAATATTTTTTGATAAAATTCCTAGCAAATTTCTAAGAATATTTTTACGAGTTTATTGTGTAGAGCTTAGAGATATTATGTAGAACCAATATTAACTGTGACATTGCAAAATTGTACAGAGGAAACCTTAAAGTTGTTGCCGTTAAAAAAATTTCTTTTCACTCAAATGAAATTTTTACTTTGTAAAATTGGCTGACCTTTTTTCTTCGTTTAAAAGTTAAATTTTCGAAAACCTTTTTAGCACTTTTCATTAATGTGTGAAGCTGAAAGCTCCTACGTACTGTGAACTATAAATCAATCTGTTGGCCGCAACGTCTGATAGATCACCAGCTATCAAGATGGTGCCAATCATTACAAAATTCAATTTCATCTAATGGTGATTTATATATGTACGAGTAATTCAGCAAAAAACCGCGATCATAAACTTACGCTTTTTATTCACAAAGAAAAGAGTGGTAGGTAGATTGACGATGCTTATTAGTCCATTCTGCCGTTCTAGAGTATTACCATCATTAATAACAACCGCGAAGTGACGGGATCAGCTTGAAAGCAACCGAGTATAACTAGCGAAGTGTGCCCTGAACGGTGCATGCTCATTTGTTTAATAGTATTGGGCGTTACTTTGCGGAAATCCATAACAAAATTATTTGAAAACACTACTTTGCAACTAATTTCCGCTAATCAATGTCAGTGAGGGTAGGTGCACAGTCACATTAGCTCACGGAGCGAAGTCGAAGCGACCACACGTCTCCTGAGGATGACACGTGGAGTGGCGAAACGCGTCGAGAGGTTTTTGCATGTTGGTGAAGGGTCTAACATTAACAGCTAATGTGACTGTGTATCTACCTTCACTAACTTTGATTAGCGCAAAGTAGTGTTTTCAAATAATTTGGCATGCTTATTTGTCTCTTTAACCTACTAGCGGAGGCGACTGTTTGCAATCAGTTCTCCGTGTCAGCGTTTGTCTCAGTATGGGCTGATGGTACAGACGGAGTAAGGTCACATTCTGGACTACAATAAAATACATATATAGCTATATATATATGCACTATTAGATATTTAGTAGTTTTTATTGAAACACGCCATTAACTTTGTTACACTGACATTAACAGTATAAACCAAACGTACATGCAAATAATACACTTTTTTATAGTTTTAAAGCTTAAAAGAGGCCTGAAGTGTATAATCCTGTACAATAATGTTTTGATAATATGAACAGTATTGCATTTAATACATCACTATGGCCTATTAACTGATCGCTGAGGTCAAAGTATACTATTATACTGGTTTTGTAAGAAAATTGCTTCCGAGCTTCGACACGCAAGTATAAATACCACGGAAAGAGGTTTTGTGGGACGCTATAGAATACATTGTTCTCGGAGTTGCAAAATAATGTATTTATAAGAAATTGCAAAGCTTCGGTAAACTTTGGATGACAAATAAATGTCATACATTGAATTAAAGGTTCAAATTAATATAATTGTAATTATAGTTTCTCTCTTTATATTGTATAGTGGAGGTTACCGCTGTCACATGTAAATTTTTAGGCGCTCAAGTTGTTAGAATCTCCATCCGATATACTCCGTTAATCTTGTAACGCGACGAGGTCGCTTAACTTGACAAAAAGGTGGTGCTACTCCGGGACCGCAGACTGGGTTAATATCACCACCAAATCAATACCAAACATCACCACCTAACGAAACGAAATCTAGGTACACTCGTTCGTTCTTATTCGTTCAATTGTGTAATGCAATAATGGTACGGGTATTCTCAAATTGGTTTTGAAATTCCATTTAATTAATTTATGTAAAGGTCTCCAATCTCCATAGACCTTTGTCGTTATGTTGAACTGATTATTCAATTACTGAATTAGGCTCGCTAGATTAAAGCAAGTTATTTCTATAACTATGTTTGCTCTGTTTGGATTTCCTTGTTTGGCAATGTTTTTGGGGACTTTAGCGGTTTGCGATCTCTCTCATATTCAATATAGGGAGAACAGAGTTTACTTTTACTTGACATTTAAATGTAATAGTAAATATTATAGAAGAGACGGTGCTATTTTTTAAATTTATATTTATTTATTTTTAGTCCTAAAATTGTAGTTTTTTTTTAAAGAATAAAAACATATAATTATTCGGTTTGGATTACAGGCAGGCTATTCTTTAACCGTAGAGCCTAATGATTGAAGGCGTGTATTCGATCAAATAACCGTGTTCAAATCATAAAATTCGATACTAACTACAGTTGTATCTGCTCATGTGCCTCACTGTAGCTCTATTATATCATACATATATAAAAAATAGAGCTATTTGTATATTTCTTATATTTGGGTTTGATCTTGATTTTGCATTTAGGGATTTTGTTTCCGGTTTTACCCTCGCCATTGTTGGTACATTGCCAATCCTTACCTCATAGTAAGTACTGACATTAAATGGCGCCTCTTTGATACTTATGTTGATTACTGATCTAAGAATTAAATGACATATCCAATAGGTACATTTCGAGCGTAAATATAGGGCGGTGGGATTGAAACTGGTAGGAGTTAGATCACAATCACCTAAAGGGCGAAAATTAACTGAGCACAGGTGGCCTTTCCTCGGGTTGTGCACCGTCTGATAAAGGTCACGGCTTTAGTCAATTATTATGCTTACGCAACTCGTTCGTGGTTACGTGGTATGTCAGTCGGTCTTGGTCGTCGAGACTCATCTCGGTCCACGGCTTAACCGTGTAATAACTTTAAAATAATCAATTGTATTTCAACTGTTGGTGATAGTGTACGTGCAAGGTGTTGTGTCTATGATTGATTTGTTGCGGTCGACTGCTTTGTGTATTGTTTTTGAATGTTTTTAACAGGAAATTTGGTATGTTATTTAATTATTTATTTAATAATAACAAAGCAGTAGGTGATTCATTTTTTTTTCCAAATTATCTATGCTAACTCGTATGATTTCGTTTTAAATTGAGATTTTAATAATAAGAGTTATGTGTGTATACAATTAATAAATAAATCGGATGTTAGGACAACTTTTCTACATTCGGCTTCCTTAAACATGAAATGTTGACAATTATTTAGTGAAATCTTTGATCAACAACATTTGGAGGCAACGATGTTTGGCATTGCGCCAGTTACCGGTATATTGTTGGGCTGCCTTGTCAGTAAATTAATATCGACATTAACGCGATACACTGCAACTGCTAACGACCTTGCAGAACTGGCAGCGCCTCTGCGACTTCGTTGTATGTTGCCACTCGTGTTGTTTCGTAAATGTTTCAAGGCATCCTGTGTCGGGTAGCCGTCTGCTGCTCCGGTTTTACATAAAACGTTTGGACATCGGAATTTACACAATTTTGTTATAAATATCGCATATCAGTCTTAGGAATGTTGTCAAGGTTACGATATCTTATCTAAATGCTAATGAGAAAAATCTTTAATCACGATTTTAATACATTTAGAACATTGAATATTATTTACGAGTTTGATACTTGGAAGATTATGGTATACTAAGTCACGTTTCCCACGTGTCTGTGACGGCTTTTCTAGACAAGACGGATGATCGACCGTTTGATCTTGATACAGTGTTGACTAGTTTCAGTCAAAATTCCTAAATCTGTCCGCATTATGTGCGGTCACGTTTTCAACGTCCACATTATATTATACTAACAGTGTTATTTCAATGCTGCAATATTGGCATATTAAATTTTGTTTATCTGTGTAGTCATAGATAAACTTTTGTGATACATCGATATAAAATTTTACGCTTAAAATATTATACGAGTTCTGCTTCAAAAGGACAATTTTGGGACCCGCGTGATAAGTAGTAGTGTCTTAACAAAACAATATTTTAAAATAATATCTTATTATTTTATTCAATTACGAGTATATCAACACATCGCTCAATAGACAATGTTTAATTACACAAAAAATGGATATCATTATATTAAAGCATTTAATATAATAAAAACCTCAATTATTGCCCAGTAAAAGTCTAATTACTTAAATAACCCGGGTAAAAAGATTTAAATTGATTGGTGATAAAGAATGTAGATTTATTTTTCTACAAAATAAGTTCGAAAAAAAAAAATTATGGGCCCATTTTTCTTCGGCGAATGGACATTCTCCTTTGTTTTAAATGGGTTTTTTTCTTAAGATACTTAACTCGATAGTATTCGTTTATAGTCCAAGTTTCTAAAGTATGTACGAGGCGTTTTGACAACACGTTCCTCGTGCGTACTACGAAACTGTGGAACTCCCTCCCGGTGTGGGGTATGTGTGTATAATATGGGTCAAATTGAGGGTAAACAGGTACCTCATAGGCAAGCGTGCTCCATCTAAGACCGCATCACTGCTAAACATCTGGCAGGACGTGGTCAAACGCTTGCCTATTAAGCATTTATAGAGATCCTCCGCGATGGTTAAAACCTATATCTTTTGACTACTGGAAAAATAACGATGTAACTCGATTAATAGCAATATTATTTGGTAAAAATAAGGAACTGAGTGAAATTTACCTGCGTTCATTCATGTCACGTGCGTTTTATATTATGCAATGTTGCATTTTAATGACGTACATGTTACGCACCCTCTCACCGTGACGTCAACTAGAATAGCACATCCAGGTAGAGGTAATTACGTCTTACATACCAGCTTTTACGAGTATATGGATGTGTACTGTGTGTATATCGCGGAATTTTATACGTGCTCCTGTAGAGGTAGTTAACTAATTCTTAAAATTTTGGCTACGTTACGAATACACTTTTATTATATAAATTGAATTCTATTTATCACGCCATAAAGTTCAATATTTAGAAAACATATGCGTAAAATTACTAATGTCAAAGCATGTTTTGTAATTATGAAGATTCAGCCATTGTTGTCTATATTGTTTGAAAGTAGCCAGGTATAACGAGAGGAGTGTGCACTGTCAATCTAGATGGTATATTCTCGTCTCCTCCAGCCGGCATAGTGGAGGCGACTGCTGCCCGCAACTTGTACTAGCAGTTGATTCCATTCATGGAACACATTCTAACTTTACATCAGGCGGGCAGGCAGGCTTGTCACATGCCGAGCTACAATAAAAAAAAATGGCCGTTTATTAAGTGAGGAAGGTTTATAAAGAGTAAATTAATTATTAGTAGATAGCTAAAATGATGTAATATACAAATTTCACCAATTTAAATACTAAAAATAGTATCAAACAAAAAGTAAAAGAAAAATATTAATATTTTAATGTAACTTGATCAATAAATAATCAAAATAAATAAATATAATTATTCAAGTTCTAAAACGCATTAAAACGACATTAATAATTTATAATAAGTCATTAATTGAAATAAATTCGTGACCGTAGCGCGTGTAGAGATAGTATTATGCAATCGGTACATTCTCTGTGTGTAGTTTCTTAAGCGTGTACCGTGATGTTTGGCCCATACTCTACAGCCAGAACTGAGATGTAATATAATCATATTTTATATAATTTTACAGACATTTCGTGAATTTTATGATGTAGTAAAATTGTTTTAATTGGTTATCTAACTGTTACAGTTATTTCCTTTTTGATGCGTTTCTTTCTGTACTACTACTACTTCTGTAGTACTACGAATACTTAATTTACGTGCACAATTCTTTTAAGTAGAGTTTATTAGCTTATCGGCGCTTGGAGACACAGCTTTACCCGGTCACTTTACAGCCATACTCTTAACTCCCTGTGCCTATATTGAACTGTCATCTGTAACAAAAGCAAACGATGTACCTGATCTTTAGGGTCTATCTCCCTCTAATCCCATGTCTTACAAAATTCTGCTGGTTCGCGTCGGCAGCGTCAGCGTTCACTTTGATTTCCTCATAGCCTCAGCGCTACTTTTGGTCAGGCTTCAGAGCTTCAACGTTCATATGTTAAGCTAGAGTGCTGTCCATGAGCAGGGTCTATTGCTGCCTTAAATAAAATGCCTGCGGGAAGTAGTCGCCTCAGTTATGACGGATGGTTGTGTTGAGTAGGTTAGCTCACTTGAAAACGGTGGTACTCTTCTCTCTGGACAAGGATGTTAATTATAAGCTCAATTTGCCTACTACTGTTATATTATATGTAGAATTTAGATTGGGTTCTTAATTGAAAATTAGTCGTATTGTAGGTATTTTCCTCAAAAAATTATGAACAAAATAATTAACTATTAATGACTATGGAGGTCGGAGAAGGTGCTTTTTCACACTCCGCTTGGAGGATACAAGGTGATAGGACTGGGAGAACATATGAGAGGGCAAAGCATTGCACTTGTCAATTGTGCGGTACAAAAAAGACGTGCCGAACCGTTTCGTTCGGCTACCGATTCGGTCGACAAAATGTTGATGCTTCCCTCTCCCCCAGTGCGGGTATTACGGGAATGGAAGGACGAGACAGGAATAAGGTTAAAGCGCTCTTCAGAGTATTCACCGTGGTATAGGCGATAGAGGACACACAAGGATGTATATCCCTGCGAAGTTGCAGGGGTTCTAAGCTTCTTGTGACCTCTAAGTCACCTATTACTCGGACAGCTCGACGCTGCAGTGGATCCAGGGCATCGGGGAGATACTTGGCAGTGCCGTCCCAGAGGTGCGAGCAATTTTCCGCGCAGGAGCGAATCTGCGCCTTGTACAACAATAGGCGGTGCACCTTGTTCAGGACGCCAAGTTTGCGAGATGTTGCTCTTAGTGCTCGCTCGATGTGTTCCCTGTGATTCAGGTCGCAGCGAGTAAGTACATATGTACCTAATTAACTTTTTATATAAGAATTTGTTATGCTTCGGTTTAAGTCATTAACGGTTGCTAAAGGAAATCAGTTGCATATTATGTGTAGCCATAGTTTGTTTTTTAAATATATTTTTTAAACATTTTTCGACTAATATTACTAAGTATAAGTTTTTTCTTATTTTAGCACGTCATATGACCGCACTCCGCCTGATGTTAAGCTAGAGTGCGATCCCAAGTTGTAGGAAGGAGGAAAGTTGAATTTGTTGATTTTTACAAGAAACATCGTCCATTGTATAACGTCTTTTGTAACTCGGTGATTTAATTATGATAGAGCTAACTTTTGACCTAATCTGTCTATAACATAACCAGTTTTCAGGCGAATGTTGTTTTGGCTTTCGGCTAAATTAATTATAATTTTAATATAGGTGAAAACTTTATTAACCAATTTAATAACAATTTTCTCATTTGTTAACAGTTTGCATGTTAATATAGCGAAGGTTTTCAAAGGGATCGTTGAGTTATTTAGTGACAATTAATTTTGCTGCCATTCTCAGGTCGCTTACTTAATGAAGTCGACTGTTTTGATACTATGAGCTGTCTTAAGAGTACTACGTTAAACACTAGACGCTCTAGAAGTTTGTTGAAATTTGAAGTTTGCGTCGGGCTAGCGTGGCCGTTTGAAACTTGCCAATATAAAGTTTGAGAGACTACGCGATTCCCACTAGCACTTTCTAATTTCTATTTGTAATCAGCAAAACCCCTGGCTTCAACCATTAAGCTCGGTTAACTCACTAACTCGACAAGCGTTGGCAAGCAGTTTTCCCAATATTTGCTTCACTTCCCACATTATATGTGAAACTTTATCAATTATCGCGTTATGCGGAGAAGTTCTTAAACCGCCAAATACTTGGCTTCCACTTGAAGGGAACCCAACGGTGTTCACGATTATAAGTGATAAGAATTCCAGATATTAATGGACTTTTAGTACTTGTTTTAGGCTTTGCTTCCCAACTTTTTTGCTTCTAATAACACACTCGTCTCTATACTATTTTGTTGGTTTACTTAGAAAAACGGATGAGACAAATATTTAGTAAGATACTTGAGCAGTTAAATACATTCATTGCAATACATGAAGGCATACAGGTGCAATGCTTTTCTTCAAGCGTTTACTTAGGTCCGTCTGCACCAGAAGGCCCGTTAAAATTACTTTTACGGCGACAACGTTACCGTTAGACGTTTACATTTACTCCACACGCGTTAGTGGCATTGATTTAACTTTAACCAGCCGAGATTCGCTGGTTACGGTTAGCGTTAAAGTAAACGTCAAAAATGATAGGCGTGACGATGCAATGGTGTAAACGTAACGGTTAAAGTAAGCGTAAAAGTAATAGTTAAAGTAACTTTAACGGGCATTCTGGTGCAAACGGGCCTTAGACTGCCAATTGCATATTAAATGCCTTTCTTGTAATTACTTGTCAAACTTTAAAACAGCTGTATCTCAAAGCTACAAAAGATGTACGGGCGTATAACAGTTTGAAACATTACGTCATATCCTGATGTCCTGTCTAAAAATTTCTAAAATTATAAAAGTTATTGCAAAACACAGTTTTTTTTTTGTCTACATTATTCTATTATTCAGGTATTATTATTTACTTTCTCTCATTACTACTATTACGTCTTTCAGTAATCCGGTGCTGTCATGACATCTATGTTGCTATGTGTTATGTTGATTGTTAGTGGCTATCTCTCACACAATGGCTGTCTTGGATGTATCTTCTAACGTGACATTACCTTTTCAATTGTCGACTGACTTGTCTATTGTAATTACATTTAAGCGGTTAACCAATGAATGGCCAGTCGAAACATGATCGCTTTAGGGTGCATTCACATTTGCTTCTTGTGCTTTATCTATGTTGTCTTTAATGCAGTTCATGTTTTGTTGAAACAATGTAGAATTCGTTGCACTCAATGTGTACGCAACTTTATGTGTGCAATCGTTTATCACTGTCAGGTCTCAGAGGTGATTCTCAAAGGACTATAGTGTTAAGACGTGAACGGGACAAGCGTCTTCAGTCGGAGTAATTTTGTACGTTAAATTAATTAAATTTGTCATTTTCACCTGCTTTAACGCGTCAACTGTTCGTTTACGTTAATTAATAGTTATTGCCACGTCCGATAGCATTTCGAGTTACATAATTATACTATTTTAATTTAAACCTGATGCCAATTAATTTAATTTAAAAAACATGACTTCCCTTTCCGCAGGTTAGCGCCAACTAACAGCATCTGGATTCCCTATCGACACAAATGTCTATTAATATAATATGTACTTAAGTAATTGTTTCAGGTCTGGATACTAAACTAGTATTTAAAACTTGAAATATAATCTGGATGGTGCACATCCGTCTGCTAAGCCGGCATTGCGGAGGTGGCTGGCGCCTGTAGAAATTTATCTGTATTAGAACGGAAACAACTCCGTTCATGAAGCGCACTTTATGAAATGAAATGAAATCTTTATTGCGTGTTTGGTATTAGGTAATTTTAAAGCTTTACATCAGATAAAATGATATATAATAATTTCACACTGTTATACCAAATCCATTTATTCCCTTTCGTGAATTAATAAATTAAATGTCAATTAGTTGAAATCGTCTCTCCAGATATTAAAGCGAAATCCCAAATATCTGTAAGATACCTAAATCACAGTGTTCTCCATTCACATCTCTCGGGGAAGCTGTCTTTAATCACTGCATATTGATTCAGCGTGCAACTGTTTGAATAGACATATTCAGAACGTTATTGAAATACTGTATATTATGTAACTTTTGAAAATATTTTAAAAAGTAAAGGAAATTAGTTATTTGGTTTGCGGCGTAAGTTTATGATAGTGTCGGAAGGGGCGCTCCCTAGGAAGACCTTTCTCAGTCAGATTGGTCAACTGCTCAGAAAGGGTCCGATGAGGAGCACCCTCAACCGAAGTGCATGCATGAGGGGAGTAATGGATGTGGTCAAAGCGAAAGTGGTATGTAAAGAGAGGTGTCGCTGGCACTCCATAGTTTCTACTTGCCTCAGTAGGAACAGGGCGTGAGCTAAATAGTAACATTTGATTTAATATTCGAGGAGGTGGATTCAATAAAATTAAGAGTAACTAGATAATATTTTTATTAGCGATTTATTACTGATAGCATCTATTTTAATTAAAAGTACATTAATGTATATTTTTATAGGTACATCAATTTATTTCAATTTAATTGAATTCAGTTACAATGTTACTTATGTCTCCAATAACTTAGTATTAAGTTGATCGAATTGCGCGAATGGATCGTAAAAGCGTCCAAGTGCAATAGCTTCCAATTATATTGTCGCAAACTGCCCTTCGCTGAGTGGTAGTGCACACACTCCTTCTTACAACTTAATTAATTAGTTACACAATTTTGTACTCTAAGTTTATGTATTAGATGTCAATGTTGTTTGATATTCACTGTTGTATAATGAATATTGTGTTCATGTGTTTGAGATCTATTTACTCGAAATCATTTCGTCTCGTAGTACGTCAGCCATGAGTGCCTTTCTTCATAATGTGATCGGGGAAAGGTCAATTATAATTGATTGATGCTAT
Organism: Tinea pellionella; assembly: GCA_948150575.1. Lineage (NCBI taxonomy): Eukaryota > Metazoa > Arthropoda > Insecta > Lepidoptera > Tineidae > Tinea > Tinea pellionella. Next base: position 6,059,603 of record OX411259.1, on the reverse strand, counting down.
TATTTTTGGAAGCGATGTGATCATTGTTTTCAATATCACATCATATAAATGATGGAGCCGTTGTTCGCTATAATTATCACAGAATATGTGAATGATGTATTAGTTTTGTTGGTCGGAAAATTGGAGTAATTGATGCATTGGCTAATAGGCAATTTAATTATATAATATTGTCAAAATGATGGATTTATTTTTGTTGCAGATCAGTTAAGAATTATCCCATCTATCAAATGTATTAGATTATTTTGTAATAACTACATGACGTCATTGTGCACTTTAGTAAAATTTATATTAAGTTTAGTTAGGAGTATTGAATATACATGAACCCTACTCCTGCCGTAGTCGATATTGAGACACATTACGTACATTTAATGGAAACACGAACTGACGCTCGGTTCGAGTGGTGCCTTCGTAATTGGGACTTGGCACACAAAGCGCCTTTTACGATCCATTCCACCTCGGGCTTCACTATCTATACGCTATGAAATGACCACAAAGACAACGACTCCCGCCTTGATGTCGAGGTGCCACTACAAATGTAATTACAAACTTAAATAACGCCGATTCCGTTTTAGTGCTCTTAAACTCAATAATTGAATGGTTGCACAATAAAAAGCTTCCTCACTGTCGGCATTGGCAAAGAAGTTTCCTTCCAACGACATTGCACTCCCACATGTCTACTTTAATAGATTAAACTTGTCGGAATTACAAATTAGCTAACGACCGACTCCATTTTCTAAATTGCATTAGACACTTTTAATTAATTTTGTCTGAAGATTGATTATATTTATATATTTTAATCTGGGCCGTGTGATAGGGTTATTAAACTGCAGTATAATTTAGATAATTGTTACTCTGATAATCCAATATTAGAACGAACGAACGCCATTAGTCGCGATTCCAGTTTTATGTTGAATTATTCAGTGACCTGCATTTTTTCGTATTGTAACGAGCGGCATTTATTGAGATTGTTTAATCGATGTGAAAATCACTTAACGTGATTGGCTCGTTGGATTGCACAGCCTTTTTGTTTGGAGGATTAAAACTGCATAATTTTTGCATAATCAACTCATATGGCTTAGCTGACATTTTGTATTACATTCACTATTAAATTTAAACAAAGTTTAGATATTTATTGTATATTGAGATTTACATTTTTTTTGTAGCTCGAAATACGACAACTATTGCTACCACATAGAAATTTCTGTAGCAGCAGTTGCCTTTGCTATGATGGCTTCAGGAGACGAATGTGTACCACCCAGGTTGACAGTGCACACTCCTCTTGTTATACCATTTAAAGAATCATATTAAGTATACATTCCTTTCATAGTAGCTAATTACAGAAAATGTGGAATTTATCGCATTTGTCGTTGAAATCCGACCAGCTTCATCGGATAATTGGTAAGTCATCGAGCCAGAGAGCGATGATACCAAACCATAATGCATCACGTTATAAACTGTTTATTTAGTAAATCTAATCCGGTTAGGTCTATTGGAGCGGAAGACACATGGTGCATTATGTAAATGAACGTTTATTAGGTATATGAACTTCAAACTGATCGGTGTAGAGATGTTTTCGAACGTTTTAGAAAAAAAAGTGAATAAAAGGTATTCAAAAATATGATCTGTTTGATTTGTTATAACACCCATTGTCGTCTCTATATCAAAATGTAAATCATGGGGAAAAAATGGTATCGCACACTCCGGATCGGAGATAACGGAATTCGCTTACAGATGCCATTTCCTACACAAATAAATTGTGGAGGCGTTCACGTATCGCTCGAGTAAATTGAGAAATCATTCAAATATCAAATGCTGGTGACGGGAGGAGTGTATCGGACACCCGGCCGGATATTGTATTCGCTTTAATACCGACTGCTTACGTGGTGCAAAATCGATTCCCTTGTTTACCGTGCCTTGGGCTGTATTGCTCAATTATAGTTCTACAAGGCAACTTTTCTTTATTTTTATGTCAATGTTTAATGCAGTTTTGAGGAGTTTTGGCGGTCATCTTGAGACGTCAGGTTGCCTGTTTTGAATTATTTTCCTAAACTTGTGTTTCTTCGTGTGTTAATGTGTAATAATGGTGGATTATTAACCATTAAGTGTTCGTGAACGTGCGTGAGTGTGGGCAAACAATTCAAAAGAAGAGAACTTGTGTTTCCATTTTCCCTCCAAAACTCCCTAGGAAATTTCAGTAAAGATTCTACCACTTTACTGGAACAATTTTTGACTTGACTGAGCCTTGACCTGACTATTTGGTGTGATGAATGAATGACTCGTGATGTTATTAACTTGATGCAAAAATATTTACTTTGACACTGGCAAATTGTTATACGTTACGTTATATAAAAAAAAATCAGTTTTGTTATTGTTTAATATTTTAAATGTTTTGATTGCAAACGTGAATAATTTCCAAACAAACGCTTGTGTTTGTTGGAAGGAACGCCGGGCACGCTCTTTTCTCATCAAATCGGTTGGCGACTGTTGCATAATTTTTTTTCTTAGGTAGTAGTTTCCGTTGATAGACCGCATTCTACCTTTGACCTCAGACGGAGTGTGGTTACATAAGTATATGACGGGGTACTTCATAAAAAGAGATGATAATTAATAACGTATAGGTACAATTGTTTACTTAAGTACTAAATATGTATACCTACACAACGTCACATATATTCTTTAACTAAGCAATCTTATCTAATTACCGTGAAGATTTTTCCAATAATGTAATATTAAACTGTTCCCTTCTACTAATTAATTGATCTACTTATCGTGCGAGGATGTTTTAATTAAAAATACTGATTTAGCTGTAAGAAGATAAATCAATTTGTTATCAATATATTTTGCTTATCTATAATACGTATATCTTATCTATATATGGTTTTTTTTTATTGTAGCTCGGCATATAGCAACATTCCGCCTGATGTAAAGCTAGAGTGCGGTCCATGAACGAAAACAACTGCTACTACAGAGAAATTTACATGCAGCAATCACCTCCGCTATGCCGGCTTGAGAAGACGATGCACCATCTAGATTGAAAGTGCTCGCTCCTCGCGTTATACCTGGCTACTTTCAAACTGTTCCCGAAACACGACACGGTCACACTACAAATTTCAGCATAATTTAATATTTGTAATTTTACTGAAAAGTATTTATAAAGTGCATTTTATTTAATATATTTTTTCTTTTTATTCCAGGTAAGCATCAAAAAGAAGAATAGCAACAATATAAAAGTACATTCCGTATTTTGTTTTGTTATTTCGGAGAGGTATTGAGAAAATACCGACGTCACTTTGTCGCCGCAGGTCGCCGTTCAATTTCGAAGTGGCCAATCGAACCCTGACCGCGAATAAAAAGTCCTCACGGAGAGCAATAAGTGCCGCCATCAATGTCGCGTTAGCGCCAACACAATAAAATAGAAAGTCTCGGGAAAAAGTCGTTCGTGCGGTTTCCACGTCGTGTCGAGGAACCCCTTTGTGGAATTACACACAATGCTCCAGAGAGATAAACTTTTTGACTGCCTCGAGAATCTTCGCTCAACTGATTTCATATCTTTTTAACGGAATGTCACGTATTTTGTTCGTCAATTTGTTTCGATCTAATACTTGTAATGATATTATGTTTTAAAGGGTACCTACGTGTTCATCTCTCACGTATTATGATATTATGATATTTATTTATTTATTTATTTAATGACATATTAACAGTTAATATATTTCACGCTCTATATAATACAGTTAATTTTTTATTCTTGCTAATATGCACAACATTCAATGTGTAACAAAGGCTAAATAGTTGCAGATGATAAATCTATTTATTTATTTATCGTCGTCGATAAAACTAAAAAGAAAAATTCTTCAACACATTTTGAACACTTTTGATTGATGCCGTAATTGCGCCCTCGCTGCAACTTGCTGTTTGCCTATTAGAGTTTGATGCTTACCTGTAAGAATGCTTGTTAAATACGTGGGTTCCATTCCCATTCCAAAGCATCAATTTTCGCATTAACTATCTTAGACATATTTAACTTTTATGCATAAAAAATAATGTCATTTGAATTTAAACAGCTTGTTTAAATCACGCGTTTCAGTTTAAAATTATATAACTCGCGCCATTAATGTGTTGCCAGATTACAAATTAATGCTTTGTTTGTCTCGTATTATGGTTTATTTAGTATGCGGATCTTGCCATTCGAAATCGAGAGTGGATTCGCAGCTTGTCGATGTTTCGTCCATTCACTTTCACTTGAACGTTAAACGTTTATTTTAATACTTTATTTTGTTTGTTTCTGCTTGCATTTTATTAATAGATAACGTAAAAGTCTAAATATCGAAATTGAGGTACAAAAATAAATTGAAACCTAGGTATTGTATTGTTCTTAACCGCAAGACGCGGAACTAACAAAGCGTTTTGGTTTTGCAATTTTTATTATACATTTATATTGTGGTTAAAATTACCACTATTATGAACAAATTGCAAATCAATATTAAAATGTGTCACGCATTTAGTCCTACAAAACCCCTTGGGCCTAAGTCAAAAGCTCAATGAAAATTTGATCTAATCGAAAACATGAATTGTTTCGCTGCCACCCAAGTGAAACGTCAAATACATTTGTTTTCAGTTAGATCCAAGTGATAACGTTTGGCTTTTGACTAAGGCGCAAGGACCAGCTTAGACAATAGAGGCAGAACAGAGCCGCGCTCGCGCATTTTAAGTAGCACCTAGACCCGAATGTATGGTAATTCGCCTGACGTTATACTAACCACAGACAAACGTCCACAGGCATCAATCGCCTCCACGCTTGTATTCGGCTGTCGGCTATTTCTAAGTTTATCTCGAAACGAGACTAGGGTATACGATTAGTTCGCTTAAAAGTGATGGTACATACATGGTGCAACATCAGTACTGGTGGTATACCACTATTAATTAATGTCCTATATTATAATACACCACAGCACTGAGCGACCGAAGCATATGTAACTATGTTAGTTTATATTCACATAAAGATTTTGGCGGCACACACAAAAAAATCCCGGTAATGTTATGATCCGATATTTATATCAATGCATTATGTATTCACTTCTCGATATTGGGTTTATTTATTATAGACACGTGTGAAGGGGTATTGAAAGAAATATTAGTTTATATGTTGCAGGGTGTGAGGTCGCTGGAATCATTGTCAGTGTAACTTGTGTTTTATTAGCCCAGTCTGCCGTTCTGGGGTAGTACCATGACTTTCACGTAACATCTTTGACGAGAGGAGTTTGCACTGTCAACCTGGATGGTGCACGTTCGTCTTATCAGGCCGGCATAGCAGAGGCGACTGCCGCCTATGGAAAGTCATCTGTAGTAGCACTTGTTTTCGTTCATGGGCCGTACTCTAGCTTTATGTCAGGCGGAATGTTGTAATATGTCGAAATACAATAATTAAAAAAATAACTAAAACTAATAATTATGAAGTATTGTTATAATGAAGTGTTACTTATAACATTTAATTAAAAATGTTTTTATTTATATGAGGGAATTGAGATAAATTTTATAAAATATAGGTATGTAATTGCGTGGCAAAGTGTGTTCCAAATTGATGGTTTCAACTTTTAGTAATTTTTATTTTTAATTTAAAATCAATCAATGAATAAAAAGTAATTTTGGTATTTTGTAAATCTCTGTATTGAAGATAAAAGCATTCACATATCTTATGAAATTCTACATTACGTTTATGTTAATAAAAATTGTAGTCGTGAATATAAATACAAAAGATATAGTTTTGTTCCGTAACTATTTGTAAGTAGGTGGTATACGAGTATAACCGTTGTCACGTTTTTGGCTGAACACTTGTATTGCATCGATCGTAATACGTATGATATTTGAGACGGGTCACGTGTTGAGACTTCGAGTTTGACTCGTATTTGATCTGTAACTTTTGACCTTCATTTTGGGACCTCTTTCTTTATTTTGCATTTAATATCCTATAGCAGTATTTATTTTATTGTGTGTATGTATATATTGTATATTTTATTTATGTATTTACTATAATTATATACTCTATCCCCCTTACCGCCTCTCACCTACCCAAAGGTCGACTGGCAGATAAAGCCTCACGGCTTTAAGTCCACCTTTTGTAAACTTACAATAAAGAATATAAATAAAAATAAAAATAAATATCCTAATTTATGTAATAAGCTCAAATATTGCATTAGAAAAAACCTAATTGTTCAATAACCCGGGTGAAAGAATTAAAACTAATTGGTGATAAGGAATGTAGATTACGAAATCGAAGAAAAAAATTGTGGGCCCATTTCTCGTAGCCGTTCGCCTTCGATTTGTAAGAAAGGTAGGTATAACTTCACTAGTCTAACAAGTTCTGCGAATTTAACATCTAACTAAAGGTTATACATTCCATTTATTGGGGACATGAATTATATGTCGTTCAGATGGGATATACATTATATATACAATAGTGTCCCGTGTAACTGACACCTCGTTAGTGTGGCCCCGTCCTTTTGAATAGTATTCATTGTGACGAGGGCTTCTTCGTACTAAATTAGGGCCCTCATTCGCATCAATAAGCACGATCACAGTCGACGGGAAACCTTAATTGTTTAGTTCGAATTTCGAATAGTTTTTTTTTGGAATTTCGTTTCTGTCGAAACCCTAATTATTTCGTTCGAATTTCGAATATTTTTTGGATTTTGTTTTTGCTGAATTTTTTTTTTATATATGGCATTATAACAATTTGCCAGTGTAAAAGTAAATATTTTTGCATCAAGTTAATATTGTGCATCACAAGTCATTCATTTATCACACTAAAGAGTCAGGTCAAGTCAAAAATTGCTCCAGTAAAGTGGTAGAATCTTTACTGAAACTTCCTACGGAGTTTTGGAGGGAAAATGGAAACACAGGTTCTCTTCTTTTGAATTGGTTGCCCACACTCACGCACGTTCACGAACACTTAATGGTTAATAATCCACCATTATTACACATTAACACTCGAAGAAACACAGGTTTAGGAAAATAATTCAAGACATATAACCTGACGTCTCAAGATGGCCACCAAAACTCTTGCTGAAATTTAATACACTTTTATAGAGTGGTAGGCAGACTGATAAGGTTATTAGTTTATTTGAATTACCTAGCCTACCTACCTCATCCCTGTGGGAAAAAAGCGTGACAATTGTTGTTGCTGTTGTTGAATTACCTAGTTGGTCTGCCTTCATGGAGTGGTACCACCACATTTAAACGTAACACCCGTGAAGTGACCTAGTCTTGTCCAGTTTGGAAGTCAGTCCAGCAGCCGGGTTTGATACGCAGAGGCATCTGCTGCCTGTAAATATTTCTTTGTGGTAGCAGTTGTTTTCGTTCATGGACCGCACTCTAGCTTAATATCAGGCGCAGTGTAGTCACATGCCGAGTCACTATAAAAACATAATAATGTACAATCGAAAAGATGTGAATAAAAGTTACCATCTCTTACTATTATATCATTATCGTCCTTCTCTACTATGTTTTTATCATACCATAATACGAAAATGTGCATTATCTTATCGCTAATTTTATAATTAATACTAGTTTTTTGGGCGCGCTTCGCGGCGCTGAAAAAGTTATTTTTCGGGTAATTTGAAAAAAAATTTTTTTTTGAAAAAACAAATTATGGATATCGAAATTAGAGGGCATTCCCTACAACCTTTGTTTTGGGAGTTCGGCCCCATCTCGTTCCGTTTCCGAGATATCGGCATCGCTTCCGGTCCAGAGTCCACTTCCGGTCAAAGTCGAGGTTTTCCCGGGGTCGCGGGACCGCCCTCTGCACGCCACAAAAAGAATCACCCCTCTAACCCCCCGGCAAGTGCTTCATTATATATGTCAGTCAGTCAGTGAGTGAGTGGTAATCGAGCTGTATATAATATAACTAGTTTTTTGGGCGCGCTTCGCGGCGCTGAAAAAGATTTTTTTCGGGTAGTTTTGAAAAAAAAATTTTTTTTGCAAAAACAAATTATGGATTTCGATATAAGGGGGCATTCCCTACAACTTTTGTTCCGGCACTTGTGCCCTATCTCGCTCCGTTTCCGAGATATCGGCGTCACTTCCGGTCCAGAGTCCGCTTCCGGTCAAAGTCGAGGTTTTCCCGAGGTCCCGGGACCGCCCTCTACACGCCCCAAAAAGAATCACCCCTCTGACCCCCCGGCAAGTGCTTCATTATATATGTCAGTCAGTGAGTGAGTCAGTCAGTGGTAATCGAGCTTTATATAATATAACTAGTTTTTTGGGCGCGCTTCGCGGCGCTGAAAAAGGTTTTTTTCGGGTAGTTTTAAAAAAAATTTTTTTTTGAAAAAACAAATTATGGATTTCGATATTAGAGGGCATTCCCTACGACTTTTGTTTCGGCACTTGTGCCCTATCTCGTTCCGTTTCCGAGATATCGGCGTCGCTTCCGGTCCAGAGTCCACTTCCGGTCAAAGTCGAGGTTTTCTTGAGGTCACGGGACCGCCCTCTATACGCCCCAAAAAGAACCATCTCGCTAACCCCCCGGCAAGTGCTTCATAATATATGTCAGTCAGTCAGTCAGTCAGTGGTAATCGAGCTGTATATAATATGATTTTGATTGTGATGCTGACTGTACTCTTATGAATGGATGCCTTTAATTAACACATTTGCAGACTTGTTTAATTAATGTTGCTACGACCATCGCTGGTAACTAATTCCCGAGTGTTCATTATTGTTCTGACGGTTGTTACGGGTGAATATCAGGCTATGATTATTAATAATAATACCAACTAATATTATACATGCCTTCCTATGTTATTAGTTTGATATTATATCTATTGAATAATTTATAATAAGTTGGCAATTCCGAATAATTTGAGCGGCCGTGGTCTAATGATAGAGGAGGGATCTCACGATCGATGAGACCCGTGTTTATGTGCTTTGGTCGCTCAGTGCCTGTGAGACAAACACTAGCTTAGTGCAGTTTTTTTTTAAATTCAGTTAGTGTGTCTGAATTTGAAAATTTTGAAAAATAAAAAAACGTATGTGAGGCTGTAACTGACGATGATTAATAGCAGACGATGGAGCCCTAATTGTTTGTTCGAATTTCAAATAGTTTTTTAAAATTGTTTTTTTGGAATTTTAATTTGGTTGGGTAGGCAGACCGATTTGTTTGTTCGAATTTCAAATAGTTTTTAATATGGTTGGGTAGGCAGACTGATAATGGTTGGTTAGTATATTAATTTAGTCTTCTGTTCTAGGGTAGGGGTTCTACATATTTATGGTGATCTAGTCTCGCTTAAAAGTAACTGGGAAGTCTTGAGGCTTGAGAGAAGTCTTTTGAAATCGCTATAGGGGAGGCGATTGCTGCTATTCCTCTGTGGTAGAGATTGTCTGTATCTAGCCTAACATTAGGTGGAGTGTAGTTATATTTTAAAATCGACCTTGACTATCTCTAAAACCTCGATATAATACAATCTCTAACTTGGTAATACTTACTTTAAATTCTATTGTTTGCGATGTCTGATGAGATGCTTGCGTGGATAGTGGTTCTAAAGTAGGTTTCGTTTATGGAAATAATCGTTCTATCTTTACTTTTGCAAGAGATATAATTTTTTCTAAAAAATGTAATCTTTTAAATTTTATTTTTAAATTGTATCTAGAGGACATTAAGCTGTGACAAAGATAAAGTTTAGTTTGAGAATGAAATAATGCGGGGAGCCTTCAAAGCCAATATTAACTTTTCAAACAAATCAAATTCTACTTTACATAAAGAAACATTCCAAGTTTTTCTTTGAAATTAAACTAATTTACATTTATGCATTAGGTTAATATTCAACGAATGTTATTTATTATATATCTTTTATTGTATTTTAAAACCTAATTTTAACATAACATAATATTAGGCATTTGTATCCTGTATTTGTATGATGTGTTAGCATCACTACATTTTGTATGACATGTTTTCAGGGGATAAGCACGAATTAACCTTAAATTTTCGAACATGTTTGATGCTCATTTTGTTGGCAACACTACAGCTGCCACTAATGTCAGAAGATAATAAAAAATAGACTAAAATAAAGATTAAGAAGTTTTAATTTATTTTTGAATAATTAAGTATTCAAAATACTGTTTTTTTTTTTTAAATCGAGTGCTTGTATCATAGGCATTGGGCGAAGATAGTACGTTTAACATAGTTACATTGGTACCGATCAGAAATTAGTGAAATTTGAACTCTGGTTTCATCAATCGTGAGTTCACGTCTCCAAACGCTAGGTCACGGTTTTTTCAATATTCCAAAAAAGTAAAAAAAACTGCTATATCATAGTCGATGTGCCAACAAAATGTGCTCGTAGCAAATTTGATCGAGAGTCGAAGGTTGGTTCGTGCTTCGGGGACCATTAGTGCGAACAAAAACCAAAATCAAATGAAATTAAAAAAAACTGCCTGGACCACTATTCTTGAATGTTCTTCCATTCTTAAAACGTATATATTAATTTATATCACTTAGCTTTTCGAAATTATTTGGCAATTGAGAATCGTAGGAAAGTAGTAAGTAGTTCCCGTTGGCTATTAAAAGTAGTAGAAATTTAAAGTGATAGAAGTCAATAAGTTTACGTTATACGTTTACGTTAATAAATACGTTTTGAGTATAGAGAATTGGCCTCATGAATTGCATTGATGTTTTGATGACCGCGTTTAGTCACGTTTAGTTTCTATGGTGTATAGATAGATAGACACTTTCCTTTACTTTTTGATATTGTTTCTGTCTACTGCTCACGACCACGCTTCGACCAGAATCATACTTTAATCTAGTTTCAAACGCACGATCATCTATCTGTTTCTTGTCTAGTTTGTTAGCCGTGTTAATTATTTCCTAGCATATTCTCTGTTGATGGAAACAAGAGGAATGCTATCTCTCTTTCACGATGGAAAGTTTAAGCACTTCATCTCTGTCATTTATGCCTACGTGCCGGATTTTGTGCCGTGAAAGGAGAGTATGAAATTTTAACACAATTATAAAGTTTGTCTGAAGCAGTCCTATTCTATGGCAACTGTTATGTTTGTGTTGTAATTGTTGTGACATAAACCTTGCTTCTTAATCCTCTTTTGGAGCGGAAACATTCACCTCTCTTTAGGCTTTGTTATTTTTAAAGCTTATGTTCTTGTGTGTTTTGTATAATATTAGCAAGGAAGTGTTGATTTTCAGTTAATGTTTAGTAGTACGTAAAATATGTTTATTATTATTTTAGTAGATAGACATATTCGCCTTTTCAGGGCTTTATGTGATGTCACACTCGTTGTACAGGATATTTTAGTTTGAAGTAGACTAAAAGTTTGCTGAGTTATTTTTTTATAGTAGCTCGGCGTGTGACTTGATAAAACGGATAGAGCTGAGAGAACGGCTACCACAGATAAATTAAGGAGAGGAATGTGGACCATCGAGGTTGACAGTGCACCCAGCTTTTAAGATCTTGAAAAGTGATTTAGTATCTTCATGGATGTCACAGGTAAAGGCGGCAGACTTTGTTAATAACTATAATTAGTCTGTCTTCCAGTCCTAACTAGACGCCCTGCATAACTTTATACTAACAACGTAATAAATAATGTCTCTAAGTTTAAAAATATCAGAGATTTTAATCTACGCCAACAACGACACATCTTAAAGCTATCGCTCAATGTCGCACTAACCACGTTCAGTTGTCTTGAAATCACAATAGACTCCATTTTTAGCACGAATTTTCCTTCTTATTTAAGAGGTTTATTGCGGATCTTTGTAAAAAGAATTCTGCTATTTTTAGTAACAGTTATAATAATTTATGAATTCTCCAGCCGGATACCGAATGAATATTGGATATGATTTTAGCGTTACCTTCTAGCACATATTGTCAAGTCATTTATTTCTTCTACAGAAAAATGAATGTTGTGATAAAAAAGATATCGTTTGTGATCGTAAATTTAGAATTAGAGGGAATTTAAAAATTAGTATTTGATTATAGATAGGCACGCGGAATACAACTTTTGTGTATCGAAGAAATGTACGTGAGACACATTGGTTATGCTCACCACGATATTTTATGATGAGGATTTCGCGCGTTACACAATCAAGTATTCGAATACCATACAAAAGACTCGTGCCGACTTATGTTCTGAATTCGAATTAATATTTATTTATCCCGGCATGCTGGTCGCGGTCGCACAAAATTGAGTCCGACCGTGCGCTCGTATTGTTTATCCATAAATTAAGTAATTAATTCGATTTTTTCAATGAATATCTGTGTGCTTTAACGTATGCGAAATATGAGTAAAATTAAATTTGGCTCAACGCTAACAAAATCCATTCGACCTTTTGAATAATGCAAACCTTTTATTGGAATGAACGAAAATAATATTGTGTACGTATTATTTATTTGCTTTTGATGTTATATAATTACGGTTATGTCTGGTTTAATAATTCTCTTTATGTATTTTTGAGGCGTTTTATAATTTGTATAAGCTGTAATAACTGAATGATGATTAAAGTTGATGACTTTTTTATTTTATTTATATGTATAATAAATACATTTTTACGGGCCTGTGGGTTGTTGCGTCCCTTCGTCTCTCTTTATGATTATTGTTTAACTTATGAAACATGCTTGGTCATTGTTTTTAGATAAAATAAATAAACTAACTATGCAACTCAATTCATTATTTTATAATGAGATATTGCGCAAATACTCGTAGATGTGAAGATGTAAAATTTTCTCCGTTACTTTAAAATCTTATATGTTTTATTGAATTATTTTTTTAAATACTTTTTGTACTTCGCCTGATATTGCGCTAGGGTGCGGTCATAGGTTACAAATAAAATCTGTAGTCGCCGTCGCTATACCGACTTTATAAGGCGAAAATGCATTGTCAAGTTTACAAAGCAGAATCCATATAATATTTTCTACATCCTTACACATAAATATTTAAATTATTAAATCGATATTTATTTACAAGTTTATGTATCCCTAGATCCGATTTCAAACGCCAATTTGTAACAAGCGAGTACATCATGTGCGGTTTTCGTGTTTTTACGAGGCAATTTTGTATAAAATTCATGAATATTTTACGTCTTAACCAAGTTGCTGGCAGTAAAATACGAAATTTTAAATTATTATAAACATAAAATTAAAAAAAAAAAACTTATTACGCCTGTGTTGTCTTGTTTTATTTTTTATTATTATTATGTTTTTTTGTTTCTATTCAATTTTCATTATAACTTAATAATAATATTATAATAAATTTTTGAAAATTGTGACAAAATCAAGTAACAGAATTTTTGACTTTCCCACCTTTGGAGATGGATTAGGTATTTTCTTGAAATTTAAATGGAATAGTCTTCTCAACAAAAAGGGATTCCTTAAAATCATAAACATACGGTGAAGAAATTAAGTAACATGGACACAACAACAACAATTGTCAAGCCTTATCACCACAGAGATCCTGACACAACTCCCTCGCTTCCTTCACATCCACGATTCTCTTCATACGCGTCCGACAGTTACTATTGGGTACTAGGCAACCCAGCTTTCATAATAATGTCTCCGATTTGATCGGAAAACACACTTGTTCATATCAGATGTATAAATTCCACACAAAAATTTCAAAAATCAGTCGAATCGATACCATTCTTTTTTGAAACCGGTTCAAAATAAATGTAGCTATAATCATACAAACTACTAATAAATAAAGAATTAAACGTAATTGGAAGTAATGAAATTCAGCAGTGAGTAAGAGCGTTTAGAAATTACGAGCGAACAAGTAATTTTAGTTTAAATTAGAGTAATCTTGGCTTCAGGGTTGGAATTATTTAAAATACGGTTCAGGGGTCCCCAGTAAACCTAATTTATAATATGGCAGTAAATTATGCAATGAATTCCGGGTTAGAAATTTCAGCGGTATGAGTGAGAATGGAGATAAGATAAGCTTAAATTGAGAGATGCTGGTGTGAATCCGTGGTCTAGTTTAGTATGTCACATAGTAATTATATGACTTTATGAAAATGCAATATTAATATTGTTCAGTTTTAATATTAATGTTTAGATGTTTGTCTCCCAAACGCGCTAAACGGCTGAATAGATTTAGATACTGTGCAGTGGGGTTCTATTGACAGTAGCGATGCTGTGATGCGACCTGGACGGTCGGCGAAACTAGATTTGCTAGATCTTTCATTTCTCATTCAATTAAATGAGCATTTGTTAACTTGTAACACTTTTTAGCGAGGCCCTCTCAGGCGTTTTTTTTAAAAAATTTTTTATTGTAGCTCGGCATGTGACAACAGTCCGCCTGATGTAAAGCTAAAGTGCGGTCCATGAATGAAAACAACTGCTACTAAAGAGAAACCTGTGCGAACAGCAGTTGCCTCCACTATGCCGGCTTGAGGAGACGAGCATGTACCATCTAGATTGACAGTGCACGGTCCTCACTTGATACCTGGCTACTTCCAAACTGTCACTTCACGGATGGCAGACTGGCCGAATGACCATCATCAGTCTGCCTACAACTCTAGATTTTATTGTAGTAGTTACTAATGTATTTTCCCTAAAACTTGTTTAAATTTCTATAAATATAATATGAAACGTAAAAGTAGGTTTTTGTGTTTAGTTGAACTAGTAAACATAAATTTTAGATATCGATGTAATAGGTGAATTTATGACGACCCGTGCGGCAGGAGATCGCAAATACACATCAGATAAGCAAAGTGCTATTTGATGTTGCAGTTCCGAGTTAATGCAATGGATGGCCGATAAGAACTGCTCGTAAGTGTTATGCAATACTCATACTTATAATTATGACGTTTAGAATGCAATTTCTATGTACATTTAGAGCGGTTAAAGTAAATTAGATTTCATTTGTTTCTTGCTATAAATCTAAAGAGTGACCGGCAGGATGATGATGATTATCAGCACAATCTACCGTGTAACACACACGTCTAACACATGGGGCCTTTAGTAGCCGGATTTACCGAGAGGAGTATGTTCTGGCAATGTGCACATTTGTCTCCTTAGGGCAGCATAGTGCACGCGAATGCTGCCTAAAGACATTTCTCAATGGTAGGACCACGTAATAGTAGCGGGTTCACATTAAAAAAAAATATTAAAAACGATTTAGTTTTCATTGCATATTATACGATTTATAGGTCATTATTATATCCTTGAGAATGTAATTTTTCCTTGAACTGGATGAACACGAAATACGGATATATATTCGTGCGAAATTTGTATCACGAGCCAAATTTCCTACGAGGACGTGTCGAAAAAAATAAGGCGACATCATCCCGGGCCGACGGTCATTACGTTAATGCGAGACTAAACTTGATTGATGATCCTGCGCGTTTGAAATTTGTCGACTACCCTCCTTTCTGCGTTGTCAATCTGTGGACTCTTCCGAGTGTTTCATTGGTGAAATAAGGTAATGATATCTTTCGAATGTTTATTTAGCATGATTAACGGCTTCAAGATTTATGTTTGCTATAAATATTATATAAAATGATAAATTAGGTGACTATTTATAGATGCGAGTAGAGGCTCTATGGATTTTCCTGTTCTTCGATAGTGTTAATTGGATGAGTGACGTGAACCTCTATAAATAACAAAATAAGATTGTAGTAGCAGAATTATTTCGAGATAATGTATTTATTATTCATATACATATGGATACAATGAGTGATCTGTTCTCAAACTAGGATACCCTGTATTTAATTGTT
Source organism: Tinea pellionella (assembly GCA_948150575.1). Lineage (NCBI taxonomy): Eukaryota > Metazoa > Arthropoda > Insecta > Lepidoptera > Tineidae > Tinea > Tinea pellionella. The sequence continues at coordinate 6,043,891 of OX411259.1, read as the reverse complement.
TTATGGGTATCTGGACAAGGAAGTCAAAAATCCTACTGAATTTTATTATAATAGTAATAAATCTATTACAAATAAGCATTATCAACCTAGAATTGAATCCACGTAATAGATTGACGCGTCAAAGAAGTCGTCACTAGAGAATTTTAAATAGTATATCAAACGATCAAAGAAAAACTTGACTTTCTCCGTCTTTCGAAAGGTTTTGTTTCTCTCAACATTGACTTTTTTCTGGGGAGTTTAGCGCGGTTTCTCATTAAGAAAGGCTTTTGAATAGAAACCGATATGCAAAACCAGAAATTAAAATACGCTGTGAAACACGGATATAAGATAAATAATGTTGTAGAATGTTGTAATTGTTGTTGCGAACCTGTCGTCCTTGCACTCATTTTGTATTGAGTTTTAAGTAAAAGTGTTCCCATTTTTGGTGCGTATTATTACATCTTTTAATAAATCATGACGCGTTTTTAACGATGTCTGTTTTACTCATGTCTTTGGAACTCCTTTGAAAAGAGATAAATGTAACCTATATCTAGTGTATAATGTAAATATATATATTTTTTGTTTTCTGTTTTTATTACATATAATAGCTAACATACAGCATTTCATATTTTTTTAAATTAAATTTAGAACAAATTAAACAAACCTTTTTGAACAGACCTTTGAAACAGGCCTTGATCTTTAAAATAATATGTCGGCTGTACTTTTTCTAATTACTTTTAGTACCTTTAGCAATTAGACAAAAGTTTTTTTTAGATCTTTTTTACATACATATTATTCATTCGTTATATTGAATTTCTCAATATCTCAATTTAGAACCGAATGATAATTATAATTTCCATCCGATAATTGTGTCCAATATTAAAGTGATAATTTGTGAGAAATTGAAATTCCACTTTAATTAACCTACGTCAAAACGAATTTAAGAGATTCTCCCAAGAGTAGTCGACAAACAGTGCGACATTCTGGTTCATCTTACTTTAATTGGCCAAGTTTCATTATTAAATTACGTCTCTCTCAAGATATTTGAATCCCGAAACACGATCAATGATGTCATTTTAGTGACTATGTCAGGTGCCGGGGTCAAATATTAACAGTTAGTGACGAAGGTTGTCCCTTGAGATAAGCCGAAGGGCCACTGTGGGATATGCCATTAGTTAAATCCGCTTTACTCAAGCTTTATTGGAAAGAATTTTGTTTCAAATAAGAAACTTAGATTTTTACTTCCTAAACACAACTTTTGTTTTTCTATAAATAATTGTGTTTTATGTTTACTTTTTCGTGGCTATCGTGATTTAGTTTATATTCAAAATACTTTGATCGATTTTATAATTAGGTAACTAGCTATATTTTTTTTTGTATTCATCATGTAATCTATGCTGTCATAACTTTGTTTGGACATCGACGGAAAGATCCAATTTTTTATAGATTATCATCGCTACGGAAAAGTGTGGCCCGAATTTGTAGCGTGCCAAATTACTCGAGGACGGGATGGAGGAAAAACAAGGAGAATTGTGACGTCCGCTTGGCGCGGCGGTCATTACGGTAATGCGAGACTAAACTTGATAGATATCTCCGTCTTTTGTAGACTACCCTTCGTGGCACTGGATTATATTCTTGTTTGGTAATTAGGTTTGCTTATATTCCATCCCTTCAAGTTTCATTTTTATTTATTCCGCCGAATTTTCTTTTGAAAGTTAGTGTATTAGACATAAGAAACTTTTCGCATAATGTGACATAAAGGGACAAAAACTCACACGAATAAATACATTGTCGTTCGGACTTTCTTTTAGTCAAATGAGGTGAAATAAAATAATTGTTGAAAAAAAAAAAGGTTCCCTCAAAAAGTTTGGGATGGGTTAGCCCCTAAAAAAGTTGGCCAGAGATAGCCCTTTTATATTTTTCTCTTGCATCAACTCTTCCCTCTGTTATTATTTATGTTACATTTGCTTTAACCGCAATCTCTCCTCGTGTGGATTTCCTTCCCTTTTAATTAAAATGCTGTATTTTGTACCCGTACTAGCATTACAACAATTATTATTTTAATGCTCATATGACGTATGTTCACGCAGTAACTTTTGTGCGAATATAGGCAACAAATTATCACTCATGATCCGCTACGTATGGTTACATTCTGTCTGATGTTATGTATGACCGAAGAAAACTCTCACCACAGAGTTGCTCCTACGGCGGGCAGCAGTCGCCTTCGCTGTGCCAGCTTGAGGAGACAAGTGCGCTAGGCCTAAACTCTCACTCTTTGAAAACCGTAATATTTTTTTGGAAATTGTTTCTATGTAAAATGCTTGCATAGTATAATCAAATCGTTTTTATTCATTTCTTTTATGTATGTTGTACAAGCTGTTAAACTAAATTAGTTTTTATGGCGCGAGCTTTGAAAAACAAGTTTCCGCACCTTCGCTCAGCTTCAATAATCCATTTTCCGTTTCCTAAAATCGATTTCTATCATACGATGCGCACGGAATCCCTAGTGAAGTAACGTTCGTCCGAACACAACGTTGTTTTACTGTAGTCGTTCATCATTTTTAATCGGCGAAGCGCGTTTTTATTCGCCAAAGGCATTTGTATCGGTCGACGCCTCCGATGTGACGTATGTCGTTTCATGCATTTATTACCTTTAGATACATAGTAAAATTTATGGGCTTCAATGAAAATTCAAACCTGTATGATTTATAAACCGTATGTGTAGAACAATTTTGTCGACGAATGTATGATCGTATCTATCTACATTTGCTTTTAAAGCTTAATTACTGCTGAAAATGCTAAATTATTCCAAATTTTGTGACCTCACTTTATTTAGCACTGTATTTCTATCAATGTTCTATCATATTTTCATAATGAGTTAATACTTCATCAGTTTGCTTAGCACTCTCATTTTTTGCTGACCTTTTAAAATGCTGAGATTACGGTGACATCTGCGAAAGTGGTTAGCAGTGTCGGAAGTGGGCGGAAGACTTTTTTCAGCCAGATTGGTTAATTGCTCAGAAAGAGTCAGGTGAGGATCATGCTCAACCGACGTGCATGCATGAAGAGAGTAATTGATGTGGTCGAAGCGAAAGTAGTATGTATAGAGAGGAGTCGCTAGCGCTCCATAGTTTCTGCTCACCCCGGTAGAAACAGGGTATGCGAGCTAAGCTAAGTTTAGGTCTTGGTCTGCAATTGGCCTTAGAGTAGGTTTGTGTTGTCCACATTCACAAACTTTGCACAATATTTCTGCGCCTGCATGTAGATAATTTAATCTGTTTATAAGTGATTGTATTGCCCTCGACTGAAATGTTTTAGTAGTACTCGTGACGTGTAAGTCGTTCTTGTATACTTCGTAAACTAATGCTAGTCACTCGTTCACGTTTTCAATTAGTACTTCACGTTTCGGCACCGCGCCTGGTACGCGCGCTTAGACATATTAATCGGCGTCTGCATATGTTATTAGAAAATATAAATTTAAAATGTATGTCTACTGATTATTGTTATTATTTGTTGTTTCTTTTTATGATGTTGTATTTGATGCGTATAATACTGGTTGACTGCACGCGGGGTAAAGAATTGAGGAAAAGAAAAATTACGCACATATGCTGGTGTCTTCTCAATCCTTTATATGTAGTGGCGCCACTTCTTCGGCCTCCTGTCCAGCCAGGATACACTATGTAGGTGTTGCCGATAAAAAAAAAAAATTAAAAATTAAGTAGACCTAAGTGTTGCTAACAATAATAAGAAAATCAAACAGTATTGTTATTCTTTGTCAATTTTACCCCTGAACTATGTAATAGAAATGACGGATTTTTTTTATATCAAGTTTTTCTTTTTATCTTAACTTAAAAGGTTGCTAAAATAATATTTTGCGAAAGTAAACATTCTCCGAAAGGATTTTTCTAAATTTAACTTGATATTTATTGGAGGCTCTTCCTTTACTTGAATTCTTTATATTCTTAAGTGACTTTTTTTAGATACACAAATAATTACCTAAAAGTAATAATAATTAGGTCCTAGTATAAAATTACATCCGTTCTCTTCCAAGATGTCTTTTTTGTAGTAGCTTGTACACTCCGCCTGACGAAGGTTCATGAGCGACCACATATAAATGTCTGCAGGCAGTAGCTGCTTCCGCTATGCCGGCTTGAGCAGATGTTTCACCGTTCAGGTCAGCGCACATCCTTCTTGTTATTCTCGGCTCTTTTGAAGGTTGTTATACTGAGGAGGACTTGGTTAATAATAACCATCATCTCTTTGCCTACAAATCTTTAACAATATAATAATCACTATAGTTGCATAATAGCTGTCTATTTCGAACTATATAATCGAGTTACACGCTTCAAATTCCCACTTCTCTGACTAACTCGAATATCCCTGGTTGAGCAGCATGAAGAGGTTTCCGTTGAACGCTCCGTTTGTATTAATCCAGCTCCTCAATGCCTGCCAACAGCCGTTGTAACGTTCTAAAGCGTGATCGAGTGTAATCAATTGAAAATACCAATGGTTTGAAACTTTGAATACGTTCCTCAAGTGTTTCTTTCATAGATTGCACCTCGTAGAACTTACGTCTTAAAAAGAAGGAAAAGAATATCCCTCACCTTTTATTACACGACAAAATTTTCCACTCGACTTTTCTTTCCTTTGAACTTTAAGAATCGTCCCCTTATTTCTTTTCTTGTTCATAGAGTTTTTTATAATATCAATTTCTGAACGTATATTAAAAGTAGCTAAGTATCGTTTAAAAATTAATGTTTGAGTGTTGTAAAGGAAGATTGATTTACTCTGATCTCGTTTACAACGTTACATATCATAATATTTGTGGATTAAATGTTTTATGTAAATTGCCCTTTACGTTGTTGTTTTCTGACGTTCATGCTAATGTTTAACGTCATAATGGTTTCGAACGCGCCCACGTTTGTATTGTCGTAAAGGGCTGTTTTTTTTTAAAGATTTGTTCAAAGATTTCTCTTTTCTGAATTTCTTACAATCATTTCTCTCTTATAATTTTTAAATATAATAGTAACTTTATTTTTACCATTAAAAAAAATTACCGACTTGGTTTTTTTTTATTATTTTGGTTTTATATGGCATTATAATAATTTGCCAGTGTCAAAGTAAATATTTTGCATCAATCTAATAATATTGAGCATCACGAGTCATTCATTTATCACACTAAATAGTCAGGTCAAGTCTCCGTCAAGTCAAAAATTGCTTCAGTAAAGTGGTAGAATCTTTACCAAAACTTCCTACGGAGTTTTGGAGGAAAAATGGAAACACAGGTCCTCTTCTTTTGAATTGTTTGCCCACACTCACGCACGTTCACCAACACCATTATTACACATTAAAACTCGAGGAAACACAAGTTTAGGAAAATAATTCAAGACAGATAACCTAATGTCTCAAGATGGCCGCCAAAACTCCTACCTACTTAGTTTATTATTTTATCCAAGATTGTCTTTTTATTTCCTCTCTTTTTCTCTTCCTTTCCTTTCCTTTTCTTATTTTAACTACTAAATATATTTGAAAACTGATCACTTCATATTTTAAATAATAATAATAATTAAAAAAAGAAGAGTGGGGTAGTACCACCACTTTCAAGCATAACACCCGTCGGCATAGCGGAGGCGACTGTCGCAATCATTCTACGTAGAACGTGGGACATGTTGAGATATTAATTTCCCTTTTACTGTAATCTTCTTTTCCTTTTCTTACTTCAACTACCAAATTTATTTAAAAACTAGCGACTTCATTTTTTAAAATAATAGCTAAAAAAGAAGAAAATGAGAATGTGTATGAAAGGGATTAATTATTAGGAGATGTTCCCTGTCTAAACATGTCAATAAAACCAATCAATTTACTGTCCATGTACATGATAACATATAATATTTCCAATTAGTCGTTGATCAGCATGTGGCCATCGAGATGGGCGGAGTTAATTCATGGTGCGGTTAATACTGGACCAAGGATATCATTTTGTAATAAATATGACATAATATGATACTAAGGTATTGGTTATTATTTTTTATTTTATAATGTAATTTTGTCAATATTAATGGTATATGAGTGTGCACTATCAATCTAGACGGTGCACATTCGTCCCCTCAAGCGGGCATAGTGGAGGTGGCTGCTGTCTGTAGAAACTTATCTGTAGTAGCAGTTGTTTCCGTTCATACATCAGGCGGAGTGTTGTCTTACGTCGAGTTAAAAAAAATATTTAAACATTTTTGTATTCAATTTAGTGTCTAATTTATTCGAAGCGCCAGGAGTCATTACTGAGGAATCTAACCGTTCTGGCGTTCCCTTGCCGTGTGAAGGAGACGAGGGTCGACATCTGTCGTGGCTAGGGCCATCACTGTTGTTCCCAGAGGCCATACACTTATCTAATGCTCTAGTTTCCTATTCATGATGTGATGTTTGATGAATAAGATAAATGGTAATGACGTCAGTGTCGCTTAAACAGATGCGTTCGTCACCTTCTGTAGTATGGTTAATAATATAAATATACTATGTGTACAATAGTTATAAAATTAACGGAAAGGAGATTACGGAAAATTACCTCAATCGCAAATTGTATTTACAAACCTGATTAGCTTATAGCCTTACGGCCGAAATTAATAATCCATCTTGATCCCTTTTTCACTGACTCAGATAGAAAAATCAATCCAGATTTTGAATAAAGCGTGCCAATAACCTATCTGCCAATCGAAATTGAATCGAGATCTATCCGTCGGTATGTGTTAATCTAAGATTAATCCAATCTCGTAATTGTGGATACATTATTAATTTCGGGCGTTAGTCATCAGAAGTGAGGATTTTCAGAGATTTACAGAAATATTTCCTGTCAAAGATCGTGCACATGCACTGAGGCTACTGCTGACTGCAGACACTTTCTCTTTGGCTCCGTTTATGGACCGCAGTCTAGCTTGTCCTGTAATAGCAACCAAAGTACATATAACATAGTTACATTGGTACCTGTCCGAAATTAGACGAAATGCTGCAGAACTAATATAAAAAAAATATGTAAATTTAACCTTCTTTCTAAACTACAGCGTTGAATGACACAAAAGCTTTAAGCGCTGATCGGTAAATGACAAAAAAAGTGCGCCGTGAAATAGGGAGGAATTATCTGGTAACAAAAAGCGCGAGTTCTCTTCCATTACATGGAGCAAAGGATATACGAGACAAAGCGATGTTCCCCTGGAAGACACCATTACCGTAATGCGAAGCTAAAACTTGACGGATTACCGTACTAGTTGAGATAATTTTTCCTCTGTCACTCGTATACGATGACGAGATTTCAGTAAATCCATCAGGAAAACGACACCCTCCTCCTCCTTTCAAATATACTACATTAAGCCAAATATTGGAGCTTATAATACTATTCAAATCTTTTAGAAACTTATATACGTTATTTTTTATATGTTATCCCATTTTGGTAAGGCAAAGAGAACAAAGCTCATACAGTCATTTTTTTATCTTAGAGACCAGCGGTCGAATTCGATTTTTTTTAACTTCATCGTTATTTTGTGAATTTAAACATGTATTCGCTATATAATATAAAGCTCGATTACCACTGACTGACATCAATTATGAAGCACTTGCCGGGGGGGTTGAAGATGTGATTCTTTTTGATTCGTATAGAGGGCGCTCCCGTGACCTCGAGAAAATCTCGACATGTTCCGGACGTCAGTTCCGTCCGGTTCCGGAACGCGTTATCTCTGGAACGGAATGAGATAGAGCCAAAGTTCCGGAACAAAGGTTGTAGAAAATGCCCTCCAATTTCGTCCATAATCCGTAATTTGTTTTTTCAAAATTACCCAAAAAAAAAAAACCATCTCAGCGGCGCGCCACAAAGCGCACCCAAAAAACTAGTTCGCCATATAAAGCGTATTCCTGTATAATGAAAGCTTATGTCAAAATAACTAGAATATGAATTCGTAATAAAGGTTATCGTCAGTCTTATAAAGATTATCATTATTTAACGAATCGTTTAAAAGAACTGGAATTTGGCCTCAAGTCTTAACATTTTTGTAGTCGCGAACCCCTTTAAAAAAAAATCACGCGTATACCTTTTCGGTAATAATAACTTATTATATTCATAAACATTGATAGATTATAAGAGTATAATTAAAGTGTAGTTATGGACCCCTGATACTCATTGCATAGACCCCTAAGGGGTTCATGGACTCCAGGTTAACAAACCCTGTTTTAGACGACTCGTTAGTTTTTATTTATTTATTTATATACAGCATAGCATACAGCTGTTGGCCAGCCAAGTCACTACGTGTCACATCAAATATTATTTATTCAATCATTAAAAAAAAATAGTTATTGATTGTTTAATTGATCATAGATAATAATGCATTGAAAACAAAAGCCGGTATGGGTCAACAGCAATCCATTCACGCATCCAGTACTGCAGTCACGCCAAACTGCAATTATAAATTGCTTATTCATCGACAGACGACCACGCCTCTTGATCGAGGCCGTGCTGGTGCTATTGTTTATTGTAGTGCGGCCAATCGCCCATTATCCCCTGTGTCAACACAGCTCGTAATGAGTGACTGTAATGAGCTGTGGCTGACGTCGATTTTAAATTCAACGATTGAAAGAGGAGAGTAATAATTCACGGTGAATGAAGCGATCCTATTGGCAGAGTGATCTCACTTTACGTCGTGAAAGTGTAAATGTAAATTCTCATGCTGGTAGGCAGAGACCGTAGAGCACACAACGCCTGGACTGCACTGACGAATCTTTCCAGAAAATGTTTTCCTAGGGCGCTCTCTTTCATTAATTTCATCAGTATATCTGACAGCCGTTGTGTTGGTCGTGGTTATTTACCTGGAACTAATTGTTAAATCTAATTATATATGTGGTTTCTGTATACACACGTGTACGTATGTAATTCGATTTCTCGTATTGTTTTGTTATAGGAAAATTATAGTTATTTTGATCCAGATACGCCAGTATACATTGTGGTATTGGTGATTATTCGCCTTTATTTTTATATTAACTCGACACGCGACAACATTCCGTCCGATGTTAAGCTAGAGAAACGGGAGAAACAGTCGCCTCCGCTATACCGTCTCGAGAAGACAAACGTGCATCGTCCAGAATAAATTGCACACTCCTCTCGTTATATCTGGCTACTTCCAATAAGCACCCACTAGGTCACTTCACGAGTAGGCATCTGATGATAGCTACCTGTGAAGTTATCTAGTCTCGTTTCGGAATCAGTTTAGAAGTAACTTGAGACGAATGTACCCGACATTCGTCTCAAGCCGGCATAGCGGAGGCGATGCTGTCTGCAGAGGTTTCGTTCATGGACTGCACTCTACCTTCACATCATGTGGAATGTTGTCATATGCCGAGATGAAATAAAAAAAACTTCTTGTATTATATTATACGTGTGATACTACTCCAGGATTGCAGACTAGGCTAATAACTATCATCAGTGTGACTACCACTCTTTAACATTAATTATATTACATCAATTATAAATCGTCTCACGTAGAATTAAACTAAATGACATTTGTAGATCGAGATATCACAACAGCCAGTCCATCTATAGGGATAGACGGTCGGTCTTGCATTACGAAACATGGTGTTGCGGTTATCCGGCTCGCCCGGATTTATCGGATAGTCCGCCTGAAGCCTTCGGTTGAATTCTGAACTAGCCCTCGCTACAGCCGCAACTTGTAAATACGAGTGGGTATGTCGTTATGTCCACACGTCACCGGTAACTTGATTTGCCTCTGATTTAGGTACTGTATTTACTTATGCCTTTTTGATTATTGCATCTTACTTTATTATTGCATTAGTATTGCTTTTTTTGGAACTTATTAACTACTAAATCGTTTTACGTGCAATGTCGACTCGATGGTTATTAGTCCAGTCTACTGTCCTTACTTGTAACACCCGTCGTCACCTTGTCGCGATTTGGGGTCAGCTTGGAAGTAGGTATGGTGCACATTCGTCTCCTCAGGTCATCATAGGGGAGGCGACTGCTGCCTGTAGTTTGCCTGTAGTAGCAGTTGTTTCCGTTCATTGGCCGCACTCTAGCTTTAGATCAGGCCGAGTGTTGTCACCTTATTGTCAGTTTTTAGTCACCTTTTTAACTGGGCCTTCACGAAGCCGTTTGTAGTTAGTTGTAGAATTATTCGATAACGTGAAGAAAAAAGTTCAAGTAGACCTATTTACAATAAATAATTTGTTTTGATTCATGCGTTTTTACATATTTGAGATTTAATCGCAATTTCTGGGGAATTCCATGTTTACATATCTCTATTGTTAGGTTAGTCATTGTTTGTCAACACTTTATGTGTACTGAACGTATTATTTATATTTATGTATAAAAACAATTTTTAGTATTAGTTTTTATTTCGTCGCGAGATGCGCCGTAGATGCGATTGATTATATTATCAAAAAAATAAAAATAGTCAGGTTTCAAAGTGGAAGATATAATTAATAGGTAAGTTAATTACAGTACTAAAATTACTTGCGAGTGATAACTAGATATCTTGTAACCTAGTTAATCAACGTGAGATGAAATAATTACTTGTTCATTACACAGACTAGAATTTGATACAGGTTGCCACAATCTGTAATAATACTGTTCTCTACACTTCAGCGCACGTTGTTTTTCATTGTCTCAAGTCTTAATTAGGGTTGTCAATTTTTTAGTTAGTGTAAAAAAATGCTGTTTGTTTGAACCCGAACCTGAAATATCACGTACTATGGGTAATATAATAGAATAAAAATAACACTACCATACTCGTAAATACCCAAACACGAAATAAATACGTATTTATAATATTACAAGTAATTATTGTTTATATATTATTTGATTCGGAATCGAACCTGGGTAAGTCCGCGTAACATAAGCCTACGGTGCTATAACTAACCACTGGTAAATGAGTTTTATTTCTGATCAAATAGAAGAGTAATAAACGTTGCGTAAGTGAAACAGGAAACACGTCGAAACAAATTAACGAAAACGTGTATTGGAATTTGTAAGTAATGTTTATGTGTAAATAAACATAGAATAATAAAACATGATTCATGTGAACATGCAAATTGGATCGAACGACTCCGTCCTCTTTGATATTTGCTCCCAAAGGAGATATTTGTTTGTATGACAAGAGTACAGAGGCCGGGATATAATGCCATTTCCCGAAATCGAATAACTCGGATGGCGGCCCACGCTCCACACCATATGTTTACTTAACTATTTTTTTAATGCCTGTAGACCTGTACTAAACTAGTGCTTGTATCACAACCTACCTACCTATAATAATATTGTTATGTGTAATTGTTATTAGTAAAGTAAACAATAAGAGCGGCCGTGGTCTAGCGGTGGAAGATTCATGATCGATGACATCTCACTAAATTCTGACCGGTGCCAATGTAACTATGTTATATGTATTTTTGATATGACTAGCTCAATATAGGTATTAAAAAAACGTCTTTAATACACACCTGATATTCTAATTTATTTGAACAAAATAATTTTTATTTGCAATAATTTTTAATTAAGTACCTGCCTTAATTAGTTCCAAGGTAATCACTTGTTAGCCGGAATTGCGAATTTATTTCGTATTCTTAAACATTTATACGAGTGCCTCCGAGTTTGAAGTTTGAAAAAAAAATGCGTCATTTTTTGTGTACCTAATAAGTACGTATAATATAATAACACCTTATAATGCCTAGTTAAGGGGTCAGGGTTGCAGGGTTACACGTTATACCTGACTACTTTTAAGCTGATACCAAAATACGGCTAGGTCACTTTACGGGTCCTGAAAGTGGTGGTAGGTACTACGCCAGGACGACTAATCTTCAACTCGCCGTTTTCGGGGCTCGGTCCGTCACCGTAGACCTCCGCAGGGCTAACGCGTGCCCAGACTCCGACCACTATCGTGAAACATCGTGGGGTTTTAATCGGTATGCCAGCTCTAGGCTGGAGAGACCGACATAACCCTGGTATCTTCCCCAAGGGCCAGGGTATCCGCAACAGGGATTTCCTCACGTAAAAAGAATGACGGCAGACTAATAATTATCTGCCTACCATAAATATACGCCTGGAATTAATTTAGTTTAATCAAGTTGAATTTGTTGAATATTAAATTCCTAGTTGTATGTGAACAGTAATTTATTGTAGACAAAGGACCTCTCACTGTAAGTTGTAACTAGTTCGTAACACCCACATCGAGACATAGGAAGCGATCGTATTGGATTTCCGTTTTGTGCGTTCTGAAACTCTCATCTGCCATTCAATATGTCACACTTACAACGCTTTATTATTTGCCTACAGCATTTATATTTAGCTTTCTATCCAGTATTTCACTCCAGACGAAGTTTAGATACTCTGTGAATGTGGTAAAAACATTTGCATTTCCAAATACATGAAACAATAAACGGGATTGCGTTTCGCTGATAAATAAATATATCGTTTTAATATCCATATCATCGTAAATAACTTTAAAAAAGCAATTTAAAACGGAATATAATTTGATGATTTTTTTTGCATTCAGTGTTGCCAGTAGTGCGTTAACCGTTTATTATAGCAAATTGTTAAACGATGTCGTTAATCTTGATAATCTTGTATCATTGATAAATTGTTTGAAATAGGCTACTCGTTTTTTACGTGCAATAAAAGAGGCTTGTTTTCTCACATCTTACTTGCTGTAAATGCATAATAAAGGTATGGTAACATATGCATATGGAATGCTTTTATTAAGTTTAATACATTATAATATTTATATAATATATAAAGAAGTGTTATTGTGGAGCGCAATTATATAATGATTTATCACTAAATGTAATTAATAATAATATTTAAAAAAATTAAAGTCGAATTAAAAAAGTATATAGTGCCACGTTTTAATATTGTATAATTGTTAATTTAGAGTTTACGTTTCGTTTATGTTTGTATCTAGTTAATAATATTCTCGTTATAAGTGAATTTGTTAAAATTACAATACAATACAATTGTCACGCCTTTTCCCACAGGGATAGGCTGAGACAATGGAACGCCACTCACCACGATCCTGACACAACACCCTCGCTTCCTTCACATCCACAATTCTCTTCATGCACGCCCGACGGTTATGGGCACTAGGCAGCCCAGCTTTCATGAGGAAAAAATTTAAATTCTAATGAGAAACAAAGTCTAAAACCATAATGTCCACGCGTTATATGTAGTCTAACCATTGTGAATGCTACCTTCGTTTTAATTTTCAATGTCACGTCTAGTTTCGTCGGTCCTCTTTCTTATCTTCCCTTTCAAACATTTCGAATACGAAATTGAATATCTTTAAAAAGTATTCTCTTAGAAATCCTTTAATTAATATTTGAAATAATATCAGACGGGACAATAGCAATAGAAATATTATTTCTTTAGATCCGTAGGTACATGAAGTAAGCGCTTTGTGAGTAAAATTGTAAATATTCGAAGACATGAAAACGGACGAGCAATATTGCGATGCCGAAGCTGATATTATTTATTGCACAAAGCTTCCTTATCCTTAATATTCAACGTTTTCAATGAGCCCTTGACACGTTTTTTATATATTAAATTCGTAAGACTCGTTCCAAATCCTTTTTTTTTTTGTACTTTACATTTACGTATATAAATACGTAAATGTGCTTTTGGATTTACCTTTGGCACGTTACGTGTCTTTTAGAATTCGTGCGGGTATAATAAATACCAGTTTTATTTAGAATTGAATAGCTGTAGAGACACCGATGTAGAACCGCGGGGGAGATTTTTTCTTATTCTTAACATTTTTGCGTGCCTTTTACTGCCGCTCGCGAAAATTCCTTAAAGTTCACTCGGTTATTATGTTTTCCTTCGTGTGGGAGCTGTTGGAGTGTTACATGTAATAAATGGTAATAAAATTGATTTGTAAAACGTTTTATCAAGCTTGTCTTTAATATTATTATGAATTTTAAAACAAGGCAGACCCAGAAGGATGTTTTCCGATCAAATGAAAGCTGAGCTGCCGTCGGGCGTGCGTGAGGAGAATTGTGGATGTGAGGGAAGCGAGGGTGTCGTGTCAGGATCGTGGTAAGTGGCGTTCCGTTGTCTCAGCCTATCCTTGTGGACAAAAAGGCGTGACAATTGTATTGTATTGTATTTTTAAAAATATATACACGCTTTAATTCTAAACGGTATTGAAAATTCGTACATTTTTATTTATAAAAAATAGGATAATGATTACTAAGTAGATCGTGTTAACTTCATCTCAATATCATGATAGCTGCAAATATTTTAAAGAGTTTCGATTAAATTAATCAAAATAAATGGGATAGATAGTGGTTGGCATTCTGCTGTCGTGGGGTAGTACCACCATTTTCATGGATAATGCGCAATCCTCTCCTTAAGTCGGCACAGCAACTGCTGCCTGCAGATATTTTCCTGTGGTAGCAGTTGGTTCCGTTCATGGACCGCACTCTAGCTTAGCATCAGGCAAAAAATATAGTACATAACACACGTTAATTACTCTTATACCAGGAAGTATATCGTATTACTTTATGCCTAAATTATGAAGAAGAGTATAATTTGTTTTATCTGTTGAATTTTGGCCACGGTTCAGCGAATATTTTAATTGAATATAATTCGTTCATGTATGGATTGAATTTCAATTTAGGATGAGCTAAATTTGTTTTTATTTGTAACTGATTTAAAATCTGTGGTGAATTAAAACAAAAAAATTATACGATTTTTTTAAATTGTAGCTAGGCAACACGTCGCCTGATGTAAAGTCAGAGTGTGCCCCATAAACGGAAACAACCACTACTACAAATAAACTTGTACAAGCAGCAGTCGCCTCCGCTATGCCGGCTCAACGGCTATGTGGCAATCAATTTTTACTCTTGGGTTATAACATATGTAGATTGTTGCTGTGCTACATAATATTGAGTTTTTGATATCAATAAATTATAAGTGAACACAGCAAAATGTTTTGTACAATAACTTGTATACTTTATTACTTTATGTTAGACTATTCTGGAACTATGAGAGCTTGTTTTTGGTAGTGGCGCTTTAAGATTTATGCATTTTGGTTTAGATATCAACTGCACTCATGAACAGTCCGTAGCTGCGTGTGCTGTGGTGCACCAAAGTACTTACTGCATTCGCTCGTGATTCATGCCTGTTATTGTCTACTCATCTCAATATAGTTTATATTTTACGAATGTTTGTTGATGCAATATTTTTTTCTAGTACTATTGATGCAATTTCGTTTATAGTGTTTTAAGCAGTTGGATACGTTTTAATATTTTTTTTATTGTAAGTTCGGCATATGACAACACACTGATGTAAAGCTAGAGTGCGGTCCATGAACGGAAATAACTGCTACCACGAAGAAATCTCTTCAGGAAGCAGTCGCCTCCGCTATGCCAGCTTGAGGAGCTCCTCTCTTTATACCTGGCTGCTTTCAAACTACTCCCGGCACTCCAACCCCGTAACTACCGAACTTTGCTCGGGGCGAAGGAGATAACGGTCCACTACCCCCGCTACCGCCTCCGCCCACGCGATGAAGGGTAGTCTCTTACTCAGTCTTCTCTGAACTACCCCACCTTGCTGGTTTGCCAACCAGTACCTCAGTGAGGTATCCCGGGACCCTCTATCCACCACCTGAGAACACGCCCGATGGGCGACCAATGGTCAATGGACCGCAAGTCACGGGTTAATTCTAATCCTAGTATTCAACTCAAGCAATCATAATGCTTAAAGTCTACACGTAATAGAAGGATTTATAATGCATCAGCACAATGGAGTAGTGAGTAAGCTCGACCGATTTCTACTAATGAACCCTACGGTGATATTTCGGCTCAGTCTGCATTGGGCCATAAATTTTGCAATACGCCCCGTTGACACTATTGCGATTGTTCTCCTCCTAGTTCTGGCAAATAAGCTTCGGACATAAATCGCTAACCAACGGATATCAATGGATATGCATTATGTATATATCTAATACAATATACATGTGTGTATTTCGGATTAATTAATTGAGAATCGTAGTGCTTACACAACGCAAGTGTAGATAGTAAATACTACATCGTAAATACCTCGTAACTGTATATGCAACCATAAACTTATGAACATGACTCTTTTTATACAAAAATAGTTTAGATACGAGTATTTCTCAAATCTCAGTGGCAGTAGTGCCTTTAAATTGTGGAACTACCTTCCCAACCACGTCTTTCCTCCTTCCTACAACCTTGGATCCTTTAAGCGCAGTGTGAAGAGGCATCTCACGAAGTCGACATAGACGTCACTGCTGCCTACGGGGATCCCTCTCTCTACGAACTAAAATAAATATAAATAGACAAGTCCATTCCTTGTATGGGAGAAACCCCAAACCAGGAGTTTATGTTTTTGATTAAGAATAATTCGGTTCATCGTGTTTAATATACGCTTTGGGCCACAGTCTTAATTATGTAACTATTATTTTTGATTCTATTCTATTTTTATGCTGAGTGTGGCTGCGCGTCTGGGGAATAAAACGCACTTAACATAAAATAATTGAATTCCGATAACAGTTTATTTTCTGTAAAATGTTCTTATATAAGATTTTACAATGTGTTATCTACGGGTAAGTAGTACTATAACAGGATCTACGAGTGCTAGCAATAATGTCAAACTTGCACCTCACATGTAAGAGTTATTGTTTGAAAGAACGTGACTCTCTGACCTCCTCATAAAGTTTATATCCACCACTATAGTATACTATATTAAGGTTTATAGTCGAAGATAAATATAGCTTTTCAGTTTAATGGTAAAGTTTAAAACAAACATAAAAGAGGCGAGATTATATGGTGTTTGTTCAAAGATATTCTGTGACAGTAGTTCTATCCCTGCTGGCTGATATATCCAGTTTAAAGAGTACCGCTCAATTTAGATGAGTTTTATCCCGTACGATTATTTTAAAGTACGGCTATCCTTCTAAATTAATCTTTATCAATTATTATAATTTTAATAAAAACCTGTATCTTTCACAATATAGTTTATAATAGTACTGCATCAAGTCGTCGTTTTATCTGTTTAGTAGCGATGGCGATCTATCGAATCCTGAAATTTTCGGACACTAAGTCACGTAATTGGGCGGAAATGGAACGGCGGCGCGCGGGATTACGTTCGTTCACGTGCTCCTGGTAAACAGTTTAACGCTGATTCTTCTATTGCCGCCTGTTCTTTGTTGCGATCGGTCTTTTCCTTTTTTCCGTTGGACCGGAAAGGTTGCTAATCGCGATGATATTTGTTTCGGATACAAATTCAATGTAGACTCCATTTATCTGACGTGTCGTCATTTATTTATTTAATTTTTTTTTATCACTCGAATGAAATTTTCTATTTCTTTGGAAATATGAAAATAGTCAAGTGCTTTCGGAAATTATTTAAGAGGGTTTCAATTGGATCGCTTAAACACTCGAAGTCGAGTGTGCGGGGTTATTAAACCTATAAACAGAAGACAAGGCAAACGATCCGGAAGCCGACAACTAACTCAATATCTATACGCAGATGGATCCTTTTAGGTTCCATTATCCTGCTAATAAATTAATCTGGCGTCGGATCAACGTCAATGTTACATTAAGGTCAGTGACAAAGTGCGGAGGGGCCGATAAGGGTGTCGTGCAATTAATGAAAAGCTGATTTTGGGAATGTCTGCCGAGATAACGATGGAGGAGAAGTATTGGAGGGAAATTGGATTGAGGTCGCGATTTTATCGTTTGTGCTATCATCTAAGAGTTTTGAATAGTAGATGCGAACAATATTAATTAAAGAATTACAACGCCCGAACGAACTCATTTTCTTTCCGCGAACTTCTATTACTTTTGTCTTTGTAGGATACCAATTAATTTCCTTGTGTAATTACAAGAAAAAGGAAAAAGTTGTGGCCGAGACAAAGTTAAACGCAGGTAGTGTAACTATTCAGCTCAATCTCGAGATATACCTAAAAAGTAGTTCCCGCAGGTCCGCGAAGTTTCGGCGGTGGACGGCACGCGGGCGGCTAGTTGGAGCAAACTTGTTCTTTGACAAGCTACCAAGTTCCGTTCTTTTGTGCGCTCTGAGGTAATTAATGTAGGACGACAACTATTTCGTTTCGTTCATTATGTCTCGAGTTCTCTTATCACGCTTCGTTTATTGACGTTGTACCTAAGTTTTTGTTGGTAAATTCGTTTTGTGCGTTAAGGGAGTTGTGGGATGGCGTGCAAAAAGTTAGTAAGCAGCTTTACCTTATTCGTTCAACTTTAATATAGTTAAGCTTCTTTTATTGCCGAACATTCGACAACTGTTTATAAAATAATATATTTTATACATAATCTTACTTTAACTTTGTTGTTTTGTGACTTTGATATGTCTAGAACGCAATGTATTTAATTTATTCTGTATTTATCGTGTATTTAATATTGGATGTAGTTGAATACGAAGTTTGATATTTATCTTATTGCTACAAAATCGAATAATAATGTATTTATGATGTCGTTTATTTCATGGGAGCATTTGTGATAATATCTCTATCGGATTTAATCCGTTGTATTGACACGATTTGGCTGAATGTCCGATAGTGTAGCAACTTGGTCTGGGCCATTTTCGGAAATTGCTTAGTTCATATGTCACTGGGCTTTGTCATTTGGATACTACGCTAAATGGAATTAATGTCATTATTGGTGAAAACGGTTTATTATGGACCCTTTTAGGACTAATTGACTTTTTAACCTATTTAATGACCTGTGTAAAACATTAATTGTATGCTTGAGCAACTTAAGCTGCTATAAATACAGTGCTTTACTTCAATTTAGTGTTGTCACTATGATCGATAGATGCGCTTATCGATAAATTAGCATACTTCATTATTAGATTTATTTTTCTTTTTATAATGGTATAACCTAAGGTCTCATCGCTCTAGAGTATGTGTAATTATTATATGAATTTAATTTTTAAAAAAATCTCCACGCAATAAATAACATCATTTCACTGGTAATTCTTTTAACTGCTACGTTGACAAGGCATATTTCTGTGTTTCTGTTTTACACCATAATTAATATCAGCAGGCTATATTTTGCAGTTGACGCAACTCGTGCAGGAATTGTTAAAAAATCAATGGTTTGAATATTAAAAACAGATTTTAAAATAGCTAGAAATATGAGGGATCTTTTCTAAATTGCATTGGGAATATTTGACATTATAATTTCTTAATTTTTTATTATTATTTTTAATTTTTTTTATTATTTTTTATTTGACATTATTATTATTCCTTTTGACATTTACACACCCAAATGGGTAGTTATGGAGAAACACTAACATAGAAATAAGACCATTGTTACTAACCCTAATAACTAGTAAAATAAATTATTTGATTTGATTTGAATGAAAACGGGTAAGTAATTTGACATCGCACATTATTACATGTGATTATTTGAACTATACGCGTAATATAAGCTGTTATAATATGTAAAGTTAGTTATAACTCATCTGTCCGCATAATATTCCTAACTGCCATCAAGGAGAAATCAATTTACATATTTTATGCGATAGCTGTAATCAGATTTACCTACCTGTCACTCAACAGGAAGTTAATCGGTGCTTTATCTTCAGCTTCCGGGCATGTTCTCAAGTTTACATGAGTTTATCATTATCTTTCTCGAAGCACATTTCATTAAGCGAATCACAAACTTTAAAATGGATATCAGTTTTTTTACATATGTCAACATTCCGTCTAAAGAGCGCGGTCCATGAACGGAAACAGCTGCTATCACAGAAATTTATGTGAGCAGCCATCGCCTCCGCTATGTCGGCTTGAGGAGACGAATGTGGTGCACATGTAGACAGTATATGTTGCATATTTTTCTTGCCTTACGCGAACTGCGAAACGCGACTTGGCTGCTTCACTGGACGCATGGTCACGTTATGTATATACAGGGTAATTTTTTTAACTGGGACACTATGGGGAAATCCTAAACCACAGGAGAAACAGGGAAACTGTCTTAGGAACCATTTACTCTTTTTTTTTATAAAAACGAATTTGGCATAGTAATTTTTCCGGTCATGTTTGAGTTCACCATGGAAATGAGTCATTTTGATGAAATAATTTTTATAGGATTTCCCCATACTGTCCCAGTTAAAAAAAATACCCTGTATACATTTGTACATAATTTTACTGTGAAAATGTAAGAGTCTATGACGATTACTTTTACGTTTTACTGAATAGTAGGTAGTAAAGTTAACAACAATTCGGTGTGACAATGATTTTATCAAGCGTATTTACTAGGAGATGGAAATAAAATTAGTTAAACTTTGTGAGTCGGAATTTTCACGCAGACATTAAGTACGTTACTGGGACCGCAATTAAAAGTTTGCTCTGAGAATATATGCTAACATTTTGATTTAAAGTTTGCGGTTTTGCTCAGATACCAGAGCCACCAAGTTTCTTCTTGTTTCGCTTTTGGGGTATCTGGTTGTGCTTTTATTTAACATTTTAATAATGAGTAATATAAAAATATAATTTAGAAGTATACATACATCGATGTCAGATGTCTTTTTTTTAATGGCCGTAAAATATTTTGTGATGATGTCAGCAACCTTAATGCCTAATCAAAAAAACACAATAATATGAAAACATAAAAGAAAAAAATAGTAACAAAAAATAAGCTTAAAAAAACAGCTATCTATCTTTGAAATTAAAATATAATATAATATAAATATTTAAAAATATATATATATTTAAAATATCACTCATCATTGCGAAACATATGTTGATATATAATATTTTAATTTCATAATGAGATTTTTCAGTGCAGAACATCACAATAATGGTTGTTACACATACATCTAGGTGTAATGTTTAGAGTTTTAACTCTTTGTAATAAAGTTTATTTTTGGTACAATTTTAATACAGATCTGTGGGGACTTCTATTCTCTTATTAGGTGATTGGTACCATTATTGGAGCGTTAAGGCGCGTACAATTTGATAGTTAAATTACTTATACTGTATATGCAATGCCGCATATTTTGCGTTCACACTTATGTATTTGTTATCAATCGTGACGCGTCTATAACGATACGCTCTCAAGGATAGTGTAGGTACGTAAATTGAACAACAAAAACCCAGGTCAGCTCAGACTTTTGTGTTTTTTGTTGTGCGTGTTATCATTTTTCCTTTTCAATTTTCATTGTTTATGGTTTAGTATCAATCAATTAAAGTTTGCCAGGAAAGGTAAAATAAAAATGATAAAATATTTAACAAATTATAAAGAGATAGTGTCCTGTTTCAAAGATCAAGAATCAGCTCCCAGTAGCAGCTGGAAGTTTGCTTTGGACAGCGGAGTCCGTACCATTAGCATTGAGGGGAAACTCTGCGGTTATTTTTAATTAATGCCAGAACTCCGCGGCACGAAGTTGCACGGCCACGAGGAACAGTTTTGTTGTTTTATGCACGGAACTTATATCTGCTCGCGTAACAAGTAATAAATTAATGGTTCTACCGTTATTACTAATGAAAAGTAACATTATCTTCAGACTATTATTTAGGTTAAGCAATATACAGAATTCATAATGCTTGCTTTTTTTCCTTACATAATATACACAATACACATACACTTTTTTGACTCTTTTATGAAAGTTGTCAACCGCACTCTAACTTTAATGTCAGACGGAGTGCGATCACATACAAAAATCTTACTTAAAAAAAGACAATCCTACTTTCGAGTACGCATTGCCTTGCTACATTATTCGAAGATAGGTAGACCCGATGTCTTTTACAATTTCGTGTAAAATAAATAACCCAAAACAGACTGGTATTTGGACCAGGCGGGTATTTGAATTTACTAGCAACTAATTTTTACATATTTATTGATTTATTTATTTACTTTACTTAATATATTTGTTTTTTGTTTACAGGTAAGACTGAATTTCTGGTAATTTTTTTATTTGGAAATATTCCGAGCTGTTACGGGACACTTTGTCATTAGTTGTTTGTTTTTGTTCGTATATATTCGTACCTTGTAAAGTCCTTGTCAGAGTCATCGATATCCACTTCCATGTTTATTTACACGGCCACTTTAAACTTCCATTCTGTTTCACGATTACCCGTTAGCGGCAATTTAGTGTTTGCTTCACATACTAAAATAGTATGCATTTGCTTAGATTTATTAGTTGTTCTTCCTGCTTTTATAGACTTGGCTACTGCAAACATATGTTTAACCTTAGACATACGAATGTTTGTTAAGATCTTAACTGCCGATAAATTCAATGTCTTTTTCTGTCGATGTGCGTTTTGTTTATGGCCAGTGTGTTTTTACACGTTACTGTAGCTAAATTTATTTGTAAATTATAACTTTAGTTAGTAGTTTATCGTCAACTAACTAATTTTAAGTTTGTACATTCGGTGCGAAGTTTCACCGATCTAAGTGCGGCTGTCATATGAGTGTGCATGCAACTGGTACGTTCTGGATTAACTGCGCTAGAGCGAAACTTAGTCTAATATAGTTCTGGTGTCACAATCCGGCCAAGGAAGTTTTCATGTAATATTTCACTGCTTTGAATAATGCGACTGGAGGCGATGCACGACGGCACCACTAATGTTGATACAGTAATAAGTTGTGAACTTGCACACCAGCTCGTGCTGCCATGTTGTTAGGGGGAACGTTAGCTGCTTTTGACATTTCGAAAACAGACTTAGGTATGAAGAAAATGTTAACGATGCGACGCCTTTGTTCTTATATAATGATGTTACTTATTATGAAGATTTATCGTTCTTTCGCAAAGTGTTTGAGTGAAAAGTCAGATAATGAATTTCTTTTGTATAATTTTGCAGTTAATCGTATACTAAAGTTTACGCTTATACTAATTGATGTTGAAACAAAAAAATGTATTGAAACAATGGTTAATTCCGTTATCAGAGAATTGACAGTGCCAATATCGAGAATGTTCCTTTGTGTATCAGGTTTAGGTCGATTGCTAAAGTATCGTGTTGCGCAAAACGCTTCACTTAATTACGAAAAGGCAAAAAGGCCCTCACTCAGTCGGGAAGGTTGATTGAAATAATATTCCTTTGTACACGAGCTAAAGGAGATTGAGGACGGGACGTGTGCCGTTTTTGTTGTTTTTCTCCCACTCAACCGAATGAGAAATACTTTTCTCCTTTGTGACATGGAGATGGTTAGACCGTGGTGTGCTTTGGCTTACATTTAAAGAATGGACACTTTTTTATATTTTCTATATTTAATACGTTTACGAAACCCGCATTTAAAATTAAAAAAAAAGATGTTCCACCTCGTATTTCATGTTTCATTACTCTATGCCATTCCATGTCGTATCCCAGCTTTTAGGTAATCTACGGTGGTGACGTAACATTTTAGCTTAATATTTGAGTTAAACGCTCGAGGCGCGACATTGTGTTGCGGTCGGAGTCGTCCAAAATTACGACAAATGACATGTATACAAAGGATCGTTCTTCAACATCCTCTATTATGTAACAATTTTGGGCTTTATGTATTGTCGTTTAAAGGTCAATTTTCTATTCCTTATATTGTATATTTAGTCGTGCTGTTGGTCATACCCCGGATGGTTTATTACTGCAGATAACATTAATGTGAAGGATATGAGCTATGACCGCGAACCATCTCGTTGATCTGTTATTTATGATTCTAACTACATGTTTATTGATATACCAATCTCGAGTCAAAATGTTTGCTCTTCGATATATTACAATACTGTTCATTCGTTAAGCTCAATATTGAGATTATAATCTTTACTGAATCAGAGTTTATTCAATAATTTTTTTTCCAATTTTTTTTCAACGGAATTGAAGATCGATTTTGGCGGTTACGCCGTTTCGCTCCTCTGCCCACTTAGACATCTTTTATCGGTTTATCTGCTGATTTTCGTTTTCCTCCTTTTTATTATGGTTATTTTCCTTATTAATCTCCATTATTGTATAATTGTCTACATTATATTTTGAATTCATTGAAGGTTTTTTCACATTGAATAATAATAATTTAAAAAAAAACACTAAGAAATGTAATCAATTTAAAAATACTACTATTTTAGATAAATATTAAGTTCTTGGAGTGAGAGCAAAGAGACTCCTTTGACGTCCACATGTGTTGGTTAGTAATTTCCGGCTTCAAGTCGCGGCTGGTTGCGGTCAAAACCCTGACAGTCACTACTGCACTTTTACAAAGCTCACAGCGTTATTTTCTTTTTATATTTTAAGAGACACGGTGGAGACTATTGTAGAGATTCACTGACATTTTATAAAGCACTTGTAGGTATTTATATTTTATATAAAGGACTCTTAATTTTAAAAGGAAATTAATGAACATTTTAATGTAAAACCGAGACAATTTAAAAAAATATACAACTCGTTTAGTCCTATTTATATTCTATTTTAATTTATCAGTTAATATCTTTGTCAAGAGTTGATACATAAACAGAAAAACAAATCCCTGGCAAAACCAGCAGAATGTCTTCATAGAATGTGTATTCGGCGTGTGGGTGTCCGCATAATGTATGTACGTTGTGGCATTACTCGGTGTTTGTCGAGGCGGCCAGTCGACGGACGAAGCGCCTCATCACATGAGATGCGACGAGCAGCGTGCTCACACATAAATTCCTCCACCGGGCCCCTCTACATTTCTCTAACCGAAATTGAATTATACGAAGCCCCGGATTTTATATCTATTACAGCACCGTTCAACGGTCCCCGAGCAAGGATTTAGATACCGATAACATTCTCATTTCCTTCAGCCTTGCGTTCTTCAAACGCATATAAAACTTGATCCCTTTTTGACAAAAAACACCTCGGATTTCTGCCCTCGATGAAGGGACTCCGCAAAACATTGCGTTGATTATTATCTTCAATGATTTTATATAATCTTTATTTACCTCTCAGTGGTTGATTATTACATTAAATTATAGTTATAACATAACAAGTTATAACTAATTTAATTAATAGAATTTACGAGTTTTACTACGTTTTTATTTAGACAAATTAAACGATTGAATTGCTGCATATAACTACTTTGATCATTACCTAAATGAGCACGTTTATGTTGTCTCATATTGTATAATATTAATTTGATTGTAATTAAATCGTTCCTTGCATCTTACATTGTAACTTGATTTCCTGTCGACTACACATAAGACGATTTGAATTCTGCAATGTTCTGAGTGATTATTGAAGCGTGCGTGAACATCCTGCTAGCGTCTAATGCCTTTGTTATTCCCACTTTAGCTGAGAAATACGATAATAACTTTTGTAATATAAATTTGTGTTAATTCAGGTCTGATTGACACGATTGCGTATTGTGCAAGATTAAATTATTAAGCTTTTGTAAATTGGAATCGTATCAGTTTGCTATATTGATTACTTTGTAAAATAACTTTGTTTCCTTTTCTCGCCTAAACTGCTGAACTGATTTTGATAAAATTTGGGGGAAATCTGAGGGAAGACATAGGCTACTTTTAAAAAAGTATTGGATATGAAAGTTTATTTATTTAGATGCCCACTACAAGATGCAGCCGATAGACATATGTTTTTAAACGTTTGTATGGAGAAGAACCCATGATTTTTTACTAGTTAGGTTAGGTTATTTTCATTGCTTGAATTTTGCTACACAAACTTTTATTTACTACCTCTTCCTTAACCAGTGTATTTCGCAAAAAAAAAAAAACACATAAATTTATAAAACGGTAGGATTTTAAACTTAAAAAGTTTGACAGTGTTGCCTTTAAATCAGAGCGTATAAAAGTTATTAGAATCAGGTAAGAAACTTTCTACATTGGATAAAGTGCTGGATTTCGTGGCAATAGTTTGGTTGTGAATTTTAATGACATTTTAAAGCGAACAACCCCCGCGTGTTGGCGAACGTCTAATCCGTAAGAGCCTCGCTACGTGTTTGTGAGAAGTTTTCCATTACATTAGAGAAGGTTGCACTCGCTTCTAGAACTAGAACAAATGGGTGTGTGTGCCTGAATAGGCTTTCCAAATTGTATCTAGTCCGCGGACTTTACGCTATTATTGGGTAGAGATTTCGACTAATTTGTTGTTGATTTTTTTTAACAGTTTTTTTTTGTTTTATTACTTTGTTAGTATTATTTTAATGTAACTTTTCTTTGAGTTTTTGATCAGCATAATATCTGCTTTAAAAATTAAAATATGAAATATTTTAAGACGTACTTTTGTTATTATTTTTTTATACATTTTTTATTTATGAACAATCGTGGTTACCCTACATTAGGATATCGTTACTGTGACTGTTATTGTAACGGATGTAAGTTTGGATAAATGTCAACTGCTCTCGAATTTACGGCCATGCCGACGACACGCTTTTATTAGCTCGCTCTGCATACACACTCGTATATTGCACAACGAACGATTTTCAGACGTGCATTGTTTACTTAATCTGTACTACTATTGGATTTACCAGATAGAAATGTGTGTTTATTTTCTTGAAACTACTTCAGTTTTTTTTTCAGGATTTTTCTATAGTAAATTGGCATGTGGACATATTCCGCCTGATTTTAGGCAAGAGTGCAATCATTAAGAGGAAACGAACTCTACCGCTATCGTCTCCACTATGCTAAAATAAGAATATGTACCGTCCATTCGCAGGGCACATGCCTTTCATTATACCCGACTACTTCCAAATCAATCTCGAAAGTCGGTACACAAAGTGGACGACATCACTAGATGACAAATATATCATCATTACTCTGCCTACCACTCTTTTAATTAATGCTTACATTGTAACGTAGCAACTAAGCGACCAAAGTACATATATTATAACAAAGTACATTGGTACCGGTTTTTGCGAGATTTGTACACAGGTCTCTCGAGAGTGAGTCCGCGCCGTCTATCGCGCTAAAATATTTTTTACAATAAATTATTTTAATAAACTATTTAAAGTTAAACGCGTTGCTAGAGGATTGAAATTATTTTGAGGCCCAGAGGAGTCGTTGGAGCTGTTGCGTTAATGGAGTTTAATGTCCAGAACGGGCAGTTCATGCTACATGAACTGGGCGTGGTGGTTCATGCTTTTCAATTCCGACAAGTTCACACTTCCACAGCTTAATTTTCACTAAAACTCTCAACTAGAACGATAGAATTCGCCATTATTCCCTCCATTTCATTGCTATTATTCCGGTCTTTTACTGAATCCCTGTTTTCGAAGAATCCGACTACTCATTTGGTATTTAGCAGGATTTTTCTTTTTTGATTACAGTTTGGTATAATTTAAGAAGAATATTTTTCAGTAGGTAGTAGCTATTGTTGTAAAATAATTACAAGTGAGCCTCGCACGTATAAACGGGAAATGCATTTCCGAGCGTCGAGGTCGATACAATGATCTTCAACTGCACCACGGAACAGGTGAGGGTTACCCTATTGTATTCAGTCAATGGATAAAATAATCTAAAGCACCTCTTTATTGTAAGAGGTAAATCATTAGTATCCTTTTGTTACCAATATTCTATGTTCTTGATATTAAATATATTCATTTAATGATAAATGCCAAAATAAAAAAAAATAAAAAAAATCCAATTTATTCTGGAATGTTAGCTTTCCTTTTGAATTAATCTGTAACGCGCTGCAGCAGCTGTGTAGAAATTTTGTATAGTTAAAAGCAGGCCAAAGAAAACGCACCCCACGGATTCAAGAGGAAAATTCCGCTTATTACACGTGAAATATTCTCCTCTACATAAATCTATCTAAAATATTAAATAATAATTTGTTGAAGTATTATACATCAAACATTTGACCAGTTATTCAAATCTAATCTAAATCTAAATACTTATATAAAATGCTAATGTTAGTACGTAAAGACAGGATTTTCTCCATGATCACCAACTCCAATCTGCTTCCCGTTGGGGTGGTAGATACTCCTCGGTCTCCTGGTGAAAGTAAGGGAGTTTGGACGCGGTAGGTGGAAGAGGGTGGTTGTGGGAGGCGAAAATCTCAAAAAATGTATATCTGTCCTTTTCTAACTTATGTTGAGTACTAAGTCTGTTTTTTTCTAACTTATGACATGTTGAGTACTAAATATAGAGTTCAACGTTATAAACTGCTAAAATCGATCTAGAATGTTCTAGAAGGTTCTAAAAATTTCAGGAATGATCTAGAAAGTTCTAAAACGTTATCAACTGCTAAAATCGATATAGAATGTTCTAGGAGGTTCTAAAAGTTTCAGGAATGATCTAGAAAGTTCCAAAACGTTATCAACTGCTAAAATCGATATAGAATGTTCTAGAAAGCTCTACAAATTTTGGAATGATCTAGATAGTTCCAGAATGAGCGCAACTGTTAAAATCAACATGAAATGTTCTAAAAGGTTCTACAAATTTCTGGAATGATCTAGAAAGTTCCAAAATATGCGCAACCATTAAAATCGATATGGAATGTTCTAGAAAGGCTTTAAAATTTCTAGAATTATCTTCAAACATTAAAAATGTGTATAGCTGCTAAAATCGATATAGAATGTTCTAGAAAGTTCTACAAATTTCTGTCTACACATTTATTAGAGTATTTCTTATTTTCTATTCGTTAATTAATTTGATTTGATTAACTCTATAAACACCGTATGTTTAGCAGCAACCGAGCAACGCCGGGTTACGTCGCTAGTATTATTATAATTTATGGATGTTTTTTTTCTGAATTAAAATTCTCTTTTTTTTTGTTGATTATTATGTGCAGTCTATAATTATTATTTGTGACAGTCTTCTCGTCTTCTCGCCATGGTCTGTCAAGTGTCCAAATGTCCATGCCCATTGCCCGTGCTAATGATCAAAATTTACTAGAATAGAATTTACTAGAAGGACGTGGGTTCCCCTCAGCTTAGGCGTCTTGATAATTATTTTATATTCAATATTCATTCATTTAATAAAAACATTACAACAAACACTATTTTAATAGGACAAAAATTTATTTAAAAAAAAACCGATAATGAACTATTTAGTTAGATAGAAATCATTAGTATTCTGGATTAGTAAATTAGAATTTTTGATGTCGTGTTTCGCTCACTATGCAGCTGAAATAAGCCAATTATAAATTCACAACGGCATTCAGACAAATTTTGAGCTTTAGTACCTATTGGGAAAGAGATAATCAGTTTTCAACTTTCAATGCCACTTCCAATCACAATTTCTCGTCCGAAAAATTTACCTACTTTTGTCGGTTTTGTTAGTCGGTTGAAAATGCCGGCGAATAGAAAATTGGTTTTCGAATAAAGTTAATGTTCGTTGTATTTTATTTTCTGATCAATATACCTTATTATTTAATTCATTCGCTGTAATGATTACCAAATTATTGTCTCATTTTTTAAATACAGGAGTTTATTTTTTTGTCTAAAATTAAATGTTTACATAAACATGTCATTTTCATCGTATCAGATATCCCATTTAAGTTGGTCGATGTACAAGACGTCTTCAAATTGAGCGGCAATGTTTTATTCAAAGCACGATCTCCGCCGCCACGAATAACCGTCTAATTGTGGGACTTTGCTCTCGAAATTGGATTTCAGGCTCCCGGCTTTGTTTCTCCATACCAACAACCGAGATTTATCCCTCACCTTTCGTTCCAAGTGTTTTTGGAATGCGAGTCTTAAATATTCTCCGAACTCGAACTGGCTATCGATGTTTTTTTTATATGTATCGTTTCGTAGAATCATGTTGTTTGTTTCGGTTTGCGGTTAGACAAATTGTGCATAGCATTTAAAGGAAATTTAACCATGTAGTTGTTGCAAAATATAATTGAAATTTAATATACTGCTATTATTAAAACATACATTATATACATACTTTATTTATTCCAAGTAATGAAACTTACCAAAATTCAATAATGCCGACATTGAGACATTTTTAATTTGCATTCGCCAGGATTTCTAAAAATTCCAGACGTAGCGAGATTTTTATTGGAACATGAATTATGTGTCTAAATCTTTTTCCATGGAATTCTCGGAGCTATTTTGGATTATTATAATTTACGTAGAAAATGCAATATGCAGTTCTGTTATTTATTTAATATTTAACAAAACGTGATTAACTTTCTACTGGCGTAAAACTTTAAATTAACATGCACACCAAAAGCGTTCGCACTTTCATAATTCGTTCAAAAACGAACAAAAATGCAAAAGTAGATTTCGAACAAATTGCTTTTGAAAGTTGTAAATTGCAATTTATTTCGAGTGCGATTCCCGCACGATGCGAAATTAAAATGGTTTAAATAAATATGTCGTTTCGTTATTACGTCGTAAATATTAGGCTCCCTGGTTCCACATTGTCCCGATCTTCTGGCTAATGGAATTATCCCACGATAGCAACAAATTAATTTGAACGTTACGAGACCTTTTAAATTTCGCACTCCCTGTGGGACTCGACGTGGTTTGCGGCTGTATCCGTTCAGCTAATGTACGGTACTTGTATATTGTACGTTAAGATTTTATTTTTCATAATACAATTAGAGAGTTTTTTTTATTTAAACATGCTACGTTTTATGTTTTAATTAAATTATATTATGTTTTTTTTAATGTGAAATATATTATTATACATTTTTGTGTTGTAATGAGAGAGAAAGAACTTGTTCTGTGCAATTCCTGTGTAAAATTTGTTATAAACATTAGATATATTCAGTATATTTTGGGGAAACATCGTCATCGCCAATATCGAGTTGGTCTACGAAGATTTCATTCTAGGTCGTAGCGGACTTTAGACAAATTCATAAATAAAATTTCATAAATATTTGTGATATATTCACGGTCAGGCTTTTCATACTTTACCCGCGTGGCTTATCAGGATTATCTCAGAATTTCTCTGGATTCTTTTAACTTGTTCGCGTTTGTGCGTCCGCTTATTGCGTTTATCTGGCGCGTGATTGCCGCCCTGCCTCCCGCTGCGCCGGCAAATATGTTTAACGTGCCCTAAATTTTCTTTATATTTATGGAGCTCGTTCGAACGTAAAAAACGAAGCTCCAACGTGACGCCGCTGTGGGAATTATTCTTTATTACATTTTAATACCTTTCATGGGTCTTTTGTTATAGCGACTGTTTTCTTAATTAAGCAATGCATCGGATCTAGGTGGTTTTTACAATATTTTTTTTTGTTTCAGATTTTGGTGCGCAAAATTAGTGTAGTGTTAGAATGTTAATTTGTGCAATATTTCGAGTATTTCAACTTGAAAGTGTCTAAATCTAATGTGGTTCGATTCTCGTGTGTGATATAAAAGTTTGGCGGTGTGTATTTCCGCCGCTCGTTTAGTAGTTTGTTAGTTAGTGATGGTGCAGGAATGGATCGCTCTGGTGCTGCTAGCGGCCCTGAGCTTGTGCCGAGGACTACCAGAACAAATTTACCACGATCAGTTCGCGGTGCACGTGCCAGGAGGTGACGATCATGTTCACGAAATAGCGAAGCGGCACGGCTTCGTTAATCATGGACAGGTAAGATTCTATTAAAGTTGAACATACATATTTTTAAATGCCTAACACTAGTTTAGCGCTCGTATCTTAAGTATTGAGCGACAAAGTACATAATAGCATTTGTACCAGTCAGAGTTTACCGAGGTGTGAACACGGGTCTCTTAGTTCGTAAGTTCTACCGCTATTTAAATTAGGTATCTATTGAATGTAAATAAATGTATAGCATACGTTTCCCACGAGATTGATTGATTCCACCAGCTCGGATATCTATTAAAGCGCATTCATATCGAGAAGTATTCCAGATTGCATACTCTGATAACTTTTGAACAGTTCAGGGAGAGAGTTCATTATGTTCTGTGCAGTCAGACGTAAACGTTTTTAATTTTTTTTTTCTATGTTATTGTATATTACCGTACATGTATCGTACTCGTGTGCATACTTTTTATGTAGGCGCTTGTGATTTTTTTTTCATTGTAGCTTGGATATATATGTAGAGGAAACAACTGCTACTATAGAGAAATTTCTACAAGTAGCAGTCGTCACCGCTATGCCGGCTTAGGAGACGAATATGCACATCCAGATTGACAGTGCTCATTCCTCTCGTTATACCTGTCTACTTCGAAACTGATCCCGAAACGTGATAGTCAGTTCACGGGTGTTACATTAGAAATGGGTGGTACTACCCCAGGACGGCAGACTGGACAAATAACCACCATCAGTCTGCCTACCACTTTTATTTATATTATTTATGAATAACACAATGATTAAAAAAAGTATAATAAACATAATATATAAACATTTTATTGTTTTCTGTAAAGGTTAAGTGATATGTTGTTTATAGAAAAAAACCTTTATATAAAACAATGTAGGCTTTTTTTCAGTTCAACTTTCATTAAATCATCAAAGCTTTGTACATAGTAAGTTTTCTTTTAATAACGGTTATACTAAACTAGAGCTTGTATCATAGGCACTGAGAGAATAAAGTAGATTAAGAAATTCAGGTACATCCGGAAGGTGGTACACCGGCCGATATTTTTGTGAGATTCGAACATGAGGATTAGGTCTATCTGTCTATTACGAATTCATGTCTGCACGATTACGAACTTGGCGACGGTCGTACTGAGTTATATTGCATATTAGTTTAAATATTACAATTAAATTTCTTCAGTAGAATCTGTGGCCCCATAAAGTAAATAGTGTTTGTCGATTGACACAACCTGGTCGATGAGTGCGGGCGGGTTTAGTTAAACACTCGTAGAATAAATACCCTTTAGACTGACAGTATAATATCGACGAGTTTTTATTGTAGTGCCGCATATCATACTGTAAAGATGTAAAGCTAGAGTGCGGTCCATGAACGGAAACAACTATTACTACACATAAATTTCTACAGGCATCAGTCGCCTCCGCTATGCCGGCTTGAGGAGACGGATGTGCACCATCGAGATTGACAGTGCACACTCCTCTAGTCCTGGCTACTACCAAACTGTTCCCGAGGCGCGACAAGGTCACTTCACAGGTGTTACATTCGAAAGTGGTGGTACTACCTCAAGACGGCGGACTGGGCTAATAACCATCATCAGCCTACCTACCACTCTTTAATAATACCTATAGGCACTGAGCGATCAAAGTACATATAACATAGTTACGAGTACATTGATACCGATTATTTAGATGAAACACGAGTTTCATCGATTTCTTTTTTTTTTCTAGTTTTACTATATTTTGGTAATAATAACCCATGCATTTCTCTCTTTCTCTCCTCGTCGGTCTCTCATTGTTGAGGATCGTAACTCCTGGTGATTCGCTCAACTAGACTGCTTGCCTGATGGAGGGTCAATACCGGCATTTCCAGACAAATGGACAAGACGTGGGTTTCTACCGCGCGGACTTCTGCCATAAATTTTTCCTGCCACCACAAGCTTCTCGAGATTTTTGCCATCCTTCTGTAGGCCGAAATAATTCAGGATGCAGCGGCGTAGGCGAAGCGATGACAGACGCGATTGATTTTCGATGCCTAATTCCGACAGAACAGACGCATATCTCCGGTGAGCGGTCCAGGAGATCCTCATTTGAACATGCCAAAAAGATATATCTGTATATATTTACGAACAAAACGTAGTATTGTGTAAAGGAGCACTTTCAAACACTTGTCGCGCTAACTCTTCAGTGTACGGGGCCGCACTTTGCTCTCACGGAAAACAATGCTTAGCTAGATAGACTCGGTAGGTACCTATTCAAAAACATGTTAGGGCGAATAATTGTCTTGTTTTACGCTATTTAAATAGTCTTATTATGTATTAACATGGGATGGAAACAATATAACAATAGAGCTGGACTTTTTTTTTAAATTTAGATTTAATTTATTTAAAATTGTCTACTAATATATAAGAACGCACTTTAATGACTATACATATAAATAAATTAATAATTATTTAATATATACATACAAAAAGTTGAAAATATATTGACATATTTGACAGTAAAGTGCATAAATAAAAAGTTACTATTATTTATTTAATTGTAGCTCGGGATATGAGGGCAATTGTGGGGACTCAGATCTTTTATACTAAGAAGATCAGTCAAAATTATTTTTTCATCAGTTTTAGATCAATATTTTTTTTAAATTCGAAAGAATGAAAAAAAGCAGAAAATATTTTTAAAGGCGCGTCAGGTTACGCATGTATTCGTTATAAGATTGCAAAAACATCATCAAAACAACGATAATTTTATTTACAACTTTGCAAAACTCGTTTCGTAAACATAAAGATAAACGAGTCCCATTTTAAAAGCTTGAGCGACAACAATAGCGAATTAGAAAGAGGATCCTTTTTATGCCGGAGTGGTACCGTTACGTTATAAGAGTAGTACCTAAGCAAGCTGACATTAACTCGACGTCTGTGTACTAAACCAGTACTATAAAACCTTGTCAAGAATACGTCCCCTTTTAGTGAGATAATGTAATATTCTCTTCTTAAAGAAGGCGGTGACAGGTGTGCCTCTCGCTGTACGCGGCTCAAATCTCGCTATGAAAAATGCGCCCGCCCCTATGGAATTACATAATGCAGGAATGTGTCATGCCGTGGCAATAGACGCGAGGCTCTTGTCACGACGCGAACGAGAATAGAGTTTTCAGATTCTTTGTGTTCGTAATAAGTACCGAATATGCCAGATGTTCTCACGTCACCCGCCGACGCCTCCCGCCGCCCGCCTACGTGAAATTTGTAAGAACCCAGCTATTTTTCCTGCGCATGTGTTTATTATGTCCTCTTCTATCTCTGTAAATATGATTTTCATAGTAATAAAGTCATAATAAAAGCGGTCCTGAAGCGGAACGGAAGGATACTGAGGCCTTTCCTGAAAGTGGGGACAGACCGGATATGTTCGCTCGACGTGAGGGCGAAGAAATTCGGTTTAAATTTCACATATATTTTATATTTAAATATTGTTAAATGTGATTATTCACTTTCATTCGGTTTGATTACCCTTTCACGAGACATTAATGAAAAGAATCTCCATTCTTACGGATTAAAATTATGTTTAATTGAATTAAATGTAAATATATAAACCATGGCGTCTCACCCTCCACCCTACACCATCTCTCTTAGGAAAAAGAACCCCATTTATTTTATCACTTCGGCCGGCACCCCAAAACCGTTTACTTACCTGCGAATACAATAGCGGAGGTTAAATGTGTTCAACAGGCAGATTTAGGGCCATATAAGTTATGTTATTTTATGCTTTAAATTCAATGAATAATTTATTGTATTTCAATAATAAATTATGAGAAAAATAAATAATCAGAAAATAATGAATTCTTTTGAGACAATTAATCCCCCCTTTGTTATGGAATGAAGACGCAATTCATAAGAAAATATTTACTAACAGATAGATGTTTATAAAAATAAAAGTGAACTCTCTATGTAATATTATGAAATAACAATGTTCGCAATAATTTATTAATGCTGATATTGAATCGTGTCGTGGGAAACCAAACATCTGTCAAACGAGGAATACCTACGCTTTTATTTAATAAAGGTGTACACGCGAGATGCCACGCTACTTTTATTACAAATAATATTATATTATTTTGGACGTTTGTAATGAATAATAAAATATAATATGGCAATTATGTAGGATTAACGATCTCGTTGCGGAAAATTAACAAACATTTTATAGACTATCACGAGTATTATTATTTCTTTCAGTTTCAATAATGTTAGGTCAATCGATATAATTTTAAAGAGTGGTAGGCAGACTGAAGATGGTTATTAGCCCAGTAACAACCATGAAGTGACTTTGTAGCGTTTCGGGATCAGTTTGGAAGTAGCCAGATGCACTAGACAGTGCAGATTCGTCTCCTCAAGCCGGTATAGCGCAAGCGATTGTTCACTGTAGAAATTTATCTGTAGTAGTGGTCGTTTTCGTTTATGGACCGCACTCTATATTTACTTTAGGCGGAGTGTTGTCATATGCCGAGCTACTATAAAAAATATTTTAGATGTTTAGATGATTTGTCAGTAAAAAATTTGTTCGCATTGTGACGTGTTTCATGAAAATCAGTCGTCAACAGCCATACAATAATTTGATCTCGCGCGTTTCTCTGGTGTGTATATTAATTTACTTTTAACTATTTGAACCGTTATGTATATTTTTATGTGAAATGCACGCGTCGCCGATCGACGCAGCGAGACGTACTGCTCCATATGAATATTCATCGGGAATCTGTTTGCGAACTCCGGTTTGTATTTACAAATGCATGTTAGATTCGAAAAAGTTCAATACCTGAGATTAATTGAAACGTGTACCCGATACACGACCGCCATTCACATGCTGCTCTCATCGCTGGAGCGGCATCAAACCTGAAAACATCCCTATTCGAGTATCATATTCTTCTGTTCTGCATTTTGAAATTATGTACATATCATTCAAGAGTTCTTTTGTCAGGTTTCATTTTTATATTTCCTATCTTTCACGTACGGTTGAACGTGCCGTAGTTTTATAAAGACCATTATCACCCGCATCGTAGCTATCTTATTGTTGAAACAAGTATGTGCATGTCAACAAACCACATTACATTTTGTTTGTCGTTAAAGGATAAGCATATGGGCATTTCTCAAAGACCTCTTCTTGAACGCTCTACTCGTTTGCATAAATGAACATAGTTGTACCGTCTGGAACTTATGGCTTTAGGGTTACCGAACAAATTGTGTTATTCTGTATTCAATTTATAAACTTATATACACCAACTATACTTTGGCACATATTTTGATTTAGGAACCGATTTATTGTAAATATTTGGAAACAATTGCGTCTTGTAAATGAACGCTTTTGTCAACCAATTTACCAGAACTTCTAAATTGTTGTTCCAAACACAATGACTTAATCAAACCGTACCTAATTCAGTTTGTGAATATCCCTAAACTCAGATTTAATTAACCTTTGTTAGCTCGTAACCATATGCAGATACTTGTTTTGAAGTTAATACTTCGGAAAAGATAAGTTTCCTTTATAAGCGACGTAATAAATCCCAAGGAAGAAAGAAAAGCATCGCCTTCACGAGACATTGTTGTCAAGAAATCTTCTCTTTTGTTTATAAATGCGTACCTCCTGAGGTTATTCTTACTTTAACTTCCCATAATGTGATATTCATTTATTTTATTTCCCGCCGGATGAGTACGCGTCTGTGGCTCGGAGTCGGAGGAAACAAAGCCATTTCCGTGAAGACGAGATGCCCGTGCCGCGTCCTGGTAGAATCACGAGCGTACTGCAAACATACGATCGGAACGCTGCGTCTGAACTCCTTGTCTGTAATAATAATAATAATAATTTATTCGCTTTGAAAAGGGTTATTGTTTACAGTTGTTGATAGTCATATAAGTCCTCCTTATTCAGCTATGTACACTAATCTATGATTACTTATTCTAGACCTTTCTGTTTGGCCTATATTTCATCTTAAAAACGTGATCTACTCTCTCCTTTCCGTGGCTAGAAAGTTGACATTTAAGTTAGTTAATATAATATAATAGTGTCACAGGTCATATGATGAACGTCTTGTGTAAGATATCAAAAGCATGTTTGATAACATTTGTGTATGAATAAGTAAATTACGACCAGCCATTATGATATAATCAAATCAATCAACTCGAGATGCTATGTTTATATAAACTCGCGTTTCGTTTAGGAGGAAGAATGATGAACTTCAGAACTTTGAACTCTTTGACGATAAAGATAGTTTCTAAAAATATGGCAAATCATAGAGACTTTTTGTTTATATTTTTTTAATGAAATTACTATTGCGTCGTAATAAAACTTAATATTATATTAAGAATCGGTTTAGTAGTCGGTTTATATTCACAGGAAATTACATGGAAATATACTTTCGTCACTTCCATTCTGAAGAAGCTCGGAGATAGTATAAAATATATCCATTTATATCTGCGTAGTAGATACTGGTAGTAATTCGTTTTTGATGACTTTCAGTATAGTCGTCTGTGTTGGTGGTTCGTTGGAAGCGAGACGCGTCGATTTAACATTCAGAGTGAATTTGACAGGAGCAATGTTTATTGCTTCCCATTCTTTGGCTTCTTTGTTAGAATCTTTCTTTGGAAATAATTTATCTAATTTGGAACAAAAAAAGCGTATTCGCGATTGCATTAGCAGAAGTAATTGAATACAGTTACGTTTCTGCTGTTATGTTTTTGATTCAGGGCATGCCTTTTATTTTATTAACTGAATTTGTTTCCTTTTTTATAATAATATTTTGTGAAATAATCGGTCAGGTTGGTCCATCGAGTGAAGAGGCATTAAGCGTGGTGGCACATTACAATACTTCGCCTGATGTCAAGCTAGAATGCAGTCCCAAAATGGAAACAATTGCTGTCACAGAGAAGTCTCTACAGGCAGTTCGTCTTCGCTATACCGGCTTGAGGAGACGAATGTGCCTCATCCATTGACATGATACACTCTTCTCGTTATACCCGGCTACTTCCAAGCTGATACTGTAACGCGAGTGACTTCACGAGTGCTATACTTGAAAGTGGTGGTATTGCCCCAGGTTTACAAACTGGGCTAATAACTACCACCAGTCTGCCTACCACCACAACCTACAACCTACCTACAAACAATAATTACCTAAATAAATAACATAAATAAAATATTTATTTTGCCAGTTTAATTTATGTTCTAATTAACTAGCCATATATTATTATTATAATTAAAATAACAACAATGTCGGGGAAATTGCTAGTCGATTGATAATTGATGTAAGATCCTGATATTGTTTAATTTGTAATTCCAAATGGTTAATTACTGTGATAGTTAACTGTGTGTACGCCATGTGGTACATGTAATGTTCCCCGTAATTTGGTACATATTAATTTCTATTATCTGGGCAATTGTCTATTATTTAGTTTTAGTCAATGTTTTGTAATATAATTTTAGTTTCAATGGCGTAATTTATTCATGTTTGCTTAACATGATCGGGTATTACCTATCGGCTATGGATATTATTAAAATTAATAATTTATTTTTGTAAAAATATTATAAAAAAAGTCACGACGAGGATGGGATTCGAACCCACGCGTGCAGAGCACATTGGATTAGCAGTCCAACGCCTTAACCACTCGGCCACCTCGTCACACAGAACTCTGATGAATTTATAATTTGCTACGATTACAACTTAATTAAAGGGTCTATTAAAATTAATAGAACTCAGAAACAAATATAGTTTATTCGAAAATTGTATTTATGTAGTTACTTGACGGTCTAAATTGGCTTGAGATACGTCTATTGTTTTAGCGCTTCTACGTCTTTTGTTAGAACATAGGCAGGTTAGTAATGAATGATAGCAGAAAAATTGTCAGAATTGGTTTTTTTTTTGTCTCGGAAAGATATCGAGTTATTTAGATATAGGTATATATATAACAAGTTTTTGTAATTACATATATATTAATGTTATGTCACGTTTTTTTTTGTTTGTTTAAATAATATTGAAGTTTTAATTTGTATAAATAAAGTTTGCAAAATTGAATGTCATTGGTATATTAAATTAAAATACTTCAGAAACTACGGTACAAGTTATCGTAAACCAACCAAATGGAAGCTGTTGGGATCAAAATAATTAGACAGAAAAGTTTTTGGGTTCAGGGAATAATTTTCTCTTATTTAAGGTTGACGACATTGTCTCAAAGTTTTGAATTTAAATTTGTTTAAAATATGTTTTTATTGTTCTATTTATTGCATAAAATATAATATTATTGAACAAGAATAAAATAAGTTGGTATCTAAATGCAAATGATTCCTTTTTTTTTATTATAGCTCGGCATAATCCAAGCAGCGCCACTATGCCTGCCTACTTTCAAACTGCTCCCGAAACACGATCACTTCACAGGTGTTACATTTGAAAGTATATAGAATCTACGATTTTAAAATGTTTACTCTTCATTTATTATAATATATTTACATTTAATTAATTACATATGTTCGTACGTACGACTAAAATGCAATATTTATCAACCTCGGTGTGCGCATCGGTGGTTCAGTGGTAGAATGCTCGCCTGCCACGCGGGCGGCCCGGGTTCGATTCCCGGCCGATGCAACCTGTTCGTCGTTTGTTTTTTTTTTCTTTTTTACTAATCTAGACTTATTTATTTATTCTTATTGATTTTTTTTTTCTTTTATTTATTACGTAAGTTAGTAGAAATTATTGCGAAATGAAACAAGTATGAAGTAAACATTTTTTTAAATATAGGTATACTCGTATGTGTACTCGGGCACGTATATGTATTCCAACTTGCCTAAGTAACACAAAGTTAAACAAGAATGTACGCCCAGAGTTGAGGTAATAATAAATTCACACCCACGAGAGTTTTGTAATTTCAACAAATTTTGCCCTATTTTGCCCCCCTCCTTCTTGATGTCCGCGGTGGAACTCGAACCTACAGCCTGAAAAATATTTGATTTATTTATTTTCTTATCTGATCGTGAAGATAATGTTTCATTGAACTATAGATTAATTTAGTATAATTTATTTATTTGAACATTTTATTAGGAAAAAAATATATGAAATTTACAATACAATACAATT
The DNA here is from genome assembly GCA_948150575.1 of Tinea pellionella. Lineage (NCBI taxonomy): Eukaryota > Metazoa > Arthropoda > Insecta > Lepidoptera > Tineidae > Tinea > Tinea pellionella. The sequence goes on along the minus strand of OX411259.1, from coordinate 6,003,404 downwards.
GTCACGCCTTTTTCCCACTCCCAGATATATCAGCTATGGTTCTCAAAGCGAATACCAGAATTCGTTCGATTAGTTTTTTTTAAATATAGCCAGGTATAGCGAGAGGAGTGTGCACTGTTGGTGCATACTCGTCTCCTTAGACCGGCATTGCGGAGGCGACTGCCCCCTCGTAGATATTTCTCTGTAGCAGCAGTTACTTCTGTTCATGAACCGCACTCTAGCTTTACATCAGGCGGAGTGTTGTCGTATGCCGAGCTACAATAAAAAATTGCCTAAATTAATATTTGAAACTATACCTTATAAAAGGCCAATGTACAAAAGTTAAGGCCAGGGTCGTTCTGACCCGTTAACCGCGTCGCCTGTGACGTTTAATTGTTCTAGTTCTCGGGAGGACGTCGCGTACAGGTAAGAGGTGCAGAGGCTTACGCAAACGCCTATTACAAAATTAATATTATTTGGAGATGTATATTTGCGGTCCAAAGTAATTACTAAGTTAACTTTATACTATGGCTATCTACATGAGCGTCTTTCTGCCGGGATAGTACGTCCCTATACTGTCGTATACACGTGCCTCTACTCGTGAACCTTCTACCCTACTTACGTATTATTATTACCTATATTTATAATCAATAACATTATGTTTATTTATGTACTGTGTCATCACGTATCGCAATATGCCATTTACATGTTGGCTGATTGCCCTCTCATTTGGGACGATTGTGCCTCGCGAATACATAATTGTGGTGACGGGTGGGTAGCTTGGTGCCATTAAGATAATCTCTACCGTATTGTAGTTATGTGGGTTCATTGACGTGCATATATTAGTTCCTTTATCGCGTTTCGGGGTAGGCTGAGGCACTAGGAAATCTTTTTTTTAAATTGTAGCTCGGCATGTGACAACACTCCGCTTGATGTAAAGCTATAGTGCGGTCCATGAATGGAAACAACTGCTACTACAGAGAAACATGTGCGGGTAGCAGTCGCCTCCACTATGCCGGCTTGAGGAGACGAGCATGTACCATCTTAGATTGACAGTGCACACTCCTGTCGTTATACCTGGCTACTTTCAAACTATTCCCGAAACGCGACAAAGTCACTTCACGGGTGTTACATTCGAAAGTGGTGGTACTACCCCAGGACGGCAGACTGGACAAATAACCATCATTAGTCTGCCTACCACTCTTTAATAGTGCCTATAGGCACTGAGCGACCAAAGTACATATAACAAAGTTATATGGTCATTGGTACCGGTCATAATTAGCGAGGTTCGAACACGGGTCTCATCGAACGTGAGTTTACGCGTCTTACCGCTAGACCACGGCCGCTCATACTTAGATATAAAATAATATTTTTACTCGTATGTTACTCAATTGGGGAGGTGTATCTGGTGACAGCTATCTTTTTTACGTGTTTATGGAAAATTTTTATAATTGCTTTGTTCTTTTTTTATTAATTTTAAAAAATTGCGATTGTAATATAGTAATCGTGATGTTTCGGCCGGAACTAAACCATTGCCAATGAACAAGAAAAAAATAATCATTTGTCAAAAGTTCAAACAAACTTTTGATTTTTAAAAGTTCCTGTTAATTAAAACATCGTGTTTATACTGTAGTTTTGTTTTAAAAATTACAATAGTTATTCGTATAAAACACTATTATTGTTAGGAAACACAAACAAAATATATTTGACAAACTTGTGAGGCGACAACCATAGACGACAAAATAATTTACAAAACTGTTACGTTGGTACCTTGTATTCTATCTTGTCAAACTCTCTGAAGAAGGTCGAAGAAGGTCCTTACAGGTTTTCAAATATCTCGGCGATTTTTAAGTTTTTTTAGACTAGAATCAAAAAATACATCTAATTGAAGTGATATCTCGAAATGGTTTTCGATTTAACATCGGTTAGTTTTTGAGGACCTTGCCCATTTTATTTATTATGGTTACATGTATTATATAGTATCGGTTTGTTTTCCATTTAAGGAAACTAGTAATTAATCTCTCAGTCTCTCAAGCCATGCCTCAGCAATGAGGAAACTATCGAGGGTTTTAAGCAAGTACCAAGTTGCGTTTCGGAATCGGTTTGGAAACAGCCAAAGATACTTTAGCAATTTGATCGGTGCGTATTCGTCTTTTCAAGCCGGCATAATAGGAGCGACTATTATATCAGTTGTCCACTGTTACCAAGTCAGGCGGAATGTTAGGTGTATAAGGTGATTGTAGGTTCGTTGATGTAGCTTGCATAATCACGCCGAATGCCTGTAAAGTTTGAACCGCGAGAGCTGTTTATGACTTTTTTATTTTTTATTTTTTTTTTATTTTAGTACGTCATATGACCGCACTCTGTCTGGTGTTAAGCTAGAGTGCGATCCATGAGCGGAGGCGACTGCTGTCAGAGAAAGGGATCTGCAAACAGCAGTCGTGCCCGATATTCCGGCTTAATGAGATGCCTCTTCACACTGCGCTTGAAGGATCCCATGTTATAGGAAGGGGGAAAGACGTGACTGAGAAGGTCGTTCCACAATTTGATGGAGCGACAGAAGAAGGACTGTTCCGAATCTGTGTTGTCAAAGGGTTCTAGGATTTAAACTGTACTTCGGAGAGTTCAATGATCTTTGGTTATATTGGTGTTTTACGTTTGTGAAAGAGTCTCGCAGTTTGCATTTATTTAAATTAATTCTCTAGAATTCTGCACAGGCGTGTAATTTGTCGCCATTTCTATAATTTTATCATGCCTAGTTAAAACGTTTGATCTTTTTTATTAATTTTTCTACACCATTTTGATTTCTGAAAACTTCTGTCTCTATTGATAAGTTTCTGTTTTCTAAATTCTGAAATGTCTAAGTTATGTTTGTTTATATTTATTTTAGTTCAGCGTTTCACCACACTCCGCCTGCAGGCAGAAGTCGCCTCCGCTATGTCTACGAATATCCATTTAAAAAAAATACACGACGAATTGGTAACCTCCTACCTCCTTTTGAAGTCGGTTAAAAAATGAACATCGAATAGTATATTATAATTTTAAACAGTTACCTATGTGATTCGGTTGTTTTTCCCCAATTTTAATGCAATTTGGACTCTATTTATATTGAAATGAGTGAGCGACGGTTTAAAATAAATCACAACTGAGCTTCAATTAACTCTGTCCTTTGAAATGTTACTTTTGGTAGCATAAAATTAAACTAAAGAATGTACCCACATGCCACGTAACTTTTAGGACTGGTAAGTACCGTCAACCATTAAAACTTATTTCACTGTACAAAGTCCAGTTTTTAGTGAGCAGTTTCATGTTGGGATCTGAGATATTTTTTATAATGTTTTTCAGAAACCAACTCTCCATTTCATTATGATTTGACGTAGCAAGTATAGCAGGTATATTTGTCTATTGCAAATTACTTACTTTCCTACTTATCTCACGCTCATATGTTTCTACCTGGTTCGGCTAGTGACTTCACCTCGACCGCATCAATTACCTTTCTGAGCAGTTGACCAATCTGATTGAGAAAGGTCTTCTGAGGGCGCCCCCTTCCACTTTCGCACAATAAATCTGTTTCCTTAATCTCTTCTCATCCATCCTTTTTAAATGACCCAACTGCTTTAACATACCTTTTTCCACCTTGGTTGTTCTTGAGCTTTCAACGATTCCTTATTACGTTTGAAAATGAGTTTAATTTTTAATGTTGAATGATATTCTTGAACATTTATTTACAGCGATATCTATATATTTAAGTATAAAAACATATAACTTATAAACCATATAAATTTAATTGGTCCTCCCATCGGGACGGTTCAGTTTTGTGCCAGTTGGTTGCTTGGATAGACTCGGTCCCCTTTAAAAGGTATTAAAATACTTGTTAAAAGTTTATTTTAACCTTACCTTGCAGTTACCGCATGCTCTACGTAGAGTTTGTTTTAAGTATCGGGCGCGAGACGTTAACTTATGTATAATTTCTTTCATCAACCTAAGAATTTAATTCATTTGAATAAAACAATATCTTACTTACTTAGCTGTAAAAACATTCAAGTATGTTTTTTCTTTCTTTTATAAGCATAAGAAAAATAATAAGCCTAACTACCCACCGAGGCGACTAGGAGACTGGTGTGTGCGTTTCTTTGGTATTTTTAGTTTGTTCTAAAGAGTTAAGGTAGCTTAACATCTGGCCAAGTATGATAAAAACATTTCTGAAAAAAATTGAACCGACTTCAAAATAAAACACAAATCACTAAAAAGTAAAAAAAACAATTTAATTGAGAATACCTGAACACAATTTAATAAGCATAAACAAGAATAGATGCAAATTATTTATTTACAAATTAATTGTCTACATTTTATCTAGCATATATCTGAAGTCGGTGCATGCATTTGAAATATGTTTTATGATTGGTAATGTACCTAGATTCAAACAAGTGTGGTCTTTTTAACTTTGCTCCGACGAACATTGATTAGCGGCAATTAGTTGAAAAGTAGTGTTTAAAAAATAATTTTAAAAATGATTTTATGCAGTGTTATACTGTATGATGCTGTATTGATTTTATTATAGTAGACCTAAGAAAAATTACATCTAACACTGCATTCTGCTACTTAACTCACGCCCTGCTTGGGACCAGGGTAGTCTCATTTCCACATACCACTTTCGCTTCGACCACGTCCATTACTCCCCTCATGCATTCACGTCGGTTGAGCGTGCTCCTCACCTGACCCTTTCTCGGCAGTTGACCAATCTGACTAAAAAAGGGCTTGAGAAAGCGCCCCCTTCCGACACTGCCATCCACTTTCGCGTGTACATTCATGCTAAAACAATAAAAAGTAAACAAACAAGAAGTCCCTGAATAAAGACATAAAATATTTATGTATACGGAAAATAAATCCTCGGGCACGAAATCATATGTTATCTAAATGCAGATTTCGTCTTGAAGATCGCTTCTAAATCATAGCATAGACCATTATGTCAGTACTTTATCATAAGTCGGCACCTGCCAAGTTCTCGCCCCTCTTCTTTCACCCCTCCACTCCCCCCGTTGTTGAGTTATTACGTAGGCATTCAGCATTTCGTTGTTTACGAATGAGTTTTTCACGTTTTCCACCGCGGACCGCGCCGACTCACCAGTTTGACACACCTGCTACGCTAACTATTCTTCGCTCGCATCATATTTATTGTTATAAGGATGTGAACGGCTTTTTATGTTATCGATATAATTTAATGGATATAAAGTACGTGTAAAAGTATATTTAGCAATTATATAAAAGTTAGATCGTTCTCAAAGGAATTCGTTTCCATTTCGTCACGTGAGTTTTTCAAATATGTGTTGATAAAGATTAGTATTTTTATCGATATTATGGATAAAGTGCATCACTACGATGCTTACCTATTGTAACTTTAGTAAAGCCGTATATGAATAGTAAGGTTGTTGGGAACTTATCGTGCCTAATGTAGCGTTATTTTTCTTTGAGTTGCGACTTCCGCCGGGATGATGTTTTTATTATAGTAACGCGTTAGATATGGGGAAGTATTAAGGAATGTTAGGGAAATGTGATCTTTTATTTGGTGGTATATTGAGCCATTTTTTGTAATACACTTTAAGTTGGTTGCCTCCTCTATGTTGTTATTTTACTTATGTTGCATTATGTATATTATTAAATACATAAATGGATGCACAATTACGTTAGGTTAATTTCTAAATAAATATAGTTACTTAAACATGTAAGGCACTTTCTTAGGTCGACATAGTGATGGCGACTGGTGCCACCGTGTAAGCGGTTCTTTAACCGCCAGTACTCATGAGCTTACCATCACGAAATATTACGTTAAAAATATGTACGTAATTATAAATAAAATTTTAAATTTTAATACCTGCTCCTCTATTGTTTGTCCGAATACAAAATGTAACATAAATATTTTAAACGAAAACAATTTTGTTATTAGCATTTTGAATCTTTTGTACACAATGCCATTGGGGTTCGAGCCTAAACTGTGGTCCACGGTTCAAACCTCATTGTTCCGAAACTCGCATCGTGTATCGAAATACCGTTGTTTAAAAGCTGCCAAGTATGTCGTTAACAATTTCGTTTGCCAACAAATTAAACAATATACTAACTACGGAACAATGGCTCGAGTTTAAATTTTAAAAAATTGAATTTTTATGTAGACCTTTTTTCTTCGTTACTTCAAATGTGGAGCGGCCGTGGTCTAGCGGTAAGACGCGTGCACTCACGGTCGATGCGACCCGTGTTCGAACCTCGCTATATGTACTTTGGTTCGTTCAGTGCTTATAAGCATTATTAAATAGTGGTAGTGAGACTGATGATGGTTATTAGTCAAGTCTGCCGTCCTGGGGTAGTATAAACAATTTTAATTGCAAGACGTAGTCGTAGCACGAAGTGACCTAGTCGCGTTTCGGGATTAGCCTTTTCATCTCACCTCTACGAGTTGTCATAGCGAATGCGATTAACCGCCTGCATTTATTTCTCTGTGGCAGCAGTTGTCTACGCATACGGAACGCGCTCTACCAAAAACTAACCCTGTGAAATGATTTAAAGTTGTGAATTAGATCTATATAATAAAAATCAATTGCTGTTCGTTAGTCTCGCTAAAACTCGAGAACGGCTGGACTGATTTGACTAATTTTGGTTTTGAATTATTTGTTGAAGTCCAGGGAAGGTTTAATAGGTGAGTAATTATGAAAAAAATGCTTGAAATATAGTAAAAACAACAATTTCGCTTTTACCTTAGAAACTATTCCTTTGGTTTTGAATGTCAAACATTTGATGTTCGTCCCGTCGTTTAGAAATCAATTAAATTTAAAAGTCGTTCAGAAATCAAATTAAATTATTTTTTTTTTGATTTGATTACGAATTCTTTTTGTTCCGTTTAAGTTTTGACCACATTTTTTACTAAAGTTGAAACATTCTGCAATTATCATTCGGCTTTTTCATTTATTGATTCTGAGGCAGTACGAAGTTTGGCGGGTCAGCTAGTTAATTTATAATATTGATTATTATTAATTATGTAAATAGATATGCCAGTTGACCGTGTAATTAACCAAGATAATTGTTCGCATTAATGGCCTCACTTTGCAAGGGATGAAATGTCTCGTTGAACTTTCGAGGCGCTAGTTTTACTTTTAGCTGGAAGCTGAGTAATTCTCCCTTATTAAACTTGCCAGGTTGCCACTTGTCCTATGACACTCCGTTCCTTTTTAAAAAAAGTATTACGGGAGCTCTGTCGCTAGAACGCTAGAAGTAATTAAAATGATATTTATTTATTTTAATTTTATTTTAGTCAAGTGGTTTACGGGTTTTTGGTGTATGGGAGGTATTGATTTATAACAAATGCCAAAACTATGCCAGCGTACATGTAGTAATTTCGAGTACGCGTCTATGACGATACGCTTTACTGTTATTTAATACAATAATCATGGTTTAATTATTTTTTTATATATAAATAAGTACTCCGGAGGCCGTTATGTTTCAAATATCATATTTTATTATCGTTAATTCTTCAAAGGTATTTTTTATCATCTATTTATTAGCTTATGCAGTTTAATCATAAATAAGTATGGTTTTGATTTACATAAATTTAGCAGAAGTAAAAACACCAGTACCTCGGTTCCAATACTAGACTAGTTTACGACACGCAATTGTTGTCATTTTGTAACATGGCATTGTCGGACTATTTTCCTTTATTCATTATTCCATATTATTTATTCATTTCATATCACTTTTATAGAGCGAATTTAACTTTAAAATATACATATTTAAAGTAAACGTATTGGGTACCTAGATGATTCTAGAAACTAGTTCCTGTATCTTAATGATTAATCGATTACATATTGACAGTTACCTTGGTATCGATTCTCGAGTTCCCATGTCTATAAACAGTAAATATCCAGTCATGGTCGCACTCAAATGAAAAAGTTTGTTATACAAAGTTATCGATACATCTGCTCGAATCTGTAATAAGTTCGTATAGATAGTGAGATTTTGGCGTGACTAGTCCTATAGTCTCGAAAGGTCGGCTTCACCACCTAGAGGATTACCTCGGAGCTTAATGTTCGAAGGCATTAGTGGGAGCCGCTGGGTGCTGAGAGAGCGTATTAGGTAGACTTCGAGATAACACGATTTATTATTTATTATTATAACCGACTTGATATTTTTTATACAAGTCCGGAGCTTGTGTAACCTGTCTGCCTGATGTGAAGCTGGCTAGAAGGTAGTCTATAAGGTGAAAAAGAACTGTTTCAGGCAGTGATCGTTTCCGCTATGTTGATTTGATAAGACGAATGTGCAGTCTAATTTGTCAGGGTGAACTCTTCCACTGCCAACATGTCACTACACAGATGTTGATGTCGATTATTTAAAATTTTTAAGTTGTTTATTTGATTGCAAACAGTTTGTTGTTTGATTTGCATGCAGTTTGACGAGTTTTGCCTGTTTACTTTCTATATGAAAAAACGTCTTGGTAGTTGTGAGCCTGTTTTTTTTACAACTACAACTAAAAGTATTTTTTGTCGCGCGATTGCGAAGTGTGCCCTCGACTGACCAGACAGAGACTGGGAAATTACTTCTCACTACTAATTTGTACTCAAAAAGAAGCATCAGGAATTAGTCGTTCACACTAATGAACTCGCTTCTTATTTAGTTCCGTTTTTTTAAGCATTCTTCACATTGTTATATAAAGTTTTCATAAATGTTGAATGTATAATTATGAACGTGTTACGTTATAATTAAAATATTGTTTGTTTTTAATTTTGAAACGTAATTAAAAATTATATTTTAATTTTTTTGAACGGTTTTGTACGTTTCACTTTGAATGTGAAATACCTAATTAACTTTGTTTTAATTAAGTGCCTACCTACTCGTAATTTACTTCTTTTAGGGTTTTTAACTTTAAATACAATATTTCACTCTTTTTTAAGGTTAAGCTATAGTGCAGTTCATGAGAGGGAACAACAAAGAATTGTCTGCAGGCAGCAGTCGCCTCCGATATGCCGGCTGCAGAGATGAATGTGCACCATGCATTATTAACAGGGAACCCTCCTCGTGTCCTACCTACCCTAGAATCGCAGGCTATAGACAATATATTGAACAAAATTGGGATAGATAGTTGATGTGTGTTAATTAAGTGTTGCCTAAAATCGGTCATGATCTTGTTCTTGCAAGACTAGCTAGAACAAGACTCGTTTTGGTCTTGCTTTGGGCAACACTACATACATTATAAGTATAGTTACATGTCTAAGCATATTTCCAAATACCGAATGACATGAGCCGTCTGACGAAACGTTCCTCGTAAATGGACCTCGTGTGAGACCGAAGAATAATATGATTTTCTATATATCAAATTAGGTACTTTGTTATAACTAATGCTAATACAATTTCTGCTTTCTTATTGTGTCACACTACAATATTATGACAGTTTTGTCATACGGAATAATATGTATTTATCGCGATGCTGCCGTGTGATGGGAATAATCAAATCTGTGCGTGAGGAAACTTTGACAAATTTAATTTGTACTTGTCACCTTCTTAGTGGTAAAATATGTAAATTCTCTAAGTTCGTGCTCTGAATGTGTGAACTCTTGTTTTCTCTTTCTTATGTGAATAGTTTTTTTTTCTCTGACCGTAATAAATATAATAATTAGATTAATCTAATATTAATAATGCTAGGGTTCCGGAATAGAACTACGACTGTTAGGCTAAATACCCGTGAAGGGACTAGTCGCGTTTTGGGATTAGCTTGCAAGTAGCCGTCATAGCGGAGGCGACTGTTGCTTGTAGAAATTTAACGACAGTAGCGGTTGTTTCCACTAAAGGACCGCAAACCATCTAAATTAGATATATGCTTGGCTACAATAAAAAAATATGCAAAGATTTTTCTTGTACTTTAAAAGCAACGGTAACATTTTTAATTTCTATTGAAACGCATTCTGTGGGCGTCTTTTCATAGTTGGCGTGTCTTGCAATGAACGACATTTCTCGCTAGGCTTCCCGTGACTTTCAGCCAGAAACTAGGAGGGCTTTTTCATGGCTTCAGTTATTCATCGCCGCCTCCTCTAATGCCAAGAGCACTCGTTTGCTGGAGCACCTTTGAAAACGTCTCACTCCCTAAGGTCGCCTCTTGGCAGTAAAAAGTAAATGACGTTGTGCACTTTGTAGTTGAGAGTGCTGACAATGTTGCTTTGCAATGTTTCACCAAGTTTTAAAGTTTGACACATTGCAGACGACCGCAGACACCGTTATTAGAATGAGATTTTTTTTCTTTTGAGATACTCGTTTACAATTTTTTATAATGTTGTTATTTTAGTTTAACAGATGTAAGATATAAATTTCAGTGAGTATTAAATATGTACCTTACACGTACGTAATATATTATTTATGGTCAAAAAAAAACGAAACTCCAAAAACTTGCATCGGCCGGGAATCGAACCCGGGCCGCCCGCGTGGCAGGCGAGCATTCTACCACTGAACCACCGATGCTTGTGAAAAGTGAAGAGAATATTATGATTACTAAATACAGGTACTATCTATTGACAACCAAACTATATTTGCACAGCTGATGTTCTACAGGCTGTACCGAGTCAACTATTGAATTGCCTGCATTTCAATGTTTCCTCCTACTTTTCTAGATCCCATTGAGGTCAAAACAACGAGCCAGCTACGACCTTCGCGATGCTGACCGGGAAAGTTATAATTTGCGATTTTTGTACCTCGTGCGCCTTGCATGCATCTCCATTGCCGACCTTTGCTATCGTAAAGAACGTCTTTTCCTATTCAACTAGAGCTCTCTCTCTCCCTCTCCTCGTCGGTCCCTCATTGTTGAGGATCGTGATTCCTGGTGGCTCGCTCAATTAGATGTCTCCATCGGCCGCGACTGCTTGCCTGATGGAGAGCTTTATGGACCGGCATCTCCAGACAAATGGAAACCTAGACCAGGTTCCGGTCCTCATAAGGTCCAGCGGCTTGAGCTTCTACCGCGCGGTCTTCTGCCGTCAACCTTCCCCAACAAATCAACTAGAGCTACTACCAGCAAAAACCGTCAGAAGTTTGGCCCCTTATAACTAACTAGCTGACAGTGCCCGGCGCTGCCCGGGTTTTTTCAAGTTATTGTTACACATAAGATAAAGATAATGCTTTATTATAAATTACCTATAGCTGTTACCCACAACTTATTTTAGACGATTTAGTTACATAATTAATAGAATATATTTTAAAGTAGTTTTAAAAAGAATATATTTTTAAAAGCGGCATGGTACCTCGTAGAGCTACACCCCCCTCCGCCCGCCTCTCCCCGCCTCGTCATCATACGCCGCGTGTGAATTTTGTTTTAGAGTTATTTTAAAATTATAAGATGTTTATTGAAATTAGGTGATGTCAAAGACGATTGTGTTCACAGTTAAATACTCTTAATTAATAACACATTTATTTGGATAAAGATTAATATTATTATGTTTCGACCAAATTTGATTTTCATAAAAACGGTTATTGTGAGTTAATCTTAAAAGATAGACATATACTGTCGCGGAGATTTTTTTAGATAATTTAAAGAGGAATAATTCTTTCATACATATTTTTTGGGTATCTCGAACGGTTTTCGCTGCGCACGCAACGGAAGCCCTCAAAGATGAACAATTTTGATTTTGATATCATAAAACGGTTATTGTGAGTTAATCTTAAAAGATAGACATATACTGTCGTGGACATTTTTTTAGATAATTTAAAGAGGAATAATTCTTTCATACATATTTTTTGGATATCTCGAACGGTTTTCGCAGCGCACGCAACGGAAGTTCTCATATTGCCCGTTTTTTCCACATTTTCGACTGTTTCTTCGCTCCTATTAGTCGCAACGTGATGTTATATAGCCTATAACCTTCCTCGATAAATGATCTATCTAACACAAAAAGAATTTTTCAAATCGACCCAGTAGTTCCTGAGATTAGCGCGTACAAACAAACAAACAAACAAACAAACAAACAAACAAACAAACAAACAAACTCTTCAGCTTTATAATATTAGTATAGATTACTACCATCATGCCCCTGCAGTAGGTGCCACCATGCAACACATTCGAAATAAAATCAGTGATGCTGCTTACCGTTCCGGAATTATCTATGATTTTAGAAATATTTAACAATTTACATTCGTTTTACTAAAACAAATATTTAGTCTGACAACATTAGAGCGTATGTGTTATTCAAAATGTAAAATCTTTAAATTATAAAAAACCCCGGGTTTTGGAAGAAGGGATTTTTTTATTCAGTTTTTTATATAATTATAGACAGACAGACACTGAAAAGTTTTTATCTCTTGTTTATCTAGATAACATAGCATATTAGCTCTTACGTGTACGGTGCAACATTGTTTCTATTGCCGCTCGGTATACGAACTAAGTAAGAAAATAAGCGTAAAATTTTCATAATATCGTATACCTTACGGGTACCAACACTACCAACCACCAAACAGAAATTTTTACACTTTATTTTTATAAAAGTTTCATATCAAGGTTTTTATGTTTTTATATTTTGTTCAAAATCTCTTGTTACAGTGTTACTTGCTCTAAGATGTAATATTTTTGTTGTCTTTATTAAATTTAATTTGTTTATTATACATACCTAAATTAGGTACATCTTTAGTAACACATCCCTATTAGTATATTATGAAAATCTTATTTTTCAAAAGGAAATATAACAAGGATTAAAATGAATACGGAGAGGAAGGCTATATAAGTATTAGCTTTTTCCATTAGATAACATAAAACAACATACGAAGCACGCGGGTGCGACATAACGAGGACGTAAAAAGAAACCGCCGCTGGTAACATCAGATATGTATGCAATTTTCTAGTTTGCATCCAATAGTATACGACTGCAATACTCGTGGATGCATTGCCTATGTTTGTTTTATTGGAAATATATGTATTTCCTCTCATACAAAGGAACGAAATAACATAGAATTTAGCTTTGTAATTTTAAGAACAAAAACATTACATTTATATTTTTTTAAAGCTAGTTCGTGTGTCAGAGGCAATGAGCGATCAAAGTAAATATATGTGTAACATAGTTATTATACATTGGCACCTCAGCGAGATTTGAACACGGGTTTCATACAGCTTTTTACTGTAGACCGCGGCCGCTTTTCTTTAAGATCGAGTTGATAGTTTTTAATCGAGATAGTTTATTTTGTTATTGTATATTATTTTATCTAATTAGATTGAGAAAATCTAGGATAAACATTGAATTTTATAATTATTTATTAAAATCCAGCCGATACGGAACGCAGGTTGCATTCATTCATTGTGAAGGGCGGACGGAGGCCGGAACGTTTTTATTATTTTTGCACACACATTACGCTTTCATACTTAAACCCATAATATGTATACAATGTATACATGTAGTGTATGTTGCCAAAAACTTTACCTTAAATCGTTGTAGATTACATCTTTGAGGTTCTCTATAAAAGTTTATCGGCGATGCGGCGTGTCTATTAAGTCGAATGTATACCGAACCTTAGAGTGCCAACGTGCATTGAGAACATTGTCGCATACACTCACGAAGCGCGACGCTGTCATCGAAAACACTTTATTTTCCGATAACACTGTAGTTTCTTTGGAACTCGTGTGAAATAAAATATTACGATCTGTGTCGTTTCGTCTAGTGCCAGTTTAATGGAAAAGTCAGCCGGTCACATTGCGACTGGGAGAGACATTTTTATATTATTGTTATTTTCTTGAAAGACAAACAACATTCGTTTGAGTTTGACAATTGGAATATTGAAAGGTACTTTTAAGTTTTATTTATTTAATTTCAAATAACTCGTTTATTGTTGTTGGCTATAAATACGTCCACATATGCGTCGAGTGAAATACTGTGGGCTTTTAGTTAATATGCCAGCGCTAGGCTGGAGAATCTAACATAATCTAATATAACGAGAGGAGTGTGCACTGTCAATCTAAGATGGTACATGCTCGTCTCCTCAAGTCGGCATAGTGGAGGCGACTGCTACCAGCACAGGTTTCTCTGTGGTAGCAATTGTTTCCATTCATGGACCGCACTCTAACTCTACATCAGGCGGAGTGTTGTCACATGCCGAGCTACAATAAAAAAATAATAATAACCCTGGTTACTAAAGCTTAGGGCGTAATTGAGATTTCCCCACGTAGAAAAAAATGGTTGGTGGCAAATAAAAGTATTATGGTTGTTTAAACTTATAATTATTTTATGAATTGTTTATTTAATTAAATTAAATTAAACAGTCCAACGGGTCTCCGTTTGGCTCTACGCTCCGCCTGGTGTCAAACTCTATCTAGAGCAGGGGTCGGCAACTGGCGGACCTATGAAGGTTAAAATCCAGATGGATATATATTTTTAAAATATTATATTAAGACAAACGGAACCATTAAGTAACAATACAACAATTAAAATTGCGACTTGTTTTCCGAAAAACTTGAGATAAGTAACCAAACCCCACCCAAAATTACTTATTGACCCCTGTGTACTCTATGGGCAAAGACTGCAGTTGTTTACATTATGCCCTGTTTGAGGAGACCGGTTTGAGAACACTTGACTCTAGCTTGATATCAGGCGGAGTGCGGTCATATGACGTGCTAAAATAAAAAAAAAAACTTGAAAATCTGGGCTAATATAATAACAATCATGCCTATCACCCTTTAAAAGACCTGATCTACTTGCATAAAATCGTGCATTCCACCCTAGACTCGTCCATATTACTAAATCACATAGACTTCAAACACACGATATAATCCTCGCCAAGAGTATAGAACCTTCTGCATTCGAACATATAAAAATAATACATCGTACTATAATCCAATAGTACGAATGTGTCGGCTATACAATGACATCTCAATAAACAATAAAGAAATTGACATATTTAATGAAAATTACATGACCTATAAGAGGCAGATCCAATCTCTCCTCGACCATGCATCATAGGCTATTTATCAATATTGTTAACACTGTAATCCTGTATAAATATAATTTAACTTTTGACATTAATTAATTTTAAGACATTTGTAATTCATATAACTTACTATATTATAATTTGTAATAATCTAGTTCTGATCTGTGGTTTCAACTATTATTGTATTATTATGATTGTTACCTGTTGTATATATAAATATATATAAATATGTATATATAAATAAAAAAAAAAGGATTCCATATTGTCTCAGCCTATACCTAGATTACATAATGTATAATAGTAGGTGAGTAGAATGTGTACTGATAATAATTTTTATTAATTCGCAATCCCGAAAACTTGTTAAAGCAATGTTATATTTACAGACTTAATAAATTCGCAAACTTTTCTTTTCTCATCTCGAAAAATTAATTTAGATAAGGCCCGGCAGACATGTCAGAAGATATTGCTCAGCTTAACCTAAATTAATATTTAACATGGAAAATTTATGATTCTATTTTATAAAAGGGTGTTAGGCCAAGTATTATCAAGGTGAGATTAACCCTATTCGCAAGACCTAATCTCGCCTTACACCCTTCCAGTAACAATTCATTTTGGGATACGAGACCAATTCGTAGAAGGGTATAATCACGCGTCTTGTTCGGGATGTTGTTTTAGTATCAAACAGTAATGCTGTGTTGTTTAGTTATTTATTCTTGCTTATAATATCTCTTAGGTACCTCATAAATATCCAGCCAAGCAATGTATATCTAAGTAATGTATCCAACACATAGGAATTCTATATAATGCCGTATACCTATATTAAAATGATAAATTATCAATTAAGCATGAAAATAGTTTTTATGAAAAAGAAAGTACAGTTGTCAAAAAAGTTCCGTTCGAGTGTGGTCCATGAACGGGAACAACTGCTACTACGAGGAAATTTCTGCAGGCTTGTCGTTATGCCGGTTTCAGTAGACGAACGTATGATGCACGTTCACAGCACATACTTCTCTCGTTATATTTTACTTGAAAAAGTGTAAATAGTTGTAAGTTATTAAATTGGAAATACTATAAAGAAAGTAGTCTTATGTTAAAGATATTGACGAAATTTTTTTTCGAAAATTTCGAATGTAACACCCGTGAAGTGACCTTGTCGCGTTTCGGGAGCAGTTTGAAAGTATCTAGGTATATAGCGAGAGGAGTGGGCACTGACAATGTAAATTGTACATGCTCGTCTCCCCAAGCCGGCATAAGTAGCATTTGTTTCCATTCATGGACCGCACTGTAGCTTTACATCAGGCGTAGTGTTGTCACATGGCGAGGTAAAATAAAAAAAATTGAGCTTCTAATGGTGTTTAATAATACAGGATTGTATAACTATAGACCGAACGTGACTGTGATAATATCGAGAGCGATTCACTCGAGCAGAGATTAATATGTCGTCAGTGGGTACGGTTGGTTTCCACTGGCAATAAGGACTCCCTTGCTGACAAGGGTCCAAATCAGAGATATTAATTTGTACCTAGAGTCGTAAATTAAGCAGTCGCGAGGTCCAGGAGTATAATTTGTAAGACAAGAGAGAGAGAGAGGGTCGGCGATGTGTTTGCTTGTTGGATTAGAATGTTTGTTGTCGTTGCTCGTGACTGGTGTTTGGTATGATGTCCAATTTATAACATGTTTGTTTAATGTGAACATCATAGTCTAGTTATGGTTGGATCGTACACTTACTTAGTCCACCACCATGTTCCTTCCTAGAGATTATGAATCGTTTTTGAGCCTCTGCCATTCCGAGAAGTATTTCTCTTTCTTCTCTCTCCGTGGAGAAGATTCATCCAGTTTTGTAATTTCTCATCCATCTTTTCTAATTGACTGATCCACTTCAACGTAATAATAATAATAATAAACGCAGTCCACCATCCGACCAATACTGTTCCCTTGGCCTAGGCCCGCGAACATGTTAGTAACCGGTTACAGACCTTTATTGCAGTTAACAGAGTTATAGAAATACATAATCATAAATAACTTATCTTATCACTAAAAGCAATTTCTTCCAGATAACCAATTGATATTAAATCAATTGTAAGGAAAAGAGAAAAGCGGGTGGTGCAGTCAGTCAACGTACCTCTTTAGTACTACATCATGATTTATTTGTCTCAATGTATGTAACGCTAATATTAATAATATTAAGTTACGTCTCTAAGAGTATTAGTTTTAGTTGTTAAAGTTAATAAACAAAAGAAAATGTCGGCAACATTTCATTATTCAGAGTTATTTTTTCTGCTGTATCCAATATAACGTAGTGACGTAACACGACACCCAAGAAAGGAGTAGGGGAAGCCTAAATTGTACTCTTTGTGTTCGGTTACGTAGAAACTTCTCCAATTAATTAAAAGTTACAAGAAACACCCATTTTACTTTTGCGAGTTATTTCTTTGAGGTCCTTTGACCAGCTATGCTTGGGTTATACCATTAGTGTGGTCAGAAGTCATAACTGGTACGTGAGGTATTACTTAAGATTTGATCAGAACTTTAAAACTACAGAATTTAATGTCTTGCGATTAACTATCTTCATTGATAATTGAGGATCTGTTGCAACTTGTGACAGTTTCAGCATTGAAGATATACAAAATAATAGTCATAACGAGATATTATAATATTAATGAGCGGAATGTGCACATCGTCTCCTTAATCCGGCATAGCGGAGGTGACTTGCTGAAATTTATCTGTGGTAGCAATTGTGGTTCGCACTCTATCGTAACATCAGGCGAAGTTTTTTTTAATTGTAGCTCGGCATGTGACAACACTCCGCCTGATGTAAAGCTAGAGTGGGGTCCATGAATGGAAACAACTGCTACTACAGAGAAACCTGTGCGGGCAGCAGTCGCCTCCACTATGCCGGCTTGAGGAGACGAGCATGTACCATCTAGATTGCCAGTGCACACTCGTCTCGTTATACCTGGCTAATTTCAAACTATACCCGAAACGCGACAAGGTCGTTATATGCCGAGTTACTATAAAAAAACACACACACACAAACAGTTTTTAAAACGTAGCAGGTGTAAACCCCCTAACATTTTAATAATACAAAGAGTAAAATTGTAAAATTGTAAACTAGTAAAATTGTGTTCATAAAAGAATATTAGTTTATATGAACTTGAAAGAATTTTCCATAAGTATGGAGTCTCGCAGTACGTAAAATTTGTAATATTTTGCAGAGAGAGAGAGCTCTCAGCACGCTTAGTGTTTGGTTCGTTGAAAATATTAAACATTTTCAGCTATTTGATTTTCTGATGCTACAGGAAAGGGGGCTTCATCTTCTAATATTACATGTAACATGACATGCAGTTGAAACTGCAACACATTGCATTTCATTTTGAAATATCGGTCAAATTTTCAATTTCAGCTGCAATGTACTGAAACTTTTTAACTGTTATTAATTATGTATTTTTTTTTTAATTAAAAGGAGAATGCCCATTCGCCTAAGAAAAATGGACCTACAATTTTTTTCTCGAGTTTGTCGATGATTTTTAATTCATTTTGTAGGAAAATAAATCTACATTCCTTATTACTAATCAGTTTTAAATTTGTCACCCGGGTTATTGAGTGATTAGATGTTTTCTGATGCAATATTTGAGGTTATTATTATTTTAAATGCTTTAATAATTGAAGATATCTGTTTTTTATGTAATTAAACATTGTCTATTGATTGGTAAATGATGTGTTGATTTAATTAAAATGAATTAATAATAAAATAAGATATTATTTTTGAATAGTGTTTTGTTACCAAACTATTAGGTATCAAGTGGACCCAAAAATGGGCATTCTCCTTTGACATATTTAAATGCTGGATTTGTTCATTATTGAATTATGATAAAGATTTAATAGAAAAAAAGAAATTCTGAGCTGAATCGAATGGATCGAATCGAATTGACCCGACGTCCTCCCCTTTCCGCACGAGTGTTTGGCTACTAAGCTACTGAAACTGTTGGCGCTTCACGTGACCCCGTTGATATTTGTTACTAAACTAAAGTAAAAAACTAATTTCAATCAAGATTTTTCATATTGTCACAATTGTCACTTTGGCATGGCATACCAAAAACTAGGCTAAATGTCTATGATGAGGAGCACTAATTTTATCTGATATATACAAGAGAGCATATGAAATTTTCTTTCCCATTTAGAAAAAGAAATTTATGAATATTTTAATCTTCAACCTCAATTGCCTTTCTTGTATTCAGTGTGGTGCTTTTAATTTCATTTGCAAATTTTAAGGTCGTATATCGCAGGGATGTAACTCTTCTAGACGGTTTTTCCCGCACTGCTGGGAACTCTATTTTTCACATTCATCGCAATTTATCGCTTCAACTGGGGCTACATCCACGGATATTATGATGTTGGATTAAGTTATTACCTGCTTAACGTTGAACCATATTAACGCTATCAGGGTTATTACTCGTATCATATTATATAAAGCTCGATTACCACTGACTGACTGACTGACTGACATATATTATGAAGCACTTGCCGGGGGGTTAGAGAGATGATTCTTTTTGGGGCGTGTAGAGGGCGTTCCCGCGACCCCAGGAAAACCTCGACTTTGACCGGAAGTGGACTTTGGACCGGAAGCGATGCCGATATCTCGGAAACGGAACGAGATAGGGCACAAGTGCCGGAACAAAAGTCGTAGGGAATGCCCTCTAATATCGAAATCCATAATTTGTTTTTTCAAAAAAAAATTTTTTTTTTCAAATTACCCGAAAAATAACTTTTTCAGCGCCGCGAAGCGCGCCCAAAAAACTAGTCATATTATATACAGCTCGATTACCACTGACTGACTGACTGACTGACATATATTATGAAGCACTTGCCGGGGGGTTAGAGAGATGATTCTTTTTGGGTTGTATAGAGGAGGCTTATGCGACCCCAGGAAAACCTCGACTTTGACCGGAAGTGGACTCAGGACCGGAAGTGATGCCGATATCTCGGAAACGGAACGAGACGGGGCCAAAGTGCCGGAACAAACGTTGTAGGGAATGCCCTCTAATTTCGAAATCGATACCTTTTTTTTCAAAATTGCTCAAAAAAAATTTTTCCTCGATCATATTTACATCCTTTTCCCGCCGGTACGCCAATATGAAACAGAGCATGGCGCTTGGGCGTGGCCTAATAGCGTCCGCGTCGATCGCTCGCCAGGGCTCGCGCTCTCTATGTTCCACCCGTTCAGAGCGCGCAATGAAAATATAACGACCGTACCAGGGGCCGCCGATGCTTAGATATAGATTGTTTTATAGTTATGTATACGTGTCGTGAATAAACGGCTATATCTCGGAAAGTAGTAGAGTTAGCGCGGTCGTGTAAAAGGCGACTTTGTTCGGTATGATGAGCGCTTTTTGGTCGAGGCTGTTCTTTTTCCGAAAAATACCCAAAAAAAAGTTTGTCCAGAAGCCCGAAACGGTCACGAATTCGCCCTCCGCGGGCCGCTTGCGCCCGCGGAAACACCCAAATCGCTAGTTATATTATATTTTCCCCGCGTTACATTCTTACTTTACTTTCATGATATTTTATATTAAAGCGCATCTCTTCAGCTTATGAGTGTTTAAAATTTAGTTTAGTATAACGAGAGGAGTGGGCACTGTCAATCTGGACGGTGCACATTCGTCTCAGTAGGCATTGAGGAGGCTTCCGCTCCCTGTACAAATTTCACTGTAGTAACAGTTGTTTCCGTTCATGGACCGCACTCTAGCTTTATATATAGGCAGTGTTATATGATAACACGGCATATGTGCCGAGCTACAATAAAGAAAGTTTTTTATCTTGTCACGATTAACTAGCTGAACAGATTTCGATAAAATTTGACAATTATATTCTGAGGAAAGGACGTACAATACAATACAATTGTCACGCCTTTTTCCCATAGGAATAGGCAGAGAGGAACGCCACTTACCACGATCCTGACACAACACCCTCGCTTCCTTCACATCCACAATTCTCTTCATGCACGCCCGACGGTTATGGGCACTAGGCAGCCCTCTTATGTATGTAGGCTACCTTTTCTCCAAAAAACTGTTGCGGGTGAAATATTGGATAAAAAGCATGAAGGAACTTATCAGTTCTTATATTAAATACAGGCAAGAGACAATATTTTAGCGAATTGTCAAACTTCTGCTTATCTGAAAAAGTTGGCATTAGGAACGTGAATATAAAATTTTAAATTGAACATCGTTTCATCACGTCCGTAATTGATCGCCAACTGTGATAGTGGCGTTGAAATTGGATCTCGTTTTTATGAGATTCCAATAGAAGGTTAAGTTCTACAGTAAATTTTGTGATTGATTTAGGTATTAGATAAGGTATTCTAGACCTGTAATTTGAATATTGCAATGTGGTTTGTACGGTTCAATAGTTCTCTTTAATTTATTGGATTTTGTACGGTTCATTTCAATTTTGATCGTCTTAACCGTACTTGGTTTATTTATGTAAAACAGTAATTTGGTTTGTCTACAATTGATTTAAATTTTAAATTTGATGCTATGAACTGTCGAAATAGTGCATTACCTACTGATGATAATCTTTTTTATCATCCCCTGTAGACCTATTTACTTTTTTGAGATCAGCTTAGAACGAGCCGGAGTACTAGGAGAGGAATGTGGCCCCTCACGTAGCTACTGTACGCTCGTCTAACCAAAAATTGTCTGCAGCAACAGTTGCCTACAATCATCAGATGGAGTACGGTCTCTTTCATGGCTGATGATGATGATGGTTATTATCCCAGCTTGCTAGTACCACCACATACGAATGTTACACCTTATCGCGTTTCGAAAACAGTTTCGAAGGAGCGAGAGGAGTGTGCACTGTATATCTAAATGGAGGCAACTGCTGCCTGTAGAAACTTGTCTGTAGTAGCAGTCGTTTCCGTTCATGGACCGCACTTTAGCTTTGTATCAGGCGGAGTCGTATGCCGAGCTCCAATAAAATATGTATTTATATTATTGGTGTTTACTAAAGAAATAATGATGCTATACCTCATGTCAAGTTAATATATTTACCATAATAACATTACATTCATATAATTATTGTAGTGAATTACGTTACTCGAACTTACTAATACGTTTAGGACGAAATTCCTTTGAGCTGTCGAAGTACTTTAATGCCATGAAAATCTTTACAGTATATAAAAGTTTCTCAAAAAGAAATACGCTTTCGGCTAATATTATTTCGTTGATAGGCTTTTAGTTTGTAAAATGGTATACTATCTCGCATTATTTCGCTATTTTATATTTTGTGAAAACTTTAGAATTAGTTTCATTTCTAATACTGAAACTGGTTAGCATTTAATTATTTTATAGTCACTTAAATGAGTTTAAACTATTTATTATTGATAAATAAAATAAATAGATTTGTTGCACATATAAGTGGTAGATAGGCGAGCTTAAAGCCTTCTACAGTGCAATGAACAATTAAAAGAAAACTATAAATAACTAAATAAATAAACAATATATTGATATTGATAGTGTCTTATAGGCGCCTAAAATAAAACGTGCTTGCAATCTACTCAATTTCAACTAGGTGTTGACTTGGTATGTGTATTATTAGTCCTATGCGTTAAAGAAAAGTCTAAAACCATTTTTTTAGACAGAATTGGACTGGTGTTTCGGAATGGATATGGTAAGAACAAACAAGGAAAAAATTTAATTAAATAAAAATACCTCATATATAAAAATCGGTTGTATTTTCTTGAAGTTATTCAATATTCACATACCGACATAAAAGATGGCGCATCCTGTATACTATAAAGACAGTGTCTGTCATCTTGACGTTTGAATTAAGCGAGGCGAGTGTAGTTATGCATCGTGATTTCGCATTTTGACCGCTGCCGTTGAAGGCAGTATATTTCACATTCAAACAAATTTATCGTGGTTGCTAGAAATATAGCGGGTGGCTTAAATTATTCGGCGGCTCACGTGCCGTTGGTTTATGAAGGCTATGAGGGCCTCGGAGGGTGAGGGTGCTGCGTTTAACGTTCAACCTATTAACTCGCCCGCCCGTTACTTACTGACGCGATGAATAGCATTAACCTTACAGTAACTGTTATAGTGTGACCTCCGGGATTTACTAAATAAACCAACCAAATTACAATGCTACGAAAGTTGCCCTCGTTTTTATAAACGCGACTGTTTAAAGAGCCGGTTCAGGAGGCATTATTAAACAAACTCTTGTAATGAAGGCTTTAATGTTTATTTATACCTGTCCCGGGGTAGTACCGCTACTTCCAGTGACCTACAGTCGGGATTAGTTCGGAAGTAAGCGACTACTGCCTTCAGACGTTTCTCTGTAGTAGCAATTGATAATCTGCATCTACTTTGTATAACTTTGCGTTTTTTTTCTTCTTAACGTCTATATTGTTACATTAGTATATTTTTTGTGTTTGTAGACACTGATTCTTTACAGGCAATGTCGAGTTTCTTGTGGTCTTCTTCTTCTGACGCCTCTTCGAAGCTAGATGTAGTTGTAAAATCATTTGTCAATGTAAAAAAAAAAAGTGATTTGACTTGCTAACCTAATTAATCTAATAACCTACGCTGTAACAAATAAATCGAATCTTACACGATAGATACGAACTTGTATGCAAATTTCATTTTCTTACTCAAACTTGAAATGTTATTGCCACACGAGTAATCGATTTCTTCCCATTATTGTCCCCGATTTATGACCAAGTCTACGAATGTTTTAATCGTAGATGAGAGAAGGTATATTTAGCATTTAATGTTATACTATATTTATTTCCCAAGGTTATCCTAATTTAGAGAGAAGGGTTCCTAGGAGAATCTTCTCCACATTTGAGTGCTGGGCGCGACATTTACAAATTATGATAGTATTTATTGTAAATTGGGTTATACGGGCTCTTATTGGGACACAAAATAAGGTGAAGTTGGTATCGCAGCTGAAGGAATAATATTGATGATATAAATATAAGACGATAAATCTTTGGGAATAGGGAATGTTTGGGATATATGTACCTACCTGCGGCGTGGCCGTGTGGGTGCGATAAAACAAATCGAAGGCCTTTCGTATTAATACGAGTACTAGAATTAATATTTGCGAATGAAATATCATTCCTTTTCATCTTGTGTTTGTGTTTATTCGATGATTTTCATATAAATTTATGTTTTTGTTTTACATTATTCAGTGTTTCTTAAATTCAGTGTTTGCGTTTCGTTTTTCTTCATTTTTTTTGTTGTCTGCTTTTGTTTTTAATATTGATTCAGCATGTGATATGACCATTCTTTTGATATTGTTTATAATTTATTATTATAAGAATGTTTAATATAGTGTGGATTTTTTTTTTAATTTTATATTCTACTCATCAGAGTACAAGATTCCCCATAATATTAAATAGATTATGTTAAAGATTATATTTGAATAAACGTCCTCAATACAAATGACTCTTGATTTTTTTATAAAACACAGGAAGACTGTGGAAAGAAAATTTGTAATGCAAAATGGGGGGGACATTTGAATAAAGTACCATTTTCCTGTTGTAATAATTGCAGGAGATGTTGAAGAACTAGTACTACTCGAGATAATAGAAGCAATTCATTATGTTTTTAACTCAGACATAGTTAGTTGTTTTGTAAATAATTATGAAGTGGAGTATTTCTGTATTACCATTACATAGTAGGTTATAAATAATATTCATAAATTTTTAATGAAAAAAAAAAAACAATAAAAGATTAATTCAAGCGCGTACAGTGTAAAGAGGCCTTCTAATGTAAGCTAAAGTTGCCATTGCTAGGATTTTCCCTGATTTGGCGTCCAGGCAAACCAAAAATACGCGTCCCAAATTAATTTTGTCTCATATAAAAAATGTAAAACTGCTAATAAACATTATAGTTTACTTAAATCCTAAAAAGATTCAGTTTTGTTTTATTAAAAAACGATTTAAACTATTTTTTATTTTACTGAGCTGAATAACTTAAAACGTTGTTGATATACCCGGGTTTAAAGCTTAGAAATTCGGGGTTTTCACGCTTATTATCCTGGTTGACTGATTTTAGAGATGACGACCTTTGGCAAGGAATATTGCTAACCACGGATCTCCCACTGCGGGGTTTCCGCTCATGGACTGCATTCTTAATATCACGTGCGGCCAAATGTCGCAAAGAAATTTGTTTCCATTCATGGACCGCACTCTAGCTTTACATCAGGCGGAGTGTTGTCACATGCCGAGCTATAATAAAAAAAAAATCCAAATCAATATGTCTTGGAGTTCGTTTTCGTCGTTCGAAATTTACTTTTCGCGGAATGTACCTTTTTGAACTTGAAAAGTAAGTAAAAGTAAAAATGTTAATCCTAGACGCGTAAAAAAGTAATCACAGAAGAAATACGTTTTAATATTTATATCGACAAATAAGAGCTATAATTCTTTAATATTCAAAGGATTTATACAGCTTAATATAGCTTATTAAAGCTTTTACACCTCAGTTAATAGCTGAGATCGTGCTTAAGATACGAGATCATTGCGTGTGAAGCAGGTATTAGGTGTATTAAAAAAGTAGTTTTATTTTTTTAATAAATCACGTTTTATGTGGAGTTGTAGTTTTCATTTTTTTTTTACATTGATAGTGTTTGTAATTATCTTAAATTAGGCAGAGATTATAGGTTTTTGTGATTTGATATCTAATTGTGTGATTTTCTATTTTAAAAAAAAAAATTTAGTTACCGACTAAACTGGGGACTTTTCTTATAATTTTAGTACTGGTGTGGTGACAAGAATTGTTTAAATAGTTGATTTACTTCGTCTCGGTTGATTTTAGTTTTTTAATATTAAACTTTTTTTTTGTTTTGTTACAGATTGGCTCATTAAAGGGTTATTACTTATTATCGCATCATGCAATAAGCAAACGATCTACGGAGCCCAGCCTTGAACATCATTTAAAACTAAATTTGGAGCCTCAGGTACGTTTTTATGACCGTATTTATCATTAATGTAGACGACAAAAAAAGAGCTAGACAATGATCATTATGAAGATAAAAAATTACATTAACATAGATTTTGTTGCGTATAATTTTTTATCACCGGAATCCCTCATATGTCTTGCAGTATAATAAACAAAAAAGGTACCCAATTTTATTTGAAACAAAATTGCGTGCCAGAGGAAAACCTTTGACATAAATTTGGTCCGGAAACAGAAGTCCATACATCGTACGACAAAAAGATTAAGTAAGGTCCAAGGATTAGCAATTGCCCCGACGCTGCGCCTGAGAAAGGTTATCCTGATTACAAAGAGCTGTGAAAGTTTAATCTTGAATGTGGCATTTTACTTACAACACAAATGCTGTTTTAAACAAAGAAATAAATCGCGGATAGGAAAGAGTATGTAATGTGTACAACATAGTAAAACATAATTTACGTTTATGTCCATGTCTGGCTATATATTTTAATCTTGTCTGTTAAAAAATTACCTAAAGATAATAGCATATGTTTAGCAGAATCTTCCTTAATTGTGTTTTGAAAGATAATAATATAAAATAAATATATAAAAATATTTAAAGTGGCTGAACGTTTCGATGGGCGTTATTAGGTTACCATTTAGACTAGAGCAACATAGAGAAGCTATTTAGAAATCTATTGCATAAAAAATAATTTCATAATTTTTGTCATGAATTCAGAAATCTACCATATCCATTCTATGCAAAGTAGTGACATTCATAGCTCCTTCTGAGGGTACCCGAGAGGGAGTCTGTTATTAAATTAAGTCAGGTCGTCTGCAAACAGTGCTTTTGTACCAGGAGAAGGTCGACCGACACGCGCTGTGACATGACACTAATAATGTAATAAAACACAACCTCTTGTCATAGGGAGTTAAGACCTTATTACTTTTTTATATTCGTGAATAAATAACGATTTATAAGGGACGGATTGATTAACTCAGACTGAGGGACTTTTTTACGCTACTAAGTACTCATTATTCATTCTTTGTTTATTTATTGGATTATTTTTTTAAAGATCTTTGTGACGTTTGCTTTTTAAATTATTCATCCTTGCGTTATTATATTTCTTTCAATATACATTCTTGACTAGCCACTAAAATACATACAAATTCATTCTGTGTTTTGACATTTGCTATTAATTGATAAAAATCTATGGTGAGACGGCTTGATGGCTAGTTGTGTTAAGGTTTCTGTTTAAATAAAAATTATTATGGACGAGTTGGTACTTTGAATATACTCGTGAACGTGAGCTCCGCCATTCCCGTGTTTGAATCTTCCAAAAGTCTCGCTTGAATCCTATCAATATTATGTACTTTGGTGCAGCGGTTCTCCGGTCGTCGGCGTTCATGGACCTCCACTGTGCTTCATCGACTTCAGGTCAGTCGACGTCACATGTCGCGTTGATATAAAAAAAATACAGTATACTTATTTAGTATAAGCATTAAAAAGCTACAGATAGTATAAATACTAGTACAATCTGTGTAAACATAATTTTGTATGTGAATCCCCTTTTCGGGTAGTTGTTTACCGACCGTGTCAGTTTTGTAAACTTCCTCCTATTTATGCAATATAGAGGAGCATGTTTATTGTGCCTATAGATGTACAATTGCTGGAAGTTTGAGAATGTTTGGCCGGCCCGGGCTAATAAAACATGGGGGCGGGCGGCCTTACACTACTGCCTTTCTTATGTTGATGAGCATAGGATGGCTGTATACAACCTTAAAAGGTACTGTTTCAATGCTTACGAGCGACATCTCCCTTAACCACTCTCTATCGTTGACAGTTATTAGACGAATTATAAACAAAACAATGGCGTAATACGAGAGAAGTGTGCGTATTTATCGATAGCTTTTATTTATCTGTGTAGCATTTGTTTCTATATATGAACTTGCTTCCTTATAATCAGACGGAGAGTGGTTAGTGGTCACACACCAGACTAAAAACTTAGCTTCCCCGATCCTTCATCTTTTTCATCTCTGACATTTCTTTCACGGTTATGTTGTCAGTTGCCGACTGAAGAATGCAATTTAAAAAGTAGTTTGTCGTAAATATCGAAACGTCATCTTAAGATTATATGTTTTTGCGAAAATATTATTTTGCTGTTTATCTTTCCCCGTATTTCACTTTTGCTCGTAATTGTAAGAAAAACAAATATGTTTTGTTAATATTAAACTGAATTCGATTCCAAAACATTCCAATTTAGTTTGTTCAAAACAAATAATATACCTAAGTTTTGTATTCTCTTATCCGTTATATTAATTCGTTATTGAAAGAACCAGTGCTGTACATCATACGGTTCAAACTCAAGACAAAAAAACTACCATTAATTTCAATTAGTTTTTCATTTGCTTTTCCAATACTTTTACAGTAGCGAGAGATAATTATATCTCGTAGCAAAATACCACACTGCAACTTGATATGCAAGTCGTGCAACAATTTTTATCCACAAGCGCGAAATGAAATCATAAATCTTTACTGTGGTGAAGAGGTTAAATTTAATTTCATGTGTTCGTACTAGCTAGACACACATCTCTAGGCTAGTTTGTGAAGAGCACGAGGGGGACCGCGGGCATGCGTCGTTGGTGGATTTTTATTAAATTAAAGCCGGGACCGAGACAAACAGTGGCCGCCTGCTCCTTGCTAGTTCATATGCTCCGCGGACGCCACCACAATAAAACACGTGGGCGTGGCGAGAGCGAGTCTTTTCCTTTTGTTCTCCCTTTATTTATCTTTCTACTCAGAGGCCACAGAAAATATTAAGACAAACTAATTATGTACAGACAACGAAATTTCCTCATTTTGCACGTCGCGACGTTTATTGTGGACGTTAAGTAAATATAAAACCTCCTTACTAATATTTACTAAGATAATATTTTGACAGAAATTATCTCGGTCCTCCGTTTTATATGTTTACGTATCTGCAAGTTTGTAAGAAATAATAAAAGTTTATTTAATTGATCGTTAAAGACTTTCTTTTACAACATTTTACGTTTATACTGTATTTCCTTCATAAAATCGCTGCATAATAAAATTTATCACACAAGATTTCCTTTAGTCGGCGCAACAGGATTATTCAAAGAAGCTCGGTGTTGCATGCACCCGCTGCAGGAATGTGTGGGAGCTCATCAAAGAAACTTACATCCGCTTGTCTTTTCACATGCTAATATCGCTACTATTACAATGATATTCAGGCGCATAAACTTATCGGGACCTAATTTTAAATTTACTTTGAGCTAGCGTTTCTTATGTTGGAGTTTAGCATCCACATTATTGCGTTTAAACTATTTTCAGGTTGTTCTGAGAAATACTTGTATAAAGTACTTATTATGTTTTTGATAATTAACGTAATACCTGGCAAAAAAGTAAATTAAAATTCTTCAAAGATTCCATAAATTCTCGTTTGATGCCTAATGAAAATTAGCTTGTTTTATTATCGTAGTTTATTATAGGTCATGATTATATTTAACACAATAAGCTTATTACAATGTATAAATATAATGTAATATAGAGGCTGCTGTATATAATTAAGTAATCCCACATCTGAACTCTCACATGGTTAGCTAATTGACTCCCCAAGGGTAATTGTATCAGCCAAATGTTATTAGCAGGTAGGTATATTCCAGAAATACGACTAATTTATATATAATATATATAATAACAAATGATGGTAATAATATACTTACATGGTAGGAATTCTTAGTATTTTCATTGGCTTAGAATTTAAGATAGAACGTTGTTAATTCTCTGGCTAAGTATTTCGTTGTGTTTTTACAATAACTTCTATCAGTGGAAACTGTTGAGTGACTGTTAGTTATATATGTTAACATTTATTTGAATTTTAAGTTGTTTGTTTCCCGAAAATAAATAAATAAGTAGCTTAATCATTATTTTTCCTAAATGCATAGTTTTGTTTATATGCTTAGTTTTACTCGGTTATAATAAATAATTAATTTAGTTTTCTTCGTGAGTCGAAACTTTTAAATATTAAGTCTATAATTGAAATTGAAATAAGAAAAATATATATAAAAAAAAATATTAAGTTGATTAGCGAAGGAGACTGCTGCCTGCATATATTTCTCTGGGGTAGCAGTTTCTATTCATGGACCGCACTCTAGCTTAACATCAGATGGAGTGCGGTCACATGTCGAGCTACTATAAAAAAATGCAATGTAGTTATCATACAAATTGTCGTTCAGGTACATTGGGTTCAGCAGCAAAGGGAACGACGGCGTGTTAAACGCGATTATTCACCACCACAGTACGAGGGAGCACTGTGGTCGCAGTTATCTAAACGCCTACATTCGCACCGGCCTCACCATCGAGCGCTGAGCTCTTCGCCGTATTTTCCTGATCCACTTTTCACGGAGCAGTGGTATTTGGTAAGTACATTTTTTTCATGTTGTGAATTAATTTCTTATTAGTTACCTAGAAAATAAAATTACTAAGTGACGAGTTTCTTGTGGCATTCTTCTCGTCATACGCCCTTTTGCAGTCAGACGATGAGGAAGTGCATACTAAAACCATGCCCACGCTAATAAACTATTTCCATTTCATTTCAATGTCTGTAAATTATACCTATTGCAAATACCAACCATTGGTTGTTAAAGGAATGCAATGGTAAGTTTTATAACATTTCGCTGCCGTCATTTGGTTGTGCTCACTGCAATGAAAGTAAATAGTGGCATGAAGTTCGTCTACTGCGAGTTTATTGTTAATATTTTCTTATTAGAATGGCGGTGCTAAAGATGGATTGGATATGAATGTTGGTCCTGCGTGGCAAAAAGGATATACCGGTAAAGGAGTAGTTGTTTCTATTCTTGACGATGGCATACAAACTAATCACCCTGATTTGGCACAAAATTATGTAAGTAGTTGTTCTATTCTTTTTACTCTGGGCCTAAAGGAAAATAAAAATTAAAATGAATATCTTATTCTAGGATCCAATCGCATCGACTGATATAAATGGAAATGATGAAGATCCGATGCCTCAAGATAATGGTGATAATAAGCACGGTACCAGGTGTGCTGGTGAAGTTGCAGGGGTTGCCTATAATCAATATTGTGGTGTTGGAGTAGCATATAATGCGAGCATAGGTGGAGTTAGAATGCTTGATGGTGTTGTTAATGATGCTGTAGAAGCCAGAGCGTTGGGATTGAACCCTGATCATATTGACATCTACAGTGCTTCTTGGGGGCCTGAAGATGATGGTAAAACTGTCGATGGTCCTGGTCCATTGGCTCGACGGTAAGTTATTGTATTGGAAACATTTATGCATAAATACTTGTTTCGTAATTAATTTTTTAAAAATATTTTTAGAGCATTTATCTATGGAGTCACAAATGGTAGACGCGGCAAAGGCTCGATTTTTGTTTGGGCTTCTGGAAACGGAGGTAGACATACAGACTCATGTAATTGTGATGGATATACAAACAGTATTTTCACTCTTTCAATATCAAGTGCTACACAAGGTGGTTACAAACCCTGGTATTTAGAGGAATGTTCATCTACTTTAGCTACTACATACAGTTCTGGAACTCCAGGTCACGATAAAAGTGTAGCCACCGTCGACATGGACGGGCGGCTACGTCCAGATCATATATGTACTGTGGAACACACAGGAACATCTGCTTCCGCTCCTCTTGCTGCTGGAATTTGTGCATTAGCCCTCGAAGCTAACCCAGAACTGACTTGGAGGGACATGCAGTACCTCGTGGTCATGACGTCACGACCGCAGCCATTAGAAAAAGAAACCGGTTGGGTTGTAAATGGTGTAAAAAGAAAAGTTAGTCATAAATTTGGTTACGGGTTGATGGATGCAACTAAAATGGTTAATTTAGCTGAACAATGGGTATCGGTACCTCCTCAACATATTTGCAAGTCCCAAGAAATTAATGAAGATAAACAAATCCTCCCATCATATGCCCATACACTCATTACTCATATGGATGTTAACGGTTGCAGTGGAACAGTCAATGAAGTTAGATATTTGGAACATGTGCAGTGTAAAATATCACTACGATTTTTCCCTCGTGGCAATTTGAGAATACATTTGACTTCTCCAATGGGTACTACTTCAACTCTTTTATTCGAACGACCTAGAGATGTTGTTAGTTCCAACTTTGATGATTGGCCTTTCTTGAGTGTTCATTTCTGGGGTGAAAGAGCCGAAGGAAGATGGACTTTAGAAATAGTAAATTCCGGCAATAGACATGTGAATCAACCTGGTATTTTAAAGAAATGGCAGCTTATATTCTACGGCACATTAATAGATCCAGTTAGGTTACGATCACAAAGACCGACCGGAGTATCTCAACAATTAGCATTCCCGACAGCAGGTGATAATTACGAAACCATAGGGGACTCCTTTTATAATACCGACTCGTTTAGCAACTATCAAAATTTCCCTACATTATTTGCCGCCGGCTCTGAACCTGAAAAAGCAGTAGCATCGTTAGATGAACATAATTTGCCATCGCCGCAAAGGGAGAACGTACTCACTGATTCAAAGAATAAAATAGTTCAACATGAGTGTGATCCCGAATGTGACGGTCAAGGTTGTTATGGTAAAGGACCGACTCAGTGTATTGCCTGTAAACATTATAAATTAGATGACGCTTGTGTATCAAAATGTCCACCACGTAGTTTCGTTAATCAAGGAGATGTGTGTTGGCCCTGCCACGAATCTTGTGAAACATGTGCTGGTCCTGGGCAGGATTCATGTTTGACTTGTGCTCCTGCACATCTGTTAGTCGCCGATCTAGCCGTTTGTCTTCAGCAATGCCCAGATGGTTACTGGGAGGATACCGCCGCTAGTGTTTGTCGCCCATGTGCTGCTCATTGCGCCACTTGCTCGGAGCGTGCCGACGCTTGCACTTCATGTGAACATCATTTATTGCTCCATGAGGGAACATGTTTGGCATCGTGTCCGCCGTCATATTACGAAACTGACGATTATTTATGTGCCAAATGCCATTCTTCCTGTGACACGTGTGAAGGTCCAGGAGCGTCACAATGCGTTACGTGCCCCGCTTCTAGCTACGCTTTAGACGGTCAATGCCTTCCTATGTGCCCCAGCGGCTACTATGCAGACAAAAAGCGAAAAGAGTGCATGAAGTAAGTTTTGTACGTCCCCTAGCTATAATTAACTAGTTAGTTTTGTTCGCGGAGCTAATTCGTACAATTTATTTGTAGATGCGGCACGGGTTGTTTGTCTTGTACGAGCGCTTTCTGTTTAACTTGCGATGTTAACTGGGAGCGCAACAAAAAAGGTAAATGTTTACCCTCCGGAGGTGAGGTCTGCACTTCGAGTGAGTTTAACTTGGACGGTACATGTAGTAGCTGTCATAATACTTGTGACTCTTGCTTCGGGGCAGAGGATGACCAATGTTTAACTTGTTCATCGCCAAAGCTGCTGGAGGATAATAAGTGAGTAATCAATTTTTTTAATAAGTTTTTTAATAGCTCAATTTAGTAGCTCGACACTCAACACTCCGCCTGATGTAAAGCTAGAGTGCGGACCATAAATGGAAACAACTACTACTATAGAGAAACTTATGCGGGAAGCAGTTGCCTCCACTATGCCGGCTTAAGGAGACGAGCATGTACCATCTAGATTGACAGTGCACACTCCTCTCGTTATACCTGGCTACTTTCAAACTATTCCCGAAACACGACAAGGTCACTTCACGGGTATTACATTCGAAAGTGGTGGTACTACCCCAGGACGGCAGACTGGACAAATACCCATCATCAGTCTGCCTACCACTCTTTAATAGTGCCTATAGGCGCTGAGCGACTAAAGTACATATAACAAAGTTACATTGGTACCGGTCAGATTTAGCGAAGTTTGGACACGGGTTTCATCGATCGTGAGTTCACGCGTCTGACCGCTAGACCACGGCCGCACTAGATATCGATATACTGTTGTTTTCTCTTCACTATGTACCCAAATAAACAAACTGTTTTTAAAAAGTATAACAGTAACTTTTCATTATGTTATTTTTTGCAATATGCATTGAAACTTCCCTGTCATTCCAGATGTGTATATGAATGCAATAATGGATATTATGTTGAAGCGGGACGTTGCGCTCGTTGTATCCACGGCTGTGCCAATTGTGTGTCACGGCTTAATTGTACTTCATGTGCGGGATCGTTGAAACTGCAGTCGGGGGCTTGTCGAACGACATGCGCCGAAGGATATTACGCCGACATAAGCACTTGTGCTAAATGCTACCTGTCATGCAAGACTTGTAGTGGACCGAGGAGAGATCAATGCGCTTCATGTCCGACTGGCTGGCGATTGGCTAGCGGCGAATGTCATCCCGAATGTCCGCAAGGTAAATATTTTTGGGATAATCAATGATAAAGTGTTGACTTGTAACAAAATAAAATTTTGAAGCTAGTTGTTAAATAAACTGTCGTCTTACAGGATTTTACCAAACAGAAGACGGTTGTCGTCATTGTCACCACTACTGTCGTGAATGTTCTGGTTCTGGTCCATTGAAATGTACTTCGTGTCCAGAGGGCTTTATGTTAGACGGTGGTTTATGTATGGCGTGCCTTACTTCACAGTATTATGATGAATCATCCCAAAGTTGTCGGTCTTGCGATGAATCCTGCAGAACTTGTTCTGGTTCAGGACAGTTCAGTTGTTCATCCTGTTTAGTGCCCTTTAAGTTTGACAAGTAAGTTTTGTTTTTGGATTAAAATTCACTTGTGCGAAGTGAGTATGGACGCGGACAAATAAATTCGCCGATAAATTCTGTATAAATCGAGACGATAAATTTATTGAACATTTCTCTCTCGTTCACTCTTCCATTCTCCTGACAGTATTTCTTGATCTTGGAAAGCTTCACATACACTTAGGATTGCCATCTTTAAAATCTGCCAACAAGCAATCTGGATAATAATGCCAGGTAATATGCGAGAAATGGCTCATTGGAACTGAGTAAAATAGTTTGAACTCGTGCAGTCCGCACCGCTCACTCTTTTAATGGAAGCTTTTCTGTTAAGTTTACGATGACTCCATTGATCATTACGTAGTGGATGGCGGGCATAAGCGTAATAATCCCGGATTTTAGAGCTTTATACTCGGACATATAAATTAACAGTGTTTTAATTGTTATAAATCAACTTTATGTTTATTTTCAAACAATTTTCAATTAAATTTAGTTTTTTAATAAAACAAATGAATCTTCTTAGTGTTTTTTTTTTAAACTATTAGCAGTCTACGCGTATTTTTGGTATGTTTGCGAACAGCCTAGACTCCGGACTACAAATGAAAGGCTGACTTCGGACGCTCTTCAAATCCGGTGAAACTTGGACGGCTGGCAACCCTATATACACTAAACCATTATTTATTAATTTATTATTAATGCGTACAAAATTTATTGTGTTATTAAATATCTATCTCAAGACGTAATTCTTAAATATCATGTTTCACGGATAAATTAACTTACTCGTACATGTTTAATTTCAAAATTATAAAGAGAGAATTTTAATTGGGTTTAAATGTTAGATAAACAATGTTCTGACGCAAGAGAATAAAGCAAATGTTGTTTTTATCTTAATAATTATTCATTTTACTTACAAACGTATGCTTTAAATACTCGTGAACAGTTTTGTTAAATGTATTTTATGTTTAAATTATAGTAGTACGGTATCCCAATTTCTCATCCCGCCTTTCTCCTCTGGCTGTTGTACGCGTGTTCATTTTTATCTATTCAATTTTAATTATAATTTAATAGGAACCGATATATGTATTATTTAGCGCAAAAATAGTGGTAGGCAGACTGATGGCGGTTTCAAGTGTAATACCTTGTCGCGTTTCGAGATTAGTTTGGAAGTAGCCAGGTATAACGGGAGAAATGTGCACTGTCAACCCAATAGTGCAAAGGAGAATGCCCATTGATACCTAATAGTTTAGTAACAAAACAATATTCTAAAATAATATCTTTTTTTTTATTAATTCATTTTCATTATATCAACACATTATTTAGCAATCAATAGACGATGTTTAATTACAAAAAAAGACATTATCATCAATTATTAAAACATTTAATATAATTATAACCTCAAATAGTGCCATCAGAAAACATCTAATGGCACTATAACCTGGGCGAAAAAAAGTAATTTTTTTTTACAAAATTGACTAAAAATCATCGACAAACTCGAGAAAAAAATTGTGGGCCCACTTCTTTTAGAACAATGGGCATTCTCTTTTGTTTCCTTAAGCCGGCATAGCTGAAGCGACTATAGGTTAACATCAGGCATCATAATATTCCGAGCTACAATAAAAAATAAAAATAAATAATAATAGTAATACCTGGATATATTATGTTTCACGTTACCAATTTTCTCTCCACGCAATATTTTATTTTCTTTTCTTCGGCGCAGTTGCTGCACTCGTTGTAATTAGAGCAAAGTTAATATTGTATTGGTTTGTTTCAGACTTAATAATCGATGTGTACGCTGTTGCACTGAAAACACGACGCCTGCTAATGAAACTTTAACACCCGATTGTTGTCCATGCAATCCTGTTACTGGTAAATTATACATTATATTTTTTAAGGAGATTCTCGTTTGTGGACGAGGAGAATAACGTCTATAACACTTAGTATTTGTATTTATAATTGCTTGATTTTTTTAAATATGTAATTTGTTATGTATTTGATATTATACCAATAAATGATAAATAAAAAACACTCCGCCTGATGTAAAGCTAGAGCGCGGTCCATGAATGGAAACAATTGCTACTCCAGAGAAATCTCTACGGGCAGCAGTCGTCTCCACTATGCCGGCTTGAGGAGACGAGCCTGTACCGTCTAGATTGACAGTGCACACTCCCCTCGTTATATCTGGCTACTTTCAAACTATTCCCGAAACGCGACACGGTCACTTCACATGTTTATTGAATTTTCAATATTTTATTTTCTTTTTTTAAACCAGGTGAATGCATAAACTCATCACCAGCTGGTAAGCGTCGTATAGCTGAAGCTGTGCCATATAGGTCGATGGACGTGCCGTCTTCGACAGCGTCCAGCGCAATGGGCTTCCTAATTGCGGTCTGCGGAGCCGCTGCTGCTATCTTCCTATTAGTTTTTATCGCTTTACAGGTAAATTTGTTATTTGAAAAAAAAAAAAAAAAAAAAAAAAAAAAAAAAAAAAAAAAACAATTTCTGTTAATAGACCACGCTCCAGGTGTTGTTATATGCCGAGCTACATATATATAATATATGCGATGGCCTCACCCCAAATTAGGATAAATTGTGTTAGAAAGGATATTATAACCATATAACACCCACATACGAGACAATATACCAGTTTTACGCGCTAACCACCACGTCAAAGAGGTCACTAATTTTTGACGAATATGAAAATTTATCATTTGAATATTTACTTATGTTTTGTCTAAAATATTCTATTCAAGCTAAAGTTTAAGTTCAAATACTTAATTAGCGGGATTTTGTGTAGGTGATATAAATCTAAGCTCTAAATAAAATAATAAAAACATAAAACTATAAAAATAATTGTATAAAAAAAGAGGACAAAAGGAACGCAACGTTCTCAACTTAATCTTCTGAGCAAATAGAATAGTCTTATTAAAAATAATTCTATGCAAGCACGCGATAGTTGCTTTCTCAGAGACAAAAGTTTAGTTTGTTTTACTTTAACAAAGAATATCATGAGCTTAGCGAAAGGCGACGCGGACACTTGTGAATACCAAATTGGATTTTGTTTAAACACTTTTGAGATTCATTTCCCCCAGGTCTTTTATTTACTTTTATTTAATAAAGCCAAATCGATATATTTTTATTGTAGCTCGGCATATGACAACACTCCGCCTGATGTAAAGCTAGAGTGCGGTCCATGAACGGAAACAATTGCTACTATAGACAAATCTCTACGGACAGCAGTCGACTCGGCTATGCCGGCTTGAGGAGGCGAGTATGCTCCATCTAGATTGACACACTCCTCTCGCTATACCTGGCTACTTTCAAACTGCTCCCGAAACGTGATAAGGTCACTTCACTGGTGTTACATTCGAAAGTGGTGGTACTACCCCAGGACGGCAGACTGGGCCATCATCATAATAACCATCATCAGTCTGCCTATCTCTCTTTAATAGTGCTATAGGCACTGAGCGACCAAAGTACATATAACAATATTGCAAGAAGCAATATTATCGAGGTTCGAACACGGGTCTCATCGATCGTGAGTTCATGCGTCTTACTGCTAGACCACGGCTGCTCTTGCCAGGCCGGCATAACGAAGGCGACTGCTGTCTGTGGTAACAGTTATTTCCGTTCATGAACCGCACTCTAGGCATTACATGTCGGGCTAATTTAGAAAAATAATACTTTACATTGTTTACGGAGCTAGCTATCTCTATATACGTCTGCTTGGAAATGTTATTTGCAAATTGGACGAAGAATTGTATCCCGAGGTCGTGTATGTGTGTGTATAAATATATATCTGTGTATATTGTATATAGAGTAATATGTTAATGCTCTATATGAATACTAAAACAGCACTGAATTAGTAATATCAGTTGACCGAAATCTAAACAACATTGCATTACCGGTAAATGAACAATCGAAATTAATATTATTGAGATAGGTATACCATTTTAGTTACGATGCTCTCGGATAATTTATCTGCAAGCGTGTAATACATTGTTTGCATTAATTAAATGTCCATTTTTTGTTTCGGTATTATAACAATTTGCCGATGTGGAATTCGTTGAACAAACGCACAAAATAGTTGAATTTCAGTCAAGTCAAACATAGCTTCTGTCAATTTACAATGGCGATTTATTTATTGTATCATTTGATAAATAATAAATGGATAATAATTATTTGTTATTTAATCATTATTACATATATAAGCAAGAAAACAAAGCTAATGAAAATAATTCAAGGCCGTGAGCCTATCTTTTTCTTTAAATATATAGTATATTATTGATATAATATGAAATAATAACAATTCATTATTAGACACAACATAAATTATAAAACAAAAATAAAACGTACGAACAACAATGAAAATATCTTTTAAAAACCTTCCGTTTGTTTCTTATTACTTGTTAACAAAGGAAACGAGTTATTTGTTAGCGGCGAGCGAATCTAAATATCACGAACATGTTTTTTTTTTCACAAACAAAAAAGTAATCAAGTCGAGGTAACTTTTTTAATATTTTACGAAATAACCTGAGGTTTCTTTTGCAGTCGCGGAGTAGTCGTGAATCACTTTCGCGTGGCGCGAAGTATTCCCGTCTCTCTTCTACCGATGGTGATGTAACAGGATTAACACAAAAAACATCACTTTTGGCGTTCGCTGATCTCGGGCCGCAAGAACATTCTCAGGAACAAGAAGATGAGCCCCTTTTAGAACATTATACGTAGCGATGAATTAAAGGTTTGTCTACACTAGGGGAAAGTGTTGCAGTGTCATATTGCGCAACATGTTGTTACGTGAATTATGTGATTTAGATAGTTTGGTTTGCACTAATCAGTAAATAACCTTACTTGTACTAATAAAAATATAGGAAGAACTTGCAATAATCGATTTAGTTACTATAAATTTATTAAGTGATCTTTGTATATTTTTGTTGCTGAAGTTTTTAATTAAATTGTGATTATGTAATTCTGTAAATAATGTAAGCATATTGTAGTTTTAATTTGTAATATTGAAAGAGTGATTTTATAGATTTCAAATCTAATATTCAACTATGTTATTGATGCATTTGCAAAAGATATCACTTGAAGTTGCTTGTTATGAAAAATTGTAAATTTGTTAGGCAATAAGTGTGGTATTAGTGTATTTTATAATTTCCTAATTATTTAAATTTAAAGAGTTTTAATATTGATTTAAGGACCATTATGTTGGATATTATTAGGCACCTTAAAAATGGCTAAATATTATAAATTTAAAGTATACGTAGTTAGGAAAATAATTAATTACTGTAGGTAGGTATATAAAATATGCTAGAAAACTTTGGTCTTATTGGTCTAATCGCGCTCAATTTTAAATATATATAATTCTTCTCACTAGATCAATAAAAATCATACTAAATTGAGTTATACAAACTTTATATTGGATATTTGAACGCAAATGTCTCCGCCAATAGTGAATTATCCACACGGTTGGTTGCAATACAATGATCCTGTCCATGAATGCACCGGTTTTATTGTGATATTCTTATAACGTAGCTAAAGAAAATATCAGCTGCCATTGGCTGCTGCCAAGTTGCAGTTTTCAATGTCGTTATTATTGAAAACGTTTCATACTATTTACGATGGAGCGATATTAAAATCTCTGTCTCTTTAAAGCAATCTTTACATTTGGCTATCATTGCGTATCTAATATTAGACGTAATTTTATAACATTCATTCTAATGGTTTTAATGTCATCTTTATTGTAAAATACTACTAATTACTCTACTTAGAGATAATCTGTAAGCAACAGGCGTAGGCAGAGACTATGAAATACCAGCGACTGTTCTCTCCACGCACCCTGCTTTCGCTTCGACTACGTCCATTATAAATCTGACCCTTTTTGGACATAGAAATATATTTATTAACAAAATGTATAATACACTAAAAATATAAATCTATTCAAGTAATATTACGCGTGGGTGTTACGATACGTGATCGAGATACAAACTGTAATAATCTTTACAATACATAATGCTCTTCCCACATGTATGAAAACGATGATTATGAACAAAATCTTAATAACATGCTTTTGTATGTGCAATTCTGCACTTATCTCACTTTTGGATTTTAAAGTATCATAATCCAAAAATAACAAATATTTTATTCCAGTTTTTTTTTTTTAATTTAGACATTCGATTTTTTCTAGATCTATCTAGCCTTGTCAAAGATTCCGTATTACATAAATTACATTCTATTGTCTTTGCCACATATATTAAATGTTTATGTTGTTTTGGATCTTGTATCACCCACTTTTGCTTTCCTGATATTTTGTACGAACATCGCGATCTCAAGATCGCTGTTCAAACAGCAATGGATCGATGATTGAATTTAATTAGTGTCTTAATTCTACATTGATTGATATTTTTTTAATGTTTAATGCACTCTTTGGGTAAAAGCAGCAATGTAAATGTATGTATAAGTTAGATGTCGTTATTATAACAGAGTTTTGTTAGTTGCCAATGAATAATAGTAGTTAGTTAAAGTGTAATTAAATTGATTACACGAGTTACCATTTTCTTTGTAAAGTGTACAATTTAACTATGAGTTTCATAAGTAATTTATTTCAAAACTTTTAACTTTGGAAAAGAAGTGATTAAAGTTTCTTTTGTTATCATGTTTTGTATAATAAGTCGTACGTTTAATATAAAATTGTTAACCGAAAAAAAAAAAAACCTTTCTATCGTCAGACGCTCAGTCCAGCAAGTCAGTATGGCTCAAAAAATTAGAAACTTGGCATGGCGTTAGGCACGTGTGGAAGCTCATATCGCTCGCTGAAATATGCTAAGAGAGCGACTTAAGTCAGTGATTCCAGACAGACTTTTATTTTAAACGTGCGAATTTTTACAAAAGTCAAGATGATTAGCATACAATTATTATTTTTTATATTTAATTAGATTATTCTCAAAGGAAAGCTTTTTATTCAGAATTTTCTTTTAATTAGGACTTGCGCATTTTTTTTTAAATGATTTTATACTTATTTCGTAAATATTAATTTTAAATTTAATTAAGTTTAGTAAAATGTGCAAGTCAATGTGTGATAGTCATAATAATGTTTATTTTTTTAATTAAACAGGGTTGTTTTTGTAAATTCTCTTGTTTTATTTTTAATTCAGACAACCCTGAAATGTTACCGTCACAATAAGTAGGTATTTTAAAATAGTTTATATTAAATACAATTGTCAATTTTCTTCCACTTTTTTAGTCTATTATATTTTTTATTATTTATTATTTTACACTTTATATGCATCTATTCATGTCACAAATTATTTTTTCTTCTAATACCTTAGAGGTTTTTTATCTCTTGACATCTACATCTACATTTCAACTCTCAGCTTTATGAACTTTTTTCGATTTTTTTTAATTGTTATTTTCTAAAGATTTTTTAATTAGGAATATATTTTTGTATGACATGTTCTTATGTGCAATTATTAAACTTTATAATAAAATGAATTATGAAATAAATTAATTTGTTTATTTATTTTTTTAAACAATTACGACCTAATAAGACAACAACAATTAAAATATCCCAAGATTTGTTTAATAGTTTTTTTTTTTTTTTTTTTTTTGTTAAGATTTATTATATTTACCTAACTAATCTAGTCCACGTATTTGACGTGTTTTGTTGGTATATTTGAACAAACTTAATATCAAATAAATCTCAAATTGGAACACCAAACCCCGACGTATTCCGACCGCACCGTATTCACAGTCTAGGAGTCGAATTCATTAATTAATTATATATGTATTGCGTTTTATATAATGCCAATATAAATATTAATATACATATATGATTACGTACGTGCAATATATATTTTTTTAGTTCTCCCCAAGTTACAAAAGAAATATAGTAGTAGTATAGTAGAACAGATTTTGGTTACCAATGAGAACCTGCTTGACTACCCACTGACAAGGCAGACTCATCTCGTTATACCTTGCTACTTTCTAATCCCGAAACGCGACTTCATGACGTCAGTTCATTTGAAAGTTGTAGTAGTCCCAGGTAGTCCAAGTTAATGGCAATAGTTAGTCTACCTACTACTCTTAAAACATTCCAACAGATGATAATAAAAAGCGGTCGTGATCTAGCGGTGGCAGGCTTGAACTCACGATCAATGAGACCCGTGTTTAAATCTCGCAAAACCAACATAACCATATTTTCTCAGGTGCTTAGTACAGCCATTAATCTATATATATATATATATATATATATAAATCAATTGCTGTTCGTTAGTCTCGCTAAAACTCGAGAACGGCCGGACTGATTTGGCTAATTTTGGTTTTGAATTATTTGTGGAAGTCCAGGTTTAAAAGGTGAGTAAATATGAAAAAATGCTTGGAATATAGTAAAAACAACAATTTCGCTTTCCCTTAGAAACTATTCCATTGGTTATGAGTCACAACATTTGATTTTCGTCCCGTGTCGTTTAGAAATCAATTAAATTTAAAAGTCGTTCAGAAATCAAATTCTGAGGCGGTACGAAGTTTGACGGGTCAGCTAGTAAATAATAATAATAATATATCTATACTAATATTATAAAGCTGAAGAGTTTGTTTGTTTGTTTGTTTGTACGCGCTAATCTCAGGAACTACTGGTTCGATTTGAAAAATTCTTTTTGTGTTGGATAGATCATTTATCGAGGAAGGTTATAGGCTATATAACATCACGTTGCGACTAATAGGAGCGAAGAAACAGTCGAAAATGTGGAAAAAACGGGGAATATTGTTCATCTTTGAGGGCTTTCGTTGCGTGCGCTGCGAAAACCGTTCGAGATACCCAAAAAATATGTATGAAAGAATTATTCCTCTTTAAATTATCTAAAAAAATGTCCAAGACAGTATATGTCTATCTTTTAAGAATAACTCACAATAACCGTTTTTATGATAATCAAATCAAAATTGTTCATCTTTGAGGGCTTCCGTTGCGTGCGCTGCGAAAACCGTTCGAGATACCCAAAAAATATGTATGAAAGAATTATTCCTCTTTAAATTATCTAAAAAAATGTTCAAGACAGTATATGTCTATCTTTTAAGATTAACTCACAATAACCGTTTTTATGATAATCAAATCAAAATTGTTCATCTTTGAGGGCTTCCGTTGCGTGCGCTGCGAAAATCGTTCGAGATATCCAAAAAATATGTATGAAAGAATTATTCCTCTTTAAATTATCTAAAAAAATGTCCGCGACAGTATATGTCTATCTTTTAAGATTAACTCACAATAACCGTTTTTATGATAATCAAATTTGGTCGAAATTAATGCATTATTTCAAATTATTTGTCAGAGTTGTATCAACATAATAATATTAATCTTTATCCAAATAAATGTGTTATTAATTAAGAGTATTTAACTGTGAACACAATTGTCTTTGACATCACCTAATTTCAATAAACATCTTATAAGTTAATACAATTTTAAAATAACTCTAAAACAAAATTCACACGCGGCGTATGATGACGAGGCGGGGAGAGGCGGGCGGAGGGGGTGTAGCTCTACGAGGTACCATGCCGCTTTAAAAAATATATTCTTTTTATTAAAATTACTTTAAAATATATTCTATAATTATGTAACTAAATCGTCTAAAATAAGTTGTGGGTAACAGCTATAGGTAATTTATAATAAAGTATTATCTTTATCTTATGTGTAACAATAACTTGAAAAAACCCGGGCAGCGCCGGGCACCGTCAGCTAGTACATACTAATAATTTGTCTTAATTTCAGGATACATGGAAAACTAAT
The DNA here is from genome assembly GCA_948150575.1 of Tinea pellionella. Taxonomy (NCBI): domain Eukaryota; kingdom Metazoa; phylum Arthropoda; class Insecta; order Lepidoptera; family Tineidae; genus Tinea; species Tinea pellionella. The sequence goes on along the minus strand of OX411259.1, from coordinate 5,959,045 downwards.
ATAATTATAAATAATTCCCTCTGCTATTTCATTAAATTTGTTAATATTTTAAAAATAATAATGATCATTATTAATATTACGAGCATTAAAAGCATATTTTTACCACTACCTTCCAGTCTATGATGTACCTTGTTATTGGACAGGGCGCATACATTATGAGACCAATACGAGTTCGTACCGATGTGGCCTTGTATTTGCATAGTATTGTAACCCATTTACATTTAGACTAGCACCTAAATCTCAGAACAATGTTATTAGTGATTTGGGTCTTTATTAACGGTTGTTGATAATTTGGTAAGCAATTCGGTTACCTACAATACCGTTTAATTAAATGTAATATTTATTTAACTTTTATTTTTAAAATTTTTGTCTGAAAATAAAAAAAATGTGCTTAACGCGTTGGCAAGTTGTTTTATAATAATAATGTTTAATTTTATTTAAACCTGTCATACTCGTATGTACCTGTCATAGCCGTGAAGTGACTTTGTCGAGTTTCGGGAATAGTTTGAAAGTAGCCAGGTATAACGAGAGGAGTGTGCACTGTCAATCTAAGCTGGTACATGCTCGTCTCTTCAAGCCGGCATAGTGGAGGCGACTGCTACCTACTACAGGTTTGTCTGTAGTAGTAGCAGTTGTTTCCATTCATGGACCGCACTCTAAGCTTTATATCAGGCGGAGTGTTGTCACATGCCGAGCTACAATAAAAAAATGTGATTGAAGCGACTTTGTCAGTTATTTTTGTGTGAGACGGCCTCCGTTCTCTTCAGCCAGCCGATCTCTTCCAGAAGAAGTAAGACGTTGGGACGTATGTTCCTTCAATCCATGAGAGCATCTTGATCGTACCGAAGTACCTATACTTTACGTATTTTTAAATAAACGTTAACGATAGCTGATAACTAAAATATACTCGTGTGTTGAACAGAAATTATGATATATATAGAAAACACCTAAATAGTCGTGAAGTCACAAACTTACAAAAGTTGCTATCAGAATCTTGTAGTTTGTGGATCAGCGACGAACAACTCCTACGTTTGAATCACTGCCACGGTAGTTTTAGATCTGTTTTAAGAGGCTTGTTTCTATTACTACTTTTTGTGTTTCACTATAAATGGGAGCTTTTATGATTTTTTCGTCGTTTATTCGTAGATTAAAAGCGATGGCCACTAAGCAGACGACTTTCCCGCCCTGTCTTTTCTTCTTTCGACGACCTGGGATCCTTCACAGGTGGCTTAGCATCAAGTGGAGTGTATATACGTAGTTAAGTTAAATTTTTTTTATTGTAGCTCGGCATGTGACGACACTCCGCCTGATGTAAAACTAGAGTGCGGTCCATGAATGGAAAGAAATGCTACTACAGAGAAGTCTCTACGGGCAGCCTCTCACCTGGAGACGAGCATGTACCATCTAGATTGACTCCTCTTTTATACCTGGCTACTTTCAAACTATTCCCGAAACGCGACAAGGTCACTTCACGGGTGTTACATTCGAAAGTGGTGATAGTTCCCCAGGACGACAGAATGGACAAATAACCATCATCAGTCTGCCTACCACTCTTTAATAGTGCCTATAGGCACTGAGCGACCAAAGTACATATAACAAAGTTACATTGGTACTGGTCAGAATTAGCGATTTAGTTCGAACACGGGTCTCATCGATCGTGAGTTCGCGTGTCTTACCGCTAGACCACGACCGCTCTGAATTAGGTGTATATGTTTAAAAAAAACCTAACAACTTACAACAATATGTATGAAGTGTAGAATAGTACAATCGGGAACAATCCTAGATATCGTCGTGAACTAACTTCGTCTTCTAATAAACTTAGTGAACTGTTGAACTAACGAAAGATTTCAATTGTTTTACGTTCTAAAGTGTGATAAGAGAATGGGACCACGGGAACTAGTTCTATCGTATATTTGAACTAAAATGACGGTCAAATAACTTTGTTCAAAAGTGTTAAAGTTATAATACAAGCAAAGATTATTGTCTATTTTTAATTTGGATAACGCTCAAAATGTAAGCTTAGGTTGTACGAGTATTTATTATATTAAAAATCTTATGTTCTTTTTAGAAAGAATATATGATTTATATTTTTCAGTATTCAATGGTTAAATACTAAGTCGGCATTTGTTTTATTTTTTATTTCATATTTACTTATTACATATTCACTTTTAACTCAATTTGGTTATGCCATTAAAGAGTGGCAGGCAGACTAATGATGGTAATTTCGAATGTAAAACCAGTGAAACGCCTTGTCGCATTTTAGAAATAGTTTGAAAGTATCCAGGTCTCGTTATACCTGGAGAGTGTGCACTGTCAATCTAGATGGTGCATGCTCGTCTCCTCAAGCCGGCATAGTGGAGGCGTCTGCTGCCCGCACAGGTTTCTCTGTAGTAGCAGTTGTTTCCATTCAGGGAACGCACTCTAGCTTTATATCAGGTGGAGTGTTGTCACATGCCGAGCTACAATTTTAAAAAAATTAAATATAGACAGTAAAATTACAAAAAACAAAATATTACTTGAAAGCCTTCTATGAGCATCGTTATTTTACTTATTGTCTATTTAATTATGCTTAATTAATGTTATTTTGATATTTCGGTGTTTGTTAGTTAATCACGTCAAAACGCCTGAACGCGACATATAGGTAGCGTTATATGAAAAATAAAACTGGAGTACCTGACTGATGACTATAGGAACTACAAGAGAATATAAAGGTGTATAAATACGTTCCGAGCCAAATTCAGGGCAATTTTTCCCCTAAAACCCCTTTATAAGGCCGGGTGCGCAAAACGATTTTTTGTTGCACGATAATTTATATCAGTGCGCGCATATTACGAAAAAAAAGTCGCAGCGATTTTAAAATTGTGATTTGTCACGACTACCCGCGACGCGATTGTCGCAAAGGTAAATTACAGCATGGAATTGTATGGCTCCGTGCGCATTGCGATAATAATATCGCTGGTCAATAGCGCGAATTTTTAATCGTAACGTAAGAAATAATACGAGATGCACGCTAGGCCTTATTGTCACATGATTATTAATGAAAAAGGATACATGAAATATTAATATATTACGTGTGAGTATGTAGCATTATTTCCTAGAAGTCTAGTAATAACTCCCGGAACAGTTTCCCCGCTGTTAAAACTATCTGAAGTGGAAATAAAGTTGTTACGTGATGTAGAACTTTATTTGCGTTGCTGTAAGTTGCTCTGCACTTACTCGCAACTCTTTAACAATTAACTGAAGATCTCAGTCAGGTGTTTCCAGTTTAAATGTAATTGCTAAACAGTAACTTACACTTTGTACCTGCATACTTACTCCAGAACTTGATCTTTGTTTAAACCTGGAACAAATGTAATAATTAAACGGAAGCTGTTTCAAAATAGAATGATTTAAAATTATGAGGAAATAAATACTTGGAAAGGAAATATTTTTTTAATAATTTAATTCTCCTATTCCAAGAAGGCAAAGGGGACTGAGGCATACAGCCACGTCTCCAGTATTATAATTTCTTCTAACCCCTCCTTTATGTTTTGACCACAGCTACACATACAACCGTTGGCGGTTTACGTGGCCGCGGAACATATTACTGGGTTTATCACCATAAATGTTTTGCTCAGAATGTTGTGTGGTTTTTTCTGTTTAATTTTTATCATAATTTAATACTATACTCACATATATTTTTAATGTACAAATTTATGCCTACAGTAATACGCTGACGTGCAAAATATTAATTAAAAAGTTTATTTAAGCGGTCAATAAAATTCTGAAACCGCGTAGCAGTCGCCGGCATATAACGTGCAATAATTTTAAACTTGATCATATGAGTTTTTAAATATTATAATTGTATAAAACTATTATAGAATAAAACCTTTATATATAATAAAATTTTTAAAATAATGCTATTTAAGGCTACTTTTTTTGACATTTATTTTAGATGAAGAAGAATAGCAGTTGCTTCCATTCATGGACCGCACTCTAGCTTTACATCAGGTGGAGTGTTGTCACATGCCGAGCTATAATAAAAAATATGTATATCAATGTGAACGATGTCGTTATTGAGGTGATACGATATTATGTATGATTTGGACCGGTATCTGAGCACGTTTGTTCACCTTAACGTCAAACATATAAGACAAAAACAAAATCAATCGAGTGGCACCTTCGCGACCGGCTAGAGAGCTGCAACCGTAATCGGTAAACGACATGTCGTCCGTCGGCTACCGTTAGAACATATAACGCCAAGTCGGTCCGATAAATCAATTGTGAACATTAGAACGTCTAATGCTCTATGATCAATCTGATTGTAATTAATTAATTAATTGGTAAACGATGTGTTAATATAATTGAAATAAATTTATTTATTTATTTAATTAAACGTACAAAACGGCATGCAAGCACACATAGCATAATAACATTACAATGAAAATTTGGGCTGGCTTGCGTGCCGAAGCATGCCAGCAGTACTCACATTCAAAACCAGATATAATTTTATATAATATTTTAGATATATATTATTTTAGAATATTGTTTTGTTAAAGATCTAGTAGATAAGAGGTGGACCCAAAAATGGACATTGTCCTTTATACAAATAATTGCAGTAAAAATAGCTATTAACCATATTTTATATACTCGGACGGTTCCATCATAAGTGCAATATTGGTAACCCGTTGTCCCTTATTACCATAGTATTGTGAATACCGGCCACATTAACATATAGACAGGCGACCGAAAAAAAATCTGCTTTCCAAATTGTACCTACCTTTTTTGTCCCTTCTATCCCCTTTTTCGGTGTCCCAAAGATAAATTAAGTTTTTTTGCTCTTGCCACTGTGTAACTGGAAAGGCGGACATTGAGGTTTAATTTGGTTTTAGTCTCTTTTGATATTTATTCGGTGTGTTTAAAATTAACTTCTTTGTAGTTCTTTTTTAATTATTGCTTAGTTTATAATGTCTATCTCTAATTAGCCTCTCTTAGAATGACTTTTATTCGATATTTTTCCTCGTTAAATCATCTATAACCAGCTATTGCCCTTGTGTTTATATCTTCTCTTTCCACCCGCAAATGAAACCTCTTATAATGGTTTCATACACATTAAAAATGTTTATTTTTTTGTTAATTCATAAAATTGTTATTATTTATTTTAATCATTGAAATAAGGCAAATTATCGTCTTTTCATGATATTGTAAGTTAAAGTATTATTTTTTTCTTGGTCACTAAAATAACAAAATATCAATAAAAATACATAAAATAAGTAAATAAATAGTCAAAGAAACATGTTTAAAACATATTTAACATGTTTATTTAATACGAAACTGTCCAATAAATTGAAATAGGTACTTCATTCGTAGCCCAACCGCGACTGAATTCCTTATTGAATTTATTTACCATTTAACGACTGTAAAGAATAAAAGTCAAAACATAGGGTTGGTAAGTAGGTGGTTAGGTTTTTAATTTTAATGCAGGTCTTCTTGTCTTGTGTTTTTTTCTGTAGTAGCTCAACATGTGACTACACTCCACCTGATGTTAAGTTCGAATGCCATCCTTGTTTAGAAACAATTGCTACGACAAAGAAATGTTCGCAAGTCCCCTCCGCTATGCCGGCTTGGGGAGACGACTGTGCTGATACCGAAATGCGACTAGGGTGATGCGACCTTTTCGCCTAATTTCTCTGTAGTGGCAGTTGTATCCATTCATGGACCGCACCACAATCTCGACAAAAAACGTTGTAATATTTTTAATTATTTTGAAAATATAGTTGTTTAACTTTTAAAAATGTAATAAATGTAATAGTCTAAACAATTATTAATTATTTTTAATAGTTATCTAATGACAACATTTCCAATAATAATTACACCAATTTTAAGATCAGAGACCAACTGAAAAGGGTCCCCCTGACACGGGGATGTGATGGGTATTCAGGTAGGGAAAAGGTATCTACGAGTATAATAAGGGTAACGGTAATTGATACGCGCGTTTGATGTTTTTCGAGAAAATTGAATATATTTTTTATTTATATCAGTGTTCGCTCTGCTCACCCTTTTGTTTAGAGATGGTTTAAGTGTAAAAATATGTAGAAGCCCAACACGGTAGCTCATTAGCGAAGAGAACTGCTACGACAGAGAAATGTCTGTCATCTATGCCGGATTGTTATTTTTATTTTTAAGCTGGTACTTGTACCGCAGGCATTGAGCGACCAAAGTACACATAACATAGTTACATTGGTACCGATCCGAATTTAGTGAGGTTTGAACACAGGTCTCATCGTTTGCGAGGTCCGTCCTCTAACGCTAGACCACGGCCGCTTTAAATCCGCTCTAAATTAATATTTATTTATTAGTGAAACATTAAAACAAAGGAAAGGCAGACTGATGATGGTTATTTGGTTATAAGTTTGCCATCCTAAGTACCACCACTTTCGAATATAACTCGAGCCGGCATAGCGGATGCGACTGCTGCTCATCGAGATTTCTTTGTAGTAGCAGTTGTTTCTGTTCATGGACTGTACTCTAGTTTTATATCAGACGGAGTGTTGTCACATGCTGGGTTACAATTAAAATAAAATTCAAAGTAATTATGTACGAGTTATAATTTTGCGAACAATTTTGTAGTAGGTAGAGATAGTATGCGACGATAAGCCACAGGTCACGATATACGTCGATTAATATTAACGACAATGAAAACATTTAAACAGAAATTAACGCGGGCCTGTGTTTATTTGTGATAGATTATAAGATATGTCAGCGTATTTAGGAAGTGTTTTAAATAATTAAAGGATAATTTTTTACTCATATTTATATACTTACCTACATAATATTGGGTCGGGGAAAAAGAAATCCATTATTATTTTGGTAGATCGCTGTTGTACCAAGACTCTATGAGAGAGGCATTATGAAGCTACCTTTAAAATGTGAACAAATAATACAACAAGGTGCATATTTGACCCAAATCGTACAATCCGAAACATGTTAAATAAAGTCATTAATTTCACGCAAAAATAATGGATTTCTTTTTCCCAACCTACAATATTCATATATTTTTTTAGAAATTTTCATGATTTACGAATTTTTTAATTGCAGGAGAAATATTCTGTCTTTGTTCAGAATTATTTAAAAATAACTGGCAAAGATTTTTCTCAGTTTATTTCCCGGATACCTTTTTTTTCTTTTACGTGGGGAAATACATTACGGATACCTTAGCACCTCGGGAAAGGTGCCAGGGTTATGTCAGGCTCCCTTATAAACAGCGCGCATACGAGATGATGTGCGCATACAACAAGGACTACCGACTAAAACCCCACGGTGTTCCTCATGGCCACCAAAGTGCTGAGGGGTTGGGTACACGGTAGCATTCATCCAACCCCCCAGCGGTGACAGGCTTGATGATGTGGCACCTTCACTTTCGCAACCCCCTTTCGAATTATAAGAGCCAGAATTATAAGAGCAGCAGACTTACCCCGAGTCGCCGCTCATTGGCTTGTTAGGAGGGTTATTTCCCGGATACCAAGCGCTTAATGTACATTGGTACTGCCAGAGATTTTTGAGAGATTCGAACACGGGGTTATCAATTAGTACAGCAGTCCTTCCAGTTAGGTTGACGTCAAAAGGTTGATGTTCCATTTTTATTAAAGCTTAATAAATACATTGTTAATTAGTGTGACCCAAATTTTCCTTGCAACGGAAAATATGGTGTCGCTGCTGTAGTTTTGTGGGTGACATAAACGGACAGGTTATTTGTGGTATTTCGTCGCGTGTACATTTACCACAAACATGGATATTTTGAAACGATATCTGATCAGTAAGTAAACACTGTTCATGATTGTTTCGAAGAAATTTATGTCAATTGCAAACATTGGAAATTTAACACAGGTTTATGTTTTACGTTATCGTCACATTTATGAGTAAGTAATTGGTTTAAAATTTATTTTTATACATTTTTATTGTTCACTAACAATTTTCACAAAAATTCTCACGATTTTCATATAGGAAAGATGTATTTTAATTTTTTTCGAAGTTTTTATTAACGTATGAAAATATATACGTTAATTTTTAATTTTGACTTAATAATATGAACAAAACATCTCTCTCACTTATTCCACATTTGAAAGGTTATTGAACTATTTTGAAAAATTATTATTTTTAGCTTCTTGTTTCATAAAATATATTTTTAGTTCAGTTTTCTCATTCTGAGAAGAGAAAATTTAGAAAGAACAAATCCCATACAGCCACGTTTTCAGTATTATATTTTATTTTCTTTTTTTCGATAGAACCATACCATCTCAGCAGCCTAACTGCTGACGTCACTGTTTTTTTTTCACAACAATACTAGCAAAATCTACTTTACACCAACTCGCATATTGCTTAATTATTATTATTAATATTTTAAATTACTTTTGTTACTTATGAATTATTTTTTTGTTATTGTAGCTAAGCATATGACAACACTTCGCTTGGATTTAAGCCAGAGTGCGGTCCATAACAGAAATAACTGCTACTTCAGATTTCTGCAGGCAGTAGTAGCCTATACTGTGCCGGCTTGAGGAGACCAATCAGTGCAGCAACTACTTGGCTACTTTCAAACTGATCCTGAAACGCGACTAGTTACATTCAAAGATGATTTTTTCTTTTGTTTTAAATTTTTATTATTTTTTAAAATTATCATGAGCTAAGATAAGATATTAATGTGTATTTTGTGATTGTTTTAATGGTGATAGTAAAGCTTTCAGCAATAAGTATGAATTAGAGTTAGTTTTAATGACCGATTCCATCCAAAATTCGCGTCTTGCTCGTTAATAGACGGCAACTTTGTGGGGTTTTGACTCGAAAAGCAAATTCCAGATGCTTTTAATAGCTTTTTAACACAATTAGGAATACAGCTTTATGAAATATTTATGGTTCAAAGTTGTCGTTTGACGGGGTCCTTTTATTTCAATTGCTGTTACTTTGGGACTGGAAAACTATTTATGATATCGGTTTAATCGACTTTGTAATTAATATTAATTAAATTATCAAAACTTTGACAGTTCAAAGAACGTTACGTAAATAGGCACTAAACTTTTAATTAAAAATCTAGTTTTTTTATTTATTTTTATGCCCGTACTACGAGTAAGTCAATGATCACACGCACTGAGTGACCAATTACATATAACATAGTTTTTTTTTATTGTAGCTCGGCATGTGCCAACACTCCGCCGGACTTAAAGCTAGAGTGCGGTCCATGAATGGAAACAACTGCTACTACAGAGAAACCTGTGCGGGCAGCAGTCGCTTCCACTATGCCGGCTTAAGGAGACGAGCATGTACCATCTATTGACAGTGCACACTCCTCTCGCTATACCTGGCTACTTTTAAACTATTCCCGAAACGCGACAAAGTCACTTCACGGGTGTTACATTCGAAAAAAAAAGTCGAAATTACATAAGTACATATTACATTGGTACCGGTCAGAATTTAGCGAGGTTTGAACACGAGTCTCATCAATCGTGAGACTCGTCCTCTAACACTAGACCATGGTCGCTTAAATATTTTTAGTAAATAGTTTTGTAATACTATAGTATCTATTTTAATTATCACATGTGTCGTACTAATTTACTAGAGGTAATAGAGAATATTCCTTTTTTTAATGTAGCTTGACATATGACTACACTCCGCCTGATGTAAAGCTAGAGTGTGGTCCAAGAACGAAAACCACTGCTACTACAGAGAAATTTCTACGGGTTTCTACTTTTTAAAAGGCGTGACAATTGTATTGTATTATCTTTTTAATTTAAAATACCTATACTAAACTAGTGTTTCTATCTAAGATTCATAAACACTGAGCGACCAAAGTACATTTAGTTGCATTGTTACCTTCTGCATACCCACTAGCCTACGCAACCATTAGTGTTTCACATGACGTTTTAATATTCTAAAATTTAATAAAAAATAACCAATAATATTGTTATTTCAGTAATTAAAACAATAAAACAAGACAAACACTCTGTATTCGCATAACATCAGAAATGTCAAGTAAGAGGGTAAGAAGTAAATAAAAATGGAAACATACTATAGTTATACTTCTTGAATATTTCGCCAACAACCGCCGTTGTATGCAAAGCAGGCGATATCTCTGTAATGTAGATACAGCACAGAAAGCTCTCGAGTAATCCCCAGAAATTTAAGTCCAATTAGTGCCGTGCCAGTTCCGAACTTCAACGTCTCCTTTACATAAAGCCGCTTCTAATTATTATTATTCGGGATTTTCTTACAGGACTCAAGGGAGTATAATGCAATATATGAAACGCGAGTAGCGGAAATATTTTATAACTTAATTTATGGCTTACAATCTACGGTTAATTTAGATTTTAGATGGTGTCGCTAAATCCCCTTTTTATTACGTTCTTATGAAATTGAACAGAGCATCTATGTGCAAAGCGGAGACGTGAGTGCGATTTTCGCTTTAACCATGCAATGATTTTTTTGTGTTCATTTTTCATCATAATTTAATAATAACAAATCTAAATGAGATGCAATAAGCAGAATATTGATTATAAATAAAAAAAAAATTAAATAGATAAACGTAAATGAGTGAGACGCTGTCAAATTTTGTGAAGGATTGCCTAAGACGCCTGAGACGTAGTAGATACGTGTGGAGAAACTGTTCAATTCAGAGAACACATGTGCTTGTCAAACTGAAGATGATGAATGATCGTTACTAGACTTCCCCTCCTGCCCTTTTATGGGATATCCTACAAAACCTTACGACATGAACATCTATTATGGAAGAGGAAGGATTGCTGTATCGGACCACATTGCTACAAAGCTTCCTAAACAGATTAAAATAATCTAACTGCGATAGTAATAAATCTTGTAATTGTAACATGTAACATGTACGACTTAGTCTAAATTTAAAATTCCTAGATCATCAATACACTTTCACACAAAATATTTTATTAAGAAGATATTTTTCTTCAGAACAAAATGTTGAATTAACCCAATAAAAAGTTCCATGACGAGATTGGACGTTACGCTTCACACGCGAACTCCGCGAGAGCAGAGAACTGAAAATCGGAGTGATTGAAGCAATCCATCTCTCGGCTTAATTGGATCCACGCTTGATTTATTAAGAACGGCAGCCCGAAGAACGATGAAGCCAGAGTTCTATAGCCAAGTTTTGAAGTAAACTTGTTGACTTGAAGCCGCTTGTTTACAAAAATAACTAATCAAAATCTGATACCATATTGATCGATTATAATTTTAAGAAAAATGCTTAATACTTATTGACATAGTTCAAAATGTAATAAGTTGGTAATGATTTGGTCGAAGCGGCAGTGGTGTATATAGAGAGAGGAGTCGCTTAAAGGAGTGAATCATTGAAATAAAATATATATAAAAAAAAAAAAAAAAAAACGGTAGGTAATTTATTTTATTTTAATCGAGGTCATAGGGTAGTTTATTTTCGAGAGTGATCCATAATCGCACTATACTACTATGTGCCAAGTTGATTTCTGTATTTTGTAGATAAAAATACAAGCGAACTTTAATACACAGATAAAATATAAATTTAAAGTTTTAACCGTTAGTTCTCGGAGTATAAACTTAGTAGAAGATTGTATCGAATACCTGCCAAGTTTGGCGATCGATGGCGATTATATGAATGTAGCTAAGTTGCTTAGAAAACCCTCATCAAGTTTCTTTACCACTTAGTTAGCAACCTCATTCTGGTTATTGATATTGACAGGGAGTTTGTTAGTAAATGTAAAAACTTCATTTCAAACATTCCTCTCCTCAAGCGAACATAGCGGAGGCGATTGTTGCCTGTAAAAAAATATTAGCTTTACATCGGGCTGGGTATGCAATAATAAAAAAATATACCCCGTCAACTAGCGCGCAAACGTCTTATGAAGTCGGAATACCGAAGGCGACTGCTGCTTTCACTGTAGTTTTGCTTGGCTCTAATCTAAATATTACGAGCATTGGTATCAAACTACGAATCGCAATTGTTCTATTTTCTCTATTCATATTTATTATTGATAAAGCATATTAACACAAAATTTTAGCATAAATTCTAAAGTGAAACGGTAGAGAAATTCAATATTTGTTATTAAACAAGAAGTTAGTAAGGTCGAAGGCTAGCTGAGTACTGACCAACCGCGTCGTCTCGACCATGTATACTAATTGAATAAGACAACTGTACCATGACTTCACTTCTCATAGGGTAGTCAACGAGATACAATTTTAATCAAAAATATTTTTAGGTCATATTAAAAATCATGGGCACTTTTGTATGAACTCTTGATCCCTTCACAATAATGTAGAGACCCATGTCAACTGAAAGGTTTTTTGGGTGTGTACCATGGGTAGCTAAGCCAAATCGAAGGCAAAAATGATATTCAAAATCAAAAATAAAATAAAAAAATTTTTAGTCGAATTATTTTCTTTCAAAAAAGTGAGTGTGTACATTTAGCTGAGATATATAAATTAAATATCATAGGGATTTGAGTGACCAAATCACATTTCTACCTATAAATTCTATACCATCTTGAAGAGACTAATGTACACCGGCCAAATACACTTTCTATAACATTTACTTGTTATCCCTACTTTTTTACATAATTTACACTAGCTATTTTTAGAAAATGCACAATAAAAAATTTGTTTTAAAAGTGTATTTAGATAAAAATAAGCTTTAAAATAAATAATAAATAAATGTGGGAACCCTAATAAACCAAGGGTTTCCAGACTGACTGCTTAAATACCGCTGCTACGGTTGTTCCCGTGCATTTAGAATTTGCAACTAGATCTTGTGGCATTTCTGACCAAACTATTAATTAAATTAGAGATATACAATTACTTAAACATAATACTCTTACAACTGTTACTGTTAAAGGATATGAAATTCTATTTATAAGTACTCGTAAAATACTAACAGAGCGGCCGTGGTTTAGTGATAGACGCCTAGGACTCACGATCGCTCAGACGCGTGTTCAAATCGTCCAATAATTTCGACCGGTACTACTATGATATATCGCTTAGTGCCTATGGTATAATATATGTATTAATTAAAAGAGTAGTAGGCGAATTATGATGGTCATTAACCCAGTCTGCCGTCTTGGGAAGTTTCAAATGTAACATCCGTGAAAATCCCTAGTCGCGTTTCATGTTCAACTTGGAAGTAGTCCTGTTAATGGATGGTGCATGTTCGTCTCCTCAAGCCGGCGTAACTTAGGAGGTTGGTGCAGACTTTTTTCTATTGTAGCAGTTTTTTCCCGTTAACTCTAATTTTGTCAGAGTATTGTTATATGCTGTACTATAAAAATACGATAAAACAGTCAATCCGAAATTCCATATGAATAATAAACAAAACACTATTTCAAATTCTAAAGAGCTTTCTTGCTCTGCAGCCAGTGCTAGTCCAAGAACTTCAGGTTTGGAGTAACATCTTTGAACCGCACTCTAGCTTAACATTCGTACATTCTGAGTTGGGTGTATGTAATAAATATGTATATTGTACATAAAATAATTACAATTGGCCACTGTATTCGTGAAATCTTTAGCTAATAAACAAAATTCTCATAATTAGAAATTATTTGTGTTGCATGTTTATATTTTTTTTAAATTTATGTTCTTTTACTGTTACTATCATTATTTTTACTAAATAAGTAAAGCGTAAAATAAATATCTGCAGTAAAAAAATGTTAAACTACTACCCATTTATTTCACAATAATCGATACGCAATTCCAGTAAAGTTTCAGGCTAAAATGTAACATATTGTAAAATCTATTGGAAATAGATTAGACTAAAATGGATAATAGAGACTAAAGTTATTTCAAAAATAACCAGAGCATTTAATGGTATTGGGGAATTATACTAAAATTTATCCAGATTGAGGAAAAGTTTTACCTGATAATCTAGGATTTGAATTAAGGTGAAGTTTCTAAAACATGTTCTAAAAATTTTGTTCGGGTTTACACTTTAAATGGGTTTAACACAACCAGTAGCATTTTATAATGGAGCTTTTATTTTTTCTTGGACTAATAATTTCTTTTTTGCAGGAATTCGACGTGGGATGATATTCCCTGTCTGATGTTAAAGCTAGAGTGCGATCCATGAGCGGAAATTGCTCCTACCACAGAGGCAATATGCAGGCAGCGGTACTCTACACTATGCCTCTCTTCCCCCTCTCTTTCTATTTATAATTAGCACAGCATGAAAGATATTTGAGTTGATTATGATTTTTGTTATGTTTCATATTTAATTTTGTTATAATAAATTTTAATTTAATTACCTGTGTAAACAAAGATGCAAAAGATCGAATGTTTGTAACCCGGCAAATTGAAAAGTTGTGAAAATAAATTTTAACCAGTTTGAAACTTTGGTAATTTTATTGTTGAAAAAATTTGTTGTACGATTTTTCCATTCACGGAAAATAAACATTAATTACAAAGTTATGTTTTATTACGAAAGTTTATAGAATTTTTGATGTTTGGAAAGGGTTAATACAATTACAAAATTATATTGAGCCTTTATTTTTATATTACTTAATTTAATATTTATACGACACTTTTTTTTCAGGATATTATTCCAGTTTAGGAAAGTGTATTTATAGATATTATTAAAATATAAAAATAATTAAATAAATTTAATAAAATTCTGTTTAGCAGTAGAAGGCACGATCGATGAGACCCGTGTTCAAATCTCGCTGACCGGTACCAATGTAACTTTATGTACTTTGGTTGCTAAATGCCAATGATACAAGGACTAGTTTAGGCATTTTTTTGTTGACTTGATACCCATAGTACAGGGTATCCTAGTTTGTGATTAGGGTGTTGGGTATATTGCTTGTATGTTGGTCCCTATTTATCGAATGTAAATTCCATTTCAAATAATTTTCTATATATACTAATCACATATATCCGTGAATATAGCTAATATATAATACATTATATTCCTCACACGTATGTTAGATTTTCGTATTTTTTCCTTACAATGTCCCATTTTCCGATCTAGAGCCGGAAATAGAAAACATACGGGATTTTTATAAATTCCCCCATTCTGAAAAAATCCCTTACATTGTGAAAAATTATTTACCCATCTAATATAGTTTTGTTTTAATATTCGCCCCTCGTACATTTGTGGATAGACGTGTCGTCGTCGAAAAGTTACCATTCTTCATAATGTTCATTTCCAACTAAAATATTTAAAAGTTATTTCTCACGTTTAAAAGTTTTTTCCACTTTCGAATGTAACACCCGTAAAGTGACCTTGGTGCGTCTTTGCGATTTGGGGATAGTTTAAAAGTAGCCAGGTATAACCAGAAGAGTGGTGGTGGATGGTGCTCCTTGAGCCGGCATAGCGGAGGCGACTGCTGTCTGAAGAGATTTCTGAGAGACTGTAGAGTTAAGTGGTCTGCAGACTAAATCTCCCAGAGTAATTGAGTGTTAGTATTTAGTGCAATACATGCAATTGCAAATTCCCTAAACAGTAATTTTTTGCCCGCGCCGTGAAATTGATAATATTGATTGATGTTTCTGAATAAAATGCTGCTGCCAAACACTCTAAAAAAGCATCGATTTGTAAAATATCTGCAATTCAATGTACAATAACAGAAGCTGTATGGGCATTGTTCCATTTGCCTTTCCAGACTGAAAGCACTGAACTAAAAAAAAAATACTTTGAATTTCAATTTAATCCTTATCTCTGATCGAGAAAACCAGCCCATGTTATCTCTCGGTCGTGCCCGTCTCCACACTGACACATTACAAGATAAAATAAATAATTAAGATAATTATAACAATATTTTAAAGTCTTCATTTTGTTTTGATGTAAAACTTTTAATTAACGCTGCCAGCTCATTTTACTGGGAAGGCAGTTTTACACCCTTCTAATATTACTTACGTAACAACCTTTATTGCCCTCATTTCTACTAAATTAATGCATTTTCTCTGTAGCATATAGTGAAGGGATGAAGGGAATGAATTATGCTACAATAAAGTACTCGATATGATTTTTAAAATATTTTAATTTTAAATTCTTTTAAGATTAATTGCAAACATGATTTAACCAAATGAAAATATATTATGCTTACAATTGCATTTATTTTGATTATTTTAATCCGAATGGTTCAAAAGCTATGCAGCTTTCGTGGTTTTGGTGATTTATGCTTATGAATAAAAACGCACAGTGCATATTGGTTTAGGTTGACAGGGCACACTCCTCTTATACTTGGCTACTTCCAAAGTAATCCAGAAGCGAGACTAGGTTCACTGAAATTGGTGCTGTCCTGAGATTTATATTTAAAAAAAAATTAATTAATTTTTTTAACCCCCCAATAAAATTTAAAAAAAATATATTAAATTTAAATAAATAATTTATGTTTTAGTAATTTTTTTAATTTTTGATGTAAAAATTGCTTTAATTTTCCCAATAATTATAACTTTTAATTTAGTTGATATAATTTTTTGAATATTTGTGAAAATTTCTTTAATGACCAATATTAGTCTGCCTTAAAATTGTGCTTATTGAGATAAGCCCATCACTAGCTTCCTGAGTAATATCAGTTGTATTATGATTAACGCGTAAGTACGTAATGTTTAATATAATGTCTAATCGTTGGCGTCGAGCCTTTGTAATTATTAACAAAGGTGTTGTTGGTAATTTGTCGACGATATTGCTGTAAATTATAATGAGAGTTCTCGTGAAATATTTAATGAAAATATCTACTTACTTACCATTTGCTTATAAAGTGAAATACAAGGCCATTGATACTTTGATACTGGCCGATGACAATGTCTCGCAGCACTGCTGTAGACTTTAGTCACGGTTGCTCATAACAAGAGTCAAATGATTTGTTGATAGGTATTATTATGTTTCTTGTATAAAATCTCCTGCTGTAATGTGTACACGTGCCTCATACAAAGCGACCACTAGGTAGGTACATTATATATTATTAATTTGTACATTGTAAATTTCGCTTCCATTCAAGCTATAGAATGCGTGTAACCTAAATAAATTTTATTCTTTATTAATAATAATGTTATTTTAATAATTAATAATTATAATTGAATTAAAACTCCTTAGTTTTTTTTATTTCTCGGAGCGGTTAGTTAGTGCAACGGAGCTAACAGAGGACGGGGTAATTTTTTTTTTAACGAGTGCGCAATTCTGTATGTAGTAGAGTTAAAACGAATAGATTAGGAATTTTAAACTAAAGTCAATAGGAAATCGGTTCCTAAAAGTTAAACACAAATCAATTCGAATTCTTTTTATTTGACATAATTTATTTTATTCGAACGATATTCAATAATTA
The DNA here is from genome assembly GCA_948150575.1 of Tinea pellionella. Taxonomy (NCBI): domain Eukaryota; kingdom Metazoa; phylum Arthropoda; class Insecta; order Lepidoptera; family Tineidae; genus Tinea; species Tinea pellionella. Next base: position 5,941,760 of record OX411259.1, on the reverse strand, counting down.
TTTAAAAGAGGCGTGGCTACGTAGTGGTTACAAAAAGGAAAAAGTAGCTTTAGTTTCTACACAAACTCTAACAAACAGCACATTGTTTTGTTTATATCGAAAGTACCGCCATTTTCTAGTTCGTTTTTTCATTTGCGAACGCGTTTTTAATACTCAAAAGGAAAGATGTCATATTTAGATTTTGGTTTAACAGCATTTCGGTAGAAAATAAACGAATTCGAATGAATAATATTTGATATTCGAAATACAAAGTTTTCATAAAATAATATAATTATTATTTGAAAACAATTGTAATTATTATCACCTATAATAACACTTAAAAATATGTCAAAAATTTTCATTAGGAATTAATCATTGTCAAAGTACAAAATTTCTTACAAAAACTTGTTTAATAATGTCAAAAATAATGTCAGATAAAACGGGCGGAACTCAAAAGTGCCACAGCGCTAATTTGAATTAAATTTCTGTGGATTACGAAGCTCTTTCACTCCCCTCCTACTTTAGATTAGGTAGATATCTTGTATTTTGCATAAACCACTCCGGATATTTCGACACCATCATAGCACCTTTAAATTGTTCACTGAACTTTGTATTAATTCAATTAATTATTTATTTCTATTGCATTTTTTAAGCATATTTGAATGCAAGGGGTCACTGATATGCAATTACTAGATGTGCAATAACGCTCCCAATGTGACGCTAGAGAAAACATGGTCACAGCCACGTTGTCAGTTAGTATTTGACTTGACGGCAACATTGTCAAATCGTTTGAAGCGGCCGGCGCGGCCTACAGTTTTTTCATGTCAGATGTATGAAGTTTGCACCTCTAGTATATATCTCTATGCAAGGGGTTGCTACTTTTAAATTATGATGAAAAAAGGGATGACGTCACACATTTATTAAAATGAAGGAAACTTTATTACTTTGTCAGATTTTTTCTGTACAATTTTGATCATAATTTAATATAATTTGTTTAAAATATAGACTTTATAAAATATGATGTAGTTATTTTTTTGCGTCAGAAAATAAAATGAACAGGAAATACAAGATTGTAAAATATCGAAAAATTAACGAATTCTTAGCCTAAGCTCATCACAAAATGTGACTATGTTTTTTTTCTAATATTATTATTATATGAACCCAATAAATTGAATCTTTGCTATTACAAAGGTTATATAGAGTAGTGAGGGTAGGAACCCTTTAAAAATGAAGTATTCAAACAATGTATGGCAGGTTGTTGTGAGGAAATGTAAAAGGCTCCGCGCTTTGTTTCCGCAACGTTATTGTATGTATAGTTTGGTATACAGAATAAACATTTTTCTTGTATAGAACTTTTTACGTTGCTTATTTTTATTAACCGATAGTTACATTACCTGCGAAGTAACCTCGCATTTCGAGATCAAATTGGAAATAGTCGGGTATAACGAAAATACTGTTGCTTACTTTTTAATATCTATAAGCCGGCATAGCATTTGTGCTCATGACTATCTCTCTCAATATATATATAAATATAAAGATATATTTATTTTTTATATATAACAAAATATATATATATATATATTCTTATACGATGCCAAAATTAGGTGCGTATTTACTTCACTGCTCGAGGCTTGAAAGTCATGTCCTCACTTCATCACATCTCCTGGGCATCGTAACAGACGACTATGAGAAAATAATGGAGCTGGGACTACTTCCGTCTTGTTCCGTTGAATATAACTATGAAATAGGTCACGTTTTGGGTTATGACAGTAAATAACATAATATCTAAGTAATTTATGTTTATAGATGTTTGTTTTAGCTTTTTTTCTTATATAGTTCGGGTATTCGCACTCCGATGTTAATACCACAGATAAATAAATATCTCCAAGCAGCAATCGCCTCCACTATCCTGTATTGATAGATTGATGATACGACTGTGTGCCGTCTACGATTGACAGATTCCTCTCGTTACAATTTGTAGAAGTAAAGTGAGAAACCATACATTTGTGCGGAAACTAGGAAAAACCTGATCATGATCGTGACCAGCCACTTTTTCCGGGCGAGCCACTTTAAAAAAAAAATTATAATTGACCAGGGATAAATTAATGATAAAATTCATGACCACCATCTATTGCACACATGATAGACAGAATATAAATAAATAATATTCTAAAAACTCTTTTTTGATAAGCTCCAATGAGATGTTAAATTATTTTTTCTCGCCCGAAGGAGCTTCCAGCGTGGAACATATGTGCTTGTCAAAGTGAGTATGATGAATGTTAGCTGCCCGCCCTCAACGATAGATGCTCGGAATAACCGCGATTTTCTCTTTACAAAACCTCCCTGAAGTGAACGGAAATAATATCCTATTGATTTTATTAAAGCTTTAGAGGACTTGAATTGTAAAATTAGGTATTTATTGAAGCTAACTTTTTTAAAACATTGCAGCTATAATCTCGCACTATTAAAGGGGATTGATGGAGATGTGCGGAAAAATGACATACATAAAAATCATTGTACTGCATATACTGTTTATAATATAAGCTAACACGTTTTTACGAACGCTCCTAAAGGATAGTGGATCTAAGAGGTTACAGAGAGTTATAGTTTTCGTAGCGAGAGGAGTGTGCACTGTCAACCTGGATGGTGTTGCCTCAAATTGACAACGGTGGCCACCGCTGCCTGCAGGAATTTATCTGTAATAACAGTTGTTTCCGATTATGGGCCGCACGCTTGCTTTACATCTGACGGAGTGTTGTCATATGGCGAGGTAAAAAGAACACACCTCACAGCTAAATATAAGGAAAGGTTTGTTAAGGTCTTTGTTTAACAATACTATAATACTTTATTGCATAAGCCTAAATCCAGTACAATGGAGAGCTTATTACCTGAAGGCATTCTGTACCGGGTAACTTAGCTATACTCAGGTATAAGTATTATATATAGTATTAAAATTAAATTTAATAAAAAAAAGACAAAAAGAATGTAATAAAAATCCATTTTATATCTTTTTTTTTTATTTGAATTCGACAATATACGCAATAAACGAGTACTTAAACGATGCGATATTAAAAAAAAAGTTGATAAAAATTACTCGTTGAGATACAAATATGTTTCGCTTTTATGTATTGTACTTGCTTTTGTTCATAACATCGTATGCGTGTAATTTTGCGAGATTTGAACACGGGTCTCTCGATGGATAGGCCACCGTGGCCACGCCTTTAAGCGCTAGGTCAGTGCAGCGGTCGGCTCTGCTTCAGATCCGGACCACGCGACCTAGAAAACTGGATCACCATTTTTTTTTGTAACTCCATGAACGGAAACAACTGCTACCGCAGAGTTTCTGCAGACAACAGTCAGATCCACTATGCCATGTTAAGGTGACGAATGTGTACCAGGTTGACTGTACACACACACCTCTCGTAAACCTGACTACTTCTAAACTGGTCCCAAAACGCGACCAGGTCACTTCACGGGTGTACTTGAAAGTGGTTTCACTTAAAAGTGATGGTACCCCAGGACGACAGACTGGATCAAATCACCCTCAGTCTGTACACCACTCTTTAAAATTGAACATAAAGTATCTCAGTAAAATTGTCTCAGTATCCTGACCCACACGAAACGTAAATGAATTAATAATAATAAAAAAAGTGTATGTATATTGTATATGAACAGTCTAACAATTAAAACATTTATTTACCAATAAGAGAATCTGTACTTATCCCTGTCGAATGGAGGCACGTTGAAAGAGATTTCGTAACAAACGTTAGTGAGCATTTATGTTCGCCTGATATTTCTCTTGGAGACAAAAGCATTTGAAATGGAAACGTTTGGCATTTCTAGGTTACCTGTCCAATATACATCTATTGTTTTGGACTTTGACATATAACTAATTAATAAAAAAATAATTGATTTACTCTTATTTCTGTATTAAGACCTTTTCAGTCCAATGTGGGGCTTTCTAGTGAGGAGAATGCCCATTCGCCCAAGAAAAATGGACTCACAATTTTTTTTTCTCGAGTTTATCGATGATTTTTAGATCATTTTGCAGGAAAATCAGTTTTTATTTTTATTTACCCGGGTTATTAAGTAATTTGTGTTTTACTGATGTAGTATTTAAAGTTATTATTATATTAAATAATTTAATAATTATTAATTGATGATGTGTGTTATTTATGTAATTAAACATTGTCTATTGATTAGTAAAAGAGTTGTTGATATAGTTGAAATGAATTAATGAAAAAATAAGATATTATTTTGGAAGATTGTTTTGTTAACAAAGTATTAGATAATTGACTGGGCCCAAAAATGGGCATTGTCTAAATTGAAAAATGATTATTCAATTCGAATACTCAATCGAATGAAATTGAATAGTAATCGAGTTATTAGTAACAGGAATAAGTCAGCAATAACTATGTCGAACTGACTAAACAAGTTACCTTCCTCCTTACAGTTTCTAGTTCTATACTATGAATTCCAAGTGAGAACAAGTTTTGTTGCAGTTTCATTCTCCATCCAAGTTTTGAATTCAACGATATTTGAATTAATATTGTTTCAATAACTTTGTTGGAATACTTCCTTTAAAAATTTTTTTATTGATCGCTCTTTTTTTAGTTCGGTTCTCACATCAAGGAAAGCAAAGGGAACAAAGCTCCGTAAAGTTACAGTTAGTTAAAGTCTTTAATATTATATTTTCTTCTTTTGTACATGAATTACAGGGATTTTATAGTTTGATGATTATTCGCAGTTGACAGTATCATTATGCTTGAACACATCTATGAATATTTTCACGACGTGGGATGCCACAAGAACATTTGCTGCAATATAATACAGAAATTTTTTTATGTTTGGACAAATTGTTCAATATCATAGCACATAATTATACAAATTAATACCAGTTTTATGCAGTAAACCACAGTAAACCAATTTACAATACCGTAAAACTTCTACTCGACCCCCTGCGCAAACAACAGTCAAACACTTCGTTCTTTTTTTCATAATACAAGTAATAAATCTCTTTTATTATTCCTCAATCACACTTCCCTGAAGCGCCCTTAATGTTTTTACGCAGTAAAATAAAGTTTAAGATGAGGAAAGTGGGAGTAAACAATAAATTTAAAGTGAGGTAGGGAGACTGATGATGGTTATTAGCCCAGTCTGCAGTCCTCGTCGTGGTGGTGCTAGCTACTTTAGAATGTAGTCGCGTTTCGGGATCATTTTGGAAGTATCCAATTATAACGAAATAAGTGTGTACACATTCGTTTCCTTAAGCTGGCATGACATAGCGGAGGTAAGATAACAATATGAATTAACAGCTAAAACAGCTCATTTAATTAACTGGGAAATGAAAGAGGTCTCGCAAAGCTGAGGTCGGTGACGACCAACTTCGACCTGGCGCCTGTGGCGGCCTCACAAAACTGGTGTTGCCACTACTAAGTGGAAATATTATTAATGTTAGCAACCTAAACAATTTAACGATATGGAAGCACCTTTTGCAATTAAAGCTTTAGTTAATCAAAAGTCTTCAACTTTTAACCCTCGGACGTAACTTTAATAATATTCCTTTATAACAGTTTCAAGAGTACCGGTTTGGTTTCGGTTTGGTATAATTTAGCCACAAGAATCTCGATAATATTTAATTAATTATCAAGAACTAGTTTCTCAAAATTTCTTGAATTCCACTTCGATAGTTTTCCTTTCTATTTCAATGTCTTGAATCTTCAATGTATATTAAACCTTATGTAAATGAGTTAAACACGTGTGATTGACTGCATAAGGATGTAGCAATATGGTATGTATTAAATTCCGATGGGTAAATAACTACTAATAGGAATGTATCGTCGGAATTTGATCTGAAACAATTTATTATCGGTGAAAATATAGGAATCCAATATTAATATCAAGTAACTTAGTTTAGCACTTTATATAGACAACAATTAAACGTCTCACGTCTAAAATATACATTATATATGTATATGTATAATTAAATATTACAGTCATGAGTATTAAGATATACAACACTAAATTTAATTTTGTGAAACTTGGAAATTTGATGATAATAATTACGTTACAACAACACACGATTTTGTTACTTAAAGCGTTTAGTTTTAAGAAATGTTTTGCAATGACATCGTTTGAAAATTATTTAGAGCCGGATTGTTGTTTACGGCAGGCGTCGTTGAATGGATCAACGCTGTTAAAAATAAATTGTACATATACCTAGTACAAACCCCCGGGAAATGGGATTGTATGATAAATATTTGAACCGCTGTTTGTGGTTTTACGTGAATAAAATTGTACCTGTTAGTAACTACTATTGTTCTCTGTGTAGAATTGTTAAGGAACATTTTTACTTATATTTTTTTTAAATTTTCTTAAACGTAGGTCGTACTGTTAAATTTTAACATTTCAGTAATATAAGAGACAGAAAATTAATATTTTTTTCTTGAATAAAAATAAGAAAAATAAAGTTATATTTCTTTTACAAATATCAACAAAATTAGCCAGTTAATCGACACAGAAAGTTTTTCAACACGAAGAAAATTTTATTTTTATCTAATCCGCTTTATGATTGGAAGGAAAATCCTCATATTTTACAATTGATTTTTTATTAATTTTACAAATTTATCAAAGTCACTAATTATAATATTTTATTTATATATCTTCACAAAATAAAAATAAAACACATAGCCGTGGGCGAAAATTAGCTTAGAGATAAGCAGAAGAATCGAACCTTTCATAGCTTAAATTGTTCATTTATTACTAACTATAAAATACCACTAACTATAAAATATAAATCATATTCAATAAAACCATTTTTTTTAGATTACGTTTCTTTACATTCAAAGTCCTTGTGTGCACACCGCTGATTTCGTCTCCACACCGAGGATCAGTCAGATCCTTCCAAATGAGATTTATTTCTCTACCCTACTTTCAAAGAGTTGCTTCTTATTTCCATACGCGTAATAAATTCGGCTCAGAACTCTAAATGGGACGAATTCTTTTTAGATACAGTCCGTGTATAACGTTAACTTTTATTTTCTGTGTTTATTTTGTACAGATACGTTTTAAAAGCTCAAAACAAAAGCAATGGTAAGCCCAATAAAATATTTTTATTCAAGTTTGCAGGAAAACATTTAAAATGTAAAATTTCAATTATTCATAGGCCGAAAATTGTGGTTCGAATAGAAAAATCCTATTTGAAATTCCCTCGCGTTTATATACAGGCAAAACTGCAGAACATTCTGTACTGGTCGCCGATGATAAACGAATGCATTTGCCACACTCACTTTTACATACATATTTCATAAAGTGACGTTTCTGAGCCCATTTTTATTGTGAAAATTTTATTTTAAACTTTGAATTTACATAACCATTCATAAAATAATATCTTCTTTTAAAGTAGCCTCGGTAGTAGACCCTTAAATAACAAGGAATGTATACCCCTATTATTTTTTAACTTATAGCTAACAAAAACCTTTATAAACTAGACAGATACGATTATGTCTACGCGTAAAACATTTGCTACGCGTCGTAGTAGGAACTACGGCGTAGAAGAAGAAACTACTATACTATAATCTATACTAATATTATAAATATTAAAGTTACTCCGACTGTTTGTTATTTTTTCACTTGTAAAGCGTAGAACCTATTTCGATAAAATTTGGCAAGGAGACAGGTATTTACAGACATTGCATCCCGGGGAAGGACATTGGCTAACTTTGAAACGACTCTAATTGAAAGGGGTGGAGATGAACTAGCATTTCGAGATTAGTTTGGAAGTAACCAGATATAACGAGAGGAGTGTGTAATGTCAATCTTGATAGTGCATATTTATCTTCTCAAGCCGGCATTGGGGAGGCGACTGCTGCCTGTAGAAATTTCTTTGTGTTAGCAGTTGTTTCCGTTCATTGACCGCACTCTAGCTTTACATCAGGCTGGGTGTTGCCGAGCTACGATTTACAAAAAAAGGAGATGAAGTAATAATATTAATTATATGGCAACAACTTGTGAAAATTATGTTAAAATTTAATACATTCAAAATAAAGGTATTCAGTTCATTTCACATATTTTGTAATATGAAACAGATTCTATAATGCAATATTCATTTAAAATGACTAAACTATTAATATTTTATAAATAAATTTTGTGTATATCAATAAACAATGAAAATACAATCGCTAAATAATTATTATTCTGTTTAATACATATTTAAAATTATATTAATTTGTTTTATCGAAATATTTTTATGACATCTCGGTTTGTGCTAAATTTTATCGTATGATTCGTAATATTATATGATTTTTTCTTTACTTTTTAGGTACGTATACTAAGCTATTGTAGCTGTAGTATATTAAAGACTAAATTCAACTATGTAAATTAAAAGTCGAGTGCCAAAGTCGAACTGATTTATTTTCATTGCCATGGTAATCTAGATGAGATGCTATAGAATATGAAAATGGATAGATGTGATGAATGAGTACATATAACATAGTTACATTGATACCGGTCAACGGGATTTGAACACAGGCCTCATCGATCGCTTCTACCGCTAGACCGTGGGCGGCGTGCGTAGAATATTTAGTTTTTTAGCATATGTATGTGCCATTGTATAAATAAATAAATATCTTTAATAGTAGGCGTTTTACGTATTTAATAACATTAGAATTACTTTCATTAAAAAATTAGTACTCTAAAAAAATTAAATATCTGTTATAATAAAATAATGACTACAATTAATATCGTGGCACCTCATAATAACTCTCAAAGGCATATAATACGAAATTTTATACAATGCAATTATAATATATTTATTTCGGAATTTTTTCAACTCTAAAAAATGCAATTAATAATTTAATCGTTTCATTTTTATTTTCATTTAGTTAATAATGAATGGAATACCAACTATAGTTTCCCTCCCCTTATGCCGGCCGCTGCCGCATAATCAGCAAAATTACAATCAGTGAGCTTTTGTTCAACATATGTGGCATTATTAGGGATGCTAACAAACAGTTCATTTGGTTCGTAATAATTCAATACTTAAGTAAATCAGTTCTTTTATTAATTAATTGAGTTTAATGCATTACAATATAATAAAAAAAATACATCGTAACAAGATTGGATAAAATCCTTACCTAGAGACCTAACGAGAGGAGTCAATCTGAATGGGCAACGTTCGTCTCCTAAAGCGGAGGCGATTTCTGCCTGAAGAAATTTATTTTTTTACATTTTACATACAATTACAATTAGAAATAATAGAGTTACAATTTAAAAAAAAGACAAGCAAAGCAAAAAAGTAAGTGTTTAGTTCGTCCTGACTTTTGCAGCGGACTTAAGACAATATTCCGCAATTAATACATAATACGAGAACGTCATACTTATAACATTAAAAACTAAAATGGCAGATGGTTGGTTGGTCACATCTTGCGAATAACTTAAAACCGTTGAGAAGAGAACTTGCACGATCATAGTGCCGTAAAACTTCACTTAAATACAGCTCAATGGTCGTATAAAATCATACTTTTAACTATACGATAAAAATAAATGCACGCCTAGAAATGTATATCGTATGTAACACCCGTGAAGTGACCTTGTCGCGTTTCGGGAATAGTTTGAAAGTAGCCAGGTATAACGAGAGGAGTGTGCACTGTCAATCTGGATGGTACATGCTCGTCTCTTCAGCCTCGCATAGTAGAGGCGACTGCTCTATGTAGAGATTTCTCTGTGGTAGCAGTTGTTTCCATTCATGGACCACACTCTAGCTTTAAGTCCGGCGGAGTGTTGTCAGCTGAGCTACAATTAAAAAAAAATGACCAAGTGTGTTCACAGAGATATAATGTCTCTTTCTCAAACCGTGTGTTTTTTAATTGCAGTTCGACGTATGACGTCAAGATGATGTCAAGATGTCAAGCTTGAGTGCGATCCATGAATGAAAACAACTGCTACCACAGACAAGCTTCTATAGGCAGCAGTCTCCTCCGCTATGCCGGGTTAATAAGCCATCCAGATAGACAATGCACACTCTTCTCGATATACCAGGCTACATCTAAACTGATCCCGAAACGCAAAAAAGTCAATGCATTGGTGTTACTTTCAAAAGTGGTGGTAAAACCGAGGACGGCAAACTGGGCTAGCAACCATCATCAGTCTGCCTACCACTCTTTAATTTTTTTACGATATATTTTTAAAGTAGTTCATCTGACAATTATTTATTTCTCAATTTTAATTATTGGAAATTTTTGTTCATAAGTGACAACCCTAATTGTGACAACGATGCATCGTGGTTGCTTGCTGAAAGTGGCAAAACGATTTGCTTTAGCGACATTGTTTTGTTGTCATACAACCTATGCAACATATAATATGTATGAATTTTCTGTTTGTTCCTGAATTAATTAAATGTATAATATAACAACCGTTATATTATCCGCGCCTCAATTCGGTCTAAGATTCAACTCCAAAATCAAACATTAAAAAATATTTTCTATAAAACTATATTGATTATAATTCTCGCCAATTACTGTTAGAATGAGTACTTACCCCTACTACTCAGTAGTTTTATTAAACTATTTTAATTTGATATCAATAATTAACCATTAATTACCACGGTTAGACAAATAATTCGAATTGACAATTATCTCCAGATGGCAGCCAATTCTTCAAATTCTTAATTTGTCCCGGAGCGAAGATCTAATGTCACAGAGAGAACTCTTTATTCTCTATTTTGTATGAGTATATCAGATTTCAGCGCCGTATTTAGACTTCGGCGGTCCATAGGCAGAGCATGTGGTGGAGGCCCTCAAATCATTTGTGGTTAACTGTTGAAAGTTTGTATTAAGGTCAAGGTAAAGAAGAGAGCAACTAAATAAGTTGGCTAACACAAAATTTAAACCAAAACTCAGTATTTTTTTGTTTCTACTAAGCCTTTATCGATTTAATTTAATTAATTTTTTTTTGTGGTGTGGTGGCGGCCCATAGGCCGATGTTGCCTGTGTTTAAATCCGGCACTGTCAGATTCAATAATATTTCTTAGCAGATGTTATTAGGGTTGTACTAGTTTGTCGTATATATCATATTTTTTATGCATATATGCGATATGAATCTGCAAATACTGCACTGGAGTATTGCTGACAGGACTGCACAAAAAATTACGATTTCAACTTGGTTTTTCTCCCGCTTTTAAATATTAATTATTTTTGATATTTTACTTGACTATCTCTAATATTGTTACTGTTATTATTTAAGGTGGTTTTTTAAATATGTATGTTGGCATTATCGTTCCGTGTACTACATAGGGGAAACAACAAAAGTCCAAAACAGGTATAAATAAAGCGCTATGCATTGAAAGAAAGTTTTTTTTAAATGCGACTGTTTTAAAGGAGGTAAGCAAATAAAAAAAAATCGTTTTTATATATTGGGGATAAAATTCAACGAAAAATTTTTAAAGGTATTTTTTTAAAATAAAGAAGACTAAATTAGTCGGGAGAAAAAATTGTGTGAAAATTGAACTTTTTTGACCCTATCTCAAAGCTGCAGTTTATTGCCTATGCAGAGTGGGCTGCGTTTTCAATAAAAATCTCTCATATTCACGCCCGCATCTCGAGAACAGAGTTTATGGTTAGAAAATTAGTGGCCTCCATAACTTGGATTTTATGCATTTACAATTGAGATTTATCGATAAAGAATTGATATCGAATTCTCGTTCGAATATTAATTTATGTTTATTGGAAATCGACTTTAGTATTGTGTCATTTTTTGTAGGTATATTTAATGATGAGAGAACGGATCGTGGTTTTGCGATAGAAGACGAACCTCACGGTCGATGAGACCCGTGTTCAAACCTCGCTAAATTCTGAACGGTACCAATGTTATACGATTTGAACTTTGGTCTTATCCCTGTGAAAAAAGGCGTGATAATTGATCGTTATTTTCATAGCATATCATGATGTCAAGGCAATCGTAAAAAAATGATTTTTTAAAATTATTATAAATCATATAATAAAATAAGAAGATAAATATTTTTTATTAAAAAAACACTAATAATAAAAGTACGAAGATACGGCTATTAAACGTTAAAATTTAATCAAAATATCAGACTACTAAGTCAAAGTAAACAAAACATAAGAATGAAAGAGTAACAAAAAGAAAAATGAAAAGTTTACATTTCGTTATAAAGAATCCCGAGAGAAAAATATTTGTATAGCTTACAATAATTATGTTTATCTTCATTAGACTTAAAACGCGTAGGAAGAAAATATGTAAAGCTCACATACTCGTAATACCAAACTTTCTCTGGTGCCTTCAGTAAACAAAGACGCATAAGTCATAAAATTACAGTTTTGAGTTAAGTTTGCCAATAAAAAATATTCTACCGCATGTCGTAGAACGTTATGTAGATAGTTAATTGCTAAGAAGAGGAACACGTAAGAAGTACTATAACAAAAGGAGCGTGCAATGTCAACCTGATGGTGCAATTCCTCTTCTTAAACCGGCATAGCGGAGGCGACTGTTTTTTGCCTGTAATTAATGACCTTACTTATGTTTTTTTTTTGTATCTCGGAACACTCCGCCTGATTGAAAGCTAAAGTGCGGTCCATGAACGGAAACAACTGCTACTGCAGAGAAATCTCTACGCGCAGCAGTCGCCTCCGCTATGCCGGCCTGGGGAGACGAGTATGCATCATCTAGATTGACAGTGCACACGCCTCTCGCTATATTTTACAAATATTTGATGTATAATTTTTATAGGCAGTAGCAGTTGTTTCCGTTCATGGACCGCACTCTAGCTTAGTATCAGGAGTATTGTCACATACCGAACTTCAATAAAACCTACGCTACTTGCTGCTAACCGAAATTAACTTAAATTTTAAAACAGTAAGTAACAAATGTAATTGCGTATATTGGTGTATATTTATTTATTGCTAACTCCTAAAGCGAATATCGTAGGCAATAGGAACGGATATTGAAGTTGGACAATTCGGAACGCACCCGACGGACGTGCGCCACACAAAGGATTACTCAGTCGGAACACTTTTATTGAACAAAACGTTTCACTGTATATTGTAACAAAGACGTGTGCGCCAAAATGAGAAAAGTTTGAATGACTTACTAGTATTTACTAACGGTTTTTTTTTATAGAAATTTAGGGCCGCACTCCGCCTGATGTTTAGCTTTAGTGCGGCCAGGAGTAGAGACATGTAGTTCATGTAGGCAGTCAGAAGTTCTGTGCGAAACAAAATATTTTCTGTCCGAGTAGCGTTTACTGAATATAATAGAAAGATTTATTTGTAGATTTGTATGGAAATTATACAATTTGCTATTGACACAATGCTGCTTTTTTGAAGATTTTTAGTTTTTCATCTACAATTTTTTTCGTTTTCGTTTTTGTTTTATAGAATACGGCATGTTACTATGTCATAACACTCCGCGAAATGCTAAGCTAGATTTTCGAACGGAAGCATCCAGTCGTCTCCGCTATGCTGGCTTGAGGTGAACAATATGCATAATATATAAATAGGGCATACCTATCTCTTTACAGTAGCCGTTCTAGATTCACGTATATTTTATTATGTTAATTATTGTTTTGTTTTGTTATAATTCAACCATAAGTAAAATTTCAACCTAAATATCTGAGCGAAAGATAAAACTGTCTCAGCAGTTGCTCTAAAATTTTGATGGTCACATAAAGCTGTGTCTTGTCGACGACAGTTTCATGTATTTGCTCGTCAAAAAGATAATTTAGTAGAATAAAAGCCTTTCAAAGTTAAGACGTAAAAGTTTTACGTAAAAATAATATTGTCACAATTACATTTTGTTTTCTATCATAATTAAGCCAACAATATTATTGTTTATGAACAAAACATAATTAATTCGTGATTGTTTAAAAAGTTGTTAAAAAGCTAAATAAATATACATGAGTTGTTGGAGGATTTTCTCAGGGAGCTTTCAAATTAATTTCTAAATAAACTAGTTTCGGAACGACTCGGTTGAGGAAATTGGCATATTGAGATAGAAGTTACTAGAATTATGATTCTAAACTTGTATTTCTTCGAATGTTAATGTGTAGAAAAGGTGGGTTATTATTTTATTATACATTAGGAAGTAGTGGTGTTAGGCCTCTCAGCGAAGTCGCGAGCCTGAGGAGGTCTCGAAAAAAGTTTTATTAGCTATTAAAAGTTTAGTTACACGTATTTTTTCCGTATACGTATATGAGTTTATTCAGAGTCGTCTGGCAACACTATGAAAGTTAGTGTGTAATTAGGCTTATTTAATTTAACGTTTTCTTTCTGACTGGGGAATGAAACAAATATTGCAATGTGGACGACATTCGGTCTAGCAAATCGGTCGGAAAAATTCAATTTGAAGCCTAAAGGAAGAACATGTGTTTTAAAATTCAGTTGAAAGTTTTAGTAAACTACTAAAGCTATGTTGGACCCGACTGTCACTCGATTTGCCTCTTTTGTGAGACGATTCCCTTGATTCAAATATTTACTTTAATACTGGCCAATACATGAGTAGTGAAATTCCCAGCAATATATTCCTAAACCCGCGCAGTGAAGAAACGTCACACCAAGCCAACATAGTGGATACGAATTATATCTTCCTTTATGACAAATACCATTATTGAAATTAGCATAATTTACTAGAAAATAAATAGTTATATTGTAAAATTCGAAAAATAATAAACCTGATATCATACAAGATTTTCTGAAAGAGGGATCGATAGCATTTTTAAATTAATTTTTCAATTTCTTGCGGGTTTGGTTACCTACTTACAATATCCTATAAAAATATAAAACCTTGTTTACACTAATAGAACAATTTATTGTTCCTAACAACATATCGGCTGATTAATAGTATTGAATTATAAAATTTCACGTAGCATTAATAAAGTCAATTGGCAATGTCCGTTTTCTATTATTTAATGGTTACCTAAAAAAAATTATATAATAAATAAAAAAGACCAACGACAGCTAGTATAATTTTATTTATTTACTATTTTATTTTTATTTGTCCGTGCACATCTGTAGCCGCTTGGTTACAGTCCCTCTTTAAAATCTCCAGCCTGTACCAATGTAATTTTTTAGTAAAATGTACCGTACCAATTTAAAGTAGAAATTACTTGGGTATTCCTATTAGTGAAAAATCACCCTAAGGATTTAGTATAAAGAAGGACAGTGGAGTCTGGAGTCTATCCCGACGTGCACTCAGACATTGGCTGGGATCAGAAGGATTTCTTCCGGATGCGACCTGCATTTCTACTATCTTTACTCCTCGCAATAAAAGAGATATTTGCCATCGCACCTTGTTTTCGGAATCGCAAGGAATTTAAAAACATGTGCTGGTGTTTTCTTCTTTAACATTTCTTTTCTTTTTTTATTTAGTAAATAGAGTCAAAGGTAACATCCGTATTCCACCTTGTCGCGTTTCAGAATCATCTTGCAATTAACTGATCATAACGAGAAGAGCCAACAAAGCGGAGGTGACTGCTGTCCGTAGTAGAAGTTATCTTCATTCATGAACTGCGTTTTAGCTTATATAGTCTAAGATAATCCCGAACTGCACTGCACTGGTCACGCACTACCGACAGTCTAGC
This sequence comes from Tinea pellionella, assembly GCA_948150575.1. Classification (NCBI taxonomy): domain Eukaryota; kingdom Metazoa; phylum Arthropoda; class Insecta; order Lepidoptera; family Tineidae; genus Tinea; species Tinea pellionella. Next base: position 5,926,189 of record OX411259.1, on the reverse strand, counting down.
CTAATAAGATTTTCAGTCGATCTACTATTAAAGAATAGTAGATAGATAGCATTTTCGTGGTATAGAATCCTGGTCAAAAGTCGGTATTATCACATGCACCTACCACTTTTCACCTGTATTAGAACCACAATTAATGGTCGAAACGGTCAACAGTCTATTTTGTGCTTGGAAAGTGAGGTTAATGGAATTTTTCAAGAAAGTTTGATATTATTTACTGTTAAAAGCCTTTAAAGTCTGCCGTCCTGGGATAGTACCACAACTTTCGAATGTAACACCCGTGAAGTGACATTGTCGCGTTTCGGGAATAATTTGAAAGTAGCTAGGTATAACGAGAGAAGTGTGCACTGTCGTCTCTTCAAGCCGGCATAGTGGAGGCGACTGCTGCCTGTAGAGATTTCTCTGTAATAGCAGTTGTTTCCATTCTAGGACCGCACTCTAGCTTTACATCAGGCGGAGTGTTATCACATGCCAAGCTACAATAAAAAAAGAAGATGTAACCAAGGAATTAAATAGGTGCGTTTGATTACATTTAAGATGAAATTTTAAAGCAAATTAATTTATATCTTCAAAACAAGCTTAAACCTACAAAATGAAATTTAAATTAGCTAAAACAAGTTCATTTGTAACTAAGCAACAGCTAAACGGTTTAAAACTGAAGCATTTAGTGAATCGTGGACGTACCAGAATTCTTACACGACAAATCCATTATGCGCGACCTTTTTGCTGCACATGTAATTCTAATGGAAGCGCCATGTGTTACAAAACCGCAGCTTTCGGCATTCCTAATCCGCGTACTAAGTATGTTTTAATTAGGATTTGTAATGGAACATGTTCTGTGTAAATAGAAGGGAGTGCGACATCTCGTGAGTAAGTAAAAACCGCAGTCGTACGCGTTAACAATATTTGTTGTGTTCGAATGTGTTTTACAATTAAACAAAGCTTAGGATTTATCAAGCATATGCTACTTAGATAATATATAATACATTTTCTAGAACTTTCTCATTTTATGAAAACATACTCCGCCTGATGAGCTACAGGGTCCATGATCAGAGATAATTTTTATACAATAGATAAAAAAAATTGCTGATGATGTAAAGCTAGAGTGCGGTTCATGAATGGAAAAAACTGCTACTGCAGAGAAATCTCTACGGACAACAGTCGCCTCCACTATGCCGGCTTGAGGAGACGAGCATGTACCATCTAGATTGACAGTGCACACTCCTTTCTTATACCTGTCTACTTTCAAACTATTCCCGCAACGCGACAAGATCGCTTCACGGGTGTTACATTCGAAAGTGGTGGTTCTAACCCAGGACGGCAGATTGGACAAATAACCATCATCAGTCTGTCTCCACTCTTTAATAGTGCCTATGGGCATTGAGCGACCAAAGTACATATAACAAAGTTACATTAGTACCGGTCAGAATTAGTGAGGTTCGAACACGGGTCTCATCAATCGTGAGTTAACGCGTCTTACCGCTAGACCACCGCCGCTCGCTACATTATGACAGCAGTCGCCTCTGCTATGTTGGCTAGATGAGACGAGTGTACGTGAAGGTGACAAGACAGAGTCTTCTCAATATACCCGGCTACTTTCTAACCTAACAATTGTCATGCTTCGCCGCGACTACGCGACGTATTGAAATAATGAGGTGTCGGTCGGTCAGTAGGTTAATATTTTCACCCAAAATAACATGTCGATTTTAAATATTAAATACATATCTACTTTTTAAATATTATAAATATCATATAGTTAATATCTATACATTTTTGAAAAATTAAAACTAGAATAAATATACCTAATAATTTCTCTACAACCATAGATTAAGCGACGGGTGCTCGGGAGTTTCTTAAAAACTATTCCATTCTGTAAGTAAGTAATTGAACATTTTTCATGTAACCATATGACAGCACCCCACTGCGTAATACCAAAGTGTTCCCCACGTATAAATCCACTTTTTCCACTCATTTGTTAGATATTTTATTACTCTTTTGCTATAGTTTTCTTTAACGGTATTTTGTTTCTTAATAATTCAATGTTTATGTCCTTAACCCGCAAAATGGTATCATTTGGTTTTTCATTATTAATTTTTTTATTAGTTTTTGATTATTAGTATTTAAAAATAAATTGGTGTAGTGAACAGCGTAAATTTTTATTTACTAGCCGTATTTTTTAAATAAATAATACGCTATAGTTCTAGGGACAATGTCATACGGAAGCAAATAAGGTAAATACATAAGTATTGTTTCTGTGTTACTGTAATTGTAATAAAATAATAATTCATTTGAAATCAACTTCTTTCACGATCACTCAGATCAGTCCCTTGACACGAATGAATACCCCGCCATAGAGGATAAAGCACCTAGTGTTTATTATCCTCTATGCCCGCTACGTGAGCTCTATGTTCCTTTCCTCCATGTTTGTCGTTGAAAGTCTTGGCCTCTTTTTTCCGATAGTTGTTGCCTTCCTTATTATTTTACAGCGGCAACACTTCCTTACTATTTTACAGTGACAACACTTCCTTATTATTTTACAGCGACAACACATTATATTTCTTTATTTTTTTTATCGGGTATCATTAAAATAATAATAGTTAGCTGGGAGAAAATGCCTAATGGCATTAAGCTCGCCATTGTACAACATATATTTGTGCACTAAAGAATTATTATTATTATTATTAAAATAGTAATAGAGTCGACAAAAAACCAATTTATCGAAAGACAACAAAGTACAAAATTGCATCTTGACGATGTACGCATTTACAGGGTAGCTGCAGGCTATGAATAAATTTTCCTAGTTCGTTACTAGGTGGGATTGCCTTCTAAGGAAGTGAGTAGAATGAGCCCGTATTCCTTCGGGATCCTAGCGAATGCAAATTATTTTATAGACTAGAACAGCCCGCGAGTTATCTGCTGTAATCGTCAAAGTAGACCATCCTAGGAAGTTATATTAAAAGTTTTAAAAGCTAGATATGTTGAAAATGCTTTTCTTTAAGACTAATTAATTAATAATAATTTTAAAAAGAGTTCATATCGCGTTTATTTTATTTTAATCTGAACGTTTCATACATATTATAATAAATTGGCTTGCATTTTAAAATAAATAAAACAGCAAAAAAAAGTGTATAAGTGCGCCGCGACCTCGATGACTGAAAATCTTTCATACATATTTAATTATATTTAAGTTAATATTAACATTAAATGGCTTTGAAACTTTATGGTATTGCTACATTGACGTTCATGTCATCTTGAGTCTCACTATCTCGTGCCTATTTTCTTCTTCGTAGACTTGTCTCGAGTTCCCGCAAACGGTGCACGTGAATTTATGTTATCTGAATTTAATTTTATCCGGTATTTTAAGATAAAATTGTAAGTCACCTCCATTTTTATAGAATTTACAACAAAATGATTAAGCTACATCTCTAATACGTATATGTGCGTACAACCTTAACATTTAGTTTAATTTTTTATTTATTTTTTATAATCGCTCAGCTTGTGACAACACTCCGCCTGATGTAAAGCCAGAGTGTGGTCCATGAGTGGAAACAACTACTACTACATAGACATCTGTACCGACAGCAGTCGCCTCCGCTATGCCGGCCTGAGGAGACAAGAATGCACCATTTAGAGTGACAGTGCACACTCCTCTCGCTAATAATAAAATGTAATTGCATTTTTATGGCTGAAAGCTGTACCGAGGATATACGTATAAATACAGTATCACATAATACTCGTACATACTTGTAGAAACCGAAATTGATTACACCTTTCTGAGCAGGCAGCAGCCGCCTCTGCTATGCCAGCTTATACTTAAAGGTGGTGGTGCTATGCCGGCCTTAGGAAACGAACGTGCACATCCAGATTGACAGTGCACATTCCTTTCATTGTTTCGGACGGAAGACTGGGCTAATAACCATCATCAGTCTGCTTACTATTCTGCCATCTGAATTCTCAATAGTTGTTTTCTATTATTTATTTATTAATATGGAGTTTATTGGTCTGCCTCTTAAAGGTGTTTAGACGCTAAAGTTTATTAGTTCGTTATTATTAAACTGAGTTATAGCACCACGTTTTCTGTAATTTGTCATAAAGATAAAACGAGACGTGCGATGAATTATCTTAAATAGCATTCATCTTTTTGAATAATTACCGTCACTCCTTTTTCCTGGCCAAATAAAGAAGCGCTTACCTTAAAATATTTGTCTTAATTACGAGGCCTTTATATTAAATTAAAATTAGCGTGTTTTTAATAATATTTCTTTCTTTGTGAGTCGTTCAGAGTAGTACAGCTGCGTTTCGGGATCAGTTTGGAAGTAACCAGGTATAACGACTCGTATCACCAGTACCACTACTTTTAAGCGACCCACTCTAATAGTCTTAGCATTCCCGAATGCCGTGGCGCAAGTCATTACTCTGTTGTAAAAGTTGTCTCCACTCATAGTCAATATTCACGACATCAGGCGTATTTTTGTAAATTTTTTATTGTAACTCGGCATGTGACAACACTGCTGCCTGATGTAAAGCTAGAGTGCGGTCCATGAATGGAAACAACTGCTACTACAGAGAAACGTGTGCGGGCAGCAGTCGCCTTCACTATGCCGGCTTGAGGAGACGAGCGTATACCATCTAGATTGACAGTGCACACTCCTCTCGTTATACCTGGCTACTTTCAAACTATTCCCGAAACGCGACAAGATCGCTCCACGAGTGTTACATTCGAAAGTGGTGGTATTATCCCAGGACGGCAGACTGGACAAATAACCATCATCAGTCCGCCTACCACTCTTTAATAGTGCCTATGGGCATTGAGCGAGGTTCGAACACGGGTCTCATCGATCGTGAGTTCACGCTTCTTACCGCTAGACTACGGCCGCTCTAAATATGCCAGGCTACTTATTATAAAAAAATCCTGGTGATAATGGGAGCTAATTACTTAATAGAGTTTGTTTATGACGACTTCTTTTCAGTTTCTGATTGTTTACTTGAAGTTGTGGTAAAAATTTCGTATACCATGTCTCGGATTGGTGTTTATGTCTTTCAGTAAAACTGCATTATCGGATCAAAGGTTATATTAGTCGGGTCATTGACATCTACATTCATTATCAAACTAATAATATTAACTAATAATTTTAACTAAATATTAATAATTTTGACAAATAAAGCATGTTTTAAATAAAGTAAAATCCGATGAAAACCACAAAAGGTAAATTAATTTGATAATTAAATTAATCAACGACTAAAATCCTGTTTATAATAACGTTCAAATATTGGTTTTCAGATCACCAGTTTTATTCCTCTTAATACTGTATTTTATGGTTATTTGTTAGTATTTTAGTGTATCTGCTCGTGCAATATCAATTACAATTTGTACTATTAATTTTAATTAATTTCCTATCTTTTGTTTATTATAAATAAATATGTTATATTTTTATATACATTGATATTCATTTTACCACATTTTTTTATTGTAGCTTGGCATATGACAACACTCCACCTGATGTAAAGCTAGAGTGCGGTCCATTAACGGAAACAACTGCTACTAAAATTAAGATTAAATTAAAAATATAAGATCTTAATTTAAGAAAAAAATTAAAATTTTCTCAGAACTATTATATTATATTATATACTAAACAGTTTAAAACATGAAGCCGAAATGTGAATATGTTAGTTTTAACCACTACAGTTAAAGTTAAATCCGAGCCAAATTGCGTGCATAATTACCCCCTTTAGAAATAACCGTTAATGAAACTGAAAATGAGTTCAACTTTAAACGGCCCATGAATACAAGCTGTTTCTCAATTTTAGTAATTTGGCACAATTTTTGCAACCGCCTGCGGTTTATACCTCCCTTTCTTGTATATATTAAATCTTATTTAATGTGGCATTAACTCTCAAGTTAGGTAAGTTTACCGGCTCCAAATTTATCGTGTAAGTGTTTATTTATCGCGCATAAAACATTTCGCAGTGAAAATTAACGCAAACTACTTCCAACGTTTACTCAAAGCTAACCTAATAATTTAAAATAAATTACTTTTAAATTTTTTATACTAGCTATTTTATAAGCGGAAACAATTGGGACCAGAGATAAGTATCTTTATTACCACTATGGCATAGTTTTTCTTTGGTCGAAAACGCGCGGTAAAGTATTACAGTGCGAGTACTAGAAGGCGTGAGCTCATAATTATTGAGACCCGTGTTCAAATCTCGGTAAATTCTGACCGGTACCAATGTTATAAGCACAGGGCTTCTTAAACTCATTTATGATTGCGAGTTTCCTGAGGACCCCATATAAATTTAAAAAAAGATAAATAAATATTTTTTTTGATGATTTATTTAGTAGGTACATATACATATGAAAATATATAGTTTTAGAATTCGTTTAGAAACATACAAAAATCTAAAATTAAAAATTGCACAAAAAGTTGTAAAATTGTATTTATTATACGAGTAGTTACAAAAATTATATTTTTATCAAAATTGCATTTTTTGCAATAACATAAATAAAAGGGAATTCTGACCGTCTTAAATACACATCTAGATGTTATAAAATCGAGTAATAAAAATTTAAAATATTTGACATTAAAATCTCTCGCGACCCCAGAATTTTGCGACCCATAGTTTAAGAAGGCCTGTTATAGTAAATACTTTAGTTTCTCAAGTACTAGCTTAGTATAGACATTAAAAAATATATTAACTAAACAAAAGAAGTATTTACAACCACGTAATAAGTGAGCCAATGGTGTCTTGATCAAATATAAGAAGGTTGGGAATAGGCGCCTTTCGTATTTTGTTTTCAAAGTAAAAGTTTGGTCCATGATTCAGTTGCTAAAGTTGGGAGGTAGCCAATACAATCTCATCGAAAGTTTTGCGTTCTGCCGAAATTCGAAAACCGTTAGGTTCTTCCCAAGAAAGTTGTTAAATAAAACAATCCGGCCGGGTATGATTGATCATCGAATATGAGTTACTACTTTGTTGCATCGAGAAGTTTTATGACGTTAATAGTTTATTATTAAATTATGATGAAAATTGAATAGAAAAAAAATAAACACACACATAACAACCTGAGATGAATTAGGAAACGAACCTTCAGCTACGCCACTGGTTTGTGTAACTATACATAGGTGAACTTTGATGATGCATTCGTCTCTTCGGACTTCACACAGCATAACAACAGACGTCAGTACAATTACTACAAATATATGTTTTTTATAGTAGCTCGGCAAGTGACCACACTCTGTTTGATAGATAATGTCTAACATAAATATTATAATGTGGTAAAACAAAAAAAATCTTATCTGTCAAACATTTAAAGTATACTTACTGTTTGATGCTAAATTATACAAAAGTACTTATGAATATTTGATGCAATTTCATTGAAACATGCCTCAGTGAGATGTTTTCATCATTGTGACAAGGCCTTGTAATAAATATGAAAGAACGGACAAGGTTCTTTTTTTTAATAAACTCGAGATGTTTGTGTATACGTTATACCCGTCTACTTCCAAACCGTTGTTTGCCGAAGACTCCCTCTCCTTTAATTTTTTAGTTTTATTTACCTACTTAGATTTAAAGTAGTCACTAGAATAACTTAGTGTTGATAGGACTGGTATATTGTCTACGCTGTTTATTATCTAAAATTAATAAAACATGCTTTCTTTATAAAATATGTGAATTCGCGTCTTGGGATCAGCTATAGAATAGGTAATTGTATTGGAGGCTCCGGTATTGAGTAGTTATAACGAGAGGAGTGTGCACTGTCAATTTGGGTGGTACATGTCTCTTCAAGCCGGCATAGTGGAGGCGATTGCTGCCTGTAGAGATTTCTCTGAAGTAGCAGTTGTATCCATTCATGGACCGCACTCTAGCTTTACATCAGGCGGGGTGTTGCACATGCCGAGCTACAAATTAAAAAAAATTAACCATCATCAGTCTGTCTATCACTGTTGAATCTAAAAATCTCCCTTTAATATCTTATTAACACCACTATATTGATTAAATATATTAAAGTATAGGTGTTAACTACATACAAAACTTTAATAATGCCCATTGTCTACATTAATATTCGAAAAACGTTATAAAACGATTTGAGGTTAACTTAATTAACTTTGAAAATTATCGCTTTTATCGTGATCCATAAAATTTCGTCACAATCACGTGGTTTCATTTTTACTGCGATCAACAATAATCAAATATGTTAAATAATTTTATTGGCTCCGAGTAAATATCGACAATTATCCAGTTTTAATTAAACAGAATCGTTGATTTTATCTCATTGTTTAATATCGTAAATTTATTAATGAATTCCAATGATGTTATGTGGAAAGGAGAATGCCTATTTGCCTAAGATAAAAGGCCCACAAATTTGTCGATGATTTTTAGTTCATTTTGTTAGCAAACAAATCTACATTAATTATCACAAATCGCTTTGGTTTTTGTTTTTTTTTTAAGTCAAACATATTGTCAATTGATTGGTAAACGATTGCTACAACTTAATTTTTACCAACCGATTCTAGTCTCTACATCGAGAACAGAACCATGTAAGTATATAAATACCTAGTAAATTATTTATACTCTATTTCATTTGAACGTCCCTCATAATTAGTAGAAGAAAGGTCCGTCTAATGAGTACGTACTGTCCAGCCCCCAGTCCTGAGCCAACATAATTATTTTACGTAAAATGTAATTATCTAAGGTTTATATCCCTACATTGTAAGGTATAAAGACCGCAGGGTACATTCGTTCTCACATGACTTTGGCTTTGATGTTTCTAATTTATAGCTATCTATAACAAACGTTTTAATATAATAATATATTGTTACGTATAGTAGAAACATTATCGTACCTTTAGATCAAAACAAAAAATCATTTTACAAAAATATTTTATAGGACGACGTCATGTTTTTAAATAAGTAGGTACTATGACGTCAAGTTGTTTTGCATAACGAGAGACCTATTCAAATCTGAGATCCAAAAATGTGGGTGGATATCTCGAAAGATATGATTTTTTCAGCACAGGGTACATTTAATTAACTCGACAATTTACAGTAAACTGTTATTATCTTAATCTAGCTAGAGAAACAAACGTGTGTAAAAAGCATAACCAGGGCCTAAAGTAAAAAACAGTTTGTCACTTGATCGAATTGACAACAAAATGTACGTCACAGTGACAACACTCCGCCTGATGTAAAGCTAGAGTGCAGACCATGAATGGAAGCAACTGCTACTATAGAGAAACCTGTGCGGGCAGAAGTCGCCTTTACCATGCCGGCTTGAGGAGACGAGCACGTACCATCCAGATTGACAGTGCACACTCCTCTCACACTTCCCGAAACGCGACAAGGTCACTTCACGGGTGTTACATTCGAAAGTGGTGGTACTGCCCCAGAACGGCAGACAGGACAAATAATCATCATCAGTCTACCTACCACTCGTTAATAGTGCCTATAGGAACACGGGTCACATCGATCGTGAGTTCACGCGTCTTACCGCTAGACCACGGCCGCTCTTATCAAAGTTTTTTTTTGACAGGCGTTAAGCTTCGTGGCATTTTTTTTTGTATGGGAGTCAACCCACCATAAATAGTAACGTCTATTATTGAAATAAATGTTCATTTGTATCTCATAATCTCTATGTATCTCGTAATGTTAATATTTATAAAAAAACTGCTTCAGTAACTAACTAAATATATTTTCGTTTTTTTTTGTATATTGTTATTTTTCTATTTTCTATCAAGATGAAATGAGGTCCTGGCTAATTAATAACCTACGAGTAAACTAAATTCGAGATCTTAATTAGACGAAATCCCATTATAACTAATGTCTAAGTAATTATGTAGGTATCTCTTTAACCTTACTAATTGAGTTTATTAATACAAAACCTAGGTTTATTACGAAGCTACGAGACAATATGAGCTATATTTTTTATTTTAATAATTATTTTATACAAAAACTGCGCCCGAGTTAAGTTAGACAAGAATCAGTCGCCTCCCCTATGCCGGCTCGAGGAGACAATAGTGCACATTTATATTTTGTTACTTACACTTATATTAGGGGTTCGAACGATAAAGGAATTTATCGATAGCTTAGTGGTCAGAGTAGCCGATAGCTAAGCGGAGGACGTGGGTTCGATTCCCATCTCAAATCAATTTTTATCATAATTTGTAAGTATCGCTATTTGTTTAATTATTAAAATAAAAGGAACGTGTTAATTTAAACTGCTGGATGAGGTTGAGGATGAGGGTTGGATAGGGTTGCCAGATCTCCGTTATTTGACAGTTGACTTTTAGAAAGAAAACTAACTTTATTCACTCAGTACAAAATTTATGAGACAATATTGCAAGTCTAAACGCGAATGTGTAGAGATGAAAGGGCACATAGCACAGCATCTGGTTTTTTACATGTCTGCCCGGTCTGAAAAATCGCAATCAACCGGTAATTTAAAAAAAATTGAGGTTATGTTTTTGGGCTATATATTTTGTTTTATTTTTCTCAACACATCTGACAACCCTAAAGACAAGCAATAAAACACCAAAATAAAGTTAAAATAAAGTTTATTATAAAGAAAAAAAATGCAATTTTTAAAGTATATAAATATACTTAGATAAAAAAAATATCTTATTTATTTAGTATCGAATCGCCTATGTAGCAGTGTCTATATTATACAAAACAATCCTTTGTAAAGACGACCATATTGTAAAATTTCCAATTAACATATAGACCAGGGGTCACCAAATGGCGGATCGATCAGGATAAAGCAGGAATTCACTTTTTTTTTATTCGTCCCATACAACAAATTTGAAAATTTGCTTTTCTGTCCAAACTATAAGATTTAGTAAAAAATTGAAGAGAACAACGATTATTAAGGTTAATTAGGTCTATCCATTGGCATAAAGAAAAAAGTGAAAAAATGCAAGTCTGTTCCTAAGTCCTCAAATTTATATTTCGACCCAGTGTGCGCCGACCTATTTTGTGCGGACCTTAAGTAAAAGACCTCAGCAAACGCCTACTTAAGTTTTCTAAGCGAAAAAGAAAATATAGCTTCTATTGCATTCTTATCGGATATTTTTAAACATACAGGTATGAATGACCTGAAACTGAAACTTCAAGGCAAAGGAAAGCTTGTATGGGAGCTCCTGTCAGAAGTAAGAAGCGTTTCGCGAAAACTCGACCTTGATCGACTGTATTTTCCCAATTTAAAAAAAATTGTCAATACTGACAACGAGATTGATGTCGGCCAATACAAGACATTCATTAAGGGTCTTAAATCGCAATTTGAAAACAGATTCGCATATACTTTTAAAAACGGACCCCAAATGAAACTAATCGGTGACCCCTGATATAGACCATAGAGCAAGACGACTGGACCACCAGGCTAAACTCAAAACCCAATCGACAATTGTCACTTGATCGAATCGCAAATATGGGATTTGACGTTTCACTGTCACCCGTGCTTAAAAAAAAAAAAAAAAAAAAAGTCCGAGTAATAACAAAACGTTAAATCCCATACAACTGTCGCTTGACTTTTGACTTTAGCCTCCATGACTAAATTTTAAAATGTTGTATAATAAAAAAAAATCAACGCTTGACATTTTGCTACGTGGTCAACTCGCGTAGCTGGTAATTTCCCTACAGAAACAATTCAATACTAAAGCATTTAATATAATCTATAAAACATGTTTTTTTACTCTAATTTAATTAGGCACATGAAACTTTTAGCTTATTATATAAGTATAGTAAATATTTAATTAAAAACTACATAATACTTTGTTTTTAGAAAAACTTGAGGCACTAATTTAGAATTAAAATTAGCCTGGATAGGAATGCTCTGTTATCAATATCACTATAACGAACTATATCACTATATCGAATAACGAGAGGAGTGTCCCCTGTCACCATGAACGGTGCACTCACTGGACACATACAGGGCAATTATAAAAATTGAGAAATAAAATTTAAAAAAGCTATTGTGACACAATTTTTTGAATATTGAAAAAAAAAAACAAAAGAAAAACGGTAATTCTTAATCAAACAATCGTATACAAATTACATAATAACGTACAAGAAAAAAAAACTAAACTTCTTAAAATATAGAAAAAATAAAAATTTAAGTAGATAAAAAAACTAATCATCTTTATTTCTCTCAGAAATCTAGTCCCAAAAAGTTAATTAAATTTCAACAAACAATCTAAAGCTATGTTTAGACTGATGTTAAATTTTCTAATTAATTTTTAAGAGAATGTCTAAAATCGTTAATTTCCAAACGCATTTTATGAGTCGAATCTATTTTTGAACGAGTGTATCAAATAACAATTTTAATGGCTTTATTATAAAGTACATCGTAGCTTAAAATTTATCCATAGTTACAATTTTCTAATAAACTCGACAACTCTGCCATGGCGATAACAACGCGTGTAATATGAAAATAGAGTTCAAAATCGCGTACAAAAGTTACATATCAATTTTATCATAAACCCAGTTACGCACTGGTACAAAATCATCAGTATTCAAACTGTTAAAATAATATCATCTTTTTTCAAGATTAATCAGCAGTGTGTTGTTAACCTAACTTTATTTGGCTACGTTCAACTGTTGAGCAGCTTGGAACGTGTTCTGCATGAGCATGGCTACTGTCATCGGTCCAACACCACCTGGTACGGGCGTTACTGCTCCAGCGATCTTGCATACCTCTGTTAACATGAAAGAAATATTGTTTCATATAATTTCTTCAATGGGCAAGGTTTTAAAAAAATAACTCATGTTAAATCGAAAACCATTTCGTGATATCACTTCAATTAGATGTATTTTTTGATTCCCGCCTGAAAAAACTTTAAAATCGCGGAGATATTTGAAAAACTGTAATAACACGCGATCGACCTTTTCGGAGGGACCATAGACATTGGTGTAGAAAAATAGGTGGTGTATAGCCTAACAATTTCATAGATATTTTTATTGTCTACGGTTGTTACCTAACAAGTTTGCCAATATCTTTTCTTTGCGTTTGCTTACGATAACAGTATTTCATACAAATAATTGCTGCAGTGTAATGACTAATGAACAAAATAGTATACTATATACAGCATGTTTTAATTAAAAAATAAATCTTTTAAAATTGAAAGTTTGGTCGAATAATTTGACAAGAATTTAGTTTTTACGTTTCCTGGCAATAGTTTAGTTCCGTCCGAAACGTTACGATTACTATATTGGAATCGCAATTTTTAAAAATTAATAAAAAAAAAACAAATCAATTATAAAAGTTTTCCAGAAACAAGTGTCGACTAAATTAATCTATATTATCCAAAAAATATGTACCAGATCTACCTTCTCAATTGTTCGTCTATTTTTCTTAGAGGCCATGGGCAAAAGCAGGGAATATCACTGCCTTAAAATGACTAAAATTCTGTTTACGTAACACTTGAATGAACCATTAGTGATGGTAAAGCAAGTTTATGCGTCTGCGAAAAGAACTTACCATCATAATCAACATCCCCAACAAGCTTGGTCTTTCCATTTTCATCTGTGACACGAGTGATGCCAACATCAATAATTGTTGCACCAGGCTTCACCATATCAGCTTTTATCAACTTGGGTATTCCTAAACAAAACAGGAGATAACATCAAAACGTAGTAATATTTGTTTTGAATGGTAATGGTGTAATAAAAATTATTATTAAGACCCATTATTGTCTAGAGTGGTAGGCAGACTGATGATGGTTATTAACCCAGTCTGCCGTCCTGAGGAGTAACATCCGTAAAGTGATTGGAAGTAACCAGGTATAACGAGAGAAGTATATACTGTCCATCCAGTCTCTTCGAGCCGGCAGGCAGGCGGCTATTGCCTGTAGAAATTTATGTGTAGTAGCAGTCGTTTCCGTTCACGGGACGTCGTATGCCGAGCTACAATAAAAAAAGTAAAACATACCTGTAGCGGTAACAATAATATCAGCCTCCCTGCAGTGCTTAACCAATTGTTCTTTCGGAGTGTATCGATGACAAATAGTGACAGTAGCATCCATTCCTAACCCATTCTCGTGACTTCTGTCACTATGCAACATCATGGCAGTGGGAAGTCCGACGTTCTTAGAACGACCAATGACAACTGCGTTGCGACCGTGAGTTTGAATTTTAAATCTAAAATGTATGTTTAATTATACTAACTTAAATTATGATGAAAATTCCAAGAAAAAAAATATTAACCCCAACATTTAAATAAGGTATAACGAGAGTCTCCTCTCTCGTGCACTGTCAATCTGGATGGTACATGCTTGTCTCTTCAAGCCGGCATAGTGGAGGGCTCTACAGGCAGCAGTCGGCTACTACAAGCAGTTGTTTCCATTCATGGACTGCGCTTTAGTTTTACATCAGGCGGAGTGTTGTCACTTGTCGAGGTACAATAAAAAAAATAAGGAAAAGTGCACAACACAAAAGTGTACCTTGTAAGGTCTGAAAATTTAATTTGACTATTTGACCAGGTGTGGCGGATGGTAATTCATATCGATACTGTAGAAAACTGAAATCAACTTACCTCTTCAGCATCTCAACAACACCCAGAGGAGTAGCAGGCACAATAGCCTTCATATCCCCATACAACCTTCCCATATTAATAATATGAAAGCCATCAACATCCTTTTCAGGAGTCACAGCATTGCATACTCTTCTTTCATCCATATTACTAGGCAATGGCAACTGAACTAGAATACCATCAACATTTTCATCTTTATTTAAACCTTCAATCTTAGCCAACAATTCATTTTCAGTGATAGTGGTTGCAAATTTCAGAGTTTCAGCTTCTATTCCAACATCTACTGCAGCTTTAATCTTATTCTTAACGTAAGTTTCACTTGCTGGATCCTCCCCGACTAGGATACAACGCATCGTCGGAACTTTGTTTCCTTGGTTGACCCAGTTTTGAATTTTCACTCTCAACTCCTCATTCAGTTCATTAGCAAGGGCCTTCCCGTCCAGGACTCTGGCCATCATCCTTAGACAAAAAATACAAATATAAAACACTAGCAAGAAAAAACAGTTCAATGTTGTCAGAGAAATTTAGTTACATATTAAAAAGGTCATTACAAAGAAGGCACAGTAATATAATATCAACCAAGTGATTCTTATTCTAAATAAATAGTGAATAATTAAAAAAAAAACCACACACACGAAAACCAAGAGCAATATAAACACAGTATTAAAGCAAAATTAGAAAGGCTAGAAAGAAGCGAACTAAATCCATTAACACAATATCTACAATTATTACCTGGATTGACCGAGGGAATCAAAGTATGAGTGACTTCTCATTTTGGCTGTTACAAGTGTACTGATCAATCTTAGGCAAATGATTTGCCTCATCACCTACTGTTGACGTATAGGAGGTCATTAGGTCGTATTTGCCAAACATTATAATTAGATAAGTACTTAACAAATTGATATTGGAAGGCAATTTAAATGATTTGTACAAAAATTTTAGTAATATTTTATAATATGTCTTTATTAAATACTTTTCTTCTAATTATTAACTAGGTAAACCATCTGTAGAAAGGAGTTGCATCTCCTCTACATACAACTTTTGCTTCGACCACATCCATTACTCTCCACATGCATGCACGTCGGTCGAGGGAGTTCCTCACCTGACCCTTTCTGATCCGTTGACCAATTTGTATTTTATTTTATTTATTAGGACTTAGGGTATTGAACAGGTTTATATTGTACATAAATTCTTATGTACATAAATATATACAATAATTGGTGCCACAGATATGCAATCTCAGTCAAATAAACAAAACGGTTATGTGATAATTGTTTTTTTAAATCCAGACTAGCTGTCATGTAGACTTTTAACAGATATTTAATTATAATACTGATATTAAATCCTTCAAAAAAGAGCTATCAGAATCAAGAGAAACAGTTGTGCAGCGGTCCAGGTATAACGAGTGAGATAGACGAATTATTCACACTCATTCTCACTTCATTAACACTCTCCCTGATGTAAAGCTAGAGTGTAGTCCATGTACAGAAACAACTGCTACTACAGATAAATTTCTTGCCAACAGTCGCCTCCACTATGCCGGCTTGAGGACACGAATGTGCACCATCTAGACTGATAGTGCACACTCCTCTCGTTATACCTGACAACTTCCAAATCGTTTCTGAAACGTGACAATGTCACTTCACAATGTTACATTCGAACGTGGTGGCACTACCCCGGGACTGAAGCCTGCCTACCACTCTTTCTTTACTTTAATTCTGTGGGGAGTGGAGGTGACGGCTGACATCTTAAGATTAGGCAGAGTGCAGTTGTATACCAGATCACAAATTATTATTATTTATATAATATTTCAGAATAAGAGATTATTTATTCATCCAGACTCTTATGATATAAAAATATTTATATAAAACAGATCTTGCAATAACAGGTTTTATTCAGTTTTAACTGATTATAACTTTTACTTATGAGGTCAAATTACTGTGAAGCAATAAATATTCTGGTTATTTCTGCTTTGTAGTGTTATCAATGTCTTGTGCAACTGTAATTAAAGAAACCTATTAAAAAAAAACTTTATTAATGTTTTGTTACCTAATATTACTGAACATTTTTAGAGTGATAAGTAACATCGGAAAACTTGTTGTTAGTTTGTTTAATGAAATTTGTAGCGACATGATTATTGTATTTTTGTAATAAGACTTTGAACTTTATTACCTTGCAATACAGTATATATTTTATTGTATAGATGTATGGCCATTGCTATTGAATTTAGGAATTTTGAATTTTTGTGCCTATCTTAAAAATATTCAATATTTAACTAGTTGAGTCTGCCGTCCCGCATCAGTACAACTTTCAAGCGCAATGCATTGATATATACAACTAGATATGCAATAACGCTCCCAAAGTGATGCGAGATAAAAGGTGACCGCAGTCACTTTTAGGTTTTATGTCAGTTAGTATTTGACTTGACGGCAACATTGTCAAATCGTTTGAAGTGGCTTACGCTTTTTTCATGTCTGATGTATGAAGTTAGCACCTCTAGTATATATCTCTATGGCGCAATGCCTGAGATTTCAGGATTTGGGGTTTTTGATTTCATTAAGTGACAACTGCTGATTGAATTTTGAGTTTAGCCCTAGCTTGGAAGTACCCAGGTATAACTAGAAGAATAGGCATTGTCAACCTGATGATGCACATTCATCTCCCAGAGCGGCCATAGTGGAGGCGTCTGTAGTCTACAGAAATTTCTGTGATAACAGGCCAGATGCCTGGGTATAATAATAAATACATTAAATAAACTTTATTATAGATAATGTGTATACTTACAATATTATTACAAGCAAAACGTACTACAATTTTAAAACAAAAATTAACAACACCGTATGGTGGGTGATTATTGAAATGAGTGATTTTGCTATTTGACTTACCTATACAATGACCGGAAAATGCGAATCAAACAATTTCTTTCAAGTAATGTTTATTAAATATCTTTTACAAGAAAAGGCTAATGTTATTTTAATAATTTTCTAAATAGTATCACCGAAACATCCTAATTTATATATAACCTAAAAGTGTCGTAATATTAATAATTTTTACTTACAATGTAATAATTTGGAATTTAGATGAAATGAACGTCTTAACTCTTCAGATCAAATGCTTAATTGTTAGTAAATCTTATCTTATCAAACGATAAACATAAAATGCGAACGCGCCACAAGCTTCTGACAGCCGCGCCTTATGTTTGACAGTAGGTTTTATAAATCTTGTAGGCTAGGCAGGCTTGCTTTAACATAAAAATACCTTCTTTTTTTTAAACATACATTTTTACTACAAACATCTTTTAATTTTTTAAAGTTTAAATTAAATTATGATCTCAAAAATTTTACAGTTGACCCTAGTAGTGGGTGCGTAAATAAGGATAAGCTTTTACGATAAAAATGTTATTTTAATTACAATGACGCTCTTGAACTTAGTACAAAAGAAAAAAACAATTCATATCACTATATTTTTTATTCGCGGGGGATCTTAAAAATATTCCTATTTTCGAACTCGTTATCTTTATCAATGACGTCAATTAATTCACGGATGTCTGGCATGAGTTGCATTGCATACATACCCTATACACTACGACTAGGGTTGCCAATATTTTTCCACATATTATAAGATTTTATTAGTATTTTCGAAATTAGCTATTATATAAAAATATAAACTTGCAAATTTTCATACTCAAATCAATTAGGTAGGCATAAGTTAAAAAAAACTTAGCAAATTGGAATTTAAAAGAAAAACCCAAATAATTATATTACAAAATAATTTTAAATGGTTATGTTGATACATCGTACAACATGTCGCGTGATAGCAACTGATAGTAATTGTCATAATAATTTAATTAGTTGAACATAATAAAAAATGTTTTAAGAAAATTATACAAACAATAAATAATAACAGGAACTTGTTTTTTTTTTTGTGTGATTTTTGAGATTGATGAAAACTGGTTATGTCTGGTGAACAAAACAAAAAAAAAAACATGATATTTTAAAGATTATTTCTTTTTATTAAGAAAAGAAGTAAATATATAAACACACGAGTTCTCTTTGTATTATACATAATATAAATTTAGGGTAAAAAAATAATTACATACATAATTATTATTAGTTCTTCTATAATAAAAACTGATGCAATTTTATTTTGACAAGCAATAATCATCTTTGTGGAGATTAAAAAGTATTAGTGGGCGCGGTTATGACGTTTGGGTTCATAAGTCATGGTGATATAAGGTCAATGTCTGATATTCGCAATACCAACACATTATTGGTCGAATGTCAAGTCGTTAACGAGATAAGAACTAAGTCATAATTATTAATAGCCAATTAGAGGTCTATCAATTAACTTTTTTCTTTTTTTTTTTAGCAGTCAGGCATGTGACCGCACTCCACAACGCTATCTCATATTACTATCAAAAACACGTGAGAGTCGTGACTAAAATTCGAAAAAAAAAACAAACTGGAAAGTTACATACATGTATGTAACAATATCTCTATGCGTCCCTACAAATTTTTATTTACTCGTATTACAAATAAAACGTATTGTGTTTCAGTAAGGCGCCTCGCAGAATCGTCTCGGCAAATATGTATATGCGAAGTTCTTCTCGAAAAAAAAAGTTCCTTAGTGAATGAAAAATTTATTTGGTAATTTTGTCGTTAATTTATATTTCTTCAGCTTTTCAATTCTAATATTTTCAATCAGTCCCTAGTGACAAAATTATCTTTATTTATATTACAATGCTTCCGCATCGCAATTGTTGGTTAATTAAACAATTTAATTAATAGATAAGGGTTTTTAGAGGTATTCATCAACATGAAAAACAAAACAAACGTATGATTCTTCAACTCGATCAACAATCGCCCGTCTCTAATTCTATTTTGTTTCGTCATATACTCGCACCGCAAACGACCGTGGAAGCCATGAATCGCGAGCGTCTTTCGTTTAGTTTCTTGTTCTTGCGATTGTACGATATCTTTTTTTGCACAGATTTACCGGCGCGAACCGCGGTGTGAATCGATGTAAGATCCGCGCGCTCGTGATTTGATTAAAATACCTCTTTCCAGTCTTTCTCTTGATGAAATTATTTATTTTATTAATTAAGATAATTTAAATTAAATTTAATACTTAGATTATTATATACTAACGCTAATGAATGATGAATTTGAAGATAGGCTTTAGTTACAGAGTTCGGTACAATTACGAGAGTTTTACGTCAAGGGGTTCAACCAAATTATTTATATATATTTTAATTTAGTTAAGAGATAATTTATGCTCAGATCGCTTAAAAAATTATATAACAGACAGCTATAATACTTATTATGTACGAGTACACTTGTACAGTTATGACTAAAAGTTTGAAGCCCCGCGAATTTAATTACATTTTTTTTCTTAGATGATCTTGGCGGGAAACTTCAATCTGCTAAGTTTTGTTTAAGAGAGCAGAGTTTGCGATGAAGTAACTCTCGTCTGCTGCTCAGCTGGCTAATATTCAATTAAAACTTTTTAATTTCGCTCAAATCTTTAGCAATATTTTCTGTTTACGCCCTTTGGGGGAACAGATACTTACGAGTTATTAGACGAGAGGAGGCCTGTGGATGGTTAACTATTCTATATTTATAATATTATTTAAGATAAACTAAATGTATATACTATAATAATAAATGATAGTAGCATAGGCACTGAGTGACCCCAAAGTGCCCCAGATATACAACAAAAGTACATTAGTACCGATCGAGATTTGGAAGATTAGAACTCGGGTCGTCAACTCGATCACGAGTCTCCAAAAATGCTTAATTGTTTGTAAGTTTGTTAGCAAAGAATTAAATTGAAATTCAATAAACGCCAAAATATAATTAAGTGAATTTCACGTTAGCTCTTACAACAAATATACAAATGTTAGGGAAATTGACGTGACAGAAATATGTAGAGCACAGCACGCTATTTCACAATAATAATTATTGGTATACGCGTTTAAGATTGTGTTTCTTTACAAGCTAACCTGCTTACCTTTGGAAAGCATATTGGTATATTATCAATCAATCGAATAAATAATTTAAAAACTAGAAGTAAAGTAAACAAATGTGGAGACGGGAATATAAAGATGTTTTTTTTAGGCGCGATTCCGACAGGCAAACTGATCGTAAACAAAAATTATGTGATACAATTTTTGTTAGCGCCCGTCTAGCGGTTAGTAGCGGAGTCGGTACTGATTTGTATCGTCTGTATCAGCGTCAGTCCTTTTTAATGAGCGAATTAGATCCTGGCGCTCGTGGTTGTGCGAATAAAACTTTCTTTTCAAGATGATGTATATGTATTCTTCAGATTTGCAGACAAATTTTGATGGGCAATGATTTTTTCAATCAACAAATGCCATATGCGACTAAATTAAGAAGTCATTTGCCCGCAAAATGCGTGTTGACTCTAACATTGATCTATTTATGATATTAAAATCTTATTCCCTTAATCGCCTTTAATACAATGAACAAATACTAAAGTATGTCTGTCTGTTTGTATATCAGTCTTACATCTAAACCACTGGAAGGAGAAGTTGCTTAATAAACAATTTTAGTTGCGTAAAGCTTTGTAATTTAGTGGAATATACACCTAATACACAATAGTTGCGTGACCAAAAATTACTTTATTTAATAATCTCCCCAAAACTCCCGTGTTCGCGTTACTTTTAATTAAAGATAGATATTTACTGATATATATTTTACGTACTGAACTTTGTCATTTAAAATTTATTGACAACCCTAAAGAAAACAACTTAAAAAGATTTTATATCTAAAATAATATCTGGAAAGATAATATAGAGGAAATTTCGATGCGGTCACGTGAAGCTAATGACTTTGTAGTCAGGGCATCCATACAAACGCAGACGACGTGGCGTGGGTTCGATACTCAACTCAGCTCAGGCTATTGCGTACGAGATTTTTTCTCTTCACTTTACATTATAATTAAAAATAGGATTTTTTTAAAATGAAGTGACAAGTCAAAAGGTATTTAAGAACGATTAATCTCAGTACATAATAATATACAAGCGAAATATGTTTGTATAATTTATTGTAGTTTATTTTTGTTTTGCTCATTCGAGTATTGAGTACTTTAAAAGATATGTCACGGATAAGTTTTCGGTTCATTGAACTTTCATCCGATGGCGAGCATGTAAGCCCGGTCCCTATTTCACTTTTATATTATTTTTTCAGCTGAAAACGATACACTTTTATCTGAAATTATTGAGTTATTTTATTAGAAACTGTCTCAACGTATAATGCGCGATATACGCGGCAGCTTTTCTACCAAAATCGCACGATATGCTTCAATTAATAATGGAATTTTTATTTATTTCCACAACATTTCTAAGAGGGAATCCTAGAACAAAAATATTTAACAATATTATGCAATATATACAAATTATATTATTATTATTATTATACTAATATATAGCTGCAATACCACTCACTCACTCACTGACTGACATCAATTATTTCGTACTTGCCGGTATAGTGGAGGGTAGCGGTTTTTTGAGTCGTATAGAGGGTGTTCCAAAACCGTCGAGAAAAATACGACTTTGACCGGAAGTCGATTCTGGACCGGAAGTGGTAGCGATATCTCGGAAACGGGGCGAGTCGGGGCAGTCACCCCGTAGAGAAAGTTGTAGAGAATGTCGTCTTATGCCGAAATCAAAAAAAAAATTTTCAAAATCGGGCAAAAAAAATTTTTCCTCGATCGTATTTATATCCTTTTCCCGCCGGTACGCCAATATGAAACGGAGCATGGCGGTGGGCGTGGCCTAACAGCATCCGCGACGAGGCATTTTCGGGACGAACGATCGAAACGGCTTTACCTCGGTCAGTCGGACGGTGAGCGCGGCCGCGTGAACATCGAATTTGCTCCGCGCGGCGGGCTTTCTTTTAAATATCTCAAGAAGTAGATACGTCAGAGTAACCATGTAAAGAACAATTTTGTTCAGTGTGACCAGCACTATTTTTTTAAATTTTTGTTTTAGTTTTTTTTTTAATTTTTTTAAAATCTTCATATCTCGAAAAGTAGATACGTTAGCGTCACCGTGTAAAGACCAATATTGTTCAGTATGACCAGCACTAATTTTTTTTTAAACTTTTGTTTTTTTTTTTAATTTTTTAAAATCGCCATATCTCGAAAAGTTGATACGTTAGCGTCACCGTGTAAAGACCAATATTGTTCAGTATGACCAGCACTATTTTTTTTTTAAATTTTTGTTTTTTTTTTAATTTTTTAAAATCGCCATATCTCGAAAAGTAGATACGTTAGCGTCACCGTGTAAAGACCAATATTGTTCAGTATGACCAGCACTAATTTTTTTTTAAACTTTTGTTTTTTTTTTAATTTTTTAAAATCTTCATATCTCGAAAAGTAGATACGTTAGCGTCACCGTGTAAAGATCAATATTGTTCAGTATGACCAGCACTATTTGCTTTTTTTTTTTTAATTTTCTAAAATAGCTATTACTCAAAAAGTACATACGTTAGCGTCACCGTGTAAAGACCAATATTGTTCAGTATGACCAGCACTACTTTTTTTTAATTTTTTTTTTTTTAATTTTTTAAAATCGCCATATCTCGAAAAGTAGATACGTTAGCGTCACCGTGTAAAGACCAATTTTGTTCAGTGTGACCAGCACTAATTTTTTTTTAAATTTTGTTTTTTTTTTTAATTTTTTAAAATCGCCATATCTCGAAAAGTAAATACGTTAGCGTCACCGTGTAAAGACCAATTTTGTTCAGAAACGTAAACGCTTTTAGATGGCGAGCTAAATATTTTCAAAACTGCCTAAAATCTATTCGATCTAATACGTTTTACGACAAAAAGGGCCTCCGCGGGCCGCTTGCGCCCGCGGCTTTTACCCAACAGCTAGTACTAATATATAGCTGCAATACCACTCACTGACTCACTGACTGACATCAATTATTTCGCACTTGCCGGTATGGTGGAGGGTAGCGGTTTTTTGAGTCGTATAGAGGATGTTCCAAAACCGTCGAGAAAAATGCGACTTTGACCGGAAGTCGATTCTGGACCGGAAGTGGTAGCGATATCTCGGAAACGGAAAGAGATGAGGCAAAAGTGCCGGAACAAACGTTGTAGGGAATACCCTCTAATTTCGAAAACGATACTTTTTTTTTCAAAATTGCTCAAAAAAAATTTTTCCTCGATCGTATTTATATCCTTTTCCCGCCGGTACGCCAATATGAAACGGAGCATGGCGGTGGGCGTGGCCTAACAGCATCCGCGTCGATCGCTCGTCGGGGCTCGCGCTCTCTATGTTCCGCCCGTTCAGAGCGCGCAATGAAAATATAACGACGCATTTTCGGGACGAACGATCGAAACGGCTTTACCTCGGTCAGTCGGACGGTGAGCGCGGCTGCGTGAACATCGAATTTGCTCCGCGCGGCGGACTTTTTTTCGAATATTTTAAATATCTCAAGAAGTAGATATGTTAGCGTAACCGTGTAAAGACCAATATTATTCAGTATGACCAGCACTATTTTATTTTTGTTTTTGTTTTTTTTTTTTAAATTTTTTTAAATCTTCATATCTCGAAAAGTAGATACGTTAGCGTCACCGTGTAAAGACCAATATTGTTCAGTATGACCAGCACTATTTGTTTTTTTTTTTTAATTTTCTAAAATCGCTATTACTCAAAAAGTACACACGTTAGCGTAATCGTGTAAAGACCAATATTGTTCAGTATGACCAGCACTAATTTTTTTTATTTTTGTTTTTGTTTTTTTTTTAAATTTTTTAAAATCGCCATATCTCGAAAAGTAGATACGTTAGCGTCACCGTGTAAAGACCAATATTGTTCAGTATGACCAGCACTATTTGCTTTTTTTTTTTTAATTTTCTAAAATTGCTATTACTCAAAAAGTACACACGTTAGCGTCACCGTGTAAAGACCAATATTGTTCAGTATGACCAGCACTAATTTTTTTTATTTTTTTATTTTTTTTTTTATTTTTTTAAATCGCCATATCTCGAAAAGTAGATACGTTAGCGTCACCGTGTAAAGACCAATTTTGTTCAGTATGACCAGGACTAAATTTTTTTAAATTTTTGTTTTTTTTTTTAATTTTTTAAAATCGCCATATCTCGAAAAGTAGATACGTTAGCGTCACCGTGTAAAGACCAATTTTGTTCAGTATGACCAGCACTAATTTTTTTTTAAATTTTGTTTTTTTTTTAATTTTTTAAAATCGCCATATCTCAAAAAGTAGATACGTTAGCGTCACCGTGTAAAGACCAATTTTCTTCAGAAACGTAAACGCTTTTAGATGGCGAGCTAAATATTTTCAAAACTGCCTAAAATCTATTCGATCTAATACGTTTTACGACAAAAAGGGCCTCCGCGGGCCGCTTGCGCCCGCGGCTTTTACCCAACAGCTAGTACTAATATATAGCTGCAATACCACTCACTCACTGACTGACATCAATTATTTCGCACTTGCCGGTATGGTGGAGGGTAACGGTTTTTTGAGTCGTATAGAGGGTGTCCCAAAACCGTCGAGAAAAATACGACTTTGACCGGAAGTCGATTCTGGACCGGAAGTGGTAGCGATATCTCGGAAACGGGGCGAGTCGGGGCAGTCACCCCGAAGAGAAAGTTGTAGGGAATGCCCTATAATTTCGAAAACGATACTTTTTTTTTCAAAATTGCTCGAAAAAAATTTTTCCTCGATCGTATTTATATCCTTTTCCCGCCGGTACGCCAATATGAAACGGAGCATGGCGGTGGGCGTGGCCTAACAGCATCCGCGACGAGGCATTTTCGGGACGAACGATCGAAACGGCTTTACCTCGGTCAGTCGGACGGTGAGCGCGGCCGCGTGAACATCGAATTTGCTCCGCGCGGCGGGCTTTCTTTTAAATATCTCAAGAAGTAGATACGTCAGAGTAACCATGTAAAGAACAATTTTGTTCAGTGTGACCAGCACTATTTTTTAAAATTTTTGTTTTAGTTTTTTTTTTAATTTTTTAAAATCTTCATATCTCGAAAAGTTGATACGTTAGCGTCACCGTGTAAAGACCAATTTTGTTCAGTATGACCAGCACTTTTTTTTTAAAATTTTTGTTTTTTTTTTTTTAATTTTTTAAAATCTTCATATCTCGAAAAGTAGATACGTTAGCGTCACCGTGTAAAGATCAATATTGTTCAGTATGACCAGCACTATTTGCTTTTTTTTTTTTAATTTTCTAAAATAGCTATTACTCAAAAAGTACATACGTTAGCGTCACCGTGTAAAGACCAATATTGTTCAGTATGACCAGCACTACTTTTTTTTTAATTTTTTTTTTTTTTTTAATTTTTTAAAATCGCCATATCTCGAAAAGTTGATACGTTAGCGTCACCGTGTAAAGACCAATTTTGTTCAGTATGACCAGCACTTTTTTTTTTAAATTTTTTTTTTTTTTTTTAAATTTTTTAAAATCTTCATATCTCGAAAAGTAGATACGTTAGCGTCACCGTGTAAAGATCAATATTGTTCAGTATGACCAGCACTATTTGCTTTTTTTTTTTTAATTTTCTAAAATAGCTATTACTCAAAAAGTACATACGTTAGCGTCACCGTGTAAAGACCAATATTGTTCAGTATGACCAGCACTACTTTTTTTTTAATTTTTTTTTTTTAATTTTTTAAAATCGCCATATCTCGAAAAGTAGATACGTTAGCGTCACCGTGTAAAGACCAATTTTGTTCAGTATGACCAGCATAATTTTTTTTTAAATTTTGTTTTTTTTTTAATTTTTTAAAATCGCCATATCTCGAAAAGTAGATACGTTAGCGTCACCGTGTAAAGACCAATTTTGTTCAGAAACGTAAACGCTTTTAGTTGGCGAGCTAAATATTTTCAAAACTGCCTAAAATCTATTCGATCTAATACGTTTTACGACAAAAAGGGCCTCCGCGGGCCGCTTGCGCCCGCGGCTTTTACCCAACAGCTAGTACTAATATATAGCTGCAATACCACTCACTGACTCACTGACTGACATCAATTATTTCGCACTTGCCGGTATGGTGGAGGGTAGCGGTTTTTTGAGTCGTATAGAGGATGTTCCAAAACCGTCGAGAAAAATGCGACTTTGACCGGAAGTCGATTCTGGACCGGAAGTGGTAGCGATATCTCGGAAACGGGGCGAGTCGGGGCGGTCACCCCGAAGAAAAAGTTGTAGAGAATGTCGTCTTATGGCGAAATCAAAAAAAAAATTTTCAAGATCGGGCAAGAAAAAAATTCCCATACAAATCGGTCGGCCCTCGATGATACTTCCATCTCGCTCTTTTCCATCATTCGGTGCATGAGGCGAGAGCGAGAGGTGCGGAGAGAAAAGACTTCATACGGCCGCATTTTCGGGACGAACGATCGAAACGGCTTTACCTCGGTCAGTCGGACGGTGAGCGCGGCCGCGTGAACATCGAATTTGCTCCGCGCGGAGGACTATTTTTCGAATATTTTAAATATCTCAAGAAGTAGATACGTCAGAGTAACCATGTAAAGAACAATTTTGTTCAGTATGACCAGCACTAATTTTTTTTTTAATTTTTTAAAATCGCCATATCTCGAAAAGTAGATACGTTAGCGTCACCGTGTAAAGATCAATTTTGTTCAGTATGACCAGCACTAATTTTTTTTTTAATTTTTTTTATTTTTTTATTTTTTAAAATCGCCATATCTCGAAAAGTAGATACGTTAGCATCACCGTGTAAAGACCAATTTTGTTCAGTATGACCAGCACTATTTTTTTTTAAATTTTTGTTTTTTTTTTTTTTAATTTTTTAAAATCTTCATATCTCGAAAAGTAGATACGTTAGCGTCACCGTGTAAAGATCAATTTTGTTCAGTATGACCAGCACTAATTTTTTTTTTAATTTTTTTTTTTTAATTTTTTAAAATCGCCATATCTCGAAAAGTAGATACGTTAGCGTCACCGTGTAAAGACCAATTTTGTTCAGAAACGTAAACGCTTTTAGATGGCGAGCTAAATATTTTCAAAACTGCCTAAAATCTATTCGATCTAATACGTTTTACGACAAAAAGGGCCTCCGCGGGCCGCTTGCGCCCGCGGCTTTTACCCAACAGCTAGTAGGTATCTATAGATACGCAACGATAAATTAATTAAAGTCATCGGAGCATAGTAAAAAAGAAAAAACACCAATTAAAAGCTACAAAGTCACAAAATATTATTATAGAAATATACTGAAAGTTAATTTCATTTCTTTAAATTGTTATTTCAAATTACTAACGATAAAACCATTCAGCGTTTTCCATTTCTATTAAGTTCTTTAGCTTCGAAGATAATGAAAGTCAATCAATAAGAAAAACAAATTAAATTCGATTTTAAATATTCATAATGGCGACTCTTGAAGGAACTCCGCGAACTAATTAAGAAAAAGTTGTGAGCTCCATGGAAAAAAAACGATACTAACGGAATCGATAAATTAATTTTGCAAATGACGCCCACTCTTTGGTTCTTGCAAATTACTTGACATTTATGATTAAGGAGAATTGTGTGCTGAATTGTTTCTATGAATTACATTTCTTTTTATGTTAGTTTTTGTTTTTTATTCATATATTTTTATTACCTTCCTGGATGAAATTTTTATGTCGACCTTACTATGAACAGACATCTATCTGTCTTGAAATATTTTCCTAAATTTGTGTTTCTTCGAGTGTTAATATGTAATAATGGATCATTAAGCATTAAGTATTTGTGAATGTGGTCAAGTAAAGTTTGTTTTAATTTTTTTTTCCATAAGAAGTTTTAGTAAAGATTCTACCATTTTACTGAAAGTATTTTAGACTTGACTAGGACTCGACCTGACTCTTGATGCACAATAATATTAACTCGATGCAAATATTTACTTTGACAATGGCAAATTGTTATAATGCCATAAAAGGAAAAATAAAACAATAGTCTCTATTATTAGCAACATTTTCAACGTGTAAAAATTAAAGGCTCAAATAAAATACAAGTACGAATTATGCAGTTTTCCAAACGCAACCGTATTATTAGTGCATGTTTTCCATTCGCACGCGTTGAATATGTTTCGTTTCCGTATACTGAAATATAAGGGCGTTTATTGCAGCCGTGGGCGGATGACATTAAAAACCGCTTAGCGCGCTGGCGACTCTCTGACCTCAACTACAATATATAGCACGTTGTTTTATTATAAAAAATGTTTAACACACCACTTTGTGACTATTCATTTTCCGCATAAAAGTAGTTTTACGAGTAACTTTTTTGGCAATACACATTTGTATTCAAGAAAATGCCGTTTTATTATCCAGTATTTTTGCGCAAATTGCTTACGTTTTTCTTAATTATAGTGATAATTATACGTTGGTTTTTTTTTTGGTGCTTTTAGAATACGTGATCGAGGTCTTTAATGGGGGATTATTTAGTTATTGTTCTAAACAAAATTTGTATCTTTTCTATATAAAAAAAGCTGAGTACGTTTTATATCACCTATTTAATTTAATAAACTTTGCATTTTGTTTATAGTACTCCGATATGTAACCACACTCCACCTGATCTTCGGGACATTCCATCTCCATGAATGGATACAATTGCAACCACAGAAAAATGTCTTTAGGCAGAAGTACTTACACTTACACCGACTTGAGTACCACCCAGGACGACAGACGGGACTAAATAACCACCATATTTAGTCAAGGCAGACTAAAAATTATTGAAAAAATCCGTTGTATCAGTTTAAGAGTGGTAGCCAGACTGATGATGGCTAATTTGCCGTCCCGCCATCACCACTTTGGAATGTACCACCCGTGTATAACGAGAGGGGTGTGCACTGTCAATCTGGGTGGTGCACATTCGTTTTCTTAAAACGGCATAGTAGAGATGATCGCCGTCTACAGAAATATCTCTGTGGGACCGCACTCTAGCATGACATCAGGCGAGTGTTGTCATATACCGAGCTATTATATAATAATAAAAAAATGTTTTTTGCTGCATCTTTTAACAACTCTGTCAAGTACATGGTCATATAAAAAAGTAAAGCTTTATGTAACAGGAAAATTACAACGTCAAATGCAGAACCTTCATCGAATGGCTCACGTTTTCGCAATCAAAAAATGCCGTATTCGAAAAAAAGAATCTAATAAAAGCATTTATTTGTGCGAAAGTGTAATTAGTACATAGTTTAATTACCATTGCGGCACTCTGGCGTGATTCGGGCGAAATCTTGGCCCGCTTTCTGTAATTAAACCAGGGTTTAACTGTGCTGCTGCCTTTGGGACTACGATCCAATTACTGACACGCTATGTCCAACTAGGGTTTGAACTGAAGTTCATTCAGCCTCTAATATGTGCATTGCAATTGGGCTTCATATTATAGTTTAAAATTCAGTTCACGGCTATTAAAATTGTGCTATTCGAATTGCATTGTTTTGGTTCCAATTCGGCCTATGACAATACTCCGCCTGATGTAATGATAGAGTTCAGTACATGAACGGAAACAACTGCTACTACAGATAAATTTCTACGTACATCAGTCGCCTCCGCTATGCCAACTTGGAGAGGCGAATGCGCACCATCCAGATTTACAGTGCATGCACCTCTCGTTATACCTGGCTACTAACACGGGTGTTACATTCGAAAGTGACGCCAGTACTACTGCACTTACAGGCCATTTAAGGTCACGTCATGTCGGGCCACTATGAAAATAAATAAATAAATACAGTTATAAGCATATAAGTTTAGAAGAGAAAAATTACTAAACTATAGGTAAGTATACTCGTACAACATTATCTCTTGATTTTTTAAAAAAAATTGTGGCATGTGTCCGCACTCCATCTGATTTTAATCTAAAGTACGGTACGGAGATAAATATTACCACAAAAATATTTGCAGGCAGCAGTCGCCTGCACAATGCCGCCTTAAAGAAAATTTAGTACTTTCCACGTTATACTCTGCTACTTCGAAACGCGATTGCTTGTGACAGAACAGCAGACTGGGCTAATAACTATCATCAGTCTGCCTATCGCCCTTTAAGAGGAGTACATTAATATTAATAAAGAAGGATGAGTTGTTTCTTTTGACATAAAGAAAATAGTAAATATACTGGTACGTTGTTTGGGGAAAATAACAGGTTAATTTGGATTAATGTCATACGTTTTTGTATTACAGTGTGACACGATATTGGTAATTGTATTGATATACCTAATATAATTTATTTTATTTCGTTATGTCTATTTTCATTACGATTTATATCCCTTTTAAGCGATTGATTCACCCATATTGCTGACGAATAATTTATTTAATTTTCGTAATATCATTTGCGACACAATTTCGGTTTATTTAACGTTTTATATTGAATTGCTTTGTTTTTCTATTAATTATTAACGGTTTTTCCATTTATTTTATCTACATGATAATTGTATTGTGGAATTTATGTTTATAGAAAATAAAGGTCTTTTCAAACAAGCAAGATTGACTTTGCGCAAATTCAAAGAATAATTTAATAGAACTAATATTTATTTCATTTTGATAAATAATGCTGAAAAATACAATAAATTAATTTTTTTTCTAAAGAAACACCTGCGTATAGTTTTTACGATGTGTTGGCAAAAATCAAACAAAAGTTTTAGCTTCAGTTGTTTCTAGAAATAAGTTTTATAGTAAAATAATAATAGCGGTGTGATAAGTCGATTCTTGTTGAAGAAAATTTTACGAACCATAAAACTAAGAGAAGTTTTGCAACCGTTGGAAAATATTTCTCGATCACTGAACCGAGAGTTCAGATAGCAGATCTTTCTTGTTATAAATTCTGATTCGAAATTGCTATTGGATAACAATACAAATGAATAAAAATAAACTTAATGTAGCAATATTTTATGATAACAAATTTTAACATTATTGAATACATTTTGTAAAGAAATGTTGAGGAGATTTGGACGTGGAGGTAGTAGCTTTGATCACGCACTGAATATGAAACAAAGCTTACTTAGCATAAAGAAAAATGCTAAATTCTATATATTTCGGAGTGCACAATATATTAATAAAGGTAGTAGAAATCTTAGAGAAAATAAAAAAATTTGAAGAAGGGCAGTATCCAGATATTCAGTGCATATCTTTCTATAGATGATAGAAATTACAATAATGGTTAAGCTCATGGTTCAAAAACTCATTGAATCTGTATTGGAAAAACGTTACAGGAATTTATAATTTATTTACAAGTGTGTAGGGTTTAAAGTTGTATACTAAAGATGGTCGAGACAATCAGTATCTTGCATTATGCATGAATGTATAAAAATAGTACGATATATGCTCCTGGCAGACAAGATATGATTGGTGTCCACTAGGCTCGCCGATTCGAAAAAATTCGGTTACGTATATTTACTTTTGAAACTATGTAATTAGCTTGTCAAGTGAATTTCTGATTTAAGTTACTACGAATCTTAATTTGGTGCTATTCGTCTCTGATGGATGCACGCTCAAGAAATGAGATTCAATTCGGCGTGCCTCGATTCAACTTTAGTGGATGCCAGCCTTTACTCCTATAGATTGGACGATGTACATCACACGTGAATATTTCTATCATATTTTATATTTGTCCATCATAATGTAAATTTTCTTTTTTAAAATAAAGTTGACTTGTAAATTTGTGTTGTTAACAATAACGTTCTCGGGGTTTTGAAGAATACTCGAGAAGTTTTAATATTAACATTTTTATTTTTCTTTCGCAAAGTATGAATTTTATTAAAGATGAAAGTCGACAAGATTTATATATTTTATTTAAGGACGTAGTTACATTTAGACGCTTTCTTTAGATATCTGAGTCGTACACCACAACATAAAGCTCAGGCACAAAAATATAAATTGGATCTAAGTAGGACGTAGGTAGATAGGCATCCAGACCCCTTTTTCTATAATTTTCAGCGATTATTGCGATGGCATAAACGTATTTGCGGAAATATTTTGTATGAGACTTTACAATATTTTTACGGTATCTTACGGGACGAACATCAAATGTTTGACATTCAAAACCAAAGAAATAGTTTCTAAGGGAAAGCGAAATTCCAAGCTTCATATTTACTCACTTTTTAAACCCTCCCTATACTTCCACAAATAATTCAAAACCAAAATTAGCCAAATCAGTCCAGCCGTTCTCGAGTTTTAGCGAGACTAACGAACAGCGATTTTTATTATATAGATTTTAGAATTAGATTTTAAAAAGATATACTGCAAAAATTATTAGATTTAGTAAAAAAGACTAAAAGAAAGGCCTGAGATAGAAACCTATACTTTACATAATATTTGCGCTGTATGAAACAGACAGACACAATCCAACCAAAAATTTTTATACATTACAACGCGCAAGTCACGCACATGAACGTATATATGTGATCTAGCCTTTATTACGAGTAGCTATAATAAGTACGATTTATTTTTGCAGGCTGTTACAATTGATATTATTTTCAAAACCAATGACCCTGTTTTGTTATTACTTCAATGCCTCTAGTCCTCGCAACAAGGAAAAATATAAACAGTTTACTTTCCTTCGACCGTTTTTCACGCTCATTTCACATACTTAGTAGGTAGACCACCTCTTTTTCTGAGATTCGAGTCTTTCTTTTAACTTTAAATCGCCACAAATTCACAAATAAATGTTTAAATACGGTGAAAAATAAGGGCAATGTATTTAACAAATTTCCATATGAAACATATCAATATATATTTTGTATTGTAAAGTTTACGTTAAAATATGACGGAATATCTACGAGCTGTCAAGATAGTAAATAAAATATGGTCCATCATTCAGTTATAAATCGCGGTCTCTGTTGCAGGAAGCGATTACAAATATTTTATGCAATTTCATGTAAAAATAGTAGCATAAATTCTAAAACTGTGAACGTATCGTCGCGGTTTGTTACTTGTTACTATGGGATTCTTGGCTATTATTACGGTCGTTTTATTTGTACCCACAAGAATAATAATGTCAATAAATTTCACAAAATATAAAATAACCCGCTATAACGCGCTTTAGGTCAGTAAAAGTTTCACTTTGGGATGTGATCAGTGATTTTTCTTCTACAGAAAATAAATAAAATTAATTGGGACATAAACAAAAATACCTACTTATTATTTCTTTAACAGTATATTAATTACATATATTGTTATGACCACAAAAACCATATATAACACGTACAATGCCGTCACGCATTGTTCATAGCGTTTACATAATTTACTATAACATGCGTGCCATTGCGTGGATCTGTCAATTTCATACATGTCACGTTACCTACGCTACGTGTACAACGACATAGACGCGTCACGATTGATAGCAAATGTGTAAACCCGGTCAACGCATTGTGTTAGGACATACACGTCTACGACGAAATTTGAGATGTTGTTTATTAATTATAAATAAAAAAATAGATGCATTACTTTGTAAAATATACTCACAACAAAACCCTTCAATAGCCTGCCTACCTAGGCGACCTGAAAGCTGTCGTTTTCATAAAATAATCTCGTAGTAGAAGGCTGACTGCCGGACGGGAAGTACAAGTTCATTGTGCTGTTAGCAGATATCTAATATAAGTCCACGATTTTCCAAGCAGAATAGTGTTTATTTTGCTAATATATACTTAAAGATATACAAATATTAAATATTACCCACCTGCAGTTCCGGCCTGTCCTCTTAGCAGTGTCCTTTGCTAGTGAAACTCTACTCGTGTACTCTAGTTTTATAAGATGAAAATCTTTCATTTTTATTATTTGAATCAATCGCAGGCATGACGAATTTCGTCTTACAAAATAATATAGCAAATACTGTAATCACATTCAACGAGATCTTTAAATAAAATTTTCCTTCTTTTTGGTTACAGAAAATAATTGCGTCATATAGATAGTTGGTTTATGATACTTAATAATGATATATGTATATGAATAAGATGATAGAGAATAAGGTGAATATTATATTATATAATAAATAATAATGAGCTTATTATTTTTAATACAAAAAAATAGGTTTTTTTTTGAAGATGAAGCCAAGTACATAATGTTCGTAATCATAAAAAAATTGTGTTAAAATGAAAAATATTCTTAGACTAATAGATTCACCATTATTACTCGTATGTATGTTCATAGCTTTAAAGTCATCACTTGAGATTTTCAGAAACTGTTGGAAAACTAAGACAAGAGAATATGAAACTCGGAATTGAATCGGACATTTTAATGGAATGAACGAAAATACACACTTCGAGCGTGTAAAACAAAATCTCGGGGTACGATGTTTGCTGTAAACTTATGAAAAGATTCAACAGACAGGCGGAAATGTTTTTGTTCTTCAATGTTATAATTTTGAGAAAACAATATTTAGAAAAGTAGAATTTGGTTTACATTTGTTTTTTAAAATGTTTTTTTAGCTCGACATATTGCGGCAACACTTCGCTCCATAAACGCTTAGAACTGCTACCTCAGAGAAATGTCTGCAGGTAGCAGACCCAGGGAGACAATCTAGGTCCTTCTATCCAAAATCTGAGAATGCGGACGATAGGAGACCAGCAACTCCAACAGATTCTCCTACATGACTAATATCCTAATATAATAACTACAATAAAAACATCAGTTGTAACAATCATCGTCAATTAATAACCAAGGTTTCCTAATTCAGATTAAATTAGAAGACATAAATAAAATATGTTTTTTATATACTCGTTTATAATCTAGGTATGTATAGATAGTAGGTATTAAGCTAATGCTTGTAATCTTTGAAACTAAGTCACCAAAATTGTTCTAAAGAGTTATATGTAAATTGTACAATAATTTTGCTAAGATTGAAAAGAGAACAAAGATGTGTTAAATATAAGTCGTACTTCAAAAGTGTGTTACAACGAAAACGTTGGCATATTTCACAGAAAATGCAACATCAACTTTATGCTATTTTTAACCTTTGTGTAATATCAGTAGAAAATTCTTAAAACATTTATCCATTTCGTCCCGAGAGGCATCTTAGCGAACACGTGTCTGGTGGGAGACAACAGCTATTCATCAGACTGAAACCCACTACATTTGCAGCTTGAAGAAGGTTGTATTATTCAAAACTGATGAAATATGCTGGACCACGAAGTGGAGAGTTAAAACGATAATAATGTTCCTAATTTGAATTTTAAAATATGTGGTTTAGATATAATTTTATATGTATAAGTCTGCAAATTCTTTATTATTATTTTCGTTTTATTATTTTCTAGTCGCGTTAAAAATTATATTTTTTTATTTATATGACAACATCCTGCCTAATGTTAACGGAAACAACAAACACATAAATTTCTACAGGTAGCAGTCGCCTCCGCTATGCCGACATGATGAGACGAATATGCACCATCCAGATTGACAGTCCACACAGCCTGGCTACTTGCAAACTGATCCTGACGCGACAAGCACACTTCACGGGTGTTACATTCGAAAGGTGGTACTACCCCAAGACGGCAGACTGGGCTACTAACCATCATCAATCTGTCTACCATTCTTAAAATATTATACGTTATTTGGTTTAATAAATAAGTAAGTAAATAAACAAAAAATAATAATTATTAATATATGTATGTTATTTTTATAATATATGTTAATTATTCGTAACAAATATTTATTTATTAAAAATGCTACGGGTCTGTCTGTTTAAATTCTAGTCCTTGTCCTTGTCCTGATACTAATACTTTGGGTATCCTAGTTTTGAGTAAGTATATGTTTTAATGTGATACAAAATTAACGCCTTTTTATCGTATATAACAACACTCCGCTTGGTGTAAAGCTAGAGTGCGGTCCATTAACGGAAACATCTGTTACCACACATAAATTTCCGTAGGCAGTAGTCGCTTTCGCTATGCCGGCTTAAGGAGACTCTGTTTATGCTTAAAGTTATTTTATAATTAACAAATCTCTAATCTACAAAAGGGTTATTTATTTTGGAAGGGTATGTACAAACATGTTCAAGTTTTGAAATTGTAAACTTTGATAAAACGTTTCAGACACACATCTTGCCAGGACACGTCACGACCTCGAATGTTAGTACGTACTTTTACACCCGTTCCAAAGCTCTCTACAATATCCACATAAGCCAATTAATATTTATTTATTTTTTTATAATAAATAATAAAAATCCAATGTCAAAACAAATTATTATTTGCATCACACATTATTCATTCAATACAGTCAAGTCTACTTTCAGTCAGTTCATACTGAAGCTATAATAAAATGATGAAATTTTTACAAAAACTTATAGAATATTTTTTGATAATAATCTACTTCTAGTGTACATTTTTGGGGTAATACACCACTTTCAAGAGGTGACCTAATCGCTTTTTAAGATCAGCTTGAAAGTAGCCGGGTATAATAACGGGATGAATAGTATAATGATATAATAATGAGAGGAGTATACCCTGTCAATAGATGGGACACATTCGTCTCTTCAAGTCGGATTAGCGGAAGCAACTGGTGCTTGTAAAAAGAAATATTATCACACATTAACTCGAAGGAACATAATTTTAGGAGAATAATTCAAGTATATTCATGGTAGGTCTCAAATATTACGAGTATAACGGTAATCGTCCAGGTAAAAAGAGCCACGAGCGTATATTTTGAATAAAATTGTACGCCTGTACGTTTAATTTTGTAATAACAATAAACTCTGAATGCGTTTATTTAGTAAATAAAGTTATTTATTTTTTTCGGCCATTATAGAACAGCTTTTGTGCCAATGCGCTTTTCACGACTATGTGTTATGATGCGACGTTATCTAGTTGGCAGCTCCAGGGATATGACGCCGCCGCTGTCGCAAGAAACAACGTACGAGCTACCATGTGGCTCACGTATGATAAAAGTTATTATGGAATAAAATTACATGAAAATATTTTTATTAGCATGGGCTTAGCATGCACTTCCTTATCGCTCATGACTCCGGTAAGTCGTATGACGAGAAAACTGCCACAATCTACTAAAAGTCAGAATATATGAACTGAGACTTATGATGGTTATCAGGCCAGTCTGCCGTCCTGGGGTAGTCCACCATTATGAAGTAACTTAGTTATGTTGCGGGATCAAATAAAGTAGTTTACTAAGTATAACTAGACAGTATGATTTTGAAAGTCAAGGTAAATAAAAAAAAATAAAAAGTAACAATAAAGTGATATTAATAAAGTGTTCCCGTCCAACAGTTTGCTTGACGTAATATATTACTATAATATTTTTTATTGAAATTATTATCTTACTTAATTTTGCCATAAGTGTGCTAGCTCCTATGACTACGTTAGTACTAAGGCCGTGGTTCATCTCTTTTAAAGCAGATTTTTTGATAAATCTTATTTACACGATGCTGTACTTTCTTTGATGAAATTTTTCGTAAATTTATATTACAAAAATTTTATTCTGTTAAATTCAATTTGTTTTAGTTAAATGGATGTTGATAATTACTTTTGTTTATATCTGAAATAAATTTACATTACAATTGCTGTTTTTCTACGCAAATTCATTGAAACTTTTCCTCTATAAAAATAGAACTGAGAGACAAAATTGAATTTATTTTTGTAACATAAAAACTGATCCGAAATTCTTTTGAAAACAATATTCATTGAAAATAATAAAATTAAATTTTATTATGTGTTAAGTATTTTAACGAAAAAAATAAATAAATAGTAAGATAATTTAAAACTTTCATACGAGTATCATGCGCATCTCTTTTTGTTTAAAGATCATCGGTTATTATTTATTATTTTTTGGAAATTTAAATTCTAGATTTATTTTATTAATAAATGATATTAGTTGAACACAAAAAATAACCCTCACGCGAATTACTTATTATAATTTTTTTTTTTAATGTCT
Organism: Tinea pellionella; assembly: GCA_948150575.1. Lineage (NCBI taxonomy): Eukaryota > Metazoa > Arthropoda > Insecta > Lepidoptera > Tineidae > Tinea > Tinea pellionella. Next base: position 5,887,801 of record OX411259.1, on the reverse strand, counting down.
GTACTTTCTTAAAAAAAAATATTCTATTTTGTGGTTTACGCTCACAATCGTGGCGATGTCAGCCCCATTGAAGATTTAATCTAAAAAAAACACACAATATAAAAGCACAAAAAAGAAAAAAAAATTCCCGTACTAAAATAGTGCTTTTATCACAGGCACTGAGCTCAAACCACGGACCTAGTCTGGGATTATTTTCTACTCGTATTTAATTTTCATAATAATTTAATAAAGGTTTAAATATCCTTAAATAAATCGTTGTTAGCAAACAGTAAACATAAGTTTTGAAAAACACATATTTCTAACAAGTTTATTTGTAAAAGTCCGAAGTGTGTAAGGGTTTAAATTGAGTTTATATGTGACGTGGTGGACCTCTGAACAGAAATAGACTGACTCCCAAACCTATAATTTGACCCGTATAATTACAATGTTGTATTTATTAGCTTAATTATATTTATTATAGACTTTAGTTTTATATTGCTCGATTAATTTGCTATATGTTAACTAATATAGTGAAAGTTAATTAGTACAACTTTTAATTTTGGCGAAAAAACCTAGTCATTCCTATATTAAACGTTAACCCAGTAGTTGGAAGGGATACCGGTGGGAAGATAGAATAGAGAAATTTCGATACGGTTACGTAAGTCGTCAAATAGTTTAGTGGTCAGTGTTTCAGTGGAGCATCTGTCTTTGCGCACAGAGGGTCTGCAATAGTGTGCAAGTTCATTTTTTATATTCAACATTCGTCTTAATAATAAACAAATGTAGTATTTTAATATGCCAGAATCAAATAATTAAAAAACTAATAATTAATAACAAAAATAATAAAACGAGTCTGTCGGAGCAGAACAGTTTAGAAACAGTGTACACTCTTCTCATTATCTCGATTTTCACTTGTCTTGTTGTCTTCGCTCATGGACCGCATTCTTAACATTAGGTGTATTATATAAAAAATATTAATGGTAATAGAGGTCAAAAAGTAACAGGTCAAATGGACCTGTAGAACTGTGTCCTTCTATATGTCAGTCCCGTCACGTATCCCCCGGGTTACTGTCTCTAAATAGGTCAGCACTCGATAAAATGCTAAATTTTTAAGACCACGATGAATTTTACACTTTACCATTGTTTGATTCTTATTTTCTTGTTATTGTTAGACGTTTATGTAAATAATATTTGTGTTACATTGTAATTAATACATTGTTAAACAACATAAATAGGATTAATAAGGCCATAACTTTTCCCTGTACCCGACAAGCTCACAAGAGAGCTGCTGAATCTTCACCGAGCTCAGCCCCGTCTAGTCATTTATACTATAACGAGGCACTGCTGGCTCAACAAACACTTATTCACCATTAATATTACAGACAGCAGCAGTGGTTGCATGGGGGTTGAAGAAACAGTTACACATGTGCTCTTGGAGTGCAGTAGCGAGGACTCTCCCGAAGGTGTGCAGGAACGTGAGAAGAAACGGCCTTCCTGGGAGATATCGGGTGGCTGTGGACCACCTCACGCACAACGAGCAGCCATAACTGCTCAATTGCGGAAAAAGCGCCCGCGAGGAATCTACAATTTACAAGGCCATAAGTAATTGATTTTTTTCTTATATTTAGTAGCTCGTCATGTGACTACATTCCGCCTGATGTTAAGCTAGAATACGATGAGCAGTAAAACTGCTGCCATAGTGAAATTTCTCCATACAGCGGACCACTTCGCTATACTGGCTTGAGGAGATGAACATCAGTCTCCTCACATGCACATGCACTTGACAGAACACACTCCTCTCGCTATATCTGATTATTTACCAATTAATCTCGAAACGCGATAAGGTTACTTCACGAGTGTTACTTGTCATGTCACTTGAAAGTGGGTGGTACTACTTCAGGACGGCAGACTTCACTGGGTTAATAACATTAGTCTGCGTACCATTCTTTAAGCAATGAGAAGGTACCGATTTAACAGTTTGTCCAATTTCGTTGATATATTTCTGGGATACGTGACTTTATGTAGAACAATAATTGAGATAATATAAATAAAACGCATACGAAGTTGCGGGAATAAGCTAGTATATTATCGTTGATTCCATACAGAGAGGTTAATAATTATTATTGAGGAATAGGCGCTCCATAAAAGTTTCATCTTGTTATTATTCTATTCGCATACCTGAATGTTAGATGGATGTCTGAGGCTCTTTCATTGTGTAATAAAGAAACCTATAATATGTATATAAACTATACGGAGGTGTAAAAAGACATACAGCCATCCCGTGAACTAGTAATTTATAGACGATACTGATGCTGTACAAGTATTTCTTAAGAGCTGGATATACGCCGTTGACCTTGCTCGTCCCATATTGATTTATGTAAAAAAAAAAATTGAAAAGTTATTTGAGAAAAATAAACCGAAGATTCCCTAGGTATTGTATTGATAATTTCGTCACGGGTTATGGAGAAAAAAGGTTTTAATCACCTTTAGTTCCAGCGCACTTCACATATATCCCAGCCTTAAGATTATATTTGTAAATAAAAATGCATGGTGTTACATTTGATAGTGGTGGTAGTACCCCAGGATGGCGACAGCGCTAATAACCATCATCAGTCTGCCTGCCACTCTTTAAAACCTTTTATTTTCTACAAATACCAATGCCGGGTTTTTATTTATTTAGACTTACTTCTCTTAAAAATTGCCAAGACCACAAAAAAGTATTTTTTTGGTCACCTAATTACCCACATAGGTCACAAGCAACTTCAAACTTTTAACGCAATATTCTCTCTTACTGCTAACAGAATAAAGCATATTCGTGTATCTAATCTATTTGTTGATGTCGTAGCACCGTTCGAACTTGTAATTAGCTAATAGATCTAATTACTTCTTGTTTTCTGTTCATTACAATTTATTATTCGAATTAAGTATAGGTAGTAAATAAATAAATACAATATCTATGTAAACAAAGTCTACAATTAGAGGTTCGGTTTTTTCTTTTATTAATTTTTGGTTTGTAGAAACTATTTGATTTAACGGCTGAGATAATGAAACGACGTTCCGCCGATGCCATGACCGCGATCACACTGAAACCTGTCAATATATACCCTCTCAACGCCCTCTACCGGCATCTAAAGTTTTCAAGGCATAGTTCGGTCGACCAATCATAGCGTCGTATATTAATTAGCTTACATTATAGAAATCATCTAATAGTACTCGAACAATTGATTACATTTTCTATGCGCCGACATGTTTATTTTTTACTATCATTATTTGTTTATTACTACATTATTTACTTATTTATTTTATTTTTATTAAAAACCAAATGGTACAGAAATTCTAATTTTTCCAAAATGACATAAGCTTAAGATCATTTGTATTTTTTTTGAAAATGATTTATATGTTAAATTATGATGAAAATTTAACAGAAAAAATATCAACGTTCTGTTTTTAATAGTGATGGCACACTAAGGAGGATTATTAGCTCGAGTCTAGAAGTATCGTAGTTGGTATTAGAGCAATGATTCATCTCCTCGAGGCGGCATAGTGGGGGTGACTGCTGCCATTAACCTGAGCCATAGCAGACTGTGGTCACATCCCATCTTTCTAAAGATTTGTTTATGTTAAAATTATATTTTTGTTGTATTTTCTTATACGGGAAACTTTTTTCAAATTGAAAAGGTACACCACACTATCCCGGCACATATGTATAGTCTACAGTGTATTTATTGTACAGTTACGCAAGACTCACAAACAATTTTATCGATTTTAACTTCAAAAACATAGGATTTTCATACAACATTTCAACCCTTCCTACATCCCCTGAAGCTATATTTCAAGTTTGTAGGCTTTATAGTTCCTGAAATTTCACGTTTGATGGGTGAGGGTTCATCAGGGTTCGCTTTTATTTACCTACCTTAAAAATAAATTACTTCGATAATCGAGAAGAGTGTGCTCGCCAATCTGACGGCGCGCATTCGTCTCCTTAAGCCGGCATAATGGAGACGACTGCTAACTTCTGTTCGTGAACTCTAGCAGAGTTTCAGGCAGGCAGACATCTTAAATATTTTTTATAAATAAATAAATAATTTATCGTTATTATTTAAATTATTTGCTAAAGTAAGATGACACCATTAAAAAATGGTATATAACATTTTATTCAGTTGCAAAATTATAATAAAAACTGAATAAAAAAATATACCAAAAATTAATAAATTATTTAGTTTGAATTTTGCTTTATTTCTGTAACTAATAATATTATTACAAATGATTAACAGTATTGTCAGTTTTCTTTTCTTTATTATTATTTTTTTTTAGTTTTTTTATGTATTTTTTTTTGAGTTATACTTATGTTTAAAATTTTATTTTTTTTGTGATTTATTTTTGTGTCAATTTTTAGTTTTTCTTTGTACAACTACTCATCACATATACCGTGAAGCCTATCATTAGCCTTATTTTTATAAACTAAGTTTTTTTTTTGTTATACTCTAGGTTTACGCTGTTGGCTTTTAAAATAAATAAATAAATAACGAAAAAAAACGGGCAAAAAATGTACACATTACATTTATTTTTATAGAATTTCTAAACAAAAAACAGAATTTAATTTCCAAGTAATGCAAAATGTAAAAGGATTTTGATAAAAATAATTCTAAATTCATCCCAATCAAAAACAATTTAATTAAAATTCCATTGAAACTTATGAAAGTTCACACTTATGCAATATGGCGGGGTTCACTGCACTTCCTGCACCGCTGTTGTAACTTAATTTTTACACTGAATTTAAAATTCTTTTCAACGTTGAATAGCCCCCTCTCATTGGTAGAGTAAATTTAATTTCCGTCTGGAAACATCGCTTTTCATCTACTAAGAAATATATATGAACAACTTTATATTAATTTTTGAGGCTACGGAGGTCTTACGAGGAGATCTGAATGCCTGAAATACTAAAAGCTTAAGACATACGCCTTGTCTGGTTTTTGGGAATTCGGTATTTGATACTCTCTCAACTACTACTCAACAGATATACATATGTATACTTATATATGTATGTGAGAAGGATTCTCTCGACACTGCTTAACACCAGGCAGGGTGTGGTCAAACGCTTGCCTATTAAGCATAAAAAAAAAAAAAAAAAAAAACACTATCCACGAAAAAATGCAAGAAAACGGTGTACCTAGTCCAAATTAATTTAGACAACGATATCGACTTTCGGGGCTAACTTTTCTCCTCCTCCTCTAACCTTAGAATTCTTAGATTAATTTTTATTATTAGTACCTCATTTCATTAAGGATACATTAAATTATTACTGGCCGAAGCTCTTTTTTTAATTTGATGTCTAGAAATTTATTGGGAATTACTCAAAAACAAGACAAATTATTCCTGAAAATTTGTGAATATCTGGTTATAAAGTTTAATTCTTTCTATGATTTTTTTATATAACAGAAGTCACGTGATTATAGTGTTGTGTAGGTCGATTCTAGTAGTAGGTACTGGTGCAGGGTGGATTTAGCCTGTAGGAAAACCGAAGCATAAAAATCTCAAGAGTTCAAAACATCACTTTTTTATTTTATGTTGTTGTTTTATTCAGGGAAAAGAGATCGTTGCCCATGCAGCATTACCGATATTGTTCGATACGTGTGCTGGGCAAACGGCAAACTGTAACAATAAATAATTATATTTAAATTACAATAATAATTCTAGTTTTTATTTTAATATTGAAAAAATACATTTCTTTACCTAGCTTAATAAATGCATTATTCTTTAGTAAAAAAAGTCTAGGGTCAACGCTCTAAAATTTTCATCGCTTGTCGAGTAACGTGAGCGATCGAAAACGAAGCGATGCGACGAACGACGTGACACATCAATCACTAACAAATGTTAACGAAAATCGTGCTAAAGAAAATCTTCGTCTAATCGAAAATATTTTTGTGAAAATATTACTTAGATTGACTTGCCGCTTTGACTATATTTCCAAATACTGGATAAAATAAATACAGCAGTCTGTCTACCACTCTTAAATAAATATTTAAGATTAATGAATTAAATGTATAGGTGTAGTAGTTTTTCGATTCAACTAAGGTCATAGATATTGACTTGTAGTGACTAAATTAAAATATTTTGACTAAATTAGTCGTTGAATCGTATCCGTAGAAACACTAAGGACATTCGTAGTAGTGAGTTTTTACGGTAGATCAACATGCAAACACATGTAAGTAGTAGTCTTAGTAGCTTCTGCTATGCCGGCTTGAGGAGACATACCTCATCCATTCACATGGCACACTCCTCTCGTTATACTCGGCTCCTCCTAGGTCACTTCACGGGTGTTACGCTTGAAAGTGGTGGTATTATCTTAGAACCGGGTTAATAGCCATCATCAGTCTGCCTACCACTTCCAAGCTGAACCTGAAACACGACTACTTCACTTCACGTGTTACATTTGTAAGTGGTATTATTATTTATTATTCGTATTAATTAATAGAAACCTTATTTCAAAGGCAAATTTCAATACAATATTTAGATGTATAATGAAGTAGTTAAAATTATAATTTATAAGGACATAATAATGACTTTTCAAATGAAACGCAGGTGTAGAAGCCATAAGCAAAACTCCTTTGATCTCTCGAAACTCTAACAAGAATATTCATAGTTCACACCAATAATGGGCCACATTTGCTTTGGCACCTGGCTCACCTTGACTTTTGCAAAAGTTTCTCCCATATTGCAAAATGTTTATTGCTCCATATACTCCGATAAATAAATAATACTAGTTATTGTCCTCGATTTGGTATGTGTATAATTAATATTACGAATTATGTTTTAAGTATCAGGTTTTTGCAATCTATATTTTTGCCAAATTTTATCGAAATCTGTTCAGCCGTTTAGGTGTAAAAAGGTAACAAATAGACAGAGTTACTTATAATTAGTATAGGAGTATAGATATACAGTTTGGTTCAGAACTGTGAACAGCGACCGTGGTCTAGTGCTAAGACGCGTGAACTCACGATCAATGAGTCCCGTGTTCGAACCTCGCTAAATTTTGACCGGTACCAATGTAACTTTGGTCGTTTGGTGCCTATAGGCACTATTAAAGAGTGGTAGGCAGACTGATGATGGTTATTCGCCCAGTCTGCCGTCCTGGGGCAGTACCACCACTTTCGAATGTAACACCCGTGAAGTGACCTTGTCGCGTTTCGGGAATAGTTTGAAAGTAGCCAGATATAACTACACGAGTATGGACTGTCAATCTGGATGGTACATGCTCGTCTCTTCAAGCCGGCATAGTGGAGGCGACTGCTGTCTGTATAGATTTCTCCGTAGTAGCAGTTGTTTCCATTCATGGACCGCACTCTAGCATTACATCAGGCGGAGTATGTGACATGCCGAGCTACGAGTACAATAAAAAAACTAACCCTGTAAAGAAACACAAGGGCCTCTGGTCGCGTTTTTAGATTAAATTGGAAGTAGCCAGGTTTATGTAGTCAGGTGGAGTGCAGTCACAATAAGAAAAAAATCTATTTTGCCTCTTTCACACTACAATTGTGAAATAGGACTACACTTTTGAAAATGTTTCATCTATTTCATTAGTATAAAAATACGAAAATGTTTCTAGTAATAACTGTATTATTTATATACTAAACTAAATGTATTTAAAAAGCAATTGCGGTAATTTAGCAGTTTCACGAACCAGCTATTCATGTTTTAAACATGCATGCAGCAAAATATACTGCGACAAATGAAACTCAGAATCATCGGAAACAAAATTTAAAAAACATTTTTTTTTATTAATTTTGATGTGCAACTAGAAACTAATTTTTTTTTCATGCTGTAACGACAGAATATATATACTAGTTTTTTTAATAGTCGCTCCTGTCTAGACAGTAGTTGCCTCCGCTATGCCGGCTTGAGTAGACGTATGTCCATCATCATGTTATTGAACAGGTCATACTCCTCTCGCTATACCCGGCTGCTTCCAAAGACTTTTGAAACGCGACTAGTACTCTTGACCGTACAACCCCAGGACCATAGACTGGGCTAATAACCATCATCAATCTATAGACACTGAACAACTAAAGTATCGACAAGAATTTTTGAGATATGAATACGGGTCTCTTCGAAGGTGAGTCCTCACCTTGTACCTAGACCTGCTAGACCAAAGGCGCTCATAATTACCTTGTTATACATAAATGTAACAAAAAAATTCACATATTGGAATTCAAATCCCTGACAACTATAGTGCAACGGGTAAAGCATAAACAAAAGTGCAAATCTGCGAATTTAACGATTTTCTCTTTTTTTTTATTGCACGTTCCAGAAACGTCAGTAAAGTTATTACGTTAGGAAGTTAACGTAAAATTGTTCTGGCTTAAAAATTGTGTCAATTTTACTTATCAAACTTAAATAATGAATACAGCTGTTTTTGTTTATATAATTGACTAAAGTATTTATTTTTTAATAGCAACAAACATGTATCAGTTATTTTTTATTTATTTTTGGCATATTAAAATTATACATGTACTTAGATATTAAACTACAATAGAACAAATCAACATGCATCTCCACTATTTGCACAGATGTCCTTTATCGCGGAAAAGCTTTATTCAGAAGTTGTACACATTATAAATAAATCTCAAAAACACGCAATGAAAATGCAGCGATTGACATACGACTGGTGTCGCGATCTTTCAACTCACCGCTAATCAACGGCACTCTTTTGTACTAGTTCATTGCGGTTTTATTTATTACAGAGAAACGTGTGCGGGCAGCTGTCGCCTCCACTATGCCGGCTTGAGGAGACGAGCCTGTACCATTATCATCATACACATACATCATACACATACATCATACAACATCAAATATAATTCAATTGTTTATTTGTCCCGGACACAGTTTAAATCGCTCAATTTGTTGCAAATTGCGTCGAGGTTTAATGCACTTCTAACGTAAGATATTAAGCAATTGTCTGTGTCTTAATATATCTAAACGCTAACATAAATCTATAGCAGGCCTTACTTATCGCATACACGTGTATTGAAAAGTTTTACACATGGACCAGAATTCAAAGTTGTGAATATGATAAACGGGTACTAGTTTACAAGTTGAGAGAAAATCTTCTAGAACAATTTCCTTTGTGTAATGTCCTGCTATATTAATGTACTTTATGTATTATATTTATATAGAATGCAGGGCAACGTAGATGTTAAACGAAAAGAATTTAATAAATATTATCATCTATTTACTTTTTTAACGTGGAGAAATTGGCTCGCATATAACAATACACCGCCCGATGTAAAGCTGGAGAGCAGTCCATGAACGGAAACAACTAAAACTACAGGCAGCAGTCGCCTCCACTATACCGCCTTGAGGAGACGAATGTGCACCATCCAGATTGACAGTGCATACTCGTCTCGTTATACCTGGCTACTTCCAAATAAGGCTAATAGCCATCATCAGTCTGCCTACCACTTTGATAGTGCTTATAGGTATGGTCATAATTTAGTACGTTTGGGTTTGAACACGGGTCTCATCGACCACGCTAGACCACGGTCGATCACAAGGTCATGCTCAATCCTCAATCCCACGGTCAAGAAAGGTCAACAAGGTTTACCGATTAAAATCCCGGTTTTCCTCAACGGTTACCAAAGTGGTAGGGGATTGGGTACATGTTATGAATAAACCAATCTCTCAACAGTGACAAGCCTGGTATTATGGCCTCATCTTAATGTAGATTGTCTACCTGATCATGCATATCAATGTATATTTAACTTTATATTTTTTAAAAACTTTTACCTTAATTAAAGTAATACATTCTAATACTAATTGCAACAAAAGAAAACTATATTCAAAATAGAAGTGAACAAACTTAGGATTATGATCAAAATGTAAATTTATACAAGTCTGCATCAAATTTAGCGGAACTTCGCATCCGCAGTAAGTTACCATAATTTCATGGACTCAGCTTATAAATTGGCTAACAACTCGGTTTTGGAATATTATATTTAATTTCTAAGATGTATTCACATTAAGGCATTGAATAATGTATTAATTTAGTTGTAAATTACAACTTGCTATTGTGTTACCTTTCCTAGGATTACTTTACATTTTTTATGAAAGCTCGACGTGTGACCAACTCTATCTGATGTTAAGTTACAGTGCAATACGGGAACGGCAAAAACTGCTACTACAGAGAAGTTTCTGCAGACAGTAGTCGTTTCCGATATGCCGGCTTGATCAAATTGCATCGTCCAGGTTGACAGAACACTATAATGAATAACTGGCTACTTCTGACCTGATTCCGAAACGCTGCATGGTTACTTCTCGAAAACTGTCTAAAAACGTTTAACTTTTAAAATGTTTTTGTTTACCTATTTTTGGACAGTGAAAATTTCTTTAAAAATCGCCTGGCAAGAGGCGATAAACTTGGAATAGCGTAACATTGATTTAAGTCTAGAAATATAAAACTATTTATGTTAACAATTTGGTTCGTTAAACAGTTTATTCACGTGACATTAATCGGACAAAGGGTTAATCCTTCGGCGCCAATAACAAACATCATGTACCCTAATAACAGTAAGTGGAATAATAAGGAAGTCCGAATACCACGATTAAATAAGAGCTCTATTCATTATATGTACAGGATGTCAAAAGACAGACAACAATCTCTTTAACCACGTGTAACACTATTAATACTTAAAAGAGTGGTAGGCAGACTGATGGTGGTTATTAGCCCAGTCAGCCGTCCTGGGGTAGTACAACCACTTTCGAATGTAACATCCGTGAAGTGACCTTGTCGCATTTCGGAACAGTTTGGAAGTAACCAAGTATAACGAGAGGAGTGTGCATTGTCAATCTGGATAGTGCACATTCGTCTCCTCGAGCCGGAGCAGAGGCGACTGCTGCCTATAGAAATTTATCTGTAGTAGCAGTTGTTTTTGTTCATGGACCGCACTCTTGCTTTACATCAGGCGGAGTGTTGTCATATGCCGAGTTATAATAGCTTAGTTATCTTTTATATAATAGTTAGCTTTTTTAAGATTTTCAAGACGCAATATCATAATTACAACGTTAAGACAAGCGAGCTCGACCATCTATCAGCTGTTAGATGAATGACGAGACCCTCGCGTCACTTCACTACTTTTAAACTGATCCCGAAACTCGAAATTCGCGGGGCTTATACTTGAAAGTAAAGTTACTACCCCAAGACGGCAACGTGGTCTAATCACCATCAGCAGGCTGCCAAATGTAATATAATTATATCATATTATATAGATATATATAGTGATATAATGAGAAATCAACCCTCGTATCACGTTTCCCCGGAATTAACTAACCAATAGACATGACCTTTGCGTGATGTTTCAACGATACAACCTCGGACGCAACAGTAATGAATCCTTTCAACCATTACTGATTCATACGCCACTGAAAATACCACGATGTGCTTACTGTTGAGTAAGTAAATTATTTATCACCATATAGTTTTAGCTGTAAAATTAACACTAAACGGGGCTGGTCTCTGAGACACATGGAAATCTAGTTCAGGTACCAGTGGGCTACGCTATTGCTCTTGAATTTATGCCTTAGAAGACTATTTACTTACTTTTTACTTTTTTTAAAAATATTTATTTTATTTTTATTTATTTGTCCTGTATTCAAAGTGCACTGTATCAACAAGTTTGGAGACTGTATCTCCAATGGCAGTGTTTCTTCTTTCTTATTAATTTTGTAAATATAAAATTGTATCTAAATGTAGTTCGTAAATGTAAATTAGGCTGTGTTTTCTGGCAAATAAATAGGCTATATTTTATTATTGTTTTTATATTATTGATCGCTTTTTACTGAAATAAAGCCCCTGAAAGTACTACGATATTTGTGGTAAAAGTCAGAACTATACATTATTTAAGATACTTTGTTTTAACCTTAATATAAGGAAACTATATGTAAAATAAAACGTTTAAAATTATATATTTAGATATTTAAAAAAAATTTCGTTACAAAATTGTTTTCAGAAATTAGGGTCACTGGTATAGATATGGTTAATAAATGGTTAACGCAAAAGCAACGACCATGACTCGTGTACGAAGCGCGTTGCGCAAATAAAATAATTCCGATACCTTGACACGAGCAGACGCTATTTCGTCGGAATTCATAAAATCGTATTTCCGGCCAGTGTTGAAAGGTTTTTCTATCTGCGAACATCGGTAGCGAGGGCACTAATAAACAATTGAAATTCTGTGCGATCCTGACCAATTTTATCTTGCTTTTTTTGCAACCAGTACGAATTTAAAGTACGCTTTTTAAAACATCCGATATTATTAAAGATGTCTGGGCTTTACAAACGTGCAAAACGCAGAGATAAGCTGTACTAATATTAAAATGTAATTGACATCCATAAAGTGACCGTAAAGTAAGTCGAGTTTGTCAGCCAGGCACATACTCGTCTCACCAAACCGGCATAGCGGGGACAACTGTTGTCTGTAGATTTTTGTAAATGGATATCATTATTTTTTCTGTTGAATTATTTTATATTTATGTATAACACTGACACACCAGATCCGATACTGATCTATACTTTTTTTTCTTTTTAATCATATTTATAATTTTGTCGTTTCGACCGGGAATCGAACCAGGTGGGGTAGGTGCCACAATCCCTGCGCCACTGACGCCGTTCTATAATAAGAACATTATTACGGTAAAGTTAGGAACCTAAACAAAGTTAAAGTTAGTCAATATTGGTCTACGACAAACAAATTAGATACTACTAGCGTTAGACTACATTAGAGAACGATAATCGAAGCGATTAGGAAAACGAAATCAGATAAACATTCAAAGCTTCAATCACGCTGTTCGTTTTACATAGCCCCTAGTGAAGTGTAGTGCTAGGTAGGTATAAATATATCAAAACTAATTTTTTTGGGATAGTTTTGTAAAAAAAAGTGTCGATTTCGAAATTAGAGGCAGTTTCCTACAACCTTTGTTCCGGAACTTTGGCCCTATCTCGTTCCCTTTCGGAGATATCACGTTTCGGAATCGGACGGAACGGACTTTCGGAACATGTCGAGATTTTCCCGAAGTCGCATGGGCTCCCCCTATACACCCCGAAAGCTTCATCGCGCGACGACGTGTACTAACACCACTTTGTTTCATCAATATAAAATTGTACGAATTACTTGGCTATGGCCCTACTTATCTAATCTTTAGCATAACAATGTCGTGTTATCACCACAGTACAAATACAATGTAAGGATATGTTCTTCTGGACTTACTGAAGCCCAAATAATGTCCAGATTTAAAAGAATGGTTGTAGAACTATAGCTACAAGCATTTAGTTAACACACTGGACGGACTCTAATCAGAGAGGCAGTCCCTTGTTCGTCAAACATATTTTCGCCAGTCAATTTTTTATATTAGTTGGCAATTTATTATAAATGATTGGGGTGTAATGCAGCCTTACCCTCAGATAGATAGACACAAGTCCCAAGTAGATAATTAGTTATATAAAACATTAGAACTGGGTCAGACTCAATCTGTTAGAATAAAAGCCTTCTTGTGTACTGAGAAGTTAACCTGTCGTTAGTTCTAAGCACTCCGAGGGCTGTTTAACTTTCTTCTAATGGATTTTATTCTTCAACGTGTATAAAAATTTAAGTTCTTAATTTTCTCTTGTATCTGTTTCTAGTAGCATTACCACTTTTGTAGCAGAGTGGTGAGCGTGCCATTATGTTGAACAGTAACAACTGCTACTACAGATAAATTTCCACAGGCAGCAATCGCAGAATGTGCCATCCAGATTGACAGTGCGACATATGGGTGTTATAATACTCGTACATTCTAAAGTGGTCGCGTAACGGACCCAGAACGGCAGACTGGGCTAATAACCAGCATCAGTCTGCCTACCACTCTTGAGTTATTTTCACTATTAGTATAGATAATGTTTAGGCGTAAAATGGTCATTGTTTGAAGTATTTTTCTAAAATAGATTTTTTTCTTTCAAACGAACAAATGGGATCCAATTGGGTTTATTTGTTAAACTATGCAAGCGGAAGAAATTGCGTCCCGCAAATGGGCAATTTGCTGCTATTTGGCAAATATAATTGGCGTGCACAGCCACAAAATGGGGCTTTTTGCTGCGGTGTAGAGTAATGTGGGAGATTAATTTACAAACGACCCCATGAGATTATGGATTTTGGCACATGACATGAATAATTTAATATCATATTTTGTTTTATTAACTTGGTGTGATTGTTTTATTATCAACACTAAATTTAAATGATGAAATTATGTTATTTTAAAGTATTCATTGTTTGTATTAATTTAATTAACCAGCCTATTTAAATTTATTGAGGAAAATAAACTTTTATATAGAATATATTTCATCAAATTCTTATATTATTGAATGAATTTATCCCACAGAAGATACCCAGTGTTAAATGTATATTAGGAGAAGGACATATTAGACCTAGACCTAAAATAAATACCAATTATATTTCTTTCAATCAGAAATCTAATTCGGGATCTTCGCTTGACTAGTGCGTCAGACAGAAGACAACGTTTTATTTTGGCCCTGAGAGACAGGCGAGAGGCGATTTTATACTGCGAGCCTACGTCAATTATATATCTATGTATTTTTTTTAATGCCTGCTTGTATCACGTCTAGTTACATTGGTACTGGCCAGATTTTTTTGCGGTTTGAACGCGGGTCTCTTTAATTGTGAGGTCCGTCCTCTACGACCACGGCCGCTCTAAATTAAATTCTGAATTGAATTAAGTTTTAAAATTAGGTAACTAGTAATATATTTCTACAAACAAAGAAAGATCAAATTGTATTAAATGTAGCAGAGTGTTATCGAACAAATTCGTTGAAGCGTTCACTGTTAATTAACGAACGGACTTTCGTTAAATTTTAATTAATAGGATATCGATAACTCTCCAAGAATAAGATAGAATAATAATTCGTTAAGATTCTTCTGTAATTAATGTAAAGTTGAAATTGACAATAGGTTTTTGTTATGTACAAAGTAATTGGCTCAAAATTAATTATTACTTTAAACTATTATATGTTTTCCTTTTTCTTTAAAGTCAACTTTGAAAAGGAATTGTAACAGTTTTGATTTGCAACAGTTCCCAAATTAAAGAGTGGCAAGCGGATAATTTTTTTTTCTTAATTTAAAATTCAGTTTTTTTGTGTTAATTACACTAATTATAGCCCACAGATAAGTTTCCGATTTTCTTATGGCTGTCTACTCGCCCTACACCTTTCTAAAGCCTCTGTAGAATCAGACGATGATTATTACCCGTTAGGTACCATAATACCCGTAAAACGAAGCAGCTGGGTATACAGAGGACTATGACGATGCATGCGTCTCTGTTAGCCGGCGTAGTGGAGGCGACTCTGTCTGCAGACATTTCTCTGTGACGGCATTTATGTCATTTGCACTTATCTATTTCAATATTTATAAGGTTTATTTTAACTAGTTCTACACGTATTATCTAAAAAAACATAATTTCATGACTGAAGTATATGTGTCTATTAAGATTTTTCTTTGTACAAACATTGTTATGAAATATCATAAAATAACTTTCCATGATCCGAATTAGGCCTTTCTTCATATCGAAGCATGAATGATTTATATTTCATATTACGAGATCAGAATCACCAACAAACTAAATTAATAACAGAAATATTATTTGAATATCAGAGAGAAATATCTACTACCTAACTACTACTACTGACCTACATTTGTCAAATCCTCTGATGGAAATATTATTTTTATTTTTTTAAAATTTCACCTTTTTTATTTTTTTAATGTTAAGCTAGAGTGCAATCTATGAACGGTGACAACTGCTACCACACAAATATCTGCTGGTAGCAGTCGCCTCCACTATGCCGGCTTAATAAAACGAACGAATAAGATAGGTAAATAAATAATTCGTCTAAGTAATCTCATTGAAAATAGAAGCTCAGGATAAATGAGAATTAGGTATTTTAAGCAGAAAATTAATATCTTTGAGCTTTAAATTGCGGTACTGATCCTACTTCGGCGTGGTTAATCCTATAGCGAAACGCTCATTACTTGCTTAATCAGGGTGATTAGAACAAATTAATTATACTTGATAAACTAAACATCTCCAGAACAAGGTGCGAAACACTTTTTCAGGTGATCAAGCAAATAGCTTCATTAAAAATAGCATTTATCAATTTCAAATTTAAATCGTGAGTTTTCATTTTCCCCCTAAAACACCTTCAAAAGTTTTGGTAAATATTTTACCATTTTAGAAGCTAGTTTGTACTTCACTGAGACTTGACTGTTTTGCGTAAGGAATGGTCGTCTAAAGTTTATATTTTTCTAAATTGACTTATGTTTAAAATGCATTGTAATGAAAAAATACTTAACATCATCTTAGCGGCCGTGGTCTAGCGGTAAGACGCGTGAACTCACGATCTGTGAGACCCGTGTTCGAACCTCGCTAATTCTGACCGGTACCAATGTAACTTTGTTATATGTACTTTGGTCGCTCAGTGCCTATAGGCACTATTAAAGAGTGGTAGGCAGACTGACGATGGTTATTTGTCCAGTCTGCCAGTTCGAATGTAACACCCGTGAAGTGACCTGGTCGCTTTTCGGGAATAGTTTGAAAGTAGCCAGGTATAACGAGAGGAGTGTGCACTGTTAATATAGATGGTATATGCTCGTCTCCTCGGCATAGTGGAGGCGACTGCTGCCCGCACAGGTTTCTCTGTAGTAGCAGTTGTTTCCATTCATGCACCGCACTCTAGCTTTACATCAGGCTGAGTGTTGTCATATGCCGAGCTACAATAAAAAAAATAGATAATTTGAATCATATTTAGGAATTTGTGTTAAATAAACACAATTGGGTTTATATATTATATAACGATCTCACTTTTATGAAAACCGTTATTGATTTTTGATATTAAATCGATTATTTTCGGAAGGCGTCTCTAATTTATTATTCATTGTCGCTTGTCAGTTTTACTTAACACAAATAAAGGGTAAAATTGAATTATGTCTTTGAATTTTATTTCTAAACAAGGGCGTCCGTGGCGTGAACTCACAGCCGGTGAAAATCGCGTTCAAATATCACTAAATTCGGACCGGTTTCAATGTGTATATGTACTTTGTTTGATCTATGCCTATAAAATAAGGACTAGTTATTATAGGTAATAATCATAAAACAGAGATGAGTAGTGTTGATTAACATGATAATAATAATAATACTATATTGCACAAAATATAAATAAATATTGCAAAAGTCGAACTTAATGCCTTAAAGTGAAAGCCAACACCTGAGCGTCCATACATTTTGTTTTACCACATTGTTCGAAGCACAGCAGATTTATGTTAAAATTAAGTAATTTGATAACTTTCTCAGCACTAATTATTATCGCAAATCAATATAATAAACAAATAGCTACGGCACAGAATATATAAAATGCATTTTAAATGTTTTAAACATATTAATTATATTTCAAAATTTTATAGTGATTTGCGATAATAATTAGTGCTAAGAAAGTTATTAAATTACTTAATTTCAACATAAATCTGCTATGCTTCGAACATATGGTAACACAAAATGCATGGACGCTCAGGGTGTTGGCTTTCACCTTAAAGCGTTTTCTACCAATTAACCTTTGGGCGATGTTAAAGTGATTGTAGTGCAGAAAAAATACTGAAATTATTAATCAAAATAAAGCAAATCTGTCTTGATAGGGCGTTATTTCGATTTGGACAAAAATCTCCTTGAAAGATTTGTATTAATATGCGTCCTTCGTAATTCATCTGACATGTTCGTAATAGAATTTCGTTGTTTTCAATTAATTTAATTCCGTTCTCGTTAAAAGAAGATTCCTCATATCACTGCACAACTTTATGATGGAAAGAGAAAAATTCTTTAGGAACTTGTTATAAAAAGGAATCCAATAAAAAGTTGTTAGGAAATTCGTTGTTTCCCGGGACAAAGCTATTTACTGAACACAATTCGAGTTGGTCAATTGTTGTTAAAACCCAATAGGTATGTGAAACACAAAACTGCTCGTACATTTTGGAATGAAAGCAATAAAAGTTACGACGTTCTACCATTCGTCGTTCACTATCACCGCTAAAGTTTTGTTTGTTTTGATCACTTTCCAATAACATCTTTTTCTCATGTTTGATGTGTCTTTGTTAGATAAAGGAATGTCGCATTATGTGTCCAAATTGTTATTTAGTTATTTCGACAAAACAAAAGAAACATTTCTTTCAACTATTTAAGTAATATTTTTACATTGATTGTTTAGAACAGATTTCTTCATCTTTTTTGTTGTTTAAATTTATGTTAGATCACATTTTACATAAAACAAATTCACACGCCTCTTGATAATTTATTGTTCAATAATACATCTTTTCTCCTTAAGATGGCGCTAGAATCGACGCTAACAAAAATGTTGTATATGTTGTATGGCAATAAGAATTAAATTAAAATTAAGGTTTAATTCTTCTTAATGTTTGCTAAACATTTGTTTCATTAAAGTGCAAGAGATATTATGATTAATTTATATTCGAATGCTGGATTTGTTATCATGAAGTTATGATGAAAATTTAACTGAATCTTTTTTTCTATTCAGTTTTAATCATAAACAAAATTTGTATTCAAGGATCATTATTTCTAAGAACGAAGTAACACGGTTAATTAGGTATTTTAAATTCAAAAGAAAAAAAAATACTAGAAAACGTATTTAAAATTTACCAATTTAGGTATAATCTTTTTATCGTCAAGCTAACAACATTAGGTGAATTTACGAGGTAATTTCGCATTTTTAATGTCACCGAAAATAATGAGTTCATTGTGTAAGAAATGAAATGTTCTGAATTCCGGATTATGGAATGTGTAAAATCCTTAATTAAATTTGTAATTAAAATTCTTTAATAATAAGTTCTGAAACTAATTTTCATTATCTATTAATATTTAGATTAGATATATATTAATAGATTAATCGAGTGATCATTTTGAAATTAAATCTATTTAAATAAAAATCAGGCACATGTTTAAGCAATAATTTTGTACAAAGCGTTTAGTTTGTGTTTATTTCATTAATTTAAAAATAAATTTGCACGCCAAAGTTTTCATGCAGAGCATACCTAATATTAAGAACCTGAAGAAGAAGAAAGAAAAAAAAACTGTAAAATTAATAAATAAAAAAAAAAAGTTTAATAACAGTATAATTTTTATACTTAATACTTTATTTTCCTTTAATAAAAAGACTTACTAATTTAACGACAATGTTATTAAATAAGATTTTTTAATAATAGCACAGCTCATTGTAGAAATTTTACAGTTTCATATAAATTTAATCAAGTTTAATAAAGTCTACCGTATTACTATAAAACTTGGGTTTATAAAAACACGTCCCGAAATTTAATTTTGTTGTTCAACAATAAAAAGCTCATTAAGTTTGGATATTATACGCACGCATACCTTTTTTTAAAATATGGTAATATTGGGTAAAGTAAATCATTTTTTTAATTACGTAATTTTTTATTAGGAACAGGAAAAGAAACACAAATAACAACGGTCATAATTATAGATATCTCAAGGTATATACGCATACGACTATGCAAGCGATAGCTAGCTATAATAATGCAAATATTAGTTTACTAGTTTCTATGTATTATTTTATATATAGAAAACATTCGTAAACTATTTGCAACCTCAATTTTGTTTTAAATTCACTTAAGTCTAACCTTATTTTGAAGCTTATTGCATTCTTTTGCGAAGTTCGTACGTAGAAATTTTCAGTGTACCGTAAAACGAAAGGGAAGAAAAACCAGCCGAGTGTTTACTAACATCAAGGAGCTTAGTGGCGAAATATGTGGAAAATTTCTTTACCAATTTCTAAATGTAGTTGTGAAAAAGTAGTTCTAATCATATTTTAATATTAGGGGTCTAAATTAAGTATTTGTTTAGAGCAACCGTGGTCTCGCAATCAACGAGACCAGTGTTCAAACCTCGCTAAATTTTCACCGGTACCAATGTAACTATGTTGTATGTACTTTGGTCTCTTAGTGCCTGTAGCATTAATTAAAGAGTGCTAAGCAGATTTATCATGCTTATTATCCAGTCTACCGGCCTGGTCTTGTTGAATTTTAGGATCAGTGATGTACTGTAAAAAAGTACACAAAGCAACAATCATCAGCTAAAACGTAGGATTAGTTTACAAATGAGACTTTTCAGTTTGATAGCGACAAACAAATATAAAATTAAGGTGTGTACAGCAATGTATAAATATATTTTATTTTATAGTAACCACAGTCCACAGCCTGCAGTGTTTCTCATTATTTTAACCAAGCAGAATTAAATCCTTAGTTTAATAATATGATACGTATTTAATAAGATAATGTATACAATAAATTAGATAAAAGCCAGCTCAATATTATAATGTATATTAAATTATAAAAAACAATAAGTAAAAAAAAAGATCTAAGAGAGCAGCATTTCACACAGACCCACCATACTTAATAACTCATAAGAGTAATTCTCGCTTAGCTAGCTCGTTACTTATGAAAAACACGAACTGAGTGTAAAATAATAAAAATGAGACGAGAGGAAAGTCCCTGGTTAATTTAGTCTCGACGTAAATTGCTTAGAATAAATCTTCTTAGGTTACATTTATATATGTTTATGCGCCATTTTTACACAACTCATTTCCACAATTTTTCATAATTTTTATTATTTTGACATCGCTATTTAATAAGTATTTATAACATAGATACTGAGCGACTAAAATAACAATATATTTATTATAGTGACTCGACATTTCGTCTAATCTTCATCTTCCCTATGCCGGATTCAAGAAACCAAAGTACACCATCCGCTACTTCCAAGGTTATCCCGAAACGCGACTACGCATTGCTATCATTTTGTAGTTTGACCAGGCCACGATTGCTACAAAAATATAATTATACGAGTATATCTAAGCAAACATACATAAACAAAGCACAAAAGGAATCGCCTACATGCAGCAGTCGCCTCTACTATGCCGTCGTGGCGATCGTTTGATGATACATGTGCCGTCCAGGTTTTGATAGGGCAGACTTATCTCAAACTATTTCACGTGTGTTACCGGGGTAGTAGAACATTGAAGGTGGTAAATAAACAATTGTATTAAAATATTTTGTGCTAATATAACTCACCTTGAACTAAACTAAACGAAACCAAACTAAAGTTATCCCTCTTACAGTTAATTGATCATTGTTATTTATTTTAAATTTTATAGATTATAAGAATTTTCCTATTAAATAAAAACACGTTGCTTTGTTCCCATAATTATAATTACCCAGAGCGCGACGTCAAAGAGCCTTTCTCTTTATACGTGCAATTTCAATCAATTTAAACTTAATCACTAATATTAGGTACTATAAAATTTCTGTCGTGAACATTCCGGAAGCAAAAATCCTTCTTAAATTAACTGAAATTTCTATAATACTTTATAAGTGGTTATTAGTCAAATACACAGGTACAACGAGAGGGATATGCATTGTCAACTTCGATGACACACATTCGTCTCCTCAAGTTAGCATAGTGAAGGTGACTGCTGCGTGCAGAAATTTTTGTGTGGTAACAGCTGTTTTTGTTCATGGACCGCACTCTAGCTTATTACTAAGCGGAGTGTTATCTATCATAAATGTACTATTAAAATAATAATATTATAATATAATAATATGGGCTGTTCAAATAAAAGTTCAAATTTATTTTTAGAGGTAGGTCAGCGTGCATTCGCTCCGCAAAATACCTGAATAGAGCATATCAAAATGTAAGAGTTGCAAATGTAAGGGGTTACGGGAAATAAAATCCTAACCACGAAAATTGTGGAATTGAAGTTGAATAAAATTGCTATAATATCATGAAACTTGGTATTTATATTTAGTTTACACAAAATAATTCAATTATTACTCTTTCTGTACCCACATTGTACGTGTTATATTATTCAACTTGATTAAAGATTCGTATACCATTTCGTACGTATCATTAGTAATTCACCCAAGTGTAGAGATATATGTTACATTGGTACCGAATTTAGCGGGGTTTGAACACGGGTCACATCGATAGTGAATTTACCCCGTCTACCGCTAGACTACGGCCGTTCCATATCAAACAAATGAATAAAAATCACAATAACAACTATTATTAATACGTAGAAATATTCCACCGGCAATAATAAACGAAATTACACCAAATTATATGAGTATATTACAATATACGTCACGATTGTCGTGAATTTATATACGTTTCTCGACTCTGCGTTTGTATTCACACATAAAAATGATGCCATTAGTCAGGGAACAATAAAGGCAACGCGACGCCTTACACAATATCTCGAAACATTGAGGATAAACTGTCTCGCATCCGAAATACATCTTGTGGAAAGAAACAAATGCTGCAAGGAGATAAAGTATTGCTGGGACCGTGTTTACGTTAATAACAATTAGTTGTGAAAATAAAATATAAAATGTTGGAATAAAGTTAATTTTATGTTTGTTTCGTCGTCGAAATAAAACCTTCGAATTTTATTTCATTTAATTTTTAATTACCATCTTTTTAGTTATTTCGTCGTCATGGTAACTGTCATGTCATTTTATGTTTCTTAAAGTCTTAAGTCATAGACGTAGGTTAGGCGCCTCGACATCCCCACCCACAGTATTGGAATACCAATACTTAAGCTGAGGAGAGAACGTCTAACCTACATAGCTTTGTCACTGGTCGAGTATAAAGTCCTTGTCTAGTCTTAACGTCTGCTATGCGAACTCGTCCGTCACTGCCAGGGAACACCTTGACAATCAGTCCACGTAGCCAAAGGTTTCTTGGTAGCTGGTCATCAGCAATCACTACGACGTCACCTACTACAAGTGATTCAGCATGTCTGAACCATTTGTCACGTCTAGTCAATGTCGGTAAGTACTCTTTGATCCAACGCTTCCATATCAAGTCCGATATACGTTGGGATTCTCGCCAAGATCGTCGCAACAAGTTGCCATCATTGTAAGTACCCATTGGGCTACCTATGTTGTCAGTCTTAGGTAGCAGGAAGTCATTAGGAGTCAGGGGCAAGTCGTCCTGATGGTCAATTGGCACATAAGTCAACGGTCTATTGTTTATCATAAATTCTGCTTCAGCTAGAATAGTCATCAGTGTCTGGTCAGTCGGAGTCTTCGTCTTCAAAGCAGTCTTAACAGAACGAATAAGTCTATTGTCGTCGGGCAGATATACGTTAACGTCGTCTGATACCGAGTAGACTAACTTAACTTCGGCATCAGTTGGGTCTAATGTCTGTTGGTCATTTTTGTCGTTATTCGGCCATGAACTCTCAGGGAGATATAGAAATTGTGGACCTGTCAGCCACCCTTTATCTTTGATAAGAGTGTCACGAGTTGCGTCATCGGCGGCGTTCAGTTCTGTCGGACGCCATGACGAAAGAAACATGCCAGTTCATGTCACTTGTTGGTCTACGCAAATATGCCACGCTGGAAAATGCACGTGAACTTGCATCACAAAATATGTGCAGTTCTAGCGGTCCGTCTATATCGCAGATGTTACTGCCCATCCAACGTGGTACTCTTAAACTACTAACTTTGTACAAATTATTTAGCCAAGTCTGCCATCTGTCAAAATGCGAGGATTCAATTTGATCGTCCCATCCTATCTTGGACCTCCAAATGTCCTGAAGAAGAATTCTAGCACTTACAGTTATGTACAAAATAAACCCGAGAGGATCGAAGACTGACATAATAAGTCTTAGAACTTCTCGTTTAGTCGGTACCTTACTACCAGTCTTTATGTCATTGTCAATGTTACGAAAATTAAGCAAAAATGTGAAGCAGTCTGAATCGGGATCCCAGTTGACACCTAGGACCCGTTCTAACTTCTGTTCGGTCATATCAGAAAGAGTCTTCTGTCCTGCATTTGCAACTTTGTCTGCTGGAATATGTCGCAAAAGCTCTTTCGAATTCGATGTAAAATTTCGCATATTAAAACCACCCTGTGCATGAATATATATGACATTATTTACAAGTGTGACTGCTTCGTCAATCGAGTCAATGGAATGGATGAAATCGTCGACGTAATGATTATTTACAATGGCATGAACAGCTTTCGGATATGTCGGTTCGAATCTCTTAGCATTAAGATTCTTAACATACTGAGCTGATGATGGAGAGCAGACGGCTCCGAAACTCATAACGTTCAGAACGTATTCGTCGTTGTCCCAGAGAAATCGTTGAGCCTGTCGGTCTTCCTCTCTTATATAAATTCGGTGGAACATCTCCTGAATGTCACCCATTACGGCAATTCTATGACGTCGAAAACCTAGAAGTAAGCCAGGCAAAGAGAGCAGAAAGTCAGGGCCGCTGAGTAAAAAGTCATTCAGAGACGCACCCATTGACTTTGCCGCACAGTCAAATACTACACGAATTTTATTTGGTTTATTAGAATTATATACAGAAAAATGTGGTAAATACCAAGTCCTGTTAGTCTTAGTCAATTTGTCATTGTCAGAGAGTTTAGAAATATACCCCTTCTGGAGGTTCTCCATGATCTTCTCCTTATAACATCTGAAAAGTTCTGGGTACCTAATAAATTTACGTTTTAGATTGTCATTTCGTTTAAGTGCCAAATTGTAGCTGTCAGGTAAGACAGGCTCGTCGTGTCTCCAAAGAAGCCCTGTCTCCCAGCGGTCACCAACTAGTCTCGTAGTCCGGTCCATAATGTCAAGCGCCCTCATATCCTCACGTGAACGAGGAATGTCAGAAGAAGGCTTAGTACCAAAACTTTCAGTCGAAAAAGATTGTCGAACCATGTCATTGAGTTCGTCACATGCGCAGATGTGTAACACAGAAACGTCATTCGGTGTTACAGCTGTCAACTTACCGTGAATGATGTAACCTAGCTTCGTCAAAGAAACCATAGGCGCGTCTGTAGGTCCCTGAAAAAGCTGTCGTGTTACAATTAGATCAATGTTGTCATGTCCAATCAACAGTAAAGGTCGTTCATTTACATTTACAAATTCATAATCATATACAAAATCATTTAGATAATCATATTTA
This sequence comes from Tinea pellionella, assembly GCA_948150575.1. Classification (NCBI taxonomy): domain Eukaryota; kingdom Metazoa; phylum Arthropoda; class Insecta; order Lepidoptera; family Tineidae; genus Tinea; species Tinea pellionella. The sequence goes on along the minus strand of OX411259.1, from coordinate 5,862,734 downwards.
CACAATAGTTTTCTATAATCGCACTTATGTATAGGTAACGCTAGTCTGTCTACTGTCCTTACACTAATATTCTTATATACACTTTCACTATTACGACCGCGAATATCAATCGAAACGCGTTGTGAAGCACACTCCGTTGTCGACATACCAGAGATTCCCTGCAGACGTAGAGCGGTGGTAGGTCCGGTCGCTCCAATCCGTCGGGCGAGCGTCGCGTCGATCAGGCTGACTGTAGCACCTTCGTCCAGGAGGGCTGTCGTCTCCACGTCGCCAGCTGGTCCGCTGATCACGACACGAGCACATTTTAGTAACAGTGACCCGTCAGTCACGTGATTCACAGCTGCAGCAGTCGGAGTCAACGGTTCTGCATGCAGCATTTTGTGATGTAATCTATCACATGAAGTACATTTTTGTTTCTTCTGGCAACCACGCAGTTGATGCTTCGAAGACAGACAAGAGAAGCATAGTTTATTATCAGTGACATACTTCCATCGTTCGTCTATACTCATATTTACAAATGTGGGACAGTCTCGAAATTCATGGTAACTCTTACAGACTATACAAGACCGAGATTTAGTAATAGTATATACATTTTGTCTTACTTGTCTCTCGTGGTAGTTCTTCTGTGCAGGTCTCGAAGACACCGTGGGCGTGACGTGTACGGCAGCGTTGGCGATGATCATGAGCCAATCGGAGACGTCAGTCAGTGACACAGAATGTATTTTATGGTCTTGCAGATAAAAACCCCATTGTATTTTCAAATTCGATGGAAGCTTGCTGATTATTTCTTTAATTAGAGTAGGATTTCTTAAATGTCCGGATTCGTCAGTCGAAATCATGGTCGCCACAACATTTTGTATAGACGTAGCGAACTCTATAAGTTGATCGAAGTCATCGTGTCGGATGTCTCGCATGGATCGTATTTTCATGAGCATCAGTTCGATCAGATGTTCAGGTCGTCCAAATCTGAGCTTCAAAGTGTCGATAATTTTATTGACATTGGTCGCACTCATCAGCAGAGCGGACACTGCATCACGCGCCCGGCCTTTCAAACAGTTCGACAATCGGGCGATGTTCTCTTCGTCGGAGTAAGCACATAGACGTGTAGTCGTTTTGAACTGGCTGTAGAACAGCGGCCATTCTTCAGCGTCACCAGCAAAGGAAGGTAGCTCTTTATAAGAAGTCTGTCGTGCTAAGAACTTACTGATGTCTGTAGAATAGTGGTCTGTCGACGTGGCTGCAGGCGGGATGCGCGGAGTTACTGGACAGGTAGGTGCATGTTGTGAACATGGAATATGTACAGATGGAAAACGTGATCTTATGCTATTGTTGTCGTCGTTCTCGTCTACAAATTCTGTCTGAATTTCAAGTTCTCTCGCGATAAGATTCCTTTCGACTTCTGCCATCCGTCTAGCTGCCTCCAGCTGCATGTCGAGCAGCTTTCGGCGTCGCACTGTCGTGGTAGTAGAAGCGATAGAACGAGTCGGAGAAGGTTGTCGTGAAAAATAATGTGAATTATTACCCGGAGCATGGCAGTCGGCCTGCGAATCATCCATCACAGCGTCGTCAGTGGCTGTTGCGGTCTTCGTCTTACTTCGGGTCAACATCACTAATATTTGTCGGGACTTTTTTCCATAGAACCAGTCGATCCGGTTCGAAGGACCATTTGTTTCGTCGTCGAAATAAAACCTTCGAATTTTATTTCATTTAATTTTTAATTACCATCTTTTTAGTTATTTCGTCGTCATGGTAACTGTCATGTCATTTTATGTTTCTTAAAGTCTTAAGTCATAGACGTAGGTTAGGCGCCTCGACAATGTTAAATTATAGCCCGTCACAGATGTAGCATTATAAAAGTTATCTCACAGATAAGATTACGATAGAAATTATATCGTAATATGTCTCACTATTAATTATAAACTATAGCTAACTAGTCTGTGACGGGCTTTAATTTTTGTTTTTATTGTAACTCGGCATATGACAACTGCCTGATGTAAAGCTAGAGTGCGGTCCATGAACGGAAAAAACTGCTACTACAGAGAAATCTCTACAGGCAGCAGTCGCATCCGCTATGGCTGCTTGAGGAGACTGGTATGCACCGTCTAGATTGACAGTGTACACTCCTCTCTTTATACCTGGCTACTTTCAAAATGTCCACACTTCATGGTATGTATGGCAGACTGTACTAATAACCATCATCTGTCTGCATCCCACACTTTAATTCTACATTTTACATTTTATTTTTACAACTAATTGTTATTAACGTAACGGAACACGGTCCCAGCATTGAAAAATGTTGAAAAATATTTTGAAAAACTAAAAAGCTGTTTCACAAGATTATTGTTAGAAGGCAATTTGAATTTTTATTATAATTGTCAAATAGTTTTGAAGAGTGCAACCGCAGTGCAGTGTACAATCCCAGCTTGTATACAATGCTAGAAAATTGTAACAATATGCAATTCAAACTTTTTAAGTTTCTCAATTGAGAAGTTGTTTTCTTTCTTGCACATTGTACGCGATTACTTTGCTCTAAGAATAATAATTTGTATTTGTTTTAAAAGAAATTCTTGGAATGATTACTAGGGTAAACGGAGGGGTAGAAGAAAGAACTTTTTTTGTGCACATAAGGGATAATCTGCTCCGAACATCCTACGAATCCGGCCGTCCATTGCTTGTTTTTGATATTTCGATGGTGTTTTGTGTTGTTTTTTTTCAACAAATACTGGTACCATAATGTTATGTATTAGACCAATTAATGTCAATAAATTATGAAAAAAATAGCAATTTTTTTTAGATATTTATTTATTTATTTTGGGGGAAATCAGCGGTAGGATTCATAAAATCATGCCTTACAACAATCGGCCAGTTTGTATGTGATAAATGATCCACCTGTAGGTGCCACAACGTGCACAAGAATTTAAGAATTAAAATAATAACAATAATAATGACAAAATTAATTAATAAATGTAATATTAATTATTTTTTAAAACGTTTATTTATATACACAAACACAGTATTGTACAGACAGATATATCTGCATTGTATTATATGAACTGTACACTATGATTGATTATAAAGGAAACACAAAAGGTGAATCCTGATTCGAATGCAGTCTGAGCTCGGTGCGCGTCATAATTCGTTTTATTTCCGCCATGTAAAGCGTTCGTTAAAAAGCTTTCAGCGATTTAACGACATTATCTAGCTACTGAATACACTGTGTTTTCTCGTAAATTCAAGAAAAAATATTCTTTGTTTCATAAAATTAAAAACATTGAGCTATAGAGCAATAGAATTAAATTTGTATAATAGAAATAGTAATAAGTACGAAGTGTTTTAAAAATAAATAAAGTTACATCAAATTTGAATTAATATTCTTCAAAATACTATCCTTAGCTAACGGTACTTGCATATTATACAACATATAATTAATATGACGTGCTAAATAATAAAAAAATTTGTGATTTTGATTAATTTTTATTATTGAAAATTTATGTCTGTCTACCTCTTTTGAAAAAGAAGGAAAAATAACGCCTGTTTATACAATTTTTTCTTACTTTTATGTGGTAAAAATATTTAATATCCAGTATATTGGTCCTTTTGCTTGCGGATGTGACATCAAAAAGAACTCGTTAAAATAAGTAACTTTTCCTTTTAAACATGTTATCTGGATATTTTTAATTAGTTTTCTAGTTGAAATAATTTTAATATCTTCATGACTACTGTTGAACATAACTTTGATTTTAAAAAATGCTGACTAACAACCACAACACTATCAGGGTGTGGTCTAATTTTAATCCCAGGTTAAGAAAAATTGAAAAAACGTGCCATAGAATTTTCATTTCAGGAACCGATGCCTGTACTACTACACTCAAACCGAGACGATGCTTGGCTGGCTTCTGAGCACAAACTAAACACAGATGCTCCAAGTTTTCATTTAAATAATTCACAGTAAGTGCAGAAAATTATGGGAGTACAAAGTTCTATGCAATGCAAAAACATTCACGTTGTTTGTAGAATTTGTTATTATTAAATTTCTACTAAAATTTTAACTTTGGATAAGATATTTCTTTAGTGCGCGTGTAAAGTTAAATCTATCGTAATACTTATAATAATATATAAATAAGTATATTTAAATAAGTTAGTGTTTGTATCATATAGGTACTTTGTGGGAGGGACCAATGTACTCGTACTTACAAAGTTACAATAGTACCGACCGTGTTATCGTTCGCTAGCACATGTCTATACTAACACGGTACGGTCTCTTTAATGTACCTAAAGTTCATTTTAAAATGAATTTACAGGATATTTCCAATGTTACACCCGTGAAGTGTACACACCTTGTCGCGTTTGGAGATCAGTTTAGAAGTAGCCAGGTATAGCGAGAGGCTCTCCGGCACTTTGCACTGTCAATCTGGGTGGTGTACATTCATCTCCTCAAGCCCGCATAATGAAGGCGACTACTGTCTGTAGAAATTTCCTTGTGCTAGCAGTTGTTTCCGTTCATAGAACGCACTCTAGTTTTACATCAGGCGGAGTGTCATATGCCAAGCTACAATAAAAATTCGTTATATTTCGTTTAATTTTTTTGGGCAAATGTTAATATCCTCGCCACTTTTATCCTATGCAAATTTCTAACGTTATTTATTTCAAAGTAGCATCGAGCCTAAAGCACTTTTCACATGACAAGGGTCCAATATCTCTTTCGTTACCTATTCCATATTTTTGACACATTTTTGTTGAGTCTGCTACATGATTTCATATGAGTGACCTCCATACATTATTGTTAGATGTGTCGAACCATATGGTATCACATTATACGGAAAAATATATTATGAAAAATAACTAAACTCAATTTCTTTTATGTTGTTAGTTAGGAACCGAATAAATATAATATGAATGGTAGAAAGACTGACGATGGTTATTAGTTATTAGCCAAGTCTGCCGTCGCGTCGTGGGATTGTACCATCACTTTAAAGTACGTACGAAGCGTTTCGACAACACATTCTTCGTGCGTACTGCGAAACTGTAGAACTCCCTCCCGGTGTCTGTGTTTCCCGAGAAGTAAAATACGGGCCTCTTCAAATTAAGGGTAAATAGGTACCTCATAGGCAAGCGTGCTCCACCTTAGACCGCATCACTGCTTAACATCAGGCAGGGTGCGGTCAAAAGTTTGCCTATTAAGCATAAAAAAAAACCTGAGACCTGAGTACGAGTTACATTTACGCTATCACGGCGTAAAGCGAGAATTCTGCACCAATCGAATTGATATGAATTTTTTTAACCTCGGCGGTCAAAATAATATACGCCGTGAGAGCGTAAATGTAAACTTTTACTTGGCCCTCTGGTCACGTTTCGGATTCAGTTTGGAAGTAGCCGTAATAGACAATAGTCAGTCATAGTCAGTAATCACTGAACGTGTGTAGCCGGCTTAACGTAATATCTGGTGAATTGTTGTCATATACCGAGCTATAAACAATATTTAAAATGTTTGAAGAAATAAATGCGTTTTCAATGAAGAGTGTATTTTTAAGCTGTACAAATAAACATCGCAATTTAAAAACATATTTATTGAAATGATTAATCTTTAATATATCTACGGCGGAATCTTTTCATAACCAAACAGGCGGAAATATCTGTATAAATGACGGGATTACTTCAGATTTTCTTTCGAAACGAAATCTTTGTCTCCTAATACGCTCGCGGTTTGCTTCCAAATTTTTTTTTGACGGATGGCGCTTCATGAAGCAGAACGTCCCCGACAACAAAGCATGTGCTAGTACAATGCGACTAGATGCGGCGAATTTTTGAGGACAACAATACCCTGACAGAGGCTCGTTTCTGACATTGACAAATGGTTTCAAAAAGAGGCGGTCACTCCCGGAATTTTGGAGGTACGCGACTATTCACCAGTGAAAGTTGGCTACCGTGACTTTGCTGTCACAGCGGAAAGAGGATGTAGGTTCTTAATGGGAGTAAATTTCAAGAATACGCATCAAACTGATTTATCTTCTTTTCCGTTTTTTTTTTCTTACTAGCATGCTACGCGTTACTGACGTTAAAAAAAACTTTTTTATTTTATTTTTTTATTGTAACTCGCTTAAGCTAGAGTGCAGTGCATGAACGGAAACAACTGTGTCCACAGAGAGATTTCTGCAGGCATCGGGCCTCCGCTATTCCGGCTTGAGGAGACGAATGTGACAGTGTACACTCTTTTCGTTATACCTGGCTACTTCCAATGACACTCCAATCGTAATAAATAAACTTAAAATTATATAGAATTAATGTTCTAATAGTGTTAACCAATAAATACATAATGTTACTAGTATTTATATACATTGGAAGGACAAAACAACTAGAATTAATGTAACACGAGAGATACAGTTTGCAGATGTACCAAACAATCATCTAAATTTACACAAATTACCTTAAGGTCTTTTATACACGCGTAAATTTAAAATTTAACGAACTATATAAAACATACGATAGTTTTCTTATAGACATCTGGAATTTGACTATAATCCGCCTTATATAGTATAATGTCATAGATTGTGTGCGAAGACCACACTTTTAACCGCTAAACTCAGTTCAAATCAGTTCTGTTGTTTTGCAAGTATAGTTACTAGTGTAAATGCGCCTTTACAAGAGTTGAGTGCATATAATTATGTCATATCAACAAACTAGGCAAAGGGCAACAGTAGGGTAATCGTAGAATAAGAGTGTAATAGTAGTCACATGCAGACCTTTTGTAAAAAAAAAGCAAATAAATAAAAGTACAGGTATAATGTTCAAGGAGTATTTGGCGCGCTTTTGCCCGGGAAGGTCGAGGTGTTTTTTATCCTTTTTCCTTAATTAGTTTAGTGGTTATTATTGTGTAAAATTGGTGTTATTTTGCGTAATTTTATGCTGCTCATGTGAGTAATTGTGAAAACGTTAACATTCACTCTATATGAGGCAACGGAAACGGTTTTTTTGTGTTTATCCCACGCCGTGAAAACGCTCATATTGTAACGTGGCCGGGTGAATTGCCTCCAAATACTCCAAGAAAGCATCAAATTGTAAAACACAATTGCAATTTGATGCAAAAACATCATGAATTTACTACTCGACATTGTCGTTATTATGACATCTGAGGCCATTTAACAAAAGAAGAAGAAGAAGAAGATAATGTTCAAATTCACAATCGATTACAGAATTTTGTGCTGCCATACTCTTGAAGTAGAGTATAATTAATTAAAATAGGTAATAAACTTTGGTTATAGGTATGCCAAATAAATTATTCGTTTATAATCTAGGAAACAATAAAAAGTTCGTCTTTCAAGAAACTGTTTTATAACAAAAATAAAACATCTCGACATTATTGTCCCGAGACGTCTTCTATGTAGCGAAATTGCATGTCGTAGATGTCTTAGGTCGTACTTTGTATTCTAGAGGTCCTTTGGAATATGTGGCGACCACGAATGTCTTTATTACGCCTGCCCATTGGATTTACGAGCGAGGTGATTGTCGACCAGCACGGAAACTACAGCTACCTACTATTACCTTCAGACGATCATGAATCAGAATTTCCTTCGTGACTGTTGTAACTTAATAAGAACCCTTTTCAGGCGCGAAAAGACTTTACGGTTCTATGAACGGAAATGAGGTCGACAATATATATTTTCTTTTAAGGCTGTTACTGTTGCCAGGGTATTTTTTTGAAAATGTTTTACTCAGTATGCGCGTTGTCTAGGTCGGACCAACTTGACGGCAGGATTTATTTCATTATATTTCCTATAGTTATTGTATTTTTTTTATTTATTTAATTAAGCGCACAAAACGGCGTGCAAACGTGTGCATATCAAAATATATATTACAATAAAAATTTGGACTGGCTTGCACGCCAACAAGAGCAAGCGCATTCAACAATTTATGCAGTTTCTCAACATTGTCATACATTTAACAAATCATGCACACAAACATACTACTACAGATTGAGATGTCTTAAATTATTTTTGAATATAGAGAGTTTATTATTGAAAATGTCAATGTAAATAATATAGTATAACACTGAATGGAAAACTAAATGAAAAACGAGGACTAGATAAAAATAATAAAGATTGATAAAAATAAACAAATGTTACAGTACAAACAATACACAGGATGTGTAAGTAATCAAAGGAAGAAGTTTATTTGAGAACAAGTATTTATTGTTCTAGTTTAAATCTCTATATAAATCTTTAGTTAAAAACTCTGATAAATTGTGACATAATTTCTTCTTCGAACTGAAAAAGAGGGGGCTTTGTTTTGTTTTAAGTCCAACGTTATTCCTGATGAAGTCTATTGTTTTGGGGCAAGTGCGAGAGGGAAAATGGAAAAGGATTATTCATTTTCTCTTGGTGGCATCAAAAGGCAGCTTTTAAAGTTCCGCAACTTTCCATCTGATGACTCTTAATAAATTCGCACTTGAAAGCAGTAAAGCTCCCAGGATTTATACTTTGTATTATTTAAGTAACTATTTCAAATTATTATACATTTTTTTATTATTATAATTGTAGGTACTTTTATTAAATTATTATTGACACAGTAAACAAGATGGCTGCAAATCTTTCTTAACGTTTGCTCGCACTCATCCATTTCATTTCATTAAAAAAAAAAAACAGAATATGCACGATAATTGATTGATTTTTTTAACGCTTATATTAAACTAGTGCTTGTAACATAGCCACTCAGCGACCTAAATACATACATAATGTACATAGTTACATTGGTACGGCCAGAATTTAACGAGATTCAATAAGAGAGTGGTGGATCTAAAATTCTAAACCTACATTGCTTCTTATTTATTTATTGATTTATTTATACAACTGTATTAAAATATACAATAATAATAGGTTTTAAAGAACATTGTATATATTGATCAATAAGATTTAAATGTTTTGTGTTTCTAGAATTAGATGGTTTATAGTACCGACATATTTTTTCTTTGACGTAAGAATAAAGCCACGCATGTGAGAAAAAAATGCTCGTGGAACAATAAAACAAAATAACAACACAATAAAATTCACGATAATTAACATTATGGAAGTCTAATCGACATGATTTTATTACTCAATTTTGCATAATCACTGATGTTCATTAAACAAGATGGGTGTTCAACATAGCCGATTAAGTTTACCCGTGATTAGTTAGGTATCGATATATCTGTACATAAAAGCATTACTCGTCATTATACTAAGTGTGTTTGTTTGAGCGTAGTGGTATTGAATGTTGTGTACTGAAATAAAATACATCCATGCCACTATAAACTTTCTAGTCTCTTCAAGCCAGCATAGTGGAGGCGACTGTATTATAAGTTGGCAACACCCGAGTGGGCTGTAAGGATTTGACCGATTTTGTGAGGATTACGAACGTAATTGCTACGTTACAATTTACTTCTAATAATTAATATTAATAAATAATGTGTTGTGTAAATCTTCTATTTTATTTATTTAAAGACTACAATGAATGCTACAGCGACATCTGCCTGAAAGTGTAACTGTGTGGTCATTTCACCAACGGACGCACTCTAGCTTACGAGGTCACATGCCAGGACTTCTATATAAAAAACTTTCAATCCATAATGACATTTAAATTGTATTTAATTTTCATCACTATTCAATGGCTAGGACAAAAACAAGAACAAGGAAAGACGTTACTAAATAAAAAAAGAACCCGTATAACATCTAGTTTCTGTTTAAAATAATACCACAAATTTATATTTTTTTAAAACCAGGTATAACGAGAGGAGTGTGCACTGTCAATCTGGATGGTACATGCTCGTCTCCTCAAGCCGGCATAGTGGAGGCGACTGCTGCCCGGACAGGTCTCTCTGTAGTAGCAGTTGTTTCTATTCATGGACCGCACTCTAGCTTTACATCAGGCGGAGTGTTGTCACATGCCGAGCTACAATAAAAAAAAAACTGGTGTCCGGTCCATGAATGGAAATAACTGCTATTATAGAGAAATCTCTACGGACAGCACAGCCTCCACTATGCCGGCCGGCAAATGATCTCGTTGTACCTGGCTACTTTCAAACTTTATTCCCGAAACGCGACAAGATCACTTCACAGGTGTTACATTCGAAAGTGGTGGTACTACCCCAGGACGGCAGACTGGACAAATAACTACCATCAGTCTACCTACCACTCCCTGTTTACTCCAGTCTATTGTTATCCTGCTTATGTTGACTTAACATGCCACAGTGAAGTGTTATTAAAAAAAATATTGTATTTAATTTGCATCTTTTGTGTGGAAATTCATCAAAAGTGCCTCCCACTTGAAGCTTTTGAGAGAAATGAACAGCCCTTTCATTTAGTTCTTTAGTTAAGAAGAACAATGGACTTTATCGCTAACAATACCTTAAATACAACAGGCGAACTTCATTGTGGTCTCGGACATCTTGAATAGCTGGATACACTGAACCCTTAGGGAAAACTGCATGATATTTTTTCTAGTCTACCCTTTTTTTAATTCACTCTCGCGCATCCTCATTCAAATTTTTGTTTATAAAAACTTTACACAAAAGAACATTATTTTATTTTCTAAAGTCACATCTTTAAGTTTTGATGGCATCTCGGTACTCCGACTGCTTTCGGATGTACGACAAGCTAGGTCTTAGGTTCAGTTATAGATGGGTATAACAAAAGCTGTCTGCCTTGTCAAGTCAGCATAGCGGAGGGTACGGCACATGAATCGCACTCTAGGCATCAGTCAATAGACAGCTATAATTAAATTAAACTAACGTCTAATATTTGCAAGACTTTATTAGATTTTTTTTATTAAAGGTCGGCATGTGACAACAGTTTGCCTAATCTAAAGTTTGAGTGCGGTCCATGAACGGACACAACTGCTACTACAGATAAATTTCTGCAGACAGCATTCGCCTCCGCTATGCTGGTTTAAGGAGACTAATTTGATCCCGAAACGCGACAAGGTCACTTAACGGATGTTACATTCGCAAGTAGTGGTTCTATGCCAGGACGGCAGATTAGGCTAATAACCATCATCAATTAAATGGTAGGCATACCACTCTTGAATAGTGCTTATAGGTACAGGGTGACCAAAGTACATATAACATAGTTACATTTGCGCCTGTCAAAATTTAGTGAGATTTGAACACGGGTCTCATACATCGTAAGTCCGCGCGTCTTACCGCTAGACCACGGTCGCTCTAATTATTGCTAATTATTGCATTGACGTTATCTTAATAAGCTTTTATTAAGATAACTTTGTTAGAAAATATCGTCAAGACTAATTGCGTTGAGACCGAGGGACGATATTCAGCGTACCGTGAAATAATATTAACAGTAACGGATCGTTGTACGAACGCGTTTCGGACAGTTTACCTGAAACTGGGGACCTTGAAATAGCTACGTTTATCGTAATACTGTATAATGTAACGATTAAAAGATGTTGCTTAATACAACAAAATTCCTTTACTAAAAATTTGTTTAAAAATTAATTAATATACCCTGCTTGAAGTAATGATACTCTACTCGTACAAAATATACAATACTATATACAATAATATACATATATATTCATAATTCTCAGCCCTTTTTCTTAGTCCAATGCTGGACTAGAATCACTTTCTTCGTACTCCAGACGCTTCTACTTCCCGCTATCTCCATTTTCTTCAGCCCTGGTCCCAAATTAAGACACCATGTAGTCTTAATATACAAGGGCAACATAAACAAAAGCTTTTTTATATCATTTAAAAGTAGTCTTTAATTGTAGAAAATAGAAAAATATGTTCGTAAATAACTCTATAAAATAGAAACTAGTAGTAATATTCCTTTAACATGGACATATAGGTGTACTTAGTAACAACGAGTAGAATGTTCGAAGTAGAAAGATTCAACATAATTAAAGTATAATTTCAACAATTTAATGTTAATAAAGTTCATTAAATTGCAAGTTAAAACAGCTTCAATTCATACAATAAAAGCGAGGATAACATTGCATATTGTTCGCGGTTATATTGGCTTTGAATAAGTTTCGATTGTAACGACGCAGCTAAGGGTAGTCTTAAAAGTATTATGGCAATCACAATAAAATTTCAGCTTAACTTTAACCCGCTACAGAAACTTTTCTCTGCGGGAGTGAGCCTGTGGATTTAGTGAATGAAAACACCCGCATTGTACACTGGCATTAGGCCAGGATACACAAATATAAGAAACAAAGTGAAATTGTCTAGCGGTGCTGGCAAACAAGAATGTATTGGTAGTAATTGCGTTTATATAGAAACTTTATAAAAATGTATATTTTTTTTAAATGATAATATAATTAATCAAGAATATATAGAGTCAGTCGGGTATAGGGCAGCTCTTGCTTGATATTTCGTGGAAAATTAATTGTCGTTTCAAGAAATTAATACGATATTACGAATAATAATATTTTGGAGTGAGAAGATATACTCCAATTAAATTAAATATAACATGCTTTTGCTTTATTAAAATAATATATCTTTTGACATCTTACTTTTTAAGAGAAGACTTTTTAATATAGCTTACCACAATATAATACGAATCATAGACATTTAAAAATTTATTAATGAGCGACCGTGACCAATCGATAAAAGATTATTTTGTATAAGTATTCCAAAATAACGTATTTTTAATACGATAAATTATTTAAAACGAAGAAAATATGTTTCCACCATTTAACCAAATTAAACCGTCGTATACTGATTGAATTAAAGCTAAACTAACAAGCATGTGATTCTGCGCTTTGTTTTCTATAAAAAAAATACTTTTTCATTCATTCCGCAAACTGTGGTCAGTAAGCCCCGGGGAAATCTAGAAACCGGGGCTATTGATTCTTTTATTGTTTTTTTTTCATATAACAAAACGGAATAAAATATCACTGCATAATAAAATTTTATTATTTATGATTCGATATTTTGACGATAACTGGATACAGTTTTTTATGTATGTCACTCCTGTTTGTTTTCCTGTTATGTTTTGCTCCAACAAATATGATTTTGAACAACATGGGAATTGAATTATTATTTAATCGATATTAAATGGCAATCCATTGTGGATATGACACTTATTTTTGTATTTAAATAATAAAAATAATAATATATTAATAATTGTTGGAATTCTTCAAAGCTTTGGAAGAAGATTAAACTTACCTTTAGAATAGAATTTAAAGTATTTTAAGGGTAATTTTTTACGTTTCATTGAATCGTAGTTCATGATCCGTAGTAGAATGCAATAATAAACCTCGGAAATGTATATTTATATTGAGCAAGTTCAGCGCATTCAGAACATCTCGTACCTGTGCAGAGCAAAGGAATTTATACCGTTGAAAGTTATATTGAAGACGTTGAGATTAAAATCTAGATATTAAGCCTTGAAGCTGAGCACGTTCAAGTCACGCTTGAATTCCCATCATCATAGAATCTCAGAAGCAAAAACGTGTGTGATCGTCGAGAAATCCGAAGAGCAAATGAGCTGAAAGTATCGACTTGCCCCCTCCACTTCCTCTCTCGTCTTATGTTTACAGATGAGCAAAGTCGGTCATAAAGGGCATTCTAGCACAAACAGAGAGCGTACGCTAAGGGCTTCATTGGAAATCTGTTATTTACACTCCACAAATTACGTTTAAATATTGTATCATTACAAGCAGAGCGGATGTATATTTCACTGCGTCACTAAAAACAAGCGAATTTGTTAAATATTCTATTTTCATTTATATTTGTGTTATAATATGTTATGTGAGTTATCTTATTATTAAATTATGATGCTAAGTTAAAAAATATAATGAAATAATATTAAATAAGTGAGAACTGTCACCCGAATTGCCAGTCAAATCTCATCAAATATAGATACTTACTGCCTTACTGATCTCTTGTTACTTATGGCCTAATAAATGTTTTTTTTTTATAGTAGCTTAATCTAGAGTGCGGTCCATGAACGGAAACAACTACTATCACAAAGAAATTTCTGCACTCAACAGTCGCCTCCGCTGTATATTATCTCGTTATACTCGGCTACTTCCAAGCTGATCCCAAATTCCCGAAATGCGAGTAGGACACTTTTCACGGGTATTACATTTGAAAGTGCTTGAAAGCTTACCACTGTTTTGGAAGAAATAAGTTTGTTTTGCTAGTCTGACAAAGCTTCGAAATGTGCTTTAAGTGCGCCATTTTGACCCGAATGACTTTTTTTTATGTAACGCCTTTTTTTATATTGTAGCTCGGCATATGACAACACTCTACCTAATGTAAAGCTACTCGTATATTGAGAAAACATTTAGATAATTTGTATTCAAGTACTTAGTGAAGTCAAAGGGAGTGTAACCCACAAACTCGTCAGAACAGATGAAATCTTGCTATTAATTATTATGCGAACTTTGTTTTGGGTTTAAGAATTTATGGCGCGAGCTGCTGCGGTGATGCCCTTGGGGTGAGAAACTAAATACAGATGTTTATTCACATAATATGGTGTGCTTCCTTTACGTGGAAAATAATATTACTAGCTCATCTAAGACCTTTCGCAAATATCTAATTTCATAGACCACCTCCCGTACAAACTTTATATGGCAATAAATTTGATGTTTTATTACTTCCTAGATGTGTATAATTCATATTATGCGTTTAGTCTTTCCATTCCAGTTCAATCCTTAAGGAACCTTTTATTTAAGGAATCGAAAAAGTCCATAACCTAAAAACAAAAGCGGCTGTGGCTAGTTTAGGTCAAGGTGTGGGTTCGCGAATTTATTTAATATAGAATAAGAAAAATAAATTAAAAATGCACTTTGGTTATGAAAATAGGTTCATATAATTTTATATTGTATTAAAAAATTGAAACTTAGAGACAAAGAGATAAATCTAATAACGTTATCACAAAATATTTTTATTACAATATTTAGACAAAACAAAATATATCTGAAAACTCACCAAAAACAGTCTCTCACGTTTTCCACATCACAGGTTTATACACAAGTGCAAAAATTACTTTTAAATATAATAATTAAAACATCAAAGAATGTTGTTATAGAAATATATATTTTTTTAAACTTTTCGCTGTTTTGTGTAAATAAAGATGATTTTTTACGTGGGAAAATTCCTCCCTATATACCATTAGAGGTGATCGTCATAAACGCGTTAACATCGTATTTAATTTTCGTAATTGCACCAACACAATATGCAGGAATTTGTATATAGGTAAATTTACAAATAAAATTTGTACGTTTCAATCCGCCCAAATGATATAAATAAATTAGTTCGCAATAGAATCATTTATACGATATACTTCACTCGCATTGAGTTAATATTAAATGACAAACATTTCTTGCTTGAGCAAAATAAACACATATTTACCAAAATTGCATGTACCAAATGCATATTTCAGCATAAATCCACTTGAAGTAAATCCTTAGCTCCAAGTAAACCATTCTTGATTAAACCACTATCTTACAGATAATAATTTACCAGTTGAACCAGTTTCTATCTTCATAATATTATGAATATTACTCTAGTTATTCTTTAAAGAGTGTTTAAGTCTTTATTAGCTCAGTCTGCTGTCCTGGGGTAGCCCCACCAATTTCAAGCTATGAAGTGGTCTAGTCATGTTTCGCGAACAACTTGCACTGTCAACTTACTGATATACCAGAGACGACTGCTGTCTGTAAACATTGCTTTGTGTTAGCAGTTGTCTCCGCTCATGGGCTGCACTCTAGCTTATTATGAGCGGCCGTGGTCTAGCGGTAAGACGCGTGAACTCACGATCGATGAGATCCGTGTTCGAATCTCGCTAAATTCTGACCGGTACCAATGTAACTTTGTTATATGTACTTTGGTCGCTCATTAAAGAGTGGTAGGCAGACTGATGATGGTTATTCGTCCTGTCTGCTGTCCTGGGGTAGTATCACCACTTTCGAATGTAAAACCCGTGAAGTGTCCTTGTCGCGTTTCGGTAATAGTTTGAAAGTAGCCAGGTATAGTGAGAGGAGTGTGCACTGTCAATTTAGATGGTACATGCTCGTCTCCTCAAGCCGGCATAGTGGAGGCGACTGCTGCCCACACAGGTTTCTCTGTAGTAGCAGTTGTTTCAATTCATGGACCGCACTTTAGCTTTACATCAGGCGGAGTGTTGTCACATGCCGAGCTACAATAAAAAAAAATTATCAGATCTGGACCACTATTATTTTTAATTTATTTTTTAAAGTCGACCTGCCCTGGTGTTAATCTAGAGTATGGTTCATGACTGGGGAAGTGTTACCAGTCCATGACGTCTGCAAAAAGCAGCTGAAACGAGGGTGCACCGTTCGAGTTTAAAGTACTACTCCTTGCTATTTCGACGTTTGAGGGCCACGAGTAATTTAGGTCACGTAATTACAACTTTATTTTTTTGTTGAAAAGTAATTAAGAATTAAACATAATAATATGTAATTTGTGAAGTGAAACAAAAACATGTGTAGTAAATAGAAAAAAAAAAACAATAACAAAACAATTTAAAACAAAACAAAACCTGCGACTCATGGTTTTAAATTAAAACTATATTTATGATATAAACGTAAGTTTTAAACGCTTCTAATAAAGCTGATGGTAAACTCTAATCATGCAAGTGCAGTGCAGATGTACTATTCTAATTAAAGCAGCTGCGGTGTGGGCAACCATCGTGAATGTTACTTAACAAATATAGAAATACAAACAAGCGATTTTAATGACGCGGTTTTATTCTCGCGCGAACTTAATGAATGCATTTTTTATAACGCCTACTACTAAATAAATCTTATATAAGCACATAATAATATATAGGAGTGTATTGAGATTTGTATAGGTATTAAATTGAATTACCAGTAATATTAAAAAAAGAGTATAAAAGTCTATCATTTAAGGAGAATTAATCCAAATACTCGTATAAATCAATATCTAAATTAAAACCTAAACTAAATTTATGAGATAAATCGATTGTCTCTATAGGAAAATCATCAGGCTTTTTATCATTAACTCTCCGTCATATGACCAGACTCCGCCTGATATTAAGCTGGTATAGAATGTGGCTTATGAGCAAAGTCGATTGCTGCCACAGAAAAATTTCACTTTATTTTTTCATTTTCATTTAGCTAATTATAATAATTAATGTTAAATACACATTACATCAGTAAGCGTCTAAATATTTTCCTATGATATATTTTAATGCGTTTTAACCGCTTGTTTGTAAAAAGTAATTATTGTCAGATGTACCACCTCAGTATGGACTGAGCTCCTTCCCGACATGGACCGAGAGATGTAAGTAAATTAATTTTGTTGTGGTATTACCAGCTTTCTTAAACTAAGAAATAAAAGTTAATTTTTATGCTAGCAATCTTTTTTATTTCTTTTTTTTTTAAATATTCTTTAAGAAGTTTTTGCAGCGATACCTTAAGCAAATAACAATTACAATTTAGAATCGAGTCATACACTGCACGTACAATAACATAAGCCGTAATACTGACATACTGTATGAAATGGACAGCTTTACACGCAATACCTAGCACCATTTAGCGTAACTTATAATAAGTTTTTTTTATGTGGCCTCCGCTATGGCTTGAGGTGACGAAAGTGCCCGGCCAGGTTACTTCCCCACTGATCCGGCTATGGATGTAGCTGATCCCGAAACGCATCTAGAACACTTCTAATTATCATTATAAGATCATTATAAAACCTACAGTCTTCTCTTATAAATAAATATGCAAATACATTATTATACTCCATTGAGAATTGTGTAGTTATAGTTTCTATTTACTAAAGTCTCCGCTAACGGCTAGGTATCTATGTATAAATGCAAAATAAGAAAAATTAACTCATTTATTCTAGCAGCGGCCTTTCCGAGTGGATAAATATGTAAATAGGGGGTAAAAAATTAAGAATTTTCTTAAAAATAGCGGCAAGATTTATTGAGCTAAACGTTGTTTAAAGCATAACATCTGTGTGCGAAGCTTAAGGCACATTGATAACTCTCATTTATCATGTCCCCTTCATTCCATTTTCCAGAACGTTCTAGCTTGTTTATGTGCTAAATATCGATATTATTAATGTACTTTAATAGTCTGAAACGTAGAATATTCAATTTATTATTCCTATATAA
The DNA here is from genome assembly GCA_948150575.1 of Tinea pellionella. Lineage (NCBI taxonomy): Eukaryota > Metazoa > Arthropoda > Insecta > Lepidoptera > Tineidae > Tinea > Tinea pellionella. The sequence continues at coordinate 5,844,636 of OX411259.1, read as the reverse complement.
GTATTTTAAAATTACGATAATACAAAAACGTAACGATTTTTTATTAGTCTGACATTCGAAAATTGCCCCCCTGAGGTACTAGCTGGTTAACTACCACGTTCAGTTTGTGAAACGACCTAATCGCATTAATGTACTGTGCCAGTGTGCATATTGGTTACGCCGACATGGCAGAGACGACTGCTGCCAGCAGACATTTTTCTGTTGTAGAAATTGTCTCTGATTATAAACCATAAGATAATCGCTATCGATTGCTAGTCTTAGAGAGGTGCAACAATAGATCGTAGTAAGCCAGTGAAGCTATATTGATCTGAACAAAAAATATTCGTTCTAGGTATCTCTACACTACAATCCGTATAGCCGTATAATCCGTAAATCATTTAATGCAATCAATATTAGACAATCTAACTTTGAAAGGCAAACATATTTAAATCTCAGTTTATAGTCTTCATTTAAATAGCAATTTAATTTAATTAAAATATTTAAACTGATTCTCGAACGTTAGGAATACAATAACGTCCAATATCCGTCTTTTAAAGAGAGGCGTAAAACAGACTAAGCATTCAATTTCCTACATTCCTTTTGTTTGCATTTGGGCAGATGAATGAGACTATCTATCAAAGGAATAGGTGCGTTGAACGAAGCCCCAACGGCTGCCATTAATAACCACGGAAGGTAATGGAACGAAAACTTTCAACGCACGTTTTTCATTATATTTTACGCCCTTAAGGGAGAAACCTATTAAAAATCCAATATCGCATGAGGAACTCTATTCAAATACTAATCAAAACTGAAATTGTTTTCGATTGACATAGAGAATACAGGAATTGTTTTGCTATAATAAATAAGTATTAATAGAAGTCGAGTTGCAGAATTAGTTTAGAGGATTTTGCTGTGCCAAACTGGATGGTGAACATTCGTCACAAGAGATTTCTCTTATTGGTAGAATATCGTGTAAAATGAAGCCATCCGTAATTATTGTTAGATTATAAAGAGTAATCTTCACCCTTCCTAGTCATTTTTCTAAATTTAAACATGAAAATGGAGGTTTTTGTTATGGTAATAAATGACTATATAATGTAACTTATTTTGGGGAACTTGAATGAGGAAAAATTATAAAGGAGGGTGAGAAATGTATACTGTGTTTTTTTTACATTATGTTTTGTTTCTTGGGTTCGTATCCGATCTGTTGATTCAGTTCTAAAATTGAATGTCAATAATTTTTAATTCTACTTTTTAAAATTCAATTATAACCCATAATAAATGGAAAATAAACATTTAGTTTTAAGAAGTTTTACAAATTTTATTCATAAATAAATTATGATAACATTAAAAAGATAGACTGTTTTTGAACTCCATAGAAAATGGTAAAATGCCAAGGAAATTACCCTAAGGCGAGAACAATATATCACTTTGTCGAAGTGTTCAAATTCAAATGGGAAAATAAATCACATAATTCATGAAACAATGCGAAAAATTGGGAAATACTCGTATGGCTAAATCAGTTACATGCAAACGCTTTTAGGATATAATTTTTACTTAAACTTTGTAAATATAGTAAAATATTGCTCTCATATTTTTTTGGCATTTTTACAACATTATATTAGCTATTGTATGGTATGCAGTATCGAAGAATAGAATCTGCTACATTTAGATGACGAGGTCTAAATAAAAACATACAATTTTAAAAGGTGTGTCCGTAAAATACGTGATTATTATTATAAAAATTTAAAAACGAAAAAAAAAAAAACAATATAAAGATATTATATTTATTTATTTATACGAGGAAACCTCTGTAGGCATATACCGAATCTCAAAAGCCAATCAATTCCCAACTCAATCAATGGGAAAATTTGCAAGAAAAATATTTCCACACATTCAATAGTACAACAAAAATATATACGAAACACAGCATATGAAGATATTCAAAGTAAATAAAAGTTATTTTTCTTATAGAAACTTGGAGGACATCTCAAGAGGCGCACAATCAGGAGTATGCATTATGCATGAAACCTTTCCAAGAAGGTGCCACAGATGCTACTACGTAACTTCAAACCAACTTCTTAAAAATACATATTTTTAAATCAATAACAATAAAAATATTATTTAACTTATTTTTCATTATACGTACAATAAATCGAGACTGCAATGAAGTTTCTTAAAAGTTCTTCTAATCTACACATATATAATTTAACCGTTTCAACACGGTTGAAATAATAATTTAGATAAAGTCGACTCTTATTGCAATTTCATTTAAAAACATTAGTAAAAATAAAAAGAAATGCAAACAAAAGCGTCGAGGCGTTCCGAACACAGCAGAGATTTTTCTGCATCCCATTCCATTGGTGCAGAAGCGATTTTATTTTACTAACCAAATAAAGTTCTCAGTTTCTAAACGGATTGACACCACCTACACTTTCTCGTGATGCATGCACCATGTAGCATCATGAATAATGCAATCGTCTATAGCATATCTGAATGCAGTTCATAAAAACATTCATAGGTTGTACCTGTATCTATCTATATAAATCGAATAGGTTTAACTCTGCTTCTGTAATAATAATGGTAAAAAGTACCACACATACTCTTTAGGGAGTCTTTTTTTCGGGTGTCTGAGATGGTCATTAACTAAATGATTTTCTATCTTTGTTGGATAAAGCTAAAACTGTAACCCGTCCCATGTTAAGCTACGGTGATTACTAAGACGACTGCCGCCACACAGGAACTTTTTTTTCATAACGACTGAAGAATCGCAGTATATGGTGGCCCCAGGCGCCGCCACAATGCCGGTCCAAGTTGGTGTTTTTTTCAACTGCCATTCCAACCATTTTTTTTAGTAATCATGCCCAGTGCTACCACAAAAAAAATCCTAGGATGCGGCGACGGTGTTGACTTGAAGAGAGAATGTGAACAATTCAAGTAGACAGTGCACTCTTCTCGTTTAAGTCATACATAATAGTCACCTCCGTTGTGCTTTCATAATATGGTTATTAGCCCAGTCTGTCGTCTTGAAAGATATTATATTACTACTTAGGTTCGGCAAGCATTAACAGTTTCAAATTATGAAGCAAAGTGTGCTACTTAATAACAAGATAGTATTAACTTTGATCTACAAGATTCTCTGATATTGTATATAAATTATTTATATATACTATTATATAAATGTGAAAGTAACTATGTTTTTTTTGTTAAATTTCACGTCTAGGCAAAACAGATTTGGATATTTAACAAGGATATAGGTTGCTTCCTGGGGGAAGGGTATACTTTCTCAAAAAAAAATGAAGGAGATAAAAGTTTGTATGAGGAACCCATCATGAAGTTTTTTTTTGTTTTATATGGCATTATAACAATTTGCCAGTGTCAAAGTAAATATTTTTGCATCAAGTTAATAATATTGTGCATCACGAGCCATTCATTCGTCACACTATACAGTCAAGTTAAGTCTCAGTCAAATCAGAAATTGCTCTAGTAAAGTGGCAGAATCTTTACTGAAACTTCCCACGGAGTTTTGAAGGGAAAATGGAAACACAGGTTCTCTTCTTTTGAATTGTACGCACGAACGAACGAACGAACACTTAATGGTTAATAATCCTCCATTATTATACATTAACACTCGAAGAAACACAAGTTTAGGAAAATAATTCTAGAAAGATAAACTGATGTCTCAAGATGGCCACCAAAGCTCCATCATGAAGTTAGGGATATAACAATTTTTTTTTGTTTTAACGCGGCATATGATAACACTTCGCCTTATGTAAAGATAGAGTGAGATCCATGAACGGAAACAACTGCTACAGGCAGCAGTCGTATCCACTACATTGACAGTGCACACTCCTCTCGTTATACTTATGGCTACTTTCAAACTGTTCCCGATACGCGACAAGGTCACTTTACTGGTGTTACATTCGAAAAGTGGTGGTACTACCCCAGGACGGCAGACTGGGCAAGTAACCATCATCAGCCTTCCTACTCCTCTTTACAGTTTTTATTTAGGCTTTTGTTAAAAAAATATGTATTATAACATATTTGCAAGATCACTTCCAAGACAGTGAAAATAGGGGATGAAAGTTTGTACGGCGAACCCATCATTCCTCAAGTTTAACGCATAATATTAATCATACGCAAACGAAGTTGCAGGCAACAGTTAGTCTCGTAAATAAAGAAAAGTCTTATTTGTGACAAGCTGTTTCGTCATTCAAATCTATCCATTAATCACTCCTAAAATGGAAGCTATCCAGGATGAAGGGTTCCATGGTCTATTCATAAATGTATGTCCGTTCGTGTGAGTGTATCTATTGTCCTGTCAAACCCATTGTTCTAAAGCAGGAAGTCATTGAAGATGTAATTTAGTAGTAAACGCTCTAAGTGCCGAGTTTGCACTACAAACTTTGTTAGGATATTTGAGTTGAGTTTACTAAATTCTAATATGGTGTAGTTTGGAGCGGGTGATAGTTACTTATTATATCGATATACATTCGGGGTGTAACATGACATATAACTATCCTGTGACCCAGAAGTTGTATACATCATAGGTACTCATGCTGTACAAATATACCTTTTTCATTTATCAGATCATATTTTAAAAAACCGGCAACGTTATTTAACATTATGTATACTACAAAACATTGTGGTGTATAATGTATGGTGTTATTAAAAAAATATATAATGTAGAAACACCTAAAACAAGCAATGTAAATGCAACGAGTAATAAACGACTGGTGTTGCGACAGCCTCGCAAGGTGCGACCGTTAGCGTTTTTACGCGTTCATTGCTGCTTGATAAAAATAAATAATAATTTTTTTTTTATTATGAATTTCCACAAAGGAACGCCTAATAAGTATTGATAGTATAATTGGTTGCCTTTTACAGCCAGTATAATATTTTAAGTATATAAAAATCAGGAACAGTGGTAGACGAGTTTTTCTTTTTTTATTGTAGCTCGGCATGTAACAACACTCCGCCTGATGTAAAGTAATTTATTTTATCTTTAAGTGATTTCCAATAAATATCTAGAATTTAATTTTTTTTAAAATGCCTCAGTCAGACATATATTATTCTCTACTTAAATTAATTAGGAGCTAATCATCAAAATTGATTCGAAGGGGTCGAAAAATTTAAGTGCCAGAGGTCGATGTCGCATCCCGCTCTACTGTGAATTCATATTTTCCGAGTAAATAAACTCAAATACGGAATATAATAAAATCTTTAAGTAAAATTAATTCAGGTACGTATGCTGGTTTTTATATTAATGTTTATATTATATTTTTATTTTCCGATACATTTTTTTGAATTAACTAAAGCCTTTTGAAAGGAGGGTAAGAAGAAAAATCTTACAAAGTTAATTGGATGTTAAAATTTGTCCTTATCATTATCGTATTTTATTCTTGTTTATTCTTAATCAAAATTACTTTTTCTTTTTTCAATGTTGAAAATGTAAATGTCACATTTATTCTCGAAACTTACTAAACTAATTTTACGATAAGATATCTATTTAGATTAGGTTTTAGAACACATCTAGATCTTTATAATCTTGTTATTAGAGTAAGCAGCTGGTGGCGGTTTTTTTTTTAAGTGTAGCTCGGCATGTGACAACACTCAGTGCAGTCCATGAATGGAAACAACTGCTACTACAGAGAAACCTGTGCGGGCAGCAGTCGCCTCCACTATGCCGGCTTGAGGAGACGAGCATATACCATCTAGATTGACAGTGCACACTCCTCTCGCTATACCTGGCTACTTTTAAACTATTCCCGAAACGCGACAAGGTTCTTCATTTCACGGGTGTTACATTCGAAAGTGGTGGTACTATCCCAGGACGGCAGACTGTGCTAAAAATTATTGACCTAACGCTTAATTGTAACATCCCTAATATGTCACGATCCATGTTCGTCTCCCCAAGCCGGCATAATGGACACAACTGCTGCCGTTCATGAGCCGAATTTTTGCTTAACATTAGACGGAGTGTGGCCACATGCTGAGTTGCTAAATAAAAAAATACGTTAAATAAAACATTGATAACGTCGTAAAAATCAAACATATGTTTATGCATATCGTAATTTTTAACGGTATATTTTCTACCGCGAGCTTCCCTTCCAGACACTTCACATAGATATAACATATCCAGGAATAAGAGGTTCTCTGCGAACGTGAGTCTGAATACCAATATTCTAAAAGCATGTACCGCTATGCCATGCATGTTGTATGCTCATAAAATATACATTATTCATTTCGAATTTTACATGGCTCAACGCGGCAGTAATTTAGATGCGCGATTTCTTTTTTATTATTCGACTACGTTTTTAATTGTTAAAACATTAGCGCCAAGTTTGGCATTGTTGCATATTGTGTTAAAAATACGTTAATTTTCTTATCTTTTATTTTTTATTGTGCTTTAATTATTTGACTTTCATATTTTATTTTTACTGGGTATAAATATTTTTTTTATTGTAGCTCGGCATATGACAACATTCCGCCTGGTGTTAAGCTAGAATGCGGTCCATGAACGGAAACCACTTTTATCAAAGAAATTTCTACATATAGCAGTCGCCTCCGCTATGCCAGTGATTAACAGTGCACACTCCTTTCGTTATACCTGACATCAGCTTTAAAAATAATGTTTGAAATTTTTTTTTAAAAAATCATAATCGATAATGTGTAATAAATCGATTATAATGCATAACAGATTAGCTTGCTAACCACTACGCTACGCAGTCCTATACAGGGAGGCCCTGTTATATATCATGAGTGCAAAAAAGAAAAAAATTCACAAAAAAAATACCTAATGGTTCCTAAGACACTTTTTCTGTATCTCCTGTGGTTTCGGATTTCCCCATACTGTCCCAGTTAAAAAAATACCCTGTATATTTATTATACCTATATAGAAATATATTACAGAGGCAGTAATTGTCGAGTTACAGTATACTAGTCTTCTCGACGTATACTAGTCTTTCCGAGCCTGATGGTATACTTTAAAGTTACGTAAAACAAAGTTTTAGGTAAATTTTGAGGGCTTTTCCTCCTCAGAACAGTGCTTATGAAGTTTTGTTCCCAATCGTATCTTGATGTGACTTATTGATCGGCGAAGATTTCCGTAATAATAAATATTTAATTACAGTTTAGTTATCATTTTATTTGTACCATTTTCTGAATACAAAAAATATACAATAATAGTTAACTATTGTGCAATAATAACAGAAAAGGGTCCAAAGAAAATGATGAAAAAAAAAACACTATTTAAATTGTAAACGATTTTAAAACTCAACAAAATAAAATAAAAAATTGATAACAAAAGAATCGATAAAGGACTCCGTTCTCGGTGCAACACAACTTCCACACAGTTAATGTCCAGAGAAGCAGTAAAAATAATAACGACTGCTCTCGCCGGACCTGAAGAAACACGAGTTCTGAATGAATTTTAAAAAGCGCTCTGTGAACTAGACAATTGAAAGTTTGCATTATGCATGAAACTTACAGTTAAAAAGAGGCAGCGTTGTTACAGACTTGGCAGCTAAATATTTGCGGTTACTATGAAAACTTTGTCGACCATTGTCTGTTTTTAAAACATACCTTTTACAGTGTATAATAACTAACTAACGCCATAAGTTTTGAGAGCCATGTACGAGAAACTCTTTTGCAATGTCGACCTACCCATTCCCTTCAACAGGAGGGGAGGCGATTGCTACTTGCATCGCTTAACATAAAAACATTGTAATATTTATAAGGTACTATTTAATAGGTCACATTTCAAAAGGTTATCCAAATTAGTAATAATAGTATTTGTAATAGATTTTCACCGCCCACATAATAAAGGTCAGCGTATTTTATTTACAATGTTCAAATAAACATGCCCGTTAACTCAACTTTGTGTTAACATAATAAATAAAGTCCCTAAAGATAAGCACGGAAGGGTTATTTTCCATTTTCCTCAATTTTCCTCTATTTCATCTTTGTAAAGGATGAAAGGAAATAATTCCAAACAAAAGGAAAAATTAATAATTGAGACCCAACAAGGATGTAACTCAGGCATCTCTGGGCGGGAACAGAAGAAAACTATTTTAAAGTTAGATTGAGTTTCACGAACAGTGACACTAAAACATTTTGTACAGTTTTTGGTCACTAAACTTCAGGGTTTTATTCGTATAAACTCATTCAACAATAAAGTTTTAGAACAACCGATGGATACCAAATTAGGTAGGTTTTGCTACTGACAAAATATTGTCTTTTGAACTACACGAAACGTCACATATTTCAAATAATACTAACCTACTTTAAATAAATTTTGATTTTGATTAAATAATAAATAATAGAAACTAATAAAAGGACATTCCTATACTTGTGAGAGATTCTGTATGGTGATAACCGTGATGCATCTGTAAAAGGAATGCATGGAATCAGGAAGAAGTATAGCGTGCCTGAGGACATAGGGGACTATATGATCAAGGAACATTTTGACCGCGTTTTTTTTTAAATTATAGCTCGGCATGTGACAACACTCCGCCTGATGTAAAGCTAGAGTGCGGTCCATGAATGGAAACAACTGTTACTGCAAAGAAACCTGTGTCGTCACAGTCGTCGTGTGCCGGCTTGAGGAGACGAGCATGTACCATCTATTGATATATTGCTATATATAATACTATTTTTATTTTAGCACGTCATTTTATGACCGCACACCGCCTGGTGTTAAGCTAGAGTGCGATCCATGAACGGAGACTACTCCTGTCAGAAAAGGAAATATGCAGACAGCAGACGCGTCCGCTATCTCGGCTTTGTAAGTAGCCTCTTCACGTCTCTGCGCTTGAAGGATCCCATGTTATAGGAAGGAGGAAAGACGTGGCTGGAAAGGTCGTTCCAAAATTTGATGGAACGACAGAAAAAGGACTGCCCGAACCTTTTAGTTCACGAGGGGATCGTTTCGACGGTGAGGCGACTCGACCTCAAGCGATGTGAGGTTGGCGGGATTAAATCATGGATCTCTGCTGAACGTTCACCGTGGCAATAACGGTAGAACGCTGGGAGGGAGTATCTAGTGATATTATAATATCTAGCGTAATTGTAAATATTGTAATGTTTCTTGTTGTTTAAAGTAGTTGTTAATGACCTGGTTGTTGAAAAACTTTAAATAATAAAATTTTAAAAAAAATCACTTTTTTATTTTAAAACTATAATACTTACTTCATTGATAAAAGAAAAGGAAAAATGTACCCAATATATTATAACCAGAGGGCCAAGTATAAGTTTACGTTTACGCTGTCACGACGGAAAATAAGAATTTGAAAAGATCCTATTGGTGGAGAGAACTCACTTTACGCTGTGATAGCATCAAACTCTGGCTTCTGTTTTAAAAAGATTCATATCTTAAAAACATACGGACTATTATTCAAATACGTGATTAATTGTCTAATTCAAATGAGGTTTGATTATTAGGCTGAAAAATATAAAAAATAGAATATTTTTAAGACTGGCAGTTTTTAATTGTCCATCAAAAATTTTCATGGCTACATACTACGGATAAAACTATTCTATTTTCAAGCTATAAAGTTAAAAAGCTTATCGTCCGAACTGAATCTAAAGTTTGAAGGGTTCCTAAAATAAACGGCAACCACTCATCTATCTACTCTTTGTTTTGAAAGCATACAATAAATGGAGAAAAAAAAAACAATTTTATAAAGCGATGATGAATTTTGAAATATTCTTTTAAAACGTGTTCCTAAATAATCCTCCGCCTGATATAAAGCTAGAATGCCGTGTCCTGCCATGACATACAATGTCCATTAACGGAAACAACTGCTAGAGGGGACGAATATGCACCATCTAGATTCTAGATTGACATAGCACACTCCTCTCGTTATACCTGACTACTTTCAAACTATTGTCGAAACGCGACAAGGTCACTTCACTGGTGTTACATTCGAAAGTGGTGGTACTACCTCAAGACCAGACTGGGTTAATAACCATCAACAGTGCCTACCACTCTTTAAGCTGCTCTATAGTAAAATCGCAGCAATTTATATAAAATATCACAAATATTGGAAAACTTTATTTTTAATACCATCGTTTGATCATGATAGGACAAATACACTAGAGATTAAAAGAACAACCTCAACCTCCGCCTTAATATATTTGAAAATAACTTGTAGTTGCCAATATAAAAGATTTTCCACATACAAGCACTCCCTTCACCATTTATAACAGAAATGCTTGGAAAACTTTGAAATCAAAAGATTGCTAGGTAAGAAAGAGTTCTATGGCTTGTGGACGTGCTTTGAAATGTCGATTAATGTCGATTTTTGCTTTGATCTATAGTTTGAACTTCCACTTGAAATGTTAAGACCGCATGTGCACATGCCACGCGTGACGTGCCTGTTCTATAAAATGACATTTGAACTATCTGATACCAACAGGTGCACGCATGCCCACTTGAATATGAAGCGCAGTTGGTGTTTTTTTAAAAATATATTTAAGATAATTCTTTCTAGGCGTTTCTGGTATTGAGTTATTTTTCTAAACTTATATTTCACTATTAATGTGTAATAATAGTGTAAATTATTCAAAATAAATTTTTAAAATATGTTTTAGTGAAAATTCCACCACTTTACTAAAAAAATTATTTAAGAATACAACTGAAGACTAGGTAATGCCTCTTGAGAGATGAAATATTACCGAATTAGACAATCCCTTTGTATTTAAGAAAACAATAAGATGAACAGAAAATTCAGTAAAAATATAAACTTGTCAAGATAGCTAGTCTTATAACGGCCCTTTAGTGGCATCTAGACCAATCTAGATATAGTTCGGTCGACCTATCACAATGTCGATAATCAGCTTCCATAGTTTGTTTTAATTTGTAAGTTGAATGTCATTGAAATTATCGTATAATAATCGAATAATTAACTTACTTTCTGCCTGCACCGTCATATATACATATATGTAAATGTTATTAACTATATACATATATACTCATTATCCTTACATTTATTTATCAAGAAACTATGTATTTGAACCTGAGTCCCTATCACTAAATCCAAAGTACAAAGCATGTCATTCTTGTCAAGTAGCACTTACATGTACCATCTATAGATAGATACATCTGTGTTCCTCACACCCTACTTATCGTGGTGTAAGAGGTTTTATGTTATGTCGACTCGCACCATTACGTTTAACCGCTTTGTATTCATGATAATATCGCTTAACTTGGTGACAATCTATAGGGCAGACAGCATCTTAAATTACAATCTCTTTTTGATGATATTTTGTAACATCTTTTTTATGCGTATTATAAAGGTTATGAAATGCTTGGATGAATAGAAAATATTATTAAGGAACATTATATAATATTCAATTTAAAAAATATATATTTTTGTAACTCGGTGGGTGACGGTCTTTCCACCAGGCTTGGCATGACTGCCCGGTCCTCAGCACTTTAGAAGTTACGCCACTGCTCATGGCTTTATTCTTAACATACATGCAGATATGCATACAGGTAAAACAAAATCTTAATACAAATGTCTTTAATCTGCAATTTAATCGATAAAATCACGCCCAAATAGACTTTTAGATCTTCTTAATCCCATAGTAAACAGCTTTTATCCATGGATTGATGTAAATAATTAAAGGCTTTATCGGTCATTGTACGACACTAAGAAACGTGTACCAACTTTGTTGGGCGGATTTAAAAGGGATTTTTTTCTTTGTTTTAATCAATTTTATTGTTGACTTTATAACAAATACGATTTTGTGTAGATATTTTTTGTGTTATTGTAAAATGTTCTTAAAACTTCTGATTTTAGGTTAGTTATAATAAATTGCAATTATTAAACATATCAATTCCTTTTTTTTTCAATCCCGGAACTACCGCTCTTGGCTCGGAACGAAGAAGCTAACATAACACTCCGCCACCGCCTTTGCCCACACGATGAAGAGTAGTCCCTCACTTCTCTGGTTTTCCTCACCCCACCTCACTGGTTTTGGTTCAACACCGGGGTACCTCAGGGAGATACCCCGGGACCCTTTATTTACCACCTCCAATTGTTGCGCTTATCACACTGTCACCCACATGGTCAAAGGACCGTGAGTCACGGGTTTATTTGACTACCTACTTTTTTTAAAATTATTTAAGAGTATATCATTGTCATTGTAAGCGTACGTCACGCATGACATTCGCATATGTGGACTGACCTTTACACATTTTAGTTCACGATTCAATGGGCATTTGAAGGACTGTCAACATGCCACAGAATTAAGGTCCTTATTATTCGGACCTCGAAAAGGAATAAAATAAGGTATGGCATATCAAATGAATACAGTATCAAGTTAACAATATTTTTATGCTTTAACAGTATGACAGCTATCCATAAAGTTGTGAAAAGGGTCCAGAATACGTGCGCTACTTATGTCATTCGATTGATATTACCTTAGATATTGCTATTCCGAAGGAAATCGAGTTGCTTTACCGTTATTTTAAATTTACATATCTTTTGTCTACATAACTATTTTTTCTACCACTTTATCTCTTTGTTTTTGTAATGTATTTTCATTCATGATATTTATAAGTGTAGCATGTTTGTCTTGTATGCGGGCCGAAACTTGTCGTGTGCGGGCTTCAAGCCGGCATAGTGGAGGCGATAATTTCCTGCACATCTATGCCAGCAGTTGTCTTCGCTTAAGGACTATATTCTAGCCTAACATCAACTGAAGAGTAATGGTCACATTATGTCGAGCTACAAAAAAAAACTTATGTACCGAGTATTTTTAAGATAGCTATATACACAAAAATAATACTAATTTGTTTATTTACTTAGTTAACATAGAAGTTTTGGGTCTCCTAATTAACTTTTTTTGGTAGTGTCAAGGGAAATTTTCGGTTCCTGTGCTTTTAACCTAATTTCTTTTACGGTAGAAATAATCCCAAAGTCTCTATTCCACTAATAATCAAGTTTATATCCATGATAGTCCAGTCTGTAGATATTTTTGCCCTACTATTTCGTTTTCTTTATTTTTCTCGTATACACTATTAACATATTATAATCAACTTTTAATGCCACATTTAGAAAAAAAAAAAAAATTGGTACTTTGTCCAGTCTGCCGTCCTGGGGTAGTACCACCACTTTCGAATGTAACACCCGTGAAGTGACCTTGTTTCGGGAATAGTTTGAAAGTAGCCAGGTATAACGAGAGGCGTGTGTACTGTCAATCTAGATGGTAAATGCTCGTCTCCTCAAGCCGGCATAGTGGAGACGACTGCTGCCCGGACAGCTCTTTCTAGTAGCAGTTGTTTCTATTCATGGACCGCACTCTGGCTTTACATCAGGCGGAGTGTTGTCACATGCCGAGCTACAAAAAAAAAACAACTTTTAGTAGTTTTAGTAATTCGCGTCGCCCTTTCTCTCTAGTATTTACGGGTTGTATATCAAAAAAAAACAGACACACATTTAAATATAATAAACTGCAATATTTAAACAATCTATTTTCAAATAAATTACAAAATCCATTTAAAAAAGCCATTAAAATATATATAGACTTTTCCAAGTGCGCGCAGACTTTTTTGATATGTGTAATCTAAAAACAAATGAATATGTAATGACAATTTCTATGTTATAGTTGAGAATTTATTTTTATGTTATTACTTCACCCTATTTATAGATAAAATAAAATTCCAGATCTCTCGTAAAACTCAATTAATTGGAACTATTAACCGGTCAATGATAAAATTTATTAGCAATTTTATTTACTATAAATTTTCTTTTGTTTACAAGAAAATCACAACATTTAGTTTTCAGAGATACAAGTATTCGACCCGTGTCGTCGCCTCTTAAGCAAACGTTGTAATTTACTTTACAAAGTTAATAATCAGTGGTTGAATTTATCCACATTTTTGTTATTTTATTTTTTTTATTAAAATTAAACGAGTTTTTTGAAAAAATCGAATATGTAATGGAAAAATGGAATGAAAATATCCTAATTTAGTTTTAGACGTTACGGAAATGAAACAAATACGACAGGGATTTTGTTTTTATTCTGTATATTATAATTATAGTGATTACTTTCTCATTTACACGTTCGCACGTTATAATTTTTATTTGATAGCCTCTGTAGTGCAGTCAGTCTATTTCACGTAGGTTTTGGGTTTGATTCCTACTGGAAGCAAATAATAAATTGTTTATAAAAATTTGTTAATATACATATATTTAATATGTCATTATTTTTCATATTTTTTCGGCCGTGGATGTTAACTGGACCTAGTATTTCTTTGTATTTATTTAATATTATATAAAATTTTAAAAAATACAAATAATACAATGTTTTTCCTTTACATTGTAGCTCATATATAAAGTCACTATATCGACAGTTCAGCCTAAGATGGCTTACAGTTCCCCTAGGTACTCAAGTTTAGAGCTAACAAAATTGTCTACCTATTACACTGTTTACAATGCATACATGTTTAGAAAACCAGTAAGCAAGTTTCGCTTCTAATAGTATTGTAATAGAGGTTAATTTCATATTTAAAGAATATTTTACTTTGTATGTTTTCAGTAGGTTTTTATTCGCTTTCTAGTCGGTAAAGGAACACCACTTGAAGGTTATTCAAACGTTAACAATATTGTTTTCTGCTGTATTCTTATCTCCTAGTATTTTAGGCACTGTTTTAGGCTAGATTAAAATGTAATGCAGCTTACGTTGTCGTGGTAGCTAATCTAACGTATTGTCCGTTTCAGTTGTCACTTTTGTTGAAACTACATTCGACGATTTTAATTTAACGATAGTACTCTGCATAATTTTTTTAGTTAAAATTTGTTCGTGCAATTTCCTAATTTCTTAGAAATAATACATAAACTTCAGTTAATAAAAATCTAAATTAGAGAATGGTATGTACATAGATGATGGTTAGGCCCAATAGATATTAACCCAGTCTCCTCGAATCAGCATACCGGAGACTGCTACTGCCTCCAAAAATTTCCCTGTAGCAGTTGCTCTCGTTCATGGACCGCACTCTAACTCCAGGCGGAGTGTTGTTATATGCCAACTTAATGCTTCTTTTTCTCTCTCTCTATTCTGTTGTTTCAGTAATATATAAGTTAAATTAATTAATTTGTGTAATTTATGGTGCAGAAAAAAAATGAAAAAAGAAAGTATTCTGAATTGATCGATTAATGTTCCTGTATTTATCATATGAAAACAGTAAAACCATTACATTATAAGCGTTTTATTCTACTAATAAATATTGTAAAACAAAACATAGCAAACTAAATTCCTCGATATCTAGTGAGATTAACAAAAACCCTAGGGTAGGATTCCATTTGAACACGTTACATTTTAGAATGGGTTTTTGTTTTATACATGCACTATATCGAATTTAGTGCCACTCTAAATATTTTATAACATTTTGGTTAATATTTTTTCTATAGAACAACGCGTTTCGTTGAAACAATCAGAATTGTTTTAAAGTTGTTACAATAGTTTTTAACACGTTCAGAAATATGAACTATAAAAGCTGTAATTTTTGAACCTGTTTAACAATGTAATTATTTAATAACATATGCAAGTGTAAATAAAAATATATTAATAAATAATATATATTTGTTATATTATATAATATAATATATATTTCTTTTTCTTAATTAAGTCCTATGAATATGGTTAAAAAATCGTCACTTCACGATCTAAATCAATTTATGATGCAGTTTGCGGGAGCAATTGCGTCCGCTATGCCGGCTTGAAGGGTAAATATTTACCGAATAAAAAAACACTCGTTATATTCTTATTGTCTGTTGAAATTTTAGTATAAAATTCACGGCACGCGACGATGGATTACAATTTAATTTTTTATTAGAATCCCTCTGATGAAATGTGGATGGTGACGGGAATTTCAAAAATTTAATAAATTTCACAAACAAAATATGCCTAAGTACAAGTACTAAGTATAAGTAAATAAATAAAGACTATGAATATTTATTTTCTTATTATATGGCAATATTATAACAATTTGACCTACCGGAAACAACTGCAATCCAAAGAGAAATCTGCAGGCATAGGTTTGGCCTCCGCTATGCCGGCTTGAGGGGACAAATGAGCACCATACATGCACAAGGCACACTCCCTCAAAGCCTGGTTTCTTTCAAAATGATGCCGACACGCAATTAGATCACTTCACAGGTGTTTGTTACATTTGAAATTGAGTACTAATAACAAACACGAATCTGCTTACCTTTTTTTAATAATGCCTTCATTTAGTAAGATTAGAACACAGGTCTCATGTGTTTTAGTCTTAGAACAACACGGACCTCTGAGCACAGCCGTGATGCTCGAAGCTTTTACCGCTAGATTACAGTTTTTTTTATTGTAACTCGGCATATGACAAGAATCCGCTTGATGTAAAGCTAGTGTGCGGAAACAACTGCTACTACAGAGAAATCTCTACAGGCAGCAGTCGCCTCCGCTATGCTGGCCTGAGATTCATCCACCATCTAGATTGACAGTGCACACTTCTCTCGTTATAGAAGTGACTTTAAAATAAAATTTTATTTCAATTAAGTTATATTTAGTAAAATATCTAGCGTATTTATTCTTATGAAAATTGCGATTGATGCAAATGGAACTATATAAAATCAAATGCTGTTTAAGGGATGTAAATTTCAAGTAAATCTTAAACTAGTCACAGTGTGGAACCTCACTCGGGAACAATTCCAATTACATTCCAAGCGAGCACAAACTAACAGAGAAGAAGGGTTGCCAGTCAGGGTGGTTGTACCTAGATACTCGTACATATAATTTTTCATTATTATTGTAGCTCGGCATGTGACAACACTCCGCCTGATGTAAAGCTAGAGTGCGGTCCATGAATGGATACAACTGCTACCACAGAGGAATCTCTACAGGCAGTAGTCGCCTCCACTATGCCGGTTAGAAGTCACGAGCATGTACCATCCAGATTGACAATGCACACATTTAAGAAAGACATTCACTTCGATCCACTCACATTATTTAATAACATAAACTAAAATATAAATCATATGTAAATCTTCTTGTGTACTATGATTCCATAGTCGTCGGCGCTCGTTGACTTTCACTGTGCTTACTAACAGGCCAGTCAACGTCACATATCGTGTCAATTAAAATATGACTATATGACGGTATCTATATAACGGTATTATCTTATGTGTACATATGTACTTATATATTTTGAGTATTTAAAAAATAATAATGTATCTTACTATTAAAGCTTTAATAATAAAAAAATATACTGCAAATCATTAGATGCCCAATGTACAGTGGCGGACTAAGGCTAAAGCGGGCCCTAGGCAACATTGTAATTCCGGGCCTATTTTTTAGTCATGATATATACTTTGGTTTTGTAAATACCTAATTTTCGGGCCCTAAAAATTACGGGCCCTAGGTACGTGCCTAGGTTGCCTAGTCCACCCATGCCAATGTATATAATATTAATATAAAAACCTTTTAAAGTGGAATTAAAAACGCATTGTATACATAATTGTTAATTTAGTGTTTACATTTTATAATTAATTTCCTTTAATTTCCTAATTAATATATTTTACAATATTTATTTTAAGGGAATTTATCATAAATTGTAATGAGTAAGTGTTGAACCTAATTATAATTACGATTTGTAGGATAGTAATAGAGTCGCCTTCACTATGCCGTTCACAGCATTCACTTAAAAGTTTTATCCCGAAGTGTGTCATGGATCATGAGCGTTAAACAGTGTAGGACTGTACTAGCGTAAATACATCATTTTCTTCACAAAACGATGGATAAATAAATAAATAAAACTATTTATAACATTAGCTCCCTCTATGATCATGTTCCCAAATAAACTATGAGAGAAGAAGTTGCGCTTGGAATCCTAAAACTTTCTTATGTTGTCTCACTTGCTTTTCATCTTTAATTGTTGAATTCTGCTAGTAAACTAGGGACGTAATATCGAGGATTTGTGTAAAAACTGGCATCCTATGTAATAAACTATTTATTTATTTATTGTATTAAAATATTGACTTTCTTTTAATATTTTGCTATTTACTTATCCCTCGCCCTGACCTAAAATTTTAATATATAAAAATTAAATATAATGTTAGATTCATTTAACAAAAATCATTTTAGTCTTATGAGAAAGATATGACGTAGATAAATTAGGTAAAGCAATTTCTTATAAAAAAAACACGCAGACTAAAAACCTTTTTGTAACACTTTATTACATAGACGCTTGCTCTTTTCTTGCAACAAAGCTGGCTGTTCTGCGAAAAATGCAACAGCAGCTTTGTTCGAAAGAATTGAATTAAAAATGGGGACTGGATATTTTCTGTTTTTCGTGGAACGCGCTCGACTGCCCGCAAATGGACAATTAGCCGGCTTCAGACAAACGAAATAAAAACTTTTGTAAGTACTTATTTAACTGAAAACATGATAATTCCCTGGTTACTTTTTTACAATTAAGCAATTTTTATAATTTAATCTATATTTACACTGTTTAAAGTCTTTCTTTAATATTTTCTCGAGTTTTTGTTTACTTTATTAAATAACAATTTTTACTAACTTTTATTGTCGTGTATTCCGTAGTAGACAGAAACTCTACCTTTTTCTAATTTTAAGTATGTATTTGCAGAAACGCTACAAAAACAAAATATTTCACATCTAATTCAAAATTCAATTTATTTCATGATTCTTTTTTAAAACATGGAAGACATGACGTTCACAGTATAATCAGTTGACACAAGAAGAAGTTTTAATTAAGAGTGGTAGGCAGACTGATGATGGTTATTAGCCCAATCTGTCGTCTTGGGGTAGTAATACCACTTTCGAATGTAACACCCGTGAAGTGACTTTGTCGCGTTTCGGGGATAGTTTGAAAGTAGCCAGGTATAACGAGAGGAGTGTGCACTGTCAATCTAGATGGTACATACTCATCTCCTCAAGCAGGCATAGTGGAAGCGACTGCTGCCCGCACAGGTTTCTCTGTAGTAGCAGTTATTTCAATTCATGAACCGCACTCTAGCTTTACATCAGGTGGAGTGTTGTCACGTGGAGTGTTGTCACGTGCCGAGATACAATAAAAAAAATTGTTGCTGAAACAGGGTAATTTCTATGAGCAGGTGAGAAGACAAGATACTCTCGCCTCTTGCATGCTTATCTTAGGTCCTGTTGCACCAAAGGCCCGTTAAAGTTAATTTAACTGTTACATTTTAAGGTGACTTTAAAAGGTATGTTTACATTTACTCCACACGTGTTGCATCAACGTGTAAATTTATATCGTTATCGTTAAAAGCGTGGCTAATGTAAGGAGAAATACATTCACGAAAAAACAACAGAAAAAAACATAGAGATATATACTAAAAGAGCAAACCTCATACATCTTACATGAAAAAAATCTGCTTCAAACGATTTGACAATGTCGCCGTCAAGTCCAATACTAACTGACAGAAAACCTAAAAGTGACTGCAGTCATCTTTTCTCTCGCGTCACATTGGGAGCGTTATTGCTTATCTAGTTGTATATATCAATGGGAAAAACATATTTCGCTTCTTTTCATACACTTGACATTAGTGACATTGGTTTAACGATTACTTTAATTTTGACCAGTTACGGTTAGCAACCCAATTTAAATTATAACTATTACTTTAACGTAAAGGTTATGGTTAAATTATGTGGTGCAACTGGACCATTCTATTCTGGTTACTTTCAAGATGATATAGAAACGCGGAAGATTGCAAGTTACGTATAATTAAAGCCATTAAGAAAATAATCCTTCTTGAAATTCTACCTAAAATTCTTCTTTCGAAAATTCTTGCAACGTTTTATAGACAAAGCCTTTAATGAAACTCTGAAAACAAAGTAAATGAACCGGTAAGTCATTGAAAATTGGGTAACGGTATAAATTAAGACTAATTCTTACGTTGGAAATCTGTAGGTTTTAACAAAAAATATGGAAGACGTCATCTCAATATTTTCCAAATATACTCCTAATTCGGTGCTTAGTATGATAAAGTACTAACTCAATTTAAGGGCTTATTGCGATAAATAGAACCTCAGTTCTTTTGTAAATAAAACAATTTACATTTTCTTTGTTTAACGCCTTTATGCGTATATATTTATTACACCCGAATTCTGAAGCGAAATTTTCTCGGCTGCTTGGAATTGAACTGCAAAATCGTGATCATCATCGCGACCGTTGTTGTGATAACACTATTAGTCTCTTCCTTTCCATTATTTAACGTCACATTTATTATTAATCATAATATACCAACTGTAGACGTACCTATAAGAAATAGTCAAGGCATGTAACAGTATAAACTTTTGTAAAAAAACAAAACAATAGATGACGTCAAACTACCAGTATAACGTAAAACGAGAAGAGTGTGCACTGTCAATCTGAATGGTGCACATTTATCTCCTCAGACCGGCACGCATAGCGGAGACGACTGCTGCCTACAGAAATTTGTCTATAGTAGCAGTTGTTTCCGTTCATGGATAAGAAAAATTTCGAAAAGATCACATAAAGCACAAATAACGGAGTAGGTAGTTTAGTGATCGGAACGACCGTAGGCATAATAGAAAACGTGGGTTCGAATCCCTCAGATTGTTGTGTAGATTTTTTTTCAACTTTCATCATAATTTAAAAATACACCATAATTATTACGCGTGCGATACGAACTACACGCGCACATGTAGCCTGACCTTTAAGTCAACATATCTATACATATATACAATATATGCTATCCATATAAATCAAGTAGTTTCATGACATGAATCTAGCAACACTGCTCATTTATTTTCAACACTGCGCTATAACTCTAAAGCTTTTTGTAGGACAGCCTTGCTCCGAGACACTTTTAAGTATTCGCCTCTACTGTTTAAAATTTAATCAACATTTGAACTTAGAAGCCTTGCAAATGAGCAAAGTTAGCCGAACATATTGTCGGCTCATGATTTATACAACACCGTATTTAGGTTAAATTTGTTACAAAGTATACTCTCTAGTAGTGGCTAGGTTTACCTCAAATATTGGCTTAGAATAATGAACATATTAGAGGGGGGGAGGCGACTGCTATCTGCAGACATTTATCCTAGGATATAAGGATAACACTCTAGCTTAACATCAGACAGTGTTGTCACATGTCATAGATGACACGTATTCATTTGTCCTGACTTTTGGGTATTGGTGAAAATCAACGTTTCTCCTAAACAAAGAGTTAGTTAACATTTATGCATTCTTCTTTAAGCGAGCATTAATTATAATTACTAGTAATTAGAAGATTACAAAAGCAATTTATAACAAAACTTTTGTAAGCAAGTATTCATAAATTGTTCTGTTATCAAGAATGAACGGTAATTGAATCTGGCGTCCATCCAAGTCTAGACTGACCAGAAAAGACTTGCTCAAGTACCGTCAAAGCTACGACCTTTTATCCGACATCAATTTTAAAAGGTTGTTTAGTAACCTATGTTATGTTAGCTCTTACAAGAATTTTCAATTCTTATTTTTCCATTTCTCAATAAAAGATTTTCTGTTACGGAATTTATAAAACACAATTAGAGTTACACACACAGAGAGAGAGAGAGAGAGTTAAATAAAGCTTATAGTGCTTGGCATTTAACAACACTCTGGATGTAAAGCTAGAGCATGCGGTCCATGTACGAAAATTGCTACCACAGATCAATTTCTACAGCCAGCAGTCGCTTCCACTATGCCGGCCTGAAGAGACGAGTATGCACCATCCAGATTGACAGCGCACACGCCTCTCGTTATCTCTCCTGGCTACTTTCAAACTGATCCCGAAACGCGTCAAGGGTGTTATATTCGGAAGTGGCGGTGCTACCCCAGGACGGCAGACAGGGCCAATAACATTTTTCAAGTGGCCTTTTATATCCAAATCCGAAACTATAAGAGAAAGTGAGAAATACACACGGAAGTCTCGAGACCGATTTTAATAAAAAGAGAACTGCATTTTTTACGTTTTTGTAAAATCTATTTCCCCAGTCAAGAACTCATTAATCTAGAAAAATAGAACACTCACTATTATTGCACTATATGATAGTATCGCTAATACGGACCAAATTCTGAAATAACATACCACAGACTAAAGGAAAGTGTTGATTTTTTTAAAAACGTATAAATTCAAGTTTACAGGATTGCTAACTATCTTTTATAGCCTGTATATAAAGAGGTAGATTTATTATCAAAAGTAACATTTTCCTTTTATTATTACGTCAATAACAAAAGATAAAAGCATAACGTCTTTATTTTTAGGTAGGTACTTATTAGACAAATATGAAAGGAACCAATAAGCT
Source organism: Tinea pellionella (assembly GCA_948150575.1). Lineage (NCBI taxonomy): Eukaryota > Metazoa > Arthropoda > Insecta > Lepidoptera > Tineidae > Tinea > Tinea pellionella. The sequence continues at coordinate 5,822,343 of OX411259.1, read as the reverse complement.
GAAGAGAAAATATATTTACCATCTTTGTTATTTTGAGACTAATACAATTTTGTGCTCCACTGATAGTGACGGTCCCTTAGTCTCAAAGCAATTAGTTGTGACGACAATTTTTGCAACACCCTGACATTCCTTCGTTTTAGTTTTTCTTCTCCCTTGAGTTCCCTTCAGCCACAATACTCGTCTTTTTGACACAAACTTTCAAATACAACCTTATCTATTCACTTTATTTTCGGGTCTGCTAAATTTAACATATTTTTGACCTTATTTTATAATGTCCAGGAAATGTTTTCTGGCAGATGTACTCGTATATTCCGTTGTAGAAACTTTGTTAATGTAATTTTGTTATTTACTCGGAGACCTTTCTAATCGATCAAAAAAGTTTTCACCGCAGATGGGCCATCATAAATTGTATTGGAATGAGACCAGTTTAGTTTTAATAAACTTTTTATTTAAAAAAAGTTTTAATGAAAAACTCTTTTAATAGCAACGATTTTGCTTTTTAATGTGATTTGTTGAATACTAAACTTTTTTACATTGTATTATCATGAAAAAATAGTTAAATCATCAAACATAAGTCGTGGAATTTTTACTTAAACTTCCAACAGAATTTTGAAGGCAAAATGAAAAGGCACGTTCACGAACGTCTATTGGATAATAATCTACATCTATTACACATTGATACTCGAAGAAAGTCGAGTTTAAGAATATTATTATCTCCAGTAGCCCACCTTCTTTCATCATAGTTTTAAATAGTAAAAATCAACTTGGAAGTAGCCGGGTAGATTAGGAGTATGCCTTGTCAATGAACGGTACATATTCATCTCTGCAAGCCGGCTTTCTGGAGGCGTCTGTTCCCTGCAGACATTTCTTTGTGGTGACAGTTATTTTCACTTATAAATATCAAGCTACCATAAACTAAATTGTAAATTGAAATATATCTTATAAAGTAAGAATTCAAAGAAAAGAAAAAGTAAGAATTCCTTATCAATATTCGTCAATTTCTAGTCTTTTCAAAATTTAATTTTCGGCTCCAGCGATTCAGTTCAACAGATTGGAAAGCTAGTACGAGCACAATAATTAAACTTGGCTCCGATCTCTAGAGAGAGGAAACCCTGAATTTAATTACATCTCCAATTCGGACTCATAGGACATTCTAAAAGTATCACTCGCAAGTATCTTTAACTTTATATAACAAGTGACAGAATATGTTAGTGGCACATCCACAAGTGACAATTTATGGTAGTTTTATTGAAGTTTGTACTTTCTTACATATTTCTAAATAAATTTCATATTTTTAGTCTACATTTTGTCCTATTGCCCTGCCGGACAATTTTACGTACTTAGTGTTTTTTTAGGTTTTAATTAAATGCGAACTAAATATTACATATTATGAAAAATTTTATTGTTACCATTTATGAGTGCCCTATTTTTTGGCCTATTTAAAACAAAGACTTTGGAATTTAAATAAAATATTTAATACGGCTTTCATTCAAGAGGCTACAAAGATTTCGACACAATGCGCTTTCTAATAATTTCATTAGTTTTTTTAAATAAATTATTTAATTAACCTATGACAAGTTTTTGAAGGCTTTCCGATCTCCCTCCAATTAGTTGTTCAGACTAATATCGATTATAATAATCAAAATAAACGTGATAGTAAGTCGTATAAAATCTTTTAAAGTTCAGCCTACCCTAGTTTCCTTTTACTTAGGGTTTGAAGAAGTTTACTATTAGGGGTCATAAGGGGTAAATTTATTAATAGTGGCTCGCACGTGTACACGCATGACTATGACGGGGTGCCCCTAAGTGACAAAATTAGGGGTTGATCAAGGCCACATGTCTTAATTAGGTCAACTAACATTCAATAAGTGATTAATGAGCGGCCGTAGTCTAGCGGTAAGACTCATGATCTCACGATCGATTAGACTCGTGTTCAAACTTCGCTGAATTCTGACCAGTAGAGTGTTGTATGTTATATGTTCAGTGCCTGTGATACAAGACCTAGCTTAGTACATGTATTAAAAAAAAAATAGAAAGTACTTTGTTAGGATTTTAGAGTTATTGAATAATATATTTGATTTTTTCCTTTAATACATTATAATTTGTTTAAAGCTTTTTTCATTTTGAGCGATAAATAAGATCTGTTAATATTTTTGTAGCCACAACATCGCTGAAACGCATACAGATTTCGAATAACCAATGAAGTGACATAGTCCTGTTTCAGGATCAGTTTGGAGTATGCGCTGTCGATCTGGATGGTGCATATTCGTCGCCTCAAGCCGGCATATCGGAGGCGACTGCTGTATGTATAAATTTGTCTCTAGAAACATTTGTTTCCGTTAATGGAACCGCATTCTAGCTTTACAGAAGACGGAGTGTTGCCATAATGTTACGTAAATGTTAGTTTAGATTCGGATTTATTTTAAAACGTCTTAAACGATTAATATAAATTTTTGTAAGTGACTGTACTACATAGTGTTATGTAAAATGTTCGAGATAAATGCAGCTGAGTTTTAACCTTCCCAGCTTCGTAGAAAGAAATCTACGATCATTTCGTTACGTTTATCTCCTGTAGACAAGATTGATGCGATTTTTAAGCGTAATGAATAATAATCGCTTTTTTACGGCTTTTATAAATATTTAGAAAAATATGTTGCTCTTTTCGAAACAAGATATTCTTTTATTAAATATTTATAATAGTTGTTTTAAAAGAAACCTTTTGATTTGTTCAACGTTTTTATTTAAAAATTCTCTTTTATTATTAATTTGTTTGAATTCATTAATGAGTTTGAAGCGTCTGAGATTTATTAGTATTTACTACGTATCATTTAAAGAAATAAAAATTAATTATGCAGTTTATTTTGTTTGTTTGCAACCGAAGAGAACGAACGATTTCCGCCATCAGCAGTTTCAGTTTTGCAGCTATCATGGTCGCGACGATACTGCAAAGCTTTGAAAGTGTCGTGACGCGATATACTAACTAAAAAAAAGAAAGAGTAACAATCTGCAAGAGCAGATAATTAATAACGAAAATTCTGTTCACCTATTTTGGGAAGGCAAAGAGATCAGAGTCCATACAGCCACGTCTTCGGTATTTTAATTTCTTTTCTTTGCACATTGAATTGTAAGTATTTTACAATCATAATATAACTTGGACTGAAAAGAACTAGTATTTAGTATTTTTAAAGATACAAAAAATTAATACGAGTATAATAGTATTTAATAGTAAGATTTCATTGTGATAGTCGTTGAAATCGTTAGCTTTTCTCATTAAAAATTGAATTCGGGTTCATGATATTAGAAACAAGAAACTTTCAAAAAATACCATGTTTTCTATCTTCTAACTATTCTTCTTCGACTATTCTTTACATAAAAGTTACTTGAAACAAGGTAGGAAAAATTTAGTTGGAGATTTTTGAGTGTTCTTACTGGCATCACACGCCCTAGAGGCCTAGAGAGAAAGTTTAGTGCCTACGGCAATTAGACTCGACCTACTCAAGAAAACAATGTTCGTGTCGCATTCATCCGTGAATAAAAATAACTCATACAAAAATAGTCCTTATAATGGTTGCTATAAGAGCGACAGTTTAGAAAACTGATACAATGTCAACTTTTTTCATTAGAAGGAAAGGTTTTGAATACGGATATAGAAAATGCCAACATTAATCTTAAATGGAGACATAAAAATAATATAATAATCATTGGACACACAGTATAATTAAGTTAGTAATAGAAAAATATTAAGTTCATAATAAAGGCCCTAAACTTTTTAACTTTTATAGCGGAAGCTACTGCTGCCTGTACAAATTTCATGCACCACACTTTAGCATTACATCAGGCGGTTGTCATATACCGAGCTACAATAAAACACAAGAAAAAAATTAACGCAGACCGATATTTATTAATTCGTTTATTGTTATATAGTAACATTGTTTATACACGGCTTGTTTAGCTTTTATTCGATCACGTCTTATCTCAATGCATAGCTATGATGTCCTCGTAATGTGCAGGCGTCGCGTCGCACTGTAGGTACGTTACGTTAATCGATTCCTTCTTGAATTAATACTTTAACAATACTATCATAAAAAGTCAAATTAAATTATTGATATATTCGTTATCAGTCCGGTATAGCGACGGCGACTGTTGTCTGCAGACATTTCTCTGTGGTATCCATTCATGTGCACTCTAGCTTATTTAGGCGGCAAAAAAAGACTAATTAAATACTTAGCATTAAACAAAATGTTAATTTAATTCAATGTTATTAATTTTAAAAAATCTATTCACAGTAGGTACAAAATGCGAGAAAATTAAACGAAATATCATTTTAATTATCAAAAGATTTATCAAAAAACATAAATTAAATAATGGGGCGTCTTGGAAAACGAATAAATTGCCTAAACATTGACATCAAAAGCAGTTATTATGGAACCATTTTTATTCAGGGTTTCAACGTCATTCATTTTAAAAAAGGCTAAAGATAATATCAAGAAGATGACGAAGAAGGGGAGTATTAAAGGAATAAAGGATGTCATAGGAGAAGCTCGCTTTCAGTTGTCACCTGACAAAAACACTGACAGTTGACAACTTGTTCTAAACTTGCATAAAAACGATACCAAAGCGTGGCTGTGAGTCCTGTCACGTGGTGTTCTTTACTATTTTAATACTACTCCATCTGCTTTAGCGGTATTGTGCGATTAATTAGCGTGTTAAAATACTGTTTAAATCTATAACTACAATTAAGGTTTTGCTTGAGTTAGCATTTACGCGTAATGCATTAATTATTGCACTAAGACGCAGGTGCTCAAAGAAGAAGAGCACAAACAGTTGTCTTTTGTTTATTTGGCAAGACCGGAAGCCATTTCTCTGTGGTAGGAAATACTTCCGCTCACGAACACATGGAGGTTAATAAGATATTCTGCCGTCCTGTAAGAGGTACCACCACTTTCAAGGAGTAAATAGTTCAATGGATGGTGAACATTTGTTTCCTTAAACCGGCATAGCGGAGTCGACTGCTTTCTGCAGATATCCGTGGACATTCTAGCTTAACATCAGTCAAAATGTAGCCACATATCGAGCTACCATAAAAAAAAACTATAAAATAGTTTTTTATAAATAGGTGTAAAATAGAGGTGAGCGGATATATTTTAAAATAGGTCAACGATTTTACATTTTATTTCGTCGCTGCTGTTTTCCACATTTAGATTTTTCTGAATTACCCTATACCATGTCATGTTAAAAAGCGCACGTTGATTGAAGTTTAACTACCACGAATTTTGCTACGAAATTTTTAAAATACATTTAATACATTTTTTTTATCTTATTATATATGCTGTAATTTTTCCAAATGAATAATAGGTAATAGGTATAATACTATAATAGGTATCTACATAAACAAACAAAATTTTTTTATTTTATTAATTAGTTAAATAATGGTATAAAAATAGTTGTCCAGATTTTTTTAAATTGTATTATAGCTTGGCTGCGGAAATTTCTCTGTGGTAGCAGTTATTTCCGTTCATGGACAGCACTCTAGCTTAACACTATTCAGTTACCAGACCGGAGCACCAAAAAAAAAGTATTACCACGAACTTTAGTTGTCTGCGTCTGCGAGTTCTTTTTTAATAAAATTGAATTGCTATATATTTTAGTAACTAATAAATTAATTACCTTGTCTTTAGAAAGGCTCTAAAACACTTTCAACCTATGTCTTTGTATAAGTAAGGTTAGGTACTATTGTTACAATGGGTTCATATTTACTTAGGAAACCACTATGAGGTTTGATCCCTTCTTAATCTACAAAAGAAACTTGGTACAGGTGCGTACCACGAACCTAGACAAATACTCAGTCACAAATGGGTTTATGGGGCGCTATCTTTAACTAATTTAAAATTGATTTTAAAACGAGATTTTTGTTTGAACATACCTCAAGAGTTCTAATAACTTAAGCACAGTTAAGCAACTATTGAAAATTATGCATTTTAAAGGTTAGAATGGAATAGGACTAATATATTATCATTTATTTAGACTTTAATATTTGAAAGATAAATTCTTTCGTACATTCGCACAAACCTATATAAACTAAATTATTTGATTTTAAAAATATTTTCTCAACTTTTCTATCCTACTAAATTAAAATATTTTACTTTGATTTGAATATTTAAATAAAACATTACGAAGCTTTGCCGCCGATGTCATCGTTGGCGAAATATCGGATTACCTAAAATAATAAAACAAACGCGGTAGCAAGCCGAATAAAATTCTGTAATTTAGTAAAAAAGAAAACTAAGAAACTATTTTGGATTAATAATAGTTAATTTGGACAATTTTAATAATGTAATTATAAAGAAATAACAAAGAATAAAAACGTTTAAACTTATAATCGATTGGTATCAAGAATATATCCGCGTTCTTACGTATCGCAAGCACAAAGGATTCTAAAGGTTTGTTTGGTCAAATATCAAATGTAAATAGAAACATTGTTTTTTGATTGTTGAATAAAATTCTTTCGAAAAGAATTCGAGATTTTGCGACGACATTAAATAAGGTTCATTATTTCGACATGAATTTCAAAACATCGTTAATAATAATAAATCAGTAAATCTAGAAAAAACACAAACATTCATCTGATTATTATGTAAAAAATATAACAAAATACTTATAATAATAAATTATTTCTAAGGCTCTCACATATTATAATATAGTCCTACATCAGGGATGCACAGACTTATTAAGACTAGGGGCCACTCGGGCAAATCATGAACTGATGGCGGGCCGCCAGAAGTATAGGTAATTAAAGACAATAAAGTATTGATAATAATGTATTAAAATTGAAAAAGAATCTATTAATTTAAAGCGTGGCACTGCATAGTGCTTACAATCTTTTTTATATTTGGCTCAAATTTACTTGTAGCAACACGTAAAACTGCTTCCAAACTTTCATTTGCAAGGCGGTTCCGATTTTTTGTTTTATTATTATTTAGTATTGAAAAGGTTTGTTCACACATATAGGTAGAACCAAATAAGCTGGCACTTTTCAGAGCGTTTATGCGCAACTCTTTGTACGTATTTTTATCAATGCAGCGGTAAAAGTTCAGCAAGTCTCCTTCGTTGAATTTGTTGCGTAAATCTTGATCGTTTTGAATGTCGATAATTTCGAACATTTTTTTTTTGTTTTATTCTGGAATAGAATATAATATTTTTCGAATGTACGAGAGTATTATTTTTGCTGTCGGCGGGCCACCAGTATTCGACCGGCGGGCCGCATGCGGCCCGCGGGCCGCGGTCTGTGCATCCCTGTCCTACATGCTTGTATTATTGTAATAAATTATTTTGCTAACAGTACCTACATCTGCTGTACGCCGCGCCATCGTCTTCAACCCTGTTCTAATTGACTACAAAACCTTTATGTTGTTAAACCATACAAAAAATTGAAGTATGCTAATTAAATCTGATGTTTATTAAAGTATTTAGTTTCATAATTATTAAGATACTAATTAGTACTTTAAAGAAATAGGATCAGTTTGATGACGCTTTAAGATTAAGCTAATTTCATGGTTTATAAGAAAGACTACAGTTAGGTATTAAATATCATCCCGAGGCTCGCGGTCCTTTGACCTGTTGGAGTTGCTAGTCTCCCATCGGGCGCGTCCTCGGGTGATGGGGGTTTACGCGTGTATACCTGGTATTGGGAAGTACCGGGAAGTCCGACATCACCTCGTCGTCTTCCCCGAGATGCATCTATAAAAGATGTCCCCCACGTAAAAAAGGTATTAATTATATTATGAAAAAAAAAAACTTTTAATACTACATTGCTTTTTGCTTCTGCTTGTGCATACACATAGATTACAGGTAGTGCGATTGTGTACCTACCCTCACTAACATCAATTGGCGGGAATTATATACCATTAATTATGAATTTAGGCCTTATTTTAATAATTTGTGTACATTTTTTTTTTCGGAAAGAATTGGAGTTGTAGACATCGGGTGAAGAGTCGTCTCGCTAAAACGGACGGATGCTGGAATCGCAAGCTGCTGGTATAGCAATCCAGAGCCAGACGAAGAAGCATATGACTTTGTAAAGGTGGCCGGAAGAAAATTGATGTTCATATCCAGTGCCAAAGGAAGAGGACCTAGTTCAGCAGCGGACTGAAAAAAGGGAAAAAGCAAAAAGGGAAAGCGTGATGATAATTGATGACGTGTCAATAATCTATAAAAGTTAATATTCCTTAGCAATTTGTAAAGCAAATATCCATAACTATAAAGAATAATAATAGCAAAACTAAAAACAAATTATCATAATCCACTAAAAACGTTTGGAATCCGTTCAATAAAGTTCACGAATAACCCAAACATAAAAGTAATCTTCGCAGGCGTCCACAATAATCATTTGAATGGGAATGTACTGATTTTCGTAACAAGAGGAACCTATGCGCAAACATTTATTTCGTGGTATAACCACTCAATATTGTTCGAATTGCTTTCCCTCCCTTCGTACTATAATAAGGGCCCTTTATGGCTATCTCACCTATTTCATGTGAGATTTCTTTATGCTTTTTATTTTTTTGTTTTCCTTTCAGATCAGCTTTAGAGGGCTGAATGGGATGTTGTCGGAAATTGTTCTTATTATATAGTATTTTTCTTATATTATGCACCAATATTTAACGCGAAATACATGGCAACAGCGTTCGCTTTTCCGGGACAATGTATACGGTGGTGGGGTGTTAATGCTGAAAATATTTTCTACTTTTTTTATGTATAGCTAATCGAATAAATTAATAGCTGATTGAAAAAAGGCTAAATAAAGTCTAATATAAGATACCCTAATAATCAATATTGTTAACAAAAACATATAATATATATTAATAATGTAATCATTTTTCGTATAAAAAGAAAAAGTAATAACAAAAGAAACAAGATTCGCAATTAATGGAGAATATTCTCTGTAAACTACCACGTTACATTAAAAGGTGCCTATATGATTTTTTTATGTCAACAACCACAATAATAACGAGAGAATAAAAAGAAAAGCCATTAATGCTTGGAATACTCACTCGTATTCGCGGACATAAACGTGCGGTCGGCGAAAATCACCCGTTTACGATTATAACCCATTATAATTGTATTTCATCTAATAAAATAACAAAAAGTCATGTCAAAAGTCGTAGCCCTCTGGTGGTTTGCCAAACATATTGGTCATAAAACTTTGCCAGCGCAATGCAACGAAGAAATTATGCGTAGTAGTGTATTCATGAGGTAAACTCAGGTAACTATACTTTTAAAAGCAAAAGAGTTCATTTCTAGACTGGCTTCATTCCAAATATTATAGCGAACGTTGCCACTAACATTATGCCTCTAAACTTTTAGCGGCAACACAAGAAATTTATTCTCTTTTTCAAATATAATGTCTATACAAAAGGACATGATGTCTTTTCATCAGTAAAATATTGATAGAGAAGTAAATATCACTTTTCATCTTATGTTTAAATAATTCAGAATAAACATCTAGACATCAAATTAAAGAAGAGGTCTCGGTCAGGCATCGACTATTATTTTGTTAATTAAATATGGTGCCATCATCAAAATTGATCAAATAAAACGTAATGCCCCGTAAATCGATGTTTTTTTTATGCTTAATAGGCAAACGTTTGACCGCACTCTGCCTGATGTTAAGCAGTGATGCGGTCTAAGGTGGAGCACGCTTGCCTATGAGGTACCTATTTACCCTTAATTTGAAGATGCCCGTATTGTACTTCTCGGGAAACACAGACACCGGGAGGGAGTTCCACAATTTCGCAGTACGCACGAGGAATGTGTCGCCGATGCAATGTGGCGACTAAATTATCGTTATAAAGTAATTTTGACTGCAGTATTCTCTTTTGTTCAATGCATATGTATGACAGTTGAGTCTCCAAGCATATTACGGAATCTCAAAAACCATCAGAGGAAACGTATTATGTAATCTTCATTTTGGGAGCAAATTTTTTATAGTACACGCGATCACACTCTTTCCGTTGTTAAGCTAAAGTCTACGCGGTATAAAATGTAGACAATTAATTTGTAAATAAATAATAAGCATCTATTATTGTTTATGCTTATTAAATTGTGTGTAGGTACTCTCAATTAAAATTATTAAGCGTTGAAGTTAATCTTATGGCAATTATTTTACATTAAAATACTAGCATCTAAGGCGAAGTGTTTTATAGAAACAGGAACCGCTGAAAAGGATGTTTTAACTATAAGTGGATTTATAAGAACTTAGCGAAAGTATCAGCATAAAGAGTATCTGACTTGGAAAAGTTTTTTGAAGAAACACATTTCATTTCACATCCTCTATATTAAGTTTTTTTTTTAAATATCATAATTTCGTAGAGTTAAACTACATATATAGCTGATAATATAACGGTTATTAGCTTGGTCTAGTTCGGGTAGTACTAAACTTTCAAATGTAACACACGTCGGGAACAGCTTGTATACAGCTACGTACTTGTAAATGTAGATGTAAAAAAAGAAAATTAAAGAAAAACATCAAAGAAAAACTAGAATGCGGAGAGCATGGTGACTGCTACCACTACTACAAACTTCCACTATGCCGGATTGAGTTGAATGTGCAAATATTAGCTTGACACGGCACTTTCCTTTTGTTATACATAGCTATTTTCAAAATGAACCAGAAAAGCGACTTTACTTTCACATTAATTTATCAAATTTGTAAAACAATGTTATCCTATTGTAATAAAATATACCATTGTAAACAGCAATTGTAACTAAAGAAGAGCAATAAATTAATTAAGTGAAGTTTCAGTGCATCACAGAAATTTATCAGTTTCAAGTAAGCGCCTCAGTTGCGGCGGGCTTTCCGAGTGCTGATATTAATTAACTGGTAACGCTTGAGTCGAAACAGCGGTTCTCGAGAGACCAGCTTGCCCCTAGGTATCGGAGCGAATGTCGCATGAAACCATGTGATCAATATGATTACGTAAAACAATTTACGTTAAATTCAATGGAAACTGTACAAAAATGCTGCATAATGCACTTTCATGTTATAGTTTTTAATCTACTTATTTTTATTATGTGACTATGGTGATATACAATACAATACAATTGTCACGCCTTTATGATGATATAATTATAAATATAATTAATCTCATGTATAATTATCACATCTAACACTTGAAGAAAAAACAAGTTTTTGAAAATAATGTAATATAGACACATCGTCTCCACAAGCCGGTTCTCCGTTATGACAGTTGACAGTGGACACTCATCTCGTTATACGCAGGTACTACCAAGCAGATCCACGACTAAATCACTTGAAAATGAAAGCACTACCACCATCATCAGCCTTCGTACCACAATTGTTTGTTAACTACTACTTTGCACTTAATTTCCGCTAATCAATGTTAGTGAGGGTATGGACACAGTCACATCAGCTGTCAATGTTAGACTAGGTCGGAGCGAAGTCGAAGCGACCACACGTCTCCTGAGGATGCCACGTGGAGTAGCGAAACGCGTCGAGATGTTTTTGCATGTTGGTGAAAGGTCTAACATTGACAGCTGATGTGACTGTGTACCTACCCTCACTAACATTGATTAACGGAAATTAATTACAAAGTAATATTTAAAAATAGTTTTGGTTATTGATTTCCGAAAAGTAACGCCTAATACTATTAAACTTCCTACCACACTTCAACTTTAATATTTTCTTATCATTCAAACTTCTCGTAATTGTTATTTATTTTTGTTTTTAATTACTCCCAAACAAATATGTTCTGAGATTCCTGCGGTGGTATTGCTAATATTACAAATTCTCACACAAAATGTGCTCGAAGCAAACCCACTTAATAGTCGACAGTTACTTCGTGCTAAACCCTCAGGGCGTTGTGGGCGCCCCCTTCCGACACTGCAAACCACTTTCGCACACTATTTCGTCAATACTTATTGAATTAAAATAATTGCAACACTTCGTGGTTTAAATTAAATTATTTACATTACCAATAAAACAACTAACTAGATTTTAATCAAATAGTGAAATCGAACAAAGTCCATTTAGGCATAACTTTTAACGGTAATAGCTCAATTGTATCGTGTACTATATCTAATTACAAATACGATAGATATCAGATTAAATACATATCATATTTTCAAATAGAGAAAATTCGAGTAAAATGTATCTATGATCTATTTATTTATTTAGGAAACCAACAACTAACAATTATATTAAACGATTTAACGAAGTTTTGAAGATGAAACTACACTTTCTTCTGTTTTTTACTAATTAATTATATTTTTTTATTATTTATTATAATATATTATATTTTATTAATATACTGTACAGTCGTTTCTTAAAACAAAAGCATTTAAAATGCCGAAAATGTATAAGATGAAAATGAGATGATTATTATTAAATAATAAATACATACAGTGATAAAAAATGAAATTGTTCGAAAACACTCATTAAGTTAAATATCCAGAATAAATATTTATTTATATTTTTTTCTTTATTTGAAACAATATTCCATTTTAGCCAATCTTCCCCTTACGTTTAAAATATATTTAAACAACATTCGATTCGGATAGCGTAATTAACCGCAGTTGTACGTTTGGTTTGTTTGAATAACTCTATCAAAATTGTACTAATTAATTGAACGGTACGTACACATTTGAATGGTAAATAATTCGTCTCCTCAAACTGGCATAGCGGGGGGAACTGCTGCCGGCAGATCTCTCTATGGTAGCACTTGTTTTCGCATATAGATCGCATTCTAATTTAACATACTGACTGTGGTACATGTATAAGAAACAGTATAGATAATTTATAATACTCGTACAATTAATGTTTTTTTTTTGTTTTATATGGCGTATAACAATTTGCCAGTGTCAAAGCAAATATTTTTTGCATCAAGTTAATATCATTGTGCATCACGAGTCATTTATTCATCACATTTAACAGTCAGGTCAAGTCTCAGTCAAGTCAAAAATTGTTCCAGTAAAGTGGTAGAATCTTTACTGAGACTTCCTAGAGTTTTGGAGGGAAAATGGAAACACAGGTTCTCTTCTTTTAAATTGTTTGCCCACACTCACGCACGTCCACGAACACCTGATGGTTAATAATCCACCATTATTACACATTAACACACGAAGAAACACAAGTTTAGGAAAATAATTCAAAACAGACAACCTGACGTCTCAAGATGGCCGCCAAAACTCCCAATTAATGCTTGTATCACAGACATTAAGCGATCAAAGCATATACAATAACATTGATACCGGTCAGAACTTAGCGAGGTTTGAACACGGCTCTCGTCGATCGTGAGGTCTGTATTCTACCGCTAGATCACGGCCGCTTTTTAAATTGTTAACTTCATATTATGCCCCATTTTCCCTTTTATTAACATAAAATAAGTATAATACAGTACCATTAATATCTGTACCGCAGGAAACAATAACAATCATTCTTTCAAAACACACGCTAATTATTTTTTCTTTTGTCTTTGTAAAAGCACCTTTTATTTACGTCTTCTTTGTAAACGTTTTAAAGTCTAGTATAATAACATAATAATCCCCTATTAGGTTTTGTTATAAGATTAGTACATATTATTATAAATTAAAGAGCATTGTGGCAAGCCCACATAAAGCGAACAAAGCTTGCTTTGTAATGTATAAAACTCTAAAAAGAATTTACGCATCACAAGTCTTGCGCATATGTGACTTGACCTTTATGGAGATTTAATTAAGGTCTGTTGTTAATTGTTAAATTCAATCACTTGATTTCCGATTTCCTATAGACTGAAACAATTTGTAGAAGTTAATCTATACGTTTTAAATCTACTTACTATACTCCGTCTAATGTCAAGCTAGAACGCGGCCTATGAGAACGCCGGAGAAATATTTTTAGGCAGCAGTCGCCTCTTCTATGCCGACTGCCCCTCAGTCGGCCGATGCACCTCCCTAAAGGCTACTTCTAGAATGATTTCGAAAGGCGATACTTTCCGAATATTAAAGCGTTTATTTTTTCAAAAAAAACTACATTTTTTTTTTAAATACAATAGAAATTGTATTGTTACCATAGCTAATAGTATGAAATTATACATATGTCATACATACTAGTAGTTACGCTCCAAAGTTAGCTTAAATAATGCAAATGGAGAATCAATTTAAATTGATGATGATTTTCAAATACACGTGATATATCATTCTCTACACAATTCATGACCAGCGTAAAATTATCAATATTAACGTACAACGCTTCTCCACGACCAAATAAGATCCAAATGCATTGGTATAAACCGGCAATGTATAAGTAAATATGAAATAATTCGCTGGAAATAATTGCTAATAATCCGAAAGCAAATGTACGGGCCACATCATGCCGGGATTCGTAGAGTAAAATTAATTATCATTGTTTACTTATGTCCGGCGTCCAGGCGTAAATACTGCCTTTTAACATTTGATAATTTGTATGACATTTGAATGTTGCAATTTACATTTAAGTTGACTTTTTAATTATAATAGTATTACTAAATTACGTGAAATTAAAAAGAAAAACTACAATCATATTTTTATAGTAGTCCGGCATGCGGTCTACGGGCAGAAAGAAATGTTACCACAAATAAATATTCGCTATGCCGGCCTGAAAAGGCGTGTGTCCCTCGATGTGTGGGAAGTGTGTTCTTCTTGTTATACCCGGCTACTTACAAGTTACAAATCATAACTAATAACCCACACCACTTTACCTACCACTCTTTTTAGTGTATTCATTATGAAACAACGAAAGGCGATCAAAGTATGAAAAATTGAGTATATGTATATTAGCTCCTGAAACTTATCGACTTCAAAGTCGTCGCCTTTAAAAGTTTAAATATTAAATATAATTATTTTATTTCTGTCCATTGAACCTTTTTACTTTTACATTTACAAGGCTGTGTCCAAACTAGGTCCACGGTTACCGGCTCACAATAATAAAGCGGCCGACTCTTAACTAAAGTAAGTGAGCTATTTGACGTATTCTACTAAATTATGTTGTCATTCGCGTACCGAGTGCTGAGGAAAGGTCCATAAAAATTAACCTATGTTAAATCGAAAACCATTTCGAGATATCGCTTCTTTTAGATGTGTTTTTAATTCAAAAATGAAATAAAATTGAAGACTGAGATATTTGAAAAAAAAAAGTTGATACTAGGAGCCGATCCCCTCGCAGACTAAAAGGTTGGGACAGTCCTTTTTCTGTCGTTCCGTCAAATTATCGAACGACCTTCCCAGCTACGTATTTCCTCCTTTCTATAAAATACTTTATTTATTTATTTACTTTATAAGCCAACAGTGTAACAAAAACTAAAACTAAAAAAAAAAATAACTAGAAATAAATATATTTTAAATATTTATTGACAATAATTTAGCACCTTCATGATTGTGGCTGACTATATTACAACATTTACAATCGTAATTATCAAAAATTAATTAACAGAAAAAACAAAGCCGTCATTATTTGGACCTTCCTATTTCGTTGTAAATCAGATACTAGGACTAGAGATGTTTTTAGTCCCAAACTGGATGAATTACTTTGAGCCGCAAACTGTGAACACAATGTGAACATAGCCTTATTAATACGATTCTATTACAAAGTTTCAACTTATAATTTGAATTTATTTCTAACACAAATGTTGTAGACTTTATTTTATAAATTAATCTATTAATAATTTATAAGTAAGTTTTATAAAATAATCAAGTATTAAAATTCGATTTGTCTTAGCAACCATCCGTCGATCGTGACAACTCGTCTGTAGGTGCTGTTCGATTTATAGCAAACATCTAAACTACAATAAAGTACAATACAATCGTATTTTTTCCACGCGTTTTTCGCCTCTTTCCCACGGGGATAGGCAGAGACAACGAAACGCCACTAGCCTGGAAACTATCAATGCAGAAATCAATGGAGCTTGGCATAGCAACTGTGAGCCAAAGCCCACCAATAAAAAGAAACAATAAATAAATAATGAGAAGAATTGCTGTTTTTTTTTTGTTAACTTGGAACACCAGAATTCCCAATCGCCCACGACCTTAATAAACCCTATAATTATCCTGTTTCGAAGGTCGGATTCTTTACAGACGTTACACGTTCGACTGCTGGGAAGTAAACTGGGAAATAACGTGAACATCACCGTCATCTCGCCATACCGTTTCTCTCTCTCTCTCTCGTTCTCTCTATATTTGCCTTAGATAACTTCTCTATTAGGAATAGGTTTGAGTTATATTTTTTTTTATTTTTGATTAACGTGGCTGAAACCGCGAGGCACCGCTATTTTATTCCCCAGAGATGGAATGCTGCCTTAACACAAACAATCTCTTTTCATAGTCTATACATAACCTAATAATGATAAATTAACAGTATTCATTAAAGGAAATGAACAGTTGAATTCTAAATCCTAAAATGGGTTATTAGGAAAAACACTGAATAAAATTATTGAGTTAAAATCGGGTCTATTTGAATAATTCGTTGACGACAGCGCCCACAGTTACAGTTCAGTTGCTCTTCGAAGAGATTAAGCTTCGAAACGTCTTAATCATTCCTGTTTCCATTGTTTCATAAAATCTATCTAATCCTGATAAAATTATAGCTTAATTAATCAACCAATAAAATAAGATGATATTGTGACGGCTCTTTTGAGGCAATGGTTGTGGCGTCAATCTATCTCGAGTTCGAATTCATAATATTAAAATGAAAAGATCTAAAAGCGTCCGTGGTCTAGCGGTCACTCACGATCGATGAGACCCGTGTTCGAACCTCGCTAAATTCTGACCGGTACCAATTGTTATACGAGTATGTACTTTGGTCGCTCAGTGCCTATAGGCACTATTAAAGAGTATTACTATTACTATTAAGAGACTAATGATGGTTATTTGTCCAGTCTGTTGGTCTGGGGTAGTACCACCACTTTCGAATATAACACCCGTGAAGTGACCTTGTCGCGTTTCGGGAATAGTTTGAAAGTAGCCAGGTATAGCGAGAGGAGTGTGCACTGTCAATCTAGATGGTACATGCTTGTCTCCTCAAGCCGACATAGTGGAGGCGACTGCTGCCCGCACAGTTTTCTCTGTAGTAGCAGTTATTCCCATTCATGGACCGCACGCTGGCTTTACATCAGGCGGAGTGTTGTCACATGCCGAGCTACAATTAAAAAAAAAGAAAAGCAACCTCAGAAACTAATTTTTTACTTTCATTAGGGCGTACTATCAGTAAGACGACCTTACAACTCAACTTAAGTCAGAATTGTGTTACCGGCCCTTGGCAATGTTTATTGTTTATCTTAAAACACTTTGGAGATAATTACTTAACAGCAATGATAACGTAACAATAAAAAACGGTCCGCTCTCCTCGGAGGTCGTTACGATAATGCGAGATAAAACTTGACAGATGTTTAGCCAGAACGAAATTTGTCGCCTACCCTCATCCAGGTCACAGGCTGTGAATTAACTTAATTACTGGAACTTTTCAACCAAATTAAGTATTTGTTTTTTCTTTTTTAGTACAATTAAAATGTGTACGAGTAATTAAGCGAATAAGTTATATATTATTATATTTGTGTACAAATTTTTGTCTTGACTAGAAACATAAAATACATATCCTGATTGAGAATCGAACCTGGAACCGTCTATGTAATAGATTCTGCTACAAAGGCCGTCTAAACATCTATTAGTTAACAGTTACCCTTGTACAATAGTTATTTTCCTCTGTAAATATGATTTCTATTTTTATGTTGTGCAAGTATTAGGTAAATAAATAAAATAAAAAATTTGAATAGAAGCTTCTGTACCGACATAATTACGCACTTGGACGCCGCGTGGTTTCTGAATAAGTCACCGTTACTATCACCGTTAAGTTCTCCCCCTATTAGCGCGGCTATTTTATTTATATTGCATCCACGTCTAGTTAATATTACTTATTATAGTAGAACTTTAATAATTTTCTTGAAATGCTTGAATAGAAAAGACAGAGCAATCTGACCCAGTTCAACGTGGGAGTTGATTTTGAGCAAGGAGCAAAGAACATGATTGTCTGTAAAATATTTTATGGCAAGAGTTATACACTAGCGATATAAAGGAGGAAATGTTGACAAAACATCCATGTAGATACGCGTGTCACGGGACATATATTATATTAGACAAAAAAAAAACAACCATGAATAAATAAAAGTGATAGGTAATGTGAAATATGAATTCCCAAAATTATCATAAATAAACATCCCTAATACATGATTGTTTATAATAAATCTATATCGAAAGTGGAAAGGAAAGTTTTGTTAGTTTTTGGGACAAACTTGATTCCCTAAAGTGATAATGTCCCTTAAGTTGTGATCAAGTTTTTATACACAAGAAACTAGGTGATATTTTACTTGTAAATGTTTGTATTATTTGTAGATAACGTTGTCGAGTGTTGTGTTTTCCGGTTCGATTCTAACATGTTGTCAATAATTTATGATAGAGGTTTGTTACATTTTAGACAAACCCTTTTCAATATAGAAAATTTCTACAAGTATAATTATATAATTAAACAACACTTATTAATTTTATTTGTGAAACAATATTTCCATTACCGTTCACGTTAACAAGGTAGACTTCGTCATAGCTAAGCTGGAACACGTCTTTCCTTCTTCCTATAACACGGGATCCTTCAAACGCTATGTGAAGAGGCATCTCATCAAGCCGGCATAGCGAACGCGACTGCTGTTTGCAGATTCCTTTCTCTAACAGCAGTCGCCTCCGTTCATGGATCGCACTCTAGCTTAACATGGGGCGGTCATATGTCGTGCTAAAAAAATATTAAATATTTTATTTTAAACCAAGCAGCACTGTTATAATAGCATTACTAAGGCAAGTACTCGGCTGTCTATTAGCTATAAGTTGAATAACCTCGCGAGTTCTACGAGGCCCTCGCGACTCCACCCGTATATCCACATTGCTTGCATTTACATTGATTGTTTTTAATATTTCAATGATGCTGTGGGTTTTTAACAAATAATTGTACCATAACATGTTGTTTATATTAGTCTAAAAAATGTGCAACAAAAAATTAAAAATTATGTTCTCAAAAATAAAAAAGAAATACTTGTCTTGAGAATTGTGTTCTGGTTCGTGGGCATATTATGACCACACTCCGCCTGATGTAAAGCCAGAGTGCGCTCCATGAACGGAAACAATTGCTAGTACATACGTGTTTCTACAGGCAGTAGTAGCCTCCGCTATGCCGGCTTAAGGAGACAAATTGACAGTGCATACTCCTCTCGTTATATCTGGCTACTTTCGAACTGTTATTGAAACACAAATGTCACTTCACGAGTGTTACATGTAAACAAAAATGTTCGTAAAAGTATTGGTTATGTCTCCATACAGTTTAGTGTACAATGTCGCGGATCGACAACATGTATTTGCTAATTGTCTTTTGTTTACTTAGCTAAACGACGTCGGGGTAGATTTTAAGAAGAACTAACTAATTTATTTATTGATGCTCTCAAATAAAACTTAAGATGTCTCCCGCAAACAATTTATTTCGTAAAAATTTCCTCCCGATCCAAAGCAATTTATTTGAAAACCAATTAACATAATGGAAGAAGCAAATAAGGCTGTTCTTTAATGAAATTTACTCTGATATAAAGGTAACGTCCCCCATTCGGTACACTCTAAAATTGATAGCAATAAATGACAAAATTAAGTGCTCCCAGAATATTCTGTTTACCCTTTTCTAAAAATCTTTTAAGCACACCCTGAATTAAATTTGCTCCGAAAAATGGTTGTTTGATGTATTACGAATACTTTTATAGCAGACTTTTACATTTTCAGTAAATAATCTAATTATTTTTTTATGTTTTTATTACATTTTAATGGAGGATTTAATGAGATTATATAGCAAAGGGGCGTGTTAACCATGACGGTGATCACATAAGCCGGCATAGTGGAGGTGACTGCTGACTGCAGACATTACACGGTGGTAACTAATTTATTTTATTTTCATAGAACCTAAAGTGCGGTCCATGAACAAAAACAACTGCCACAAAAAATGTCTGAGGGCAGCAGCTCTCGCGGAGTAGCAATTGTATCCTCGCCTTCTGCCGCTTCTTTCTATCTTTTTAGGTGATATTACCGCAAAAGGTTAAATTTTAAGGCTGTAACAAAATTTTTATTAAACTATTCTAAACGAATGCTAAGATATTGGTCTTATGGTATATTTGAAGAGTGAGAGAGAGAGAGAGAGAAGAGTGGTAGGCAGACTGATGATGGTTATTTGTCCAGTCTGTCGTCCTGGGGCAGTACCACCACTTTCGAATGTAACACCCGTGAAGTGACCTTGTCGCGTTTCGGGGATAGTTTGAAAGTAGCCAGGTATAAGAGAGGAGTGTGCACTGTCAATCTAGATGGTACATGCTCGTCTCCTCAAGCCGGCATAGTGGAGGCGACTGCAGCCCGTAGAGATTTATGTGGTAGCAGTTGTTTCCATTCATGGACCACACTCTAGCTTTACATCAGGCGGAGTGTTGTCACATGTCGAGCTAGTATAAAAAAAAAAAAAAAAAAAAAATATTTTATAATATAAGTATTGTATTGTACATATTATTAACATTATACGAACGAAGACAGTCACGTGCGGACTATAAACATCTCCTAACGGCTTTACGAGCGCTCTTAATGTTGCACTACTTCGTGCTAACTGTCCCCCAAAACAAGGCTTCAAACTCACATATTTGTAGTTTGACTCCACGAAACATTTTTAGTGACATCCCAAACGTTTCTCGTGGCTACCAAGAGATATATTGTCGTTTAACTTAGTTTTATTCCAACTGTGAACCCGCTACGTTGTTTTACTTGAATGTAAAGCAATAAAATGAGAAAAAGCTCCAATTATAAGAGCTCATTTTCTTCTGTATTGCCTATATTGGCCTATGAGGCGCCTCTGTGCTTCGATTTCGAGTCAGAAATATTTTAAATATTTAAAAAAACCTACTTGCTTAGTGTCTTGATGTTCTTGTCCTGGATATTCATAGTAGTATATATGACAGAACGGAAGAGTGGTCCAAGGCTTCTATCCTCCATTTATGGGCGATAACTAAGCAAATATGCTGAAACACGACAGTTCCTCCGGACAAACAAGTCAGAACGTGTCCTCCGCGTGACGTGTTTTCAGAGACTCTGTCAAAGCGTAACGACGCTTTTGTTTCATATTCAGTTAGTGCTTGTACTCATGACCACGTATTCATTTTGTTTCAAGTTAGTTTCCGTAAATTAGAGTCCGTATTCGTGACCGTTACGACATATACATATATATTTTAAATTATAACCTGATGTAAAGCTAGAATGGGTCCATGAACGGAATAACTGCTTCTATAGGCAGTAGTTGCCTCCGCTATGCCGGCTTAAGGAGACGATTGTGCACCATTCAGATTGACAGTAAGACGTGTGAGACTGGAGACATCAGGTCCAGTGATTTTGAAACAACCGGAAAAGTGGCATGTAAAAGTTTCTTCATTTAAAAGTAATAAATATACGCAAAAAATAAATCCCTTACTTAGTTACTTTTAAGTAAGCCCTAATATTTATTTAAGGGCAAAGCTCCGGTCTGAAAAACGGCCTGGAAAAGTTTTCAAGAGAAAAAAGTACAAATTGTAATAATTTTAACAAACTTAATTTTTTTGTCTGAAGTCTTTATTTTTCTTCTTTTTTCGATTAGCGAAAAGAATATTTCTTCTTCCAATAATTAAAAATTACATTATTAATAAAATGAATTCTAAAATATATTGATCTCATTTGAAAACTATTTTCCGTTACATATAATATAATAGCCCGTTTATTGAAGAAGATTTTTTTATTCACTTGAGTATAACCGCGGACATTTTAGCTCTATAAAAGGTTCCCTATAGGAAACGAATGAATCACATATGAGTAACAACTACACTTATAAATACAATGAAGCGTATCGTCAGAGACGCGTCACAGTTTAGAGATTCAGTCGAGAAGAATAAGATCGCGTAATAAAAGGTCAAAAAGTTCGTTAAAATAGGCCCCTGATTCTTATTTAAACAGGATATGCGATCTATGACAATATGCGTCAATGGACAGTGAAATTTAAACGTTAGCAAAATATCAACGTATAGAAAACAATATAATATGTAGATATAGGTCATACTTATAGATATATAGTTTCCCGGAAACATAGCAACGATCACACTGCACCACTTGTGATGGAATTATTCATGAGCTGGACTCCGGTTGAAATCTACCACGACTACTCGTGCTACTGCTTAGGTGGCTATTTACTACGAATACGTAAAATGTCCATAGTATTTATTGTTTTCGATTTTACAATTCTATTTTTATTATTTTTCTATTATTTTATTTACATGGTGTAAATCGACAGATTGTAATCCCGTGAACCAGAAGTTGTAGATCTCATACGGTTGAGGTCCAAGTATTTATTTTTATTTCTGAGGTCATAATTTAAAAAAAATGCATAAAAATACTAAATAAAATACTACTACACTACCATTTTGGTACCATTATTTGTAAAAAAAACACACAACATTATTGTTTAAAAACAAGCAATGTAAATGCAATGATTTGATACACGGCTTGTGTCGCAACGACTCGTAGCTGATAAACAGCCGTAACACGTGGTTAAGGGATTGTTATTTGGAGTGATAGGAGACACTCCAATTAAATAAAATAAAAGATGTTGTTGCTTGAGTAAAAATATATTTTATACTGCATATTTAGCTTTTAGCTTGTCATATTTCTGACATATTACTTTATAAAACAAAACTATTAAATAGAGGTCGCCACAGTTACTTGTCACGCCTTTAATCTTACAGAGGTAAACCGATGACAATGGATAACCGGCTTACACACAGCCTTTCCATTCAAATCCAAAATTTAAAGAAAACTCAATGTAGGTACACTTGATAGCGAATCAAGAGAAAAAGAACTAAAGAGAATAGTCAGATGTGACGAAGATGGTGACGATGACGTTTTTCCCCAATTCACTCTCAGACAGCCGAGCGTATAATCTATGAATAGATACAATTTTTAACAACTAAATAAGAAAAGACTATTTTTTATGGGTTATTGTTTTCTTCGATAAGTTACTTTATAAACTAACAACGGTTGGGCATACTTTCTGTCATCGACAAGGTACATTTAACATGGTATAAGACATTAATTTGTGTAATAAACTCTCGCTAATACTGCCTGCAAATGACAGCGAGTGGTTTCATGGCTCAATAAATCCAATAATTAGATGTACTCGTATTATTAATATTCATAAATACAATACGTCATTGTTTTATCATAGTATTTGTTCAGTTATTTCAATAGTTTTGATGTTTATTTTGAAAAATGTATTATGTTGATATAATAGTGTACGTATAGATACTTGTACAATTATAATTTATTTTATTATAATTTATTTAGCTCATACCCTGTTCCCTGGGGTAGGCAGTAACTATTGAGCGCCATCGACTCCCCTTTTTTTAATACACAATTTATTTGTACATACATTATATTTCATATACATTTATATTTCGTTGTAATTAGTATTAATTTAAAATATAAGTAGTTAATTTACTCGTCTTGCAGCGGAAACTGTTCCCCAAGATACAGGTGATTGGGGAACAGGGTCCCTGAAGATATTGTTTGTATTTATTTATTTTTCTGTGTAAATTTGCTTTTTTCCTCGTAATTACGTATACTATATATACGTACTACTACTTCTACTATATACGTACCTTATTTTTATAACAACCATACTTCCATAAGCGGTGAAAGAGTCTGGCAGCTGGGAGTCACCCAGCTACTTCCAATCTGATCACGAAACACGACTAGTGTTACACTTGAAAATAATCATAAATTGCATGTTAGAATTTTTTCGAGATTTGAATACGAGTCTCTCGATCGTCTTCAACCATTAGACCCGAGCCGCTCTAATTTAAGTAAAATAAATTATTAAGTTGTTTTTTTTTAATTAATTAGATTTTTCTTTCACGAAAATAGATGGAACTTATAAATAGGCTTAAGTAACCGAACAAGAGACTGACAATTTTAAACCGCAAGAAATAAAAATTGTAATAATGACAATATAAAACGTCTCTAATAAAAACACAGAAGAGAAACACAACAAAAGTTCATTTAAATAAAGCAGCGTTGGCCAAACAAAGTTTGACCTTTGTTTTCTTATAATTTGCCGGGGTCGTCTATTTGTTACTTTCCGCTCAAAAATATGTCCGAGGCGTGAGAACTGTTTATCAGAAGCTGCGCTACTACTCTAAAATACAACATCAAAATTTAAACCTTCAAATTAAACCGCGTTTCGTTTTCATTTTTTAAAATATCAATATTTTAACACTCTTGCAAAATATTAAAGTAGGAATTGAAACCGCGTCTTAAAAGAACAGAAGTGAGAATGTTGGTGTGAATAGTGGCAATACAGGTTCAACTGAGTAACCCTCGCCTTAGGCGGATAAATCTACTTCCCTCATTGTCTCTCGGACAAATGACCTCATTTTTATGTGAAGACAAAAACTGAATAGGTACGTATTTTTGTGTGAGAAAGCTTTGTGATAGAGCTTTTGTGTGGAATGTAATTAGTAATAGAAACATGGGACATAAGATTACTAACCTGATTACTGTGACCTTTAATTTTGTTAATTATTTATACAATTATATCCTAATGTGTTTGTTTCTTAATAAATTATGATAAAAATCGAATAGAAAAATTGTTTATTTCCCATTAAATGAACACAAATAGGTAAAAGCAAAATGTAAATTCTTTAACATAACAAAAATAATAGTCTATTTTTGTGACAATAATTCAATTTTGGAGAATGTAACAAAACCGTAAAAAGTGTGGGACAGTGAGCGTTAAATTTTATCAGTGGACAGTAGAGGCACGGCGACTGCGGCGCGACGAAATTGAATTTTCACGAAAAAAAGCTTGGTTAGTTCGCATCGAGCCTTTGATGTATGGTCAGAATAGCGACGCCACGTCTCTGATAACTAATTGCTTTTAAAACTGAACGTATGCATGCAAGAATAAAAACTAAAAAAGACATATTTCATTTAATTTGCAAGTGTAATATTTAACACTTATTATGGCTACCCTACTCGTTTCAGATTTCTAAAATAAAAGTAGGTCTTACTCTCCCTGTGGCTTGAGGTCGATATCATATTGGGGTTCACTGGTCACCCATCGGGCACGTCCTCAGGTGGTGGATAGATGGTCCTAGGATAACTCCCTGGGGTGCACCGGCGCGGACTAATACAGAAGATAATTCATGTTCGCCTGGGCCTGATACTCCGTTACCTTCCTTACTCCGCACCAAGATTTATTGACTTCCAAAAATTTTTTGTAATATTTGATAGAAAAAAGTTCTATTGGTGAAATCAAAGCTGAAACATATTTTATTTTTTTGCAGACCCATGTTATTAACGGTTACAATTTAGCTTATTCTTTCCATTCGCATCTCAAGCATATACCTATTCTCTGAACACATTTCTCTGTAAGACAGGTGTCAAGATCTTAAAAGGCTTTTATAGACCTTCCTCACTAACTTCAAAGTGTTGAATCATCGTAACAAATCTAACATGACATATATTATGTAGAGATATAAAATATATATAAATAAATAAATGTGTATATAGAAAACGACTAGTACTATGTATACAGCTACTAAAACTATGTTCCTTACTAACCGTAGTAGCCATGATTTTGTTGTG
The DNA here is from genome assembly GCA_948150575.1 of Tinea pellionella. Taxonomy (NCBI): domain Eukaryota; kingdom Metazoa; phylum Arthropoda; class Insecta; order Lepidoptera; family Tineidae; genus Tinea; species Tinea pellionella. The sequence continues at coordinate 5,796,591 of OX411259.1, read as the reverse complement.
TTTTGGGACTTTTTAAAAATAATTTAAATTGAACTGTGTAACTATACTATTAGTTCCTATGATACAAGTACTAACTTAGTATTATTAGATATTTAAAAAAAAACTATTACGATTTAAAATCTATTTATAATTTTTTTTAGAATTTAGAAATTTAAATGTCAATAAATTTATACAATAAGTAATATAGACAATAAAAAACAATATTTTTTATTGATTTTAGCACTAAATGTACAAAAATACAAATAATAAATGACATAGATACTTGTACGGGTAGAAAAAACATCTAGTACCTATTAATCATGCATTCAAGTTTTTCATCCATGTTGATTTGTTTTTCTTTAAAAAGGACTTCTGAGAGCTTCAGTTCTGCAAACTGGGCTCTAAGACTTGTAAATTTTAAAGTTTCTCATTCATCAAAACTTTAACGTTAAGTTTCGCGTAATTAAAAAAATAATAAGTGCTTATATTTTTATATATTTTTTTGTGTAATGCTTTATAATAGTTTTATATTTATTCTTCTTAATATATTCTTTAAAGAATGCTTTGATGATTTGGGCACATGGAAAGGATGAGTGAAAGTTGATTGACGAATATAACCATCGGGCGTGCATGAAGAGAATTGTAGATGTGAGGGAAGTGAGGGAGTTGTGTCAGGATCGTGGTAAATGGCGTTCCGTTGTCTCTGCCTATCCCAGTGGGAGAAAGGCGTGACAAAAGTACTGTATTCTATGTTCTTATAATTTTTTCTTCTTCTTAAAATTTAATTCTGCACAATTTATATTTTATGACAAAAAGGGTCTTACCTCCTAACGGACAAAGATAAATGACGAGCTGCAATAAAAAAGACATCACGCGTTTAAATCATCAACGAACCATAAATAAAAATGGTTAAACTTTTTTTAAAATATGGTCACCATATGACAGGCGCGATATCCACGTCACTACATAGATGGATCGTAAACGACGATAAAATCATGCGGGCTACGAGATATCTTCTGCACACGTCTACGAGGAAGAAGATAGATGGCGTGCATGCGCGGTTATCTGATCCATTTCCCGATTTGACATCTAGGCTTCTCGTTCGAAAAAGCCTCTTATTTAATTTTTTTATCATCGATTAACGATATCTTTAACAAGCGAATATAGACATTATTATAATTGTAAAATGTTACTAATTTTCTAACCGTTTTTCAGCATATTTTTTTATTATTATTTAAAATTGTATTTATTTACATAAAGTATTAGTAGATCGTTAGTATTTGAAAAACAATAAGTATCGCGAATACCTACCTACCTAGCAATCGGTTATTTTTTATCAATTATTGAATAAAACTTTCTCTGGAGTAAAATGTTCTAATCCTATTATAAGAATCCGTATAATCGGAATACAGCAATCACCCATTAAACTGAAGGACCCAAAGAATTCAATTATTCAAATTAACTCTATGGACGTGCTCGAGCACGCAGCAATTAACATTCAGATTTATTCTATGCACATCTTTTGTTCATTAGTTGAAAAAAAAAATCAAAATTATTTTTGATTTTGGGTGACATTTTTAAACTTTTAAATATAATCATTAAGAATAATATTTTGGAGACAATTTTGAAGATCCAGTGTGAAAAGTCACGAGAGCTTCAGTTACAAGGCAATGTAGCGATGCAGTAATACGGACGACGACAACTCTAGCCATATTTCACCAATCCACGCATACAATTCAAAGGATAGAAGGACGAAAAATATCACGTAACATGCGTAAAAAGAAAGGTTAATTCCTTTCGTTCCCGCAACAAGTTAACCAAGATTTATTAGCCGTAACGATCCTTGTGAAATACGCCACATAAATCAGAAACCTGGTACACGAAACTCTCAGCTGCGTTTTTACCGCGGAGTAGGTGCTTAACGGAAGCGATAAATTTCATAAAAGTAAAAAGTCTAAAGCAAAACGTTTGCTGCCAAGCCAGTGTCGGTTACGCGGCCGCTTGGCAACATTAGATGGGACTGAACGCGGCTTTGGCTGTGGAAATACCATACCTTGTTGTTAAATTTTGCATTGCTTATAATAAATTAGTTTGAAAAATTATACTTTTTGACATACATAATAAAGTTTCATACATAATCTCTGAAGTCATAATAAAAATGATACCAATACCTAATGTAATATACCTAAATAAAAACAAGACTATTTGTAACGGATCAATTCAGACGATAAAGAAAATTTTGCAAATAAACTGTGAATTGAAATAAATTATTACGTTCAAAAAGATGAAGATAAAAACGTCCATTTGCCGTCTACACGTATATTTTACTTCAAATGTTGCAATTTCTTTTTATAAAAATCTGCTAGATTTTATTTACTTTTATTATATTTACTTAATTATTTACCATTATTTTTAGATAGTACAAAATATGATCATTTTTAGGTATAAATTATTTATAAGGTCGGTATATTCTTATTAGTGTTTTCATCTCTAGCCTTACTTTATATTGTCAATGAAGCATAAAAATATTTTCTCCTCTTATACTGTTTACCTACATAAAAACGAACCTCCATATATTTTACGGTAACAACCTTTAACATTTCTTATTTATACGCGGAAAATTCAACGTCATTCCGTCACCTTCAAACGAGTATCAAAGAAACAAGTAGAGGTCCACGAAAGTCCCAATGACGCACTAAAAACATTTTACGTCCCTCTCACGGCTATTCGCGCGGCGAGAAGTACACGAGTTTATGGAACCTTTGTGGGCAAGTGACATCAAAAACCGCTTAGTGAACCACCAAAACACTGCCTTGGGAAAGAGGCTTACGGTCTATAACATAACACTACTCGCGCTTTTATTATTTCAAGTGCGGTCTTACTCGCTTTTCGTGTTGCCACATGTTTTTATTTGAAACAGAAATGAAGCATGCATGTTTGTTTTCACGGGATGAGAGTTTACTTTAGCAAAATAAAACTTTACGCCAAGTCGGGGAAGCAGAAAATTCGTAGTAGGAAAGATTTAAATTGCGTGCCACGCCGGTTTGTAAGTCACGCCACGCCGCGCTCTCGTGAGCAATTAGCAATTACGTCATACATTTGTACTATTTATCTTTACTAATTACAACAAATGTAATTTTAAGGGCTTCCCATACTTTTACGCCTCACATCCTATGGATTATTTCAATTTATTATCACGTTCGTTCACATTCGTCTGCTCAAGCCGGGCGTAGCAAAAGCGACTGCTGCATGCAAAATTTTTCTTCGGTAGTAGTTATTTCCGTTCATGGACCGCACTCTAGTTCTAGTGTTGTATTTTATGTCGAGTTACAATAAAAAAGTTAGAAAACACAAGTTTTTTTTTTATTGTGACTCGGCATGTGTGTTTTGTTGAATAGTGCAGTGACTGAAGCACCAGTACCTTTCGCGGAGGTCTCAGGTCCCCAATCGAAACATTTTTATAAGTAAAAAAGTTAATGTTTGTTTTAAATTTGGGCGTTATATGTTAAGTATTGGGTGTTATATGAAGGTATTAATTATAATCTTAGTCAGAGGGTATTGTACTCGTAGATAAACTATTAAACAGTGTTAAGTAAGCTTTGTTCGGCACGGCAAAGAAACAGTGACTCATAAAATTGACTCTCAGCAGTTTGGGCTATACAAACATCAGCCGAGGCCAGACCCAATAAGATTGTGTGCTTAGAAGGGTATGGTCCCATTTTAGGCCGAAACTAACTCATACGAAATTACCCACATGGGGATTGTAATCTGCACAGATGCTGTTTAATATGAACTCTCAAATAACTTTAGTCAGAGTCAAGGTTTGACAAAGCTCCTTTAGAGTTGGCTATGTTGATCTTTGATGCTTGTCTTTACCCTGTTGGGACATTCAATAGAACTACCCGCTTATAACACTTTAATACGATTTACAAGTGTGTGTTGGTTAACGTTTTAATAAGTCGTACACAGATATATTAAACAATATCGAGATTAAAGAATTTGAGCGGCCGTGGTCTAGTGGTCGAGGACGGACCTCACGGTCGATGAGACCCATGTTCGAATGCGCGTTATATGTCCGAGTATTTTGGTCGCTTAGTGCTTGTACAAGCATTAACAGGCATTTAAAATTAAAATAATAATAATAAATCATGTCGTCTATGCAGTGTCAATCTAATGCACAATCATCTCGTCGGACCAGCATAGTGGAGGCGTCTGATATACGCAGATATTTTTATAGAGGCAATTGTTTCTGTTCATGGATCACTCTAACTTAATATTAGATTTTTTTATTGTAGCACGGCATGTGACAACACTCCGCCTTATTTAAAGCTAGTGTGCGGTCCATGAATGGAAACAACTGCTATTACAGAAAAACCTGTGCGGGCAGCAGTCGCCTCCACTATGCCGGCTTGAAGAGACAAGCAGCTTGTAGTCTTGAGCTTTGGATATTATAAATGTATAAATTGTTTAAAAATAGTACATAAATATCATAAATGTGTATATATTTTTAAATCCCTTTGCACAAATTAACGATCGAGAATATTATATTTACAAATCGTTTGATACATCGTATTTTTTTATACACTAAAAATAAAATGTACACCCCTAAAAGGCATTGCTAAAAAATAACTGGAACTTCGTTATGGATCGACTGCAATCGAATGTACCCAAAATTAATTGGAAATTGATCTGATTTCCTGATTTATCAGTGCGTGAAGTCTATCGCAATGCCAATCAGACCCGAAACTCTATATTGGAGACTTATAAAATCCCTAAAATTAAATTATGATTCAATATTGAAACACTTGAAATTTATTGGTTCGCTCATATGGGAGGCAGGTTTAGTAATTGCCAATAGGCTAGGGTCCTTTAACATGTATAGGGCGGACAACTCTACAATTTTATTTCCCTAATTTAAAGCTGTTACTGTTTAAAAATGTTTTACTCAGTAATGAGTCTAAAAATATATCAAACACAGGATATAAAATATACTTGTTTTTTTTTTCTTAATTATTTATGTCTTAAAAATATGAGAAAATCATGGAAGTGAGCCCTAAATTTATTTTATATATTATAGTTTTGTCCTGAAGAGTGTGCCCTGTCAATAATGCCCATTCGTCGTGTAATTTTTTTTAATTGTAGCTCGGCATGTGGCAACACTCCGCCTGATGTAGAGCTAGAGTGCGGTCCATGAATGGAAACAACTGCTACTACAAAGAAACCTGTGCGGGCAACAGTCGCCTTCACCATGCCGGCTTGAGGAGACGAGCATGTACCTCTCTCTCTACTTATGTGGTGGTAATAGTTATGCAGAAAATAATTATTTAAAAAAGAACATGAAATAGATATGTAATACAAAACCAATTAATGTCCTCATGTATTGTTATAAAATTACAGCGGAAAGAAGGTCGCCATAAATACATCTCTACAAAAAGGCGCTGAAACATCAAATCCAAGCGTTACATACGAGGCGTGGTTTACGAGGGTTCCGTATCATAAAACTCTTTAGTCGAACCCTAAACGAGCCGTGTTACGGATTTTCTGGTCCCCATTTATGAATGACATATGGGGCCCAAAGAAACTATTCTTAACAACAGTGTCCTTAAGAAAAATGCAACATTGTACTTTGGTTAAACTATTTTATTTTTATTATTGCTAAAAAAAGTTTAATACATCGTAGACAAAAAGATGATGGTGTTTAGCGTAGTCTCCGACCCGGAACCATCACTTTCAACACGTGAAGTGTTTCTGGATCACACGCGTCATCTTCGGATCAACTTAGAATTAGCCTAGTAAAACGGGAGAAATCTACCATGGCACGCTCTCGTTCCATCAAGCCGGCACAGTGGAAGTGACTATAAGCCGTGGTGATATTTCTTTGTAGTACCTGGACGTTGTTTCCGCTCAATGATCACATGCCGCCCGGTCTGCTATAAAAGTTTGTATTTTTCGAGATAAAATATTTAGTCACTAGATAGTTTTTGTCATGTAGATTGCAGGTAGATTAGATATATATACGTCAAAATTGTACGGAATTGGAAAGCTGGCAGGTGCGTCGAGATATATCTAATTTAGAGGGTACCGTGTCGATCTCGATTCCAATCGAATACAATTTCAGTGAATTTGTCAAAGCTATTTGTTTGATTCAATAAAAGTTATTGTTAACTTGTATTCGGCCCCTCGCTCGGACCCTTACGACCCACGTACATAATTATTCTTGGAGTAAAAATAAAATTAATGAGAAATAGTAACATTGATTATTTTTTTTACTACGAAGTACAATAATAATAAACGACAATATAAAAAACTTGAAAAACGTTTTCTCTTTATATTTCCATATAAATTTTTCATATTTTTGCTAGCTTCAAAGTAATGCAAATAGCTCGTAGGAGTGCGGTAGAACTGCCAAATGGCAGAAGTTAATGTGCGCGGACGACCACGGCATAGCATAGCATGATAAATGAACCTCGCACTTTTACATTTTATTTAGTGACGTTGAAAAAAACTGCCTTAGAATTTGCCCATCCACTAATATAGCTTTATTTTGAACAGTCTGACATTCACTTGAATATTTTCTATGAAAATCGCATTATCATCTTTTGTCAAAAGAAATTTTCTATTACTATGAACAATAGTTTGTTATAGTTAAGCTACAAATCGCGTAGAAAGCGTGACGTAGGTACAGCGTGTGTATACGCGTTGTAACTTAGAAACCCAATTAAAAACCATAAATATAAATATTAGGCTTATTAAATTATGTTGGAAATTGAATGGAAAAAAATCAACACGCACACAGCGAACCGACTTGGCATTTGATGTTCTAAGCATTAAACCAGACAACTATTGACGCTTAGTAAAAAAAAACAGTGTTCATAGTCTATTATGATAAAAGCTAAGATTAGTTAAGACTAGAGTTCACTTTCAAGTTTGGGAGGACCCTCCTCGTATACATATACATATATACTCGACAGTTCAGTCTGAAAGCATATTTTCATTTTCAAAAACCGTCTAATATTCCTCTTAAGTGAAACGGCTAAGAATCAGACTGAGTGCAAACTCTGCAAACTCGTGGCGCCGATATTATTTTTTTTAAAATCTTTCATCCGAAATTTCAATATTATTAAACAAAAGTAAACATAGTAAGTAATATTAATAAATAAATTAAATAATAAAAGGGCACTATTAAAGAGTGGTAGGTAACAATGGTTATTAGCCAGTCTGCTGTCCTGGAGTAGTACCACGACTTTCGAATGTAACACCCGTGAAACGACCTTCGCGTTTCGGGAATAGTGAAAGTAGCCAGGTATAGCCAGAGGAGTATGCACTGTCAATCTGCATGGTGCATATTCGTCTCCTCACGCCGGCATAGCATCCAAGGCGATCCCGAAATGCGACCAGGTCACTTCATTTTACTTTCTTCAGTACATCTCATTTATGTTTTTCATTAATAAATAATTAAATAAAATTGCACACTAAAGCATATTTACTCATATTCATTAAAATTTGTTACTGATCCATGCTGTTTTTAATTGTACTAGTTGATAGCTCGACGAAGTTTTTAATTGAAGTTATATATATCTCATTACAAAATCTTAATTCATCATTAATTATTTCTATTGATTTTATTCACTTTAAAAATATATCCATATAGATATTAAAAACAATGTAGCTCTGCTGTAGACATCTATGGTTTCAATTAATTCCACTTTAGCTCATCATCAGCGGAGTACGGTTCCATGTCGAGCTACTATACGTTTACATATAAAAATCTGTATATAAGTTTATGTATTAAATATAATTAGTTCTTTAGAAACAAACACCACAGCATGCAGAGATAGCACTGCGCATATTAAACAGATGTAAAATTGGTCAAATTGTGTGAAACAATATTAAATTTACTCAGCTTGTATCCGCTATTCATTTGCTAAATATGAACGCTGCTCACTTTGTCTAATTAACCTGGTATTTATCTACTATGAACTCTATCGTCCATTTCTATTAATTATTTGCATTTGTTAAAAGTTATCAATTTATTGTAGCTCGATATATAGAAACAACTACTACCATAGAGAAATTTCTACAGGCACCTCGCCTCTACTATGCCGGCTGAGCCTTGAGCCTTATACATACTCCGAGTACTAGGGCGTAATGTTTAAATTTTAAGTGTTGAATAAAAAAATCTTAAATACATTGAGCAGCCGTGGTTTAGAGGTAAGACGCGTGAACTCACGATCAATGAGACTCGTGTTCGAACCTCGCTAATTCTGACCGGTATCAATGTAACTTTTTTATATGTACTTTGGTCGCTCAGTGCCTATAGGCACTATTAAAGAGTGGTAGGCAAACTGATGATCCAGTCTGCCGTCCTGGGGTAGTACCACCACTTTCGAATGTAACACCCGTGAAGTGACCTTATCGCGTTTCGGAAACAGTTTGAAAGTAGCCAGGTATAACGAGAAGAGAGTGCACTGTCAATCTGGACGGTACGTGCTCGTCTCCTCAAGCCGGCATAGTGGAGGTAACTGCTGCCGCACAGGTTTTTCTGTAGTAGCAGTGGTTTCCATTCATGGACCGCACTCTAGCTTTACATCAAGCGGAGTGTTGTCACATGCCGAGCTACAAGAAAAATGAAAACATATTGTATTTATTGTATATATAAGAAACTTAATCTATAATATTATAGGTATATGAAGGTAGATACTAGCTAGAAATGCCACAATCATCACTATCACGTTATGCGAAGATCTCTGACGTGCAAACGTGCAGCTTTGATGACTCAACCAATTGAGTTAGATGCTAATACCAAGTTAAACGTTCAATGAATATTGGTCCCGTTGAGAATTTCGTAGGTTTGCCTCAGATAGTTTGCCTATTAAAATGGAAGTGATATTATTAAAGCCCTAATAATTCAGAGACAGGTAAGTTAATTTACATACTTTTTTATTGTAGCTTGGCATAGGATAACACTCCGTTTGATGTTAGGCTGGTTTAGAGACAGCAGTCGCCTCCGTTCATGGATCGCACTTTAGCTTAACATCAGTCGGAGTGCGGTCATATGACGTGTCTAAATAAAAAAGACACGCTGAGAGGTCGGCGTGGCTGGTGGACGCTAGACGTTTTAATCAACATGATGATAGTACTTCACCAACGCGTGACACTAAACTGCTGGAAACAGAGAGACTTCACTCTAAAACCACTACAGCAACCAGCTGCTTCTTAGCGTCGACGCGATGGTCAACGACACACTAAAACCAGCCTTAGGCAGGCAGTCTCTCCCACTATGCAGACTTGAAAATAACGAATGTGCATTATCCAGGTTGTCAGTGTATACTCCCCTTGTTCGACTCTGTGTGAGTGTGAATCGACCCTTACCGACCCTCGCCATGGGGGGTAATAAAGGCAATAAAACAATAATAATAATTATGTTTAATTACAAGAATATAAGGGATCCACGAGCAAAAGTTTCGTTCGTGTCAGGCAGGTACCGTCTAACAACACAAATAAGTATTGTGTTACATTACCTTATTTATTTATGAACGAAATATTGAATATTGTTTCAACAATAGATGCACTTTCCTTAAGGAGTTGAAATATATGTTCATATTCTTGTTTATTTCGAAAACGTTTTAATCATAGCCTACTAAAATAATTCATTTATTATATTACGTAGATGGAGATGAATGAACGAAACGAAAATAATTATTAGAGCGGAAGTGTTGGAAAGGGACGACCCCGATGAAAATCTACATCGATTAAAAAGAGGGAATCTGTAGTGCCCAATCTATGAAGGAAGCTATGAACGTGAAAAATGTGCACAACGATCATGGTAGGTAGCGGACCATTGTCTTTATATTGCTATTGGTACATGCTCGTCTAATCAAAGTTGGAGGCGACTGCTGCCCGCACAGGTTTCTCTGTAGCAGCAGCTGTTTTCATTCATGGACCGCACTCTAGTTTTACATCAGGCGGAGGGTTGTCACATGCCGAGCTATAATAAAAAAGGCGGTGAAAATAATATAGAACACGTCACCGAAACAATCTTATTTATTATTCAATTTTTTGAACTGAAAATTCGATATATAAATTAAATAAAAAATAATAATTTTGCATAAATTGATTCTATGTTGTTAAAGAATAGCGCCCTAGACGGTGCACTACGGCATCATATGCGGCACGTGTCAAGAAAGTTAATGTATCTAGTTGCTGTTTTCAATTTTATTCACTTTAAACGAGAATTTTCATATAAAATTTCCTTGTAGCTCAATATTTACTAAAAAAGGTTATCTGTTTTTTTAAGTCAAATAATTTATTTATCTGTTATGATCTTAATTTTAAGATTATTAACTGCTTTTTGTAGTAATAGTTTGACATGAAACCGCACTTCGCTTGTTGATATTAAAGTGCGGTCCGTCAACGGTGACAACAGAGAAATGACGGCAAGCAATAACCACTCCATTATGCCGACTGGGAAGAGGAATGTGAACATTATTCCCAGCTACTTCTGAGATGATCCCTAAACGTGATTAGGTCACTCCACAGATGCAACATTTGAAGGTAGTAGCTGTTATTACCTCGCCACGGAAACATCACTCTTAAAATATCAATAAATAAATATTCCCGTATTTATGAATATATAGGTAGGAAGATATAAGTACATTTTCTGCAAATCCGAAACAAGTAAAAGAGTTGAATGTATTTGAAATGTATGTATAGCAATGTATTTTATATAACATTTAACAATAATTCAGTTATCGAAAATAAAATAAAATTAACTCGTTTTTACGACATTTAATTAAAAATCGGAAATTAAACTAGTAATAAATTACTTTTATATTTTATATCTCCGTCTTTTTAATATAAAGGTGAGTTTATTGATTGTTTTGTCTCAACCTTAAGCAAGGCGGCTTTTTATCACGATGTCACGAAAGATCAAAAGCGACCGCTAAAGCAATTTTTTATAACCTTTACTTTTTCTATACAAATGCTTCCTCGGGAATTTCTCGGGATTAGTTTCTGGGTTCGCTCTTCAAGGATGTGGACTTTTTCCTACAGTGACCATATATATTTATATATTTTTATTGTAGCTTGGCATATGCCGCCCGACGTAAAGCCAGAGTGCGGTCCATGAACGGAAACAACTGCTACTACAGAGAAATCTCTACGGGCAGCAGTCGCCTCCACCATGCAGGCCTGAGGAGACGTGTATGCACCTCCACTCAGTGCACACTCCACTCGCTATATCTCGCTATACCATCGACCGACGGGGCACGCGGACCTTCCAAACTAACTTTACTGACCCGTGGCTCGCGGTCCTTTGTCATATGGGGGTGACAGTGTCATTTGGGGGGCACTGTTGGAGTTGCTGGTCTCCCATCGGGCGCGACCTCAGGTGGTGGATAGAGGGTCCACTTCTCTTTCAGAGAAGACCTGAGTGAGAGACCACCCTTCATCGCGTAGGCGCAGGCGGTAGCGGGGTACAAAGCGTTATCTCCTTCGCTCCGAGCCAAGGGCGGTAGTCCCAGGGTTGGACTGCCACTCATTTACTTGGCTGGAATAGTGTTTCTTCCCGATGAGGTGGGGGTTGCGGATGAATTCGAAAGCGTGCCCGTGACCTCACCATATGACGTAGTGAGGGACACCGTGGGGTTTCTAGTCGTGTATTAGGGAGTACCGGGGAGTCTGACATCACCTCGTCGTCTTCCCCGAGACGGCGAGGCATCTATAAAAGATTTCCCCCACGTAAAAAAAAAAGTCACTTCACTGAATTATTTTAAAAGAAAAAGTAAATAAGTAAATAAAGTATTATATACATTTTGTAATATTTTTTTATCATGATATAAGTTTTACTTACTGGAAACAGTGTTATAATTATTCTTGTTTTCTTCTTATTTTTTTTGTTATTTTCGTTCTTATAAGAAAAAGCAATTAAAATGACTTGCTTGATATTTTGAAATAGCTGCTTTTTACTTGGCGTCTATTTTCGAATATCTGTGTAATAATGAAATGAGTTTTTTCATGCTTGTTTAATTATCTAAATTACTTTGAGGAATTTGTACACGATCATGTAAGGCGTCAATGGCAGGATAGTTTAGTGATTTTAGAGAACGGCGGAGCGTTCGTGCGTATAACGGAAAACGTTTGGGTTCGAATCCTTGCTCAACCTCTTGCTGTTGTGTGCGTGTTGATATTTTCTATTCAATTTTCATTATAATTTAATAAGATTTTTTCAAACATGTATTTCGTGTTCGGAGTACACACCGAGGCAACGACACCGCCGAGGTCCAGACACGTCTAAAACTATTTGTTTATCCTATTTACTGTAATAAACGCGGACAATAATTTTAAAAGAGAAATTTTAAATTTGCAAATTACATAATATGAAAATATATCAAACATAAAAAAGGTCACAAATAAAAAAATTTAAAAACTCAGAAATCTCGGCAATTTGTCTGGATGCTGACAAATACGTTGGTCGTCCAATAAATACGAAATCCTCCCCGTATTGTTTCCAAAGCTGACCCATTTATCATTTTTATGAGTGTAATTAATATAAAGATTATAGTACGTTTTCGGAGCTCTGTTTCTTGATACAATACCAGCCTGTTTTATCTGTAATTTTGGGGCATTATCGAAGTTTGAGTTATTATACCAAGCCGGCATAGCAAAGGCAACTACTGCCAAATATTCTCAGTGACAGCAGTTGACCGCACTCTTGTTTAACAACATACGAAGTGTGGTGACATGCCGAGCCGCTAAAAAAATACAAGCTTTGGCCGGAGAACTAGTAAAGAAACACGTACTAAGTTACGCTGTACAACTTTTTAAAAATTATTCTGTTCTTGTGACGCAAACTTTTAAAGACTCTGTCATAACGAAAACTTAATTGACGTAAACAGTAAAAAAGAAAATTAACACACAAAGGGAATGAATACAACGAAGAAAATATAATAACCCGAACAAAACATCAAATTTCTCTTTGTGCTGCTGATTGAATGTACTATTAATAAACACAAAACAACTTTTATAAACGGGAAATAATCTGAAACGGGCCAGAACAGCGAAGGCGCGGTCGATAGTGACTTTAGAGCCGAAAGCCCAGTGGGTTGGAAAATTGAGAAGTGGATTAGGCAAATCACTTTTCATTCTATCCCGGGATCCGGGAGAGTTTGCCCTTTTAAATTTTATTATCTTGGTGGTTCCCCGTTTGCGTTGAGCGAAAATGAATTTTGTCTTGATTGAGTACGATTGGCAACTTACGAGCTTCTAAAAGTTAGGTTAATGAACATTTATTGATCCTTAATAATTTTAAATATTGGATTTTAAATTTTTACCCTTCTTTTTATATAAATCAATTTCAATTCATTTTGCTTTTAAATTCGCAATAATGTTATTATATTTCAATAATTATTTTATCCTCAAAGGAGAATGCCCATTTGCCTAAGAGAAATGGGCCCACAATTTTTTTCTCGAATTCGTCGATGATTTTTAGTTAATTTTGTAGAAAAATCAAAACAATCGGTTTTAATTTTTTCACCCGGGTTATTTAGTAATTAGATGTTTTCTGATACAATATTTGAAGTTATTATTATTTTAAATCCTTTAATAACTGATGATATGTGTTTTTATGCAATTGAAAATTGTCTATTAATTGATAAATGATGTGTTGATATAAATAAAATAATAACAAAATAAGATTTCATTTTAGAATATAGTTTTGTTACCAAACTATTAGGTATCATGTGGGCCCAAAAATGAGCATTCTCCTTTACTTCTAAGTAAATTCGTCTGCAGTGAGGGAGTAGTACAGTATTAGCTTGAAAGAAACTGGATATAACGTTAAAAGTTTGCTCCATTGCGATTGCTGTCTGTACAAGTGTACACTCTACGTAACATCAGGTAAAGATGGTGGTCTGTAAAAAAAACCTTTTATTGAGTATTTGATTATATTTATAACATTATAATTAGAATTGTTCAAAACACGGAAGTTTTTTTGTGTAGCAGAAAGTTAATTTAGAATCAGTAATTCAAATTTCTGTTGAAAACGTTCGTAACAAAGCGAAGGTAATAACATTTCGCTAAACAAATTAGCATTCGTAATCGGATATTTTGATCGTAATGATATTTCTTCAGTCACGGATAAAAAATAGAACGACTCGTCTATATCTGGGAAATTCAACTTTAACTCATTGGAAATTAAGGCGGTAGTCGGGGTTTAGATATTTCTATAGAACTGTCAAGACAGGAAATCTAGAAAGAAATTGATGAACATTCTGTTGTTGAAGTGAAACATACTTGAACCGATGTATCAAACAAGGTAGTTACCGGACACCAGAATCATCCATCAACATAATTTAAGACATTTGCGCCTGACCGCCGCCGACGATGGCGCGGTCCCGGCTAACCATTTATCATTCCGACCGATTCATTCATTTTCTATCTGAATCAGTTCACAGTCTACTAGATTACATGAAAATTGAAAAAAATAGTTCTAGCATTACTCTCCAAAACAAAGCAATAAAAGAAAAATCACTTACGAATCAAAGGGACGGGAATAACCAAAACAGCTCTTAGGACTAGGAAAAGAACAAATGAATGTTGGCAAATGATAAATGACAAAAGACTTGCGACGCCCAGTGAGACGAAAACGTCTTAAATAATGGTGACAGATGACCGCGGCGTTCAGTAAATACTCACCGACGGCTTTGTGTCGAGGACCGATCGTTACTCATTGCCTGCCTCTAATTAATTAATAAAAGGACATTCAATTGTTACAAGAATCCTATTTCCTTGCAACATCAATTATATTATACCAACGAACACCATGATTGATGTAAATGAAATAAAAGTAAATGAAACAAGGAAAATCCCATAAAAACCCATCAATTTATTTACAGATTGTACATATTTACACATTCCTTTAACTCCCTTACACACTCGTAATATACATAATATACAAAACACTTGGTAAAGTTTAATTTGAAAAAAGGGTTATAATGTTTCTTTACAGATATGTTAAATATTTATTACCTACATTTTATCTATTTATATAACAAAATCATACCTATTATTTATTATAAACTAGAACATTGTGTTCATTAATATAAATACAAAAACATAACAATTAATTAATAATTTTAAATATCGGTCCCGTTACAACTGCTTCATCTGGTCCATTATATCTAATACAAATTAATCACCAAATAAACCTATTATACGTTTATTTATATTTTTTCACTAATCTAATTGACTATGTTATTTTGTAATATTTTCTTCGAACACATCTTACAATCGATCAAGCTTGAATCTCTCTCATAAAAGAGACTCAATATTGACGATATTCAAGAATGAATCATCGTAATTGAAGATTTCGACCTTCGTGTTTGACATTTACTTCCGGGTACTGACTAAATTTGAGATAAATAAACACTGAAAACAGGAAAAAATTAAATCTTCAAACACAGAAATAGTTATGATTCATTACAAGGACGCCATCGTTTAAATGTACGAGTATTTAGATGTATTTACTTGATTTTATTATCTATAATATAATCAAAACAACTTAAATATTTTGTTAACTTTGGAAATTTACTTGAAATATCAATAAAACTAGTTTTATCAGTCTGTAGTGCTTAAACTACATTATTTATAAGAAACCTTGCTAAATAGATTCAGTGTCGATACTTAATGCTGTATCTTCCGGATTATCTGGTTCTACGGGTAAAACTCTTAGTTCTGTGCTAGCAGCAGCTAGTGTGATGACATCTTCATCTACTGTTGTTAATTGTGAATATTCAGTCTTTGGAAACAAAATACGATTCGAGCGTCTTCGAAATTTGAACTGTAAAAGGAAGAGATAATTACCTAAAAGAGCGAATTTCGAAATTTGAAGAGTAGTTGAATTAATTGCAACACCTAAAAGTTACTACTCATCTTACTTTGAACTTAAAATTGATTGGCATTAAGGTTGATTTTAGCTCAATAAGAAATGTTTAGAAGATATTATTAGCGTTTTTTCCTTAATAAAAAAATCTTACCCCAGTAACGGCTCCGAATGTTATAATTAGTATCAGGGAAATTGTAATTATAGCAGATAACATGTTTGGTTCCCAAAAATATAGAGAATTATTAGTATCATCAACAAAAAATGATGCCGTTATATGTGTTCTTATATTGCTTTCGGCTATTCTACGTTTTCCTGCTGACGAGCCATTTAGACATCCTCCTAAAATGATATGATTAAATATTGTTTGAACATTTTTCCATATTAGCAAATTGAAAATTGTCTTACCAATTTCTTTATCACAGTGACAGCAGTCTACAGTTTCATTAAGAGAAACATTTTCTGTACAGCAAGGTAGACATTTATGATTTACTCTGCAAAAAAAAATTTTAAATACATCCATTAAATCATCAAGATATATTAAAAACAAATCGTTAAAATTATTGGAGAATCGTCGACGTGAGATTAATTTAAACTTTTCTCGTTACAAGTATAATTACGAAGGAAACCCGAACCAGACTTTGATTAATAACTCATATTACTTAAAACTCAGTATGTTTGAAGTGGTTATTGAAAATTAAGCATGTATTATTACAATTTATCATAATGTTTTATACAATGGCCCTAGAATATGTCACTCAAATTAAATACGTTTCGGTTTAAGGTCAGCACACATATGCGATGACATTTGCAATGTAAAAGACCGACAGTTTTATGGTGTGAGACACGTTTTGTAGAATATGTGGCCTGACCATTATTCTTAATTTACATTTCGGGAACGTGTTATGTATCTAAGCTCCATCAGTAAATATTATACCTACTATAAAAAGAACAACACGAAAGTTGGCAGGGTTAGGAGGCGTGTCCAATATATGAGGAATATCGTAAATTACTTAAGTCACGCATTGCCTAAGAAACACAAATAGAGTTTCGATTATATTTTGTAAAGTGGCATCCACTCACCTATCTATTCTTAAAGGATGTGCACAAGTCACACAACTAGTAGGGCCGGGGCCAGAACAAGATCTGCAAGAGTCGTCGCACCCACGACAGCTTCTCGTTCTTTGTTCATAATACTGCGAACTAAGGCACTCGACGCATAGGCCACCCTCCAGAGCGAAATGTGGCGGACACGAAGTGCAACGCTGCGGTCCTGGCCCATGACAGTCTTGGCAATAATGATGACAACGGCGACAAGTATCCCCCCACAGAAAAAAGTTTTGTGGGCATTCAGGTCGACATTCTCCCGCCGCCATCCGCCAATCAGGTGGACAAGTGGCACATTGATCTCTCCTCGGACCAGTACAAGTTTCACAAGACAAATAGCATTTAGAGCACGTCCCATTATCGGGGTAGTATCCTGCAGCACATGTTCCCCTACACGTTCCAGATTGTAGTCTTAAAAATCCAGCACATGTCGTACAATTTAATCTCGATACACATGTTGTGCAGGAATGTGGACATTTTGAACAATGCCCTGCCGTTTGATAATATCCTTGCCCACACTCGGCTACACATCTAAAAATAATATTGTGTTAAATGTTGAAAATAGAAGTTAAATACATATTGTAATGCCCCCTGATAATGTTTGCTAAAAATTCAAACAAAGAGGAAATTTAGTACCTCGATTCTTGAAGTAACAATGGAGACGCACAAGTCAAACAATCCCATTCATTGGGGCCGCTACATTTTTCACAAGTTGAATGGCAATTTTTACACCTCCCACTGTCGTGATATTCGCCTAAAATTTGATATAATATTTGAAATGAATATTTATTTTTGTTACATTTAATTTGTGGTTATTTATGTCTATACTACCTACTATTACTTACTTGTATCGCACTTATTATTGCCACCCGGAAAGCAATTTCCCCCTTTTGATAACGTCCATTTCTCGTAACATGCTGTACAAATTTGGCCAGAACACATAGTGCAACCTATTGGACATCTGCATATATATTTAAAAATTAATATCGTACGATTTTAATTGAAAACATAAACAAACGAAGGAACTTACGATAAACATTCTCTTCTTTGATTGTCAGCATAATAGCTGATAGGACATTTTGATGTACAACGCCCATTGTATGCAAAGTTTCCAATACGACACGATACACATGACGTCTCGTTAGATCCTCTACAAGATTCGCACGTTTCATGGCATGGTATGCATTCCACATCATCCTTCTGATACGTTCCCGGAGGACACGCAGCGACGCAAGTTCCTTCATATAATGCATAATTGTGGAGGCAGGCAGTGCACATGTTTGCTTTTTCAGAACATGTATCACAATGCTCAGCGCAAGGATAGCAAGCATTCGCATCAGCATCTTCGTAATACCCATCAGGACATTGTTGTAGACAAACTGCTAAGTCAACGACTAAAAGATGTGCTGGGGCGCAAGTCAGACACGAATCTTGTCCCGCACCCGCACATGTTTCGCAAGATTCATGACAGGGCCAACATACTCCGCCCTGATTGACAAAACTTCGTGGTGGACATTTCGATACACATGTATTATCCAAACGATAATGTTTACATGCAACACACTGTGTCGGACCTTTACCATAGCAACCTTGAGAATCACATTCGGGGTCACACAAACGTTGAACTTGCTTGTCATTGGCGTCGGCTAATACATTTTTCCTCTGAGCCGATGGAATATTATTAGGGTTAGTATGTCTGTCAGAAATCCCTAACTCGATTTCATTAAGAAATTGTGAATATTCTGATGCGTCATATACATCATTTATGTGGTAAGTTAATTCTTCTTGGTGTAAATTATGTAAACTGAAATGTTTATTATTACGTAGTTTAACCGGATTAGAAGCAGTACCGTAGAATATTAATTGCCACTTTTTTAAAACTCCTGATTGTGTCACGTGAATATTTCCAGCATTTATAATTTGAAGAGTCCATCTACCTTCGGCATTTTCACCCCAATAATGTACACTTAAAAATGGCCAATCATCAAAATTCGAACTTGTTGCGTCATGACTCCTTTCCAATAAGAGTGTGGAAGTAGTTCCCATAGGAGAGGTAAGAAGGATACGTAAGTTACCCCTAGGAAAAAAACTTAAAGAAATTTTGCATTGAACATGTTCTAAATATCTTACTTCATTAAGTGTTCCACTACAACCATTAACATCCATGTGAACAGATATTGTATAACCGAATGAAGTTTCTATAGTTTTATCTTCACTAATTTCTTGTGATTTACAAATATGCTGAGGAGGAACATTAGTCCAT
Organism: Tinea pellionella; assembly: GCA_948150575.1. Lineage (NCBI taxonomy): Eukaryota > Metazoa > Arthropoda > Insecta > Lepidoptera > Tineidae > Tinea > Tinea pellionella. The sequence goes on along the minus strand of OX411259.1, from coordinate 5,777,362 downwards.
TGTTCAGCTAATGTGATCATTTGAGCGGCATCCATTAACCCATATCCAAACTTATGACTAACCTTCCTTTTGACACCATTAACGATCCATCCGTCTTCTTTCTCTAACGGTTGTGGTCTAGAAGTGAGTACAATTAAATGTTGCATGTCTCTCCATGTTAATAGTGGATTTGCTTCCAAAGCTAAGGCACAAATTCCAGCTGCTAAAGGGGCAGATGCAGATGTGCCGGTATGATCGACTGTACATATATGGTCTGGTCTTAATTGCGAATCCATGTCAACTGTTGCAACACTTTTATCTCGACCTGGAGTCCCTGAACTATATGTAGATGCTAAAGTAGATGTACATTCTTCTAAATACCATGGTTTATATCCACCTTGTGTTGCACTAGATACGGATATTGTAAATATACTATTAGCGTAACCGTCACAATTACACGAGTCTGTATGTCGTCCCCCGTTACCGGACGCCCAAATAAAGATAGAACCTTTTCCTCCCCTTCCATTCGTTACACCATTTATAAAAGCTCTGCAATAATAATAAATTTTTGTTCTTATGAATATTGTATTATATAAATTTAAATTTTGTATTTGAAATTAATAGTGTAATACCTTCTAGCTAAAGGACCCGGGCCGTCGACAGTTTTACCGTCATCCTCAGGTCCCCAAGAAGCACTATAAATATCAATATGATGAGGGTTGAAGCTTAAAGCCTGTGCTTCAACGGCATCGTTGACTAGGCCGTCTAGCATCCGTACACCCCCAATGCTAGCGTTATATGCTATTCCTACCCCACAATATCTGTTGTAGGCGACCGCTGCCACCTCTCCCGCACACCGGGTACCATGTTTATTATCACCATTATCTTGTGGCGTAGGGTCAGTATCGTTACCGTTTATATCTGTCGACGCTGCAGTATCCTACAATATAGTAAATTTATCGATGTTACTGATTATGAATATTAAGTTAATTTAATTTAATATGAAATAATATATTACAAAATTTTGCGCTAAATCGGGATGGTTAGGCTGGATCCCGTCATCTAATATTGTAATTACAACGCCTTTTCCTGTATAGCCCTTTCTCCAAGCGTATCCAACATTCATATCTAACCCATCTGCGGCACCACCATTCTAAAAAGAAGACCCTCCTTAATCTAATATCCTTTAGATTTAACAGGAATAATATGTCAAGAAATATAAGTTTCTAAAGCTTACCAAATACCATTGTTCCTTAAATAATGGATCTGGAAATGAAGGTGATGTGCTGACCTGACTCATGATATTACGTTGTCTAGGCTTCGAAAGATGGTCTCTTTTCGTTCTTCGCAGTTCCCGCTGTTGCATTGCCCATCTTACCTGTTTCAGATAGAGCTTTCACATAATTTATATCACGTAACAAAACTCTTATTATCTATGTATGTGTGAGTGCGTAAATTGCGAAATAGGAAATGAATACTTAATATACAGCGTGTAAAAGTACAGATAGCAATCTCTTTAATCACGTATTACATTACCAATATCAAAACTTTAGTAAAAGTTATTTTTTAAGTCATTAACTATGAAGATTTTCATGTAATATTTATTTTTATCAAGCCGTATTTTTAATATTTCAATAATGTTATTGATTTTTGACAAATAATGGTGCTATAATGTTGTGTTGATATTGGACTGGTAAATACAATAAAATATATATAGAATTTATAAAATTATAATTTATTTAACAAAATGTTAATTAAAGCGATATTAATTACTTCAGTTACTTTTTAGAACAATAAAAAAAACTAATACTAATATTAAATAAAAAAATAAAATAACTTAATCTACAACTTCTGGTTTACAGGGTGGCTATATGTATTTTTATCGCCTGTATATACAGTAAAAATGTCATAAAAATAATGTTCAATTAATTAATATTACAATGAAACATTTAACCTAATAAAAGATTAAAAGATTTGTTTATGCAAAGAAGACCTTAGTAGGATTGTTAGTAGTTAAAGAGAAACGGTACAGTTTAATCTTTCGGCTGTATTATTTATTCAAAGTAACTACGAATTTCTACGATTTAGAGATTTCGGTCAGGCGAAAGTAGTAAAATTATTTCAGCCTTGGAAATATTAGAATAGTATATAAATTTTCATTTCCTTTTTTATGTTGATACTACGTAATAAATATGTAAAATAGTTGTTTGGTATTTTATGACAATATTAAGCGTAGTACCTATAATTATAACGATGGAAAATATTTAACGAGTGTTAGTAATTCGGTAGGTAATTACAAAAATAGGTTAATTGTTTTATTTTTAATTAAGTACAAGTCTGAAAATTGAGAATTAATTTGGTAGTACAATCTTAATTACAAAATTCTATTAGTCCACAGTCTTTGAACGTGTTATAAAACATTATAATGGAAGAAAATATACATAGAATTTATAAAATTATAATTTAATTAACAGAATGTTAATTAAAGTAATCTTAATTAATTCTGTTACTTTTAGATCATTTTGTAAAATTCTATTCTACATAAAACTTTTTTTGTTTAAACAATAATTAAGTTATAACTAATTTGTAATTATAATCTAGTTAATTGAGTACTTACTTGTGGATCGTTTTTTAATCTATGGTGGTAATAATGGCTTGCATTTGGTGATCTTTTATTGACGTGTGGGTGTGACAGCAAATAAAAGTTTTTTAAGTAACCAATCTATAACAAAGAAACAAATATTCATATATTAGTACAAAAATTAACAATCGAATTTAACGGACAACAGATTCGTTATAATGAGCTTCGTAGAAAAGTAGCTACATTTAGATTAGACGGCAGTTCTACGATCAAATTCTTCGTAGCAATATTATCGTAGCATAATATATCGTAGCATGTCATTCACATTTTTAATATACTAAGGAATAGTTTATAATATATTACAATTTCATTCGTCGCAATCTACGGGGTTAATAAAACAGTGATTTAAAAATTATATAGCGAATATTCACAAAGACTCTCTCATAAAATGAAAAGCCGACGGTAATGATGTTTCGCCTGTTGGACATACTGATAACGGTTAAGAATTAGAGAGGATAAAAACGAGGAGTATGTCCTGTCAATCTGGACAGTGTACATTCGTCTCCTATATATATAGAGGCTACACCTTTGTATGCAGACTTTTCTCTTAGGTAGCAGTTTTCTCCTCGCTCATGGATCGCATTCTACCATAACTTGAAAGCTAAGTGTAGTTCCCATTTTGTCTCCTACAATTATGACACATTTTTCCAACATTGAAAGTGTATACATGATTACGAACAACTTTAGATCGTGCACTATATCATCTTTTCCAACTTAATGTACATCATCACCAAAATTAGTCTAATTTTTTTTGTATTGTAAGTCGGCATATGACAACACTCCGCCCGCTGTAAAGTCAGAATGGTATCCATACTACTACAGATCAATTTCTACAGACAGTAATCGTCTTCGCTATGCCAGCTTGACGAGACAGATATACACCATTCACATTGACAGTGCCTGGCTACTTTCAAACTGTTGCTGACACGCGATAAGGTCACTTTATTGGTGTTACATTCGAAAGTGGTGGTACTACTCCAGGACGATAGAAATTTTGTGTAAAACCTTTATTTAAATTATAATTACACCTAAACGTCAATTTATCTGTTGGCGAGGACAACATAAAAATAATTACCGCGATTTCTGATATACAGCGCGTATAGTATCAACAAATAAAACCGTTGGAATGATATTTAGAAATGCAATTAATTTCATTCGTTTTAATTCAAATCAAATTCCGGACAATTACCAATTTAATTAAAATAAATTGGAAATATTTCCCCTACCGTAACCTCGTGAAAATCAAAGTTACCCCTAACTTCTGTAATCAATTTCAGGCACTTAGAAACAAACTTTAGTCGGAAGCCCAACCTATCCGAATTCGTACAAGTATTTACGTCTTTGTAAATGTTTTATTGAACCACGTGAATAAAGTTCCTTAAACGACTTTCTTTCAATAACAAAGTGTCCTCACAAGCCAATTCCCACGGACTTCCTCTTTTAAATTAATTTATAACAAAAATAAATAAATATTTTTAATATCTGTCATTTACATTTTATTGGGTATTTGGTTTTCCTTTGAACTAACTGCTTTCTTAAAGAAAATTTTAATATTGGATTTACTAGTATCTAACCTTGGACTAGATTGATTAATAAATAATTATCACATGACATTTATTTTTGAACTGGTTTAAATTACTTATTAACCTAAGGGTTACATGGCAACACTCGTTCTAAAACTTGAGGAAGACAGACAAAAACTTTACATTTTAAATTCATTTGATATATATAAAAAAATAAAGTGTCAAGCAACCTGATGATGAATATTAGCCGTCCTGGGGTAGTACCACCACTTTTAAGTGTAACACGTAGCCTTGTCGCGTTTCGGGATCAGTTTGGAAGTAACTTGATGGGACCGCACTCTAGTTTTACATCAGGCGGAGTGTTGTCACAAAAAAAAGAGATAGATGATGCTAATTCGTCTCCTTAAGTTGGTATGGCAACTGCAGTCTATAGAAATTTATCTATGGTAACAATTGTTTCCGTCCATGGACCGCACTTTAGCTTCACATCAGGTGGAGTGTAGTCATATCCTGAGCTACACTAAAATTTATTGCAGGTCACTTTACAGGTATTGCACTTGATAGTGGTGGCACTACCCCAGGACGACAGGCTGGAGTATGCTTGTAAGCGATCGATGAAACCCATATCCATCTTGCCGACCAGTACTAATGTACTTTAGCCACTTAGTACCTATGATACAAGCAAGCACTAGCTTAATATAAGTATTTTTAAAACATAGCAATAGATATAACTTCAACAATGAAGAGTAAACAGAGCTTTCAATAAGCACTTAAGTAATCTCAAGAGAATTAATAGAATTATCGAGACATAATACTGCAAACTGTAAATCAAAGTTACTAAAAGCACTTATCTCTAACATTGCTATATACTCCATTATGTCATACGCACATTATGGTCTAAATTAATTGTAATTGTCCAGGGTATAGACCGTTACAATTTGCTTATAAATTAAACCTTATGTCCATAAGCATAAGGTACACGGATACTCAAGTTAATTTAATTTAAAACTATCTACAAGAGACGAACTTAAATAGGAAAGTTATATTTCGTAACAATGTTAGCTAACTTTTGAAATAGTTTGATTGATGAAGTGGGTGATGGTTATTAGTCCAGTCTGCTCTCCTGGGGTAGTACAATGCCCATGAAGTATCTTTCGGGATCAGGTTGGAAGTAGCCAGGTATAACGAGATGAGTGTGCACTGTCAATTTCGATGATACACATCGAACTCCTTAAACCGGCATAGTGGAGGCGACTATTGCGATGCAAAAGCAATATGCGGTTTTTTAAAGCTAATACTAAGTCTTAATTGTGAGTAATAGGTAAAAAATATCAAAACATTTCGTATGTGTGTTTTTATGCGGCATTTGACAACAATTCTCTAGAGAGCAATCAATGAGCGGAAACAAATGCTACTAGTTGCGTATTAGAGAATTCTCTACAGTCCCCTCCACTATGCCAGTAGGAGAAGACGAATGTGTACCATCTATTAACCGGGCACTCTCTTGTTACTGTACAGAATAACAATGTAAATATGAGTATAAACTCAACCTTGAAACATGACACAAGAGGTGGTGAAAACTTACTTATCAACCTAATTAGATCGGCATAATGAGAGGGTTACAAGGCTGTTGTGGTATCAGTCTAGTTAAAATAAAAGAATGGTGATGTTATTGCAAGTAAATTTAAATAAATATACAAGTGTGTTTTTTTTAAAAAGGCATAAATAAACTTAGTGCAATTGGCATGTCACACTATTAATCTAAAGGTTCTCTGAAGCTCAAGCCGGCACAACGAAGGCGACTGGCATCAAGCGAAGTGTTTTTACTTTGTTAATTGTAGCGGTACATGAATGGAAACAACTGCTACTGTGGATAAATTTCTTCAAGCAGCAATCGCCTAGGCTATGCCGACTTAAAGAGACTAGCGCATTCGCATCCAGATTGACAGTGCACACTCCTCTCATTGTACCTGCTTACTACCAAACTGTCCCGGAAACGCGACAAAGTCCCTTCAAAGCAGCGTTGCCAGTCGTCCCGATTTTGGCGGGACGGTCCCGATTTTTAAATCAAAATTAAATGAAGTATGAGTATAAAGCTGTGTAAAAAGAGTTACAATTTGTAACTCACTCCTCAGACTATTATTTGAAACACCACATTTTTTTAACGGACACATTCCCCATACATTTTGATACAACTATCGTTTACAATCTGTCAAATTTGTATGGTTATAACGGTTTGTTACGTAAAATATTTAAACACTTCTGATTATATATATTCTTACTATGTCCCGCTTTCGAAGAAAGAATCCCGCTTTTTTCACTCAAAAAGTTCCGACTTGGCAAAAAACAATCTGGTAACGCTGCTTCACAGATACTGTACTAATATAAAAAATATTATGTAATAATCCATGTGTTTACGCCTTTATTGAAGCATTTAAAAGAAACGTAATTAAATTTTTAAAAACACAAACAGGAATTAAACGAATAATTCTTAGAAATTAATTAAATTTCACACATCGTGACTTTGAAATGAATGAAAATATTCAACTAGACGAGCATGAATATGAATATGATGACAATTGTTCTGAAAGTGCGCGCAAAACAAAGGAAGGGGATAATTGAAAGACTGGTTCAGCGAACATCATGAAGACTCATTAATTAATGTAATGCAAGATGATTTTCTTTTACGACATTGTTTTGGTGCATTATAGCGTATCACGTTTCACTAAAATTAAATTTAATATGGTCCACTGTTCATTTTGTTCATTTGAATTTTATATCCCTACGAATTTGAACATCCCTACGAATTATTAGTTTATTCTATTTATTTTGTCAATATATATTTATTTTTTCATTGCACTGTAGACATCTCCGCTCACACCAACAAAGGTTAGCTGGTAGACAATGCCAAAGGCATTAAGCTCGCCTATGTACGATTTGTGTGTGCAACAAAGTGTTTTCTATTTATTATAATTTTTGAAGAACGGCCGTGGTCTAGCGTGGACTCACGATCGATGAGACCCGTGTTCGAACCACACTAAATTCCGCCCGGTATGTTATGTTATATATACTTCGGTCGCTCAGTGCCTATATGCACTATTAAAGAGTGGTAGGCAGGCTGACGATGATTATTAACCCAGTCTTACATCCTGGGATAATACCACCACTTTCAAGCGTAACACCCGTGAAGTGACCTAGCCGCGTTTAAGGATCAGCGGCATAGCGGAAGTGACCGCTGCCTTGCAGAGATTTTTCGGTGGTAGCATTTGTTTCCATTCATGGATCGCACTCTAACTTAACATCAAGTGGAATGTTACTTATTAACCTTTAAATGCATGATTTTTTGTTTTGAATTAATAAAATCGTATATTATAGGAAATTTAGGCACTTCTAAAAAATATATATAATATTTTGAAAATAATAGTATGTATACTTTTGGCAACAATATGCATTTAAAGGTTAATAAATACTAAAGTTACATTGGTACTAGCATCTACGACGATACGCTACAATGCATGGCAAAAAATATGATAAAAATATATTTTGTAACGCAAATAAAGGAAAACATTAATTTGATTAATGAAAAATGTCGTTAGGGGGTAAAATAAGATTCGTCATCTTGTACGTTAAAATGAATGTCTAATAAAGATGAAAATCAATTTGGGAAGAGTAAATATTTTATTTAAGTGTAAATTGATCAAAAGAATAAATAAATAATATTCTAATCACGTTCCCTTTTTTATAAGAGCTTAATAAATAATTATTGTAGGGTATATAAGAATAAAATATTAATATTTTTAAGAGAGACGCTGCGTAGTTATTAAATAAATAAATAAACACATGTATATACATTGTGTATATTCGTACATACAGTACCCAATATACTGTATATTGTAGTATTGTGTGTGTGTGTATATTAGTGTATATTAGTGTATATTACTCGTAATAATAAGTATATTTTATATATTGTATTTTGTGTATAAGTATTAAGTTAAGTGTTATATATAACTTAATGATCACAGACGAACCAAATGAGGCTTTGTGATCTGATAGTGCAAAACTGGATAGATTAAGTATTGTGAATAAATAAATAATTAAAATAAAAATATACTATTCAATACACTAGTATTGAAATTTATACACTATAGGTATAGAAACATGGACGTTAACTCTGAGTACATCTTATTTACCAATTGTTATATGAGCCAATTAATTATAGGAGTAGACTTGCAGTTAATTCACTTGGCGATGTCAAATATTTTGCAATATGTACCATCAGCAAAAAAATTTTGAATAAATCCGTTTTTTGTTTTTTACTTAGCAAATAAAAATTTAGGTAAAGCCTTCAATTCGTCATAATCACATTTTATCAGTTAGTCAGGTTATAGTATTTTTAATATGTTCAAGGCATTTTATTTGTTTGAATTATTATTTTTCATAAATACTGCCAATGAATTAAGTGCGAATTGCTGAACAAAATGGTGTTTTCACAGATCTATTCTTAGTTGGCTCGCATAGTATTTATTCCGGCTGGGAATCGAAACTAGGACCTCCGGCACAACCGTCTGGCGCCACAATCAGCACGAGTCTGAGGTCGTATCTTTGTAATTCCAGTCGCTATCGATGTAATTTTGTTATCGTACGACAACACAATATTGATAGACTAATTTTTTCATAGTTTTATGTTTTCATAATATTTCTGCTGACGAGTAATATTTTAGTTTCTTGTATTTATTCCTTCTCTGTGTATCTCTTACTGCCTGTATAATTTCTCTTATAAATTAATAATAAAAGATATTTATTTTATTACAGGCTTATTCAGATCTGCAGTTTCTATTCTATTTCTTGTTCATGTACCTCACTTCAGCAACATTAGGCGTAGTGTTGTTACATGCCTAGCTATGGACTACTATTAAACAAAAAAGTTTGTAGATATATATTTTTGAATGTAGGGACCATAGAGATATAAACTAGAGGTACAAATTTCATACATCTGACATAAAAAAAAACTGTAGGCCGCTTTAAACAATTTGACAATGTTGCTGTCAAGTCAAATACTAACTGACAGAGAACCTAAACGTGGCTATGGCCATGTTTTCTCTCGCGTCACATTGGGAGCGCTATTGCACATCTAGTTGTATATATCAATAGTAGGTACTATCACTATAATATCAAAAAGAAATGCTGTAAGACGATGTCTATCAACCAACACAAAGACATGTGTAGCGTGGAATTTGAATACCGTCCAGTTTGTATTGTATTTTACATAATATTAGATATCTACTACCTACAGGCGAAAAGTTAGGTAAATTTTCCTTCCGAATTTTTCTTTATTTTAGCATTCCCAATAGTAAATAGAAGGCGTATATATAGGCCACAATGCGGTTGGTTCGCAGTTAGAAATTAGCGGTGAGAAACTTGCCATAATAATTGAATTTTATGTTGTACGAATCATTAGCGTAGGTAAATTTGTAAGTACTGGATATTTTTGTAGCTTAAAATAAACTACTTTTTATCAATCCTAATATTATAAATGTGAATGTAACTCTGTCCGTTTGTTACCTTTTCAAGCCTATTTTAAATATAAAGATTCATATTTTATTGACTTTTGGTAAAAAATAAATATTACGTGTATTACGTTTTTGTAAAATCATCCATGTCAAGAATTCATCATTTCTGAAGAAAACTCATTAACATTAATTTTATACATATGAACTATGCTACGAACAAGTTTGTGAAAAATAAATCAGCAATATATATTTTTAAACCGTTACAATGAATATCGATAAAACGAAAGCTTTTGTAAGACTTCTTTTATGACAGCCATTCTATCACCCCCGACATTTGATAACTCACGCAACATTAAATTACACGAAATTACAATTCAAATTCAACCTCGTAACGCTTACCTGTCCGTGGTTTATAAAACCGTGCCGATGTGCAATCTCGTCCGCAGTACCAGGACCTTCTGGTATGTGCACAGCGAACTGATGATGATAAAATTCTGGGACACATACGTCCAACACTGCCAGCAACAGAAGCCAGCAATGGATAGTACCCATCTCGCACCATCTCACGTCTACCCAGGCTTCTCGTTCACGCTAATCACCGTCCTCGAAGTCTTACGATACATTAGTATCAATTATCACCAACATTCACTTTGATAAATTCACCAAAAATACTACCCCGTTATCACAACAGTAATAAAAAGTAATTCGCTCAAGTCCATTACTTAATAATACGTTTTTTTACGATAGTTCCCCGACTTCGAAACGCGATACGTAAAGCGAAAATGTGTTTTTAATTCGCGGTTACAAAAACAAATGTTGATGAACGTGTGTTCAATTTCACTTTGCTATAATGTAATTTTAATAGGTCCGGTGTTCGCGTAGTTTCAGGTCGTTGTCGGCGAACGAGTGATCCGATCGCGACGGGGTGGTTAGTACGACTGAATCCTCGTGACTGAAAGCTCTTGCTTTCAGGGATGTAACGCGCATGTGCCGAAGTTGGCGCCTTTTCTTCAGCCTACTTACTACGCAAACGTACAATGTGCATGTGAGCCTGTTACTCGCATATTTAATTGGTCCCCAAGGTCTCTAAACTTTTAGTTAAGTTTCTTTTTCATGTGACATAAACTTTCAATTAAAATGTAATTGTAAATAATTAAAGCTCATTATATATTTTTTTTTATTGTAGCTCGAAATAAGATAACACTCCGCCTGATGTTAAAAACGAAAACAACTGCTACCACAAAAGAATTTCTGCAGCCTTCAGTCATCTCCGCTATTCAGGTTTAAGGAATCGAATATGCACTATCCAGGTTGACCTTGCCATACTCTATAGTTCGTTTTACTATACTTAGTTACTTTAAAACTGATCCCGAAACGAGACAAGATCTCTTCTAGGGTGTTACACTTGAAAGTGGTGGTACTTACTACATCAAACGGCAGACTGGACTAATAACCATCATCAGTCCGCCTACCACTCTTTATTTTTAGCCTATTTACAATCTAAAATTATAGTTATTTTTGTGTGTTAAATGAGAAAACAAAAGAGTGGGAGGCAGGCGTGGTATCACTATTTTCAACCCGAGTATAATGGCTTTTTTTTATTCTCAATCGTGCACATTCGTCTTCTTATGTATAGTGAAGGTGACTAATGATATATCTGGTAACAGTTGTCTTTCATTAACCGCACTCTAGTTGAATAACATTGAGTGAAGTGTTGTCGAGCTAATACATAATAAACTGCTCCTTACTGTTGATATGAGAGAGGTGAGAGAGAGCAGTCATGGTCTGGCATTAGAGGGCGCGGGTAAACCTAGCTAAATTCTGACCAGTACCAATGGTACAAATATGCGTACTTTGATCGCTCACTACAGTACAAGCACTATCTTAGTACAAGTATTTAAGAAAAACGTTTATTTACGTCTTAGTTTTTTAAGTATTCCTTCCCCGCAGAGAAGTGATAAATCTAATAAGTCTGGATGTCACTTATGATAATATTTGGCTTATTGTTGACATTTGTCTGAATCATTTATAGTCCGTTCACATAACATTGTACATTGCGTACAAAGTTGTAATGTGTGGAACTGGTCGTTATTCCTCGACCTTCAAAGGACAATATCAAAACGTGACTTCGCTTCGCCTTTGACATATAATACGTTATCTGAGTTTAAGTAAATATAATACTTAATATTATATTTTCTTTAATGTTATCTAATAAGTAATTCGAAGCATGTAAATATTGTTAGTAGTCTAAGGATATTGAGATATTATTATTTTTTCTTCGCAGTCGAACTCTGACGTCAAATATGAAAACGACGATTTGTATTGTATTGTAGCTCTTTAAACCTGTTGAATTTTGGAGTACTCCCGAAAAGTACTCATGATAAAAACTCATATTTTCTGGTTACTCTCCATTTATCAGGTGCCTTAGATTCTCATATCATCAGCATCTTAAACCATTTCAAACCCAATATAGGAAGAAATAATAAAAAATAAAAAAATTATAAAATATCCGAAAAAATAATAATTTGAAATTGGTATGTAATTAACCTAGATTTCTTTTCTATTTTTATTTAGATTTATTTTCCTTCGTTTTTAATTAAGTAATATTTATTAGGTCCATCGTTCTTAAGGGAAGTTCCATACCGAATATGTTGAAACAATCGTTAATAATTGTTTCAACCTATCAACAATTTGTATAGTTAAGAATTTTTTTTTTGTTTTTATCTGTGTATTATCTTTTTTGTATTACTGTGTTTTGTAAACTGTCTGTTGTACTATTCAAAATAAATAAATAAATAAATTACGCGTATTTATAACAAATTCCTGAATTCGATTCCCTTCAAACAGTATCTGTGTCTTTTTTATTTATAATATATATATAAAATACATACACAAAAAAACATATATAAACATTATAATAAAAATAATGTAGGTAGGTACTACAAAATATTTAGAAATAACCATAGAAAGAATTCTGAGGTAAAAAGATTTGAACTAAAGTAAAAAGGCTCGCAACCTCCCCATTTCTCACCTTATCCGAAAATCCTAATGTACCCACATCACTCGAAGTCAGCAAACAATAGTGATGAGATTTAAGCCACAGAGATTATTAGGAGCTGATGACGTCATGGTAAAACAATTCTGATCAGATATAGTTTAGATATTAGTTAAATATTATTTTTGGATATTGTTATAAATATTATACAATTATTATTAGGGCACAACACTAGAGACGTTATGTTTTTTGTAGTAAAATAAATATCAATTAAAACAAAATATAAATATTTTTAATTACGTATCACTTAATGTCTTTTCGTCATCATATTGTTGTTAATTTTCGAATTGCTCGTGCTGTCTTGTATAGACGTTGTGGCAAGACGTGAAAATGTATTTTACATACAGAATTTATTACCGCCATCTACCGGTTACAGAAGAAGCTAATCACTACACATTTAAAGGTCTCGTTTATATGTTTTAAATTAATACAGCTTTAGCTCAATTTTCAAATTCAATAAAAAAAAGTTAAAGTAAATTGTTGTTGTTAAAGTTAAAGTAAAGTAAAGTAAAAAAGTTGAAATAGTGATTTGTTATTGTTATTTTCTCACTTATAATATTATGTTGTATTGTATTGTATTTCTATTGTATTGCATTGTATTACTATTGTTATTATTTTACATTCTTTGTGTTCTGTAACTATAATTTATGTAAAACTGTAAAAGTATAATTTGTTTTGATTAAACATTTTTAAATTTGTTGTGTATAGCTATAATTGGAGTGCAAATTCAAACTATTCTTTTATTTTAAGCCATGTATTTATGTATTAAATAACTTGTGCTCTGTTGTTATACCTCTTAAATAAATAAATAAATAAACTCGACAACGTCACCGCATCGATATTGAAGTCCAGTCGCGTCGTTTCACGTCTACCATTATTTTAAATAATGTTTACGTCACAACATCGTCGAGAACACAGACAGAATTCCGGCAAAAATGACGCACACTGAAAGATGATCGCTAAAAATAAGTTACCCATTATACATATATTACGTGTGAAGTAAAATTATCGAGGCTATAAACGTAAAAGTTGTAGGCAGACGGATGATGTATATTTTCACATTCTGGTCCTTGGTGTAATATTAAGAATTATCGTCTAAAATCTCTATCTCAAAAATGAAAATGAAATATTTATCTGCAAAGCCGAGAGTTGGTTCGTCCTTCGGGGGCTGCTCACACCTGACACCGACTCATGCCATTTTGTTGGTACCACAGTTGCCACTAACCAGAAGAAGGTTTAATTACTAAATACTATAGAAGAAAATTTTCCAATCAATTATGTTAAATAAAGAAAACTGTTATACCTTAAGTTATTTCTGAGGATTAACATAAAGTAAGAGAGGCGTTAAAATTTTGCTTTAAATTAACAACGTTATCTTCTATTTTAAGAGGTGTAAACTTAATTAAGCAGTCTACCCCTTACTGTTAAGGTTTGTTATTATGGGTCTTATGACATCTAAACAAGTAGTCAAGTTAACTATACATCGTGTAAAAAGACAGATGGCAATCCTTTTAACCACGTGTTACACTTTTAACGTTTTAGTTCATTTACGCATACCAAAATGTTAGTCCAAGTTATTTTTATTTTATTGTATTATTATTTTTTTGTGTGTGTTTTGTTTTTTAACAAATAATGGTACCAAAAAGTAGTGTAGATATTGGACCAATAATTGTCAAGAAAATTAAACTATTTTTTGGGGGTTAACTGTCTTTTTAAAGCCTGTATAAGAAGGGCTCTAGTTTAATAAATTAATTTAATTATAATTTTATCCTTGAATGTTGTAAATAAATTACGCTTTGCTAATATGGATTTCAGTAAAGTAAGTACTATATTATTTTGACAGTCAACGTGACAAAATTTTAATAAAACGATCCTATCGATCAAAAATACTCTTTTTACGTAGTAAATGCATTATTATAATCCACAATACTGGGGGTACTGACATGCGTATTAAACAAACTTAATAAACTCCTTTTATTTATTTATAACATCTTTTATTTATTTATTTATTTAATTAGATGCTCACTACAAGTTGCAGCCGAAAAAAATCTAGTCAGTAGAGCTGATACATAATTACTTATTACTAGTGAGATTAAGTATTTTTTATTCTATTTTCTATTAAATATCTTCACAATGGCACGTAGATGGCACTGTACAATCGGATCATGGTAATCGGTGTCCTGAAGTGATTTAAAACCTCTCTGCATCGCACTATTTAACTCTAAATAGACAAGAGCGGAAATACGAGCGAGAAGTGGAAAAAAGAAATCATCAGAATGAAATTGCGGTCGCCTCAAAGTTCATTTGAGAAAATTTTAAATAAATTCTTGTTAAAAAAGCAATGTTTTGACGGCTTTAAATGGGTGTTTCTCAGAAACTGCCTAGTAAAATGGGATGACAAAATGATGCGCAAAATAAACGATGACAGATACACGCAAAGTCACGCATTAACAGCTTGTGTAAACTGTACAAGTACATTACGGAGTTTACGTGTTTTAATGAACGGACTGTTAAGGAGATAATAACTCTAATATTCGTATGGAGCTAAATTAAAGTTTCTTTCGAAACGTAGATTTTCTCATATAAATTTTCAGCGTATACTTGGATCTGATAAATTGCCTCAAGTTCTCGTTGGAAAAGTTTGTGACACTGTTGAAGGCATTTACATAAAGTTTTGTGTCATTTGCAAATCTTTATATCTCGTTTAAACATTTTGTTCTTTAATTACCGGTGTGAGACCTGAATTACTAACTTTATTACGTGATTAGTCTACGTTTTACACGTGTTCTGTATGATAAGCTTGAAATTAAAGACTGGTAGACAGGCTAATGATGGTTATTTGTCCAGTCTGCGTCATGGGATAGTACTACCACTCTAAGGTCCGTTTGCACCAGAAGGCCCGTTAAAGTTACTTTAACTATTACTTTCACGGCGACGACGTAACCGTTAAACATTTACGCTACACGCTTTGCAATATCGTATAAATTCATATTGTTATCGTTAAAAGGGTGGCTAATCCCGAAGAAATAATAGAAAAACATATTTGGCTTCTTTTCATATATTTGACGTTAGAGACATTGGTTTGACGATTACCAAGGTTCGCTAGTTACGGTTAGAGTTAACCGTCAAAAATGACAGGCGCGACGATGGTGCAACTCGTGTGGAGTAAATGTAAACCATAATGTAAACGTAACGGTTAAAGTAAGCGTAAAAGCTTTGGGCGCACGTTTTGGGATCAGTTTGGAAGTAGTCTGATGATATATCTGATAACAGTGATCATTGACAGTGCACACGCATCTCGTTATACCCGGTTACTTAGCGCTTGTGTTTATTGTAGACTAACTTTTGAAAAGGCGTGACAATTGTATTGTATTGTAACTTTCGAATGTAATACCCGTGAAGTATTTTATCTTGTATCTGAAGTATCTTGTCGCGTTTCGGGAGGAGTGTGCACTTTTAATCTGGATGGTGTACATTTGTTGCCTCAAGCCGGCATAGCGAAGGCGAATGCTGTCTGTAGAGATTTCTCTGTAGTAGCAGTTCTGTCCGTTCAACGACCGCACTCTAACTTTATGTCAAGCGAAGTGTTGTCATATGCCGCGCTACAATTAAAAAAAAATGTCAATCTAATCTGGACTAAATTCTCTATAGTAAATAATTCAAAATCCACTATTGCCTAAAACGTCAAATCTAACATCCTCATAGACGTAACACGACACCACATCTCGGGGGATCTCGTCTTATTATACATGATCTTTCGAATGTAATGTGTAGTATATACAGTACAGTATGTGAAATTTTGGACGAGCTTTGTTTATGAGCTGTACATTTTTTACGCAGGTTTAGCAGGTTTATTAAAAACATTTGCTTATAATATGACTTCATCAATTTAAATACACGTATAAGACGTGTGTGACAATGATTTCCACCATTGTACTCTGGTTTCTAAGACGTAATAAACTACTTTCACTTTTCATAGTTTTATTGTATTTGTGCCGTTTAGATTCGCAACTTAAATAATTAATTGACTGGTGGAAAATACATCCCTCTGTACTAGGACAAGGACAAGAGAAACAAACACAGACTCGGAACAAGTATCAAGCTTACAGTATTTAATAAACCTCAGTGTTACATACTAGCGCCTTAACCACAGTCAATGTTTAATGTAATACAGTAATAGAATTAATTGTATCATTTGATGAATTGACCGAGGGACTTGTCGGTCACCGAGAGAATCACTAGACCGTTCAACATAATTAATTGTAGCTATTGAATTAATTTTAATGTATTTGTAGCATTCGAATGTTAGCGTAATAATATTATTAATAAATTATTATGAAAATTGAATAGAAAAAAAATCAACACGCACACAACGTCTGTGCTGGCGTGGAGATCAAACCCACGCCAATTTTCATCTTAATTTAGTCAAAAATTTATAAAATAAAAACGTAAATAAATAATAGCTCCACATGCTGGGCTACTCCTATCACAGAATACCTACTGCTATCACAGAGAGAGAAAGCAAGCAATAGCCTCTGCTATGCCGGCTTGAGGAAACAAAGGTAGGGTGCACCTATACCCGTGTGCAAGCTGATCCCGAAAAGCGACTATTTTGCTGGAATATAAATTAAATAAAAATACTTTTTAAAACAGAAGCCATAGTTATAGAAGTAATCCTAATACTTTAAGATAACGATGTCTTGAAGTTCTTTGAGTTATACCCTTTATCTAAGAGACCTTTGATGTCCGCTTGTTACTCCAGTTTCTTGTTAAGTCGAACTAAGGAAATAAAACTCGCAATTCGATAACGTTAACACAAAAATACAGATGTACACTTACTTGTATTATAGTTAAAACGTGTTTTTCAGGCAGTTATCGTTCACCGATTTTTCGGATATTTATTCAGTATTCGAATCACTCGGTAGGTAGCCGATATCAGTTAGAATCATCCGACCGCCTCATATCTTTTGCGTTACCGTTCAGATGGACAAACGGCCTTAAAGTTCTCACTGATTTAACCTAAGATGTGATTTTTTATAGTGACACGGCATGTGATCTAGCTAGTACGGTTTATGGGCTCTGCTCTGCCTCTGTGATAAAACAGATAGGTGTCACATCATCTCCGCTTTATCAGGTTGAAGAAACGAATGTGACGGTCAAGGTTGTTCCAGATTATTGTTTCTAAGTTAAAATACAAAGTCTAATTTTACTACTACGGAACTTTTTTCGATACTATCGTCAGATGAATAACAAAATATAAAACATAAAGGTGAAGAAAATAGCAATAAATACAGCCGGCTAAATCTCCTGGATTTATTATTCAATATAAATGGTTTTTTTTTACCAACAAAAGGATACTTCTAACTAATCCGAAGCAGAGGTTGTAAATTGTCCCCAAGATGGAGGACTAAGATAAATCAAGTTCTCTGTAATCTCTAGATAAGGAATCGAAGGATGTAACCCGTGATTCTTTTATTCAGTGGTCTGGAAAAGTCGGAACAGATCACCTCTTTTTGTTTAACATTTTTCCCTTCTCGCTTTTTTGAGATCTTTTTATTACTAGTGCGATGAGAAATTGAAAGAAATCTCTTTGAATAAGATTTACCTCTTTTAAATTTATTATTTTATATTACTTAACTTATTACTAAAAACCTAGCCTCACTAAACTCAAATTAAGAAAATATATAATAGAAATAGTTTTAAATGAATTAATTATTATGTTATATAAACATAAACATTAATAGAACTAGTCTTCAAAGTTTTTGGTGAAACACATATTGCACTTTTTAGCTAGTATTTTGGATGTATCATAACTCCAAACGCAGTATTACAATATTTAAAAAAAGTATTTTTTATGTTTTTATTGCTCTGATATGTATTACTTCATATTATGTATTGTATATTGTAATGCAATAATCCTGTGTAAAAAATCATAATAAAGAATGCTTCAAAACTAAAAATTTTACTCTCTACTTTAATCTTCAAGTAACTATTGTTTAAGCATCGGAAATAACCAAACAGTGAATACTTTTCAGTAGTTTTTAGTTTATATACTTTTTGAATCGGCCACGGCTTGCGAGAAACTTCATTCCTAACTTTTCCTTCTTCGAATGAATTTCTCAGATCGTTGGACCTTTAAAACTCTCTGTGAACTATATTATTAAGTTCCTTAGATACAGAAATATTCAGATTTATTTACCTTTATTTTAGCTCGGCATATGACAACACTCCGCCTAATGTAAAGCTAGAGTGCGTACAGGCAGCAGTCGCCTCCGCTATGCCGGCTTGAGGAAACAAATGTAAAAGTACACATTCCTCTCGTTATACCTGGCTACTTCCAAACTGACCTGGAAACGCGACAAGGTGTTTTACACTGTGTTACACGTGTTACATTTAAAAATGGACGGCACACTACGCTAACAACCATCATCAGTATGCCTACCACCTTTTAATCAATACCTATAGGCACTGAGGGGCTAGAAATGAGGGAATGGAAAAATACAAGCCAAGACTGATTGATTGTGGTTATTATTAGCCTAGTCTATTGTCCTGGGTAATAATACAACGTGTTATCGTTAAATGACCTAATCCCATTTAGGGATCGGCTTGGAAGTAGCCGTCATTCGTCTACTCAAGCCGGCATAGCGGAGGCGACTGCTGCCTGTAGAAATTTCTCTGTGGTAACAGTTGTTTCCGCTCATAAACCGTAAATCATCAGGCAGAATATACAACAACTTACCTACTATTAAAAGGTTTTCTTGAAATTGAAAATATACTTGTCACAAATAAAATTAAAAGTCACTAATGCTATAAACCGCCGTGTTCACTCACCGACAACCACTAAAGCTTAAATAATCCCTTTACATACCAATTTGCATAATAGCCAATCAACAGGGCGACATTTCCCCCCACATAACAATATTTCCATGAGTGCGAAATCTTTTAACATAACCCTCGAAATAAATCAAGCCACTTCGACATCTATTACAATAACTTAGTTAGGCAGGTGGAAAATTTTGCGGGATATAAAGCTTTGGGAATTTACATGTCACACTTAAATCTATTGGGATTTTTTGTCTGATTGTATTGCGATTGTGTTTAAATATATACGTAAATCTACAAGAAGAAAATTTCATTTGATTTGAACTCTATCTATTTAGAAAGGACATACTGCCCAAATTAAGATATTCAAATTAAAATTATTTATTTCATTCTATTACAAAAATAACATTTTAGTATTGATAGTGTAACACGTGGTTAAAAGGAACACCCTGAGTCCTTTCACACCCTGCGCCTACCAGATGCGATTGAAAAATTTCACCAGCTAACAATATTAAAATTAATTAAATAATTTGTGAGAAGATTGTGAGCAGTCAGATTGTGTCAAGAAAGGCACGTCTGGCTATTCACAATGGGGTGTTAGTGCCTACTTTGATGTATGGTAGTGAGAGCTGGGTGTGGCAGAGGAAGAATGAAAGTCGAATAAACGCAGTAGAAATGCGATCGCTAAGAAGTATGTATGGAGTATCCTTGAGCGAGCGAATCCCAAACGATGTGATAAGAAATCGCTGCGAGCTCAAGGACAGATTGTGACCAGAGTGGAAAGGGGTATGCTAAGGTGGTTCGGTCATTTGGAAAGGATGGATGAAAGGAGATTAACTAAAAAGATCTATTGTGCGAAAGTGGATGGCAGTGTCGGAAGGGGGCGCCCTAGGAAGACCTTTCTCAGTCAGATCGGTCAACTGCTGAGAAAGGGTCAGATGAGGAGCACCCTCAACCGACGTGCATGCATGAGGGGAGTAATGAATATAGTCGAAGCTAAAGTGGTATGTAGAGAGAGGAGTCGCTGGCGCTCCATAGTTTCTGCCTACCCCAGTGGGAACAAGGCGTGAGCTAAGTAAGTAAGTAATTAAATAATATCTTCAGTTATCAAGATTAGTTAGGTAATATATAAAATCGGGCAAAAAATGTGTGCGTAAGTAAAATGTCGTAGTGTGACCCAAATTCGAATGTGTCAAAAGTGCTTAAGTCCTTAAACTCTTTTTTTATTGTAGTTCATCATATGACAACACTCCGCCTGTTGTAAAGCTAGAGTACGGTCCATGAACGTAGACAACTGTTACAACAGAGAAATCTCTATAGGCAGCAGTCGTCTCCGCAATACCGACTTGAGATTACCGATTTCACTTAAAACGCCTTACTACTTGTAAAAAAAACTTAACAAAAAAAAAATCCAGGTGCGAGCTTAGTCCACTTAGATATATAGGTCTATAAAAGTAATATATGGACATGAGAAGACTATAAAGTGTTACTTAGCTTATCTTGTTTGTAATTGTGGTCGAGTTTATATTATCTTAATCACTACTTTCAAAGATTTAGTGTGCTTTTGGAAATTTGCTCTTTAAGATTATGCTTGTTTGCGTTTTGTTGATGCACATCTGTGAATTTGTTACATTTTTTTTGTAAAGAAAATGTGGTAGGCAGACTGATGATTATTATTAGCCGTCCTAGTGTAGTACCACCACTTTCTATTAAACCTTTGAAGTTTTTTTTTTTTTTTATTGTAGCTCGGCATGTGACAACACCCCGCCTGATGTAAAGCTAAAGTGCAGTCCATGAATGGAAACAACTGCTACTACAGAGAAACCTGTGCGGGTAGCAGTCGCCTCCACTATGCCTATACAGTATTGAGGAAACGAGCATGTACCATCTTAGATTGACAGTGCACACTCCTCTCGTTATACCTGGCTACTTTCAAACTTTTCGAGAAACGCGACTAGGTCACTTCACGGGTTCAAGTAACCTAGTCGCAGTCAGATTGGGTATAATAAAAAGAATGTCAATGAATGATGCACATTCCTTTCTTCAATGCGGCATAGTGGAGATGACTGTTGCCTGATGTCGCAGCAGTTATTTCCACTTCCAGGCGACGTGTGATCGAGCTACTGTAAAAGGGGTTCTATATTGTTTTCTTATTTTGTTTTAGCTCATCATATGACTGCACTCACACATACATGCATTAGTTAATGCAGTAACTATAAAATATAGAGTTGTAATAAAACGAAAAATAACTAAGAACTGTAAAAAAACATATGTATCTAAGTGTTGGTACCTTTGTGGTTGAAACGTGGGTTGTAATGATATTAATATATAATTTTCTTCATTTTAGTGCCCCATATTGTGGTTTAGTTATGGTTGTTAAATTAGTTACGACTATTATTATTTTTTTCTGAATTTATAATTCAGTTTTTTTTTTGTTATTATAAACACAGGCTATAATTGACGAGTTTCTTATGTCTGTCTTCTCGTCATATGCCTTTCCGAAGCCAAAAGTAGATTCTGACGATGAACAAGTGCATGCCAAGTCCATGCCTACGTTAATAAAGGATTTTAATTTCTTTCATTTCATAAGTGACAAAACGCGGTTTCTATTTTTTTTCAGTTTATATTGTTTGACAAAATTTTAATCTAGAAAAAAGGTTTTTAAATCTTGAATGTAAGTTAGGGAGAGAAAGAAGGTTTAGAAACTTGAAGCCTATATAAAGTCAAACATTCACTTAGAGTTTAAAATAGGTTAGAAATTAGAATATTTCAAAAGAAGTTCACCTGAATTCTTAAGGTTTATTTAAGAGGCATTAAAAGTCCACTTGGCCGGGATCAAGTTTGGTATATTTTATTAGAGTTCTCACCTTTTCAGTGTCCAAGTTTCGCAGTTCGAGATATTTGAATTGTAAAACACGTTCGTTCGCAATTTAAATTTTCGAATGCGATTGTTCATTGATGTCCTGTTATGCCTACTCTAATACGAGTTATACAGGTACCTACACAGACTCGCTAAATTATGATAAAAATTCGGAATTTTAATATGTCAAAAGTTAATTTAAAAAAAAACAATAATCCGATTAATTATTATTTTTTTACTTTAATAAACATCGATTGCAAAAATGTAAATTAAAATCGAGTCGCAACAATCTAAACTATGTAATTTAGTTGAGAGAGGTACAGTAATTTCCAAATGCAATTGCCGTTCAAGTTGTACGCCTAGCAAGGTTTGCAAAGCATCAAAACACAGGATACAAATTATAGCACACTACGTCATCGACGATAAATTCATCTTATCAATTTACATTGACTTTCGTGTAGTTCGAAATTCGAAGTTCGGGGTCTCTTAATCCACTCAAAGATTAAAGCTACGTTGGAAATTACAGTATAGTTAACGCCAGGAGCTCAGAGTGCTAAGTGGCTCGCAGTTCTTTGACCGTGAGTAACAGTGTCACTTGGGAGGCACTGTTGGAGTTGCTGGTGGTGGATAAAGGGTTCCGGGGTATCTTCTCGGGAGATACCCCGACGTGATTCAAAACCAGCGAAGTGGGGTCTTCCCTCCTCTGGAACGAGAGCCACCCTTCATCGCGTGGGCGGAGGCCATGGCGGAGTGTTGGAGTGGCGGTCCGTCCGTACCCCATAGGCCCATACCACCAAACAGATCTACAAACCCTCTACTGCGCGTCTCAAAGTCAGTATTCTTAATTCGTAGTGTACTATGCTATTATGCTTGCTAATTATGTTGGCTTGTATTAATGATAGCTGACGTCATCTCAGCGGAAAAACTGCCAATTAAATGATAGAAGAGATAGTAATTTCGACGCGTTCACTTGGGCACTGGTTAGTCGTTAGAGCATCCGTGCGCAAATCCGTACGAAAAGTTTTATTGATGAATTGAATGTTGATTAGAAGGCTTGCATTAGCATTTCTTAGACAGTATATGAGCTACAAAAGGTACATATTACTATATAATAATTCAAAATAAGATAACATTAAAATGTGGTTTTATTTTCCCTTCAAATTTTCACTTTTCAATATTTACTGAAGATATTTTTAATTTAACTGAGAGCTGACTGTTTTGTGCGATGAATGGGTGTTGCGATGAATACAAAAATTGTTATAATGCTATAATATTATAAAAAAGAAACCTGGTATATTAACTGAATATGGTAATGCTTTATTTTTTATATGTAATTAGATAATTAGTTTGGTTTTACATAAATTTATTTTTTTACTATGTAAGCAGGTTAACATAGGTATTATTAAATACCTTACAGTTTCACCTATCTAACAAAATTAACGTGTCTATATTTTCTACATTTTCTTTAACTACGATAGGAAAAACAGGCGCTGCAAGATGCGGGAACGGTTTGTAAATAAAAAAACACATTTCCCGTATTGTAGAGATCTCTCCCTTGCGATATACGTTATTGACTTTTAGCTCATGGGCATCGTTTCGTTTGATTGGCTTTTACAAGAATTGGAAAATAACGAGTGCTCTAGAGGGTTAAGTTATGAACTCAATTGATATTGATCATTTTTGATGAATTTATGGATACAACTGCTTCTCTTATTTTGTATTAATTATTCAAGTGACGTTTTAATTGGACTTTTTCCGTTATACTTACAACTTTTTATTTACCAAAATAGTGATAGATCGGTCGTAGTGTGTGAACTCACGATCGATTTGACCCGTGTCTAAATCGCGATGTTATATTGTTTGTACTTTGGTCGTTCAGTGCCTATGATACAAGTAAAATAGCCTAGTTCATATAGGCATGAAATAAAAATGTAAGGACTGGTCATACAAACTATTTTATTAAATTTGACTAACTTCTGCTGCTCCGATTTTTTTCCTCCGATACAATGAAATGATTCTTACATAAAACTGAATCGAACCGCATCAAAAAAATTTTTCATCAAAATGACTCATTTCCATGGACAACTCAAGCGTGACCAGAAAAATTACTATGCCAAATTCGTTTTCATAAAAAAAGAGCAAACGGTTCCTAAGACAGTTTCCCTGTATCTCCTGTGGTTTAGGATTTCCCCATAGTGTCCCAAATTGCCCTGTATATCAGTTGGGGACCTGCAGACATTGCATAAAAACATAGTCTTTTCCTCTGGCTTTTTGCAGAAGATCATATATAATGGACTTATTTCTTTGGATATTTTTTTATAAAATATCATGATATTTTATCGACTTTCGGTTAACGCGAATATAAGTTGATAAAGATTTGGGATTTTGGTTCACGCCCGCTACGCATTAGAGGCTCACGTTGATTGGCCAATATGCAAATTGTCAACTAACAAGATATTTCACGCTTTTCGCACATGACTTCGTTTTACGGTGAAGCTAATATTTCCATGTTTGTGCAAAAGTGGGGTTGTTGCGTGACGTTTAGTGTAATGGAGCGAGAAATTACGTGGGTGACGCATTTTTTTTTTCTTCATCGTGTCACGCTTTTTTATGAAAAGTAATCTTGCGGTCTATTTATATGATCTATGTATAGGTATACCGACAAATAGATGTCGTAAGAAACAGCTACAGAAAAGTAGACAAGCTGAAGTCGCACACGCGGCTAGGTGTGCATCATCTAGGATTTCAGGGCAAACTCCTTTGCGTTAAATGGGTCCCGGAGCGTGACGGGTAGCGTTTACACTCGAAACTTGTGGGACTACCCTCAGAACGAACTAATAGCCATCATCATCTGTCTACTACTTTCTATAAATAATGCTCTTAAAAATAGTAACAAAATAAAATTCTCAATAACGGATGCTAGTCAATTTAACGCACTTCACAATTTGATAGCACACTTTACGTCGCGTTTTTATGATGCTATAAAAGTTCGTTTCAAAACAGTGTAAATAAAAGTATTGGAATGTTTTTAATATAGTGTTGGACTAATAAAACATTGTAGCAATAAAAAGGTAGCTTTAATTACATGGAAACACACCTTCTTAAGGGCAGGTCGAGTTGTTTTATATTTTTCAAATCAATTAGGTAGGTTTTGGCACTTTGACTCATTATTTTAGGTTATTCCGATTAACTTTTTCAGAAATTTCACACCATTATTCGACACACGACTACATTACATTTTTTATAGTAGTCCAACATATATACGAAGACAACTGCTACAACCAAGTGTTGTTTGTAATTTACATGTGCAGTCGTCGGCATAGTGGATATGCCAAATGAGAAACGTACAGATTGACAGAGCTTCTATGTTTTATCTTTGGATAAAAGGATATTTTTTAGTTTCTTATTAACTTTATAAATGAAAAAAAATCAATTAATTTTTAACGTTATTTTTTTTATTAATTAAAGTACACGTTGGGCCAAGACATTGGGCCAAAGTCTTAGCCCAACGTGTACTGGAGGCATAAATGTCGTGGAATTGTGTTTATGTAAATTAAAACAAGTAATAATGTTTTTTTGTAACCTCTAACATTTCGTTAGACGCGATAAAATCTCAGCTTAGTAAAAGGTTATATAGAAATAACTTTTTATAAGAAATTCATGTGTAATGTTTTCTAAGAATAAAAATAAAGTAAATAATTGAGAGCTTTAAGTTCAATCCACTAGAAACAGAGAAAGTCACCTCCGCTATACCGTGTTGAGAAGACGAATATCTATTTTCAGGATGAGCAGAAGCGCTAGGTCACTTCATGGATGGGCTTGAAAGTCATGGTACTACGAACTACTCTAGGATGAGATTATCATATCAAGTGACCTTAAATAATAATAATGCAATATTATTTCCTGTATTCTGTACCTCAATGCAATAAGCATACTCCTTACTTACAATAAAGGACGGGTTTTGCATGACTGAAACTGCCGTCCTGGGGTAGTACCACCACTTTCGAATGTAACACCCGTGAAGTGACCTTGTCGCGTTTCGGGAATAGTTTGAAAGTAACTATGTATAACGAGAGGAGTATGCACTGTCAAACTAGATGGTCAGAGCGGCCGTGGTCTAGCAGTAAGACGCGTGAGCTCACGATCGATGAGACCCGTGTTCGAACCTCGCTAATTCTGACCGGTACCAATGTAACTTTGTTATATGTACTTTGGTCGCTCAGTGCCTATAGGCACTATTAAAGAGTGCTAGGCAGACTGATGATGGATATTTGTCCAGTATGCCGTCCTGGGGTAGTACCACCACTTTCGAATGTAACACCCGTGAAGTGACTTTGTCGCGTTTCGGGAATAGTTTGAAAGTAGCCAGGTATAACGAGAGGAGTGTGCACTGTCAATCTAAGATGGTACATGCTCGTCTTCTCAAGCCGGCATAATGGAGGCGACTGCTACCTGCACAGGTTTCTCTGTAGTAACAGTTGTTTCCATTCATGGACCGCACTCTAGCTTTACATCAGGCGAAGTGTTGTCACATGCCGAGCTACAATTAAAAAAAAATGGTACATGCTCGTCTCCTCAAGCGGGCATAGTGGAGGCGACTGCTGCCCGTAGAGATTTAGATAATGTATTAGGTAAAAGCGTAAAATTTATTAATATATAAATATAGATTGTTGATGAAGAACAAAGTTCGGTTTAGAACCGACCACAAGGATAATGTCGATAACCAATTAACATGCTAATCATAAACAAATTTTGACAAGATCATATAAGTATTATGTTTAGCTTTTAATAATCTATACGACCATAGGGTTTGTTCCTATTCATCCAATTTGATTTTTTTTTTAATTGTAGCTCGGCATATTATAAGCTAGAGTGCGGTCTATGAACGGAAACAAACTGCTACCGGAGATAAATTTCTACAGGCAGCAGTCGCTTCCGCTAAACCAGCTTGAGGACCACGGCCGCTCCATAAAATTCGGCTGGGCAAGTTGATGTTGTTAGTGTAGGTTTAATTTGTATAAGAGTGGCAGACAGATTGATGATGATATCTAATATCCTGGGGTAATACCACCACTCCCAAGTGTAAGTGCAGTGGTGACCTTGTCGCGTTTTGCAATCAGTTTGGCTTCCCAGGTGTAGGTGTAACTTATAACGGATTTCTCTAATCAACGATCCGTTATTAGTATAAACAAGCACCTATAGTCGATTTAATAAAACTTATCTAATGTTAAAAGATAATACTTTTAAAAAACTAAATAAATTTAAATCTTATAAAACGGAGAATAAGAATGACCTTGTCGCGTTTCGGGAATAGTTTGAAAGTATCCAGGTATAACGAGAGAAGTATGAACAGTCAATCTAGATGGTACATGCTCGTCTCTAGAAGCCGCATAGCGGAGGCGACTGCTGCCCGTAGAGATTTATCTGTAGTAGCAGTTCGGAGTGTTGGCACATGCCGAGTTATAAAAAAAAACTGAGATCGCCATGGGGATAGAATACTGACCTTTTAGGATTATAATGTACCAATACATACTATATATTAACATTGAAAAAACAGTCACGAATGGGATAACGAAATTACATTAAAAACTAGAATTCACCTCAAAATATTATTCGAATCACGTACTGTGAAAAGAGAAACACATAAAATGAAACCCAGAAATATTGAAGGCTAAATATACGAAATATTACGATTATTGACTACGCATATAAAGGTTTTACACACCTAAATAAATCACACATCGAAGCAAGACGGAAAAGATCCCTATAAAAGTATGTGCCAGGTCGCAGGCGAATATCTGCGAAACAGAATGTCTGGGCTGTCCATCATATAATAGAAGCAATAAAATGCGGGACTGGCGGCCATTCGGCCATTTCGTCAGGGCTCTCTGATTTATGTTATGACCTAGAGTTACCGCGCTCTGAGAAACTTGGTGGCCCCCGGAATGTGTTATATTGTCCCGACTTACTGGACCTTAACCACATACCGCTTTCTATATATTTATTCCCTTTGTGTAATGAGGAAGAGTAATAAGTAAATGCTACTCTATTATTGAAATAAACAATTTATTTGATGTGTTTCATTTGGGGATTTCCTCTTATTTTTTCCATGCGGAGAGACTTTCCTCGCTGAATCCCACAAATTAGTTTTAATGCTTTTGCCTAGAGAAGGCATAATTCACTGTCAACGGCTAAGAAAGTCTTTCTCGTTTATATCTAGAAAAACTTGAGTTGAAAATTTAAAACTAAAAAACAATATTTGCTCTCTGAATTAGAATAGATGATAAAACAGGTTTTTAATGTTTTAGTATTATTAGTGTAACACGTGGTTGCCTTGCTATTTGCTAAAAGGGATTGCTATCTGTTTTTAGACCTTTTTTTTTTATTTTGGCACGACATGTGACCTCGACTGGTCTAATGGTAAACGCAGTGGAGGTCCATGAGCATTGACGACTAGAGAACCGCTCGTACGGTGGCTCCAGTCGCCACCACTATGCCGGCCTGATTTTTTATATATATTATACCTTATATTTTAATTAAGATTTAGCAGAGATTTATGTGTAATATTAAAAATTAATTTTAAACATAAATAAGGGCAAGCGCCTCCAGCGTCTTAATTATAGTTAAACAGATAAGCATGTATCATCCGTACGTCATAAACTCTTGCGTTTAGCTCATGAGACAAGACGTTCCAGATAAAACTTTACGTTGTCGCCTGAGTATGTTAATAAATTGTGAAGTTGTACCTTCCAGTTGGCAAGTCCTGCTTCTCACGCCGCATGACTTAGCTCAGGCATAAATTAAGCAGGCCGACGTAATGGGGTAATATTCGAGACAACCATATTTTATTACCCCCAGGTCTTACCCCTCGAAAATCGGTCATGCGTATTTTAGATAATATTCTTGTACGACGTGCTATGATTCTCATTTCGTCATGTAATATTTCATTTACACCACTATTGTGCTCGGTTAACGGTTGTGTTTAAATTATGCGATTCAATAAAACTATTATTGTAAATAATGTCTATTGCAATCTCTATTTCGTTTATGTACACACACATACATAAGGTTTTTTATTTATTGTATTATTATAGTAGCTCGGCATATGACAACACTCCACCTGATGTTAAGCTAGAATTCTGCAAACAACTACTACAACAGATAAATTTCTGCAGGCATCAGTCACCTCCACTATGTCGGCTTGAGGAGACAAATGTGTACCATCCAGTGACTGTTGCACACTCTCGTTATACGTGACTACTTCCAAGCTGTTTCTAAAACGCAATATAGTGACTTCACGGGTATACACAAATTTTTCCACTCCTAATAAAATTACTTTAATTCTCCTATTGTAGAGCAAGCGCAATCTATTTGTAATGTACGAAATGGCACACACCTATATTACGAATATATAGGGTGGAAACCCTGGGTTGGTCTCATAGAAGTAATCAGTTTTAGAAATAGGATCTATTGATATCAATTTCTTCTTGTATTAAATAAACATTGTCTTGCTAACTACTATTTTTTTTTTAATCTGTAAAAAATCTGTAAAGTTTCCACTCTGTATAAACTTTAGCATTCGAAATCGAATAGCAAAAATTCGCATATATATTCCATTAAGGTCCTTAACTATTACATTCACGTTGAAGTAATGGTTAAAATTAATTTGGGTTGCTTTAAAAAAACCCGTCAAATTTGACGTTTACTTTAACGCTAACCGTAACCAGCGAATTTTGGCTAATTAAATTTAAAGTAATATTTAAACTATTGTCACTACCGGCAAGTGTATGAAAAAATGCCAAAATGTTTTTTCTAATAATTTTTCGGGAATGTACTCCTAACTACATCAGTCACACTTTTATCGATAACGATATGAATTTACACGATAGAAAGAAAGAAAGAAAACTTTATTCATCCCAGCACAACATTTATGAGACAATATAGCAAGTGTGAACGCGAATGTGTAGGGACGAAAGGGCGCACAGCTCAGCATATGCTAACGAGCTACACGGGGCAACTCGTAGCGCTGGTTTTCAGCTGGAACCCTGGACAGGTGGACGCGAACGGTGTGAAAAAATATTCTTTGTGGAGATAGCGTGTGGAGTGAATGTAATCGTAAACAGGCAAAGTAACATTAACGGGCCTTTTGGTGCAATTGGACCTAAAATACATCTGTTAGTAACCGCGACGAATTGTCAAGCGAATTTTTTATTTACTACGAAAGACAACACTGCTCATTGATGTCTTTGATGGACACACGCGGAAGAAATGAGCAGAGACCATTTACAAAACTTGACCGCTATAAATGACGTGCTTTGGCGTTAAGATTCCTCACTGACCACACTTATCATTAGGTAGCATAACCATAAAAAATGTAGGTAGGTAGATATATACTAATTGCCTGCCATATATCTAGAATATAGATAATAATGACTCCTATTCAAGTAAAGAATAGGTTCTCTTCAACAAAGTATATAAAATCTTTCTATTGAATCCAAGTGATGCTTTCGAGGTAGAAGGTTTATTCAAGATCTTTCCGTTTAAATCGAATAAAGGCAGGCCTTATCACAATTCATTAAAACGCTATTCAGAAACCTCTATTGTCATTTACAACCGAGTCATTAACGGCATATTATTAAGAATGTACAAATCCAATAATTTAATTATTTAACCTTTTCGTTTGCTTTTGTTGTAAGTAAATTACCTTAGCAACTCTCCCATATAAATTTATATCGAAATTGTAACAAGTTTAAATATTCTCCACTTTTGTTACAATACAATATAAATACTTTTAATTACTTTTGGCGTTCATTTAATTACTTTTAAATTTTCTTTTGTTTATTTTAAAACAGCTCGATATGTAACCACACCGCCTGTAAACAGCTGCTGCTATAGTAAAATATCAGCTAGAAGTCACCTACACTATGCCTGCTTGATGAGATGAATGTGCACCGTGCCTACTACCAAGTCCTTCCTGAAACGTGACCAGGTCACTTCGTGGTGATCGACTTTAAAGTGTTGGTACTACCCCAGGGCGGCAGCTAATTACGATTATCAGTATGCCTCTCAGTTTAACACTCAGTGTCAACTTTTTACAGTGACTGATAGCACATTATACTAACCTAGACGCGTAAAGTCACAATACTTGGTAAACTGAAGTTACCTTTTTTATTTATTTATTGTAGCTCGACATGTGACAACACTCCGCCTGATGTAAAGCTAGAGTGCGGTCCATGAATGGAAACAACTGCTACCACAGAGAAATCTCAACGGGCTGCAGTCGCCTCCACTATGCCGGCTTGAGGAGACAAGCATGTACCATCTAGATTGACAGTGCACACTCCTCTCTTATACCTGGCTACTTTCAAACTATTCCTGAAACGCGACAAGGTCGCTTCACGGGTGTTACATTCGAAAGTGGTGGTACTGCCCCAGGACGACAGACTGGACAAACTCCAAACTCCTTAACGTCAGAAAAAGGGTATTATACTTTATATTTTAACTGAATAAAAGTTGTATTGCAGCTTACTACAATAAAGCGTTCATTTTGATTTGATCAGACGCGCGAATTTCGCGGTCGACGGAGAGACGAGAGACGGACCCAAAGCTTTCGTAACGTTGCGCCTCTGTAGATCTAAGTCATAAAAATAAACACTTACAAAAC
This sequence comes from Tinea pellionella, assembly GCA_948150575.1. Taxonomy (NCBI): domain Eukaryota; kingdom Metazoa; phylum Arthropoda; class Insecta; order Lepidoptera; family Tineidae; genus Tinea; species Tinea pellionella. The sequence goes on along the minus strand of OX411259.1, from coordinate 5,745,308 downwards.
CCACAAAAAAAACTTTAGTTATGTCAATTAAAATTAGCACTAATTATAATTATAATAAACAGTTTTAAATTAAAAATTTCAACAAAAAATAATATAATTTTGGAAATAAATTGATACAAAATAAACAAAAATACGTGTGAATATTTGGCAATTCCAGAGTTAATTGAATACATCCCAAGGGCGCAGTAATTCGCAGTCGGAACCGTGAAGTAGGCAACGACAATGTGCAAATAGGGAGTAAGTTATTTTAGTTAAACAACGAAATATGTTCACTTCGGGGTAAAAGCGTGCTGTTAAAAAGAGCAAATACGTTTAATAAAATATATTATTTTCTCTCATTTAATCAATAGGTTTTAAGAGCGGCCGTGGTCTAGCGGTAAGACGCGTGAACTCACGATCAATGAGACCCGTGTTCGAACCTCGTTAAAAGACCGGTACCAATGTAACTTTGTTGTATGTACTTTGGTCGCTCAGTGCCTATAGGCACTAATAAAGAGTGGTAGGCAGACTGATGATGGTTATTTGTCCAGTCTAGCGTCCTGAGGTAGTACCACTAGTTTCGAATATAACACCCGTAAAGTGACCTTGTCGCGTTTCGATAGGTATAACGAGAGGAGTGTGCACTGTCAAACTAGATAGTACATGCTCGTCTCCTCAAGCCGGCATAACGGATGCGACTGCTGCCCGTAGAGATTTCTCTGTAGTAGCAGTTGTTTTCGTTCATGGACCGCACTCTAGCTTTACATCAGGCGGAGTGTCATATGCCGAGCTACAATAATACTGTCAATGGATAATTCACACTTGTCTTCTAGAGCCAGTGTTTAGCAAAGCAAAGACAACTGTTTGCCTGCAGACTTTTCTCTGTAGTAGCAATTGTTTCCGTGTACTTTAGCGTACACCACATCAGCTTACACCGTACATCACAATATGCCGAGCTTTATATAATAAACAAACATTAAAAATTGATAAACCGTATAAAATTTTAAACCAATCCATCATTTATGTCACTTAATTTTCCATGCATTAAACATAATAACAATTAAGGGCTTATTAACCAAAATGGCTTCTGCAAATGTGGTGGCAGGTGCATTCAATGTGAATCAATTACTATAATTGCCTTCGGTATATCTGTTTGTATTTACGACCTTATGGCTTCAGAAGGGATTATTGGATACAGTGAGCTGGCTTAAGTTCCAACGGTTTGCAGGTGTGCCTCATTTGCTAATATTCGTGTAGTATATTACTAAAATCTATATGCATCTATGCAAAATCTGGCGTCTACTAGAGGCGGTGCGAATCGAACATAATGTTAAGCTAAAAAAACGTAGAAATCTTTTTTTAAAAAAGTAAACATGCAATAACATATTGGTATTAGTTTGGCACTGTCTGTCTATTTGCATTATGTATATTCCTTATGTATAAAAGAATAAAGGCGATATTCAAAATAATAAAATCAGGTAACAAACAGGTCATTTATTTATTTATTTATTAGCAGAAATCACAGCGTGAATTATAAAAATGACAAAAAAAATTACAAAAAGAAAAGCCAAATTGATTTCAAATATCCACTAATATCATCTTTATACTCGCTAAAATAACATATGCAATTCAATTTCTATGGATTAGGGAGTGATATCAACACGGCTGCTGATTGGCCGTCTGTTTATGACGTATGTTAAATTGCCTCCGTGCAGCCTTAATTCATTTATCTTCACACGAATATCGGTAAGGCAGCAATCAGTTGTTGATCCGTTTTTTATTTATTTTGTTAGTCTTGTTTTTAATAATTATTGGCATTTTAAATTCAAAGATTGTGTATTTTAATGCGTATACAAAAACCCCCACGGTATTTCTCTCTACGTCATATGATTTCGTATTTATCTGCGATACCACCAACGCTTAGCCATTAGGCCCCACTTCATCTGGAAGAAACACCATTCCAGCCAAGTAAATGAGCGACAGTCCAACCCCGGAACTACCACTTTGTATTTGGAGCGAAAGAGGTAACGGGACACTTAGCCAACGCCTTTGCCCACGCAATAAAGGATGACCAGGTTTACAGGTGACCAGAAAATAAACCCCACCTCATTAAATGATACTCCGGAGCCCTTAACTAAGGATGCGTCCGATGGGAGACCAGCAACTCTAACAGTGCCAACAATCCCCATATGACACCGTCAATTACGATCAAAATATCGCGAACCACGTCTACACCTTTTCCTCCTGGGTCACAGTCAGTCGAAAATTCAAAATTGTGATAACCAGTTTGATTAGTAATTGAAGCAGCCAGTTTGAAAAATATTTATATTTGGAACTCTCTACTCAGTAATTTGATGTAAATGGATAAAACTCGATTTACTTAAAATCGCATCTTGGGACATTCGCGTAAAGAGACGTTGCGAGGAAAATAGCTGAATATGCAAATTCACGTCCATAAAGGTACAGTTCCGAGTTCTGCAACAATATATCTTCTTATTATTAAATTATAATGAAAAGTAAATAGAAAAAGAAAGGCATAGCTGTCAATTGATCTGTAAAACTCCAATAGCGAACAATTGAACATCCGAAGGCCGCTAAAACTCCAAAAATAATTAAAAATTAACCGAAAATATCTCTTTTTTCATTGGTAGTTGTAGATTTAGTTGACGTTGACTTATTTTACTTTAACCTTTAAGTATGGACACTTTTTTTCTTATCACTAACATGGATATGGGGTCTCACAGAATCCGTCCGAACTTTGAATTGGTATAACTTACTTGTAACTCACTAGATGATAGAACTTTCTTTCGGATCCAGCACTAGGTGGCTAAATTCGAAGCTGTATAGACGCTCGGTCGCAAGGGAGCGCGGGAAGCATATGATTCTTGAAAATCGAAAGGTCTGTGAGACTCCATGTCCATACTTAAATGTTAATATAACAAAGACTACAATATTCCATTTTTGCTATAGTTGTCTTTTATAATAATCTAGTCTAATATGAAGTTAATTAAAAAAATAGTCAATAAATTTTATATCGATGCGGAAAAAATACCGTTCAAAATAATGTCACAAAGCTAGACAATTAAATATTACGTTATATTATCTAATTTTTTCTTATAACTATTAAGCACAAAAAATAGCTCTGCGGTTATAGTGATACGTATATCATTGTTCTTAGGTTTTTTAAGTCGCAATTAAAAAACCGAAGCTTCTTAGTTCGAAAGTGTACCCAAAGTGAAAATCTTACTTGATACGCGAAGATGCTCCTGATTAATTTTAGCTTCAATTGGTTTATTAAAAAGTACATTCTTTTTGTGGGTTTCATTTCCTTTAGTGCCTTCTACTTAATACTTTAAGTAATTACTAATGTCTACTACACTTTATTCATAGTAGCTCGTTATATTGCAACTGTAAGTTAGTGTGCGGCGGAAACGGAAACAACTCCTACCACATATTTCTATTAGCATCAGTCGCCTCCGCTATGCCGGCTTGAGGAGACGACCACCATTGATGTGCACCATTAAAGTTGACCAGTAAGTAAGGTTCTACCGCTATACTGATTAAAATGAATGATACTGAAACGTTATTGCAAGGTATTTTTTCTTATTGATAGTTTTTAAAAGATTTTCTAATAAATCAAGCCGCAATGTCATAAAACATCGCTAAGGGAAGCGCACTCGGTCGTCGATCAGCATTGCTTGAAAGACCTCGAACGCGTTACGAGGCCGCGCGACTCAAACAACAACCCTTGCATTCACATTGCTTGTTTTTGATATTTGATGATGTTTTGAGCTTTTTAACAAGTAATAGTACCATAGTTTATAGTATAGTACCTAATCATGAATGTCAAAAAATGATGCAAAATTCTGAAATAAAAATTCATCTTATTTCATTTTTATGATAATTGTATTTTTACAAATTTTTTGCTAATGCATGTTTAATAATTTGATTCTATTAATTTTATGAAAAGTGTGTATATTTTAAAGACAAATTTGCATGTCGAGAGACAGAGCACTTAAATAATGCTCCCGCAAATAAAATAAATTTCATTCCATTTCAAAAAATTATCTCAAAAATAAAAAAAGAACTACTCATACCTCATTTTGGTTTGCGTCGATGACGCAAGCCCTTTTACATCTTGTATTATACCTATTTTAAAATACCTATTATAGGTAATATACTTAAAGTAGAAGATTAAATATCTGTGCATATTGTGAGTTGGAATGGAATGGTTAGTAATATGGTTTCGTTCGGGTAAGCCGATTACTGATACTCGTATCGGATATTAAGATAGCATTTCTACTTTAAAACTACAACTACATGCATGTGGAGATTTATTTCAGATCTTATGTGGTTACTTTTAAATATATATCAGATTAGAAATGAACCAAATATGAAGTTAGATTATATGTATAAAATATAGCCCCATGATCGATTAGACCCGTGTTCGAACCTCTTTAAATTCTGTATGGTACCAATGTAACTATGTTATATTATGTACTTTAGTCTCTCAGTTATCTCTACCTATCCCTGTGGGAAAAAAGCGTGACAATTGTTGTTATAGTCGCTCAGTATCTATAGGCAGTATTAAAGAGTGGTAGGCACACTGATGATGGTTATTAGCCCAGTTTGCCGTCCTTGGGTAGTACCACCACTTTCGAATGTAACATCTGTGAAGTGATCTTGTCGCGTTTTGGGAACAGTTTGTAAGTAGTCAGGTCTTAATGGTGCACACTCGTTTCCTCAAGCCGGCATAGCGGAAGCGATTGCTGCCTGTAGAAATTTACATCAGGCGTAATGTTAAAATAAAAATGAAATTTTAGGGGTAGCTTCGCACATGCACTATACACTTTTAACTATCGACGGAGTCGACCCTTCCTGAAATTTTGGGTCGTTTCGTCCCTGCTTACTCCCTACAAATAAATATACAAGCCTCGTCTTCCTGCAACGAAGACGTTAAGTTCAAAGTCACTTGAGACATGATTATCTTAAAGATATGTCGTCTCGCTGTCCGAGAGAATGAAACAAGTTGACGGCAACTTAGTAGAAAGTTGAACTAACTCGTAGAAAATAAGCGCTGGGCTGTACGCGTCGCCTAAGAACAAGCAGACTGTTCTAATTTCATTGTGTCATAACTTCATAAACTCCCTGTCTAGATACTTCGTTATTTAACTTCGACTTGAAATAACTTAATAGAAAAGAAACAGAGTAAGAGATTCGAGTATGCTTCTGAATACGAAGGTGGAGTTTATGTAATCTATCTTTTTTTAAATTCAATTTGAGAACTTTTTTCATTACACAGAATCATTACTATGTTAAGAAGCAGTAAATATGTCGCTTTTTATGATATATTCTCCTCCTGTCTCAACCGTACGGGGAAGCATAAGCTCTCAAACTATAAGAGTTAATCTGTCGCGCCATAGAAATGTTAATTTATTTTATTTAGGAGTATTTCTGTATTTACTGCTTCCTTAAGTTTTGCGTAAACTTGTTTTAATTAAAAAATATTCAACGCAGCTTACTATCGTGTTACCATGATTAATTTTTATCCGAGCCATTTCGAAAGCTTGGCAAACGCGATAGTTTACGTCAATGTAAGTTTTGCAAAAACGTTTGTACATAACAAAAATACGCTTCTACCTACCGTAACAAAATAACGCCCTATTTTAATATTTTTAATAAAGTTTGTATTTCATTAAAACCGTGATGCTCTTAACAAATGAGGTTAAAGTGAGGAATATAGCATTAAAACGCAAAAATTATAGGAGAATAAAATATTGGTGACAACCAAGAAAAAAGTTACAGCTCCTAAAGGGACTAGGGGACGTCCGTCGTCGGCAGAGCAGATTTTATTACACAAAACACAAAAGACGTACCCGAGCACGTTATTCTTCGGGGACACAAAGAAACAAAAAAAATTACAGCACTAGGAAAAATGTCTGTTAGGAAAAGACATAAATCGCAATGGAAAACCTTGTTGACGGAGCGTCTTCGAGGATTAGGTGAGCCAGGGAATAACGGGCCTCATGCTTGCTTCAAATCACAGAAATATCTTTTTTTAGTTTCTTTCATAAATATTATTTTTTTGTGGTGCGCGAAAGCGATTTTCGGCTAACATAACCATTTATATTTTTACATAAAAACATCAATAATAAATTAAAAGAATTTGAAACAGTTGAAATTTTTTTGTAGGCGTACATTCGATTGTGAATTTCGTCAAAAATACCTGAAACAAAATAAATTCCTTTGGCTAAAATGTATTGTGTATTGCCTTTGACGTGCAACGTGCTTTGAATTACAGCTGTTTTTCGATTTGAATTAACTTCATTCTAACACGTGTGTGACAATCCGTGAAGTCACCTAGTCGCGTTTCGGGTTCAGCTTGGAAGCAGACTGTGGACTGCTACGAAATGCTGAAAAATGCAATCGTTTATCTTTATTCAAAATTATCTATAAACAATTTTAATCTACAAAACGATCGCTAAAAACAAGAAATTATTATTCTAGAATTGAGATAAGGTAACTCATGATTCGACACACATTATAAAGAAGTGCAATTTACAACCTTATAACTATGAGAATAGAGAACAAAATAAAAGTGTTATTGATAACGTATAACTTTAATGTGGGGTTTTCTTTCATCCTTCATTATTTCCTCTCTCAGTTTTTTCTAAACGATGCTATTTATTTGAAGAGGGCACAAGAGTCGGGCGTAACCGCGTCATTTAAAACGGAAAATTTTCACAACGGCTTAGAGAGGAAAAGATATTTTTTTCTACACGTCCCCTCGTTATATCCTTTGTTTTTTGCTAGCACTAATTTTTACTGAACTCTTTTATCATTTTTGCATTAAAATTAACTACTTCTAACTGCTTCGGTCATACAATCAATCTTCTTTGACCAAATGGATAACATAAACAGTTTTTTTTTTTTCATAGTAGCTCTACATATGACGATATTCCGACAAATATCAACCTAGAATGGGATTGATAACTGACCCCAAAACGTGCCTAAGTGGTGCCTATAAGTGGTGGTACTACCTAAGGGCGACACTAATAACCATCATCAGTCTATATACCACTCTGCCAATTATTATATCAAATTGTACGCATCTATTATGATACGTTCCAATTTATATCATGCCTAATACTTATTAATAGATACGAATAAGGTCATGAATACTTGTTAAATAAAAAATAATAATCTTGCAAGATCAATAGTGTGAATGAAGCTTAATCTTGGAGGACAGCACAAAGGAGGTCAGTCATAAATTGTTAAGTAGGTAGACAAAGTTGTGAGAGGCAGCACTGCCAGTTTTTATGTTGAGACCTACTTGAATGTGGCATTAATTATGTCACTATGACGTATTAAACAGGATAAGCTGTTTTTATGAGAAAACTTTAGTAATATTTACATTTGAAAATTTGTAATTTTAGTACAAGCATTTACTTGCATATTTATTGCTGCGTTGCTGTATAAATTATTTACTTTATCAGTGTTAACATGTAAAGAAAATAATTATGTATAGACAGATACCTTCATGTACTTTGGTCGCTTAGTACCAATAGCCTACGTCCAATCGTAGCAAATGATTACAATATAATTATCAAAAAATTTTTTTAAATATCGAAATAAAAAAAAAAACAGAAAATGATCAAATTAATTTCATTAGGAGATATGTGTATGAATTTAAAAAAATATATAGAAAACAAAGATAACATACGTAGAAATGTCACAGCGAGTTCTTAGGCTTCATACAAACACAAAGTACGAGTAGTTATACTTACATTATAAAAATGCAAGTCTTAGAAAGTCTAGACCGGAGTGGCTATGAACAGTGGCCCTAACTTGAGTACGTACTTAATGATAGAATTATTATATAATAAAAAAATAATAATCAAAAAATAGTCTAATTATGAATATTTTATATAATATTATATTATAAAAACAAAGTGAATGTTTTAATAATGTAAACAACAAACGTATGTAAATTGTTACCGCTTGGGATTGAACTTAAGAAAAACAGTAACTCTATTTATGTTAGTTTACACACAGACATTAGATGTTTATCTTCTAGCCTCGCATAAACGGCTAAACTGATTTGGATGTCGTAATCGTTTATACGGGTAAGGTAAACGACATAAGCTCTATAAGGATTCATGATCTGGAGTACCCTTTACGACAAGACCAGGGATAGCAGGCTTTTGTCTTTATTATTGTAGTTCGGCATCTGACAACATTCCGCCTGATGTTAAGCTAGAGTGTAGTTCAAAAACAACTGTTACTATAAGTAGATAAATTTCTACAGGCTGTAGTCGCCTCCGTAATTCCAGGTTGAGGAGATGAATGTGCACAGGATGGTGCACACTCTTCTCGTTTATCTGGCTACTTCCAAAACTAATCTCGAAACGCATACTCTAGCTTTGCTTGTATAGTGTTGTTATATGCCGTGCAACGATTAAAAAAAAAATTAAATTCAAATATTAATGTTTAATTTGACCGTGTGTTTCATCTCGAGGGGTTAAACCCTGAAGCCTTGTTATAACAATACCGCAAACATAAAGTTACATGAGGTATTGCCAACTGGCAAGGGTCGGCACAGATTTAACGGATAGGCTCTACTTTGGCCGCCCTTGCTAAATAAATCCATTAATGCGCTTAAGAGAAACGTAACGAAACTTGCGCTTCATTATTTTACATTCAGTTGTTTTCTCCTAAATTTATTATTTATTTTATAGACTTTTAACAAACGATTATGTCCACATTAATAAGCGGCCGTGGTCTAGCGGTAAGACGCGTGAACTCACGATCGATGAGACCCGTGTTCGAACCTCGCTAAAAAAAGACCGGTACCAATGTAACTTTGTTATATGTACTTTGGTCGCTCAGTGCCTATAGGCACTATTAAAGAGTGGTAGGCAGACTGATGATGATTATTTGTCCAGTCTGTCGTCCTGGGGCAGTACCACCACTTTCGAATGTAACACCCGTGAAGTGAACTTGTCGCGTTTCGGGAATAGTTTGAAAGTAGCCGGGTATAAGAGAGGAGTGTGCACTGTCAATCTAGACGGTACATGCTCGTCTCCTCAAGCCGGCATAGTGGAGGCGACTACAGCCCGCAGAGATTTCTCTGTGATAGCAGTTGTTTCCATTCATGGACCGCACTCTAGCTTTACATCAGGCGGAGTGTTGTCACATGTCGAGCTACAATAAAAAAAAACATGTTTTTATAGTAGTTCTGCATGTAACAACACACCTTCTGATGTTAAGCTGGTGAGCGATCCGTGAATAGAAACGACTGCTACCACAGAGAAAGGTACTGTAGACATAAGATGCCCTCGTTATGCCGGCTTGAGGACACCAATGTGTACCATCCAGTAGACGGTGCTTACTCCTCTCGTTATACCCGGCTATTTCCGAATTGATTCTGAAATGTGGCTAGGTCGGGACAGCAGACTGAGCTAATAACCATTGTCAATCTGCCTACAGCCATAGTTATACATTACATCTTACATAACAATCTTCGTTTTGTTTTACAAAACCATTATTTAACAGGAGTCAATAATGAAGTGAGTAAAATTCAATTTAAACAAAAGTCACAAAATTTGAGTAACCTTGGCACGAGTACTTCAGTCTTTTAGCTATAATAATATCCTACGAACAAAATTTAGGGTTTCCCTTTTCATGTCTTGAATCCTAAATAATGAAATATTTGAAACAGATACGCTTATTTTCAGCCGAATAATTACTAAGAAAACCTTTGTCGTTATGTTTCTTAACCTACTGGTAACAACGTTGTTTACGAATACATAACAAAGAAATAAAAAAGCGGCCGTGGTCTAGCGGTAAGACGCGTGAACTCACGATCGATGAGTCCCGTGTTCGAACCTCGCTAATTCTGACCGGTACCAATGTAACTTTGTTATATGTACTTTGGTCGCTCAGTACCATTAAAGAGTGGTAGACAGACTGATGATGGTTATTTGCTCTGTCTACCGTCCTGGGGTGGTACCAACACTTTCGAATGTAACATCCGTGAAGTGACCTTGTCGCGTTTCGGGAATAGTTTGAAAGTAGCCAGATATAGCGAGAGGAGTGTGCACTGTCATTCTCCTCAGACCGGCATAGCGGAGGCGACCATAATCAGCGAGATATGGGCACATATACTGTTATTTATTTATTTAATTGGATGCTCACTACAAGTTGCAGCCAAAAAAAGTCACATACACATGTTTTAAAATCTGGTCAGTAAAACTGGGCTTCAACTCAAAGTGTGAACACTATATATATATTTTTTTTTTTATTTTTTTTTTTATTTAGGAGAAAATACAGCGACAGGCAGAAGCAAAAACAAAGAAGCATAAAAACATAGATACAATAGATTTACCCGCCACCAAATAAATTTCCCACTTAATACATAATTATTATTAGTTAAATTATTTTTATAGTCAAGTGTGGTTAGAAGTTTCACCCCGCAGTCTCACTACTCCCAGAGTGGCGCGCCGCGTCGCGAAGTCAACCAATTGGCGGTGACCTCATGTCAATTATATGTCAATATTATAATTGTATGTTGTTCGAAGCCGGGGCGCTACAGCGATTATAATGTTATACTTTGTTCATTTTAATTTAAAGAAGAAATAGATTGGTTTTTGTTGATTGTTTTTAGTTTAAGCATTTTTGTTGTTATTTAATAATTTCTAATCTATTATATTAATGTATTATTGTGTTTATTAGATTAAGATTTGAAGCTTTCCAATGGGGCCTGATATCGTCACGGTTGTGTGAGCGTACGCTCCAAATCTATCAAAAAGATAGATTTAAAAAATACGTGTTTGCGAATTATCTTAGAAAATAAATACTTCAGAGAACAATAAATTAAATTAGCTATCTCACAGTTACGATAACACATTTCTTATCAGTTATCTAATAAAAGATACCATTTTATTTCTTTCTACCTTTTTTGAACTGATCCGTCGCTTTTTGGGATTAGTTTGAAAGTAGCCGGGTACAACGAGAGAAGTGTGCACTGTCAATCTGGCCATAGAAAGCTTGCAGACATCTCTCTATCTCCACTCATGCTTAAAAAAACACTCCAGCTTAAAATTTAAAATTAATTGCCCATGAAGTCTAGAAGTACTAAACTAAAACTGCGGTATTAAATTTAATAATAACTTCATAAAAGCAATATTCCTCACCATATTGGTCTAGAAAAATTAAATTATCTTCAAGTATTTTTATTTTAATAGCTTTCGTGATAGATCCTCATAAAAATGTTACATTGACGTTGTAAAGCTTCTTTTGAGTGCCACATAAAATTATGTCTTTATTAATCTTATCTAGAAATAAAAATGATAAAACAATATATTCATTTATTAGGTATATACAAAAGTTAAGAATCAAAAAGGTTGAAATGGAAATATTTTATTAGCATGGGCATGGAGCTAACATGCACTTGACTATCGTTAGACTCTGCCATAGGTTCGACGGATATGACTGGAAAACAGCATTATTATTGTATTATTATTACAGTTTTAATAATTAACACCCTGGGACGCTGACTGGGTCACTTATAAAAGCCGTAATTCTCTGAAGATTATAAAAAATAATGTATTTTGAATAGATTATTATTGCATGTAATTAATATGTGTGCATCAATAAGTTATTTGCATTTTAAGTGACTCGGAATTTTTGCATCTCTTTAGACCGCACTCTAACTCGAGCTACAATAAAACAATACTACATGTTTTTAGATAAAAATGTTAAAAGTATTATTAATTCCATTATATTACTACACATAAATACATACATGAACGAGTGAAAGGAAAGTGAAATTATTATTCTCAAAGAGCAACATTCAAAATTTAATTTAGTTGACTAAAACCTTCGTGTTCGAATAATTGGTGTACCACCGGGAGGCTAGGTAACTTGATGTAGGAGATTTGATTTGGTACCCGCGGATGTAATGAAAGAGGGCAAACCGGGAACGTGCCGGTACGAACGCAAACCTGAAAATTTCATTCACACTGTCTAAAAAAATTTAATATAATATTATTCATTTATTTTTAAATGTTTTAATAGTAGGCTAGCTATTATAGCTCAGCATTATTACCGAATTATAGATAGAGTGCGGTCCAAGAAGGGAGAGAATTGACTGAATACAGCGGTCGCCTCCACTAGGCTGAAATTGAATATATTTTATTAATCCGGGCATAAGCTTAATATTTGCTGATTATAAAACTCTACCATAGCTTTGGAAATGCAAGAAACTCGTCAATAATAACAAAAAAATGAATTTTAGTTCAGAGAAAAAATTAATTGAGGTAAGCTTCTAAGCTCAAACTGCGTAGAGACGTGACACGGTGCTACAACGGATGATGTTTTCTATGACTGTATACAGCATCTGACAGGAGATTATGTGGCACTATGGCAATAGTGAGACAAGGGACCGCGTGAAAATATCTATTCTATCATCCCATTGGCAGCCCTTCCCAGTCCCATATTTAGTTTAATGTTTTTTTTACACTAAAATAACCAATTAAAATACAGCTATTTTTTCCTGTTGAATTGTTGCAAACAATCCTAATTTAGGCTGGGGTTTTATTTTCTTTCTTTGTCTCGCACTATACATGCGCAGAAGTTGATATATATTGAAATATAACTGCGAAATATATAAACGCACCGCTGTTTGTATACACGTAGTATGTACGTCGTACACGCGTCAAGGAACCTCTTTCTTCCCTCCTCCCAATAAATCTTTAATAATTAACGCTTATTCCAAAAATAATAATAATATTGAATATATATTTCGTATAATATTTCATGACGTGTAAACGGGAAGCCTTATCCGCTTGTGCAGGTTCTAATTTATACAGATTCAGCCGTTTGTAAGGCGAGGTGCGCCTGTAGAGAGTGGCTACTGCTTTGAATATTAATAAGTACACCTTACTATTGCACTCTTTATAATCAACGGATCTACTTAAAACATGAGAATTATAAACAATGTAACAATGTTAATATACACGCTTTGATGTGATTGGTCCATAAAAATTAAAATGGTACCTTATTTTTTTATTATTTTTTTAATTATCATTTTCTTAATTTTTGCATGAATATGTTTTAACGGTACAAATTATGTTATACGGCTTACTAATTTGGCATCACGGGGAGACCGTTCTATTTAGATTGTATTATTACGAGTATAACCCTTCCCAGTTTTACAGCAGTAAGTCCTTCGTAACGGTATTACAAAATTGTCTAGCGCCCTGACTTAATGAGTACTGAATGTAAAAGACGAATATTCATTTCTTTGGCGATTAAATTCCACAAGGCAAGCACTAACTGCATTAACTTTTTTTTTGTCCCATAAAGAAAAGAAAATAAATAATATCTGAACTTTAGTGAGCGGTTTAGATTGACTTTCGATAATGCATGCCTAAATCTATAACGGAACCTATATCATTAAGTGTACGTATACACTACCAATGCCAAAGCCTCTGCATCAGTGACGGATTATCTTTTAGACCGACTATGCATGTGCCTAGGGGGCGCGAGGCTTAAAGGCATGCAAGGCATGCAACTTTTAGATTTTGCAAAAAAAAAAGATCATCTGTCGCATTTTGTTATAGTTATTTGGGTCATTTTATATGACATGATCGACGAAGAAGCAATTTTAACAATAATTCCAAAAATTGAGATATAATTTTAAATAAATAAAAAAGAAATTTATTAATCACCTATACTTAAAATCGTGTATCCGATTTAGTTTTAGTTACCCACTTTTAAATAAATAAACACAAAGAAGAGCGCATGGGCGGACTAAGGCCTTGGCAACCTAGGCGCGTGCCTAGGGCCCATAATTTTTGGGGCCCAAAAATTAGGCTTTGAGAAACGCAAAGTATGTATCATGACTAAAAATAGGCCCGGAATTACAATGTTGCCTAGGGCCCGCTTTAGCCTGAGTCCGCCACTGGAAGAGCGTGTTGGGGGCTTGTTGGTGAAAACGGGCATAAGACTTGTGTTTGGAGTTTTCAAATGTTAATAAAAATAAAATTCAGTTAGGCGTCACTTAAAACAGTTTGGAAGTTATCAAAACTGTAGGAATTTGCATTAGGATCGTTACAATACATTTCAAATTAACTTGAACTTACTTGATACGTCAACACACCCGCATTAATTAAGTGACCAAAACCCAAGCACGTGTTAACTTAGTTGGTAAGCTAAGTAATAGTGACTTGAAACATCTTGCCAAACGTTTCATGTACCTAAGTAACAAACTACATTGTGAAGCACTTTAGTTTGAGGTAAACTTTATAATAATTGAATGCGACTATATGCGATATATCAATTCAATTTTTCTCTTGAACGGATTAGGTTGACGTATGTTTAGATATATCTATACTTTCTTATAAAAAATGTGTGTAAGTTTGTGCTTAAAAAATTAAAAATATACTCAACTATAATGTAGAATTTGCTAGAATTAATTGTGGTTCCAAAACACACTAATACGTCACATCAAGCCAGCAGTAAAAAGGGCTGCCGATAGCAAAATATAACGGCAAAAAAGGGGACATTCTATTCAATGGTCAACATAATTTAATATTAAATTAAAATAATTGTACTTTTTTAACAAATATCAAGATTATATACAACGAAACTACATTAAAAGAGGAATTACTCATAGAAATAAGACTAGTCTTAGACTTTTGTCGTGAAGTTCGGAAGTGAACCTAAATTGTTTCAAATTTGCAACAGTGTAGAGAACCTTGGCGGCAATCTTGCGGTCTTACTTTGGTACATAACATTACACAATAAACTTTAACTGGCTGCTTAACTTTTATTAAATTTGACAATGTTATTCAATTTTAATTTTTACATTTGAAATTAAAATATTTTAAATTTTCAATAAATATAAAATACTTTTAATGAAACAAAATAACATCAAAAATGGCGCGAAAACTACAAACAACAGTTCGTTGAACGGCACAACAAAGCATGTCAAGTTAGCCAGACGCCTTTCTTTCTCCTGTCTCATGCAGAAAGAAATTGGCTGTTTTCTTCTTTGGAATTCCGACGGACAAATCCAACGAATTTTCTCGAAAGAATTACTTTAAAAAATAAACTAAAATACATAAGTATATTTAACTTCTAACATGTTATAAGATGACTTTTAAAAGTGGTAGGCAGACTGGTGATGGTTATTAGCCCGGTGGTACCACCACTTTCAAATGTAACCCGTGAAGTGACCTTGGTGCGTTTTTGATCAATTTGTAAGTAGCCAGGTATAACGAGAGGAGTGTGCACTGTCTGTTTAGATGGTGCACATTCGTCTCCTAAAGCCGGCATGGCGGAGGTGACTGCTACCTGTAGAAATTTATCTGTGGTAGCAGTTGTTTCCGTTCATGGACCGCAGTCTAGAATAACATCAGGTGGAGTGTGGTCATATGCCGAACTACAAAAAAAAGACTAGTAAGAATAATATACGAAGATATAATTAGTCATTTTCAGCTCTAAAACTATAGATTTATAGGTCAACCTAGGTAATCCTGGACCAGGCAGAACCAAAAATGAACTAAAAATAAACTTGGAACAAAGTCTTTAACGACTTGGTAAAGGCCCATAAATTTCACCTAACTGCCGAGAATGGTACAAAGATGTTACTTTATAACTACCTATACGATGCCACGTGCACTCAATGACTTTAAAACCCTAATAATGTCAATTATTAAATAATTAGTTTGATAACGTCCTAAAAAACGGGTGTTTGTAATACCCATCATTGTGGACAATGAATAAGGAGGTGAATATGTAAACGACGTAGTTGATGTCTGTTTATCCTTGTTAAACTGAAGGCATGATAATATAAATAATATAATATAATATAGTATAATGTAATGTAATGTAATATAATATACATAGATAAATCTCTTTAGAATTAAAAATAAAATTATAAAAGATAAATAATATTAACTTGGTAATATTTGGGAAATATACGTAATGTAATGTTAGTAATGGATGGATGTAGGTTCTATTCCTTAAATTAAAGCATCACCTTTTTCTATACATCATTATTTTTTTCTAATTTCTACATTTTTAATAAGTAATCAATTTTTTTTAAATTATATTATTATTGTAATTTAATGGCATATTTCGATATGCTGGGATTGTTATTATTTGGTGCAAGTTTTTTTTCTGTGAATTTTAATCCCAAATAGTTTTATATTATAATCAATAAAAATAATAGTTTTTTTTTTCTGAATTGAATTTTTTTTTTAAATTAATTGACCAGTATCTTATAGCAGTCTTCCAAAGCCATAGTAAAGTCTGTCGATAAGCAAGTTCATGGTAAGCCCTCGCCCATACTAATAAAATATTTACATTTCATTACATTCATTTCATGCAACATTACATTTTCTATAAGCCTACATTTTCCGGTTCCAAAACAAATGTATAGAGAAAGTATACTGTAGCTTAACAGTATGTGTAGTGTGAAACAAACTGTTATCTATTCTGTTTAACGGTCTGTATTGGAAAAAGAACAGTTATCGCTGGCTGTAAATCGCTAGTAAAACGACTGTTGCCCCCGCTCACCACTTTACGAGATCGACAAAGGACGATTTCAAATTGTTGTTATTTATTTTTTCTACATTTTTGTTTACAAGAGATTTCTTTATGTAACCACACTGTGTCCACACTCAGGTCAATATTAAGTTACACTCAGCAGGATGTATCCCAAAGTAGTACTACCAATTCTAAGTGAAATGACGTGGTCGCGTTTTGGAATTAGCTTGAATGCAGCTGGGTTTAACAAAATAACTTTCAACTTAAACGATTCACAATCGTATCTTGAAGACGGCATAGTGTTGGTGATTATTTATCTGTGTAGCTGTTGTCTTCGGGCATGGACAGCACTCTGGCTTTATCAGACGCAGTGTACATACCTGAAGTTTTTACTTATCATTCATTCAATTATTTAACAATGAACATGGTGGTAGTGTAAAGTTCATTGCCCAGCGATACATCAAATTTTTATCACTAAAATATGTAATTAAAACTATATCATTTTCCGCATTCTTTCATCTTTGTATTTGATAGTGGCACGCTAGTATAAGGATAGACAGATACCTATTTACTATGACAAGTAGTTCTTCTTCTTTTTTGCTTATTTTATTACATCAATTATTTCCTTCATGCATTTCTTATGATTGCAAAAAGACCAGAAATTAAAATAACGATTAAAGTAATAATATCGCCGAAAAAATGACAAATAAGATAATGAATGAGAACAAACTGGGGGATTATGACTCCATTGTACAGATTAAAAAATTGTTGGGATTAAAATAATAATTATTATTAAAAAATTAAAAAAAGATTTTAATGATAAAAAGCGTCATTAAGTGGATAATTTGCAATGTTGTTGTATGTATTTTATGTGTATAATTATTCTAGTTGTTTAAGAATAACTTATATTGTTTATATTATACAATAATAGTTATTCCCTTTTTGATAGGGAAATGAAATTTTTATAGAATGAGCATGGAGTTTCTTAACATGCACTTGTTCATGGTCAAACTCTACCATGGCTTGATAAAAACGTATGTCAAAAAGACAGCCACAAGAAACTCGCAAATTATAGTCTCTATATATGTATATGTATAATGCGTATAGAGGTGGCCCACGTGAACTCGTAAGTGTAATAGTTACAGAGTTGTACAGCTTCAAAAAGTACAGCCTTAATGTCCAAGCAGCTAAGCTAAGGGCAAAATAGTACTTAAGGTAATGCGGCTTATACAACGAACTTAAACAAAATGAGCGTATTTTTATCCATAAATTCTTCTTAGTGTTGAAACAACATCTCGTTCATAATTTGCGTAGATAAAGCGTAGATGTATAACGGATGGCGTGGGGTCACGTTGAATGGCATAAATCAAATGGCGCAGTTTATTTTACCCCAAACATCCCCTCCGCCATTAACACGAGTAGGTAACACAAATCATAATAGATTTATACACATAACATTTAAATAAATTTTCGTGAATTATGCCCGAAAATATTATAACAAACAAAAGTACTTGCTAAAGTTATTCGTGAACTTTGACGCGGTCACGTAAAGCGCCAATGGTTATGTAACTTACTAGTCAGAAGGTCAAGTATGAATTTTACCTAACGCACTTACTGCGTAAAGTTAAATAATTTCCGTCAATCATACAATATGATTAACGTTAAGAAATAAATACTATTGGCGAAGAGTACTCACTTTACGCGGTAAGTGCGTTAGGTACAGGGATCGATCCCGCCTAAGCTAAGGCTGTTCTTTCTTTTTAATTATCTGCACGATGACTCAACAGGCAGCACCTCTACCTTCGCTATGCCGGCTTAGGGAGACGAATGTGCACCATCATGTTGATAGGGCACACTCCTCTCGTCTCTCCCGACCTGGCTACTTCCAAACTGATCCGAAACGCGAAGATCTCTCACGGGCGTTATACATGAGTGTACTTACGTTAAACTATTTATTTTTTTCTATTCAATTTTCATTATAATTTAATTTAGAAAGGAATTTATGCTGCTTCCCAGTATTTGCAATAGTTACTTAATTAATTAAGATTTCGTACGGAGTGTGCAGGAGCTTCTGATAGTCAAATAAAGTGAACAAACATCGAACTCCGCAATGCAATTCATCAACTCAATTGCGTTGTTTTTCAACAGTTATTTGATGCAACCGTTTGTCCGAGTGCAAACTAATAAAAAAAACTGTAGAAAAAAAGCTTCGTTTTAACAATTGCAGTGCTTTTGTAATACCTAGATCAAACATGACCGGATACAAAGTTGCATTTTTTGCCGCATCGAAACCATTTCAAAGTGCATACTAACTCGCAATGAAAACTAACGACTTTGTTTCTCGTAACATAGATTGTACTTTTACAATTAAACAAACAAAATATGTATATTTTGATAAATCAATTACCTCCTAATTAATAAAATTATGCTTACAAAAAAAATATATAATCGTTCGGCATATACACTCCGCCTGATGTTAACAAGCTAGAGTGCGATCCACGAACGGTCAACTCCTATCACAGACAGCAATCCCCTCCGCTATACAGGTTACTTTGTAAATACTAGGCTAATAACCATCGTTAGTATGTCTAACATTTTTTAAAACAATAAGTAAATATTAATAAATTGATTAATAATACATACCTAAATGTTTTGTTATTTTCTCACTTATAATATTATGTTGTATTGTATTGTATTTCTATTGTTATTATTTTACATTCTTTGTGTTCTGTAACTATAATTTATGTAAAACTGTAAAAGTATAATTTGTTTTGATTAAACATTTTTAAAGTTGTGTATAGCTATAATTGGAGTGCAAGTTTAAACTATTCTTTTGTTTTAAGCCATGTATTTATGTATTAAATAACTTATGCTCTGTTGTTATACCTCTTAAATAAATATTATATGTTATTATAAAATGACGAACAAAGCCATTTATTAACTAAAGTATCAAAAGCTTTTAACATTCTGTGGAAATAATTCAATTCAGACTGTGTCCAAAATATCAGATGAAAAGTGCGTTGTCTTGTTCCCATCTATCTAAAAAAACGACGCGGGGTTCATTCCGGATGTCCACAATCTACAATAGCTAATTATAAGTGAACATTTTCATTCTGTTTAAATGAAAACCACTAAATAAACAACCCTGATATAAATTATTTATTAATTACAAAACGTCCAGCTAAAGTGTATATTTATAGATCTATAAGAACCGGTGATTCAAGCCTTCTTTATTTTTATTTTTAGTTAAACTTTAACCTAAAAAATATATCTTTTGCTTTCTCAGATTTTTTGTCGTCGTCTTAGATTATTTACTTTATTTCACATCGCACCACTATAAGCTACCATTATGATCGTTATGTCAGATATTCTTATCACCTGACTTGTCTTAAAGGGTTTCTTAACCCGGAGTCCGTGCCATGAATACGGTAGCTACACGATACATTCTTAAAGCTTTATGTATTGTTTATGAATATATGTAATAAAAAGGGGATACACTACAAAAAGGTTAAGAAGCCCTTATCTAAACAGAAGTAATTCAAATAAAAATTACTAAAATTATTGATTTCCAATAAATTAACAAATATTCAGATATCAAACCATTGGAATAATGTTATATTCCAGTCTTTTATAGAATGAGGAAATAAGAGTAGCATAAAGGCCCACCCCAGGAAGCATCCTTTATCTTTTTACGGTCGATGTGCCGCATTCAGAACCAACGACTTCTCATGATTTTGCAATATGACCCTCGACAAATATCTCATACTGATTTAAGCTTTAAATATACGTAATAAGAGTGTAATTTCCACAAAGTTTTCCAAATGAACAGTACTTGTGCGTCCACATTCAAAATTATTGGCAACATTTTGCACACGGAACTTGCGTTTGAATACAAATGTTGCCATTCTGTTTTAACTTTCGTATCGAAATGTTGAGGATTTGAATAGTGCTACCTGGGTTTAGTTGGGTTTACAATAAATGAGCCACCCTCACGTTTAATATACTAAAACATTTTCAATATAAATAGAGGGAATTAATTCGTTTTTCTTTTAGGTATTTATTTAGCAATACATTACGAGTACTTAAATATTTCCTAGTTTAAGATTGAGGCTTTTTTTATTTATTTTTCATAGAATCTTTACTAAAACTTTCAGCGAAAGTTTTAAAGTAAAAAGAAAAGTAATGTTTTTTCTATTTTGAATAATTAGCTCTCACGCGCATGTAAACATACGTTTTATAAGTATAATTATTATTAGGTACACAATAACACTCATCCTTCTAGTTAAACCGAGGGAAGTGTGCGCTGTCGATGGACGGTGGCCTCAAGGTGGCATAACAGAAGCAATTGTTGTCTACAGACATTTTTCTATGGCAGCAATCGTCTTTGCTTATGTGTTGTTTAAGATCAGACGGGTTATGGACACATACCGAGCTACTAATATTTCTGCTTTTTTCTTGTTCAATTTTCATCGTAATTTAATAATAAAATAGGTAAAACAAATAATTTTGACAATGTAGGTGTTCGTAAATAAACAAAACGCACGTCACGTTATTGTGTGTTCGAACAAGAATATTTTAAGTCATAAATCGAAAACAAAATTCAGGAATTCGTTTATTTTCGCGCACCAACCGAATTGTATTTTTATAGTGTGCTGTAAAAATACGGGCTGAAATAATTTTCCTGCTCAATCGAGTATATTTTGTTGGAATTGTTAGGAAACGTCGTAAAGTGTACGTGAGCCGATATCGTGACCCTGTCTTTGTCTAACAGACTATAAGTTTAAATTTTAATGCGCGATCTTTATTCAACACCTATTGGTAAAATATAAATTATATACCTACAAAAACAAAGGAAAAACTAATTTCTTATTACGAATAAATTAATAAATGTCTGTTATCTACACCAATATGAGCGGTCGTGATCTAGCTGTAGAGAACGAACTTCACGATTCTATGAGATCCGTATTCAATACTAAGTCTGACCGGTTACACAAGCACTAACTTAGTACAGGAATTAAAACATATATTTTAAATATGAAAGTAACTCTGTTTGTTTGTTGCCTTTTCACGCTTAAGCCGCTGAACAGATTTCGATAAGCAAAAAGGTCATTCCTTTTGCCTCAAAAGGAAAACTGAATAGTGTGAAATAGGAGATGAAAACTTTGTATGGGGTACCTATCATTAACCATTAAATTGAATTTATTTTGGTTTGAGATATATATTATATATCACGTACACAACAGGTTAATTTATAAATAAATAAGTAAATGGCTAAAAAGAAAATAATAATAAACTTACAGTCCAATTACAGCTACACATAATATAAAATTCTGTTTGTGTAAATATACAATTTTACTAACATGTTTGAGTCTTGATTCTTGAATAAATTCGTATTATTATGTTATTTTAAACCTATTTAAATATATCTTTATATAATATATATAAAGACATCGTCTGTGTCCGAAAGGAGGGATGAATTACCGAAAGATTGGAATTGGAAAGTATAATCAAATACAGAACAGAAATCTAAATTACGTGCAAATATTTCTTTTATTTTTTATTATTTTTCTGGCCAATAAAATTAAATTAATCATTTACGATATTATTATGTAATTGAAACTTTATCACCTCAAAATCCCACGTAACGATTGTATGCTATAAAATAACGTAAGTACCTACTATTATGTATAGTATTGTATAGTTACCAATATCTTATATTAAATTATCTTATAGTAATAATTTGAAATAGCTTATAGACGCATAGCAAACAACTTGTAATAAAAATCAAACATATAGATAAGATAAAGTTTGTAACTTATCAACTAATTAATACTTGATAACAAATAAATTTATATGTATACTGGTTTAATCTACGTGATGAGTGTATAAAAATCGAAAACAGTGTACCTACATATTTGTAAACAATATCATAAATCTAATAGATATTATCGCCTTCGTCGCAAAATGCTCCGTTTAACAGACAATAATGTTGAAAAGATTCGTTTCAAACTTAACAACCATTTACTAAATACTTAATTCTTTGTTAAATAAAATTTAATATAATTAGTTTAAAGCGTTGAAGACGTAGGCCGTAGACTCACGATCGAGAGGTAAAGCCAGACTTCATTATTCTATGTCAAATAAAAGCATTTGTTTATCAGATTTTTTTATAATTAATTAGGTTAAAAATAGTTTTAAATGAATTAAAGGCGTAGATCGTAAGGTAAGCCCCGTGTCAAATCTTGCGAATACATAAAAGATGGATAAACAAACTGATCATCGTTATAGCCCAACCTGCCGTCTTTGACCACTACCGCCATTTTTAAGTGTAACACCCGTAAAGTGTCGCATTTCGGGATCAGTTTGGAAGTAGCCAAGTATAACGAGAGGACTGTGCACTGTCAATCTGGATGGTGCACATTAGTCTCCTCAGGCCGTCGGAGTCAACTGCTGCCTCTAGAAACTTATCCGTAATAGCCGTCATGGACCACACTCTAGCTTAAAATTAAGCTTGGTCATATACCTAAAAAGTGAGGAAAAGTCAATGATGCAAAGGTCTCTTTGACTCAAATGATCAACCAAATAATTGGAATTGTAGGTGTGAATTGATTGACCATTATTGAAAGGTCGTTCAGTTTGTAATAGATAAAAAAATATAATTAGTGACGTAAAATAACTAAGCTTGATAAAAAATCTTGGTTATTATACACAAATACTACTGTTGTCAGATAACACTGCATTCATTGAAATTGATAGAATCTGGCGTCAAAGATTTCAATAACGTGGACATTGTATCCGGGTAATTCAGGACAAGAACAATATTTGTTTCATTTCATTTTTTAACACGCACTCACCCCGTCTGATGTAAAGCTAGACTACGGTCCATGAACTGCTGCTACAGATAAATTTCTACAAGCAGTAGTCGCCTCAGCTATGCCGGTTTGAGGAGACGAATGTGCACCATCCAGATTGGCAATGCGTTATAGGTACCTGACTACTTCCTTCATGGGTTTTACATCTGAAAGTGGTGGCACTATCCCAGATAATAACCATCATCGGTCTGCCTACCACTCTCTAAATAGTGCCTATAGGAACTGACCAACCAAAGTACATATAACATAGTTACCAGGCAGAATTCAGTGAGTTTTGAAGGCGGGTCTCATCGATTGGGAGTTCACGCGTCTTACCGCTAGACCACGGCCGCTCTAAATAATATACAAATGTAACTTTATTAGGCACCGGAGAATATTAATTTATTTTATAATACCCGTCTTAGAAGTCGTACATGAAATTGTTCAGGTAATTCTAGTCATAGAATATTTTGTTTCAAAATTACTACAAAACATCCACCGAATCTTTCCAGTTATATTCGAGATTGTGAGGAAATATTATCAAAGCCCAAAATGCCAAAGGAGGCAAACAATAAATGAGTTCCCATCTTCTAGACGAGGATTTAAGTCGGTACCGAATGGTTTCGAAAATGGACTCGCAGTCAGTAAAGCAAAACACCTCCGAAGTAATTCTCTCCCTAAGCATAATTCATAGAGCTATTTATTTGTATTGCGTTTTCCGACCTATTTTATATCTAGCTTGGGATAATATGACAACACTCCGCCTGATGTAAAGCCAGAATGCGGGCCATGAACGGAAACAACTGCTACTACAGATTAATTTCTACAGGCAGCACTCGCCTCCGCTATGCCGGCCGATTAATACAGGAAACACATTCGTCACCATCCATATAGACAGTGCACATTCCTCTCTACCTGGCTACTTCCAAACTGTTCCCGAAACGGGTCAACCTATAATGTATCGGTAATAATGTACTTTGATCTCTAATTTTTGAGCGACCGTGGTCTAACGGTAAGACGCGTGAACTCACGATCGATGAGACCGGTGTTCGAACCTCGCTAAATTCTGACCAGTACCAATGTAACTTTGTTATATGTACTTTTGTCGCTCTGTGCCTATAGGTACTATTAAAGAGTGGTAGGCAGACTGATGATGGTTATTAGTCGAGTCTGCCGTTCTGGGGTAGTACCACCACTTTCGAATGTAACACCCGTGAAGTGACCTTGTCGCGTTTCGAGAATACTTTGAAAGTAGCCAGGTATACATGCTCGTCTCTTTAAGCCGGCGTAGTGGAGGCGACTGCTGCCTGTAGAGATTTCTCTGTAGTAGCAGTTGTCTCCATCTAGCTTTACATCAGGCGGACTATTGTCACATAGTAGGTAGGTTTGTACAAAAAAGAAGTAATTATATGTGTTTATTTAGTTGTTTATTTTCCTTTCTAGAAAATTGATAGGTTTTTAATAACCAGTATTAGTGGAGTCTAGTCAGGGTGCTCAAAAGAACATTATAATATTAGTAACATGACACAATCTTATCAAATTCTTATATTTCTTGTGACTAATGGATAGTTGAAATACCTGTACTTAATATTATCTCCAATTTTATTATAAAAACGATATTTGGAAAGTTGAAAACATTGTTCTACCTCTAAGTAAAACAATACGCACACTAAATTACTACTGCTACTTCATGCCCACTCCCTACAGGGGTAGGCAGAGCTATGGGACACCAGTGCCCCATTTCCTCTACATACCGCTTTCTCACCGACCACTTCCATTTACTCTTCACACGCATGCACGTCTATTGAGAGAGTTCTTTACCTAACCCTATTTGAGCAGTCGGCCAATCTTTATTCATGATTTACACAATAATATTTATTTATATAATCGCTTTTTATATACTTTCCCCTTCCCCCGTCCCCCTTTCTATATTTTCCCTTTTAGCAATTAAGTGATATATTTTAGTAATAACAACTTAGTGCGCGAACTCGTAAATGTGAACTCATACTGTTACTAGATTCCACAGGACAGGCCAGACCTAGTGTGGGATCCACCAGTAAACAAACTCTGTAAACATTATTATTTTAAATAAAGTTATTATTATTATTATTATTATTATTATTATTATTATTATTATTATTATTATTATTATTATTATTATTATTATTATTATTATTATTATTATTATTATTATTATTATTATTATTATTATTATTATTATTATTATGAAAGATCTAAAGCGCCACCTTCTAACCCTGACTTTTTTTTAACCTCCGCTAATGTTAAGCTGGAGTAACTTCTGCAGGCAGCAGTCACCTCCGCTACGCCGCCTTGAATGCACACTTAGTATACAGTGCTTAATATATTTTAACTTTAACTTATATATTTGTTCTCTTCTTAAAGTTTAAACAATTTCTTTTTTTTTTTATTGTAGCTCGACATGTGACAACACTCCGCTTGATGTAAAGCTAGAGTGCGGTCCATGAATGGAAACAACTGCTACCACAGAGAAATCTCTACGGGCTGCAGTCGCCTCCACTATGCCGGCTCGAGGAGACGAGCATGTATCATCTAGATTGACAGTGCACACTCCTCTCCTATACCTGGCTACTTTCAAACTATCCCCGAAACGCGACAAGGTCACTTCATGGGTGTTATGTTTTGACTCGCTGAATCGAATCAGGACAATGAGTAAATACATTAAATATAAAACTGCACCCGTTAGGAAGAAGCTGAGCCGATCCGAGTCGAACATCATAGTGAATTTCTGTCCTACTAAGTGGGAATACAATGAAATTGGTCTACGATGGACGAACACGAAAGAAATGCGATTCGATTCGACTAGCCTCTAGTGGACGCCAGACTACGTATACCAATGTCGTTATCATTGTATGACTGCCCTAATAGTAACTAAACGTGTACGAGAAAACGAATGGCTAATGTTATTCGTTCAATACAATAAATATAATTTTACTACAGGTGAGACCGGCACCATATTAAAATGTAAATCACATGGCCGATTTAATTTCAGGCTCGGACGGGCTTAACGGCGTTAGTTGGCTCATCCCCGAACTCGCCCAGGGCCCTTGTATATTACTTGGGTCCAAACAAATTGCCATAAACAGTTTACTGCTGACCCAAGAACCAAATATTGTTAACTATGAAAGATATCTTAAGAATTACAACATACGACTAATTTTTTTATTGTAGCTCGACATGTGACAACACTCCGCCTGATATAAAGCTAGAGTGCGGTCCATGAATGGAAACAACTGCTACCACAGAGAAATCTCTACGGGCTGCAGTCGCCTCCACAATGCCGGCTCGAGGAGACGAGCATGTACCATCTAGATTGACAGTGCACACTCCTCTCTTATACCTGGTTACTTTCAAACTATACCCGAAACGCGACAAGGTCACTTCACGGGTGTTACATTCGAAAGTGGTGGTACTGCCCCAGGATGACAGACTGGACAAATAACCATCATCAGTCTGCCTACCACTCTTTAATAGTGCCTATAGGCACTGAGCCATTATAGTATATATTATTTAACAGTATAATAATATTTCAGTATAAGTTCGTTTATATAACTTCCGGAGATTTATTTTCTTTGTTTACTACCGAAATATATTATAATAGGTATATTTGTCTATATGTTAAAGGAGAATCAATATTATTCATAATATTAGCTAACACTGTATATGGCGTGCTTACACGACCCGGACGAACGGAACTTGGGTACAATGTTATCCTTCCGGAGTGGTTAATGCGTTTGCCCACTGCGTTTACACAGTAAATGCATTAACGGCCCAAATTTGTTTCGATAACGGTGAAAATAACACTCCTAATATATTTTTAGAAAAAATATTATTACCCTTTCAAATTGACGCTCCCTTACTTTAGCCTTTATTCAGAATTTATTATTGCATGTATTAAGTTATAGATACAAACACTAACTTTAAAAAAAAAAGTTAAATCCACCAACAGCGAAGTTTTTATTTCATATTCGTGTCTTCTTCTTCTACTTCTGAGCAATACATCAAAATATTATAGTTATATTATAGTTTGAAATAATTCAGCTACCAAACGGAAGCTTATCGAAATGAAAATCCTGAAAATATATAAACACGTTTTAATCAGTGATAAATGTTATCATCGCAAATTTATTAACATTTAGTTATTTAATAATTGTCTTTGAATGCACATAGTTCTGTGTCGCATTAATAATGACGTGGAAAATTCATTGTTTTGTTTATTTGTTGTTTCTGTTTTTGGTAACAGTTAACGGTGACAATCAAGATTGTTTTGCATTTAACTTTGAAGAAGATTATGATATCATGTTTGACGACGAATCTCCAACATGTGAAGTGAATAGACATAGATGGCAATTAAAAGAATATTATTCATCTGGAATTAATGGTTACCCAGAAAGAAGCACACAATTTATAACACCAATGGATAACTTTGCTTGCACCTCATCTATCCCATTGGATTTAAGTAGTGGAGTTTTAGAAATTAATGTGCATATAATAGAGAATCCGCGTAACATGCTGATGATTCAAGTAATAAAATCAGAAGGTGGTTTGGTAGCGAATCTTATAGTCGATTTCACAAATAAATTTGGATGGGAAACTATAAAACTTGAAATAGAAAATCCAACTAACAGCGAGTTAGTGGTAAGTAATTTTATTTATAATCTCTGGTTTAAACTTACTTTCATTATTGCGATTTTAAAATAATTAACATATCGGTGGTTTTTTTTTGGTATATTAAAACGTGGAATACGTTATTAAAATTTATGAAAAAAATTTATTAAGTATATATATTTCAGATAATTTTTTTGGGTGAAGGACGAGATAAATCCCTAATTATTGATTCAATAAGACATATCCCAACTAGTTTGCTTAATGTTCCTGAAGAAGATTTACCAACTTCTTGTAAATTATATTACTATTTAACCACGACAACAACTGAAATGCAAACAACCACAACTGAAACAACTACTACGGAAACAACCACCACAGTAGAAGAAGCTCAATCAACCACCACCGAATCAACGATCACCGAATTGCCAGAAGTATCAATACCACCCACATTTTGGAATGCAGTAAATACAGCAACTGTAGTAATATTATGCGGTTTAGGATTATTCTTAGTGATACTTCTAATTTTGCATTCAACAGCCACGAATTCTCTAGAATCTAATAATATAAAAACAAATAAACCGCGGGCAAATGAAAATACATATAGACTGCCAAGAGTTAAGTATGTATGAATAAGTAATCTTGAATGTGTTGGAGCACAATCGTGGAAATTGCATGAGGCAGCATATTGTTATGAAATACCACCGAGGCGTCTCGTCATAGACACGTACGATTGATATTCGTATCAATGTTTGGCGAGTTCGTTTCTGAATCTCCCAAAATCTCAGTAGATAGGAATATACCTGTCTATAACAATACGTCTCGGTGAATAGTCTGCCTGAAGCCGAAAACGCACGTAGGACAGGTGAAAGCACAGAACCCGTTGTCTATCATTATTATAAATCCCGCACCCTCTCAATGTGTGCGTTGGGCTTGGACTTTATGTATTAGAATTATTTCTTAGTGCGGTAATTCCATGATAATTTTAACTCGCTATCCAAAAGATCCTTTTTGAACAGTTTTGTATTTTGTAATGCCTAATTTAGGCATGGCGTAAAAATATTATATTAAAATGTAAATTTATATTACAGAATAATACTTCCTAGCTACTTTATAATATTAAAAATACAATAATATATACTTACATATTATATTATCATTGAATATCTTACGATTTTTGACAATAAGTGTAGAAATTAATTTTAAACTAAAATAATAGATCTGATAACTATAAATTATTAGCTTATTAATAAATAAATATGTATTAGATAAACATAGTCAATAAATTAAAAATGTAATATTTCTGTTAACATATTATTTCTCCCCGTATACAATATTTTACCCATAACCATAGAAATAATTAAATGACAAAAATAATATTGAAAATTATAAAGTAGCAATCGATTTCAAATGGAGAGGCACTTCATCACTCCCCACTTTCGGATAAGCTATGAAAAAGCTTAGTTGAGGTACCTACCTACTCCCTCTTAATCGTGATCTTAGGAATATTGATTATTAACTATTAAAATTTAAGAGAAATTAATATAATAATAAAGTTATAGAAATTCCCTCTTATCTATGGCTTATTGATAGTCATGCAAAATTCGAGCACTACAATTATTTTATCTTACAGAAATATGTAGGCAGCGCCATCTATCTAATAAACGTGGAACTATTATTACTATTACTTTTACTGCATATCTGTAGATGGCGCTAACCTCTTATCTTTTAAAAACTATTTATAATATGATGAACATGAACATGAAAGACAAAGCGTACACAATAGCCTGAGCTTTTTCCTGATATTTTTTTTCTATTCTATTTATCATCATAATTTACAAATATAATTTAATATTACCTATAAAAACATAACAGGAAAAGCATACAAAAATGTTTTATTTATTTAATGTAGGTAGGTACTTCCAAATTGAATAATTATCGCGTTCGGTAGCTAATTAAACGGATAAGATTATCGGAAATATAATATTAACGTTATGGAATGTAACCGGGACGTTATTATATCAATAAATAAAAAGAATATTAATAAATTTTAATTATTTTCTATTAGTAGAATATTTTTGTTCTCTCGACGTGCGCGATGATTATATTAAAACAGAATGCGTCGCGTTCCCGACTTCCCGCTATCCTCTCTTGTTTTTTTTGTTGACGGGCCGTGCGATTGTAATCTTGGCGAGTGGTGGAGCTAGCCAGGAGAACCGCAGATACAGTAGACAGGCGCAGCGTGCTGGAAGGACCGAGCCCTCCGGTTCCTGAAACACTTGTGACAACCTCTTTTCACCTCAACATAAAAAGAGATTGTCACAATGACAATTTAGATTGTAAATTGTTATTATTTTTACAAGAGAATACATTTTACTTTGAACACAACTACGACGTATTATTTTACCAAATTTTCTTTTAATTAATAATGGAGTGTCTCACTTACTTCAAGCGGGTGAGACACTCCAAACACTCTATTCAGAATTTATTATTGTTCATATAATATGAGTAATTAAGTAAGACATAAGTACATATTTCTTTTGGCCACTTTTAGCCATTAGTCACTGACACGGACTCCCTTCACTAATTGTGTCAAAACAAAATACAATTAATGATTTAATTAGTATTATAGTAACAATAATAAATAATAAAATAAAAAAAATAAAAATAAAATGGTTACACAATTTAGACCTATCAACATGTGAGCGTGCCATCTGGAGTCAATATTTTCAACAATAAAACCAAGATAGTGAGATAGGTTACCAATCATGTTTTACTGAGGTATTTTAGTAACTTCTGTAGACTTCTGAGCAATATGTTAAAATACATAAAGTTATAATACATCAATTTAATTTTTTCTGGTACGAAGAGGAAGCTTTATCGTATGAAATTTTTCAAAAGTATATACATATAAAGTAATCTGTGATAAATATTATCATTGCAAATTTATTAATATTTCGTTATTTAATAATTGTCTTTGAATGCACATAGTTCTGTGTCGCATTAATAATGACGTGGAAAATTCATTGTTTTGTTTATTTGTTGTTTCTGTTTTTGGTAACAGTTAACGGTGACAATCAAGAGTGTTTTACATTTAACTTTGAAGAAGATTATGATATCATGTTTGACGACGAATCTCCAACATGTGTAGTGAATAGACATAGATGGCAATTAAAAGAATATTATTCATCTGGAATTAATGGTTACCCAGAAGGAAGCACACAATTTATAACACCAGTGGATAACTTTGCTTGCACCTCATCTATCCCATTGGATTTAAGTAGTGGAGTTTTAGAAATTAATGTGCATATAATAGAGAATCCGCATAACATGCTGATGATTCAAGTAATAAAATCAGAAGGTGGTTTGGTAGCGAATCTTATAGTCGATTTCACAAATAAATTTGAATGGGAAACTGTAAAACTTGAAATAGAAAATCCAACTAACAGCGAGTTAGTGGTAAGTAATTTTATTTACAATGTCTTTAGCATAACCCAACTTTCATTACAGAAAATGATAAATAATATCCCACTCCAGCGACCCATGGTGGATAAAGTTTGGATCGTCGTCTACGATTGAACTGTCTGTAAATGAAAAAAAAAATGCTTTAATTAATTTAAACGAAACTTCCATACAGACGTGTCCAATACTAAAAATATAAACGTTATCGTCACCACCATCAGCCTCCTTCCTCCATTTTAATATGTTTGTGTTTTTTTTTTATTGTAGCTCGGCATGTGACAACACTCCGCCTGATATAAAGCTAGAGTGCGGTCCATGAATGGAAACAACTGCTACTACAGAGAAACCTGTGCGGGCAGCAGTTGCCTCCACTATGCTGGCTTGAGGAGACGAGCATGTACAATCTAGATTGACAGTGCACACTCCTCTCGTTATACCTGGCTACTTTCAAACTATTCCCGAAACGCGACAAGGTCACTTCATGGGTTTTATATTCGAAAGTGGTGGTACTACCCCAGGACGACAGACTGGACAAATAACCATCATCAGTCTGCCTACCACTCTTTAATAGTGCCTATTGGCACTAAGCGACCAAAGTACATATAACAAAGTTACATTGGTACCGATCAGAATTAGCGAGGTTCGAACACGATCATCGATCGTGAGTTCACGCGTCTTACCGCTAGATCACGGCCGCTCTATCTCCGTCGTTTTCCCTCTCACCATCGTTTGTTTCGCTTCGCTTCTATTGCACGTACACCACCTCTTTTTTAGAATAATATTTCCTTAATTAAACGTAACATTGATATGAATAATTAATATTATTTTATCAGTACTTGTAATCATTCCCAAAAATTGTAATAATCACATACGTAGTCAGAATGTTTTTAATCTTATAGCATTACGATAATGTAACGAGTATAACCACAGTTCGCATAAAATTCGTATAAATCGTGTAAAATGTTATTTATAGTGTTTACGTTAATTTTGAGTGCAGTGTGTAATTGTGAGAACATTCATAATATTGAAGAGAAATGTGTTACACATAATTTAGAAAAAGGATTTGATGATTTTTTCATAAACGACGGTTGCGATGATTATGACCCTACGACGGAATGGGAGTTAAAATATTTTAACGATACTGATATTGTTGCTCCACATCGTTTGAGTTCAAAATTCCTAGCGCCAACCTCTGTATCAAGTTTAGAAAAAAGTTGTATCTCATCAAAGCCTATTAGACTCATTTCTAATGGAAGGATTGAAATTAACACCCATTTAAAGGAGCATGAGGAAAATTATTTAAGTGTAGTACTTATTAGTGAGACCGACTCGACTACGACACGTGAACAAGATTTAGAAGGAATTTCTGGATGGAAAATCATTTCTGTTGAAATTAGCGAAAATATTCGTGGTGATTATGTGGTAAGTGTCCTATTCTATACTCGTATGGGTATATATTGTTACGTTCGTGGGGTTCAATAATACACGACTTCGGTCTTCACACCAATTTATTGCATACGACACACAATAACGTAGAAGCAGGAGTGGTACGATAGTCGCTGGATAGCTTTCAGTCGCTGTTCAGTATCGCTGATTATCGCAGGAGTTGCTCGTATCGCATCCAAAATAGGACTACTACTGCAGCTGGGACACACGGGTGTCTGTATTTATACTCGAATAGGTGGAAGCTTCGAGAAAGATCTCGTCGAAGTTGTTTACTAATTATAATGTAAAGGTGGCGTGACCTAGATGTTTACGCTACGCCGCCGCGTCATTTATACGAGACCTTTCTAGAAACTTCGACTCATGCTGTCTCTTTCGCACCCCAGGTGCACGTAACAATATATTATATATAGAATCTCGATATGTGACAAACTCTCAATCTGATGGTAAACTAAAGGCCGGTCCATTAACAAAAACAACTACTATTAACAGAGATAATTCCGCAAGCAGCAGTTACCTCTGCTATGCCGGCTTGAGGACACGAATACACAAGTTGACAGTATCCTCTTCTCTCGCTATACTGGGTTACTTCCAAACCGAATAACCACTTCACGGTGGTACATTCAAAAGTGGTGGTACTACTCCAGGACGGCAGACTGGGCTAATAACCACCATCAGTCTGTCTGTGGTCTTTATTTAATAAACTGTTTACGTTCTTTTTCAGATTTTATTAATTGGTAGAGCGGGAAGTCCTAAATTTCTAATTATTGACTCCATAAGATTTTTACCTTATGAGTTATTAGATGAAGAAGAGAAGGACTTACCAAAACAATGTCAAATTTATCCTGAAAATCGTCCAATACGCGAGACAACGTTCTGGGTAGCTGTAAATATCGTAGCAGTGGTCTTTTTGTGTCTTCTACCTGTTTGTTTGTTAGCCTTAATATATTATGACTTAATAATAATTAAAAAGTATGATGTCTTAAAATAAAATATAGAGCTATTTAATAAAATTTAACATTTATTTTAATTTTTATTTTAAAAAAATGTCTATTTTTGGGCCTATTTTGGGTCTAATAGTTTTTTTTTATAATATTTATCGTTTACCAATAAGTCAATGTTTAATTACATAAAAAGTAATATCATGTTTTTTTAAAGCATTTAATACCTCAAATAATTATAGCATCATAAAAAGTTAATTACTCATTGAATAAACGAATTAAAACTGATTTGTGATAATGATTATGAAATGATGAATGGATTGTTTTGTCTTAATTTTTTTTTTTTGTTATAAAATTTTAATCAATGCCATGCTCGAGAAAAGAAAAATCTCGCGAAGGCATTCCCCTTTCGATTATTAATATATTTAACGAAAGGTGTAGTTTTTAGCAAATATAAAAACAATTTTTTAGGATAAACTATTTTCGAAGTACATTTAATCCACAATTGATTGATTGATAGATAATTTATAAATTTCAAACTCATTAAACGTACTAATCTTAACCCAAAAGATAACGTTCCCTCGTTTCGGCAATTATTTTATTATAATATAATTATTTAGTTGTGAATGGGACAAAATAACGTAAAGTGTAATTCAATATGTACGACATTGTTTTTTGCGTTCTCCTCGCGAGTTCATTTGGTTACACTGATAAAACAAAACACTATCAGTTCAATTTAAACGACGATTTTGTAAATAATAGTGATGAATGTTCAGATTTATCTACATGGATTTTTGGTGTTTTAAACCCAAAGCATGGCAAACTTTATAATTATATTAAACCAGCGTCGTCTACTCCAAGTATACCAAGTTGTCTATCTAGTGTTCCTGTAGAATTATCTAAAGGAATAATTAGTTTCAATGTGTATAGTGATCCAAATAATGATAATTTTTTAAAAGTTGTTATTAAACCTGAGGACAAAGTCAAAATAAACAGTGATCAACTTTTGTACAATTTTAATGGGTGGCAAAATTTACAATTAGATATCGATATAATTGACGATAGCAACAGAATATATACTGTAAGTAAAATTATTAACAAGTTACGTTACGGGTAATTACAAAAAAATGTGGTACGCAGACTGATGATGGTCCTGAAGTAGTACCACCACTTTCGAACGTAACACCCGTGAAGTGACCACGTCACGTTTTGGGAACAGTTTGAAAGTAGCCAGGTATAACGAGAGGAGTGTATACTGTCAGATAGCTATAGCTAGATAGTGCATATTCGTTTCCTCAAGCCGGCATAGCTTTACTAGTGTTGTCATATGCCGAGCTACCACAAAAATAACCCAGTCAGTGAGTCAACTTTACTTTAAAACAAAATTATTTTGTTTTAGATAATTCTCTTTGGGGCTGTTGCAAACAATAAGTCGTTATTAATTGACGATATTAATTTTATACCTGACCAAAAGAAATACAGAACAATTTCTTACAATCTTGATACTGAAACATTGGACACGGAAGAATCAGAAAACTCAAATAATATATTTAAAGTAGATTATACAGTAAGATTAGTAAGAAACGAAGGTGAAAACAGTTTTTGGAGAGTAGAGTCAATAATGGGAGTCACGTTTTTAATTTTTCTAATGTTAATTTTAATAGGGGTTTTTATACACGACTTTTTTAATACATTAATAAACGGTGCATCTCCAACGAGCTTAATTCCAAGAAAACTAACTGAGGAAGAACGATTATTGTTAAAGCATTAAATATAACAATTTGCATTTTATTTATGTTTGTGTTTTTATCTGTGTTGAACAATTACCTATCAATTATTGACTACAAATATTTTCAGGCGCTAACACATGTCGTTTGAACAGATTAATAATAAAAATATATTTATTAATTGCATCAAGCTAATAATAATAAGTCTTTAATTCCCAAAGATTCCTAGTTACATAACATTATATTTCAATAGTACAATTAATTTGTCTGGTTGTAATCAGTCGTCTGTTTTTAATTAAGTTAACTTATACATAGTACGTCAAATAAAATAAGATATAATGTCTAAATGTGTTTAAATAGTTATGTCAATAAAGTTCCTCTATCGATCTCCAGACGTCTCTGTTCTGTGCTAGTCTGAGACCATGTCATCGACCCAGCGTTTCCTTGCCCGTACGCGAGTTGTTAATCCGTCTTTTGGGTACCAGTGTATCACTCTATTAGTCCATCTGTCAAGATCAGCATCGCATCAAGCTAAAGGCGAATAATAGATGGATATATCAAAATTTTAACACTTCAACGACTTCCTTCATGTTCGTTACGAAGACAAGATTGTATATTTCACAAATTAAATATATTAGCACAAAGCAACCTTTTCATTAAAATTACACAAAAAATAATTAGGATCAGTACATGCTACGCCCATATTTGGATCTAAGTCTTTATGCTTATGATAGAATACCTCACAGTATCGTCAGTAGTTTCTAAGTTACAACCAGTTCCCCGGGTATGTGGATAAAAAAGTGAGGGTAAATACCGTTTCGGAGATTCATATCCATTGTCATCCCTAAATTCCCCTAAAACCGCTCCCAGTGGACCTACATGGTGATGGGAGGAAAATCGAAGCAAGTTCTATTGTATCCAATGATTTTAAGACGCTTTTCACGTTCCCTCTGCGTAGTCTCGTACCTATAATTAATTATTTTTTCTCATGAAAGAGCATGACGCCCTTCACACAATCCAGTGTATAGTAAGGTACAAACAATATATCTATACATGGATGAGCTATCTTATACAAAAAGATTTTTTAAAATCGGACTGATAGTTGACTTGACGCAGGTGAAGGAAAATCGGGGACGATGAAAAAACATTCATTTTTATATATTAGATATATCTTTATTCAAATCTTTTAATAATAATATCGCTAGCTAATCTTTGTAGGAATCAATAATCAGATCGATTACCAACTAATAAGTATAATTTGACATTACAAATGCATTAGGTCTCTCTGTGGTGTGAATTCTTACGATCTCAATTTTGTTATTGTGGTGGAAACAGTACTGATTAAAAATAATTAATTATTAATTTATATCAATTACTATTTTTGGATATCTCACAGACGCAAGTACAAAGTTTATTACACCTATTGTCGGAACAAAGACATTTTCAATAATTGCCGTTTATTTATTTGTCTGCTCCTGCGTGTTAAATTATTATATAGATAAAGCAAGGATGTCACGACAAAAAAAAAATTATATCTTTCACATTAATTAAGATTACACTAATCATTGAGTACGGGAAATTTGAAAAAATACATTTGTTATAGACACGTAATTATCTTAATCCAAGGATAAAAAGTTAATGATCGAATTGATTCTTCATACATTTCAGTATCACAATCAATCGAGTTCGTGTGTAAATAAATGTGATTTAAAAAATTAAAATATGTCCGTTGCATCGTTATATGCAACAGTTTGGACTATACTCTACTTAATTAATGGAAATAATAGTGAAGAATGTGTAACAATAAACTTTGAATATGGATTCCTGAAAACCTTTTCGAATGATGCTTATATGTGCGACTTGTTCGAATCCAATTGGTATTTGAGAACATTTAACGACTCGAAGATAGCACCCCCGCACGAGAGCAGCCAACACTTCATAGTACCTTCGCATTACTACAGCTGTGCGTCAACTGTACCTTTGCCGTTAACTGGAGGACGAATTGAAGTTAACATTTATAATGA
The DNA here is from genome assembly GCA_948150575.1 of Tinea pellionella. Lineage (NCBI taxonomy): Eukaryota > Metazoa > Arthropoda > Insecta > Lepidoptera > Tineidae > Tinea > Tinea pellionella. Next base: position 5,707,680 of record OX411259.1, on the reverse strand, counting down.
AGGGAACAACAATCTAGTAATAACGGTTTTGGATGCCTTTTCAAACGTAGTGTTGGGAAATATTGCATTGGAAACTATTACCGTTACTGGTTGGGAAACTCTATATTTTAACGTTCGACCTGCAATATATGCGAAAGTGAGTATTAAAATTTACCTATTATTACCTATTTTCAATAACTTATGAGTTTCAAATTTAAACAAACATATTTTTTTTCAAGGTTGTGTTTATTGGAAAAGTGGAAAACGATTCAAAAATATTGATTGATTCGCTAAGATTTATACCAGAGAGTTTAATTGGCATTCACGAAGATGACGAATCCTGCAACATTTATAACAATAACAATAATAATGTTTCTAACGAACCTCCAACCACTACAGAGTCATTTAACACCTATCCAACAGTCGAAACGAGCACCACGGAAGAAACTTACTTTGATCAAGAATGCGTGGTTTTCAACTTTGAACGAAACTTCGACATTGATTTTCCGAATACGGCAGCCATTTGCGAATATTATGAACCATGGAATTTGGATACTTTTGATTCAATTTCAGCGCCATATGCAGACAGCACAAAATTCATATATCCCAGTAACATTTTGAGCTGTATTTCATCAAAACCAGTTAAATTAAGATCTGGTGTTCTAGAAATAAAAGCGTATTATGAAGAAAATGACGAAGAGAACACACTTAACATTGGTGTCGGCGAATATCCATTGGGATCAAATTTGTTAGCCAGTCAATACGTACATTTTAAACGAAATGGCTGGCAATATATAAATGTAACTTTTGATGGACATGGTCACGAAGCTGGCATGGTACAATCTTGTATAATAAATAAATTTTACCAAATTCTAATTTATTGTTATTTTAATGAAAACATATTATTTTTTCAATCTTATAATATAGTCGATGACGTAGAGACGAAACAGCGATAAATCTTGTTAAGCCGTCTGATAGAAATTATTTGCAATTATTCCAAATACTAATTATTGCTTTATTTCCAGATTATATTCTTGGGGGAAGCCAGAAATAAGTCATTACTTATTGATTCAATTAGATTTATACCCACTAGATTATTGGACGTTCCTAATGAAGAATTGCCTGATTCATGTAAAGTGTATCCCAGAAATAATCACACAACAGTACCCCCAACCACAGAAACTGAACCACATTATAGTACAGACTCAGAAGTTACAACTGAACCAATATTTATAGATACGACTACAGGTCATCCAGGTGGAACCGAACCTTACCCAAAAACGAAATGCGTCACGTACAACTTTGAAGAATATTTTGACTATAAATTCCATAGCAATGTTCCTTTATGTTCTTCGATTCACGCAACATGGTACTGGAAATATTACGACTACTCCACAGTTGAACCACCAAACCACCTCAGTACTAAATTTATAGTACCAACACCTCAAGAACCTAGCTGTATAGCATCATTCCCGTTTAAGATATCTTCCGGCGTATTAGAACTCAATTTGTACATGCAATCGCCTGATGCAGTATTAACTGTATTTATTGTTGATGCAGTGAATACTTTTGAAACTATTGGAGGCGACGTCTTTTCAGGACTTGACGGATGGAACACTGTAAACATATCAATAACTATAGATAGAAATGTACCCGTTTATGTACGTACTTACATGATTATTATTTAATTAATATAATACTCGTATATGCAGTCGTTCATATGTATAATTTTCTTTACAGATAACTTTTATCGGAAACGAAGCTCAGAACTCTACAATACTAATCGATTCATTCAGGTTTATACCCGAACATTTATCACCAGATGATTATTCTTGTCAAATTTATACTGAACCATACACAACTACGGAATATGCGCCAACTACAAATGCCCCTGAAATTGATGATAGAGAATGCATCACTTACAACTTCCAGAATTATAACTCATCTGCGTTCTCTAATGAAGGATTTATTTGTTCACTTTTACCAGGCGTATGGAATAGAGGATTTTACAATGAATCGGCATTTACTCCACCCCACACTAAGAGCACCACCTTTATGTATCCCACGTTATATACACCAAGTTGCATGTCATCGATTCCGTTTAATTTGAGTACTGGAACTGTCGAAGTCAATTTTTATTCCCAATTTAATAATAACGACGGATTTTCAGTCCTTATTTGGGATGCAATAGGCGATTCAATAGGGTTGGGCTCAGCAGTTGTTCAGTCTCTTAGTGGGTGGAATACAGTTTCATTGCAAATTGCTACGGATCGAACAGTCTTAGGATATGTAAGTCTCGCTTTTTATGGCATCAAACGTCTCATTGCTTTTCTTCTGTAGTATCAACCCTGTTCATTTTTATTTTGCAGATATCACTAATCGGGTATACCCGTGGGAACTCTACGCTTTTGGTCGACTCGCTTCGATTCATACCAAGCAATTTACCGGAAACCGACGAATCATGCAGAATATATCCAGACTATACAAAATGTATCACATTTGATTTAGAGGATCACTTTTACACTAATTTTACATCAAACGTTCCTATGTGTTCCCCCATTCCAAAAACTTGGAACTGGAGAAGTTATTCTAATAATAACAAAACCTCACCAAGAAACGAAAGTACTATGTTTATAGCACCTTCATCAGGAAACACTAGTTGTGTGGCATCGCCATCTTTCACTATTGGCACTGGAAAAATTATTGTAAATTTGTTTACGAACACCGATCACAACGATGCTTTGTCGATCTTTGTTGTGGATTCTGCTGATGATTCTTCCATTGTAGCCGGAAGTGTTATTTTACCAGGCTACGGATGGCAAGCTGCATCTATAAACATATGGACTGAAAACCTTATTCGCGGTTATGTAAGTAGAACTTGAATTTTTGAATTCCTCTTTTTTCGTGAATAACTGAAAGTATAACTTTCTTCCATTAGTTGCATTAATAATAATAAGATATAGGTTTGAAATAAATTAATACCGGACGTATTTGATTACGAACAATAATATCTACGCAGCCATATCCAACGGCCATGATAAATACATGATAAAGTATTCATATTAATTAACAATATTTTTTTAAATTATTATGCCAAGCGGTTGCTAATCGCTGAATATGCAATAATTTTTTTCCTTTTTCATTTTTGCAGATCGTACTTATTGGGCATGAAACTTATACGTCAACTATAATCATCGATTCGTTTAAATTCGTCCCATATGATGACGATTCCTGCGAATTATATTCGACCTCACAACACAATTAAAAAGTATAAATATTATATTTTAGTTAAATAACCCTTATACCACACAAAACCTTATTACTACACTAAATAAATAATCGTATTACATTTTAAGTTATTTTTATTTTGTAAATATATTTCCTTTTCCTAATTCTCTTATAAAATTTGTACTAGATAGAACGTTAGAAACTTTAAAATCATTTTAAATTAATGGACATAAATTGACAATTAAAATTCTTCGTATTTTACTGAATATACGACTGCTTTATATGTTTGAAATATACATGAACATACTCGTATTTAAGAAAAAAGTTCGATAATAAACTTAGATATCAGGGAATATCTACCTATATTATTATTAAAAATCAAAGTATTCTTTGATGCTTATCTTGATCAGATATCTAATCAAATAATAATAAAGATCTATAGTCACTTGCCGTTAATTATATACTAAAGGTTGACGAAGCAGTGAGCGAAATAAGAACTAAAATTAAAAAAGTGCAACAATTTTTATAACTATTATATCTTTAAGTAATAATGTAGTAAGATGAAAATCATTTATGCAATAGTAAGCTTTATTGCAATTACCAATGCAAGTGACAACTGTGAAGTATATGATTTTGAAGATAACTTTGATTATTTATTCGACAATCAAGTATGTATGGGTGAAGGAACTTGGGAGATTGATTACTATGACAGAGTTTCTTTAGAACCACCACACGAACTAAGCACTAGCTTTATTAGACCAACAACGGTTGGCGAGACAAATTGTATAAATTCCCATCGATTTCCTATGACAACTGGAAGTAGAATCGAAGTGAATGTTTATTTAAGTACGCCATCTACTATAGATCATTTGATTGTGTTAGTGCAAGCCAGCAACGAAAATGGACCTGATTATTCCATAGGAACGCACCGATTAATAAGTTCTGGAGTTGCAGAGTACCATACTTTTCAAATTGATATCAACAACGAAGCAGATGATGTCGCAGAAGGCTATGTATGTGTTTAACTAAAAATATTAAAGTTCTAAATAAAAACAAAATCTAAATTATAATATAATAACTTGCATACTTTTGCAAAGTAATGAATACCTATCTAAAATTTTCAGATCCAATTCCTCGGGATTACAACTGAAGCATCAACATTACTTTATATAGACTCATTTAGATATATACCTAAAGATACCCCAGAGGAAGAATGTGAAATATATACTATGCCAACAAGCAAAACGACTGACAGCACACCTACAGACAGTACTACAAAAGAGAGTACGACAACTGATCGGACTACTACGGACAGTACTACAACGGAGGATACAACAACTGATAGTACCACAACCGAGAGTACGACAACTGATAGCACTACTACGGACATTACTACAACGGAGGATACAACAACTGAAAGCACTACAACCGAGGGTACGACAACCGATAGCACGACAACAGATGGCATGACAACTGATGGCTCTACAACCGAGGGTACGACAACTGATAGCACTACTACGGACATTACTACAACGGAAGATACAACAACTGAAAGCACTACAACCGAGGGTACGACAACCGATAGCACGACAACAGATGGCATGACAACTGATAGCTCTACAACCGAGAGTACGACAACTGATAGCACTACTACGGACAGTACTACAATTGAGGATACAACAACTGAAAGCACTACAACCGAGGGTACGACAACCGATAGCACGACAACAGATGGCATGACAACTGATAGCTCTACAACCGAGGGTACGACAACTGATAGTACTACTACGGACAGTACTACAACGGAGGATACAACAACTGAAAGCACTACAACCGAGGGTACGACAACCGATAGCACGACAACAGATGGCATGACAACTGATAGCTCTACAACCGAGGGTACGACAACTGATAGCACTACTACGGACATTACTATAACGGAGGATACAACAACTGAAAGCACTACAACCGAGGGTACGACAACTGATAGCACTACTACGGACAGTACTACAACGGAGGATACAACGACTGACAGTACTACAACGGAGGATACAACAACTGAAAGCACTACAACCGAGGGTAAGACAACCGATAGCACGACAACAGATGGCATGACAACTGATGGCTCTACAACCGAGAGTACGACAACTGATAGCACTACTACGGACAGTACTACAACGGAGGATACAACAACTGAAAGCACTACAACAGAGGGTACGACAACCGATAGCACGACAACAGATGGCATGACAACTGATAGCTCTACAACCGAGGGTACGACAACCGATAGCACTACTACGGACAGTACTACAACGGAGGATACAACAACTGAAAGCACTACAACCGAGGGTACGACAACCGATAGCACGACAACAGATAGTATGACAACTGATAGCTCTGCGACCGAGAGTACGACAACTGATAGCACTACTACGGACAGTACTACAATTGAGGATACAACAACTGAAAGCACTACAACCGAGGGTACGACAACCGATAGCACGACAACAGATGGCATGACAACAGATGGCATGACAACTGATGGCTCTACAACCGAGAGTACGACAACTGATAGCACTACTACGGACAGTACTACAACGGAGGATACAACAACTGAAAGCACTACAACAGAGGGTACGACAACCGATAGCACGACAACAGATGGCATGACAACTGATAGCTCTACAACCGAGGGTACGACAACCGATAGCACTACTACGGACATTACTACTACGGAGGATACAACAACTGAAAGCACTACAATCGAGGATACGACAACCGATAGCACGACAACAGATGGCATGACAACTGATGGCTCTACAACCGAGAGTACGACAACTGATAGCACTACTACGGAGGATACAACAACTGAAAGCACTTCAACCGAGGGTACGACAACCGATAGCACGACAACCGATAGCACGACAACAGATGGCATGACAACTGATGGCTCTACAACCGAGAGTACGACAACTGATAGCACTACTACGGACAGTACTACAACGGAGGATACAACAACTGAAAGCACTACAACAGAGGGTACGACAACCGATAGCACGACAACAGATGGCATGACAACTGATAGCTCTACAACCGAGGGTACGACAACCGATAGCACTACTACGGACATTACTACTACGGAGGATACAACAACTGAAAGCACTACAACCGAGGATACGACAACCGATAGCACGACACCAGATGGCATGACAACTGATGGCTCTACAACCGAGAGTACGACAACTGATAGCACTACTACGGACATTACTACAACGGAGGATACAACAACTGAAAGCACTACAACCGAGGATACGACAACCGATAGCACGACAACAGATGGCATGACAACTGATAGCTCTACAACCGAGGGTACGACAACCGATAGCACTACTACGGACATTACTACAACGGAGGATACAACAACTGAAAGCACTACAACCGAGGATACGACAACCGATAGCACGACAACAGATGGCATGACAACTGATAGCTCTACAACCGAGGGTACGACAACCGATAGCACTACTACGGACATTACTACTACGGAGGATACAACAACTGAAAGCACTACAACCGAGGATACGACAACCGATAGCACGACAACAGATGGCATGACAACTGATGGCATGACAACTGATGGCTCTACAACCGAGAGTACGACAACTGATAGCACTACTACGGAGGATACAACAACTGAAAGCACTACAACAGAGGGTACGACAACCGATAGCACGACAACAGATGGCATGACAACTGATAGCTCTACAACCGAGGGTACGACAACCGATAGCACTACTACGGACATTACTACTACGGAGGATACAACAACTGAAAGCACTACAACCGAGGATACGACAACCGATAGCACGACACCAGATGGCATGACAACTGATGGCTCTACAACCGAGAGTACGACAACTGATAGCACTACTACGGACATTACTACAACGGAGGATACAACAACTGAAAGCACTACAACCGAGGATACGACAACCGATAGCACGACAACAGATGGCATGACAACTGATAGCTCTACAACCGAGGGTACGACAACCGATAGCACTACTACGGACATTACTACAACGGAGGATACAACAACTGAAAGCACTACAACCGAGGATACGACAACCGATAGCACGACAACAGATGGCATGACAACTGATAGCTCTACAACCGAGGGTACGACAACCGATAGCACTACTACGGACATTACTACTACGGAGGATACAACAACTGAAAGCACTACAACCGAGGATACGACAACCGATAGCACGACAACAGATGGCATGACAACTGATAGCTCTACAACCGAGAGTACGACAACTGATAGCACTACTACGGACAGTACTACAATTGAGGATACAACAACTGAAAGCACTACAACCGAGGGTACGACAACCGATAGCACGACAACAGATGGCATGACAACTGATAGCTCTACAACCGAGGGTACGACAACTGATAGTACTACTACGGACAGTACTACTACGGAGGATACAACAACTGAAAGCACTTCAACCGAGGGTACGACAACCGATAGCACGACAACAGATGGCATGACAACTGATAGTACTACTACGGACAGTACTACAACGGAGGATACAACAACTGAAAGCACTACAACCGACGGTAAGACAACCGATAGCACGACAACAGATGGCATGACAACTGATAGCTCTACAATCGAGGGTACGACAACTGATAGCACTACTACGGACAGTACTACAACGGAGGATACAACAACTGAAAGCACTACAACCGAGGGTACGACAACCGATAGCACGACAACAGATGGCATGACAACTGATAGCTCTACAACCGAGGGTACGACAACCGATAGCACTACTACGGACATTACTACTACGGAGGATACAACAACTGAAAGCACTACAACCGAGGATACGACAACCGATAGCACGACAACAGATGGCATGACAACTGATAGCTCTACAACCGAGGGTACGACAACTGATAGCACTACTACGGAGGATACAACAACTGAAAGCACTTCAACCGAGGGTACGACAACCGATAGCACGACAACAGATGGCATGACAACTGATAGTACTACTACGGACAGTACTACAACGGAGGATACAACAACTGAAAGCACTACAACCGACGGTAAGACAACCGATAGCACGACAACAGATGGCATGACAACTGATAGCTCTACAATCGAGGGTACGACAACTGATAGCACTACTACGGACAGTACTACAACGGAGGATACAACAACTGAAAGCACTATAACAGAGGGTACGACAACCGATAGCACGACAACAGATGGCATGACAACTGATGGCTCTACAACCGAGAGTACGACAACTGATAGCACTACTACGGACAGTACTACAACGGAGGATACAACAACTGAAAGCACTACAACCGAGGGTAAGACAACCGATAGCACGACAACCGACAGTACTACAACAGGGAGTACAACTGATAGCACTACTACGGACAATACTACAACGGAGGATACAACAACTGATAGTACGACAACCGATAGCACTACTACAGACAGTACTACAACAGATACCTCAACTACAGATAATAATAATAATACGACTTGGAATACTGATACTGATATTTCATCAACAACTAATATATTTGATTTGCCGAACTCCTCATCTTTTTGGGGTCCTGTAACTATAACTACTACAGTCTTCATAATAATATTATTATTGGCATTATTGTCCATTTATTTTCTCGAATTCGGACAAAGAAGAACTCGTCGGGATGTTGCATATAGAAGATCAGCCGATGAAGAGCCTAGAGGATTGGTACCTAGGGTTACTAGATATTTTTCTGGTTCAATGTCAAGAAGTATGCGTGATCTTCCTGTATAACTTATTTTTTATTAGTTCATTATAAAAAAAATTTAGGTCTGTGATATTTAGATTTTAGTATACTAGTATTGAAATTTATTTTATTTAGATTTAAGTTTTTATAAAACATAGGTATTAAAAAACTTAAGTCTACTTGTTTCCTTTTTTTATAAGCAACGAGCGACCAAAGTACATAATAAAATAATTTCTGAAAAAAAATAAACCGACTTCTAAATAAAACACTAAAAAGTAAAAAAAACATTTTAATTGAGAGTATCTATACACAATATAATAAGCATAAACAAGAATAGCTGCCTTTTACCTATTTACAAATTATTTGTCTACATATTATTTAGCTATATCTGAAGTCGGTGCATGTATTTGAAACATGTTTCATATTTTTCAAACAAAAAAGAATCATCAAAATCGGGTCGCAAGAAACATCCCCTAATTTTTCACACTTAGAGATGGAATATTTTCTTCAAATTTCAATGGGACCAATGCCGACATATAATCTATCCAACAAAAAAAGAATCATCAATATCGGTCCACAAATAGCGGAGATATGAGGGAACATTGGGATTAAAAAAGCATACATTGGTCTGAATTTAACGAGCTTTGAACACGGGCCTCGTCGATCGTGAGGTCTCATTTCCACCGCTAGACCACGGCCGCTATTAAGGTTAATTAGTTACCTCGCCAATAAGGTTAATTTAAGATCAAAACTTTCTTTTAAAATATCTTATATATTTAAACAGGGTGTCCCGTAAGTAGTGGTATCAACGGTATTTGACAGATAGAGTGGTTCAATATCTACAATATAATTTGGTGTTATTTTTTATACCTTATGACATATTTTTTTAAAATTATCACTATTTTCTCGTTTTTACACAAAAACAATGTTTTAAAAATGTGTATAAAATATAGATATTCCGCATATCCGCATAGGTTTTGTCAGGAATTGGTTTGGGACCAAGATATTTATATTTAGTTCTCCGTCACTTTAAGTCCTAGATGTATATTACAAAATTTTATTATATTTCTATATTTTCATGACAATTTCGCAATTACTTTATTATTCATACTATATTTTATATTAAAAAGTTTAATGATAAAATCGTAAAAGCCAGTATAGCGGAAGCAACTACCGCCCACAGATATTTTACTTTGTCACAGCACTTACAGCAAAAAATATCTACTTTCTGATAAGAAAGGCACTTAAATAAACAAAAATACTTTGCTACTCGTTCCATTCACGAGTAATCTAAATCAGATATAAATATTGATAATCAATATTACTTAGTAATTAAATTAGTTTAAAACAATATACAAGTGTGAATTTGTAATGAAAAACCATTATTAAAATGGACAGTGAGTTTTGGAATCCGATCACAATAACTGGTATCGCCATCCTCACACTCTGTTTCGTGATACTATTATCAGCATGTTTCTACGAAATTGGTAAAAGTCGTGCTAGAAAATATTTCAAGAAGAATACTTGCGAAAATGATAATGGACCAAAAGTACCTCGAATCACTAAATATTATGTTGCTTCAAACTCTGCTCAGAGTTTAGATCGTTTTCCTCTGTAATGTTTTTGGAAGTATCACAACATTAAGGTAAATATTGTTAAAAATATTGTAAAGACCCAGTTGTATGTCAACTTGGCCGCCTCGTGGACTATGCCTATGTATGTATGTAAATCTCTTACGCAATATTAATAATATTTTTATATGTTTCAGGTACTCATGGCATGAAAAAGGCATGATTTCATTTACTATATGTATAATAATAGGTGTTATAGTTACTCATATAATTTAATTAATAAAACATTTGTAAATAAATCAATTAAATTATAAGAAACAACCATTATAGTTTTATTTATATATATTCAAATTTATTGTTCAAATTATCATATAAATTAGCGCTCTTTTGTTTTCTAAGGAATACCTTCCCATAATTTATTGAAGGACATGTTCTTCATAAACTTATCAGAAAAATGTCGCTTCACCAATATGAATATTATCAAAATAATCAACGATCTATAATAATCAACGGCAATCGTTATTGAGAAAATGATACATATCCATTTTATTGCCTTTATTAAATCAAAACAGTTCATTAAAATTAACTAACGATGTTTAGAAACAGTTCAAATATTAGACTGTTTCATTTAGTAATTATAACATTGTGTTTTCGTTCAGTTATAAGTTGTAATTTTAATTATGACATTAGCAAGGGCGATGAGTGTTCAGGATACCAAAATTGGGTGAAAATTGTCAAAACAAATGCTATGAAATCCTTAAGTAAAAGTTGTATTTCAACGCCTTTAATTTATTTAAATAACAGTGTTTTAAAAATTAATGTTAATGTTAAGTCTGCTTTAAAAAGTGACAGAATAATTGTAACAATTTTTGATAATTATAATAATCCGAAGTTATCGTATAAATATTCTATATTAAGTAAAAATTTTGTTAATAATAAATGGACAGTGATTACAATTAATTTTCCTGACGACATCGAAATTGGATATGTAAGTCACATTTTGTGCTTTGGAACAATAACATGAAAGCGTAAATTTAATTCGAATAATCTCTTTCAGATAAACATCAAAGGTTTTGCCTCAAAATCATCGAAAGTCTTAATAAATGCAATTGTTAATATACAATACAATAATATGTTTTGTAATAATAGAGAAAGTTTTATTAAAAAAGCATCTGTATTCGATATAAGTTCAGAATATAACAATGTAATTGAAACTACCAAAACATCGACAAGTGAAGGAACCAAAACTAATGTTACGCCCACCCCAAATAATATACGTTTTATTGTAGATGATATCAAGACAACTGATATAATATTCACAACAGATGATATACCTACCTCCACACGTGAAATCACAACTGACATAACGTCCACAACAGATGACACCACACCCACTGATATTACATCCACCACAGATAACACCAGACCCACTGACATAACATCCACAATCGATGACACTACATCCACTGGCATAACATCAACAACCGACGACACCACTCCCACTGATATTACATCCACCACAGATAACACCACACCCACTGATATAACGTCCACCACAGATTACACCACACCCACTGACATAACATCCACAATCGATGACACTACATCCACTGGCATAACATCAACAACCGATGACATCACTCCCACTGATATTACATCCAACACAGATAACACCACACCCGCTGACATAATATCCACAATCGATGACACTACATCCACTAGCATAACATCAACAACCGACGACACAACACCCAGTGATATTACATCCACCACAGATAACACCACACCTACTGACATAACGTCCACCACAGATAACACCACACCCGCTGACATAACATCCACAATCGATGACACTACATCCACTGGCATAACATCAACAACCGACGACACCACTCCCACTGATATTACATCCACCACAGATAACACCACACCCACTGATATAACGTCCACCACAGATTACACCACACCCACTGACATAACATCCACAATCGATGACACTACATCCACTGGCATAACATCAACAACCGATGACATCACTCCCACTGATATTACATCCAACACAGATAACACCACACCCGCTGACATAATATCCACAATCGATGACACTACATCCACTAGCATAACATCAACAACCGACGACACCACTCCCACTGATATTACATCCACCACAGATAACACCACACCCACTGATATAACGTCCACCACAGATTACACCACACTCACTGACATAACATCCACAATCGATGACACTACATCCACTGGCATAACATCAACAATCGACGACACCACTACCACTGATATTACATCCACCACAGATAACACCACACCCGCTGATATTACATCCACAATCGATGACACTACATCCACTGGCATAACATCAACAACCGACGACACCACTCCCACTGATATTACATCCACCACAGATAACACCACACCTACTGACATAACGTCCACCACAGATAACACCACACCCGCTGACATAACATCCACAATCGATGACACTACATCCACTGGCATAACATCAACAACCGACGACACCACTCCCACTGATATTACATCCACCACAGATAACACCACACCCACTGATATAACGTCCACCACAGATTACACCACACTCACTGACATAACATCCACAATCGATGACACTACATCCACTGGTATAACATCAACAATCGACGACACCACTACCACTGATATTACATCCACCACAGATAACACCACACCCGCTGATATTACATCCACAATCGATGACACTACATCCACTGGCATAACATCAACAACCGACGACACCACTCCCACTGATATTACATCCACCACAGATAACACCACACCTACTGACATAACGTCCACCACAGATAACACCACACCCACTGACATAACATCCACAATCGATGACACTACATCCACTGGCATAACATCAACAATCGACGACACCACACCCACTGACATAACATCCACCACAGATAACACCACACCTACTGACATAACGTCCACCACAGATAACACCACACCCACTGACATAACATCCACAATCGATGACACTACATCCACTGGCATAACATCAACAACCGACGACACCACTCCCACTGATATTACATCCACCACAGATAACACCACACCTACTGACATAACGTCCACCACAGATTACACCACACCCACTGACATAACATCCACAATCGATGACACTACATCCACTGGCATAACATCAACAATCGACGACACCACACCCACTGACATAACATCCACTACAGATGACACCACACCCACTGACATAACATCCACCACAGATAACACAACACCCACTGACGTGACATCCACTACAGATAACACAACACCCACTGACGTGACATCCACTACAGATAACAATACACCTACTGACATAACATCCACTACAGATGATACTACATCAACTGGCATAACATCAACAACTGACGACACCACACCCACTGACATAACGTCCACCACAGAAAACACCACACCCACTGATATAACGTCCACAATCGATGACACTACATCCACTGGCATAACATCAACAACCGACGACACCACTCCCACTGATATTACATCCACCACAGATAACACCACACCTACTGACATAACGTCCACCACAGATAACACCACGCCCACTGACATGACATCCACTACAGATGACACTACATCCACTGGCATAACATCAACAACCGACGACACCACACCCACTGACATAACGTCCACCACAGATAACACCACACCCACTGATATAACGTCCACCACAGATTACACCACACCCACTGACATAACATCCACAATCGATGACACCACTCCCACTGATATTACATCCACCACAGATAACACCACACCCACTGACATAACATCCACAATCGATGACACTACATCCACTGGCATAACATCAACAATCGACGACACGACTCCCACTGATATTACATCAACCACAGATAACACCACACCCACTGACATAACATCCACAATCGATGACACTACATCCACTGGCATAACATCAACAACCGACGACACCACTCCCACTGATATTACATCCACCACAGATAACACCACACCTACTGACATAACGTCCACCACAGATAACACCACACCCACTGACATAACATCCACAATCGATGACACTACATCCACTGGCATAACATCAACAATCGACGACACCACACCCACTGACATAACATCCACTACAGATGACACTACCTCCACTGGCATAACATCAACAACCGACGACACCACATCCACTGACAAGACATCCACTACAGATGACACCACACCCACTGACATAACATCCACCACAGATAACACAACACCCACTGACGTGACATCCACTACAGATAACACCACACCAACTAACGATGCAGAGGAAGATCAAGAAGCCCTTACTACTGCCCAAATAATCATAATCACTTCATCTGTTGTCGGAGGTGTTATTTTAATTTCAATAGTTGGCTTTTCGTGTTATAATTTAGGCTTTAAGAGGGGACAACAAAGTATGTCATTTAGTTTTGTATGAACAATTAATTAATACTGGTTTAACTTTGAACGAACTTCTTATAAGCAAATTAAAAGATTGTATGCAGCGAATTAACGATTTAAAATAATTAAATTAGACACAATTACAAGCCGCATACAATCTTTAATTTTGAAAATTATTAACTGCAACAGTTTCTGTTTACTTAAATAGTAATCACCTATATTTTATCTTATATCTCTTCAACACAGTTAATATACAATTGTAAAAGGAGAGCCCGTACACCTATGAAAAATAGGCCCACAATTTTTTTCTCGAAATTATCGATGATTTTTTTGTTAATTTTGAAGAAAAATTAATCTACTTCCTTATTGCCAATCAGTTTTCATTTTTTCACCCGGGTTATTGAGTAATTAGATGTCATCTGATGCAATATTTGAGGTTATCATTATCTTTATATTAAATGCCTTAATAATTGAAGATATCTGTTTTTTAATGTAATTAAACACTGTCTATTGATTGGTAAATGATATAATTAAAATGAATTAATAAAAAAATATAATATTTTAGAATATTGTTTTGTTACTAAACTATTAGGTATCAAGTGGGCCCAAAATTAAAAATTCTCCTTTTTATTAAAAAGGAGACGTTATTTTTTATTATGATATTTATTTTATACTAACTTTAGACAATTTAATTTATTAGTGTAATCATCTCAAAAATACGAATTAAAATAACTTTTTTTTACAAAAATGTGTCTTATTCTTGTTCTACGTACGTAATTTAACTTTTTGTGATAAAAAAAAAATATAAACAAACTTTACGACCTTTGTAATTAATAGTTGCTATTTTTGAGCAAAAAAACAGGGTCACTCGGTCCAGTGGGTGTCGAACCAAATGCAACTAAAGGCCTGACAACCTTGACCGAGCGACACCGTGTTTCATTGATAAAAGTATTCATCTATCTCTGAGTATATGTAGTAAAGGGATTTTATAGTGCCATTGGGGGAATCCCTAATTATTATTTGTTTTGTAATATGTATTATGTATTCATATAATAGCTCGGTATGTTACAACACTTCGCCTGATGTAAAGCCAGAGTAGTACCGCACCGAGAGGAGCGGACAACTGTTATCACAGTGAAATGTTGGTACTCAATAATAGTCTCCGTTATGCTAACTTTTGAAGACGAGGACAGACAAACAAACTTTTACACTTATAACATTAGTATAGATTATACTAAAACAAAAGTTATTATAATAATTTAATTTATAGACATTAAAACAAAGGACAAAACATTGTTATTTAATTATAAATACGGAAGCAATGAAGAATATAATTTAGATATAGTAATAACAAATAATTTATATAAAAACACGTAGTACCTAATTATATTATTACAAGATGTCCCTTTATTCACACGCGAATTTGTGGTTTAGTAACATTATAATTGAGATCTACACCAGCCCTGGCCAGCCAACTGGTTTCGCGGGCCATTCTGTCAAGTTTCCATCGCGCGGGCCACTTCAGGTAAAAATGCATTACAAACACTAAATCAATAAAACTTTGCTATTATACTTTGAATCAATGTAATTTGTTTTCAATTTCAAAACATTTATTCTGTTTGATAATGGCGCTAATATGTACAAAAATGTCGAGTGAAAGCTCGGGTAAGTTAGATTCTATACATACATTCTATTCTATCAGTGGAAACTGTTAATTATTCCAATGTCTATATGAACTTTCTGTTGTAGGTTTTCCAAATAAATAAATAAAGAATAGTGGAACCTCGCTGATGTCGCTTCCAAACAACTAAACTGTAGACGCGGCGGTCACAAGTCCGCCCAATCTTTATCTTTGCAGAAAACGACAACACACAAATCCTGAAACATAATATGGACCAATCTACCAAAGTAACCAAGCCACCATCTCTTATATGCGGCTACATTCAATCAGATACCGAAGGGCGACTATACCTCTTCGCGGCTGTTACACTTGAAAGTGGTGATCCTATCCCAAGACCGCAAACTGGCCTAATAACCAGCATCACTGTCTGTTTACCACTATATGTGTTTACCACTAATCCTCCTTCTTTTTCCTTTTACAGCCTCTGAATAACCAAAGTACATTAAACATTGGTACCGACCAGAATTTAGAAGATTCGAACACGAGTCTCTCGAGAACTTACATTTATCACACACAGAAAAGTTAAATATATAACTATGTAATATGAGTACCTATAAATAAAAAGGAACGTTAAGTCTTCTAGGCCACGGCGACACGTCAGAAGCTTGAAGGAAGTGACAATTGGTTCAGTAAACAAAAATAATAACATCACGTACGCTATACCTGCGCGCTTGAAGCTGAGGACCATTGTCATGAAGACCTTGACGTGTCTACTGGGACAGTTAATAAGCCTGACTCATGTTTATTACGCAACATTATGGGAATTTCAAATTAGACATTATCTTGAGTCTATTTAAGAGTGGTAGGTAGACTGATGATGGCTATAGCCCATTGGTATAGCATCCTGGTGTAGAACCCTGTGGAGTGTAGCACTTGTGAAGTGTACATTCGTTTCATGAAGCCAACATAGTGGAGGCGACTGTTGCTTACAGACATTGCTCGGTGATAGCAGATGTCAGAATCAAATCTAAGTGCATAATTTACTCAGTCTCTCCTGAAACGAAATTTTATCGCAAGACTTTAATGTAACACTTGATGAGGCCATAGGAAACTGATCGCAAATACGTAATCCTAAACAATAGATTAAAATCACCTTGTAGATATTGTACTATATTACATTTTATTTTCATTGCAAATAACACAATGTAGGTAGTTAATACATAAACATTTCCCTTTTTTATATAAAATTTGGGTAATAGAGGTAGTACCCGACTTCGTACCCGAGAAGAAAACAATTTTTATTAACCATGATACAAGTTGAATGCATTACCATATTTTATTGTATAATAATAAATTTAATCCACCCGAATGATATTGTCCCAATATTAAATAAATAATCTAATATATTTAATGTTTAAATTAAAGCCAAATTAGAACACCGCAAAATGAAGATTCATTAAAACATAAAAGAATTAGACGAATTTCAGTTTTCCTTATCATCTACAGAAACAACAAAATATGACTTAAAATCCATAATGAAAGACTTTAATTGCCGTTTAATTATCGCTTAAGAAACGAACATCAAAGGAATAATATTTAAAAGAAATGGGAACGTCTTCTTTATGAAAACCAACAGTGGACAAAAGAAATTAGGGACATTCTGAAAACAAAGTTAAAAGGCCGCAGAATAAGAGGTACTCCTGATCGCGAAACAAAAAATAATTGTAAAAGGAAATGGAATTAAAACCATGAAAGATGGTTGTTTATAAGTTTCCAAGATAATTGGTCACGAAAGAAAGAAAACAAAACATAATGAATATGCCGCCACAAAAACACTTCTAAACTTCTTAATTAACAGTCCACTTAAAATGCTTTATTTTTACTTTAGTGCTTTTATATCTTATTTGTTGACTTCATTCTTAAATTATATTTCGCCTCTGCTCGTTCTGCAGATAAACAATTCTTTACTTAATTTCCATTATATAGGGAATCATTATTTATTATTATGTGCCTTCGTTTAACACTAAAAATCAAAAAATGTACAAATAGCTGCAATAAACAAAACAACCAAAAATCTGACGACAACATTCCTTATTTTTCATTGTTTATACAGGCAATTTATCGTCAGGAAAAAGCTGAACAACCTCTTATAAAAACGCAATTTTCGTGCCCCTAATATGAGCGAAATTGTTTTCGCTCACGATGATATTAACGCCTCAGATAAAGTCGTTTCGAAGACCTAACGCAATATATCTTACTTTTTTCAAAGCCGAAAGTTTTAGGGTGTTTTTGTTATTTTACAATGGCGCCCACTTTCTTTTTTACTATTAAAAAATAATTATTTATTAGTTTTGATAATAGAGACTTATAAGAATGCAAATATTTCTATTTGATAATAATACTAATAACGATAATTTTAAATTACTTACTCAGGTACATTTATTGTGCTCTACAAACTAACCAATCTAAACTTTTTGAGTTATAAGCAAAATTAGTTCTATTGTCATGATCGCACAACTATGAAGAAGGTAATTAAAATAACGCATTCATACCAAATGAGGAAACAGAATCGTACGCAATTACATCGCATACATCAGGCCTCATCGACAGCGCACCTGAATGCATCCGACGTAATTAATTCCAGAGAGGCGATGCTCTCATTTCTATTGTTCTCGTCGTGGCTCCATTTTTGTTCGGATCACTATACGAACTATGACTTCAATTAGGAATTACAATAGACACGTTTAAATTCAAGCACTGCGACGCTGGGCTGCAGTGGCTTAAAGTAAAGAAAGTAAAGTCGATGAATTTGCTAATTTAGCCATTCAGCTGCATTTTATGCTTTTTTTGTCGAGTCAGCGTTTTTAGAATTCAGGATTTAGTATTCTGATTTCTCTGAATTTTAATTTACATTTTATCCTTCTTCGTATACTTCTCATGCAAATTATATTTATTTATTATTAATTTAATAAAAACATAGTATTTAGATCACCTAATTGCAAGCTAAATTACTAAATGTGTTGAATTACTATGTCTATATTACATGTGTTAACACAAATAGTTTGATTTTATTTTTTATTGATCTGTGTAAACTTTTTTTAATAATAAAAAATCTCGTTTTTTGTACTTTCATAATATTTGTTTAAAGTTTATTTGTACCGCTATGCCGGCTTGAGGGGACGAATTTTCCGATAAAATTAGGAAAGACCTTACACACGCCTCTGCATTAGAGATTTATGAATATTATACATACGAGTATAACCATAATACGCTTATTAGCAATCGAACCTTGTAGCACTCCATTATCCTTGTATCCTTTATAAGGTTCCTTAAATATAATCATTTAAATTCGTCTTCCTATAGGAAATGAAATATTTTTACTTATTATAGATTTTTAATTCGCTATTTAATAATTAAATTATAAAATAAGTATATAATTTGATTCGATCAGGAATCGAATCAGGGACCTCTTAACCACTCGAATTAATTAAGTAATTATGATACATATAAAAAGTTAATAATTTAATTCCGCAATTTTCATAATTTTTCGATCGATTAACAATTACAGATTTCCTCGCATTAAAGTTTTTCTTCTTTCAATTTAGGCAGCAATCATCATTATGTCTCCTTCGAATAAAGCTCAAAATTGATTGCAATCGAAAACAGATACGACAATAACTATTTTTCAATATATGCCTTACTTCACATTGAAATTACAACTTTAGTTCTTACAGAGTAAGGTTTTAAATTAAATGAAAATAGATCAGGTAGTAAAGTCTATTACGTCATTATTTTTATCATTACATTTCTTCAAATGAAAGTATATGTAATCATAATTAAACAATGTAAATAATGGATTAAATTGCAATAATAGCGTTGGTTGCGAACATTGGTAAAAACCTGAGCGATGCTTGATGCTGTTTGATCTTGAAAATATAATATAAGAAGCCGCATTGTTAAAGGTTTACACCAAAAGCGAATTGTTTCTTGAGAGAAGTGGTGTGTTTTTATTATTCTGTAATAATGATTTATTTGGTAAGTTTCAATAATTAAAATTATTAAAATATAATAGTGATGTTTAACGAAATTAGAAAAAAAAGAGTGAATGTGACTCATTATTGAGTTTATTTGATTTAATCCGATTACGTCTCAAAAGCTTCGCACCCATTGCGGTTGATTTAAAATAAAATGTTTTTACTTAATTTTTTTTTTAATCAGTAATATTTTAATTAAAGAGTGGTAGGCAGACTGATGATGGTTATTTGTCCAGTCTTTCACCCTGGGGTAGTACCACCACTTTCGAATGTAACACTCGTGAAGTGACCTTGTCGCGTTTCGGGAATAGTTTGAAAGTAGCCAGGTATAAAAGAGGGGTGTGCACTGTCAATCTAGATCGTACATGCTCGTCTCCTCAAGCCGGCATAGTGGAGGCGACTGCTGCCCGTAGAGACTTCTCTGTAGTAGCAGTTGTTTCCATTCATGGACCGCACTCTAGCTTTACATCAGGCGGAGTGTTGTCACATGCCGAGTTACAATTAAAAAAAAAAGAAACATAATATAATTTATAGTGAATTAAATTTTTATTTTATACGCATCTTATTGTAATTTATTCTTGAGTACCTACTTTTAAAAAATACATAAAAGGTGCAAAGTGCAGTAAACTTAAACAGGTTATCAAGGGCTTTGTGCTTTTAAGATCGAATACCCATCTGTATTCATTTTAAACTTAATAAAAAATAATTTATTTCACTTTTCATTAAACTTTTAAACGTTTAGCTACAAACATTAAAAAAACGCCCATAAGAACCGATATTCTTTCAAAATCAGTAGGTAGGTACCTATCTGTCTACTTTTTTTCTGTTTATTTTTCATTGTAATTCTTTTTTAAAAAGGCTTTTATTTTATAATATTTCTCTAAAAGGAGGTCTTGTATATCTTTAATATTTAAACATGTAATTAAGACTTATTCGAAATTAATTTAACAATAAATTAACACAAATAATCGAAACTTTTTATTATTATTTTTTTAACCATAACTTCAAAACACTAAATAATATTTATTGTAAACTATAATTATTTAGGAGTAAATGACTATATTATTATTATTATTGTGATATATTCCTAATTACTTATTAATTTTCCTCAAAACAGATGTCGTAACGTTCAAAAGAACCGGCAAATTAGAATTAAGTACTAGGTAGTAGTAGAATGATAATCTTATCAGATAAATAAATAAACCGCGGAAAGGAATGTCGGTAAATCAAATATATGCCTATTTGTCCAATTTAAAAATAATATAATAACTACTTAATCGGTAGAAATGGCAACCTTTTTAATATCTTATTTATAATATCTATGTTTAATAATGGTAGACGGACTGATGATGTTTATTAGCGAATTCCGTCGTCCGGCGTAGAGGTGACTTTATCGCGTTTCGGTATCAGTTTGGAAGTAGAGAGAAGTGTGCACTGTCAACCTGGATGGTGCCGATTATACCGCAAATCCAGGCGACTGCAGCCTGTAGAAATTTCTCTGTAGTAGGTACTTAGCAGTTGTTTTCGTTCATAGACCGCACTCTAGCTAAAATCAGCCGAAGCGTTGTCATATACCGAGTTACATACAATAAATAAATTAATTAATTTTAAAAAATTGTAACTATAATAATACAAAAACATAAGACTTTTGGGAAAACGTTCTCCTATACTTTTTAACTCTAAATAGATTTGAGAATTACACCCCTGGATCTATTTATTAAAAATTGGCATTTGCACATTTCTAAAACACCAAGACAAATAAAAATGGTTAGGTATTAGACGAAATATTAATAAAAATTATAATGAAATAATTGTCCTTTATTTCTATTTTTGTGCCCACGTGTTATCTAAGTCTCTTAACAAAATAATGTACTAAAATAATATCTTAATTTTTCAACATTTTATTTTAATTACATGAACACATAATAACGTCAAATATTGCATCAGAAAAAGTCGAATTAAAATTGATTGGTGATAAGGAATGTAGATTTATTTTCCTACAAAAAGAACTAAAAATCATCAATCAGCCCATTTCTTTTAGGCGAATGGGGATTCTCCCTTAAATAAGTTATTATGTAATAAAAAGAAATGATCAGCAATTTGCATTTTTGATAAATTATACTAAATTATTGCAGAAATTAATACTAATATCCTGCATGGTTGCAATAGCAGCAACACAACGCCTTGAAGAAGTCAATCATGATGTCCATGAGCCATCATCACGCAGAAGTGGTGGAGGTTACGGCCTTCTAAGACCAGGTTACCAAGGTAACGCTGGTTATGGTGGCTACCAAGGAGGCTACAATAGTGGTTATAATGGTTACCAAGGGGGATACGGTGGATATCCAGGTGGAAGTTATACGGGAGCATACTATGGTGGTTATCCAGGCGGTGGTGGATATAATGGTTTGCATTATTTTTTTATTTATTACTATTATTTTATTGAGCACTTATGAGTACACCTAAGTATAGATAATTATGAATTATCAAATTATAATGACAATTTAATAGAAAAAAGTTGGAAGCCGACTCCGATGGAAAAGAATAGAAGAATTTCGACACGAACAATTGCAGAGTAGTTTCGGTTTCTATTCTATTCTAGTTAAAATTAAGTGTATAAAATAACCGATAATAATTATAAATGTTGCGTAGGTGGATATGGTGGTTATCCCGGCGGTGTTGGTTATTATAATGGTTTGTATTGTTTTTTGTTATTATTTCTTAATTTACATTTCAATGAGATGATTATTAATGTTACGTAGGTGGATTTGGAGGTTATCCCGGTGGGTATGGTGGATATCCAGGCTCTGGAGGCTACCATGGTGGAGCAGGATACCCAGGCTATGGTGGTAAGATGTCTACCTTATAATGAAGAGAGAAGCGGGCGTATATCTATTAGAGACTTGTGGACAACCTTAAAAATTAGCTAATCTCCTTCTATTCAATCATCACAAAACCGTCGAGTCGAGTCAAACGTATTTTCAGTATAATTGTGAAATATTTACTAATACTTTTAATATCGCTTGGCCACACTTACACATGCTCACGAACGCCGTTTTATTTTCTACGCTTTATCATTTGAAGAAACACAAGTTTTAAGAAAATATTTCTACTTCCGACAGCTGCCCGCCAAAACTCTATATCTGTGTTAAATATTAGGTAAACATTATTTGAATCTAATTTACAATTAAACCTAGTTTATTTGTTCTCAGGTTACCGACCCGGTTATAGGCCTGGATATGACCGCCCTGGATACAATCCCGGATCTAATTTTGGATACCATCGCCCCGGGTATAGACCTGGATATGACGGTTTCCAAAGCAGACCCGGATACCCTGGTTCACAAGGGAATTACTTCGGTGGTTACGGAGACGGTTACAACGATAACTTCAGACTGATTGGTAGAAAAGTTGCAGAAACTGAGTCGACAGCGAAAATCGATAAGAAAGTTTAATTTTATTTATTAAATGCTATTTTTATTTGTTATAAATAAAATAAAAAAAGATATATTTGGTGTTTTTTTTTTAATTTTACTAAAATGAAAATGTGAAGAACCGTTTAGTTTACAAATATTTATTTTATTCATTTCACTATTTTTCTTTTGTTTCTTCTTCCTGCTTGCTTTTAAACCCTCGGCTCGTGCCACATGTGAAGACAACAGAACAGAGGGATGAGTGGCGATTTTAATTTACACACTTACCACGTAAATTGAGAACTTTCCGCCAATGAAACAATATTATTTTGACCGAGGTAAAATAAAATTAAAAATCAAAAGATCCGAATGATTTTACTTGAAGAGCGATTGATTAAACATAAGATCAGTGATCACAGCCGTATTGCATATTAACCATCAATCTATCCTCATCAAAACCAGGTCTTATTTTTAATACAACTTAGTTTTACAAGACAACAACAAATACCCGTCCTGGGGTAGTACCACCACTTTCGAATGTAACACCCGTGAAGTGACCTTGTCGCGTTTCGGTAATAGTTTGAAAGTAGCCAGGTATGACGAGAGGAGTGTGCACTATCAATCTAAGATAGTACATGCTCGTCTCCTCAAACCGGCTCAAGGCGACACACACAGGTTTCTCCGTAGTAGCAGTTGTTTTCATTCATGGACCGCACTCTAGCTTTACATCAGGCGGAGTGTTGTCACATGCCGAGCTACAATAAAATAAAAAAAAACAATAAAATTACATAATGCCAACTTGCATATTGTGACAGACTGATTGCAAATATAATTATTTATTAATATTTCCTCTTGACATAATAATCTCTTATGCAACTTCGCCTTGATGATGGCGATAAAGGACCTTCCCTTCAATCATAAGCATTTATAATAACTAAGCTTTATTATTAAATTATAATGAAAATTGAATAAAAAAGAAATATTAAAAGAAAATCTAATTACTCGAAATTTAAGTAAATTTAAATAAAAACAATTATAATATTTTTGATACAATTTATTATTAATATAAATACATAAAAAAACTATAGGATAAAATTCATTCAATCATTTTAAACAAAAGGCCCGTGATCCATACAGCCACATCGGTGGAAAAAAGAAGTGTTATATATATTTTTTTTTTATGAACCTCCACTAAACCACTCAGAAGTCATTGAATTAAAGAAAGATGCGGCGTTAGACCTTGCAGAAGCTAAATTAATTGGTAATGAGCTGGTCATCAAATCTGTTATTTCTGATCTCGCTGATCTACTTGGACTTGCGGTAGGTGGCTTCTTCTTCTGAAAAAAGAAAAACATACAAAAACCTCTGTGGAGCAGTGGTTAAAGACGCCCCAATCTGCTTTCGTAAATCCCAAGTTCGATTCTCAGTCAAAACAAATACCTATATTAATTCTTTGTTAACAGTAATGGATACTTGGGTATTATATGTTTGTTGCCCTGATACCCACAGTACAGGGTGTCCTAGTTTGAAATCAAGGCATAAAATATATATACGATAAAATATGTACATTGTACATATATAGCACATTCTGTCTTGACACAGTCACTATTCGGTATCAAACGTGACGCGTCTATGACGGTACGCCTTAATGGATAGGTACAACATTAAACATTAGTTTACATTAGAAACGTCACTATGGTACTATTTAAAAGTTATTAAAAAATCTAATAAAAGTTGAGCAGAAAACAAAATTCTATAACACACATATTTAAAATAAAGCATATTTAATTACAAATAAATAAAAAAACGTGCTATTAATAATAAATGATCAGCTGTTAATCAAAAAGTTATTTGATATACTATAATTATGTTTGGTAAATAATCTAGTTTTTTTTTTCACACTCTTCAGGTACAAGACTTACATGAATAGTTTAAAGGTCGCAATTTGTGCTGAAGAAATAAAGAAAATTAAAACATTATTACGTACTATTTAACCTAAGAAAGTAATATGTCAGAATTACAATTGTTATTTTTAAAAAGTACTTTTTCCTTAATCTATTACCCGCAAAAGGTTAAAACGCGACGCCTCTGTTTCCATAGATAAATGTCAGTCACTTCATGCCGCTCTAGTGCGGTTTGTGCTTAACCCTAAGCTGCAAGTAGGAGTTTGATGCCAAAGCTGGCAAAATATTATTGTGGTCCGGGATTTACCAGACTACAACTAGAGTGTAACAGAGACATTTGCTACAATAGACAAATTACTACAGGCAACAGTTACCGCGGCTATGTCGAGTATACACAGTATATAGAGTATACATTATTATTTTCTAGCTGACCCCTAATTCCACAATGAAGTAGATTTAAAACTATTTTCGGAAATATGATTTGCTATTGGCTATCAAAACTAGTAGAAAACATTGACAGTTCCAGTGTCGGATGCGTTTTTGTAGAATCGTGTACCTACCCTCAATAACATCAATTAGCGGAAGTTACATGTTTTAAAAAGATTTTTTGGTTATGAATTTCGACAAAGTAACGCCTAATCATAGTAGAAGAGTGATAAAAATTAATACGCTTTGAGTCTACTCCATTCGAAAATTATCTTGTCGAAAACGCCAAACTACATAAATAATATTAAAATACTTACAGTTTTTTCGACTTTCTTATGTAAATTAACAGGCGCAATAGCCGGTAACAGTGAAAACCATTGGCTGCTGTCAGTCGAAGCCATTGTTAATAAATGTGGTGTTTTGTCAGCACTTCCACCAGATGTGATCGGTTTATTGCCGAGAATACCATTTAATTGGCCATGGTGAAGGATTAGGCTACCTAATAATGTCTGAGAAAGAAAATGTATATTTTAAACTTTAATTTTAATATAACTTGAAGAAACCGCCTGAACATATTTTGGCACGAACTTATACAATCACCGATATCATAATTGTGAAGATATCAATGTTAAACACAGTGATTAGAAAATTATTATTTTATGCCACATGACCAGGGTACATGATCATCAGTCAACCCGGGACTTATAACCACTCGGCCATAAGTTTTGACAAATGTAAACTCTCTCTCACCTGAACTCTTTGTACAGATCTCTTCAAATTAGTTTGTATGCACGGATAAAAAACATCATAATCGAAAGGATCAATTTTCTGTCTCAAAAACTCGCACATCTCATGTGAAAACTCCATAGTTTTTTTATTCTCTCTCGGTACAAGCAACATTGTTAAATGTCTCACATCCATTAACAATTGAAGCGCACACCTCTGATTTATATCTGTCTCGTTCTCTCTTATGACTTTGTTGTAATGTGCGAAAGTGATATCAGTTACTCTTTCTAGGAATAATGAATGAACTTCCGTAGGCAATGTATGAGGTACGACTTCATCTAAAATCCTACTAATTGAGTATAAATATTCTTGTAGTTTCAAGGAGGGCCCTGAAGGAACTTTTATTATTGATTCAATTACTTTTCCTTCGTCGTCTTTTTCTGATATTTTTATTATATCCCATTGCTATAAAAATACAGATTATTTATTATTTTATTTTATATACAATTAATTGATATATTACAAATAAAGAATTATAAATGTAGAATTGAAAACACTAAATATTGGTGCCTTTTCAAACGGAAACCGCACTTTCAGACAGTTCGCGGCGTATAGTGCGGTTTAATACTTAACCATTTTGACTTATTTTTCTAAATAATTTCCTCCATTTTCGAAAAAACTTTTACGTGTTTTATTTTAACTTGTTACACCCCGTAACGTAAGTACCCCGTGTTCTAATCTCACAAACCCAGCCAGTACCATTTGAACCTTTCTCATATGTACTTTGGTCATTTAGTACCTTAACGATATAGGTATTATATCATACTAACCATCATCATATAATCTATGTTAGCTTCCAGAGTAAACTGTTGCGGCAATCCTTTAGTCAAACCGTTAATTTCAACCAAAACTAAATCAATCCACTTATTCCAGCACAAAACACAATTAGACTTCAACATAGAGCACAAAGAAATGTAGCGTTTATTAAAATCATCATTATTATTCCCTTCATAAATCAGACATCTCCTTAAACTTGGTATTAAATGTGTGAACGCTTGTATCAGCCTAGCGTTATAAATGGCATTTGTTTTTTCTTCCAGATTATTCGAATTTAATTTCGGATCATGTAGACAATCTTTTATGTATTGTAACATGCTGAAAAAATTAATAAGTTTAATTATTTGGTTACGAATGCTTTAAAATAAATTATTGTGGTTAGTGTCGTAGTAGAGTGGTTATTTGTCCAGTACTACCACTTTCAAATGTAACGTTGTCGTGTTTCGGGAATAGTTTGAAAGTAGCTAGGTATAACGAGAGAAGTGTGCACTGTCAATCTGGATGGTACATGCTCGTCTCTTCAAGGTGGCATGCTGCTGCCTCAAAGATTTCTTTGTAGTAGCAGTTGTATCCATTCATGGAACGCACTCTAGCTTTACATCAGGCAGAGTGTTGTCACATGCCGAGCTACGATAAAATAAATAAATAAATAAACAGATTCTAAGGCTTTACTCTTAGGTACCACTTTCCAACTACAAAACAGTGGTTGTAATGTAGTTGAACTGTCGACCGTATTGACCACTCTTGTGGTGATGTGGGCTGGAAGTGGTATGTGTGAGAAGAAGTCCGTCTGAGCGCTATCACATTCCATAATAATGTAGTAACTCTTAACCACTTTTTGTGGTTCTATTGTAGATGGAAAGTGGTAGGGTGTAGGTTAAGCTTAATATAGCAAAAATACAATATGAGGACATAACGAGTAGCGTGAACCGGCATAGGGGAGGCGACTGTTGTCAGCAGAAATTTCTCTAAGCACACACTCTAGCTTAACTTAAAAGAAAACTCACTTCAAAACGTTCTGCTCCGTAATATCACGGAAATAAGTTTGAATTTCAAACTTATCAACAAACAATTGTTTTAATTCATCTTCATCGTCGAAATTGAACAAAATCACATCTCTACTTGTCCCAGTTTTCTTTCTGTATAAATACACAGATAAATCTTCCAATAACTTTTGCAGTTCATTATCTAAATTATGGCATAGTTTTTCTAGACTTGGTGTGAAGCCTCGATCTTGAAGCCACATACCTATAAATCAAAATAAAACTTAAAATCATTTTTTAAATTGTAGCTTGACATATATTATAACAACACTCCGTTTGATGTAAAGCTAGAGTGCAGTTCATGAACGGAAACAACTGCTACTACAGAGACATCTCTAAGGGCAGCAGTCGCCTCCGCTATACCCGCCTGAGGAGTATGCACCATCTAAATTGACAATGCACACTCCTCTCGCTATACTGCTGCTCCCGAAATGTGATAAGTTCACTTCACGTGTGTAACATTCGAAACCACTCCTTTAATAACCTACCATTCTTAATAGTGCCTATAGAGTGCTAGCAATTCAGGGTACATAGAGTTATATTACGAGAGGAGGTCTCTTTAGGCCGGCATAGCGGAGGCGATTCCTGCCTGTAGAAATTAATCTGTAGTAGCAGTTGTTTCCGTTCATGTACCGCATTCTGGCTTTACATCAGGCGGAGTGTTGCCATATGCCGAGCTACAATGAAAAATAAAAACTTATATTTACCTTTCATAAGTGAAGTCATAACACCAAAAACATCATTCTGAGTCTCAATCACAGTTTCACCAATCAAATCCTTCCAAACAAACCAATTTATATCAGCCTCTTTCTCCAAACAACTTTCAGAAGACACCCGCTTTAAATCTGATAATATTTGCGTTTTAAATTCTGCCAATATAGTCGCCCATCTGTTCTTTATTATTTCTTTGACACGGTTCGTTAATAATGGTTGGAAGTATTGGCACCAAACATGCTCTTCTGACATGTCAAGCGAAGAACAAATTGTAGACCAATTTTCTGGTGTTTCTAAAATTAAAATACATAAATATATATATTGGCATATTTAAATGCACAGTTGGCATCTTAATTATTAATATTTAAAAAAATAAATATTAATTTTTTTTTTATTATTCTTACTTTTACAGCATTGCAACAAATTGCCATTGTCAAAGTAAACATAATATTCAAAATGTTTCCTAAACAAAAAAGCGTTCTCTACTTTAGGTAGTCCAATTGGCCTTGGAATCAAATGCTATCCTGTATCAAATATAATTTAAAATATCTCACCAATCTTGAAAGCCTCTTCTCGTATCTCATGTAAAACCTTAACTCTAGTAATATTACTGAGAAGTGATTGAACATTCGAATCAATGTACGATTTCACCCACACACTCCATTTCTTAACACAACTAGCGACATCTCTCTTAGACAATTCCTCAATCTCTTTATTTGCTGTTAATCTAGGAATTATAAAGTTAATTAAAACTGAAAGTATCTGTACTATAGTTTGTTTTATTATAGCTCGGAACCGATGGTCCATGAGTGGTAGGCAGACTGATGATGGTTATTTGTCCAGTCTGCCGTCCTGGGGTAGTACCACCACTTTCGAATGTAACACCCGTGAAGTGACCTTGTCGCGTTTCGGGAATAGTTTGAAAGTAGCCAGGTATAACGAGAGGAGTGTGCACTTCAATCTAGACGGTACATTCTCGTCTCCTCAAGCCGGCATAGTGGAGGTGACTACTGCCCACACAGGTTTCTCTCTGTAGTAGCAGTTGTTTCTATTCATGGACCGCACTCTAGCTTTACATCAGGCGGAGTGTTGTCACATGCAGAGCTACAATAAAAAAAACAATGAACTGAAACAAACAACTGCTACCATAGAGAAATTTCTGCAGACAGCAATCTCCTCTGGTATTATGGGTTGAGGAGACGAAAGTGCACCATCCAGGTTGACAATGCATACTCCTCTCGTTATAACATGGTTACATACAGATTTAGTGAGGTTTGAACACAGGTCTCATCAAGTCCACGCGTCTTACTGCTATACCACGGCCACTCAATAGACTTGAAAGTGGTGGTACTACCATTATCAGTCTACCTCCCTAGTACTTATTTGATTAAACTCAATATTAAATAAAATCTTACCTATAATTAGCTATAACTGAAGGCAACAACTTCAAAGCCACAGGATCATTAAAGTTAACTAATTCAATTAATGGTTCAGAATCTTTCTTAAATAACTCTTTCAGTTTCTCAAGTACTGCACCACCATTTTGTCCTGGAATTTTAATAATAATTAAAACATATTTTTACATATGTGCACTGTCAATCTAAGATGGTACATGCTCCTCTCCTCAAGCCGGCATAGTGGAGGCGACTGCTACCCGCACAGGTTTCTCTGTAGTAGCAGTTGTTTCCATTCATGGACCGCACTCTAGCTTTACTTCAGGCGGAGTGTTGTCATATGCCGAGCTACATTTAAAAAAAAAATCTGTACTGTCTTGATACAGTCAAGTTTATTGACAGATAACTGAATACTGTTTTTTTTTGTGTTTTTTTTTCTACACAGACAAATAACTGAAATGCGTAGTGTGATGCAAAGCCTTCGGAATCACATGTATGCAATTTCCAATCAATAATAATAACAAAATAATATTATAAAATATTTTTATTTATTGTTTTAATTTAAGACTATTTTTTTAAATCCTCGTGCTAAACCAGTGCTTATTACATAGATATTCAGTCAGAATTTAGCGGATTTAAACACAGGTCTCATCAATCGTGACATCCATACTCCACCGTTAGACCACGGCCGCTCAACTCAAGTATTAGATACATGTAAAACTCACCAATAAAACAAGCATAAACCAACCGCATTGTCTCCAGAACAACCTTAACACTATTAACAATTTTCTCCTTAATTTGCAACTTAACATCATTTCCAATTATATGGGTAAAATCAAAATGCAATGTGTTCTTTAAACTATTATTACTGTGAAGTCCGATAAGAGTATTTAAGAGTTCCACCATGTTTTTTGAATCTAATATGTATAGGCTAATTAATGATGAACATGCTACCTGAAAAAATAAATTGCAGACTTTGTGTGGTGTAAAAAAGAACCCTGTCAACATGACCGTGCACTCAAGTCAGTATAGCGGAGGTAACAGCTGTCTAAAGATATTTCTTTATAATAGCAGTTACCTTTAGCTTAACAAGTTGAAAATTAAAAAAAAATATATAAGTACATTTACACCTATACGAATCTGCACCTATACTAACCTAAGTCAATTTAACTATAATGCCTGTCACACACACTAATAAAAAATTATACACACCTCAGTATTAATATTAATATCTTGCAATCTTTGCTCACAAACACTAACTATAGTGTGGTTAAAATTACATATTGAATTCCACTGTTGTTCAATTAATTTCTTTAATGATAGCATGTTACCTTTCACTGTTTTTCCCCCAATTAATAATTGCAAACCTGTAAAAAAATATCTTATTGTTGCTCAAACATTTATGTGCATAAATGTTATATATATTTACTTATTTATCTACCTCTCTTTAGACATAGTGTCACATGTATAGATCTATAAACATTGGTAGATTATCCTTTAGGAAAACTAGGCAAGGGATTGTGGGTGACAAGGTGAAGTGACCTTGTCGCATTTCGGGAATAGTTTGAAAGTAGCCAGGTATAAGAAGAGTGCACTGTCAATCTAGATGGTATGAGCAATGAGCATGTCTCCTCAAGTCGGCATAGTGGAGGTGAATGTTGTCCGCACAGGTTTTTCTGCAGTAGCAGTTGTTTCCATTCATGGACCGCACTCAAGCTTTACATCAGGCGGAGTGTTGTCACATGCCGAGCTATAATAAAAAGAAATGAGGGAAGCGAGGGAGTTGTGTCATAATCGTGGTGTTCCATTGTTTCCGCCTAAGAACCCTAAGCTTTCTTTTATACATGAAATAATTTTACCAGTATTAATATGTCTTGCCAAAACAAACAGTTGTGTTGCTTTAATGAAATCCTGTGATTCTATACAAGTCCATATTTTTTCAGGAATTTCCATTAAAAGTTTCACTTGCAATGATATTGACTGAACACTGCTGTTACTTTGATAGCTGAAAATAATTAAATACTGTTACTCGCAACTTTGTATGCTCATGTTAAGTATTATGGACTTAGTGTTCCTATTTCATCCCTGGGGAACCCCTGTTTTTTCTTTTTTTTTTTTATTGTAGCTCGACATGTGACAACACTCCGCCTGATGTAAAGCTAGAGTGCGGTCCATGAATGGAAACAACTGCTTTTTTCACCTACCCAAAATCAAAATTCTCTAACCTTTCTCAATAAACAGGTAATGTAATACAAAGAATTATATATATCCCAAACCTATTCTAGCCAAAAATATAAACATCAACATCCATTAAACTGTTTGAACAAGATTGGGAGACAAACAAACATTTATTACCCCTATCTCTAAGGAGAATTATATTATAATGAATTCATAATGTGTTAGTATCCTTCAAATATCCTAAACCAAATAAATACACATTACTTACCTAGAAATCTGAACAGGTTTTTCATTTATTTTAAATCCAACTAAATGTGTGTCATGCAAATTTCTACATGCCGATATCATTTCTTTAATGTGGTTCAGTGTACTTGATGTGGTTTCCTTCATATCTTCAATTGTATCGGCTGCATGGATTAGATCTCTATATCTTTCCCTTAAAAATATACATTTAAGTTATACACATAAGTTTTAAGTTTTAATCATACAATTTGTGGAAATGCCTACTTACCCCACCATAGCTCTTAATTCTCCTCGTTTCCGTTCAATTTCTTGCTGTAATTTCACTTGAACTTGATCTATATCACTGATAAAGTGTGTTTGAAAAAGTTGATCAGGAACTATGTCCAGCAAATTTTGCTGAGCCATCTTGCCAGTTGTGCCTTTGTATAGACTATAGTGGTTACTCGTTAACAACTTTTCATACCCCAAATATTTGTTGATATAATTTATATCATGCACAGACTAATCATGTATTTCATTTCAATTATTATCACTGCCGTGGTGGAATCTCCAAGAAATTCCGGCGTCTATGGTTAATAAATATGACATATGACAATAATGCCAACAGATGACATTATTGACATTTGGATGCATAGACAAGATAGAGTTTGGAGCCGGCTGCGTCCCCATCATTTTGTATCAATCTCTCTTTCGAGGAACATAATACTCTCTAACTCTTGCTAAAGTATTATGTTCCTAGGTATGAATGGCCAAGTACTTTATACTAGGTAGGTATATCTGTAATCACAGGCGAAAAACGTAGAGGGAAAAAACTGATTATTGTCTTATTAAAACCGCCACACACAACCACAAAATAGTGGTTGAAATGCGATTGAATTGTCGCTGTCGATTTAATCTGTGCTGTCGATCGTATCAACCATTTTTGCGAGTAGGGTTTGGTGAGCATCTGCGATAGTTTTAACGGCGACATACATCCATACCATACCATCAACGGTTATTGTTGTATCCGACCACAATTTGTCGTCCGTCTGTGTCATCCCATACTAATTTAGCACTCCTAACACATCACTTTTTGTGATTAAAACGCGCACGGAAACTAGTACGCGAGAGTTACGTCTTAGGCAAAGGGATTGCTGCCCATGATAGTCTAAAGGAAATAGGAAGATTAAATTAAAAAATATATATTAAAATAATAAATATAATTAAAAGTAATACAATAATAATTGTAGTGAAATAACAAGTACAGGCAAAATAATTATTGAAAACTTAATAACTTTATTGTAAACTAAATTTATAATTCATAAGAGGTGGTAATGTATCACAATTAGCAGATCGAAAATACTAATCGCTACATATTCTCTAAGTTTTCTTTATTAGACTAAAATTTAGTCACCAACAATCGGTTACCAATGTTTACATATTAACGATCTAATACTCAAACATAAATTTTGTCTTTTATTTAAATGTTAAACAAAAGCTTTTTAATTAACATTTGAGTATTTAACTGTAAGACAAAAAAATTGTACTATACATATTTCTTAACTAAATTTATATCATTATTCACAATTTCTTTGAACCCTGTATTAATTATGAAAAATATTAATTTTTGAACAATAAAAACAGAGTATTTTCAACCTATTTATATTTTATTTAATATAACAATGTTTTAATTGACATGCGTTTGATTTTCTTAAAAATATTTTATAAAATGAGGAATGATAAAGTACCTACAAACTGAATAAACGTAATAATTTTATTTCAAAAATCAATTTTTAGAAACAACAATTTCCAAAATATCTTGTAAACAGATAAAATATTTTTAAATACGAACTTTGTACTTAAGAAATACGTATAATGATATTTTGTAAGACTCAACATCTGTTAAAATAAGTTTAAATATTAACGATTCGCATTAAAAAATATACAATATGTCAAAATTTAGATTTAAAAAAAAAAGAATCGAGGAGTACATTTAAAACTAAATTAGTTTCTTTTAAACATATAAAAATATATAATAACATTTCAAAAATATTCTTTCGTGTCAGAATGCAACATAATATTAGAACAGAAAATATATTAGAGTGGCAAATTGAATTTAGTTAATTTAAAACATTCCTAAACAATCAAAAATAAATGCACTACAATCACAATCCATTAAAAAACCACTCTAAGGCATTTCCGAAAACATTTTACCCAGTATTTTTCATAATGACCCAAAACGTTTCTCCGCTTAGAAAAAAATCAATAATTAAAATATGTTTTTCTAGTAAAACTTAAATTTAGTTCGAGCGAAGAAACGTAAGTGGTGCAACTGAGAAAATAAGGTTTCTGTCTATGACTACAATAAATGGTTTAATCATCAGAATATTTCTTGTAGTTACTTGTAACACCCGTGAAGTGACTTTGTCGCGTTTCGGGAATAGTTTGAAAGTAGCCAGGTATAACGAGAGGAGTGTGCACTGTCAATCTAAGATGGTACAAGCCGGCATAGTGGAGGCGACTGTTACCCGCACAGGTTTCTCTGTAGTAACAGTGTTTCCATTCATGGACCGCACTCTAGCTTTACATACATTAGCTTGTCACATGCCAAGCTACAATAAAATAAAATAAATGAAATCACAAACTTGAGTATTGTATATGGATAGTATTCCCAAATTAAAGAAGAAATGCTTAAAAATCTAGACTTTGAATACTAGACTGCATTGACAATGATACCTTTGTCTTGAATTAAATAACAACTAAAGCCAAAAGTGAATCAATAGTGTCCAATTTAGACATTTAAAATCAACTTTAAAAGGAGAGTGTCTTCACCAGTAATACTGCCTGTGAATGAAGTGCTACAGAATTTCATCTGCTGACTTCGAAAAGGAAAAAAAACAATCTTTTGTAATTTTAGACATTGAGGTGTGAAAACTTGATATAAGTAATTATAAAATAGTTAGGAAGTAAATTAAAAAATTAAGTACATCATAGATTTTAAAAAACTGTTGACAATGAAGATATCTATATATCTATCTATATATCAAGCATTAAGCCAGTATAAGCGAAAAAAAAGGAAACAGGGTCAAGGGTCAAGGAACTGATTATAGAATTATAACAATGTATCATTGCAATGAAAAATTGATCCCGTTTTCATAATAATTTGTTTTTGTAAAATATTTTTCTCACTATGAAAATTAAAAGTTCCCGCCATTTAATTGTAGTCATAGACAATATCTACAATTAGTTACCTATTAAAATACAATCTCACTTATTCACATAACTAGTGGACCATAATTTCTGATAAGCGCTCAAGACATTATTGCCCATTGAGATTATTAAATAACTACATTATACTAGACCAAGTGAAATATCGTTCGCTTCTCATAAGCACGAATTACTATCGGCTACCTCGGCGTATTCCTATCCAGTACTTTCGTATAGAATTCTCAGTTAAGCTAATGATAGACCCTGACTAATGTTAAGTTAAGAGCGCAGCTCCACTATGCCGGCTTCATGAACAGATTTCTCTTGTCCAGCTACTGGTTTTACTGCTCTCAGACCAAAGGTTGGATACGAAATTCCTGAACAGTAATAGACAAATAGTCCATAGATATTTGTGTTAAAAATATATAACTTGTCACATTCATCGTGGTTTATTCAGATATAAATAAACCATTTATTTTATACTATATTTTTTCTGCATTTTTAACTTCACCATTTACCCATGCGAGACTATAAAGTATGACTTTTATTTCACATGCCCAAAAATACTAAGACAGGAAAAATAACAGAAATATATCAAATATATGGTCAGTCGCAAATCAACATTTCACTCGGTAAACTTATGTTGGTTAATACACAACTTCATAAACCGTCGCCTTCTTATCACCCGAACCTGTCACTATGAACTTATCATCCGATGATATATCACAACTGAGTACTGATGATGATTCCTTGGACTGTAACAAAAGAGAAAATATATTGATTAATGCAGAAAAGTTTTTTATATCTTACTGATATAAAGCTAGAGTGCGGTCCACGAACTGAAACGACTGCTACTACAGGTAACTTTCTACAGGCAGCAGTGGCCTCCGCTATGCCGGCTAAAGGAGACAAATATGCACTATACAGACAGACAGTGCACACTCCTCTCGTTATACCTGGCTACTTCCAAATTCTTCCCGAAACGCGACATGGTCACTTCACGGGTGTTACATTCGAAAGTGGTGGTACTACCACTGAGTGATCAAAGTACATATAACATAGTTACATTGGCACTAGTAAAAATTTAGCGAGATTCGAACACGGGTCTCAACGATCGTGAATTCACGCGTCTTACCGCTAGACCACGGCCGCTGTCTTTTCATCATAATTTAATAATAAAATATATACCTGGAATATACTAGCTCCATAGGGCGTCCTCCACGCGTTTAATAAGTTATCTTTACCCGTTGAAACGAACCATTTCCCACTGGACGCGAACCGTAGTGACAATACACACGATTCGTGTAATAATAACTGATACCTATCTTGTTTACCCGAATGTAATACTTCAACATGCGAATTCTCCATACCTACTGCTAACCATGAACCTGGAAATGAGATATTATCGTAACTAACCCTATTATGTATGATCACAGTTATCTCTGCTCATAGACACATTAGGTGAAATACGGTCACATGCCTGGCAACTAAAAAAATACCTGAAGGGCAATATCCAAGTGAGAATATTTGACTTGAGAAGTCATGTTGATGTAGTTGTCGCCCTTCTCTCAAATCCCACGAGCGCACCGTATTATCAAGACCACCCGTCCACAATCTCGTACCGTCCGGACTTATATCTATGCAGGATGCGCCGTCTGTGTGACCTGAAATTAAAATGCACATAAACTGACTTGTGTACATGACTGTACCTCGATGTATAGAGAAATTTACTGAAAGGTTCGCATTTTTGCACTACATAAAACAAAATACAGGTGCAATGTAATAAGACTGATGATGGTTATTAGCCCAATCTGCCGTCCTGGACTAGTACCACCACTTTCGAATGTGACCCATGTGAAGTGACCTTGTCGCGTTTCGGGATCAGTTTGAAAGTAGCCAGGCATAACGAGAGGAATGTGCACTGTCAATTTGGATGGTGCACATTCGTCTCCTCAAACCGGCATAGCGAAAACGACTGCTGTCTGTAGAAATTTATCTGCAGTAGCAGTTGTTTCCGTTCATGGACCGCACTCTAACTTTACATCAAGCAGTGTTGTCATATATTGAGCTACACTAGATAAGAAATAACCAGCTTGTACACCTTTATGCGCAATACAACATATCTTCAACATTTATTAGGGTATCTTTTTCTAAGCCGAATGTATATTATTAAATTTGACTAACGGGTACGGTACATATTTTTATTATTTAAGTTCATACTAGGTTATGCAAAACTGACTCGCTTGATATGAAGGAAAATTAACAGCACATCTTGTTTCTATGTTATTATAATTAACCTAACTACCTAAATACTCAGTTTATTGAAATAATAGCTTACCTTGGAATTGTCTCACAAGCGTTTGATTATGTAGATCCCATACAGCTATATTACCATCCGAACAACAACTAAAACATACCTGAAAATAACAAATAATGAACCGCTTTGTTATACAAAATTATGTATTTGTCAAAATACATGTAATACTTGTAATTGTGTGGCCAACGGACGGAGTTCACGATAGATAGACTCAGTGTTCAAATCTCGCAAAATCTGACCTGTGAAGAGCCTTCCAAAAATTATGTCACACTTTGTGGAGGAGACTATGACTATCCTACAATTACACCACGCGCGCCAAAGGCGTGACAATTGTATTGTGGAGGAGGGGTATTTCCAGCTAATATGTGACGTCACAGAAGGGGGCTAATTTCACCAACGTGACAATGATATACGGTGATCTGGAGTAATTTATGGATAGCTCCTTAGTACAGACATTTAAAAAAATCTCGTATTAAATAATGAA
Organism: Tinea pellionella; assembly: GCA_948150575.1. NCBI lineage: Eukaryota > Metazoa > Arthropoda > Insecta > Lepidoptera > Tineidae > Tinea > Tinea pellionella. The sequence continues at coordinate 5,668,105 of OX411259.1, read as the reverse complement.
AAGATAGTTTGTGTGTTCACCTTAGAATCTGGACTAATAGCTAATGCGTAACACGCGGGTGCAGATGACGTTAATTCAGCTCGTATCCTAGGTGTAGGTGATGATAGATCCCATATTGATAAATTAGACGCTTCACCACCGACAATTAATGTTCGACCGTCTGGTAAAAGTTTCACTGACCTAATGTAGTTATCTCTTTGCTGAAAAATAAAATTTCAGTTAAATAAAAAATAGACATATATTTATGAATGCTCGGCAGTGAGGTCTATAGATATAAGCATCAATTAAATGGGTGGTATATGGACTGATCATGGTTGTTAGCCCAGGCCACTGGGCACAGGCCATCCCTAAATAAAATTGAATTAAAAAAAATCACGACATTTTCGCTATCTCAAAGTAGCCCCCAAGTCAGTGCGACACTTCCAAGCTTAACGTTAGCTTGGAAGCAGTCGAGTAATAAGAGAAGCCTACAAGAGGCCTTGGACGGTGCACACTGCTCTCGTCAAAACAACTGAAGCTACCTATAGACATTACTCCTTCACATGCTGAACTACTATTTAAAACAAAAATTAGATTTACCAGACAATCGAGTTGCGAGAGCGGTTCGAGCGTAGAGGGTGAACCAGGGTTGGTGATGTCCCATAGTTTGACGCACCCTTTGCCGCCAGTGTACGCGTGCCTCGCCCCTCCCGCCGCAGACAGAGCCACCGCGCATACCACTTCTCCATGAGCCAATGCAGACACTTGCCTAGCCCCACGTGGAATGCCCACACCCACTAACGCGTCCGCTGGGAACGGCACCGGTTGAAGAGGACCGCCGCACGCGTGGTAAGAGTATGCACTGGTCAGACAAATTATTCACTTTATTAAACCTTTTTGAACGTTACATACAGCCATCTGTGTAGAGGTTGCATTGGAGGCTGAAGATACAGTCACAAGAGCGTGCAGCAATGTAAAGAGTCTCTTTGCTTTCCTGGGAGATATCGGATGACTGCAGTGATGCAGACCATCTCATGCACAAGCAGGTATAACTCTCAATATTCTTGTTTTAATTCGTTACAATGGTCATCAGAAATCTCGTCAGTAATAATGAAATTAATTTAAATAAATAAATAAAACAGCTTTAGTTTAATTTCAGTCAACTGATTTATGTTAATAATTGAAGGTTTTCCAAAAATTCAGCTATCTATAATCAACGCGTCTCTAGTGGACGCTAGGCTTTAGATTTTTATACATACGATTTAGAAGGTCCAATGCCATTTGTTCTATGATGTGGATTATCATACGGATGAGGCCTATAACCAGGATAAGGAGGGAATCCATATCCGCCTCGACCTGATCCTGTTGGTGTTGATGCACGAGGCATTTTACCACCAGGTGTACCAGGTTTTTCCTGCAAAAATAATGCATATATTTCCAATAATTTCAGCAAATATTGAGGCAGAGGCATGCTACATACTGTAGATTCCCATCTCAGACAGCAGTCCCTTCCATTCATGAATCGCATGGCGGACTGCTGACGTATGCAGAGCTTAAATAAAAAACTTACATCTTTAGAACTCTTAGGTGTAGAACGACTTGATGATGAACCAGATCTTGAAGGTGGTCTCGGACCATTCTCTGATCTATCGCCTCCCTCTGTTCTGACACTTGGTGAACATCTTTCTTCCTGTAAAATAGAACAATGCTGTAACTGATAGAACGCTGACTTGAACCTAAGTCAAATAAAGTGGTGATAATACCCCAGGACAGTAGACTGGGCTAATAATTTTAAAACTTTTATAAACTAGGCCGGGCCAACCCAAACAATCTCGCGGGCCACTTTAATGGCGGGCCACTGTTAAAAATGTGGTATAAAGATATAAACATAAATTTAATAAACCTTTATTATTAGGTATAATCAATATTAAAAACACGTTCTATATTAAAAATCGTTATGGGCGCTGAGCGACCAAAGTACACATAATAAAGTTACATTTAAGTACTAGGCAGAATTTTCACGAGACTTGAATGAATCGCCACCTTCCGCTCCAAACAGCATCTCTTATTATTAAAAAAAAACAATAAAAAGTACTTATATACCTCATTAGCAACATCTACGACAAGGTCCTGATCACTCTTTTCCGCATCACTGTCCTGAAAACAAAAACAAGATTTCAAAATCAGTGTAATAATTATAAATAAAATCCCACTTTTCTATAAATAGATATGCAAAATGAAAGTAGTACTAAATAGAGCTGATGATGCGGATTGAATAAACTTTAGGTTAGGGCTACGAAACAAGCTAATAAACACATTTCAACGCGAAGCCATCCTCTACTCATACAGTCTTAATTTTTTTACTAAGCTAGCGCTTGTATAGGCACAGAACGTATATGTTGACATTGTTAACAGAACTTAGTGAGATTTGAACACGGGTCTCATCAATCATGAAATCACTGGACCTCGATCGCCCGTACATGTATTTATATTCTGTGTTAGTAAGGACTGCTACAGGTTGATAAGGTAAGTGTAGCCGAGACCTAATTGACAGGGCACACTGCTCTTGTTAACTCACTTCACGGGTATTGCAGCTGACTGGCCGGCTGGAAAGAACGGCAGACGCGTAACTCTTTAATAGCGCCTATAAGACACTGAATATTATGTAACATTGGTACCGGTCAGTATTTAGCGAGGTTAGTGAGTATACGCATTCTACTGCCAGACTGTGGCCGCTCTAAAATTCTAGATATTTAACATGTTTCATATTAAAATGACACCATAATATATTAGCACATTTACAATCCACTATATATTTTGCAAATTTCGTAACCCTACCCTAAACCACCATATGGCTTACTATAGATATTGAAACTGTGTTATCAATATATTGTTGTAATGAATTTACATGTCCAAGTGATTTGTCCTCTTTTCTTCTTTTCACATCCAAAGCCTCGGGTTCTACTGGCGATCTGGGCCTGTACTTTTGTTCTCTTTCGTGCGGTGATACAGATCTCCTCTAAAACAAGTTAATTTATTTTATTGTAGACTTAGCATATGACAACATTCCACCTGATGTTAAACTACTATGGAGAAATTTATACAGGCAGCAGTCGCCTCCGCTATGCGCATGATAGACATTGACATTGCACACTCTTCATACTTTCAATTTGATCCCGAAAAACACGACAAATGGAAATAACGGTTTTTTTAAATTTATTTTCATATTAATATTTATTATAAGACAAAGTTACTGCTTAGCATTGACCTGTAAACTCCGTGAACCCAGTCTATCATCTCTATCGTCTCTAGGCGGCGGTTGTCCTGATAAATGTTGTGATGGAGGCGGACCACCAGGTAACACTGGTGGCTTTACATCTGGCGGTGGAGGTAACTCAACCTGGAAATACATACTTTAACTTAAAACAATTAAACTATAACTAAAGCCACGAATTAAGAGCGCTGTGAGGCGTGGCTTACGAACGTACAATTACGCACGAAATTCATAACATAAAAAAAATAATTAAATTTACTTATATACATATGTAATATCATATTTATTTACATAATGCGCATTTTTATTATTTAATTTTTTAATTGATAATATATTTACACTTGTGATCTTGACTATATTTGGTCGACGAAGAAAACAACATATACGCTGCTAACGAGTGACAAAGGAGTTATCCACGCATTCTTAGTTCATGGTGCATACCTTATGTGGTGGGGGTGGTAAAAGAGGTGGTTGAGGAGGTCCACCTGGTCCTCCAGCAAACAATAACCCAGGAGGTCCGAGTAACCCTCCAGCTGCACCAACACCATGAGCCAGACCTGCCGATGCATGTATTTGTTGCTGTAAAAAACAAACATAAAATTTATTTATTAGAACATGATTATTTTCCAATTCTCTCATATGAATGGGGTCAGTATTGAGTAGATTTTTATAAATGAATTCCGATGTATTTTTAAACCATTATTATGTCATTAAATAACCAGTGGCGTAGCTAGGTAGTTAAGGGCACTAGTGCTAAAAAAATTGGGGCCCTTTAAAGAGTAAAGTGTATATACATCCTTCACCATATAATCTGAGACACTGTCAACAGAAATATTTGAACCGGGAGTACTTGCAGAAGATAAAATTTATAAAAGGCCAATATACCATAATTTTTTCTTTAACTTCTATTATTATTACTTCGACATTTCAAATTAAATGGTGATTTTTGGGCTGGAATCTAAGATTTAAATTTTTGCTCCAGGTGGACTTTCTTAGCTTTGGGGCCCAGCGCTCCCCTAGTTACGCCACTGACCTAAACAACTGACCAAAATAGCTTTAGCGTTAATTTGCAACTACGAGAGAGTAAGTTTGCTCATTCCTGCATTACACATAATTCCGGTTTGAACCCAATTGATGTAGAATTAGTACTATAATGTAAACCTTAAAAATGAACATCATTATGACAAATATTTAAAAAAAAAATCACCTTTAAATGACGACACATAAATGTACTATTGCGTAATGAAAAATTGTGTCACATAAAGCGAACATATATTTTACCCACATTTAGCGCTCTAATATAATTGCTTCTTAAAAAAAAAACAATTTTTATAGGCATATTGTCGATATATGACGTGACTGCCTGATGTTAAAGCTAGAGTGCGGTCCATGAACGAAAACAACTGCTACAAAAAGAAATTTCTGGAAGCAGCACTCGCCTCCGCTAATGTGCACCATTTAGGTTATACAACGCAAACTCCTCTCGGGTATAACCAAATAATTCCAAATTCCTATTGATATAAAATTCTTCTTTATGATAAAACATTACATTGAACAGTCATTTATTTGATTAAATTCATACTTTGCTCATCAATCAAACTTGTTTCAACTCAAATAACCTTTCAGGTAATAATAAGTATCAACTCGTGCAAAAACTTAGTAGAAATTTTTGTGTAATAATCGAATTCTTATCAGTTTTTTTTTTAAGTTTTTGAGTAAAAGTAGTTTTTGATCTAGGAGTGCGATACAACTGCGCAGAGAAATAACCACAGACAGTAGTCGCCTCCGTTAGCTTGCAGTGCATACACGTTAACAAACCAGACTCCTCCCCATTGCCAAATTAAACCCGAAACGCAACTAAGTCACTTCACGGGAGTTACACTCGCAATACAACTGTAAAATTTACTATATAACATTATATTAAAGAAATAAATGAATGTTCAACATAATACATATAAATGTACAATGATTTTTAATACAAAAAGTGCTCGCATATCATGAAAAATGTGATGTTACACACACTTACCGCCACATTCATACATTTGAAGGATAGATTAGCTAATTTATCTTTTATCCCTCTTTAATACAAAGAATATAACTGAGACAATACATTTAGCATGTTCAAGCTACATTTAAAATAAGCTTTATTGACATCACTTGGTTTTTAAATTTCCCATTGATTAGGCAATGACAAGAAAAATAAAGTTTTTCATGCTGTATAGGGGGATACTCTCTGCCTTTATACCAACCAGGTTTTTTTTTGCTTGAACACACTATAAGCTATTATCTCACCTCCAAAAATAATGAACAAAGTGGTTAATATGAAGTTAATTAGTTGAATAAAAAAATGTGTTTCATAAAAAATAAAATCAAAGTGATGTCAGTGAAGTAAAACAGCAAAATAAAACCAAAATTTGTTAATAACATAAAGTTAAGCTTTTTCTTATTTTCTTTTGGCAACTTACAAGAAGTTGTTGAAGACCCTGTTGTTGTTGTTGCTGCGGACAACATTGAAATAAACAAATAGAACTAGTTACTCATTTATAATGGACTATAATTAATTTTAATGAACAAAAACAAATACAAAAACTTTATTGATTAAATCCATTGCCATTCTAAATTGAAAAAACAAACTGTCACATTTCTGTGGCATAAGTAATTAAAACCAATGTAATTAATTTCTCCTTTTATTGTCTAAAATTCAAAAAGCAGAAAAATATTTCATAATTATAATTTGATGTATGAATAGATTCAAATGTTTCTAACTAATCAATGGTTTATTATCTAGCTACAAACTGTATTACAGTTAACAAATTAGTTTTATTTTTATCTCATTAGAATTAATATTATAGAAGTAAGAAATATAACCTCCTCCTTTTTTTTAAGTTTTGGCGGGATTTTTCTAAAATGTAGCTCGGCATATGACAACACTCCACCTGATGCGAGCTAGAGAGCGGTCCATGAACGCAAAACAACTGCTACTACAGAGAAATCTCTACAGGCAGCAGTCGCCTCCGCTATGGCGGCTTGAGGAGACGAATATGCACCATCTTGAGATAGACGATGTTGTCGGTCTCAACAAAAGCAACCTCAATATGTAACAATGCTGAAGTACATGTTGGTAAACTAACATGAGTGATTCAAAGTAGAAAAAAAAAACATGTTTTAATTTTCCCTCCAAAATACCACTGAAAATTGTAACGAAGATTTTATTTCGAAAAATAAAGCTAGAGCCTAGGCAATACTCTTGAAAAAATAAAAGATTATTGAGGACTAGGCTGCATGGATCATGATCTCTGCGTCAAGAAAACAAATTTTTTTCAACCTATGATTTTATGAGAAAGTTTAGCTTTTATGTTTTACGATCTTAAATATTTTTATCATAAATTAATAACTTTAATTCATTTTAAATAACCATATTTTATGCATAATTTGGTAACTGTAATACAGAAATTGAATAAAAATTGAGAAAATATAATACAATAAAAATTAATGAATAATAAAAATGACGCTCACCCCTATTATTGCATTAAGTTCCGTCATAGTGACCTGTTTCGCTCTTTCAACAGCAGAGGCGACTTGCTGTTGATGCTCTTGCGCTAAAAACGGGAGCACCTGACCAATTATTGCACTCAATCTCTTTGCTATTTCCGTCTGTGAAAAATGTCATTTATCATTAGACCTTCCCTATGAAGTAGGGTCTTATGCTGATATTAGGAAGGACATGCCACTGGACATGTACCTCACATGCCAAATAACCCATCATCTATACTGGCCGCCTTGGTCTGGCTGATCTCAAAACCTGATACACTCAAAACTGGTGGTACTGTTTTTTGGTCACCTTTAATCAAATGAATACTTGCTAATAGTGTTGGAGGCTTGTTGGCAAAATGGGCATATTATTAACATTAGTAAATCTCAGTATAAAAATTAATTACCTGTTTATGCATTTCCACATTAAGTCCATAAGACATTTCATAATACTGAAAATAAATTCAATTATTAATATAAATAAACAACTTTTCAGATTAATTTTAAATAATACAAAAATAGCTTACAAACTATGTTAGTAATTGCTATTTCTAAACACCTTCACTTTTTATTTACTGTATAAACCAACAGCATAATAAAACTATAACTAAATTAAATTAATATCCAGTAATAATGCCAAGAATAGGCTTAGCAATATAAATAAATATAACAATATGAATAATAAAAATAAAAATTAGAAATAAACTGAAAATGTGAAATCAACATTAATCAACCTAAAAAAAAACAATAAATAAAACTAAAACGCACGTATGGCTATTTACTTTCAGAGAAACAAATCAAGTGTATTAAAAGAAACACATTCTACATTTTTCTAGACGTAGGACCTGACAATCAATATGACATATATAGAGATAGTTTATAAAAGAAAAATACTGCAAGTAGGTGTGCATGCTGCATGTATAATAAGCTACGATTGTCCCAGTGCTGGGATATACCACAATCTAATCTGGCAACAAACACACTTAGGGTACTAATGGAGCCTCTGTGCAGCCTTTCATGGTTCCATTTGCACAGTACAACAGGCCTTTTGCCTCTATCCATGTTTTTCGGAAAACATAGCTGATGCACGGCAGTAGTACTGCAGACTTAGAATGCTTCTAAATGCATTCTTATAGGTCCATAGGGCATCGAACAATTTTTTCATGTAGCAACTCCATAAACTATACATATACAGATGCAGATGCAAATATAGGGAGAGGAGTCTGCATTGTCACTCTAGATGGTGCATACTCGACTCCTCAGCATAGAGGAGGTGACTGCTGCCCGTAGAGATTTCTCTGTAGTAGCAGTTGTTTCCGTTCATGGATCGCACTCTAGCTTTACATCAGTTACAACGGAAAAACATTGGAAATATTAGTCAATATAAAAAAATAACATACCATTACATAATGTCTCTGCATTTCAGTCTTTTCACTTGCAATCTTCTCACATTCTAATTTTAAACTGGAAATGTTAACAATGCGATGTGAATAAACACTAACATAGTTTAAAGTAAATGTTATCATCCCTTAACCTTTACTATTATTTGTTTGTGGATAATTATAATTATGAGTTTACAGTTCCCGCAAAAACTAAAACCTTTTCAATAAAGTGCTTATCTAACATAAAATTATTTTTTTCAAAATGGAGTAGAATTCTGGAATATGTATGAGACAAGCAAACACAAAGTTTTATGTTTATTAGATACCATTTTAACCAAAATAGTGTTGAAATCCATGAGTGAGCACTGGTGATGAAATCTAAAAAATCATGATACCCTAACACCATTTATGCTCAGCTCCGACGAAAGTAAGGTAATTTTTAAGTACACAAACCCTCATAGATAGTTGCAGATCATAACAGTGAAAACGAGAGATAGACAAGGAGGACGATTTTGTTTTTTGTATTACGTAGTAACAAAACTTACGTATGATATTGAGCTTGTAAAAAATTAAATTCTTCCTTTATACGCTCCAATGTATCTGCTATCGTAAATTTAATTGGCCCAGCAGTCGGTTGGGGACCCTGGAAAATACGCATTAAACAATGACCTTTTCCCGATTAAAAAGAATATTACGAGCCAAGTAAAAAGGTAAAGAAAATACAAACCCTCACAGCGGCCGCCGGGTGCCGCGTCGGCGTCGGATACATAATCTTATATTATTTACAGTTTACCTCAAAAATAAAACGTCATATATTCATTAATAGAACAAACTATTGGATTTTTAACCATTATAAGCCCGCGACACCGACTCTATAACATTATAAACATTAAAGACATCAAGTTATGTAGTGTCGAAGACAATGATATGCATCAACTTTCGTTATAAACTTATAAACATTATTCTTGTAAATTTGTAACAATTTAATATTCAATAACATGTGATATATCACGTTCGCGAAATATTATGTCTAGCATAAGCACAATTTACAACAAATAACAAGTTGTAAAATTAATCAAAATCCACGCCGTACGTAATTCGTTGCTGCCTGTCAAATTCCCATTTTAAAATAGTGTTGTTCTTGATATGTGATTACTTATTTATAATTATTTTCGAAATATTTATTTTTCTACATTGTCTTCTAAGAAATAAACACGAAGACATGCACTTTTTTTATTTTATTTACAATAGATAACAATAAATTAATTATGCATTAAGAAATATTTATGTTAATTTTTATTGTATTGTATTGTAATTTTTAAATGTTGCCATATAACTCCATAGACTACATAGACACAGTTTATGAAAATTGTCAACCTGTTTTTTGACATATGAAGTTGAACGGCCGACTGTGGCGTTGCAGCTGTTCGTGAGGACTTGCGGATATTGTTATTGGAGTGTTTTGAAATTAACATAAATCGGTTGCTTTTGTGTTTTAAACTGTGTTGTACAATTAAAATTCGATGTTTTATTTATTAGAAAGTGTCGTTGTTGAAGTGGTATTCACACAGTGAAGTTTTGCGTCACAAAGAGAACCATTATGGATTTCAGATTAGCCGTATTTAATGCTGCACGAGATGGTCACCTCACTCGCTTAAAAGTAAGTTTGCAACGAATATTTACTGTTAATTTTCCATGAAAGCGTTATAGAAATATTTTAGTGGGTATCACTAGTAGCGTATCAAAACGTATAACTTATCGATCGCGCATCGTTACACAGATTTTGTTATCAATTTCTTATGTTGTAATTATTATCATGAATTCATATTTATAATTTTACATCGAAGCACTGAAACAAGGTTACAGAGGTGAGATAAATGGATTATCCTACTGATTTCTAGAGCCCTCAATTTTTAGAAAATACAACCAGTTATATCACACAGGATCTGCTTATTGAAGCTATTAGCATCTGTATAGGAATAAAATATTGGATCTTTACTTTAAATTATGTTGACTAAAGAAGCTTATCAGCAATTTTCAGTAGGTTATATTGATACTAAGTTTAAGATGTCTGAAGCAATCCCGTTATTATTAGCAATTTCCACATAGGTATTGCATGTTTACTTACAAAATAGACTGTTTAAAATAAATGTAATCAAGAACTGAATTAGTGATTTCCTTGACTTGGTCTGCAAGTCAGTCATCTTGATTGTACTTGCCTATAAAATTATTATAATTATTTAAAAAAAAACCTTGTAGCTGCTTAATTTTGTGAATAATCAATTAAATTATATTCCAAATGTATAAATGAAAGTGGAATTGGAATGAACAACAGTTTTACAAGAGATTTGTTTTCTTTTTCTCTACTAATAAAACTTGTATTTTTATATATGGTAAGTATAGCTTTTTATGTATGTTTGTATGTCAACTCACAATTATTTTTTTATATTTTCGTGAGTATTAATTGGTCAGAAATAATATTTTTATTAGAAAACCCTGCGTTTTCTCAACCAGCTTAAATAAAAATACCCTGAAAAATAATTGCAAAAATAGTATAGAAAATATAATGTACCTTGTAGTTAATGACCTCCTATATCAGCAGAATACTGTGGATACTATTATTTACGGGACATATTATAATTAAGATAGATATGTTATTACTAAGAAATCCTCACAAAAAACAATGAGTATTGAAAGTTGGAAGCAAAAAAATCTGTACAAGAGTGGGCAGATGCAACCAGGTTACTGCTCTTTGTCCCTAATTGAAGTAAAATGTCAGGATTCACATTACATAGTATGCTGTGGGTGCTATTTTGCAGAGGTATAGTGAAGTTTGCAATAATAAAATTTTAAATATAAATAGAATATATAAAACGAACCTGCGGGCGTGTAGCTCAGGATTGCGTCCTTCCCTCTCACGTTCATTGTGCTGTGCTGATACCTCAATTTGTATAAGGCGACTTCCGAGACGCCATAGAGTTTGACGCAACCTATATGTATGTTTAATTTCAGCCCAATCGACAGTACCTTACTGTGAGATGTAGAGCTTATAGATATATATTTTTTAATTCTAGATTGACATACGACAACACTCCATGGTATACCTATATAATTAATGATGTCTAATGCACGTGACATACATACAAACCTATCTTTTAAAAATAAAAACCGTTTTTTATAGGATGAATTTGTCCACCTATTGTTAACCTAGAGAGTGATGTGTCTGCAAGCAGCAGACGCCTTTTCTATGGCTTGCAGAGACGAGTGTGTACTTTTAGTGCCCACACCTTTAGTTACTTCCAAGTTAATCCCAAAGCGTGACTAGGTCACTCACGGTTGTTACACTTATAAGTGATGGTACTGCCCCAGGACAGCAGACTGGTCTATTGACCATCATCGGTCAACCTACACCTTCTCCAATTGTGCCTGCATTATACTATAGGCCATTGTTTCTCAACCATTTCTATGTCGCGGCCCACGGAAAAGCCAACTTGCAACCCTGTCACTATAAAATTATAATAATATATATAATAATAAGCTATAAGTTTATTTTTCATGTTATTTATTACATCTTAATATTTAGTTTTATAATACTCAACTAAAATTCATTCCTTTAATAAATGAATCTTTTGTGCCTATATGTAGTTTGTATTTATTATTTTTCAACAGACTGCGACCCCCTTTAAAAACAAACTCGAACACCTCAAGGGTCGCGACATAGGCACTATAGGTACTTACTTACCTACATAATACTCGTAAGTTACATTACAAGTCGATTTTTTTACCACACTCCACCTGGTGTTAAGCTAGAGTGTGATCCATGAACAGAGGCGACTGTTACCAGGGAAGGCTACAGACAGCTGTCGCGTCCTCTACGCCGGCTTTGTGAGATGCCTCTCCACACACTGCGCTTGAAGGATCCCGTGTTAAAAGACGTGGCTGAGAATTGAATGAAAAGGGTTTTATAAAGGGATTATTCATATTATACTCGTTTGTTAAAGATTCTCCTCCAGTATTAAACTGTTCATTGACATTTAAGTGAACTATATATTTTATAAATGACCTCGTATTCGGACGCCCTATGCCCTTACCTATAACATAACACATGCCCCCTATATGTAAGCAAACATCGTTTGTAGCCGGTTTTATTGTACCTATATAAGATTTGGTCAAAATAACGCGTTTGAAATTAGGGTGTAGAGTATATTTGCACTTTTATCTCAAAAATCTACGTTTTACGTAGGCACCTTCCTCATGGTGCAATCCAGACTAAGAACCTGGATACATCATATTTAAACATAACTAAGTAGGAAGGCCTGTGGGAAAAACGTGTGACAATTGTTGTAATTGTAACCAGCGCCGGATTTAGGAGGCCCTCAAATCGTTTGTGTTTAACTATTAAAAGTTTCTATTAAGGTCAAGGTAAAGAAGAGAGCAACTAAATAAGTTGGATAAAAATTTAAAACAAAACTCAGTATTTTTTTTGTTTCTACTGAGCCTTTATCGATGTAATTTAATTTTTTTTTTTGTGGTGTGGTGGCGGCCCATAGGCAACTACCTATGTTGCCTATGCTTAAATCCAGCACTGATTGTAACTAGAAAGCTGGTACTTCTGCCTATGTTTATACAGAACTTATTTATTTACTGCGCCAATGGCTTAACATGCATAACGTTTAAGAGCTCTTAGCATTCAACAATACATCCTTTCCAGGCGCATCCATGTTATTACTATTACACTATTATATACAATATATTTATATGTCCAGTCTGCCGTCCTGGGGTAGTACCACCACTTTCGAATGTAACACCCGTGAAGTGACTTTGTCGCGTTTCGGGAATAGTTTGAAAGTAGCCAGCTATAACGAAAGGAGTGTGCACTGTCAAGCCGGCATAGTGGAGGCGACTGCTACCCGCACAGGTTTCTCTGTAGTAGCAGTTGTTTCCATTCATGGACCGCACTCTAGCTTTACATCAGGCGGAGTGTTGTCACATGTGGAGCTACAATAAAAAAAAAAACTTGCTAGGAATCTGATACTTCTGCCCACAGTTATACAGAACTAGAATGGAAGTTGGTACTTTTGCCTACGTTTATACATAACTAACTTCATGTTTAGACCAGTAAGCTAGTAAGCCAGTGTCTCAAGTCAAAAGAGTTTAATAAGATAAAGTTCTACATTTTGAGACATACTCGCTTGCTGGACTGGCTTGAAAAACTGGCCTAGTGTATCCCGAGCATCAGTCTCTTCACCCAGTTGCCACACGCCCACTTGCTAACGGCTTTTTACATTATCGTTAAATACCCACACACACAACTTTGGTATCGGGCTCTGAAATAAAGCTCTGCGTCCACTAGTGTCGCTCCGAATTGAATCACATTTCTTCTGCGTAGCTCTGTCATAGACAAATTGCACCATATCATAAGTAGAAAGTCAGAAATTCGTCTAATTTGGCTCAAAATTCGCCTCAGCTCGGTTTCTTATGGACTCAGTTTCATAGTGCATACGTGAGCGAATTATATTCTGAGACTACACTAGGGCTTCATTTATAAGAGATGTTGACACAGCCTTTCATTAATCGATACTTTATTTATATTTATTTTTTTCTTTTGAAATTTCTTTTTGGCAAGGTAAATTAAACAAGAATTATAGCGTTTATTAAATATTATTATAAAAAATATATGTATTAAATATTATTATTGTAAAACTTTTTTCTTTTTTTGCTGTACATACCTGACAGGCATGAGCGAATATAGACGGTAATTTATAGCGGGACACAAATAGGTGCACCGACGTCTTCAAACCCATTTATTTGGCCAAGTAGCCTTCTTGAGACTTGATAAATTCGTTCATTCCTTTCTACCTGTGAGGAGCTTGAAGGAAAGTAGGTAGTACATTGACCCCATTTCAGCGAACGATGTTTTTAACGCTAGGCTGCCCGAATGGCCGAGCTAAAATTATACGGAACATTGTACCATAACAACGTAAAACAAAGCTTTCAATTTTATTAAAATATATTAAAAACAAAATTATATATTGTGCGCGATAGATGTGGTTAGAAAGATGTAGTGATGAGGATTGAGAAAGAAATGCTGCGATAGTATAGTGACATTGGTCAGCTTTTTACGAGGTTTGAACACAGGTCTCATCGATCGTGAGGATACCGGGAGACTCAATTGATGATGACAAAAGATGACCGTTAAGCCGGCATAGTGAAGGCGACTTTAGTACATGTGTTTAACATTATTGTTTATCGAATAAACTCAAGACTACTCTTGCAATGCATTGTGTTTATTATTTTCAGTCGTCAAAACTTTCTTCGTGGTCTTATTGCCTGAAACAGTTGCCAGGTCTTTGTCCAGTAAAGTGAGTCAGTGAAGTTTGTCCTCGGATTTCTTTTTATGTCGTTTCTGTTGGAATGAGGATGAGGAAAGACGCAGTTTCGTATGTTTCCTAATAGCGATTACCGTACTTTTGTTTGCGGTTTTTTTCGATTCCCTTGGCGAGTAGCCCAAAAAAAAAATGTCACGTATTTGTTTGTAATGAAATGTTAGTTTTTTATAACTCTAAACCAGGTCATAGCGAATAAATGTTTATGCAGATAATAAAAAAATATGTTTTTAAGTATTTATAAATAGGTAAGTAAGTCTAGTTAGTGGCTTTGAACTTTTGGATGCAATCCAAAGGTCATGGTTTCTTTCCAAATGTCACGAAAGAACTTTTCCGGAACTGAATGATATATAATCATAACTCTACTCGTATTCGGTATACCAAAGTTCATTGAAAAAATAATTACCTAGATCAAAATTTTCAAAGAATCGTGTGCAGACTGATGATGGTTTTTTTTTATTGTAGCTCGGCATATGACAACACTCCGCACAGTCTACAGGCAGCAGTCAATCCATGACCATCTAGATTGACACTCCTCTCCACTCCACACATGCACACTCCTCTCGTTATATCTGGCTACTACCAAACTGCTCCCGAAACGCGACAAAGTCATTTCACGGGTGTTCCATTCAAAAGTGGTGGTACAGCCCCAGGACGGCAGACTGAGCAAATAATCTTCATCAGTCTGCCTACCACTCTTTAATAGTGCCTATAGGCCAAAGTACATTACAACAAAGTTACATTGGTACCGATCAGAATTTAGAGAAGTCCTAGTCGCGTTTCAGGATCGGCGAGAGCAGTGTACACTTTGAACCTGAACTTGTACATTCGTCTCCTCAAGCCGCGGGAATAGCGAAAGTGACTGCTGTATTTGAACATTACTTGTATAGCAAGTCTTCTGTCATGGACAGCACTCTCGCCTTAACATCAAGCTGAGAGAAATCACATGACGCGACCACTATAATAAAAGATTGAACTATATTTAAGAATTTATTATATTTTATTTTATTGGTGTGACTATTGTATTTATTTTATTATCATTATTATTTTGCGTAGGTATGAATTTTTTTAAATTTAGTAGTAGGCGTGAATTGAGCCTTAGTTAATCTTTAGTTAATTAAATGATTAATAGTATTGTTAGTTTTCTTTATTATTATCATTTTAGTTATTTTTTTTAGTTTTTGTAGTACTTAGTGTGTTTTTTGCATTAATTTGATTTGAGTTATGTTTATTTTTATTATTTTTGTTGTTGAAAGTCTTGGTTATTTGTGTTAAATTAAGCTTTTTTTGTTATACTCTAGGTTTACGTTGTTGACGTACAAACAGATAAATAAACTACAAATTCGACTAGGCGCTCGTAGGTATATTTTCATACCTATAATGAATGAATGACATTATAAAATTTCCTAACTCGTTTAACTATGTAAACAATAAAAATATGCATAATAAAATCAACCCACGCTATTTCACATCGTTATTGGTTAAACTATATTTAGCTATTTAAATTTAGTTCGAACATATTTTAAACTCGTAGCCCACTTTATAAAAAAATAAAGCAAGCAGCTTTATTTATAAATTAAACAATGTTATCGGTTATTTTTTATGAACTTTTAGTAGGTTAAAATGTTGGATTCGCTTTTATTATTAAATTATTATGTTTGTTATACCTAATTTTGTTCCTACAAATATGTAGGTAATCTGTATGGAAGTGAATGTTGGGTATGGCAGAAGAAGCAAGAGAGTAGGATTAATGCTGTAGAAATGCGGTCATTAAGGAGTGTATGTGGAGTCACGATAGCGGATAGAATGAGGAATAGTGTTGTGCGCGATAGATGTGTTTTGAAAGATGATGTAGTGACGAGGATTGAGAAAGGAATGCTTCGATAGTTTGAGCATTTGGAAAGAATGAATGAAAGGAGATTGACGAAAGGAATATATAAATCTGATGTGAATGGATGCGTTAAACAAGGCAGACCCAGAAAGGTGTTTTCCGATCAAATAGGAGACATCCTCATGAAAGCTGGGCTGCCTAGTGCCCATAACCGTCTAATGTGCATGAAGAGAATTGTGGATATGAAGGAAGCGAGGGTGTTGTGGCAGGATCGTGGTAAGTAGCGTTCCGTTCTATCTGCCTATCCCTGTGGGAAAAAGGCGTGACAATTGTATTTGTATTATACCTAATTTATTAAACAATGTTATTTTAGTCTCGATATGATTCTATTATTTATTTTTTTAAATTTCAAATACTCTCCTTACTAGTTACCCCTTACTAGTTACTCCTTACTTAAGATAAATCTTCAGATCTGACTTAAAGAAAAAAAAGAGTAACAGGTCTGCCCACGGTGGTATCACCACGTTCATATGTAATTCCGGTGAGCCACTACATTTGAGGATTAGTTTGAATGTAACCGGAATAAAACGAAATGAGAGTGCCCTTTCAACTTGACCACTGACCTTGTCCTATCAAGCCGGCATAGCAGTGGTCAAATACAATTACTATAAAAACAAATGATGAAAAACTGTGACTAAAGTGATTGTCCTTTCGTTGTTCGTATGAGCAAGTCTACTTTGGTACGGAAGAATATCTAAACGACCCTGCGCACTCGTGCTTTGCCCAAATAGGGACTCTTGACTTGTTTGCCCCCGTGACATTGTACACGATCTTTCCTTTTATTCGTTAGAAATCCGTTAATAAATACCTATTAATAATAACCAAGGTTAATCTGACATTATATGTATTTTGGTTGAGTAGATAGATATTATTATAACCTACTTTCCTAAAATCTAAATTGCTGTATGAATTTTTGCACCGGTTTATCTGATTCTTGTGAATCCATTAAAATAAAAAAAAAAGCCGGCAAGTTTAAAAAAAAAATAATAAAGATTGAACTTTAAAATAATGTTTGAAAGTAGCCAGGTATAGCGAGAGGAGTGTGCACTGTCAATCTAAGATGGTACATGCTCGTCTCCTCAAGCCGGCATAGTGGAGGCGACTGCCACCCTCACAGGTTTCTCTGTAGTAGCAGTTGTTTCCATTCATGGACCGCACTCTAGCTTTACATCAGGCGGAGTGTTGTCACATGCCGAGCTACAATAAAAAAAAAGTACCTGGTGCGGCACTAGTACACCCATATAACCCTATATGGTGAAATAAAGAATGCACTGCGAAAACGTAACGGAACGTAAGGCAGCCCGCAAAGTTTGTTGTTAAAATTAAACAAGTCAACTTTGTTAACGTACATTGCTTAGTTAATATTGATACAGCTGTATTACACGTTTTGAATAAGTCTTGGTTATATGTTGCCGAATATTTTTTAACTAAACCTGTGTGTCCAGTGTTTGATTGCCACTTAGGAACACCACCTAATACACAGGTCACTCGGGGCCTAGTTTCTTACGGCAATGTTAGAATGCACCAGTGAATCCGACTCCTATACCGTATCGGTATCACGCAATTACTTGCAGTTAAATCAGCCCTTTCTTACGTCGCGTCGTTCGGGAAGAGTGATTTCGTTTCAGCGTTTGTGTGGCGCTGTGTCGACTCGCGGAGGCATATCTAATAACGTACCATTCTTTGAAGTTTCTGAATTGTATAGATGGTAATAAAGACTGATTTAAGCTTGACGACTACAAATAACATGAATAACGAAACGATAATGTTCTGTAAGCAGTTAGTTTTTCACTAAAACCAATTATATTTTATAAAGAGCCTGCTCGGTATCAGTGAAACGAATTGAACTAGGTAAATAGTATAGCCAATCTATTTGAGTCGCTCAATTTCAGAGTGAAAGTATTTTAGAAGCAAACGAGGCCGGTCTCTCTAGAACTCCTAGATTTTAAAGACTATCGTATTCGGCCTTGAATCAAAGATCGATATCCTCAATTCGTTTAATCGAGATCATTGTTTGAAGGTTTAATTTTAGATTTAGACTGGATGTAAGAGGTTGAATTAATTATGCAATGCATTTCATAGTTTTTATATTTAACTATTATAAGATTTGTAATCACTTCTAAGTTTCTTAGTTCGATGCAGATACTTGATGAAAAAACGAAAACATAATAGACGTTTTATTTAACCTACTACAATTCCGAACAAGCAGATTAGGTAAGTACCAGCAATGTTTTTTAGCAAGTTAAATTTTTCAGTTTTTTTTTTTCATAGCTCGACACGACCGCACTCTGATATCAACCCTAGATGCGGTCCACGAGCAGAGACAACTGTAGACAAGAGTAATGTCTGCAGTAGCAGTTTGTGGAGACATATATGCACAAGGTTGACAGTGCACTGCTCAGTGCACTTTTGCGACTAGGTTTAATTGTAATATTTACGAGAGGAGTGTGCACTGTCAATCTAGATGTTGTATCTCGTCTCCTCAGGCATAGCGAAGGCGATCGCTGCCCGTAGATATTTCTCTATAGTAGCTGTTGTTTCTGTTTATAGACCGCACTCTAGCCGTGTTGTAATATGCCGAGCTATAATAAAAAAATCTTTCATAAGCAAAGACATTTTATTTATTTTAATGCATATGAAACGTGCATAGTTACATTCTCAGAAATGTTAAATGGGACTTTGTAATTGGAACAGAGTATAGTTTGTTTAACGTAATAAAATAAAATGTGCCAATCGTTATGACTGCAGAAAGGTAAACGTCCGATTTAGTCCAGTCACGATGACATTACTTTTAAGTTTTATGTAATCTACATTTCTCAATCAGATTTTGAACTGAATTCAGTATACGTTACAGTTTTGCAATACTTTATACGCTCTCGATGTGACTTGAAAACTTTATAACAAGAAACCTAACGACTGTGAGCACCAAAATAAAATAAAAATATTTTAAAAAAACTTTGAGAAATTATTGTTATTCCGTATTTTTTATACACTATTTTACTCCGTTGAAGTTGGTTTTGCAAAAACGCTAAAACTATTATTCTTTATTTTTTCCTAACAGCCTAAATATAAATCTTCATATTCCTAACTTGATATATTGATGCTATCTTCTACAGTTTCTTTGAGACTAAGGTACAGGATGCAATCTGTCGCCTTGCAAATTTAATAAAAATTGTTCAGCTTTGAGGCTTGAAAGGGTAACAAGCAGACAGAGGCACTGTCACTTTAAATTTTATAAGGTATAGTATAAAAAGGAGAAGAGATAATTTTTAACATTAATAATGTAGGTATCTATCAGTCTTGTATGATTACATTATCCTTTTTTTTAATGCAATATTGATTGGTCAGTCGAAATTCAATATTTATGTCTTGCTGATACATCAAGGGTCACGTCCGTGAAGGCAAACAAGCTGGTATCTTCCGTAAAACCAGCCCACACACCACTACCGTATTATACGTGGAATAGGTGGACACGCGAAATTATTAATCATACATGCGTGTACTGCTTTACTAGAATTATCATTTATTTATTTTAACATAAGTCTGTTTAAAAAAAAGATCAGCGATTTTGTAATTCACGAACATGCTTCGTCAGTTTTTAACATTATTTTCGCTGTATAAATAAAAAATTAACGCTCCAATATACATAATATATTTCACTTTTGATGTAGGTAATTATTCATTCACAATGTCAACGACCGTGTTGTTTACAAACACAAATTATTTTAAAATATACACCACATGTCAATTTGGTGACATTATATTAGTAAAATATTATATTCTTGAATAAACGTAACATTATTAAATTATGCTATATTAAAAAAATTGCACCATTTAATTTTATTTCTTACTGATGGAAAATGCTGTGTGAAAGTAATTTGAGACGACCCCAGGAGCTTAAAGAATCTCATATTTACTCGTACCATACTTACAGTAAAATACTCTAAGAAAGCGAATTTTTGAGGCAACAATTGAAGACTAAGTTACGGTTAAGGAAATCCTTCCCGGTTTACCGATAATCTTTCCTGGAATACCTGTATCCTCGACATTATCGTGATGCAAGCGCTAAAATCGTACGTGACTAGCTGTTCGATTTTGTAAAAACGCAGCCTCAAAATTCATAAATTACCTAAATGTCAAGCTTCTAATTAAAACAAACAGTTTTCCTTTTATTTTTAAAGTAGGTTCATATTATTGACTTATGCAAGCAATGTGATGCAATATTAAACTTGTAGGTAGTTGATGCAATCGTGTGAACCTGAACACTTGTCAATATCTTGGAAAAATACTGCATTTAGTTTTTTTTAAATTATAAACAATAAAATAATTGTAACACGACATACACGCGACGTATTAAACGGGAATAACGTAGATCTACCTATTCTAACATATAAAAATTAATGTTTATTTGTTTCAGAACTACCTGTTATTTTTCTTTAGATAAGGAACGCTTTATTTAGTCATTTTTTATTAAGTTAGATGCCGCCCAATCCCGTCAATCTCGAACGGGATCTCGTCATATTATGCTTCAGGATTGATCCCGAAGAATTACACGAGATCTCGCGAGGTCGGGATTGCATTCCCTAGTCACTACGCACCTGTCTTTTAGAAGACTTCAGTTTGGAGTTAAATATGTCCAAGTTGGTCAGGTCATTGTACAACAGGGATTGTTTTTAAATGTTCAATAATTGTAAAAGGATTTACTAACTACTAGAACGAGAAAAGGTCAGATAAGTAGCAAAAGCGAAGTCGCTGGCACTCTAGATAGTTTCCGCCTCCAATCCCTGAAGTAGAAACAAGAGCGTTTTAATAATTAATGATATACTTGTCTATGGTCGCGAAAATGTTTAGAAAATTACGTATAACCTAATTTTATCGTAGATGTAAAAAAATGCAGTCGTATATGAAAGAGAATTCACGAAATTCCAAATATTTCGTAACAATATTTAAATCGAAAACTGACTCATTGTTTCATGTAAATTTTACGTATTTAATTAACTCATTTAAATTGTAAACTATTTAATTCCTTATGTTGTAATACTAATTAGGTCAGTAATTAGTTTTATTATCCATTATATCTATTATAGGTTTATATCCATTATATCTATCTATTTACGGGCTGTTTAGGTTATAAAGTGTTATTTTGAAGAGTCTTAGACAGACTGGTGATGGTTAACCGTGAAGTGAGCTAGTCGCGTTTCCGTACCTTTTTTTTTACGTGGGGGAAATCTTTCATAGATGCCTCGCCGTCTCGGGGAAGACGACGAGGTTATGTCGTACTCCCCGGTACTCCCCAATACCGGGTATACACGACTAAAACCCCCACGGTGTCCCTCTCTACGTCATGGTGAGGTCACGGGCACGCTTTCGCATTCATCCGCGACCCCACCGACGCTTGGCCGTTAGGCCCCACCTCATCGGGAAGAAACACCATTCCAGCCAAGTAACTGAGCGGCAGTCCAACCCCGGGACTACCGCTCTTGGCTCGGGACGAAGGAGATAGCGCTTGGTACCCCACTCGCCTACGCCCACGCGATGAAGGGTGGTCTCTCACTCAGGTCTTCTCTGAAAGCAGAGTGTGACCCGAGAAGAGACCCCACCTTGCTGGTTTTGGTTCGCGCTGGGGTACCTCAGGGAGGTATCCCGGGACCCTCTATCCACCACCTGAGGACGCGCCCGATGGGAGACTAGAAACTCCAACAGTGCCTCCCATACGACACTGTCACTCACGGTCAAAGGACCGCGAGCCACGGGGCGTTTCCGTATCTGGGTATAACGAGAAGAATGTGCACTGTCTGACTGGACAGTGCTTATTCGCCTCCTTAACTGGCATAGCGGAGGCGACTGCTACCTGCAGACATATCTCGGTATATACTACTACAAGAAGACAATTGCTTTAAATGTAATTAAAATTGCTTTGTGGTACACTATATATCTGGTTTTCCTAGTAGTTTTATCAGAGTCCAAAATTTTGTATTTATTTACTTGTAAATTAATCCCCTTGTAGGTGTCACATTGTAATCTTAACCTTGAACTGTAAAAAGTAAATACGGTCAATACATTGACAAAATGGTATACGTTTCCACTGTGCCACACGTCACGATATATACTGCTATTTTATAAATCACAAGATTACAAAATCACCAATTGTGCCTCCATCTATACTAGGAAAATACATAAACGTATGTATATTTTTTAAATACCTAAAATTTTGTATCATATGTAATTATCTACTAAAGAACGTTACGTATTATATATAACAAAGTTACATTGGTACCGGTCTATTTTAGAACAATTTTTATTTCTAATCTGCGTCTATACCGACTCTGCGACCGTACTCTGATATAAAAAAAACTTTGGGGTCTAATCAAGAGCATTTTCTCGTGGTGCCGCCTTACAATGACATTTTAAACAGTGACGTCAGTAATTTGTAACGTCAAATCCTATACATTTTTAGTTTGACGTTTCTCGCTTGCGCCATGCGAAAATGCTCTTGACTAAACATCTTTATCTGTGTTATTTAGGTATTAAATCTAACGGGAAGTCATTACAAATTAATCGCATAATAACGCTTCAAAACGATTTTATATTATCGATGTCTTTATTTTATAAATTGTAATTATCTCAATTGCACACAATAATTGAATGTCATTTAAATTAATATACAATAAGATAATCACTATTTAGTTATCTTATTCTTGTAAGTTTTATGAACTATTATTACTTTTAACATTTAATCTTAACGTATTTTGTAACATATCTTTTGAATTCTATTGTAATAAACAAAATTCGCATTTAACAATTCTTGTCTAAATTTTAGATACTTACTTGATTTATAAATATCGATAGATTGTAATGTAAATACGGTTACGCGATCCTGTGTGTTAAGTGTCGATTTTTATTATATGGGTGTACTGCGACCACATTCTGCGCAACAATGAAATCGTTGTAAATTAATTGTTGTAAATTAATTGTAGTAAGATTCAAACTTTATGGCGGCTCCGAAGTTGGGCACGAGTCCGCTGCGCAGTACACGCATTGTGAATATACCAATTCACAACAGTTCTTTAATATTCTTGTATAATATACGTATGAAAAGAGAGGCCGAGGACGGCTTTCAATTTTATTTATCCATCCATTTATTATTTTCGTATGTTCTTGTGTATTGTGAATCACTGTACCTTAGAACTTCCGAGACTCCATAAAGTTCGAATCGACCTGTGTGAATTAGTTTTGTGAAGGTCATTCAACTAGCGTTAAATAGATCGTGCCGTGCGTGTTAATGGAGTCGTACAATTCAAATTCACACAATATTTGAATAAAATTACCCACTTTAATTGTAGCATTTCTATATGCACGTGGGAAATGGCAATGGCCTCCTTTGTCTTATCATAGTGAATGTAGACGTTTTCTTAAATTAATTTCATACATTAATTATTATTGTTCGATTAACACAGAAATTTATACGGTTATTAGCCCAATCTGCCGCACTGGGATTGTACCACGCACTGCATTCAATGTAACACCGTGAAATGGCCTAGACGCGTTTCAGGATAGGAAGTAGCCGTGTATAACGAGAGGAGTCGGTCCTTTCAGCTTAGATGATGTAAATTCGTCTCCTTATCACTGCTGGCTGCAGACACTTTAGCACAGGCCTGACCAAAACGCGGCCGAAAAGAATTATTACTATGTATTTTCTTTTCATTCCGCTTGATATTTTTGTATATATTTTTTTTAATTGTAGCTCGGCATGTGACAACCACTTCGCCTGATGTAACACTAGAGTGCGGTCCATAAATGGAAACAACTGCTACTACAGAGAAATCTGTACAGGCAGCAGTCGCCTCCACCATGCCGGCTTAAAGAGACAGTGCACACTCCTCTCGTTATATTATATAAAAAGGGCTATAAAGACTGAATGAACACTTTGAAATCGTTAACAACGTTAACATTGTATCAAAGCACAATAGCAGTTTTATTTATTTTGTGTTTGTATTTTTTTTTTTTTGAAGCATGTTTTCCTCGTGCGGCGCTGTAATATTACGCTCTTATTACTAACATTACCTTAGGACTGCTCTAGCTTGACATCAGTCTAGTTAAGATGAAAATAAGTTTTAATCAGAGTGAAAACAAGTTGGCATCGAAATGATGTTTATTTAGCACCTACACTCGTCATTGTGCATCGACTGCACTGAGCCCTGACATAATGGCGATGTTAAGCTTTGACAAATAAAAATATCACAATTTATTACTTAGCACAACACTGTTATTTGCAGCGGTTTACTTGCGAAAATGTCAGCGGACCTCTCAAATAAAAATAGCAGTGTTAAAAAGCACTGTTAAGCACTGAGTTTCGAGTTTTCGAAATAGTTGTGACAACGGACAATGACGGACATAACCAGTTTCTGTTTCGACTGCCGAATTAAGAAATTTTACTTGTATTTGAAGTGCTTACTTAATATTATTTGTGTTTTAAGATTGAAATTTTATATCAACACATCGTTTACTAATTAATAGACAATGTTTCATTACATAATAAGTATCCTCAAATTCCCTTTAAAAAATCATATAAATGTAAAAAAAAGTAAATAAGAAATGTAGATTTATTTTTCTACAAAATGAACTAAAAATTATCGTGAAACTTGAGAAAAAAAATTGTGGGCCCATTTCTCTTAGGCGAATGAGCATTCTCCTTTAAAAGACAGATCTAATATACCAAAGCAATAACTGCATTTATGCTTATAATCCACTTTAGCGTCATAATAACACGACCTACTTTTTGTTGAGTGATTTTATTTCAGAACGCTGACGTGATTCCATTTCAGTACGAAACGCCTGAATGTAAAACTAATCTCGTTGACCCATCCAAGCGTGTTGTATTTCACCTTCATTCGGCATTAATAATTAATTATTGATGCGTTTTTAAATCTAGTATTTACTCTAATAAATAAATTCAAGTAGCTATTAAGAAGTTTTGAAAACCACATTATTATTAGTGTACCTGCCTGTATTTTTCAATATATGTATATTTCTGTAGAATTTAAACCAATGGTATTTTTAAGAGATTACGCCTTATAAATTAAACTGTTATGAATAATTTATTAATATTAAAAAGTAAAAATCATGTTCTGGTCTGGGTGTTAAACTAGATTTGTGTTGTTCTTACTATAGGATAAAGCATCCTAGTTTCGGGTTAAGGAATTGTATGTACTTGTATTTAAATTTTAAATAATACTTATTATTATAAAAATGCCCTCTCAATGGATGGTGCACATTCGTCTCCTCAAACCGGCATAGTGGAAGCGACTACTGCCTGCAGACATTTATCTGTGGTAGCTGTTGTTTCCATTAACCTTATATCAAATGGAGATGGTTACATGCCGAGCTACTATAATATATATTTTTTTTATTGTAGCTCGACATGTGACAACACTCCGCCTGATGTAAAGCTAGAGTGCGGTCCATGAACTGAAACAACTGCTACTACAGATAAATCTCTACAGACAGCAGTCTTCTCCGCTATGCCGCCTTGGGGAGACGAATGTGAATAATCCAGATTGACAGTGCACACTCCTCTCGTTATACCTGGCTACCCCCAAACTGTTCCCGGAACGCGACATAGTCACTTCACGGGTGTCACATTCGAAAGTGGTGGTACTACCCCAGGACGGCAGACCGGGCTAATAACCATCATCAGTCTGGCTACCACTCTTTAATAGTGCCTATAGATACTGAACAACCAAAGTACATATAACAAAGTTACATTGGCACCGGTCAGAATTTAGCGGGGTTCGAACACGGGTCTCGTCGATCGTGAGTTCACGCGTCTTACCGCTAAACCACGGCAGCTCTAATATACAATAATATATATAAAAAATAGTATTATTAGGATTGATATAGGTTATATTGAAAAGCTAAATAAAAATGCATATACAATTACGACAGCTATAAAACCTGTAGAACTTAATTTGCGTCCATCAGAGAGGAATGGTGGGTAATAAGTGGAAGCAAGTTGCTCGCGTCAGCCTCCGCGGTGCATTTCCCGGTTCATTGGCCATCTGAGTGTGCCTTTAGGGAGAAAACGTGGTAAAAGTGACTTGTGCAATGGAAATATCGTGAACACATTCTAGAATTTATTATGTGTTTGATTTGTTTAGAACTATTCGTTTGTACTTTCTGGATTGGAGTAACACCCGTGAAGAGATCTTGTGTTTGAAAGTAGCCAGATATAATGAGGGGAGTGTGTACTGTCAATTTGGTTGGTGCACATTCGTCTCCTTAAGCCAGTATAGAGGAAGCGATTGCTGCCTATATAAATTTGTCTGCGGTAGCAGTTGTGTCCGTTCATGAACCACACTCTAGCTTTGCATCGGGTGGAGTGTTATTATTTGTTATTTTGCGTAGGTTTTTATAAAATTGTATTTTTAGGTCTACAGGTATTTCTTGTCTCAAATACATTATGATTGAGTTCAATCTGCTGGTTTTTCCCAAGTTCACGTTCAATGCAACTTTTTAATGATCAGGCTGCTTATTTTCCCATCGTTTGCGCTTTTGTGGTTTTATCGTTTGTTCCATTTGTTTTGGATCGATAAAAGTAATGACCTATCCTCGTAATGGACATTGAATGTAAGGTAGTCAATACGTCAATACAATAAAAACGGCTTTAATTCGAAATAAATTATTAGCTGTATCTGCTGGGACCGAATTAGCGATCATTTACGCCTCATTTCATATTTTATAGATTGAAAATAGATTTTAAATATAAATTATCCGCGATTTTATGAATCAGGTTAAGCTCCATTATTATGAACTTAAAGTCCTAACTTGAATGGTTTTTTTTTGTTTATACTTTAGCAATAGTTTAAGTAAATATGTTCAACGTAATACGTAACGCTACATTAATTTCGAATCATGTTTATGTATAACACATTTGATTCTGGTTGCAGCAAAGCGGGTTGTTGCGTACTCGACTGACAAACATTAAAGTTGCTGCGTTTATTACGTATTCTATGAATAACACAATAAAGTCCAAATTGTTATTGTGACAATTCAAAATGAGTATTTAACTGTTTGAGTTAGCCTTGCGAATTGATAGGCGATAATGGTGACCATATACTTAAAGCGGTAATTCGTCAGGTCGTTGATGATCGGAAAAGGACCTCACGTGTGAAGTTAGAACGCAATATTGTGTAACTACCACAGAGACATATCCGTAGACAGCCAGTCCTCCGCTAGACTGGCTTGTAGAGACGTATGTACAATATCCAGGTTATCTTCGGTTACTCCCAAGCAGATCCAGGTCACTCCACGAACGTTATCCTTGAAAGTGGTGTTACTATCCCAACACGGCAGGCTTTGCAAATAACTATCACCAGTCTGTCTATAACTCCTTAAACATTTATTGGAACTATGCCAATTATTGACTTTAAATAATTATAAAACATATCGTTACTCTGCGAACAATAAATTTCTACATCACTCGTTGCCAGGAAATTCCTTGTTCCGCCTATGAAACCTTACGTGTATAGGATTAGAATTAGGTACTGT
The DNA here is from genome assembly GCA_948150575.1 of Tinea pellionella. Taxonomy (NCBI): domain Eukaryota; kingdom Metazoa; phylum Arthropoda; class Insecta; order Lepidoptera; family Tineidae; genus Tinea; species Tinea pellionella. The sequence goes on along the minus strand of OX411259.1, from coordinate 5,640,115 downwards.
TACTTACTAGTCTATATTTATTGCTAAATTATAATATATTCACGTTATTTTTACTAAACAAGTTTTGTTGTAAATCTATAATTGGACGACTGACGTAAACTTCCTACCTCACAATATTTGGGCGTCAGAATTAAGTGTTACACATAAGTAATCAAGGTTCAAACTAGTTTTAGATACGTTCTATGTACTACGTTCCAAACTCAATAACATAATTTTTTATTCAAACCACGCTACTCTGTTTTATTACAAAAAACAAAGCTTATAACGCAATATAATAGATAATTTCTAATCGGAAGTCTCCGGTACAATAACACTTCCCTGTTTTCATCTTAATGAGATATTAAATAATGTTTAGGTAATAACGCAATGCTTAAGGCAATAATCACGCACCAAGGTCCGACAATGTCAGAAAGCTGTCTGTCTCCGCATTACGTAAGTTAAAGCTTTCAGACAAGCGGTGCTTGTGCAAGAACCGGAGAAAGAGACGGTGCGGTTCCACCACTGCAGTTGGTGATGTTGCAATCGGCGTCGCAGCAAGCGCCCCCACGGCCCGCAGTCGCGGCCGACTACTGACGCCGTTCGCCGTATCACAACAGCATAGAAACGCGTAGAAAGGCACCAGTCGATTGCCGCACGAGTGAGCGCGTTAACAAAATGTTTTGACTTTTGTGAATTTGTGTTATGTTATTGTGAAATCCGGATAGTTTCGACAGTGAGCCGAGATTCATATGTTTAAATTCGATTTGTGTGCTTCCTCCGCTGTTCTGTGTATAGGAACGTTTCTCTGCACAACCTCGGTCCTTCGAGGCCGTGACTGAGTGACTATATTTCGTACCTAGACACATACTTCTTCATGAATATGGGTGTAACTGTAGGATGTAGTCCTATGTTTATGGTATGAGCTCGTATTCTAATGAGGTGAACTTCGAAAACTTGCTCTACTTACTAAGAGCGACGTCCACTGCCATGATTAAAGGCAAATTGTTAGTAATTAATTTTAGCTATCGGTAGGCAATTTGTGTTTTAGGAATTAGTGAAATACATGCACTTAGTGAGAGTTGGCGCAGATACACTGACCCTGGCCGTTATATTTAGCCTTGTTACACGATCTGCGACTGGTTTAGACGAAATTTTGAACATTTACCTGTCAAACTTAGGATTAAGCGTGAACTGAAAATCGTACGATTTCAATTAAAATCAAATAACAACCAGCGAGTTGCATCATCGTGTCCGATGTTTTGCAAACCTTAGCAAGGTAGACGTTGACTTGCAAGTAAAAAAAACACAAATATCATGGTTAAATAATACTTTAAACGTATTTAATGTTGTAATCCTTTTATATCTTGTTATGTGTATATATTTGTCAAATTATCTTACATAATATAAATAACCAATATTTTTAGTTAGTATTGATTTGTTCGTTTTAAAGATAAGTGTTATTTCACCTTTCAAAGACAAAATGCGTTCGAATATTCTTGTCGTTCCGTCAAATTGATTATTACAATTTTTCAATATAGAAAAAGAAATAGAATTGCCGATTATATAATTGCTGATTTGGATAATTTTAAAAACAATTTCAATTCAATTACATTGTCGTCTCTTATCAATACAATTGTGTTATAATTCACGCCAGCTGTTACATCGTACGCATAACCTATCACGTATGCCTCTGTTTGCTTTATTACTATCGATTTTCCTTATTAATAGAGCATGATTATGTACAGAAAAGCTGTCGTAAACTGTCGGTATTCCATTTCGAATTGTAATGCTGTTTTTTTTTTCACCAAAACGATTATTATTTATTACTACTTAGCTCGCGTAGTTACCAGTGGGGGTAGGCAGAAATTATCGAGCCCCCCCTCTCTCCCTCCCTTTTTTTTCTCTCTCTCTCTCTCTCTCTCCAATCTCACATTAAGGATTTTTTATTATTTCAATAATTATTAGAATCTATTAATTAGATCGACGAGACCCGTGTTCAAATCTCGCTGACCGGTATCATTGTAACTATGTTATATGTACTTTGGTCTATCAGTCCCTATGATACAAGCACTACCTTAGCATAGGCAGTTAAACAATAAAAAATTAAGTCGTCCTGACCATTGTTGGGCAAGGGTCTCCCTCCCTCTTTCTACAAAGCGCGGATCGTGAGGATTCATTTCCATCCACTTTCTTTTGTAAAGTGTCGAGCTCGTCTCGCTACCTCCATCTGGGTATGCATTCAGAAGGAATAATAATTCATAATTAATATTAAAATTCAAGTAAAATTGTAAACATGTTTTTGTAAACAAACTTTTCTAATTGGTGCCTGCCTTGGAAAGCCTCGTGACGTTAATGTCCCTAAAATAAAATTGACCTCTATGATTGCCGACATGAATATTTGATCAATAACATCTAACTAGTTTTTTCTTTTATAAATTTTGACTTTACATCGAAGACCTTCATCTTGATAACCTGTTACCCAAATATTGGCATTGCTATTAAGTTTTCTTCAATGTAACTAAACCGGAAGCGTGATATTGAACTATGTTTGATTTTTTAAATGCTAATTATTATCATAGAGATATACAGGGTATATATTTAAACTGGGACAGTATGAGGAAATCCGAAACCACAGTAGATACAGGGAAACTGTCTTAGAAACCATTTGCTCTTTTTTATGAAAACGATTTTGGCATATTAATTTTTCTGGTCAAGTTTGAGTTGCCCTTAAAATGAGTCATTTTTTCATTAAAAAAAAATTTCGACTCAGTTTCATGTAATTTTATTTTGTTGTATCGAAAGAAAAAAATCGGAGCAGCAGAATTTAGTCAAATTTGATAAAATGATTTACCATACAACGAACCAGTACATGGTAGCTATTGAACTATAGTCGAAAAATTAATATGCGAAGATCGTTTTCATAAAAAAAGAGCAAATTGTTCCAAAGACAGTTTTCCTGTATCTCCTGCGGTTTCTGATTTCCCCATACTGTCCCTGTTTAAAAATTTACCCTGTATACTAGAGGAGCAAACTTCATACATTTGACATGAAAAAAGCGTAGGCCGCTTCAAACGATTTGACAATGTTGCCTTCAAGCCAATTACTAACTGACAGAAAACCTAAAAGTGACTGCGGTCATCATTTCTCTCGCGTCACATTGGCAACGTTATTGAACATCTAGTTGTATACACCGTATGATTCAGTGATTACCAATTGTGACATGTGACCAAAAAATAATAAACCAGAAAATATTTTTTTTAAAGTACTAACGTGTCAAAAATATACTAACATAACATCTTTCTTGTGACTATTGTTTGTTTGTCTCGATGATGGTTATCCCGCATCTAATATAAGCAAAGCTGCTTACGTCAAGTCAAATACCAACTGACAGAAACCTAAAAGTGCCTTCGGTCATCATTTCTCTGGCGTCACATTGGCAGCGTTATTTAAAAAAAAATGGATTACCTGTTCTCACTGGGATAGGAAGAACTATGGAGCGCCAGCGACTCCTCTCTTTAGATGCCACTTTCGCTTCGACCACATCTATTACTCCCCTCATGCATGCACGTCGGTTGAGCGTGCTCCTCACCTGACCCTTTCTGAGCAGTTGACCAATCTGACTGAGAAAGGTCTTCCTAGGGAGCGCCCCTTTCGACACTGCCATCCACTATAACTTCACTTTTCACGGTATCGTTATCAGCCCTGCATTTGACAGATAATAAATCTGAGAGATAAACGCATCTCTGCGATAGACCTTGTTTCTGATATATAGCTAACAATGTGACAACGAATAAACGTGACTAACAGAACATGTAATTAGTAATTAACATTATCGTCAATATCACATATCTTCTAATTGAGCCGTTTATTAGAACGTGATCCGCCTCGTGAACGAACCGTTATACAATTAATTTTATGATAAACGTTTTTGTAATTACTAGATCATGTAGTTCAGTTAGACCTTTACGTGTAGTGTGAGGTGGCTATTTTTTCATCGCGGGTGTTCATCATTCATCAAGGCTAATAAACTATTTCCATTTCATTTCACTTGACAGAGTTGACAATTTGTCAACTCAAACACTGTCATTGACAAAAGTATCGCTCATCACCAGACGCATATGCTTTGAATTAATTATTATTCTATAATTTCTCTTGGCAAATAAAGATATTTAATAAAGAGTGAATCTAAGGTTTCGTTTGCCAGAACATTTTTTAAAAGCTAGAGTGCGGACATTTGAACGGAAAGAATTGCCACTATAGAGAAATCTCTACGGACAGCAGTCGCTTCCGTTATGTCAGCCTGAGGAGAGGAGTATGCACCATCTAGATTGACAGTGCACACTCCTCTCTCTATACCTGTACCTATACGGGTGTTACTACATTCGAAAGTGGTGGCACTACCCCAGGACGGCAGACTGGGCTAATGGCCATCATCAAATTGTCAACTTCAATTGGTCAAAGTTAAACATGCGCATTTGTAAAATTTGCCATTTGGGTTTTTATAACAAAATTAATTTACAAGGCAAAACAACAAATATTTTTTTAGTTTCCGCATATGCATGATATTAATTATAGATTCGCATAAGCGTCTTAAGAAATCCTTTAGAATGTTAATTCATCGCTTTATAGAATGGATATGACACAATGGAACGCTTTATATAACTGTTATTCAAGCCTAAATGTAGGTTTCTAGACGACTAGTGAGAGGTTTCGACTTCGAACTTTTATATATACAAGTTTATATTAACATCGTATTGTTTCTATTCACCCATATTAACCCGGTTTATTGGAAACTTAAAATATTGTTCTATTTAGTAGTAATAGTGACTCAAATTAGATCTGCAGCGCCTTCATGACTCAAATTATGGTTGTTGTTCTCGATAGGGTTTCGCATTTACATAGAATGCGGTCGAATGACTGTCATATTATGTTAATTTGATTTCTCACTAAGTTAAAAATAAACATCGTTACTTTTAATATGTAGACAGTTCCAATTCGTGTGTTGGGTTTCCCGTTAAAGCCTTGTGCCGCTGTTGTTTCTCGGAACGGCCGACACTTACAGAGCGTTTATACTCGTATTCCAGATAACGGTGTTGTCATTCGCGACACGACCAGCAGTGGAAGCACACCCGTCTTATACTCCATAATGACTCAGAACAATACTTAAATTATTATTGTGCGTGTGTGAGTGTAGAAATGTTAGTGTGTTAGTTTGTGACGATGTCGGCAGTGGACCTGGTGTGGGAGCTGATGCCGGCAAGGTGTCGGCTCATTGAGACGTTACGATATTGCGGAAAGACGCTCTTGCGACGACAAAGGAAGATCCTTAGACGGATCAAGAAGGTATAGATATACATTTTTAATTAAAAAAAAATTTGTTAGATAATTATTTACAATGTAATTGAAAGTCTTTTTATTACCTTAAAATGTGAAATATTGTCATTTATCACAAAGTTATGTAAACGCGATGTTTTATCATGAAATGCTAACGGAAGACTGGGCGAACGTAAATCTGGGTCATTTTGATTTACATCCAGTTTTATCTTTATGTTTTTGTTTTTCATTCGTATATCATTTGCTCTCAATTCATACTATACAAATTAATTAAAGAAGGCCGCTCTGTACTGTCTGTCTGTTAGCCAATCAGTCAGCTTAATAACAAGTTTTTAGGAGTGCGTGTGTTCTAATTTCTAAACAAACTTGAAACTGTATTTTTTTTTATTCCTATTGGGATCGGCAATAGTTTATTGTTTCTATTGAATTTTTACGGTCAAAAAACGGCGTAATACGTATTATTTTACTTACGATATTATCGATTTTCGTTTACTAAGCAAATAAATTATTAAATTATATAAAATAATAGAGGAATTTTGACACGACCACACTAGGCGCCAATGTGAAGTAGTCTAATGGTTAGAAGTGAACATCGCGAATATCAGACGTGGGTTGGGATTCGTCTGGCTCTTGTGTGGGTATTGATTTATTTTCTATTCAATTTTCATCATAATTTAATAATAAAATAAAAATATTTTAATGCCAAAAATAATAACAGATAAAAGTGCGTATTACATAATGCCTAGTTCATAATGATAGTATGGTTTTACCGTAACTAAATCAATTACCTAAATATATTTAATTTATAGGTAATCCTTACGGACAATATTGTAGTTTTTTTTTTGTGATTTAAATTCAACGGTAATAAATGTTAATTATAGTTAAGCATTTTATAACGATGTTCAAATTGATTTAAACACTTTCTAAGAGATTGTTAAAAATACAGTTACTTTCCTATTTGGTTTTTACCGTTTAGTGTCTTATTTTTTATTAGTTGTTAAGAAAGTCTAGAAATAAACAGCTATTTGACAAGTGCGACAAACTTATTTATTTGGATTAGTAAACCATCATCTCTAAAAATACTTTTTTATAATAAAAATACAAAAATGAAACTAGTAAAGTACCAATTTGGCTTGGTAAATTTTTGTCAAAATTATTCCCAACATACAACCAAGACTTATTCAGAACGTGCAAATAGATTTGTCAATACTAATCAAGCAATGTACGTTGATAAAGTTGACTTGTTTAATTATAACAACAAACTTTGCAGACTTGAACAAAGTCACTTGGTTACAAATGGCAATAACTTGTTTATTTGTAGTCGTTGCGTTTTCTCAGCGTATCATAAATAACAACACCACCCGTGAAGTGACCTAGCTACGTGTCAGGATCAATTTGAAAGTAGCCGGGTATAATTCGTTTCCTCAAGTCAGCAGAGAGGACCGCTGCATCTAGAAATTGTATCTATATTAGCAGCTGTTTCCGTTAACGGATCGCACCCTAGCTTTACTTCAGACGAGTGTTGTCTTATGTCACGTTACAATTTAAAAAAATGCAATGCTTTGGTTTAAACTTTTTAAACAAGCAGACCCACTGGTGGATCTCTGAATACTAATATGTCTCTTCAAAGACCCACTAATAAATTTTCTGTGATATGATAGTCAATGCTTTGAAATAACAAACCACACTAAATTCAAAAAGGTTTCCTTTCTTTTTAAGTTTATGGGTGTTCGGTTCGTTTTGCGGACTTTGTATTCGGCTGAATTGGCTGTTAAAGTACCTACATGCGATTGTGAGAGTATGTAGTCATTGTTCTTAACCTATTGCTTAAAATGCGAATGTAAAAATCCGAATAAAACAATAGACATTTTTGCAATCATCTTGTATGTTGTAATTGTTTCGTTCGATCGAGTTTATTGGTGGCGTTTTGGTCTTGTGTCAGTTATTTACACATGATTAAGTTAAATAGTTGTGACTTCTATTCTTTTTAAACATTGTTCAAATTATTTTATTTTATGTAGTGAGAGTGGTTGGCAGACTGGTGATGGTTGAACCTTATCGCGTTTCGGGATCAGTTTATAAGTAGCCACTAGCCAGGTAAAACGAGAGGTGTGCACTGTCAACTTGGACGATTCACATTCGTCTCTTAAAGTCGAGGCGCCTGCAGTTTCTCTGTGGTTGTTCCGCACTCTAGCTTAAAACATCAGATGGAGTGTTAACTACAATAAAAAATGTTTACTCGTACGCTACGTCTCACAGCCCGGCTGTTATTAAGTTAAGAGTGCGGTCCATGAACAGACCACAGAGAAATATGTATAGACAACTTTCTATACTATTTCATAGTCGATTAGGTTGGGATACGAATGTGTACAATCCCCCATTGTTCCCCCTGGACATCGGACTGGGTTAATATTATATTATTATCCTGCCTAGCTAGCACTCTAAAACAAAACAATGTATTAAAAAGTATTATTGTGAGTCACATACACGAGACTGCGAATTTCGTAATGTACGTGGCTCGCCGGTTCAATGTGTTGCGCCAGAGTATCCGTCGGCGTAACATTGCAATATGCCAAAACTTCGATTGTTGGCTCCGCGATGACTGATTAATGTTTCATTCATAAATTAGTTAAAGACAATTAGAAAATCATTACGGATTTATTGTCTACATATTTGAAGCTTATAGATTTTAGATTATAGCGATAAGTTGTTTTGTTTTTTATTATTTATATGTAATTATCTTTATTTTTTATAAGCCCCGTACTTCAAGGTTCACGTGTCTCCAGCGGTGTATTATTGTTTATTTATAAAATAGACAATTTTACGTTTTTACGACACTAATTTGTTTACATTAGTTACTATTTTATTGTCTTTTATAATCGAAACTTATATTTTCAATTTTCCTCTTTTCATTTAATTGTTTTCAATTTTTATGTTTGTTTTTGTATTTATTACTATTATTTTTCACTTTTTGTTGCTACTTTGTCAACTTTAGACGTACATTTAAACAAAGCGGAGCACCCTGAGATACTGGTCACACGCCTAGTTCAGGGGCCCTGTCATTAATTGTAGTATGTTTGAAGTTAATTTAATTTTTTATATGTTTAAAGTATTTTGTAATTAGCGTTTAGAGTATTATTATTGTTTTATATTATTTATTAGCGACACATTCGGATAGTGCAATAATACAGTGTGTGTTTTATTTTGAAAAATCAATGGGTTCGATTCCTGGCTGGGAAGAAATATTGAACTGTTTTGTTTCAGATTTCATTAGTAGACAAACTTCATTCGTTTTATTTAATTCTTATAAAAGACAGCATTTAAATAATTATCTTGTATTATTTTTTCAGGTATACCTACACAGTTGGCGCTCCGTAGCCGAGCTGAACATGTTGGTGGGTGGGAAAATAGCTGGTGCAACACCCCTGGTTATTGCCTGTAGAAATGGACACTATGATGTTGCTGAATATCTTATTGAGAGGTGCAAGGCTGATATCGAGCAACCTGGCTCAGGTGAGAATCCATCCACTATACCTGCATGGATATTTTACTAGAATTTAATATAAATCTATCTCTTTTGTACTTATTAGATAGACTATAGTTTAATAGCTCTGTCTGTTATTCCCTAAGTTGAATCAATCGTAGTCGCCTCCGCTATGCTGGCTTAATAAGAACAATGTGCACGCATACTCGGCCAATTTCAAGCTAATCTGAAACCCGAAAAATTACAAAACATTAACATAAAAAGACTATCTAACTAAAAAGACTATGCTATAGCGAGAGGAATGTGCACTTCAGCCGTCATAGTGGAGGCGACTGCTGCCCGCACAGGTTTCTCTGTAGTAGCAGTTGTTTCCATTCATGGACCGCACTCTGGCTTTACATCAGGCGAAAAGTTGTCACATGCCGAGCTATAATAAAAACTAAGATCTCCTATCAAAACTAATAGAAAAAAAATAGCTATCAGATACGAAGTTAAAATACTACAGGTTATATGTTATAAAAGAACAGAAATCATTTAACAACGTGTCATTTATTCGTAGTTAAAATAATATAGTAATTACGCCATTGTACTGGCTAATTGCCCATCACACCTTGACTATTGACGACCGATGGCTAATTTTAAATACATATTACGCCACTTTACATTTCTTTTTCAAACGGTACTTAGAAAGTGGGCTAAATAGAACGGGGCAGCACGTAACCGATATCTAAATATTGCTTTCATGATAATCAACTACGTCCCTAATATTTTTTAAATGATCCGCTTGAATCTAGAGTAACGTCAATGAGCGATGTCAACTGCTACCACAGATAAATGTATACAGGCTTTAGGATACCAATGTGCACCGCCGTTGTCAGAGCACATGCCTCTAATCCAGGGCTTCTTGAACTTCTTTCTTTCACGACCCCATTTATGATTGCGAGTTTCTTGGCGACCCCATATAAATATAAAAGAAAGATAAATAAATATTTTTTGATGATTTATTTATTAGGTAACAATATACATTACATATGAAAATGTATAGTTTTAGAATTCGTTTAGAAACATACAAAAATCTAAAATTAAAAATTGCGCAAAAAGTTGTAAAATTGTATTTATTATAGTTACAAAAATTATATGCCCTATTTTTTATCAAAATTGCATTTTTTGCAATAACATAAATAAAAGGGAATTCTGACCGTCTTAAATACACATCTAGATGTCATAAAATCGTATATTTAAATATTTGACATTAAAATCTCTCGCGACCCCAGAATTTTGCTACGAAGAAGCCCTGCTCTAATCGATGCAAAATTACGCCATTACGCTGAAGTTTGAATTATTAGCGTTTCTTGAAAATCTGTTGAAACTGACACGTCTTTGTATTATACTTTAAAAGGTTCTGTTTAACTAATTCATCTTTTGTTCGTTAACAACTAAATCAGTAAAATGGCCTTACGACCTTATGGTATTGTGTTGTCTAAATAATATGAAAGTTTGTATAATACATATTCAAATGAAGTAGATGGATTACGGGAGAGTTCGCTAAAGTACTTCCTCGTTTCTTTGTTTCGGATTTTTTTTCTTTACTTTATAATTGTATGAACTCAAAAGATACAATATTAACAAAATTAAATGCGTTACAATAAAAAATCTTCTCGTTTCTTACTACTTTTGCATCATTGCTATATTGAGTAATAATAATGAAACTAATTCATATCTTGAATTTTTTAAAAATAAATGCATTATTATATTCTAAGATGACCTTTAATGGTTTTGCACAGCGTCCTCTTTCATTACCGTTGTTTAAAAAAATATATATCTTTCCTAGATACGCCAATAACTCCACTATAGATAAACATAACTCCTGAATGTTGACTTTAATAGTGTCCAATTGATAATAATTGAACTCCATGTCCCATCACCGGATGATCAATTTAAAGGATACTGCGCAGTATCGCCATTAGCTAGTCAAGTCTTACGTGCAAGTCTTAAATGCATATTGTTGCCAATTGTCTACATTCATTTACACATAAAATTATTCAAAAACCTGAGCATGCGTTTGCACAGGACTTTCACGTACTGAATGCATCAAATGCAAGGTTGACACAAAAAAAATTTACGTAATCTATGACTTTATTATATAATATTTTATTAATTCAAAACAAAAAATCCTGCATTTAAGGGTAAATTTTTACCTGTTAATATTGACAATTAGAAATGGATGAGGTTGAGCAAGCAGCTGTAGGTGAGGATTGTGGGTTTTGTGTTCCAAAAATTACGAGTTTCACAGATTTATATTATTAATTCATACCTAATATCATTCAGATACGAGACGAGTAAGCCAGGAAAGCGAATAAAAAACACGTAACTTTTTTCAAACCATTTTGGTGTATTTGTGAAACGTAATCCCATTGGATCTCATGATCTTACATGTCACTAACTTTACGTCGATATCACATCCTAACTGACAGAAAATCTAAACTTTGTCAGTTTCTACTAGTAATCTACTAGTAGCCGTATCAATCATTTTGGTTTTAGCTTTGACTTGTTTCAGATTCAAATTCAACTCTGAAATAGCATCAAAATTATTAGTTAATTAATTTAACAAATAAATATTGTTTTTCTTTTCAGTGACATTCGATGGAGAGACCATTGAAGGTGCTCCACCGCTGTGGTGTGCCGCTGCAGCTGGCCATCTACCCCTAGTCAGGCTATTAGTAAGGGCAGGCGCTAATGTCAACTCTATTACAAGGACAAATAGCACACCGTTACGAGCCGCCTGCTTCGACGGACATTATGAAATTGTTCAGTACCTTGTCGATCATGGTGCTGGTGAGTTTTAAATTATTTTGTAGATTTGTATGAGTAGTTGTAGAGTGGTTTGTAGACTGATGATGGTTATTAGCCTCCTAGTGAAGTGACCTTGTCGCGTCTCGGGGTCTTGACCAATCCATTGACACTTCTCTTTCTATACCCACGTAACTCGGTGTCCGAGTGTTGTTATATGTTTGTCCTGATGCCCATAGAAATGGGTATCCTAGTTTGGGATCTATAACCCGAGTACAAGTTTTGTCCGACGTCTTATCGTCTACTAATGTGTAATTTGGACATGGATAAGCAATTATAATAGAGTGAATCTCCATTGGAGACACGGGTACGACATTAATAATACTCTGTCCATGGCATCATACGTCCACGGTATGGATGGTAGGACCTTTACTTTATCGCTTATTTACTGTAAAAATGAGAGCTTTGGCGGCCATCTGGAGAAAGAAGACAACTTTTTTTTTCATTTTCCCTCCAAAACTCCGTAGGAAGTTTCAGTAATGATTCTACCAATTTACTAAAGCTCTTTTTGACTTGACTGGGTCTCGACCCGACTGTTTAGTGCGATGAATGAATGACCCGTGATGCACAATAATATAATTTGCTGCAAATATTTACTGTGACTAGAAAGTTGTCATAATGCAACAAAAAAGAAAGTTTGAAAGTAGCCAAGTATAACGAGAGGGGTGTGCACTGTCAATCTGGATGGTACATGCTCGTCTCTTCAAGCCGGCAGAATGGCAGCAACTGCTGCCTGTAGAGATTTATCTGTAGTAGCAGTTGTATCCATTCACTGACCACACTCTAGCTTTACATCAGGCGGGATGTTGTCACATGCCGAGCTACAATTAAAAACAAAAAAGATGGATGTAGTAATTTATTCAGGTTTACCCATTTCCTACATAATATTGTTAACAAGGTTTTCTTCTTTTCACAGATATAGAAATTGCAAATCGCCACGGCCATACGTGCCTTATGATCGCATGCTATAAGGGTCACATTCGGATTGCCAAATATCTCCTATCGCTGAACGCAGACGTCAACAGGAAGAGCGTTAAAGGAAACACTGCCTTGCATGATTGTGCCGAGAGTGGATCTCTGCATATTCTTAAAATGCTACTTGGACATGGCGCTTCGATGGATGTTGATTCCTATGGTTAGTAAAGCTTTCTTTGTACCTGCTAGTAGTCTAGAATTTAATCAAATTAATAAATCAGTCGTAGTGGAAGCTTAAGTAACAGATCAATGTTAATTATTTTTTAACATTTTAAATGTTTCATTTGCTTTTATTATGTCCTAATTCTAATTAAAATTGAATGTACAAGTTAAAACAACATGCAGACAACAGCCTGAACTAAGGTGGGATTCGAACTCACGTCCTCAGCTTCGCACGGGCATGTTCTGACCACTAAACTATACGTGATACTATCGGAATTCCTTTCTTTTTTCTTTTTTTTTCTATTTCATTTTCATCATTCTTGGAATACTTGCAAATGAGATTTTGCTGTTTCCCCTATACGCCCATAGATGGCGCCGCCTAAAACATTTCACACATCCTACATCACTGACTTGCCCACGATGGCCCACGTCTACTGATGGCAGGAAGATATTCCTTTTGATACCTCACAAGATGTAAAAATTGTGCTTTTTAATCATTTAATAATCGTATGTATATTGTTAATATTCTAGAATGAAAATTATACTATCGAAATATACTTCAATATACTACAAGTAACTATTATATCATAATTTTTTATTTTATGAGAAATAAAAATAAATCTTAAGGTGAAAGCCAACACCTGAGCTTCCATACATTTTGTTTTACCAAGTTGTTCGAAGCATAGCAGATTTATGTTGAAATTAAGTAATTTGATAACTTTCTCAGCACTAATTATTATCGCAAATCACTATAATAAACAAATAGCTACGGCACAGAATATATAAATGCTTGTGAAATATAACTAATATAATTTTTTTAAAATATTTAAAAAAAAAAATTCAACATAAATCTGCTATGCTTCGAACAATGTGGTAAAACAAAATGTATGGACGCTCAGGTGTTGGCTTTCACCTTAAACGTATTTTTTTTATTGTTGTAGGAATGACACCTCTGTTAGCGGCGTCAGTGACAGGTCACACTCATATTGTAGAACATTTAATCAATTTGGACTATGGCTTGGTGTCCCGACAGCAAAGGATTGATGCATTGGAACTGCTCGGAGCAACATACGTGGACAAACGTCGCGACATGGTCGGCGCTTTAGGCTTATGGAAACGAGCTATGGAGGATCGGTTAGACATCGCTTTTTCAATATAATGTTGTGAGCCCTCCAGTAACTTCTGATAATTAACCCTTAAATGAATATGCATTGCCAAAAGTATACATACTATCTTTTTCAAAATATATATTCTTTATTAGTTTTTTTTTTATTTTTATTATAGCTCGACATGTGACAACACTCCGCCTGATGCAAAGCTAGAGTGCGGTCCATGAATGGAAACAACTGCTACCACAGAGAAATCTCTACGGGCTGCAGTCGCCTCCACTATACCGGCTTGAGGAGACGAGCATGTACCATCTAGATTGACAGTGCACACTCTCTTATACCAGGCTACTTTCAAACTATTCCAGAAACGCGACAAAGTCGCTTCACGGGTGTTACATTCGAAAGTGGTGGTACTGCCCCAGGACGGCAGACTGGACAAAATAACCATAATCAGTCTGCCTACCACTCTTTAATAGTGCCTATAGGCACTGAGCGACCAAAGTACATATAACAAAGTTACATTGGTACCGGTCTTTTAGCGAGGTTCGAACACGGGTCTCATCGATCGTGAGTTCACGCGTCTTACCATTTTTATTAGTACCTAAATTTCCTATATTGTCCTATAATATTAACGATATTATTAATTCAAAACAAAAAATCATGCATTTACAGCTTAAATTTTAATTTAATTGTAGATCGACAGGGCCCAGAAGCCCAGGCCTAGAGCCTCAGGTTCTTAGGGGCCTCCAAAGTTCCCGGAAATACTGCAAAGAAAAAGTTGTCAGCAGTAAAAGATAGCAAAATTAGAAGGGCCCCTACCTTATTCTAGGCATAAGGCTTCCTGATCTTAACGGCCCTGGGTCGACATTTAACTACACTCCTAATGTTAAGCTAAAGCTAGAGCTGGCTGTTAGGCTAGGAGCCACATTCGCTATACCTGCTTGAGGAGACGAATGTGCACCATCTTCTCATCCCAAAGTTTTGCATGCCGCAAAATGTGACGAAACGCCCTTTTTTACTAACACCATGTTTAAAGCAACAAACATTTCATAACCCGGTTACGTCAAAACACGAGTAATCATTTCATGGGTCATACTATCGCAGAACGGCAGACTAAACCATCATAAGTCTGCCGCCACTCTTTGAAAGAATATTTAAAAAATACATTAAGTTATTATTATATTTTACACAGGTACCCCACCGATGATCGTGATCCAATACCAAAACCAAAGGATATGCCGCAAATTGAGGCGTACGACTTCGCTGTAGAGCCAACGGACATGAATCAGCTAGAGGAACTACTGTCAGACCCCGACGGCATGAGAATGCAAGCACTTCTTATCAGGGAAAGAATTTTGGGTATGTAAAGTTGTCGCAATGATCAGCGGGTATATTGCGAGAAAAATAAGAATAAATGATACGCGATCTAGTCGCGTTTCGGGAATAGTTTGAAAGTAGCCAGGTATAAGAGAGGAGTGTGCACTGTCAATCTAGATGGTACATGCTCGTCTCCTCGAGCCGGCATAGTGGAGGCGACTGCAGCCCGTAGAGATTTCTCTGTGTTAGCAGTTGTTTCCATTCATGGACCGCACTCTAGCTTTACATCAGGCGGAGTGTTGTCACATGTCGAGCTACAATTAAAAAAAAAAAAAAAAAAACTTATTATTTCATCATTATGGATGGGGAAATTGGGTTGTTTATAAAATAATAGTAATGATTATTATTATAACATTCTTCTATTAATGAAAATATGATTAAAGTTTAATTTTTTCTGTTGACATTTACATCGGTTATACATATATTCGTTTGCATTCAAAAATTTGGGGGGGGGGGGGGGGGGGGCAAGTTGATATGGAGGATAAGAAAAGTATGAATTGTAGGTAAAATCGAGAGCACATGAAGCTTTTCACTTGTAGTACTACGGCGATTGTAATAACAACGGTGCAGAAGCTACATGAGCTTTTGACTGTACAGTAAATAAAACTTGTAAATAAGTTATTTATTTATTTATTTTTATTTATTTTTTGATTGGCCGATCGTTACATATTGGCACGTCATTTACAATATAACATAATAATATTACAAATACAATACAAACATACATATGACTAGTTTAAATACAATTTAAATTAGCTTAAGATATAAAATTACACATAATTAATCACAGGAAATAGAATAAATTTAGTATAAAATAATGAACACAACAACGATAAGAACTAACAATTGCAATAATAATAGTAAAGAATGCGATGCCAGGGCAAAGACTTATTTGAATAGGGAGTCATTTAATTTCAGGTTCATGAATTCATTGATATTATAAAACGAATTATTTTGAAAAAATGTTTTTAACTGGAGTTGGTTCAATTTCGTCAGAGATATTGGAATTTTATTGTACATAATAATTTTTAAACATATTCCTTGTTTGAATGTTTTTCTTAGTTTTGTGTATGGGTGTTGAAGTCTGCCCTGTTTCTCAAGTTATATTCGTGTTGGTCAGAGTTCTTTTTCAGTTTGCTCGAGTTACTGTGGATTTCAAGCAGGGATTGAAATATGTATAGAGACACAACAGTCATTATTTTGAATTTAGTGAAATAAGGCCGCACAGATGTGCGACGGGGTAGACTGAACATTGTTCTTAATGTCCTTTTAAGTACTTTAAAGTATAAGTACTTTTTTTAGTAATAAAATAAAAATAATTTGGGAGTTTGAATTTGAATAGGTGTTTTGTTTTTGAAATTACCAGATTTTAATATTATAGTGGTCGACAACTTAGCCTTAGGACTTTGGTTGCTTTACATTACTTTTTTAGATTCTCTAGGGGGGGCCAACTGCCCCTCCCTGCCCCCCTTGGCGACGCCCTTGGGCTCTACTATTAGTAATGAAAAACCAAAAAGAAAATTATTTAAAAAAATCTAATCTAATTTAGCGCGAGAGTAATCAAAAAATTTATTTAAACTAATATGCTCCTGTTTTTATGTACATAATCACGATTCATGACTCAGACAGGCAAATTTATATTTATTTAACGTTTATCTCTCAGGGCCAGCCCATCCGGACACGTCATACTATGTCCGTTATCGCGGCGCAGTGTACGCTGATGCCGGACGCTTCGCACGCTGCCGACAACTGTGGCACCATGCATTGGACATGCAGCGCGCTGTATTGCCGCCGTTATCGCCTCTCACACAATCCTCACTCTATAGCTTCGCCGAACTATTCACTTACATGCTGGCCGAGAGGGCTAGGCCTCCAGTACGAGGTGGGTTACTTTATTCTCTTCGACAAATTTTTGATAATTCAGTATAAACGATTTAAAAGCTACCGTGGCCTGGAGGTTGAAGGAAGAGACTCACAATTGTGACCTATGTTTAAATCTCACAAATATTCCCTCTGATACAATATAGACATTAACTAAAAAACAGAGGTAGGCAGACTGTTGATGGTACAATCACCATTTATAACACCCGTGAAGTCACAAATTCCCGATCAGCTTCGGATATAACGAGTGGAGTGTGCCCTACCAATTAATGGTGCACGTTCGTCTTCCCCGGCCGGCATAGCGGAGGCGACTGCTGTCTGGAGACATATTTTTGTAGTAGCAGTTGTTTCCGCTTATGGACCGCATTTTTTTAGCTT
This sequence comes from Tinea pellionella, assembly GCA_948150575.1. Lineage (NCBI taxonomy): Eukaryota > Metazoa > Arthropoda > Insecta > Lepidoptera > Tineidae > Tinea > Tinea pellionella. The sequence continues at coordinate 5,622,586 of OX411259.1, read as the reverse complement.
AATTAACATCAGGCAGGGTGTGGCCACGTGTCAAGTTACTGTATAAAGTTAAATTAAATTGAGAAAATGCAGGTCGCGTTGTTCCTCCGGTCGTGTTTGAAGACGTGGAGCCTGTGTTGGAGAAAGCTATCAGTGAAGTGGAGAAGGGTTATAGCATTCTCTCAGTGAGATTCGCGTCGGACGTGGATCAAACATTGAATACCCTACAGAGGGTACTCGTGATCTCTTTGCATTTGGCTGCGTTGATGGCTCGCATGTTGGACGAGGAGGGGGTCTCCCAAGAACTCATCTCCAAAGTTAATAAGGCCGTGTACAGGCTTGTTAAACTTAATGTTAGGGTGAGTAGAACACTATAACTTAATTTATATTTAATCCTTGCCAAAGTGCCAACAAATAACTACTTTGAAGTTTATACTAGTTCACACATACCATGATCACGCTAGGAAAGTATCTGGCACAGTCTACTATGCCCACTAACGTAACATACCCGTGCATAATGAAATTATAGCCGCGTGGCATCCCCGTTCTAAAAAAAAAAATGTTTTAGTGCCACTAACTTAATGCTAATGGTATGCAAACTAAGGTCACCTTACTGTGTAAAATAAAATAGTTTAAGACGCCCGTCTAAGTCACATTTTGAGTTAAATATTGCAGACTTTATAATTAAGAAAAGATTGAATAACTGGCCTTTGGTCTGTGGTATTAAAATAATTTAATTTTACCACCTGTTAAAAAAATTATATAGCAAGTTTTTTTTACCCAATGTTGTCCAATGTTTTTTTGTCCTCCCTGCCGTCTATTTGGTTACCTATTTTGGAAATAATTATTACACGCGTCAGCACACTAACAATAATACGATTATTATTTATACAAATAAAAACTCGCTTCTTTCCATAAATGCCGGGCGATAGTGGTCAACGTCCTTTACGCTCCATCAAGCTGGCTGTGATATGAATAATAAAAACATATAACAACCATTTTGAGAGTGATAAGCGACTCGACACTAACGGCTTCACAATTCTTCATAATTTCCGCCAACTGTTGCCAATTAACACACCCCTACTCGTCAAAAATGGCTGTGATATGATACCAAATATTACACAACACAACCATTTCCACGAATAGAGAATGCGTTATTTAGGGTCTTCATATTTCCTTGTTAGGACCTGAAATTTTAAACATTTTTATTAATACATAGGTGCGTCAAGGGCGCTCTCCACTGCACGTCGCTTGCAGTGAAGAGGGAGCACGCAGCAGAACCACAATGCCTATGGTCGGTGACCCTACTACCTGCTGCCCCTCATTAATCTCCCTGATGCTTAAGCTCGGAGTAGACACTGAAGCCCGCGACGCCGACGGCAATACGGCACTCCATCTCGCCTGCAAGGTATAAAAAAAGGTTAATAATTAAAAAGTTAATAATTTTAGATACTTAAGTGTGCTCTTCTTAATCATAGCTGAACCCGTTACCGGCTGATGTGATCCGCGAGTTGTTGGAGGGTGGTGTTCACATTGATACTGTTAACTACGAGGGTGACAATGCAGAACAAATACTGAAAAAGAACGGACAAAGCATGATCTCTGTAGTCAACCCGCTCAAGTATACTACACTCAAATGTCTGGCTGCAAGGACCGTGAAGTACTATCGGCTCCCATATAGAAACTTTGTACCTCCATGTCTGTATTCCATGATAATTAAGCACTGAACTGCAGAAATAACTAATGGATATAATTTTACAAAGGTGTTGAGTCTCTTGTTTTCTTTTAAAATCGCTCGGAGCTTACATCTAAGCAACAGCTAGAGGGAAATCTATGCGTATGATTATTTGGCGAGATAACATTTCTCTTTGTGTTTAGCGATGGATAGATCCTTGCCATAGCAGTTTGAGATAATTGAGAACAAACATAGATTGAATTTGATCAGTGTGATATTAGAATAAATTTCAAAACAAACTGTTGTAAATGCTTATTATAGACTTACGTTTCAGAGTTCTCAATAATTTAGTGTTAATGCTTGCATTTGGAGGCTACTTTTATTATATTTTTATCCTAATTATTGATTGCTACAGGGAACTTTATTGTGACAGACATGGCACCTATGTATAACTGTATTTATAATTATAACAATTTATCATAAACACTGCAGTATCTATCCGATGTACCTGGTATTAACCTATTGATTGATTCATATAAATGTAGCAGTCAGTGATGTTACAAATAATAGTGGAATATTGTAGTATGATTGAAGTGCTTTTGAGTTACGAATGCTTCACTTTTAGTAGAAATTGTGGTCCGGACGGGCCAAGTGATATTTGCGTTTATGTTTATAATCCATGTTCCAATATGATGTATATTCAATGGTAATTTTCATATGTGGAGAGTGCCGTCTGCAAATGTAAATGAGCCGTGTAATTGACTAGTCCATAGGGTAACAAACAATAAACTCGTATATATTACAATATGTATTGTATTTTGCTCATTTTTCAACTAGGCATTTACTTAGATTGTCAGTCGGCAAATTCATAATAAGTAGACTAGTTATTAGAAATTAAATCCAAACAATATTATTATAATACAAAATGTTGGCATGTTATATCTAAATTTTAAATGACCTCATAACATTTATTGTAATTATTATGATATCAGTGTGTATTCTTTCTTATAGTATAAAGAATAGTTATTGAGTGACTATTGATAGAATATATTTTTCAATTTAAAATAAAAACATTTTCAAATTTATTAGTTTTTAATTTCTGTGTTTCCCATACATTCCTACAACTAACAACACACCTATGAATCCTACGATGCTTCATTTTAACTAAAGGGGGTGAGCAAACTGTAAAACCTAAAGTTTATGGGACAAAGCTATTTAAGAGTATAAAGGGCTGAATATCAGTTTTATTAAAGTTCATGTCACAAAATGTTTAACATTAAAAAGTAAAAAATATATATGATGAGGTTATTTTACACATTTCTATAGATTACAAAGTAAATAAAAGAAACCATGTGGGCTATATAAATATTTTATAAACTTTAAGGGCAGGTAGGTACAAAATCAATCAAAATCTATTATTTTAAAAAGATTATACGGAAATAGTATGATTTTTACTTAATTCAACATAAAAACATAGCAAATTGCATAAAATCATGGGTAAAACAACTACTTTTACAAAGTTAAACACCTACGTGATAAATGACGCTTTTCCATGACTAGTACTTACGCGTGGGCGTTGTTGATTTCTCTGGGAATTTCAACACATTTACGACGTTAATAACTCAAATATAGCAACATCTAATTATGCTACATTAGTCTAATGATATTAATTATAAAGAAAATAGCAATAATTACCCCAAATGTCTGCATTAGCGTCCGTCCCATTTCTTAGCGACCGTCCGCCGACGTGAAACGAGAAAATGACACATGCATCCAAACTTTAATTAGTTACAGAATACGTGCCATGTTTACTACAATAAACATGGCACGTAAATAAAAGCTGGGCTTGAAATCTTGGCAAACAATTTCAAATATCTACTACTATCTAGCGGTTCGCAATCGTAACCAACTTGTTCACGTGGTAAAAAATGAATATGATAAACAACCGTAAAATTATGCAAAATGCCGAAGAAAAAACTTCGTATAAACTTACAGTTACAATACTTTTACGTTTTTCTCTTTAGTATGAATGAAAAAGCAGTTAAAATAAAGAAAAAACTTATAAATTACGCTCCAAACACCGCACTACGACATGGCCAAGCAAGTCAATAACCGAAACGAGTGCGCATGTGCGGCGTCGGTTACGCGCTACTCCTACTCCAACGCGCCAAACGCGAGTTGCCACCGCACGCCGCCGAATGAAATTCAGTGTCAATGACCGGATATTTTTTTAAATATCAGGCAAGGAATACGTTTAATAAAGCTTCTTTTTTTATTTGAAGAAAATAAAAAATTAGAAAAGCTTTTAAGAAGAACATTTTATAAAAATAATATAAGTTTATAGAATTATTTAACAATTACATTTAAAATTTAAACATCCTTAAATATGTACTTACCACGAGCAATGTTTAAAAGATACAATGGACACAAGGCTCTGCTGTTGGGGCGTTATGCATTTTTGTTATGAAAACTTGGAGAAACATCAATTCTTTCTTTTGAATTAACCCATATTTATAAAATGATAGTTTGAACAGAGGCCTGAGTATGAATTTACATTTACTCTGTCACGGCGTAAAGTGAGATTCTTCACCAATAAAATCGCTTCGTTCGAAATTTTTAGCCTTCTCGGCCAAAATAATATAGAGAGATTTTACTTTACGCCGTGATAGCGTAATTGTAGACACATAATTGGCCCTCAGAATTATTATTATTGACTTAGGTGTTGCCTACTCCAAAATTGAAGTACGTCGTGAAGATTATTATATTTTATAAAAATTATGGGTATATGCATAGGTGCGTACTTATATTGGCATACCAATGTGTGGGCCAAGACATGGGTGGATAAAATAAAGTGCTCATAAAAATGTATGAGATGTTTCAAGTTGATGCGCAGCTAACAAGAGCTATGTTTTATTTTCCAAGTTGGGGTGAAAACGTCGAGATTGCCGCTAGTTATTCCGCGCCAACGGTAATTGTGACAAATGAAAGTGTTTTGTTATTTCGAAATTTTTTCACGTTACTCGTATATGAATGGGTATTACTGCGTTATTATATTCTAAGGCGTGCACCTCGTCAATATTGTTACCGGTGGATGAGAGGAAAAAAAAATTACCACTTACTAAATAGTTTATAATAGTATGAATTAATTTATAAGAACTTTTGTATATTTTTTAAAAAGTAATGAAATATAAATAATCTAATACTTTGGTAATAATTTAGGCACTCTTAGCCTAGGACTGCTAATAGCCTAGTGCGGATTTTACACACTCACCGCGTAAAGTGAGCGTTTTAAGACTTTAAATATTATTCCAGAATAGCTGTTTAGCTATTTTGGTTTAGTTTACTCGTTAAAAATTTAAATACACTATTTCTAAATTTCGTTTTGTATTGAAATGACCAATTCCAAAGCTTCATTTTTTTATACTAATGCTTAGCTTGAGGGGCTTTTTTAGTCCTTGGGATTACCATTAGGAGTTCCGCTCCGGGTTCCACCAGTACAACATTGTTACCAGTAAAAGGCGCCTAGTAGATAATTATTTATACATAATTTATGCAGACGTGCCAATCTAAAAGACGAGACGTTAATCAGCATGTAAACCATTCGAGTCCTAGAACATATTTAGTTACATTGGTACGGGTCTCATCGATCAAGAGTTCAGACGTATAACCGCTAGACGGTATTACGGTCGCTCTGAAGTCGCCGGATTTAGACTTCGGCGGCCCATAGGCAGAGCATGTTGTGGAGGCTCTCAAATCGTTTGTGGTTAACTGTTGAAAGTTTCTATTAAGGTCAAGGTAAAGAAGAGAACAACTAAATCAGTTGGTTAAGACAAAATTTTAAACAAAACTCTTTTTTTTTTGTTTCAACTGAGCCTTAATTAAATTTAATTTTTTTTTTGTAGTGTGGTGGCGGCGGCCCATAGGCAACTGCCTATGTTGCCTATGCTTAAATCCGGCACTGCTGGAGTACCACCATTTTCAAATGTAACTATCGATAAATTGTATTATGTTGTAGATATGTACTACAAAATTAACTAAAAACAGTTCTCTTAAATATAAAAACTAACTCTGTAACCCTTATGAAAGATGTCGTTAAGCAAACAAAGGAAACATTGTAGGGACAAATCGGCTCACGACCGCTCCCGTGCGGGTACTTATTGTACAAAATATCGCTTATTCGTGGAATTTCAAGGGAGATGCTTTTAAAACTTGCGGAAAAAACGTTACACTCGAGTAAACACGAACGATTGAATTGCGGATAGTCCCGTGTGTTTTTAGGGTTGCCAATGTTTAGATAGTTACTCGAATTTATACATCATAGTTATGTATACATTTTTATTGATCGCTTTTATTTAACCTAAGTCGTAAATTATTATTTTTAAACTACAAAAATAATGTTTATGTCTATTAGGATTTAATTTATGTCTTAAGTTTAATGCCTGAAGAAACCTAAAGAACGCCTTAACTGAAAAGTATGTACCAACTTCTTTTTTTAGTTCAGTCTTCCATTTTGTGAAGGCAACGCAAGGGGACAAATCCCACACAGCTATATATATCAGCAAGGATTTGGACATATTTTTACAAAGTCATTCAGGTTATTTAAGAACAGTTATTAATAACTTAAAAAGTTAATATAAATAGTTGTTTAATTAAAGATAATAGCATTTGAATTTTATGTAATTATTATTAGGTATTTATTTTTGTAGCACATATTGTATATTTGTAATTTGTACGTTTGTCCCCTAATTGGTGAAACCTGACTCCTGAAATACAGTGTATAGCTAGTTTAGTAGTCAGCGTATTCTTTGTTATTATTACTAACACTAATATAAGTTCATCTATACTAACCTGTGTTTGTAACTTTAAATAGATAAAAAAAAAAGATTATTATTGTTATTATTTCATCTTTCCTTTTCTTTTGTTTGTTTATAGTAAGAAGTATAGATTTTCTTCTTTTTTTAAAGGTATGTTATAAAGAAGCCATTAATAATTCAACAATTTAAATAAATAGTTATTTAATTAAGTTGATAATATTTGAGATTTAAATGTTATGTTTTTTCTCTTTGTTTGTTTTTAAAGAAGTGTTTTTTACTTTTCTTATAAATTTTGCTTCACAAATATGTTTTTGTATTCATGTAATATGTGCATAGTTGTTTTTTTTTTTTTTTTTTGACACAACATGTGACTTCGACTGGCCTGATGGTAAGCGCAGTGGAGGTCCATGAGCACTGACGACTGGAAAACCGCTAACACGGTGGCTACAGCCGCCACTACTATGCCGGCTTGTTATCTACTATCAAGTTGGTCAATGGTAAAATGAATAAATTTTTGTTTTATCTAAATATTTAAATAAAAATCACCTGCCAGTCATACGTAAAAATCGTGTACAACTAAATGGAATTATTTTTCTAACTATTTCTACATAGTTTTTCCACATTTCTTTAGCATTTCTACATTGTAACCGTGCCTGAATAAATAAATAAATATATTTTCTTCTTTTGTACATCAAAATGTAGTTTTTTTTAAACTGTAGCTCGGCATATGACAACACTTGCGACGCTTGCATTTCTTGGAGTGTTCAGCATTTATAATATATCTATAGAATAAATTTAACAGTATTGCTACCAACCCTATTAAATTTAAGACCACGTCTATGATTGTTATTAATAACGATAGCATATTACAATTCAATTTAAACGGACCGCTGAGGTACAACGGGAGGGCGGGTTTAATCCGCGAATCTCGTTGTCCGTAATCCGCACAACACAAACTGAACACAATTATATTAAAAGCCGACATGAAAATTTCACAAATCGCTTTCGACAATCGCTATTAAAGCACGTTGTCTAATAGCATTGCGTCAGCCGTGAAATACTGTTGAATTCCATTTTGATGAGTAAACGATCAACATTTTGATATTATATGCATTGCTTTATTGTATATATTATAAATTCAATTACGATATTGAACTATTGTTTTGAAAAATTGTTAATTGGTAGATATTCTTGTGATTTACTTAGATAGCGGTAAGACTCACGATCAATGAGACCCGTGTTCGAACCTCGCTAATTCTGACCAGTATCAATCTAATTATGTTATATGTACTTTGGTCGCTCGGTGCCTATAGGCACAATTAAAGAGTGGTAGGCGGACTGATGATGGTTATTTACCCAGTCTGCCGTCCTGGGGTAGTACCACCATTTTCGAATGTAACACCCGTGAAGTGATGTTGTCGCGTTTCGGGAGCAGTTTGAAAGTAGTCAGATATATAGATATAGTATATAGGTATAGGAGAGTGTACTGTATGTCAGTCAGTTTGACCAAGTGGCGTTACGCATTTCGGTTTACACTGTCAACCTGAACGATGCACATTCGATTCCTTAAGCCGGCATATCTGAGGTTATTGTTGCCTACATATGAGCCATAAGCTACAGTTGGCTTAACATTAGACAGAGTGTTATAAAAATAAAGGATAATGCCTATTTTTGGGCCCACTTAATACCTAATAGTTTGTTAACAAAACAATATTCTAAAATAATACCTTATTTCTTCATTAATCTATTTATATGTAAAAGAATGTCGACGTCGCGTGTGCTTGGTATTTGAATGGTGATAAGAAATAAAGATTTATTTTCCTACGAAATGAACTAAAAATGATCATGAAACTCGAGAAAAATAGAATTCTCATAGGCAAATGGGCTTTGATCGAAAATATTTTCTTATTCATCAACACTGCGTAAGATATGACGAGTAGCTGCAGGCCTACAAACAATAACCCTCTGTGTTATGGCAAGTTAATAGAAAGCCAACATATTAGTTAATGAACCATCAGGGCGTGCCCTATTAGTGGTATAAGTTTACAAATCGGCAAACAAAGCGTTACAGCTAAAGTGATTAAGAGCTTGCCCAAACTGCGAGCTTGTTCGCTCGAACTGCTAGCGATTACACTCTTATAATTCGATCGATGATTAACTCGAAAATCTTTATATCGAGTTAGAAAGGTAGTTGAATTCTTTTCAAAATTCGAATAATTTGTGTAGTGTACTACTCAGTCTAAATTGGCTTGAGTATGGATTATAAACTCCTCAATATACTGTACGGACGGATGGTTGGCACCCATTTTCTTTTTAATATACCTTATCCTAAAAGTATGCATTAAACTTTTTTTAATTGCCGTACGCGCCTTTACGCGCTCCCACGGGCCTAGTTTGTTTAATTTTGGAAATTTTGTGGAGATCTCGAATAAAATTCTGAAAAATTGTCGAGTTACCATAGTGTATGTTTTCATAGCGATCCTCTTAATTGAATACGGGCGCGTGCAGCCAGCCGGAAAGTTAAAACGACCGGCATATACCCGGCCCGCCTACCACCTTGTTTGCCGCCCAATACTACTACATTTTACATACACTTCCTTATAAGTTACAATATATTTTTCTTTCGGTGAATAGAAAATGATTTATCAAAGTTTTCAACATTGCATACATTGGAGTAGTAGGCAGACCGATGATGGTTATTAGCTCAGGGGTATTCAAGTGACTTTCAAGTGTAATATATGTAAGTTGGAATAGCGGAGGCGACAACTGCCTCTGTGACAGCAGTTGGCTCCATTCTTGGACCACACATTATCAGGTAGAGGTGGTTACAATATGTCAGGCTAATATGAAAAAATGTACTACCGGAGTATAATAAAATGAGTGAGCACTGTGATTTGGTGGCTGTACTTTTGTCTCGTCTCATCAAATGCTAAAAATTCTCTCATTCCGAACTACTTACCTAATACAAAAAATAAAAAAATATAATAGTTACCATCAATTAAATTAAATTGCTTAAAAAATATAGATAGGTACCTAACCTACTGTGTAATACAAAATTAATAATCCTTTCAGATTTCCCACAAAAAAAAGAACATTAATTGGCACACGACTCCTAAAAAACACAATAAAATGATTGGATACCTAAATCCCACAAATTACGTTTATTGTTAAAGATTTTTTTTTTTGTTTGGTCACGTGGCCTACAAAAAGGTTAGAATTGTTGTGGAACCCCACCAGGTATTAACAATTTATTATTTGGATTTTTTTTTAATTACCTGCTCTTATGATTACATATTAATCTATAGGTTATGTACTATAGTTATAATGATTTGATATCTGCATACGTTTCTCGTTAATTATTTATTAAATATAAGTACATTTGTTGAGATAAAGAATTAAAAAAACGAATATACAAGAAGAGAATAGAAAAATTACATTCAAGATGAAACAACGCCTGAATCTTGCCGCGACTATGTATGTTGTCTGCAAAGATTTCGAAAACATAGTCTAAGATCTAGCGGCAATTTAACGTGATATAAGGTACAAGGTTAATTTATGCCTTAAATGTTGGTACGTTGGTTGTAAATTTGCTTGTTAGGTAATGTAAAAACTATATATAAATTGACAGAAGTAAAAATGGAAAATAAATATTGAAAAAGTTGTAAAATGTGTACATTATCAAGTTAAAGGAGAATGCCCATTCATCTAAGAGAAATGGGCCCACAATTTTTTTCTCGTGTTAATCGATAATTTTTAGTTCATTTTACAGAAAAATAAATCTACATTCCTTATCACCCAATCAGTTTTAACTTTTTCACCAAGTTTATTGAGTAATTATACTTTTTCTGATGCAATATTTGAGGTTATTATTATATTAAATGCTTAATTAATTGATAATATATGAGTTTTTTAAATGTAATTAACATTGTCTGTTGATTGGTAAATGATGTGTGGATATAATTAAATTAAATATTGAAAAAATAGGATATTATTTTAGAATATTGTTTTGTTGACAAACTATTAAATATCGAGTGGTCCCTAAAATGGACATTGTCCTTTTTGTCGCTAGCTTTTTGTCTATAATTAAAATAAACGAGAAAATCTTTGTGAAGCTACTAAAAAATGCCTTGGAATAACGTTGTAGATTTCTCGCAGGCTCGTTCTCCGCAATTGAGCAGCCATGGCCGCTCGTTGTGCGTGTGGTGGTCCGCTTCATCGCAGCCACCGGATGTCTTCCAGGAAGGACAGGAGACTCTTCACGTTCCTGCACGCCTCCGGAAGCGTCCTTGCCGTGCCGAGGAACTTCTGTCGTGGTTCGTCTACGCTGCTGCACTCCAAGAGCACGTGCGTGACTGTCTCTTCAGCCCCTATGGAATAACGTTTCAGTATAGGTAGTGTAACACACGGTTGAAGGGATATTCGCTGTCCTTTTACACACAGGAAGGCGTATCTGAAAATAATGGCTGTGTCTGTTAGAACTTACATAATAATTATTTTATGTTTACGACGATCAACTTTAAAATCTTATGTCTTGAATCTTGAAATCCGTATTTTTTTTATTGTAGCTCGGTATATGACGACACTCCGCCTGATTTAATGCTAGAGTGCGGTCCATGAACAGAAACAACTGCTACTACAGAGATTTCTTTACGGGCAGCATTTGCCTCCGCTATGCCGGCCTGATGAGACGAGTTTGCATATTTCCTAAAGAAACGGAAAATACGAGAAGTTTTTTTTTTAATTACGAGTTCAAGAATTTTTTTTTCAAATTTCAAAAAATTACTATTTATTATTTTAATGTTTAAAGTTTATCTCAAAATCAGTTTAATGATTTAGTGATGAATAGTAGTCTCCACGCATTAATTGAGTAGCAAAATATCGACGCGTGCACCGTAACAACACTTCATTATATTGTTTATCCATTTAGTGTTGTGGCACCTACTTATCGATAGTCAGTACATATTGCTATAGTATATGTTTCATAATAAAACTAGTCTTTGAAAAGAATTAATATCGAAAAACAGTTTTATACCAAGAATTTTAAAAATAATTTATAACTTATTATAATAAAAAAATAATTATGGAATTTTATAAAATCATAAAATATTTATAATAAGTGTCCATAAAAAAACTACGAATTAAATGAAAATTGCGCTAGTGCTTATAGGTATTAAAAAATATATAATTTAAAAGTTATCTTTCTTAATAAAAAAAAATTAGAATAACGAATGGTTTTTGTGGCGATTGTGTCGAATTTGTATAATATTTTTTTAATTAAATATATCGATAACCAGTCAACTGCACAACACTAAACGTGTGTATTGTAACGCGTCGTGTGATTGGGGCGAGTGGCAACCCTTCATCGTCGGTTAATGCCATAATTGAGGGTTAAATCTTTACAACAGATGGTGTCGATTGTTTATTATGACACTCTGTTTATTTGCTACTAACTCGTTATAGGAGGCTTCAGTGAAAATGCTAACGTTTTATCAAGATCAATTAAATATTATTGTATACATGTTTTGTATTTGATCTCCTTTGACGTTTGAGTGTTTTATTTATCGATTTCTAGAGATAATTCTCCTGTTTTTTTTTTGCGACAACACAGACAGTAGTAGCTTCCGCTATGCCGGCTTAAGGAGACGAATGTGCACCATCCAGATTGACAGTACACACTCCTCTCGTTATTGAAATAGCTTTTTGTATCGAGAATTTCAAGCTCGCCTTAATTAAGGAAGGATTGAATTACCGGCTCTTACTCTACTTATTTAGTTTTTAGAAAGAGTTTACTACTAAAATACAATAATAATAATAATAAATTATTTATTGCAGTTAACAAAGATATAGAAAATACAAAAGCATAAATAACTTACTGCAACACATACATACAAATAAAGAATTACAAAAATGTATAACAAAAAAGAAATACAAGCAAAAAAACAACAATTTCAATTTGCACATCGCAAATAAAATTAAACATAGCAGGCGCGAAAGAAATAGCGCAATCATATTTGTAATTTCAATCACAAAATTAATCGAACTGCCTGGGCTGTTTTAAGTATATTCTTGCCGCCCAATCGATACCACGCGGCGGGCAGGGCGGGCGGCATATCTCTGTAACTAAACTTTTACGCCTGTTTTCATTGGTTGATATTTCAATTCACGTGGGGTAAATGGGTGGGGTTTTCATTTTGGGCGGGGCAACAATTCGGTACGTGTCGAGGAAAGTGCTGTGCTGAGATATCAGTGAGGTCATGACGCTGTCAGGATTCGTACAGTTTTGACATCGCGAGGTAATTCACGAAGTTTAATTTAATTTCACAGTTCATTAATTAAAGTTTATAGCGATGTAAAAATTTTTTTGTTTGCAAAACGTGTTGTAATTGAAGAATAGTTTTTTAAAAAGGTAAGTTATTTTTAAAAAGTTTAAAGAAATAAAAAATATTCTATAAAGTATAAATAATTCAAAATTTAAGCTCATTTATAGCTTCGAATTCTACATAATATGAAACATTACAAAAGAAAAAACTGTCACAAAATAACATAGAGAATATACTAGAGGAGCAAACTTCATACATCTGACATGAAAAAAGCGTAGGCCGCTTCAAACGATTTGACAATGTTACCGTCAAGTCAAATACTAACTGACAGAGAACCTAAACGTGACTGCGGCCATCTTTTCTCTCGCGTCACACCGCGCGTTATTGCACATCTAGTTGTATATATCGATGCATAATAATAACAAAAATTCTTATAAACTTATTTAGAACGAGAGCTTTTAAACATTTTCTATCAGTTAACCCTTGTGGTGTGATGTGATCAGTAACGTGTATTTTTATTAGGTGATGTAAAAAAATCAAAATAATAAAAATAAAATTAGGTTACAATTTAATACTATAATATTTCTAATTGGTAATCAAAACGAATTTTATAAATGGTATAAATTTTAAATATTATCATGTTTATTTATTTATTAAGACCAAGTGTTAGCTACGAATTAAAATAATTATTAAAAAAAGAATAAGAACCTAATTAATTAATTAAAAAAAAAAACATATATAAAAAAATAATTAAAAGTATTTACAATTGGACATAAAAATTGCGGCTCACTTAAAAATATAATAATATTTTTTTAAATACTTGAAGAATAGAAAGAGTTTAAATACTTGAAAAAAGAGTGGTAGCCAGACTGATGATGGTTATCTGTCCAGTCTGCCGTCTTGGGGTAGTACCACCACTTTCGAATGTAACACCCGTGAATTGATCTTGTCGCGTTTCGGGAATAGTTTTAAAGTACCCAGGTATAGCGAGAGGAGTGTGCACTGTCAATTTAGATGGTACATGCTCGTCTCTTCAAGCTGACCGCTGCCCACACAGGTTTATCTGTAGTAGCAGTTGTTTCATTCATGGACCGCACTCTAGCTTTCCATCAGGCGGAGTGTTGTATGCCGAGCTAAAAAAAAATGTTTTATGAAATTCTAATATGATGTAAATGACACATATGCATTCGTAATAATATTTTTTATATAAGCAATCTATCTGTATAATTTTTTTATAAATGACTCGGAATTTTGTGCCTCAGTGTATTATCGTAGTCACGTAGTCGATCGTAGTAACAATTAGTCGTAGCAACGCACACTACGACACGCCTACAACTTCTACGAATCTTCATTAGGACTTCACATATTTTTGTATAAAATATGGACAGAACTTTAGAAACATTGTTAGCAACAAAAGTGAAACGGTTGGCAGACTGATGATGATTATTAGCCACTGAAGTGACTTAGTCGCGTTTCGAGGTCAACGAGAGGAGTGTGCATTGTCGACATTCGTCTCTTTAGGCCGGCATAGCGGAGGCGACTGTTTCCTGCAACATTTATCTGTGATAGTGATTGTTTCCGTTCATGGATCGCGCTTTACTTAACAACAGGCGGAATGTGGTTACATTCCGATAAGTCACGCCTTTTTCCCACAGGGATTTTCAAAATAAAAAAAAAATTATTTGTCTTAGATTAATGTTGTCTATGTATAGATTAATGTTGTCTTAAAAATGACTACCAAAGTAAAGTAAAAAACGCATAATACAATACAATTGTCACGCCTTTTTCCCACAGGAATAGGCAGAGACAACGGAACGCCACTTACCACGATCCTGACTCGCTTCCCTCACATCCACAATTCTCTTCATGCACGCCCGACGGTTATGGGCACTAGGCAGCCCAGCTTTCATTTGATCGGAAAACACCCTTTTTAGTCTGCCTTGTTTAACGCATCCATTCACATCAGATTTGTATATTCCTTTCGTCAATCTCCACGGATAATACTAATTATAATATATGATGTTGCTGATAAAAGTTTATTATAAATGTTATATTATTATGAGAAAATAGAGCGGCACCGATGCGGCGCGGTGCGGTTTATCAAATACTGTTTCTATTGATTATAACCGCACTGTAGCGGTGCGGCCGAGATGGTACATATGGCGGTTTCCGCTTAAAAAGAAAATGGCACAAGCCTTCAAATATAATCGATTATATTTTTTACACACAAGTTTTTTTTCACATTAATTATTGATCTGTAGATAACATTCGTTTTTGTTGTTGTTTTTTTCACCGTACGTATTAAAGGTGTTCTATTAGCTATCTACTATTATTGATTTTAGTGTACAAAATAATATTATAAAATAATTAAGTAGTGACAGTACTTTTTAATCAATATTTATTTCTGAATATATATTCTTTCTAGTTGATAGAATAAAGGGGAGAAAACCTATTGGTTGGTACTTTTGTCCCTCAGTAGTTATGTCACAAGCACTAGCTTCGTATAGGCATTGTAGTGAGCGACCAAATAACACATAACATACATTGGTACCGATCAGATTTAAGTAAGATTTGAACACAGGTCTCATCGTTCGAGACTTAGTTTGTCCATCAACCATTGGAGTCTTATAAATTATAATCCTTAACACGTAGCAAAATATAAATTAAAATATAATTTAAATATTAATAAATACGGTAGAGAAAGTTTATTAAGAAGAAATTATGACAAAGTACAAAAATCACTGCAGCTGAAAATTACATTCACAATGAGACAGATAAGCGGAAGATTTAATTTCTGTATTCCCTCCTCTTTAAATATAAATGTAGCAGGTCTTGTTGCGTTGTGTTTAAAGAGAGAGGGTGTAGCGGGGGTGTGAGGGGTGTGGAAGTGGGGGTGTTCCCCAGGGAGATTCTAATTGAAACACAAACAGGGGCGGCGGCGGCGATTCGCGGCGAATTCATTATATTAACATTAAGTTGCTTGTGTCGCCTTGCCCCGCCTGCGACCGACTCCTGAATTTATTATTTAAATTATTATACAATGTTATTAAAGTACAATCAATTCAGTCAACCGATACTAAAATTTCAAGTATCTTTCATATCAAAGCGTGGTAGGCAGACTCAGGTATCAGGTTGGAGGTAATTGGATATTGGGAGACAGTATACGTGCCAACCTTGTGCAACGTGAATGAGCACCACAATCGTCTTTTCAAGCCGGCATAGCGAAGACAATTGCTGCTCTGTGGTGGCAGTTGTCTTCACTCGTGGATCACACTCAAGTGAACAACACTATATTGTTTAAAAAAATCTGTGTAAAATAAAAGAAAATTAATATTGATGAACAAAGAAAAAAACAGGAAATACAAATTTGATTGAATTTCCCCCCAAAACGAATAAATTCTCATCAAAATGTATATCCAGCCAGATGTCATAGAACACGGAGAGTACATTCAATTACTTTTATAAGTAAATCTAGGAGAAATTTGCATGTTTTTATGGTATTATGCACAATTCACTAAGACAACGAACGGGGACCTCATCCCCTTACAACGTCGTAAGTTAATAGAAGCACCTAAACTTAATATAGCTGAAACAACAAAATAACTATCTTCCTTATTTAATACACAGAATTTATAATTAAGTATATTATGGACATAGTCAAATTTTTGGGCAAAATATCGATGTTTTTTCGGCACTGTTCACTGAATCAGAAATCAAAACTTTTTTTTAATTGTAGCTCGGCATGTGACAACACTCCGCCTGATGTAAAGCAAGAGTGCGGTCCATGAATGGAAACAACTGCTACTACAGAGAAACCTGTGCGGGCAACAGTCGCCTCCACTATGCCGGCTTGAGGAAACGAGCATGTACTATCTAGATTGACAGTGCTGTAAGGATATAGATATAAAATTATAGGTAATATATTCAGTTCTAGAGATAAGGCATAAGAATTGTATAGCTCCATACAACATTTTCCTATAAATACGTTTTGACCGTATTTTACCCTAATTCGAACTTGTCAAAAATGTGACTACGTCCTTAAATATGTTAAAGCGTGGGAGGCGGAATGACGATTGTTATTAACCCAGTCTGCGTCCTGGGGTACTACCATCACTTCCTGTTACACTTGAAAATGTCCTATCCGCGTTTCCGTATGACGAGAGGAGTGTCCCCTGTCACGATATCTGTATAATCTGGCAAACCTCCACACAATGATGACGAGATTTGAACAAACGTGGTCTAGCGGTAGAAGATATGACCGCACGCTCATTACCCATGATAGCTTAAAATTGACATTTAAAAACCTATATGCAGCGCCGTATTTAGACTTCGGCGGCCCATAGGCAGAGCATGTTGTGGAGGCCCTCAAATCGTTTGTGGTTAACTGTTGAAAGTTTCTATTAAGGTCAAGGTAAAGAAGAGAGCAACTAAATAAATTGGCTAACACAAAACTACTGAGCCTTTATCGATTTAATTTAATTAATTTTTTTTTGTGGTGTGGTGGGGGCCCATAGGCAACTGCCTATATGTTCCAACGATAGACATTAGATTATAATAATATCAATATTAAATTGAAAAATAACAATAATTGTAGGTATTTTGTAGAAAAATCTCGAGACAGACAAGACAAGTGCTACCTACACACAGTTTATGTCTTCACAACAATATTTTTTATTATATTTTATTAATCTGATAATAAAATAAACAATTGATATGTTAGATTTGTTTATTATTCAATTATTATCGAGTAGAATAACACTCTAACGATATTATAATGAATCTCACACACAGCCTGAGTTTATCTTAGCTCGCTTTGGAATCGAACCCCCGTCCTCCACTCTATTCAATTTTCACTATAATTTAATAAGTATATTTTTAATTTACCTCACTAATATGAACGAAACTCAAGTATAACATCCGTGTAGCCCAGATACATCAAATAATTACTTAGTTGAAGTGTTCAATAGATGGCTCTGTAGGATGTGAACATGCACGTCTAAGCGCCGCGCCCAAACTTTCCTTTAAACAGGAGCGCGGATCGTTTTAATAGGAAGGAGGCCTAATAATAACACGTTAAATATTACTCGCTTGAATAATTATCAATATCGATATTAAAGTGTTGGTAATTATTGATTTCAAAGTTTAAAATAATAAAGTTAATTTTAAATTAACGGGCTGAGCTCTCGGCCTAGATACGATTAAATATTAAATGACGAATTAACTCGCGCGTCTTCGTTTGTCGACTCCAATTAAGCGGTACAAAGTCGCAGGGTAAATAACGGAGGTGCTCCCGAATTAATTTAGGATCTCAATGGCGCTCGCTCCAATGGCAGTTTGTTTAAAGTATCCTCACTTCCCTTTGTCTGTTAGGGGGTGGCTGGGAGGTAATCTCCGCCTTTATAGACTGCTACTGAATTCACTGTAAAGGCGCTTTTAGTTCATTTTATTTATTTATTTTGTCATTCTATCTACATTTTTACTTTGTTGATACGAGTATTGCTGTTGAATAAGTTAGAATGAACAATTTGATTTATCTTTTTAGAAAACAATATTAGTGTCGTAAAAATACGACAGAAGTAGTTATGTTATAAGTATTACATTTGATGTTAAATGGTGGTACATAAGTAAAGACACTTCATGGGTGATACGCTTGAAAGTGGTGGTACTACACCGGGACGGTAGACTGGGTATAGCCATCAGCAGTCTGCCTAATATATTATAAGTATCCGGAAACAGCTTAGGTTATTAATTGTTGGCATATTATGCTATACTCTCATTATTAAATTATTATGATTAAAAAAACGGACTGAAATTAAAAACAATGTATAAATAAAGAAACCTACGTAGGTACAAATAATTTAACTAAAACAATGTAACTAATGGCTAATACGTATTGCTAATTGCATAAAGTCTATTATTGGCCTTATTGTCATAAATTAAGCTTTTTTGTTATACTCTTGGTTTACGCTGTTGACTTTAAAACAAATAAATAAATACGTAAACACAAACTCTTTAAAAGAAATATTTGCTTATGTTCAGCAAGAAAACACTCTTAAAACAAGATACAAACGACATGAAGTATTCCTTGTTAGAAGTGTCCTCAAAGGAACAGTTGGTTAAAGTCCCTATCAATAAGGACTGAATGGTTGTCGGCGGCTGGTACCCTCCCTTTAGTTACGGATAATCTGTCGTGACGATACACAACATGCCAGTGAAGTGGACACGATTACTATTGCGGTACAAATAAGGATAGTAAAGAATATAAGGGTTAGTTAAGATTTAGGCTTGGTTATTGTTTATTATTTTTTGTTAGGATAAGTTTGGATTGACGTATAGATAATCATAATGAATAAATGGTAACATATATGTATGTTTACAGTTTGTTACTCGGTTATGGATAAACTATTTGAGGACCTCTGGTGTACTAAGTACTAGATACTGCTTAGAGGTAACAAATTGCGGCAGTGACTTTGTTCGAAGGAAGCCTGCAAAGTTTGTTGTTAAAATTAAACAAGTCAACTTTGTTAACGTACATATTGCTTGCTTAATTGCTTACGATCCTAAATCTTCCAAAAGTCAGGGTTGAAAAGTAAACAAGAAAATTTGTTGTTTCATTTTTTATAGTAGATTTATTTGAATGCATCAGTCGCCTCCGCTATGCCAGCTTAAGGCGATAAATGTGCTGTGTATCGGTTAAACAAAAAACGCGACTAGTTCACTTCATAATTGTTTCACCAAAATTATAATGCTACTGAAAATAATTTCTGCAACAAAACGCATATCCAAGCAAAGCTGGGAATCATATTATCTGTGAAGACAGAGTTGAATAAAAAAACCATTGGTTCCGTTACAAGTGCGCACATGTGCAATTTAGTTCCACGGAGGGAACATTTTTAAGGGCAGATCATGTCGACCTCAGGGACTTTATATTGTTAACATATGGGCTTTATATCTACTGTATTCATAATTATGTAACATCGGATTATCTATTTCATTGTGTAGATGTTATAAACTAAATTATAAACAGTCGGTGCGTGAAATTCCTAATATAGACACTTAAAATATAAATTGGTAGATTAATTTTCTTTTCTAAACCATTTTAATCAGAAAACATAATATTGCGAATTATAGTTAAAATTCGATAAATTAAAAAAAACTTTATTTTTTTATTTAAATAAAATAACTAAAAAACCTAAAACATATCTTATGCTAAATCATAATAAATAAGACATTATTTAATTATTACATTATTTTACTTTATTTTTATATATCAATCCAGACATCAATCCGTTGTCTCTGCCTATCCCTGTGGGAAAAAGGCGTGACAATTGATGATGATGTTTATCACTACAGCAACAAAATAAAATAACTAGTAAAGGATAATGCCCATTTTTGGGCCCACTTGATGTCTAATAGTTAGTTAACAAAACATTATTCCAAAAAAATATCTAATTTTTTCATTAAATTATTTCAATCATGTTAACACATCGTTTACCAATCAATAGACAATGTTTAATTACATAAAAAACGCATATCATCAATCATTAAAGCATTAATTATAATAATAACCTTAAATATTGCATCGGAAAAAGTCTAATTACTCAATAACCCGGGTGAAAAAATTAAGTCCAATGGGCAATTAGAAATACAGATTTATTTTTTTACACAATGGACTAAAAATCATCAACAAACACGAAAAAAAAATGTGGGCCCATTTCTCTTAGGTGAATGGGCATTCTCCTTTCTAAATAAATTGAGACTGATTCATCAATGCTGGATTATGCCACAGTCCAGTCTGGCTGATATTACGCTATTATAAAGTTCACTAATATACACTACTATAAAGTACTATTTTAAATATTTTTATTTTAGTTTATTAGACATGTTTCTTCTTCATAACATCGTCAATGCCAGGCTTGATTGTGATCTTCGATTTGGCTTTTTATTTGTTGTTTTTTATAATATAAGCTGTGATTTCAGTAAATAAATGAATAAAAGACGATTCCGAGCCCAAAAAATTAATTAAATATTTTGTACAAGAGTAAAGTAACATATGCATTATATTATTAATGTAATGTAATTGAACATTATCAATTATTTTTCTGGTGTAGTGAATGCATCGTGAACGGGAAGGGGGATGACATAAATTGACTAATCACACCCTCATCACACCCCATAATGACAGTGAACATGTCACCAAGGCCAATGCAATTGTGGCTCAATATTTTATGCCTAGAAATAGGGTTGACCATTTTTTTACGCTATCGGAAATTTCAGTAATTATTTTGAATTAATTAACGGTCTTAACAAACGTTCTTTAAACTAAGTTTTCTAAAATGATTAGAATAGAATAAAATAAAAAGTTTAAAATTATTGCATTTTAGTAGCCTAGTATGTGACCGCACTTCATCTAATGTCTGCGGTCCATTTGAAGACAACTACTATCATCGAGTACTCGTCTGCATTGTCGATTATTTCCAAAAAGAATCTTCACTGGTGTTACATTAAAAGTGGTGGTACTACCAGGACGATAGACTGGGTTAACAACCATCATGTCTAAATATAAAGTAGTGTTGCTTACTACTCTTTAGGAATAAATATATATGTAGTAATAAGTTTAGATAGATTAATTAATTTCACGTTGCCGGCGACTAAAATGGCTACAAACCTTTCCAAAAATTGCTGATTATACAATCAAAATAATCGGAATTGTAAGTGACATTTTTTTTAAATTTACTTACGTAATTATTATTAAAACAACAATATATCTCTGCCTGCCTATCCTATATTAATATTAACTTATACTATTAAACTAAGAACTACATTAATCGTATTTCTTTATTATTATATTTAATGTACAAAACAAAATAACTTATTCCACTTTTTTTTCTCGGTAATGTAAAAAATATGCAAATGGAAACAACCCTACACCATTGCACGGGACATTTGACGTTGCCCCGCCCTAACACGAGTTCAACAATATTGCCAATTGATATTCGATACACTAATTTACTCACAAACTGCCTCTTTGTGTATTCGTTGCACTATTTTTCCATATTTCACTATTATTGTGAGCATTTGCAGTAAATTAAGCTGTAATGGTTTACGCAATTTGGGAATATTATTACCTACATGAAATGTATTATTTAAATAAGTTATTGTATGTTCATTTGGCATTAAAGCTTATTTATTTGAGATAGAAATATAAAAATACATAATAAATTATAATAAAATTAAATAAAAAATATATGAAGAAAATTTCCTATTTCGTATCTCGTTTAATTTCCTGCTCCTTTAATTACCTATAACTTTTTGTTTATTTCTATTTTTATACATCAAGTATGAAGCATTTCTCTCCATGTATCTCGGTCTCGCCTGCAATAGTGCAGCAATAATAGAAGAGAAAGAGTTAGACTAAAGTAAGATCTAGAAACGACTAGCTATCATAGTTTTAGCTGTATATCGATTATGACTCAGTCAATCAATCAGAACATTTTCTTTTATACTGATCTTCTGTATACATTAATAATAATTACTTTGATACCAGTTCAATTAATTGTCAAGACTTACAATAATTAATAATATCCAGAAATACACGTGCAATATCTGGTCGCAAACTAGAATATACATAAATAACATCCAAATTAACAACAAATACTTTTTTGGA
This sequence comes from Tinea pellionella, assembly GCA_948150575.1. Classification (NCBI taxonomy): domain Eukaryota; kingdom Metazoa; phylum Arthropoda; class Insecta; order Lepidoptera; family Tineidae; genus Tinea; species Tinea pellionella. Next base: position 5,600,131 of record OX411259.1, on the reverse strand, counting down.
AATAATATATTAATTTAAAAAATTTAAAAAAGATTGCTTCTTGGCGCGCTAACCACTCTTCCATTGTGGCAAATTATGATCTAAGCAGACGTTTTGTTAACAGAACTATGGAGGCGACAAACCTGGCAATATCTCCAAGGGAATCTATCAAATCAAGGTCTGAACATAAAGCTATGCAACTAAATAGTAAACCCAATCAGGTAAATAACTTTTGCCCAACGATTTATACATATAAATATGAAAAAAAAACGCTGAATAAAGATAAATTCGCATTTTTTTAAAATAAAAAAGAGAAGAAAAGAGAAAATATTATGAAAGTGGATAAGTATTTGTAAATAATAAAAACATTTCTGAAAAAAATTGAACCGACTTCTAAATAAAACACAAGGCACTAAAAAGTAAAAAAATAATTTTAATTAAGAGTACATACACACAATTTAATAAACCATAAACATGAATAGATGCCTATTATTTATTTACACATTAATTGTCTGCATTTTATCTAGCATATATCTGAAGTCGGTGCAAGCATTTGAAACATGTTTTATGATTGGTAATGTACCTAGAATCAAGCAATGCGGAGTTTCATATTTGGTTGGCACCGACTTCAGATATATGCTAAATAAAATGTAGACAATTAATGTGTAAATAAATAATAGGCATCTATTCATGTTTATGGTTTATTAAATTGTGTGTATGTACTCTTAATTAAAATTATTTTTTTACTTTTTAGTGCCTTGTGTTTTATTTAGAAGTCGGTTCAATTTTTTTCAGAAATGTTTTTATTTTGTAATTTTTAGTGGTAACTGTAGATTGATTGTATGGATAACATTCTAAACGCGCTGTTCAAATAAAATGTGATGAGTAGTGGGCTTATAGACAGACACTCTCGAGTCCTACCCGATAAAAAATTAATCATTAAAATCAATCGAAATATCCCCTAATTTTCCACCCTTAAATATTCCACCATATTCCACCTTTAAAGGTGGAATATTTTATTCCTTAAATTGGACCAATCCCGAGACGTACTTTATCAAACAAAAAAAGAATCATCAAAATCGGTTCACTAATGGCGAAATATCCACTAATTTTCCACCCTTAAAGGTGGAATATTTTATTCCTTAAATTGGACCAAACCCGAGATGTACTTTATCAAACAAAAAAAGAATCATCAAAATCGGTTCACTAATGGTGAAATATCCCCTAATTTTCCACCCTTAAAGGTGGAAAATTTTATTCCTTAAATGGGACCAATCCCGAGACGTACTTTATCCAACAAAAGAAAAATCATCGAAATAGGTTCACACACGGCGAAACATCCCCTAATTTTCCACCCTTAGAGATGGAATATTTTCTTCAAATTTAAAATTGACCAATCGCGAGACATACTTTATCCAACAAAAGAAAAATCATTGAAATCGATTCACAAACGGCGAAACATTCCCTAATTTTCCACCCTTAAAGATGGAATATTTTCTTCAAATTGAAACGGGACCAATGCGGACATATACTCTATCCAACAAAAAAAGAATCATCAAAATCGGTCCACAAACGGCGGAGATATGAGGGAACATCGCCACAAAAAAAAAAAAATAAAAAAAAAATACACGACGAATAGATAACCTCCTCCTTTTGAAGTCGGTTAAAAAAAATACACGACGAATAGATAACCTCCTCCTTTTGAAGTCGGTTAAAAATAGAATTTCATTTAATTAGGCCGTGTGTTTCTAAAAATCTTTGAGTTTAAACTTCTAAACTGATCCATAAAGTTATCTAATAGTTTTGACTTTTACGTAAAACATCTTATTAACTAATTTGTATATACGAGTATAATTATTTAATTTTATTTTTTTCTGCTATGTTGTAGTTGTAACCTAATTCTAGCTGTGTATGACTTATAATTGGAGTATCAGTTAAATTTAACAACTAAAGGAGTGTACCCTGTCAATAGCCGGCATAGCGAAGACGACTACTGCCTCTGGTAGCAGTCGCTCTTGGATGCCTGTTTATTATTAAAAAGCTACAATTATGTTTTGCAAAACTAATAAATAAATAAAAAATTACAGGTCGGCACAGTACTTCTTTACGGTGTACCAATAGTATCGTTAGTAATTGAGGGTGTAGAACGATTATGTCTAGCTCAAATATCAAATACACTTTTAAAACAGTTTTCATATAACGAAATACACAATAGACGAGTCGCTCTTGGCATTACATGTGTGCAATGTACACCGGTTCAACTAGAAATATTGAGACGAGCTGGAGCTATGCCCGTTTCCTCGAGAAGATGCGGTAATTAATATTTCTTAACTTTTTAATTAATAGGCCGTGTATAATCGAAGTACGTAGATTGTAATTTAAAGCGTTTCTTTCTTCCCCTGTTTAGGCAAAGTTTATAAAATGGGATTTCCTTCGATTGGCTTATTCTTGTTTTTTTTTTTTTAGTATGTGGCCCAAATTTAAAAAATATAAATTTTAATTAAAGCTATGTTTTGGTAGGAATGATAACTCGACGAGAAGCTGAGCGCCTCTGCAAATCATTTCTTGGTGACAATGCTCCGCCTCGATTACCTGATGATTTCGCATTTGCTGTTCACCACGAATGTGCTTGGGGGTGTCGAGGTGCCTTCTTACCTGCCAGGTATTATAAACTTTTTTATTTTAATTATAGGCCATTTTCTCCAGTTTTAAACCCAATGGTATATGCAAATGAGTTGTTGAATTTAACATACGAGGATTTAATATTCTAAAATTGGGTTGAATATTTAATATTTTCCATAGGTACAACTCATCAAGGGCAAAATGCATAAAATGTGCATACTGCGGTCTTTTCTTCTCCCCAAACAAATTTATATTTCACTCACATCGAGTCGGCCCCGGTGATAAGTATGTCCAGCCTGATGCAGCTAATTTTAACTCTTGGAGACGACACATGAAACTCAGTGGTACTCCACCAGATGAAGTAGTCCATGCCTGGGAAGATGTAAAAGCTATGTTTAATGGTGGTACTAGGAAACGAATGTTGTCCGCAGCGAGGTAAGTATATTAATAATTGAGAACTAGTTAAGGCAGTATTAATAGTAGTAGAAAAAGAAGAAATATTTTTTAAAGGTTCAAGCATAGTCAATTGTCAGTAATTCACAAATCACAACAGCGTTCTAAATCTTGAGACTAAGTTCAGCTTAAAATCGTGTCACAGAAGGTTACCAATTCGCAGGCCGGGGGACGTCGAGAGTAGTGGCGGTAGTGAAGCTAAACGATCAGCACCAAGTCCCCCAGGGACACGCGCTCCGGTGCCACGGCTAGCCGACTACGTATGGGGAGCAAGGCTACCCCTGCCCTATGCCATACCTTGGCTTAAACCGACATTATGGAGTCCAGGTAATGACCGTCTCACCTATATATTTTATCTATTGGCTTATTACAATTAATCTTTGAATTGTTTATAGGTGCACTAACAGCTCTAAGCTCGGTTGGCGCAATGGAAGAACCGAGAGCATTTCGCCCAGTCCGTTCTCATCATATAGATTCTCCGCAACTTTCGCATCGTCTGGAATCACCTCAATTATCACCTGTGATGTCTCCAGTACTGTCACCACCTAGGACACCCGGGAGGTCGTCTCCCCGGTCACCGATACATCAGATTTGTTCACCGACACACTCGCCGGCAAGATCGACTAAAAGCGATCGAGATAGTGATGAAAGTGTCGATGTTGAGACCACAGAGGAAGAACGCGGTGCTCGTGATATTGTAAGTGGATTATAAATTTCCTTCTAAGTTTTAAAAATATATTTTCTAAATGTCAATATTTATAAAATCGTCTTTCTAAACGTCTTCTAAAGCTCTATTACCAGTGAAAAATGCAATATCTAACTATTGAAGCAGATCTAGTGAAGTTGTTTCAATCGTATTATCTCTTTCGCGACGAACTCAGCGCATTCGAAGCAAAGTGAGCGCTCTTCGCCTGATCCAATTTAAAAGTTCCCGAGGAAAATTTTTCCAATCACCTCGTCGGAGAGCTTAGTAATCATTCCAGATTAGAGTTTTTGTCACTTCCTCCGCGCCAAAGTTAGTCACTTTATTACGTTCTTCCCTTTGAATAATTCTAAATTGGTATGGAATTGCTTCACATAAAGAAATCCTTTTTATTTGAAAAGTTTAATAGATGTTTGCAACTTTGAGTAAACACTTTCAGTTATATCTACGATAATTGTGTCAGTTTCTGAAACTAAATTGATTCTGTTATTTATTTATGTAAACAGTTAAAGGAGACATTAATTTGTTTGTATACAGAGTAAACTTAGGCACAGTTGTTTGCCATTTAACTTGAGGTAGTATTTCCCTCGGGTGCAGGTTCTATTCAAAATGGCCGCTCACTTAGCAACATTGTCACGTCGTTTAAACTCTGTAATTACTGCCGCATTCGAATTCAAATGGACTTCATTTCGATTTTAAATAAGAGAAAATGTTTAATTTGGTGCGGCCCTCGATCAGCCCGGGCGGCGCGGCTCCAATTAATTGAGGATTTGCGAGCGAGCGTAACGAAAAGATTTGTAAAGGTATATACTCAGACATCAAGTCATAAAAAAATGATTATTTTAGTTTATGTGGGTAGGAATCAAAGCGGTGGTATTTATGCATGAATCTATTAATTTTAGTCTCAATTTAAAATTATTTCTACGAACTTATACTTATTTAAACAAACTACTTACCCATATACGACGTTAGTGTTAATTTAGTAGGTGTACCTTTAGGGTTAGGTCAGAATTAGCGATACTTAAATTACCAATTAATTTATATTTGGTAACTGTAATTTGGTTCGTAATGATTACATCTTTGCTGAAGTGATGACGTCATGTTTACCTTTGCTAAAGTTAGTTGAATGGCTATTATATTTAAATAAAGGAGGCGACGAAGCCTCTCTAATTATTGAAGGTAATGCGTTAGTAATTAACACGACCAGAGGGGCTCACGCAAATAATCTCATCAAAGGAGCCGATAGGGTTGTAAGACGAACGTTTCTTTATTTTTAGATATACCTTCTAAATGTAAATACTGCCTAATTGGAGGAGGTACTGGAGATAGAAGTGGCTTTAATGCAGATTATTTAGTTATTTTTGGATATATTATATTATTATCTTTTGTATACGCGGTGTTTGGATACTACTCGTATAATCTACTAAGGCCTTGAAATGGAAGCTTAAAAACTTCGGTAAAAGAAGCCTCTTTTTGCAAACCCGAAACGCGAGTAATAGTGCCATTGCCGACCTTGGGTAGGCAGTCTGACCTAAAGATCTTCAGTCTGCCTACCGCTCTTTAAATATTTCAATAAGATCAATATGTACAACACCAATAAGATATTTTAGACTAAGAATGAGTGAGAAATGATAATTTGCCTAAGAGAAATGGACCCACAATTTTTTCTCCAGTTTTCGATGATTTTTAGTTCATTTTGTAGAAAAAGAAATCTACATTCCTTATCACCAATCAGGTATAATTTTTTTACTCGGAATTTTAAGCAATTTGATTTTTTTAATGCGATATTTGAGGTTATTATTATTATTATTATACTAATATATAGCTGCAATACCACTCACTGACTCACTCACTCACTGACATCAATTATTTCGTACTTGCCGGTATGGTGGAGGGTAGCGGTTTTTTGAGTCGTATAGAGGACGTCCCAAAACCGTCGAGAAAAATAATACTTTGACCGGAAGTCGATTCTGGACCGGAAGTGGTAGCGATATCTCGGAAACGGAAAGAGATGAGGCAAAAGTGCCGAAACAAACGTCGTAGGGAATGCCCTCTAATTTCGAAAACGATACTTTTTTTTTCAAAATTGCTCAAAAAAATTTTTTCCTCGATCGTATTTACATCCTTTTCCCGCCGGTACGCCAATATGAAACGGAGCATGGCGCTTGGGCGTGGCCTAACAGCATCCGCGACGAGGCATTTTCGGGACGAACGATCGAAACGGCTTTACCTCGGTCAGTCGGACGGTGAGCGCGGCCGCGTGAACATCGAATTTGCTCCGCGCGGCGGGCTTTCTTTTAAATATCTCAAGAAGTAGATACGTCAGAGTAACCATGTAAAGAACAATTTTGTTCAGTGTGACCAGCACTATTTTTTTAAATTTTTGTTTTAGTTTTTTTTTTAATTTTTTAAAATCTTCATATCTCGAAAAGTAGATACGTTAGCGTCACCGTGTAAAGACCAATATTGTTCAGTATGACCAGCACTATTTTTTTTTTTAATTTTTGTTTTTTTTTAAATTTTTTAAAATCGCCATATCTCGAAAAGTAGATACGTTAGCGTCACCGTGTAAAGACCAATATTGTTCAGTATGACCAGCACTAATTTTTTTTTAAACTTTTGTTTTTTTTTTAATTTTTTAAAATCGCCATATCTCGAAAAGTTGATACGTTAGCGTCACCGTGTAAAGACCAATTTTGTTCAGTGTGACCAGCACTTTTTTTTTTAAATTTTTGTTTTTTTTTTAAATTTTTTAAAATCTTCATATCTCGAAAAGTAGATACGTTAGCGTCACCGTGTAAAGATCAATATTGTTCAGTATGACCAGCACTATTTGCTTTTTTTTTTTTTTAATTTTCTAAAATAGCTATTACTCAAAAAGTACATACGTTAGCGTCACCGTGTAAAGACCAATATTGTTCAGTATGACCAGCACTACTTTTTTTTAATTTTTTTTTTTTAATTTTTTAAAATCGCCATATCTCGAAAAGTAGATACGTTAGCGTCACCGTGTAAAGACCAATTTTGTTCAGTATGACCAGCACTAATTTTTTTTTAAATTTTGTTTTTTTTTAAATTTTTTAAAATCGCCATATCTCGAAAAGTAGATACGTTAGCGTCACCGTGTAAAGACCAATTTTGTTCAGAAACGTAAACGCTTTTAGATGGCGAGCTAAATATTTTCAAAACTGCCTAAAATCTATTCGATCTAATACGTTTTACGACAAAAAGGGCCTCCGCGGGCCGCTTGCGCCCGCGGCCTTTACCCAACAGCTAGTACTAATATATAGCTGCAATACCACTCACTGACTCACTGACTGACATCAATTATTTCGTACTTGCCGGTATGGTGGAGGGTAGCGGTTTTTTGAGTCGTATAGAGGGCGTTCCAAAACCGTCGAGAAAAATACGACTTTGACCGGAAGTCGATTCTGGACCGGAAGTGGTAGCGATATCTCGGAAACGGGGCGAGTCGGGGCAGTCACCCCGTAGAGAAAGTTGTAGAGAATGTCGTCTTATGCCGAAATCAAAAAAAAAATTTTCAAAATCGGGCAAAAAAAATTTTTCCTCGATCGTATTTATATCCTTTTCCCGCCGGTACGCCAATATGAAACGGAGCATGGCGGTGGGCGTGGCCTAACAGCATCCGCGACGAGGCATTTTCGGGACGAACGATCGAAACAGCTTTACCTCGGTCAGTCGGACGGTGAGCGCGGCCGCGTGAACATCGAATTTGCTCCGCGCGGCGGGCTTTCTTTTAAATATCTCAAGAAGTAGATACGTCAGAGTAACCATGTAAAGAACAATTTTGTTCAGTGTGACCAGCACTATTTTTTTAAATTTTTGTTTTAGTTTTTTTTTTAATTTTTTAAAATCTTCATATCTCGAAAAGTAGATACGTTAGCGTCACCGTGTAAAGACCAATATTGTTCAGTATGACCACTTTTTTTTTTTAAATTTTTGTTTTTTTTTTTATTTTTTAAAATCGCCATATCTCGAAAAGTTGATACGTTAGCGTCACCGTGTAAAGACCAATTTTGTTCAGTATGACCAGCACTTTTTTTTTAAACTTTTGTTTTTTTTTTTTAATTTTTTAAAATCTTCATATCTCGAAAAGTAGATACGTTAGCGTCACCGTGTAAAGATCAATATTGTTCAGTATGACCAGCACTATTTGCTTTTTTTTTTTTTTAATTTTCTAAAATAGCTATTACTCAAAAAGTACATACGTTAGCGTCACCGTGTAAAGACCAATATTGTTCAGTATGACCAGCACTACTTTTTTTTTAATTTTTTAAAATCGCCATATCTCGAAAAGTAGATACGTTAGCGTCACCGTGTAAAGACCAATTTTGTTCAGAAACGTAAACGCTTTTAGATGGCGAGCTAAATATTTTCAAAACTGCCTAAAATCTATTCGATCTAACACGTTTTACGACAAAAAGGGCCTCCGCGGGCCGCTTGCGCCCGCGGCTTTTACCCAACAGCTAGTACTAATATATAGCTGCAATACCACTCACTGACTCACTCACTGACTGACATCAATTATTTCGTACTTGCCGGTATAGTGGAGGGTAGCGGTTTTTTGAGTCGTATAGAGGGCGTCCCAAAACCGTCGAGAAAAATACGACTTTGACCGGAAGTCGATTCTGGACCGGAAGTAGTAGCGATATCTCGGAAACGGGGCGAGTCAGGGCAGTCACCCCGTAGAAAAAGTTGTAGGGAATGCCCTATAATTTCGAAAACGATACTTTTTTTTTCAAAATTGCTCAAAAAAAATTTTTCCTCGATCGTATTTATATCCTTTTCCCGCCGGTACGCCAATATGAAACGGAGCATGGCGGTGGGCGTGGCCTAACAGCATGCGCGACGAGGCATTTTCGGGACGAACGACCGAAACGGCTTTACCTCGGTCAGTCGGACGGTGAGCGCGGCCGCGTGAACATCGAATTTGCTCCGCGCGGCGGGCTTTCTTTTAAATATCTCAAGAAGTAGATACGTCAGAGTAACCATGTAAAGAACAATTTTGTTCAGTGTGACCAGCACTATTTTTTTAAATTTTTGTTTTAGTTTTTTTTTTAATTTTTTAAAATCTTCATATCTCGAAAAGTAGATACGTTAGCGTCACCGTGTAAAGACCAATATTGTTCAGTATGACCAGCACTACTTTTTTTTTTAAATTTTTGTTTTTTTTTTAATTTTTTAAAATCGCCATATCTCGAAAAGTAGATACGTTAGCGTCACCGTGTAAAGACCAATATTGTTCAGTATGACCAGCACTAATTTTTTTTTAAACTTTTGTTTTTTTTTTTAATTTTTTAAAATCGCCATATCTCGAAAAGTTGATACGTTAGCGTCACCGTGTAAAGACCAATTTTGTTCAGTATGACCAGCACTTTTTTTTTTAAATTTTTGTTTTTTTTTTTTTTATTTTTTAAAATCTTCATATCTCGAAAAGTTGATACGTTAGCGTCACCGTGTAAAGACCAATATTGTTCAGTATGACCAGCACTATTTTTTTTTTAATTTTTGTTTTTTTTTTTAATTTTTTAAAATCGCCATATCTCGAAAAGTAGATACGTTAGCGTCACCGTGTAAAGACCAATATTGTTCAGTATGACCAGCACTAATTTTTTTTTAAACTTTTGTTTTTTTTTTTAATTTTTTAAAATCGCCATATCTCGAAAAGTTGATACGTTAGCGTCACCGTGTAAAGACCAATTTTGTTCAGTATGACCAGCACTAATTTTTTTTTAAACTTTTGTTTTTTTTTTTAATTTTTTAAAATCGCCATATCTCGAAAAGTTGATACGTTAGCGTCACCGTGTAAAGACCAATATTGTTCAGTATGACCAGCACTATTTTTTTTTAAATTTTTGTTTTTTTTTTTAATTTTTTAAAATCGCCATATCTCGAAAAGTTGATACGTTAGCGTCACCGTGTAAAGACCAATTTTGTTCAGAAACGTAAACGCTTTTAGATGGCGAGCTAAATATTTTCAAAACTGCCTAAAATCTATTCGATCTAATACGTTTTACGACAAAAAGGGCCTCCGCGGGCCGCTTGCGCCCGCGGCTTTTACCCAACAGCTAGTTATATTATATGCTTTAACAATTGATGATATCTGTTTTTATGTAATTAAACATTGTCTCTTGATTGGTAAACACTAAACAGTGTGTAATTGAAATAAATTAATAAAAAATATAAGATATTATTTTAGAATATTGTTGTTTTGTTAACAAACTATTAGATATCAAGTGGGCCCGAAATGGGCATTGTCCTTAAAGGACAATGAGAATTCGATAAATCAATGTTAGACGAGGATTTGGAGTAACTTTCCACGTTATAACCATTAAACGAATATATTTTTTAAATAGTTAATGGATAGAAACAAACAATCCAATGTTTAAAATTTGAAAGCTATAAATATAATATTAATTGAAGTGTTCATTCAGGTAGAGGGCTTGATGTTTAACAATCGGCTTAGTGTATTCGCTCGAGGCACGCGTCCCTTTCAATGTTATTGAATTTGACCCCATTGTCTTATTGAATCGAATATCTGATGTAGGGATGACATGATTGCTTAAATACATTTTATATCGATTAAACAAACATGGAAAAAATTGTCGGTTATTTCTATTAATACATTTTTGGCATGTCAAAAAACTGAATTTGAAATTGAACAAAAAAAAAGTCGCACATCAACCTGCCTACCTGAGCCGAGGTGGAATCGAATCCACATCCTCCGCTTTGTGCACTAAGTTACACGTGACCACGTTGAAATTTATTATGTATTTTTTTCTATCTATTCATTCATTCTATTGATATTGCATTATATTTAAAGAAGTATAATAAATTAAACCTGACAACCCTTAAATGTTAAGTATCTCCATACAAGGGGTGCGTATATAAATATTTTCAGTGCAAACCGCTTCGCCGTCGCTCCATCATAAACTTTGAATTGACTCAAAAGCCGATTAAAGCAATCATCTATATTAAACGTGAACTTACATGACTAATGATTTTATTACTTAGTATTTTCATGAAATTAAATTACGATCAAGAGAATTTATTAACTACAAAAGGTTTACAATTAGTTACCAATTGATTACTATTTTAAAATTAATTTTTTATCCTGTTTTGCCTCGTTACTTTTATAACATTTGTTTTAAAATAATAAATTGAATTCGTAAAACAGTCAAAGTTTATTGTTCAGTGGGCTTCAGAGTAATCTAAACAGTTAGTTTACAAAGTATACGGGTCGCGTTCACACGACTCAGCAATTTCACCCCTACGACAATTTTTATTTCGACAAAAAACAACAAAAGAAGACAACCGCGACATCCGTATTAAGAAGACATATTACAACAATCCTCTGAACGAACATTAACGGGAACAAATACATTTATTGCGAACGAAGAGCCGTAAATACTTTTCTCGGTGAAGTTTTTCCGGAGCTCTCTGTATCCCTGGCACGTAGGTAATAGATACTTTGGCAGAGATTGCCGGGAATGGCTGCCCGGGATTCAATTGTTGCCATGAGGCTGGTATAAATCACCGTGATGCTCATACGAGTCCCTATTACGATGTCTCACCTCGCCGTGCTCACGTCCACGCTGTATGTGGAAAACATTTGGACATTTGTTGATTTTGTAATTTAACTTTTTTATATATCTGCTCAGAATTTTATCTTAAAAGACAGCTATTATTCTATTAAAGTATTTTAGAGAAAACAAATAATTAATTAAACAATTAAATTTTAATTTTAAATTATCAACATTTCTACCTACATCTTTCTAATAGTAATAAAAAATGTCAATTTAAACCAATTTAGGCTGCCTATTTGCCTTTTAATTAGAAGTAACATTTTGCCGCAAAGATTTCCTGTTTTTAAAAGGAGCCCATATAATGTAAGATATTGTTTTTTAAACACTACTTTGCTACTAATTTCCGCTAATCATTATTGTAATCACATTAATTGCAAAGTAGTGTTTAAAAAACAATTTTGGTTATGGATTTCCGCAAAGTATACCCTAGTACTATTAAACATAATGTAAGATATCTCATATATAGATATCTTCTTACTTACTGAACTTTAATTAATTATAATAACAACAATTACAATCTATTACAATATGATAACGATACAGTTGCGTACGGGATTAGCACATTCTCCCAAGGGAGTCAGACATCCCGACGGAGCGAGACACGGGATGCGGGACTGCACTTAATTACACGCCCAATACACACGTCCAATGGCACATCATTTATTTACACTTGTACCTAATATTCAATTTTAGTTAATGACATTCTGCATTTTTATTTAGTGAGTAATTTTGTTAAAATAATAGGTATATGTTGTTAAAATATTACTACATATTATTACAGTTGACTTGTACTTAGACGAAAATTATAACTAAGTGAACTTAGATTAGTTATCTTTAGGCTTCATACCTTTTTTAAATATTTTTTATGTTATTTATATCAATGTTTTTTATGTTAACTAAACTATCAAATCGTATTTTAGTATGGTTTTTATATTTTGATTTTTTAAAGTATGAATTTTATCGTCGGGTTTTACCGTTTTAACACAATTTGCAAGAAAAATCTTTATTAATTATAAATATTTAAATACTGTGTATATTTTCCTATACAGGTTTTTTGGAACAATTTTTAATAATATAATTTAATTCATTTTTAATTATAGGTTTTAAGAAGCGCTGCACCAGCTTCTCTTTCAGTAGCCAATATTATTAGAGACTACGAACAGTCGTAAGTCTTATGTAACATTAATTTTTTTTTTTTAATTTACGGTCCATGTTCACATATGGTAGTAAGTCATATAAAATTCTAACGTTCCGCTCGGCATATGACAATGGAATTTTTGTTCTGCATTTTCCTCCATTCTTTGTACTCAAAAATTACACAATGGATTGAGAGTGGATCATGAAAAATTCTATACATAATTACTTAAAAGTTTTCAAATGCTAAAAAAATAAGTATTCGGTATCTAGGTACCAAGTAGTGTTTCCAATAAGCATTAAACATTAGATACAAGTAATAAAAAAAAATTATAAATGTGTTGACGAAAAAATATCATTAGAAATCCTATTTATTACAGAACGCTTCCCAGTCCCTTCAATTCATATATTATTCAAATCGAATCTAACAATCAAATTAGGTTTCGACAAGTGGAAGTTTGTATATAAAAACGATGTTATCATAGAAAATTAAATGTTATTGTACACAATAGTAAAACATTAGGAACACATAACTTGTTCGGATAATAAAGTATGAAGTTTAGGCGTTACTTAAATGCCGCGTTGACATTTTAGCCCAAATGGTATTTTTTATTTACCTCATTTGGGATATGACATTTTGGGTTTTATGAGCAAGATTACGCTTTGTGATTTGCGAAGGGGGAGTAAGTTTTTTTTATAATAGTACCCACTAGCATTCGGCCCTCAACTAAATAGTCAAAATTAGGAATGAGGTTGAAGAAAGCGCACTTTTCACCACTGAAAATTATTTATTTATTATACGAGAGCGACCGTGGTCTAGCGGTAAGACGCGTGAACTCACGATCGATAAGACCCGTGTTCGAACCTCCTAAAGACCGGTACCTTAACTTTGTTATATGTATTTTGGGCACTATTAAAGAGTGGTAGGCAGACTGACGATGGTTATTTGTCCAGTCTGTCGTCTTGGGGTAGTACCACCACTTTCGAATGTAACCCCCGTGAAGCGATCTAGTCGCGTTTCGGGTATAGTTTGAAAGTAGCCAGGTATAATGAGAGGAGTGTGCACTGTCAATCTGTATGGTACATGCTTGTCTGTGTAGTGGAGGCGACTGCTGCCACCACAGGTTTCTCTGTAATAGCAGTTGTTTCCACTTATGGACCGCACTCTAGCTTTACATCAGGCGGAGTGTTGTCACATGCCGAGCTACAATAAAAAACAAAAAATCACAATAATAAAATAAAGCGTGTTCAATTTTTTATTCAATTTTCATCATTATTTAATGAAAATACAAATCTACCATTTCAATATACGAAAACTTAATGAAAGTATCCGTTAACTTCTTTTCTTATTTAATATTTAACAAATGCGTTTTGCGTTCAATAGCGCACTGTTAAATATTAATAATTTAAAAAAATATATATGCTGCCTGTCCCTATAAATAAAAACATATATAAATATAGTGGATTGTAGATAATATATGTGTTATTAACAATCATACGAATTCATGATGCAACAGCCTTGATTAATAATTTAAAATAAAACCACTTTGTGTGTTGTCACGAGCGATCGCGGGATTACGTAAATAATTATGGAGTACCGCAACTTATTAATATTTTATTATATTTCCTCTATAGACCGTTGAAACTATTCTATATTTTTTTTAGGTCCAGTCTAGACTAGTATTTGTATCATGTGCAAGTGTATATATAACATATATTATATATATAACATAGTTATATTGATACCAGTCAAGGAGTAGACCACACCCGCTCGCTTTTGGGCTGCACTTTAGCTTTATATCAAGTGGACAGCACTATTCGCCTCTTATAAAAAAAATTATATATTTTTATTATTATCACAGGATATACTTAGGTAATACTGGTGTAACGATTATACCTAATTATAATAAAAACAAGGATAACAATGTATCTGAAATTTAATTTAATAATACCCTTTATCCTATCTATTATATCAATAACTCTTCATCCAAGTACAATGTAGCGCCGTAATGTGAACGATGGCGCGTGGCAATCGCATTTAAATCAAACAAAAGATAAAAACTAAATAAAATATTAAAAGTGAAGTACACTTCAATATTGTTTTATATTTTACAAATAAAACTTACTTATAACTTATATGTATATAACTGTATATTTGTAGAGAAAGAATAACCCTATCTTACAAATCTTACACACACAGTTTTAACTAAATTAAACGATTTTATGCGGCTTATATTATCGCGTTTGTTTTGATTATTTTTATTTATTCCGATACGTGGTATCAGTCTTGTATTATTTCACTAAAAATTATTTAGCGAGCGTTAACGTGTAGGAAAAGCAATGTTGGATTAGGAAATCGAACGGACAATATTTTCGCCAGATTGCGGTGTTACATGAACTAATACGAAAATATATGCTTCGGACGCTGGTCTGATTACTAATTTAATATCGGCGCCGGATGTGTGTATGCGTTCCTTCTGCGAATACCGGTCTGGCATTCCAGAAAGTCCTGTCAACTTAGCACCTTGGAAACAACGTACACAAGCCTTAAAAACAAAAAGAAAAAGTACGGTACCTTCTCTGTTTTTGTTTTAATCTAAGAAACAAGTAGCCTAGTTGTGTTCGTAAACGTACATAATGTATTTAACTGTACAAAGTTACGCGAACTCCTGAAATAAGCGGTAAAATCACAATGTATGTTCGAGTTATTACATTACAGTCATTATTACTTAAATGATAGCGTTCGAGGGTGACATTATTTAAGTAATTGTAGTATGTGTGCGTGTGTAATCAGATAACTCCAACCATTGCCTCTCGTGCTGCTAATCGAAGCAATACGTACACATGACTTAAAATCACGAATACGATTACTGTTTATCTTCTACCTGTTTGTATCCAAAACAGTTTTAAATTATCTTTTCTTTTCAATAGAAAACAAAAGGCATAGAGCCAATGAATTAACAGAATTATATGAATTAATAGACTATATTTTAGAAGTATTTTCGCATATGACAAATAAAATATACGTGTAGGTACTAAGGTAGTGTGTTAAACTCAATTTGTGGTCAAGTTATGGTTTGCGGTAATTTTTATTTTATCAAGAAAGACTATTTTATCAAGCCTAGTCTTTTCTGTTTTAAATAGTTTTTAGTAAAAATGACTGAATCTTTACCTTGTGAAATGTTCAGCAGAGTTTGGGCGGGAAAATAAAATTACAATTTTTTTTATTGTAACTCCGAGCTGATATGTCACTTGATGTTAAGAGTACAGTCCACGAACGGAAACGACTGCTACCACAGAATAGTCGGGTCCGCTATGCCGGCTTAAGGATGTGTAGTTGTGCACTATCCATGTTGACAGTGTAGACTTCTCTCGTTATACCTGGCTACTTTCAAACTGATCCCGAAACGCGTACTACCCTAGGACTAATAACAATCACCGGTCTGCCGACCACACTTTGAAATAATCCCCTATTTTGGATCATTTGCTCATGTTCTTTTAGGTAATATCTCCAGGTGCTCCCCAAAACTCCCTTTGATCCAGACATGCAACCACAAACAATTTAGAATTTCTCCCACAATTAAATGTGTGTCCAAAATGAACATTATTCTTTGTAAATCATTTCATTATTCAATAACTTTTCTTTTCTAGCAATCATGCCCATGGCCATGCCGCACTAATAGATCTATTGTAACTCCTAGACCGGAAGAGTCATGCTGGAGTGCTCTTGTACCAAAAGTAGAAAGAGATGAAGATGAGAGAGAGACTTGGAGATTACCTGACCTGCGACCTGCGCCGTTACATTATTTACACGAGCGTGGTAATAAAAACAAAAGCATATACCGACTATAATTTTTTTTAAATATAAATGTTTTATTGATAAACATGAGACTTTATTCACGCGCATAATAATTAGAATTATTTAGCAATTACTAATTATAAAAAAAGTTAGGCAAACCATTGATGGTTATTAGCCCAGTCTGCCATCCCGAGTTAGTACCACCACTTTCAAGAGCAGCACCCGTGAAGTGACCTACGCGTCTTTTTTTATTGTAGCTAGGCATATGACAACACTCCGCCTGATGTAAAACTAAAGTGCGGTCCATGGACGGAAACAACTGCTACTACAGAGAAGCCCCTACGGACAGCAGTCACTATCGCTATGCCAGCCCGAGGAGACGAGTATGCACCATCTAGATTGACAGTGCATACTGTCTCGTTATACCTGGCTACTCAAACTGTTCCCGAAACGCAACAAGGTCACAGGTGTTACATTCGAAAATGGTGGTACTGCCCCAGGACGGCAGACTGGGCTAATAATCATCATCAGTCTATCTGCCACCCTTTAATAGTGCCTATAAGCAGAGACCAAAGTACATATAACAAAGTAGTTACCGGTCAGAATTAGCGAGGTTCGAACACGGGCCTCATCGATCGTGAGTTCACGCGTCTTACCGCTAGACCACGGCCACTATGACGACTACGACGCGCGACGTCTTTCGGGATCAGCTTAGCAAAGTTACTACAAAGAGGACCGTGTCTCAACCTGGTTGACGCACATTAGTCTACTCACAACTCCGGGAGTAGCAGAGATGACTGCTGCATGCAGACACTTTTCTGTAACAGCAATTGTCTTCTTCATTAGGAACGTGCTCTATCTCTAACTTAACACCAGGCAGACTAGTCTAGGCAGGTTCCGAGGGCAAATAATAACATCTCATATAACAATCCCTTCCATAGAATGTGCCGTACATGTAACTCACTCAACAATGAATGTGATATTAGCCTAAAACATTCATATCTAATTTTAGAAAATAATTTTAACACTCTTATACTGTATTGTAAATGTCGTGCACAGTTATTATTAGATTACAAATACGATTTTAAAAATAACTTTTAAGTTTAATATTGCCTATTGTTTGTAATCTGTTATTGTGCCAAATAAATTAAAATAAAAATGCCGGACAACCAAAAAAAAACGAGTTAAAAAAATATTATTTATGGTTTCTTCTTAACATTTTAACGTTTTTAAACAGACTATATTATTATTGTTTTCAGAAAGGGAAGGTTGTGCGGCATGTGCTGTTCCTCTTCCACTGTTACCACCACCTCCAGCGTCTGCTCAGCATTAGAAACTAGTCAATAATAGCACAAAACTGTAACTTAATCTAGTTATTACGCTGTGAAGTTAGACTATTCTTTAAATTCTTAGTATAATATTTAAATATTAAAACAATACTTTGTAGATGTCGATTATATTAATTCTAACGATAATACTGGATAAAGTTCGTTAATAACGCGTCGGCGTTAATTTATTCAAACGTTTAAATTATATATTTTAAACCAATGTTAATATTGTCACAATACAGCTGATTCATCAACGAATAAGATCTTCGGTTTTAAAATTCTACACACAGCGTCGGATTTAGACTTCGGCGGCTCATAGGCAGAGCATGTTGTGGAGGCCCTCAAATCGTTTGTGGTGTTACTGTTAAAAGTTTATATTAAGGTCAAAGTAAAAAAGAGAGCAACTAAATAAGTTGGCCAACACAAAATTTAAAAAAAACTCAATATTTTTTTGTTTCAACTGAGCCTTTATCGATTTAATTTAATTTTTTTGTGGTGTGGTGGCGGCCCTCTTGTGGCGGCGGTCCATAGGCAACTGCCTATTATCCAGCACTGTCTACATACTAATATTCCAAAGCTAAGCGCAGTCGTGACGTAATATTCAGGACGTAGCTTGCGTCCCATAAATGTTTCACAAGTCTTGATTTGAAACGTCCAAATATCTTTTACATTAGTAACTTATAACGCTGCCTCACCCCACTCTAGAAGACTGCAGGGGAATGTGTTGATTAGTTGTTATGAATTAACAGGCCTGGTCAATATGCGGTCCAGAGACCCAAGAAATTCTGAGGCCCAGCACGAATTATTATATTATTATGAATTTTGTTTCCATTTCGTTTGGAATTTTTGTACATATTTGCTCAGAAAACTGCATATATTGAAATAAAGTATACCAAAGAATAAAGTTTCATTTATTTTGTGTTTGTAATAATCAGTGGTCAGCGAGACCATTACCACCAGGCCGATATTGTTTGTACATTCTCGGTTCTGTGGGTTTCTGGGTAGAGAGAAGCAGTAGTTCTATACATTTTGAAATTGAGTAGAACAATTCTTTGTAGACTAATTTTCATAGTTTATTTAAGTAAAATAAATACCTATTTAACATTGTATAAAGAATAAACGTTAACGTTAAACATACCTAAGTATTATAAACGATGATTTTTAAATCTAATTAGTGGGATAAGCATTACGTCAAACTTTCAACCAAAATATTTAAAAAAATACAAAATTAAATACTAGTCATATCCAGAAAAAATAAGTAAGTCTTGTTTTATTTTCATATAGATAGTCCCATTGATATATCTCTATGGATAGTCCTCAAAATATTTGGTATTTATGGTCAGCTTGATGGTTACTCTCCTCAAAGGAACAAATAATGAAAGCCTTTGACGTTTCAAAGTAATCGACCGTTATTATAACAAAGAAAATGTTGTTTAATTTTTTTTTTTTTGTTAATTCTCCCATTCTGGGAAGGCAAAGGGAACAAAGCCCATACAGCCATGTCTTCAGTAATATAATATATATCTCATTTGTAGTAAATTCTTGAAGTTTACATTAAATTGCAATGGTGTTTTACAATTTGACGCTTTCTTGGAGTATTTGGCGGCAATTCACCCGGTCACGTCACAATATGAGCGTTTTCACGGCGTGGGATAACAACAAAAAAAACCGCTTCTGTTGCCTCATATAGAGTGAATTTTAATGTTTCCACAATTACTCACATGCGTAAAATTACGCAAAATAACACCAATTTTACATAATAATAACCACTAAACTAATTAAGGAAAGGGATAAAAAAACACCTCAACCTTCCCGGGCAAAAGCGCGCCAAACACTCCTTAATTTTATTTTTCATTTCTCCCATTTGGAAAGGCAAAGGGAACAAAGCTATATACCCACGTCTTCATTAAAGTATATTTCGTTTCTTATGCATTAAATACGCGAATACTGTTTGATTGGTAGAAAAGCTTATTTTACGCCACGAAACATAAATATAAAGTTATAATTGGCCCTCAGATTTATAATTATTGAGAATGTAATGAATTGAATGTAAAAATCGAATTCGAATACAACGCAACACTAGAGGGACGCCATTTTGTTGACTCATTCTTCGAGGCTTTTCCTGCTGCGGCGGGTGTCACTCGATCTCTAAAATTGTCTTTTGATTTTTAATTTGTTAATTTAACGTTTATTGCATCTTATATTCTAATATTTCATCAGCGACGTATATAGTAAGTACTTTTTTGCACGAATATTCTCTACAGAGCTTCAAAAAAGAATTTATAGTTTTTATCGATCGGCCGTGAGCAGCCATCTTGTGTCGAAATTCTTTGTCATTGTTCTTTTGTTTTGTGATTTTCCGTGACGCAGCAAAGTTGTCATTGTCTAGCGATTTATCCACGTTCGACCGCTTTTTGTATTATATTTATTTTGTTCTACCGAAGTCTTTGTTAGTACAATTTCAATAGGTAACCTACTTTCTTTCTACAGATTTCACGATGCAGATCTTCGTGAAGACCTTGACTGGTAAGACCATTACACTCGAAGTTGAGCCTTCTGATACTATTGAAAATGTGAAAGCAAAGATTCAGGACAAGGAAGGCATCCCGCCTGACCAGCAGCGTCTCATCTTTGCCGGAAAACAGCTTGAGGACGGCCGCACCCTTTCTGATTACAACATACAGAAGGAGTCTACTCTTCACTTGGTGCTGCGTCTCCGAGGTGGTATGCAAATTTTCGTCAAGACACTTACTGGGAAGACCATCACACTCGAGGTGGAGCCTTCTGACACAATTGAGAACGTGAAGGCGAAGATTCAGGACAAGGAAGGCATCCCACCTGATCAGCAGCGTCTCATCTTTGCCGGAAAACAGCTTGAGGACGGCCGCACCCTTTCTGATTACAACATACAGAAGGAGTCTACTCTTCACTTGGTGCTGCGTCTCCGAGGTGGTATGCAAATTTTCGTCAAGACACTTACTGGGAAGACCATCACACTCGAGGTGGAGCCTTCTGACACAATTGAGAATGTGAAAGCAAAGATTCAGGACAAGGAAGGCATCCCACCTGATCAGCAGCGTCTCATCTTTGCCGGAAAACAGCTTGAGGACGGCCGCACCCTTTCTGATTACAACATACAGAAGGAGTCTACTCTTCACTTGGTGCTGCGTCTCCGAGGTGGTATGCAAATTTTCGTCAAGACACTTACTGGGAAGACCATCACACTCGAGGTGGAGCCTTCTGACACAATTGAGAATGTGAAAGCAAAGATTCAGGACAAGGAAGGCATCCCACCTGATCAGCAGCGTCTCATCTTTGCCGGAAAACAGCTTGAGGACGGCCGCACCCTTTCTGATTACAACATACAGAAGGAGTCTACTCTTCACTTGGTGCTGCGTCTCCGAGGTGGTATGCAAATTTTCGTCAAGACACTTACTGGGAAGACCATCACACTCGAGGTGGAGCCTTCTGACACAATTGAGAATGTGAAAGCAAAGATTCAGGACAAGGAAGGCATCCCACCTGATCAGCAGCGTCTCATCTTTGCCGGAAAACAGCTTGAGGACGGCCGCACCCTTTCTGATTACAACATACAGAAGGAGTCTACTCTTCACTTGGTGCTGCGTCTCCGAGGTGGTATGCAAATTTTCGTCAAGACACTTACTGGGAAGACCATCACACTCGAGGTGGAGCCTTCTGACACAATTGAGAATGTGAAAGCAAAGATTCAGGACAAGGAAGGCATCCCACCTGATCAGCAGCGTCTCATCTTTGCCGGAAAACAGCTTGAGGACGGCCGCACCCTTTCTGATTACAACATACAGAAGGAGTCTACTCTTCACTTGGTGCTGCGTCTCCGAGGTGGTATGCAAATTTTCGTCAAGACACTTACTGGAAAGACCATCACACTCGAGGTGGAGCCTTCTGACACGATTGAGAACGTGAAGGCGAAGATTCAGGACAAGGAAGGCATCCCACCTGATCAGCAGCGTCTCATTTTTGCTGGAAAACAGCTTGAGGACGGCCGCACCCTTTCTGATTACAATATCCAGAAGGAGTCTACTCTTCACTTGGTGCTCCGTCTCCGAGGTGGTATGCAAATTTTCGTCAAGACACTTACTGGGAAGACCATCACACTTGAGGTGGAGCCTTCTGATACCATTGAGAACGTAAAGGCGAAGATTCAGGACAAGGAAGGCATCCCACCTGATCAGCAGCGTCTCATCTTTGCCGGAAAACAACTTGAGGACGGCCGCACCCTTTCTGATTATAACATCCAGAAGGAGTCTACTCTTCACTTGGTATTGCGTCTCCGCGGTGGAAAATAATTTCAAATCATTCTGTATTTAGTGGAATAAAAAGATTAGTTGAAATATTGTATTATTATTTTCACCGAGTTTTTGTTTTCAGATTAATGAATGTGGGAAGGGAGTTCGGTGAATGGGTAGACTCAATATTGACCTTTTAGGTGCCGGTGATTCGTGGTGGGTTTTGTTGGCGCGACCAGGCGAGTCGAGCAGGAACCGCATGTTGATGGTCCCGTACAAAATAACCAACCATCGGGATCTAATATTAAGCTTATTGCGCCGTTTAAAAAGTTCGGTCATTATGTAGTGCTTTTTCCGACTTATGACAAGTGGGCTAATAAAGTATAATGGTCTAGCCACTAAGGTCCCGATCATGCCATAACCATCCACTAGGCGCTTCGTGTTATTTTTTTGTAGCTCGGCCACGTGACAACACTCCGCCTGATGTAAAGCTAGAAACCTGTACGGGCTGCGCCTTCACTATACCGGCTTGAGGAGATGACGCATGCGGCATGTTTCATCTAGATTGACAGTGCGTACTCCTCTCGTTATACCTGGCTACTTTCAAACTATTCCCGTAACGCGACAACGTCACTTCACGGGTGTTACATAATCCGGATATTGGGCAGAGATCTAGGTGTAGGCGAGGCAGTGAATGAAGAGCGAGCAACTGACTAACGATAACCGAACGCAAATCTGCTCTAATGAAAATAAAACTACGTTTTATAATATTAGTTAACATTTTATTTAAGGAGGCGAAAAACGAGCGATAATTTTGGAATAATCAATAATACAAATTTAACATTATTTGCATTATAATTTATAGATTGTCAATTTATACTAATTATTACAGTATTTTAAGGTTAAACATGAACAAGAATAATACACATAGGTAACATATGAATCCACAACAGATATCGAATATATTCTAACATTTTTATTAAGTTTAAAAAGTGATGAGCGAGTTACAATGTATGGGATTTTTAGATGACGCCCGCAATATCCACGGCTTATCGTGTAGCCGAGGTTTGCGTGCCCTCCAAAATCAATGTGAGCATCAATGAATTGGCAAAACACGAATGCCTCGTCGCCAAATTCAATGGCGTATAACATAATGTAAATTTTCTCACACAACTACACTCACAAACATGCTTCAGATAGAATAATTTAAAATTCAACAACAGTCTCGAACACCACACCAGAATAGCTTGAAGTATAATAACATAGCAATAACAGCGGATGATGACCGATCATACACCGCGACGTCGCACATAAACAACGAAGCACGAAGAATGATTTTAAATTTATATTCAAAATACTAATTATATAAGAGACACCTGAAGAACATTTATTTTTATATTGAACTTACATACGACTAATATTAAGATCTAGGTATTGTCTTTTATATGCCAGAAAGAGATGTCGGGCTCGATTTACAACATCAATAACATTTATATAACATTATAAGTAAAACATTACTTAACTTTAACATAGAGGCCGTTCGATAAAATAATAATGTTAAACGGAATATTTAATAATAGCAATTATTGAAACTTTCTGGCAAGAATGTGTGAAACACGTGAAAGCCAAAACGGCTCCAACGCGCGATACCACAGTAACATTCAAACATCTAACTATAAAATCCAATCTCATTATAACGTATTACTAATTTCATTTAAAAACATGTCCTGTAGTACATTATTATTAAATTTTAATTAATAAAAATAAATAAATTAAAGAATTTAAAAAATTTGCAAACAATCAAGAATTTTTATAATACACAGAGGTTAATAATAATTTCATCTACAAAAATAGATTAATTTAATAATAATAATGATCGTATAACTAATTTGTAAACATTCTTCAAAATATCACTTCTCGAAATTGATGCAATAATGGCCGCGACAGGGCACAACGCTTACAATAATCAAATCATACACAAAAGCTACAACGTTAAAAATAAAAATCGGGAGATCCACTGGCAACATTTCAGCGTCCTTAAAATTATAACACAAATAAAAATGGCAATGTTTTAAAATAAAACTAACAATTACTAGTTTTTTTTAAATATTATATTCCTCTAACCCCCTCGTATTGGTAAAATAAAACATAATACTGGAAGACAAAATATAATTTATAATTAAAATAACTTCTAAACTTAGTTCCAATATTATATATTTCAATATTTAAAAAAATATTTAAATGATATTTGTCAATTGATTTTTTACATAATAACTTAACAATAGAGGGGGTTAGGGGAAGTATAAAAAGATACGTCAACTTTCATCACCAATTTGTTTTTTTTTTAATCTAATAAACAAATGCAGATGGTTTGTATCTTTTGCAAATTATAAAAATTACACTGGATTGATTTTTATTAAAACATGTCAATAAAAATAACTTTTAAATGATAATTTTTAATTTCTTTAAAATAAAATATTATACTACTCTTTCAAATAAATAATGGGCAAGATGGCGGCGCACGATGCTCGTCCTCGCTTACAAATAATATTACGGTACATAATTAGCACATACTTGTGCCTTGACAAAAAAAAAACGTTACACAATAACAAATAAAATAACATTTAATAATATTGCCTATTTGTGGTTGCAAAAAAAAAAACTTTAAAATGCCTGTACTAAGCCATCATACATAGTTACATTGGTACCGGTCAGAATTTTGCGAGATTCGAACACAGGTGACTTCATACACACTTTGTACCCCTAGACCACAGCCGCCAATCTTTAATCCTCTTTTATTTGATCGAGTACCGTGTAAAAATAAATTGGTGTTAAGTCGACGTTTAATTTTGGTGTTTTCATTTACATATTAGGCAAGGGTACTGTGACTTGCACGTAGCTGATGGGGAAGTATCCAGTCTTGCCGTTGACGGAGCCCTCGAACCAATTGTCATCGACCTTATTGATCAGTGTGATTACGTCATTCTCCTAAAAAAAATAGAGGTAAGAGCTACAACGGCTTAGTTAAGTGTGGTTATCTTGTCACAAGTAGTCTGCTACACCAAAGAAATTTCTGTCGCCTCCGCTATCCCGGCTTGAGGGGACAAACGTGCACCATTCAGGTTCACAGTACATATTCCTCGTTATAATACCTGGCTACATCCAAATCTATCCCAAAATGTGACATGGTCACTTCACAGATGTTACATTCGAGAGTGGTGGGTGGGCGGATTACCCCAGAACAGCAGCCTGGGTGGTTATCAAACCATCATCAGTCTACCTATTACTCTTTAAATACTAGTTAATTAAAAATGTTACCTTGAATCCAAGTTCTCCTTGGTTTTCTGGCTCGAAGTCATAGAGAGCAGTGCAGCAGGGTCCCTTGGCTGGTGCGAGTGGTGTTCGCGCTGGCGATTTCATGGGAGACGGCAGAGGTGACGCTGTATTTAAAAAATATACATACATTAAAAAAATTTTTTTTGATACCTTAGAAAATTGCGAATATTTAAAAATTATGTTTATTCACAATTTTTCAAGATAAATATAATGATAATATGCTAAGCTACATTTTTTTGATGATTTTGGTGAACATTATTATTGTGAAATGAATTACACGATTTTATTTTTTCAATAGTTTAACTAAGTAATACCAACAGCGCCGGATTTAGACTTCGACAGCCCATAGCAGAGCATGTTGTGGAGGCCCTCAAATCGTATGTGGTTAACTGTTAGAAGTTTCTATTAAGGTCAAGGTAAAGAAGAGAGCAACTAAATAAGTTGGCTAACACAAAAATTAAAACAAAACTCTGTATTTTTTGTTTTCTACGGTGCCTTTATCAATTTTTTTTTTGTGGTGTGGTAGCGGCCCATAGGCATCTAACTACCTATGTTTAAATCCGGCACTGGATATCAAATTCGAATATAAGATATCGAATTTGAAATAAATATATGTTGACGCTAAAGAACTGTCTATGAGCGGAGGCGAATGCTACTACACACAAATATGCGGATAGTAGTCGCCTCCATTATGCCGGCCTTCTATTTGGTATATTTGCATCGCACCATAATGAAAAACGGCATTATCTTTAGTACAAAATGAAACATTGAAAGCAGCTTAAACAATTTATCGTTACACAATAAAAAAAAATTCACAGCGCATGCGAACTTTTGGCAACAAGCAATCGTAACGGCACACAAAACATGGCGGCATAAAAATCATTAACAATATGAGGTTTTTCGTTTTTACTAAATTAAAACTAGCTATATTGATATGATGAGCTAGATACGACTTTGGGATTTAGTAGAGGATCTTATGCCGTAATTTTCCCATACAAACCGCTACTCGATCATACTTCCGTCTCGTTCGTTCTCACGGGTTATTGAATAAAGCGAGAGCGAAAGGTATTGTGGGGAAAAAAAATCATAATTCAGCTATTAATTTAAGTCCAGGCAGTACCTGGCACCGTCAGCTAGTCCATACGGCAATACATGGCGTCTAGTAGACTCACCGAATCGAATCGCAAGAACACAATTGCCTAGTGCGAATTATTCTATTATAGACGTACGAGTATGTGAAAGATATGAGATTAGTATCGGCGCGTCTCGATACCCCTCTAATGTATTAGTGTTAATGAGGTACCAAAAAAACAAATGACAATCACTACAACACTACAGATACCTGTTCGTATGTTTGCATGTTTACCGTTGTTCGAGCGTTGTTGTACATTGCCGCTGCTTGGGAACAGCTCCAGGTTTGACGGCGGTTTGTGCTCCGGAGAGCCAGCGTGAGAACCCCCTTATCACACAACATACACTCAAATTTCACGCCGTCATTATTCACGAGCATGTATAAAGAGAATTGGGCTATTCTATCATCTTCGCTTTCTCGCTGATGAATTCAATCATGTATACAATTTGTTTCATTTTCTTAAACCAGAGTGCGATCCATGAGCGGGAACAATAATTACCACAAAAGAATACATTTGTGTCTACAGAGAAATGTTTGCAGGAAGCACTCGCCTCCGCTATGCCAGTTTGACCAAATTGACAAAGGCACACTCCTTTGAAGCAGTATTGTTGAGTTCATCAGCGAAACAGGGACAGATATAGACGATAACAAAATTGTTTTGTAACTCAAATAAATGGCCGTACGTTTAATGTATATTGTGATTTTGTAACATAAATAATAACTACACATCAAAACATTAAAGAAATAAAGAGAGATTTATTTAGAGAGAGACAGAGAGAGATAGAGTTTCACATCAAACATACTTCCACTAAATACATTATCATTAGCTACAACAAAATTAACATATGTGTTACAAGCGGCGTTCTTAAATATGGGAATGTTTTTTTCTTCAAATATTTAACCCTATACTAACTAACCTACGTAAATTACGTTTCTAATATAAATCAAAAATCGCTAATATTTATTATTAAATTGAATAGAAAAAATCTCAGCTTATTTTTATTTATTTTTTACTGTAGCTTGTCATATGACAACAGTCCGAATGATGTAAAGCTTGATGCGGTCAATAAACCGAAACAACTGTTCCTTCAGATAAATTTGGACAGGCAGCAGTCGTGCCCGCTATGACGGCTTAAGGAGACGAATATGCACCATCTAGATTGCCAGTACACACTTCTTCCGTTTTACCTGCGGCAGACTGGGCTAATAACCATCATCAGTCTGCCTACCACTCTTTAACCAAGTTACATAAGCGGAGGTTAGAAGACCGCGTCTTTCGTTATACGTACTGATGCTTGAGTTACATACAAAACATCTCGTAATTAGTCTGTTCTATAATTTCCATCGACAGCTATATTTATACCCAAAGTACCGCGAAAATAAAAACGTTTTTACGTAGGTTATTTTTAGGGTTAAATTTTCATTTAGATTTTATGCTGTTTAAACAGTTTTTTGCTGTCGACATTAGAACAATATAGAGCCATGTGTAACACACATTTTTAACGAGTTTTACCTTAATATAAAAATAGAAAAAATATGGAGCTGAAATTAGCCTCACCAAAGTAGCCTCACTAGACAAGAATAGCGCCCCCAATTTTTTTTTTTTTTTTTTGCTTTTTTTTAGTGAAAATAGATGTAGAAAGTAATAGATGTATATATATCGTCAAATAAACGGTAATTTTGCTTAAAAAACTTAATTTTTGATTGATTTTGTAAGTACGTATATCTTCGTGTAGGCAGGAAAGTCGCAATTTTCCGAGCCTGGTGTGCATTTTTTCCTTGAAAGTGGATGGAAATCGTAGTACCTAGTCGTGGGAACGCGTTACATTTATTTTTGAAGTGGCACAAAGTCGTTTTACAAAAAAATTTCAGCACTTTATAGGTACATTTTTACATAGACGGAAAACTCGTTATTTTCCTAGTCTGGCGGCCTTGCAGCTGATTGAAAATGAATGGAAATCATAGTATCTAGTCGTGGGAACGTGTTACATTTGTTTTTGAAGTGGCACAAAGTCGTTTTACCAAAAAATTTCAGCACTTTATAGGTACATTTTTACATAGACGGAAAACTCGTTATTTTCCTAGTCTGGCGGCCTTGCAGCTGATTGAAAATGGATGGAAATCATAGTACCTAGTCGTGGGAACGTGTTACATTTGTTTTTGAAGTGGCACAAAGTCGTTTTACCAAAAAATTTCAGGACTTCATAAATTTTTTTAATAGACGGAAAACTCGTTATTTTTCTAATCTGGCGGCCTTGCAGCTGATTGAAAATGGATGGAAATCATAGTACCTAGTCGTGGGAACGCGTTACATTTATTTTTGAAGTGGCACAAAGTCGTTTTACCAAAAAATTTCATTACTTTATAAGTACATTTTTACATAGACGGAAAACTCGTTATTTTCCTAGTCTGGCGGCCTTTCACCTTCTTGAAAGTGGATGGAAATCATAGTATCTAGTCGTGGGAACGTGTTACATTTGTTTTTGAAGTGGCACAAAGTCGTTTTACCAAAAAATTTCAGTACTTTATAAGTATATTTTTACATAGACGGAAAACTCGTTATTTTCCTGGTCTGGCGGCCTTCCACCTACTTGAAAGTGGATGGAAATCATAGTATCTAGTCGTGGGAACGTGTTACATTTGTTTTTGAAGTAGCACAAAGTCGTTTTACCAAAAACTTTCAGGACTTCATAAATTTTTTTTAAAGACGGAAAACTCGTTATTTTTCTAATCTGGCGGCCTTGCAGCTGATTGAAAATGGATGGAAATCATAGTACCTAGTCATGGGAACGCGTTACATTTATTTTTGAAGTGGCACAAAGTCGTTTTACCAAAAAATTTCAGCACTTTATAGGTACATTTTTACATAGACGGAAAACTAGTTATTTTCCTAGTCTGGCGGCCTTGCAGCTGATTGAAAATGGATGGACATCATAGTACCTAGTCGTGGGAACGCGTTACATTTATTTTTGAAGTGGCACAAAGTCGTTTTACCAAAAAATTTCAGCACTTTATAGGTACATTTTTACATAGACGGAAAACTCGTTATTTTCCTAGTCTGGCGGCCTTGCAGCTGATTGAAAATGGATGTAAATCATAGTACCTAGTCGTGGGAACGCGTTACATTTATTTTTGAAGTGGCACAAAGTCGTTTTACCAAAAAATTTCAGCACTTTATAGGTACATTTTTACATAGACGGAAAACTCGTTATTTTCCTAGTCTGGCGGCCTTGTAGCTGATTGAAAATGGATGGAAATCATAGTACCTAGTCATGGGAACGCGTTACATTTATTTTTGAAGTGGCACAAAGTCGTTTTACCAAAAAATTTCAGCACTTTATAGGTACATTTTTACATAGACGGAAAACTAGTTATTTTCCTAGTCTGGCGGCCTTGCAGCTGATTGAAAATGGATGGACATCATAGTACCTAGTCGTGGGAACGCGTTACATTTATTTTTGAAGTGGCACAAAGTCGTTTTACCAAAAAATTTCAGCACTTTATAGGTACATTTTTACATAGACGGAAAACTCGTTATTTTCCTAGTCTGGCGGCCTTGCAGCTGATTGAAAATGGATGTAAATCATAGTACCTAGTCGTGGGAACGCGTTACATTTATTTTTGAAGTGGCACAAAGTCGTTTTACCAAAAAATTTCATTACTTTATAAGTACATTTTTACATAGACGGAAAACTCGTTATTTTCCTAGTCTGGCGGCCTTTCACCTTCTTGAAAATGGATGGAAATCATAGTACCTAGTCGTGGGAACGTGTTACATTTGTTTTTGAAGTGGCACAAAGTCGTTTTACCAAAAAATTTCAGTACTTTATAAGTATATTTTTACATAGACGGAAAACTCGTTATTTTCCTGGTCTGGCGGCCTTCCACCTACTTGAAAGTGGATGGAAATCATAGTATCTAGTCGTGGGAACGTGTTACATTTGTTTTTGAAGTGGCACAAAGTCGTTTTACCAAAAAATTTCAGCACTTTATAGGTACATTTTTACATAGACGGAAAACTCGTTATTTTCCTGGTCTGGCGGCCTTCCACCTACTTGAAAGTGGATGGAAATCATAGTACCTAGTCGTGGGAACGTGTTACATTTGTTTTTGAAGTGGCACAAAGTCGTTTTACCAAAAAATTTCAGGACTTCATAAATTTTTTTTAAAGACGGAAAACTCGTTATTTTTCTAATCTGGCGGCCTTGCAGCTGATTGAAAATGGATGGAAATCATAGTACCTAGTTGTGGGAACGCGTTACATTTGTGTTTGAAGTGGCACATGGCTAATTTACAAAAATATTTACGTACTTTCTTCAAATGTGTTGGATTTCATGTCCTAAAACTGGAACTCCTTCATTTAAAAAAAAATACTCGTATAAAAATAAATTATCAAAATAAATTCATAATTTTACATTGATATATACAACTAGATAAGCAAAAACGCTCTCAATGTGACGCGAAGGAAATGATGACTGCAGTCACTTTTAAGTTTTCTGTCAGTATTTGACTTGACGGCAATATTGTTAAATCATTTGAGGCTGCTTACCCTGGTTTCGGATTTCCCCATACTGTCCCAGTTAAAGAAATTACCCTGTATGTCATTTTACTGTACTGATTTATATAGATAGTTTTTGTATTTTGTTTGGTTAGGTTAGATTATTTATAATTTTTAGTAATATTTTTCCTCTTTTATTTGTAATTGAACATTACTTGATAAACGGTGGGATTGCAGTAAAGATTTTTTTTACTGGTACACAAGAAAGATTATATAGTGTTTCAAAATAATGTACAATGTTTAATGTTTTGGACCGTATACATTATATAAGCTAGAGTGCGGTCCATGAATGGAAACAACTACTACAGAGAAATCTGTGCGGGTAACAGTCACCTTTACTATGCCGGCCTGAGGAGACGAGTATGCACCATCTAGAGTGACAATGCACACTCCTTTCGCTGTACCTGGCTACCTTCAAATTGCTCCCGAAACGCGATAAAGTCACTTCACGGGTGTTACACTCGAAAGTGGTGGTACTACCTCAGGACGGCCTACCACTCTTTAATAGTGCCTATAGGCACTGAGCGACCAAAGTACATATAACAAAGTTACATTTGTACCCGTCAAAATTTAGCGAGCTTCGAACACGGGACTCATCGATCGCCTTATCGCTAGACCACGGCCGCTCAAAATTTTACAACAACAATAGGGATAGGCAGAGATAAATTTTCGTGCCTGATAAATTATTTTTCAACATTTCATATATATATGTATATATAATTTTTTAATATTTTAAAAATTATGCAACCTTTTAAAGTTGTATAAAACATTGTTTCTAACAATTCTAAGTTCCAACCCATGAGTTTTAATTGCATTTTGTAATAGAGACATCCTAATCTACTTGAAACAACAATTTTGCTAAGTCTAATTTGAGTACCTAAATTTTTTGGAAAATTGACATTGTGCCACTTCAAAAATAAATGTAACGCGTTTCCATGACTAGGTACTATGATTTCCATGCATTTTCAATCAGCTGCAAGGCCGCCAGATTAGAAAAATAACGAGTTTTCCGTCTTTAAAAAAAATTTATGAAGTCCTGAAAGTTTTTGGTAAAACGACTTTGTGCTACTTCAAAAACAAATGTAACACGTTCCCACGACTAGATACTATGATTTCCATCCACTTTCAAGTAGGTGGAAGGCCGCCAGACCAGGAAAATAACGAGTTTTCCGTCTATGTAAAAATATACTTATAAAGTACTGAAATTTTTTGGTAAAACGACTTTGTGCCACTTCAAAAACAAATGTAACACGTTCCCACGACTAGATACTATGATTTCCATCCACTTTCAAGAAGGTGAAAGGCCGCCAGACTAGGAAAATAACGAGTTTTCCGTCTATGTAAAAATGTACTTATAAAGTAATGAAATTTTTTGGTAAAACGACTTTGTGCCACTTCAAAAATAAATGTAACGCGTTCCCACGACTAGGTACTATGATTTCCATCCATTTTCAATCAGCTGCAAGGCCGCCAGATTAGAAAAATAACGAGTTTTCCGTCTATTAAAAAAATTTATGAAGTCCTGAAATTTTTTGGTAAAACGACTTTGTGCCACTTCAAAAACAAATGTAACACGTTCCCACGACTAGGTACTATGATTTCCATCCATTTTCAATCAGCTGCAAGGCCGCCAGACTAGGAAAATAACGAGTTTTCCGTCTATGTAAAAATGTACCTATAAAGTGCTGAAATTTTTTGGTAAAACGACTTTGTGCCACTTCAAAAACAAATGTAACACGTTCCCACGACTAGATACTATGATTTCCATTCATTTTCAATCAGCTGCAAGGCCGCCAGACTAGGAAAATAACGAGTTTTCCGTCTATGTAAAAATGTACCTATAAAGTGCTGAAATTTTTTTGTAAAACGACTTTGTGCCACTTCAAAAATAAATGTAACGCGTTCCCACGACTAGGTACTACGATTTCCATCCACTTTCAAGGAAAAAATGCACACCAGGCTCGGAAAATTGCGACTTTCCTGCCTACACGAAGATATACGTACTTACAAAATCAATCAAAAATTAAGTTTTTTAAGCAAAATTACCGTTTATTTGACGATATATATACATCTATTACTTTCTACATCTATTTTCACTAAAAAAAAGCAAAAAAAAAAAAAAAAATTGGGGGCGCTATTCTTGTCTAGTGAGGCTACTTTGGTGAGGCTAATTTCAGCTCCATGAAAAAATTTGGGATAGGCGTTGAAGGATTAGGACGGGAAACTCGGCAACCATCGAGATTTTTAAAATTCATTGTCTAGTCTGTCTATTGAAGTTATTTACAAAAGTGTGCCTGTGCTAAAAAATACAGAAAAAATTCTTATTAATTTTTTTTTTACTAAAAATAATGAAAATCCTTTTACCTAACCCAGTTTATAAAAATTGCAACAAAAAGAAAAAAAGTGATTTTATTTTATGCTTAACATAAAATGTGAGTAGTCATCAGAGAAAACAAAAAAAAAACCTAAAAATCAGAAACCCGTAACCAGAACCGTCACCAAAAAAACAAAACAACCCGACCCAAAGATGAAATATGTGCGCATGGAATGAATGGTGCAATAAAACAAATAAAAAATAATAATTGTAAATATCATTAACTGTGGACTGAGATTCTTTACACAATTTTTTTTTTAATAATCGTCCACAACCAACGACAATGAAAAAGCAAAAATAAACCAAAATCACCTGTCCAAGGGTCCCTTATAGCTTGGTTCCGAGGCGCCGGGTGAGGTTTGAACCCGGGCGGGTTCAATCTAGGGGGTGGATTTTGGAATCTTTTAGATTCTGAATAGGGAGGGGGGCTGTCCCACGCCCTTAAGGGGTCGCCGGTGCTGAGATCCCCCACGGAAGAGGTGGACGCTGTGGTTGCGAGGGGTGCAAAGGGTGCAGGACGGTGGAGACTACTGGAGGAGCCGTAGCGCCTACCGTTGTTCAGGCCATCATGCACATCAATATTCAAGTCGGCCAACGTCTTCGGCACGAATTCCAACTTGGGCCGATTCACTGCTTCCTCCTTCCTGAAATTTTTAAATTTTTCTTAATAAAGGACATAGCACATTTTTGGGTTCACTTGATATTTTATATTTTATTTCTGCATTAATTTATTACTGTTATATGAACACATCGTTTAGTAATCAATAGACTATGTATAAAAGGTTTTAATATAAAATATTCTCAAATATTACATCGGAAAAAGTCTAATTACTCAATAAACCGGGTAATAAAGTTAAAACTGATCTGTGATAAGGAATGTAGATTTATTTTTCCACAAAGTTAATTAAAATCATCAACGAACTGGTGAAAAAAATTGTCCTTTATAAATCTTATAAATTCTTAGAGTTTTAAGCTTTAATGTGGTGTAAAATACGATTTAAAAAAATCTGATTGAAATAAAATCGTGTAATTTCTTTTTTTTATGCTGGGAATAAGGCAGAAGGTCTATATATTTCAATTGTTAAATATTTTTAGTTCGATTTAATTAATTTCACCGACTGTATGAGAAAATGTTGACTACCTCTGACATTTCTTTGTTAAGACATTATCAAAACTTTTACTCACTTCTCCATGAGAGTTCCGACTAGAGTCTGTAATATTTCAGTACACTGCTGATGATATTCCAGCAGTCCTTCAGCGAAGAATGCCAATTGAGCTACTTGCTCCACCTGTAAACATAGTTGGAGTGCGGTCCATGAACAGAAATAACTGCTACTACAGATAAATTTCTACAAGCAGCAGGCGCCTCCGTCATGCCGGCTTGAGGAGACGAATATTCACCATCCAGATTGACAGTGCACACTCCTCTCGTTATACATGGCTGTTACATTCGAAAGTGGTGGTACTACCCCAGAACGACAGATTGGGCTAATAACCATCATCAGTCTACCTACCACTCTTTAATAGCGACCAAAGTACATACGAGTATAACAAAGTTACATTGGTACAGGTCAGAATTTAGCGAGGTTTGAACACTGGTCTCATCGATCGTGAGTTCACGTGTCTTACGACTAGACCACGACCGCCTCAGTATAAGTAAATATGCGTGTACTTACATCATTGTCGAGTAAATTGAACATTCCAATTTGTGCCAGCTGAAGTGACTCCGCGAACTTTTCCTCGGCTTGTCTTATCTCGTCGTCTGGAATGTGAGAGCCTGTCACCGTCCGTCCCACACACACACACGCACACAAACAAACCATCATTCATACATACATAATATTGATACACACGCGCATGTCAAATGTTAAGTGTTGACATTGTTGAAAGTAAAAATGTGTCAATGAAGAAAAGTAAAAAAAGAAAACAAAAGAAAATAATACAGACCATAAACAAAAAAGGAAAGAAAAACAAAAGGCAGCATAAGACGAGCGACGTACATTCACAGGTGGTTATTAGTGTACATGTAAAAATAAGGAAACATATATTAGGTACATATGTATTGTATTAATTTTGATTTTATTGACATAATAAATTATCAGTTATTTACAGTATACAAAAAAAATCAACACGTAAACAAAAGCATGAAGTGTGGTGGGGATCGAACCCACGTCTTCGGTTATGCGCACGGATTTTTTGACCACTAAACTATTCCGGTACCGACGCTTTACGTAATCGCGACAAAATTCCTCTATTCTATCTTTTCATTGGCAACTGCTGGGTATAATACTGTTTTTGTTTCAGAACAATACAGAACAACAACAACAGAACAAAACAAGCTCTAGTTTACAATTCGTATATCAATTGCCAATTATAGTTTATTTTTTATTTTTTGGGATTTAAAATGATATACGGCGTGACAATTGTATTGTATTGTATTGTATTGTAAATGATATATTTTTTAAAATTATTTTCTATTAAATATTCAGTATAATTTAATGAATTCTATTGATTTTTAGCTAACTTGGTTGACTTTCATGGCAAGATGGGTGCTCTGTCTGTCGAAAATTATCTTAAAAATATACATTGTGTGTATATATTATAAAATTAATAAATTGTACAATTTTAAATCACGCATTCACCATGTAAAGTGAGTTCGCTCCACCAATAGGATCGCTTTATTTTAAATTTATTTATGTCGAATATCAAAATAATATTGTCTGATTGGTGGACTTGCCCTACCTATGCCTTATTTAAATAAGGCATACTGTCACATAGCGTAGATCGAAAAGCTCCCATCCAAATATAAATTCAACTTGTACTATGTAAATGACATCTTTAATTTTAAGCGTTGTTTCAACTAAACGCAATTTATTAGCCAATAAAAATCAAAACACGAGCCAATAAATCGCCCTAAAAACAAAACACACTTCATAGAAAAAAAAAAAAACAAATAATGGTATGTTTCTTTTTTTTAAACCCAAAAACAAAAAAGATGAAAACCCTAACACATATCGTAGGGCAACTACAGAGGCCTAGGAAGCGAAAATTATAAGTAAACACTGGTCACAGAGGCGTTCCGTCATTACTGTATACTGCATGTATATGGTGACCATATATCCTGTTTCAAGTGGGACACTAACTTTCACTAGTACTCTGTCCCAGTTTCTCTACGAAAATCCTCACGACGCATAATGTGTTAAAAACTTGTAATAATAATATACCTACATAATAACATTAATACCTTATTGGTGTCCATTTCAAAGGACAATGTTCATTTTGGACCCAAGATGTTTTTCCCGCGATATCCTATCTTTCTGAATAGAGAAAAAACAATAAAAAAATGTAATTTATAACGGTTTGTGGAATTCGTAATGTACAATTTTTTAAACATATTTGTTGTTGCTAACGAGATCTTGGCCTTGAGTTGTAGTTTAATAATACTTCCACACCAGTTACCTTTTGTGAAGCCTCATTTAACCAACGAAAACTTTTCATTTGATTTGATGACTTTTTTTTTAAATTTGCTTTCAAAACTTTAAAGAACTTAATAAAGATCATTAATTTATGGATTTATGGAAGCGCTCGCGTAACTATTTTCTTCGTTTATTACTTAAAACTAATTTATTAATTATTATTAAATGTTTTATCTATACCTATAATGGTTAACTGGTAGAAAATGCCTCAAGGCATTAAGTTCGCCTTTTGCAATTTTTATGTTGTGAAATAAAGTATTTTTATTATTATTATCTACAGAAATAAGGTTTATTATTGTACACATTTTTTTCTAGGATCTTTTACTTCTTTTACAGTAGATGCAATGATACAGAATACTGATGAACACCTCTGTGGACAGCGAGTCTAAAAAAATGTTCTTCTAACTGAAAACTATATAATGTAGCAACTAGCGTATATATGTATAATTGTTTATATTAATATTTGAAACATACCAGTTCGTGGGTGACTTGGGCTCATGTAAGGGCTCACCTTGCCGGACCCTTACAATATAGTATAATAAAGAAAAATAAACAAAAAGTCAATTGTAATGTGTAAAATTGTGAAGTTATTATTGGTGTTTATAATCACCTTTGGCCTGTCTACGCCGTTTGCAATCGAAGTCCAATCTACGACCTTGAAGCTTCTTTCGGTGATGCTGAAAAACAATTACTTTCTTTTATCGTAGCTCTTATGTGAGAACATTCCGCCGTATGTTAAGCTAGAGTGCGATCAACGAGCAAAAATAATCGCTACCACAGAGACATGTTTGCAGGCAGCAGTCCCCTCCGCTATGTCGACTTTAGGAGACAAATGTGCACCATTCACCGACAGGTCATACTCCTCTCGTTATCGTATTACCGAGTAACTTGATCGACGGTAGAAGCCACTTCGTTAAAAGATAGATCCCATATTTTTTCCTTTTTGCAGGATAAAAATTAAAATAATAATTTATTAAATAGTTATATAAATAGTCTGTACGAGAAGAAAATAATGAAATTTACTCACCATAACTTCTTTAAGATCTTTGGTTTGCAGATGATGAAGTGGCTCCAGAAAGCTTTGTTTAATGTTATCATCCAGCGAATACTTGACGTCGGCCATCTGTTTCAATGACTCACCCATCTCGATCATGCATTGTGCTGAAATTATTTTTACAAAAATTAAATTATCATCAATCTACATCACAGAATTATTACATTATTAACAAAAAAGTATTTACCAAATATTGTGTCCTCTCCAAGTTTCCTTCCATACATGAGCATACAATCACCAAGTACACCCTCAGGTTGTGGGTACGTGTTGCTCTTAGCCTGTCCGCTCAATTTGCTGATACCTTTGACCGCCGCCATCTTGGCTCTAGCCGTTGGATTCGGCTGAAGAAACTCTTTGGTTTTAATTTGAAGCTCCTCTACTAATTCGCATGTCACGTCTGTTTTCTGTAATAAATTATATCATTTAGCGACCATGGTCTAGCGGAAGACGTGAAACTCACACTCAATGTGACCCGCGTTCAAATCTCGCTAAATTCTAACCGGTACCGGTGTAACAACGTTATATCATTATATATTTTTTTTATTGTAGCTCGATATATGACAACACTCCGTTTGATGTAAAGCTAGAGTGCGGTTCATGAACGGAAACAACTGCTGCTACAGAGAAACCTGTGCGGGCAGCAGTCGCCTCCGCTATGCCGGCCTGAGGAGACGAGCATGCACCATCTAGATTGACAGTGCACACTCCTCTCGCTATACCTAGTTACTTTGAAACTATCCCCGAAACGCGACAAGGTCACTTCACGGGTGTTACATTCGAAAGTGGTGGTACTACCCCAGGACGGCAGACTGGGCAAATAACCATCATCAGTCTGCCTACCACTTAATATGTACTTTGGTCACTCAATATCTACGATACAAACACCAGATAAGCATTTTTCATAAGGTTATTGTCGAGTGTACGAGATTTTTGTTTTTTCTGTTTAATCGTAATTTATGTTTTTTTTTGTATTGACGTGTGGTGTACATAGCATGCACACATAAAACAAACCATGTGAAATCTCAGCAGTTCGAAACACATTCTTCTTTATTTTTAAACAATAGGGATGTAAACTTAATGGTAACCTAATTTCTGTTGCAACTTACATATATTATTTTTTGTTTATTATTACCTAAGTGTTTTTATAATTATTTTTACCGCTATCGTTATGTCGGCGCAACAAACACGATTCAAGACAACCATTCTATTTATCGGTAGTCATAAGAAAATCAAATAATCGTTTTAACCCTAGAAATAAGGGATTCGAGTTTATCTGTATTTTTTTCAGAATAATAAACTAATTTTAACTCTAATCTTTATTGTTAGCAATAAATTTAATTCAGTTTCATGATAACCATGCAACCCCGAAAGATAGTTCTATAAGTTATTGAATTTCTCCATATATAAGCCATAGTAGATACGAAATAAACCGGCATCGTCTGATCTTTCGTCTTGTTATAGAAAAGGTCCTTCGTCGTACCTTTGCACTACACATAACTCGTGCTAAAATTAAAAAAAAATTGTAAATTACAAACATACCCTTTCCATTTCAACGAAGTCAAGATCGAGCTTCGTGCCCTCGGCGCCGCCCATTTTTTCTGTGACATACTGAAAATGAAATAAAAAATTATTTATTAATAAAAAGAGCTCGCATTGAAAATGGTAAAATAATATTGTTCTATAGATTATACGGGGATAATGTAGAAGTCCTAAACAAACTTTATTTTAGAACTACGAGAAAATTAGCATATAAAAGCTGCCGGAGCAATGAAGGCAATTGTATGTTTTGTTGATACTACAAAGAAAATATGAATTTGATAATTAATTTGTTTTTCTATTGTAACATAATACAAGAACGGTAGCAGACCGATGACAATTATTAGCTTGTGAAGTAACTTAGTCGTGTTTCGGGATCAGCTTGAAAGCAGTGCAGATTTTTTTCTCATGCCGGCATAATAGTGACGTCTGTTGCTTGGTTGTAGCTGTCTCATGGGTCGCACTCTAGCTACTATAAAAATATCTATAGATATTTATTACAGTTTTGACATTACTATGCAAGATCAAATACATTTTATAATTATTATTGAATTATAATGAAAATTTAATAGAAAAAAATTTAAGTTTATTTTTAGTAACAGCTTTAATCAAGCGAAAGGCACGAGATGAGAAAAACAATAGAACAACGTGTCTGGCTGGCTTTGTTCCAACTATCCAGATCAATACATAAAAGGTAACATCACCTTTTAAGAACGATAATAGATTATTTCGTATAACAAAAATTGTTAATATTGCCCTGGTACTGAGATAAAATTTACGGATGCAGCAGTTCAATTGCAATTAACTCATCCTCAATGATATATATTTTTATAGTTTGTATATTTATATTACTATTTCGAATGTAACACCCGTGAAGTAAAACCTACTACAGAGAAACCTGTGAAGGCAGCAGTCGCCTCCGCTATGCCGGCTTGAGGAGACGAGCATGTACCATCTACATTGACAGTGCACACTCCTCTCGTTATACCTATATACTTTCAAACTATTCCCGAAACGCGACAAAGTCACTTCACGGGTGTTATATTCGAAAGTGGTGGTACTACCCCAGAACGGCAGACTGGACAAATAACCATCGTCAGTCTGCCTACCACTCTTTAATAGTGCCTATAGGCACTGAGCGACCAAAGTACATATAACAAAGTTACATTGGTACCGGTCAGAATTAGCGAAGTTCGAACACAGGTCTCATCCATCGTGAGATCACGCGTCTTACCGCTAGACCACGGCCGCTCTTAGTTAAGAAGAAATGAAATGAGTAATAAAATAATAACGATTATTTTTGTAAAAAAAAAACTAATTTGAACAAGCGAGGCAAATTGAACAAAATAAAAACCTGTAAAAGAGAAAATTCATTTCCCAACTGTTCCATTTCGAATAAAATTCCACATAACAGAATGGAATCGATGCGCGATGCTGGCAAATGAAGAGGTACACAAGTTCGCTTTGTTATGAACGAATTCAATTTAAAACAAAAAAAAAAACACAATTTACATTAACTTTTTTTGAAACAGAAAGACCAATCTTTGGTCCACGGACTTATAGCGACAAATGCACATGCATACTTCATTTGTATACTGATAACATACTAACTTCATTTCAGTTTAGAGGTACGCGGAAGTCCCGGGTTCGATGTTTCGATACATATTTTTTCTATTGCAGCTCGGCATATGACAACAATATAAACGATATAAAGCTAAAGTGCGGTCCATGAGCGTAAACAACTACTATTACAGATAAATTTCTACAAGCTAGTCACCTCTGCTATGCCGGTTTGGGGAGACTAATGTGCACCATCCAGATCCTAATCCCGAAACGCGACAAGGTTTCGTTCGAACGTTCAAGCTCATCATTTTCTACAAATTCCTCATCATTGATTACAAAAAATGCATAAAGGCAATTTGTTAACTTAATAAACACGTTTTATTTTATTAATGAAACTGTAAAAAAAATACAAATAAATCGACAAGAATTCGGAGGAACGTGAAAATGAACGGTGAAATTCTAGAAAAGCGGGCGCACAACGAGTACCGTAACCTTGACCGAGTTATTGACTGCCAAAAAGCTCTCTGTATTGGACACTTCACTATGCCTGCACTTTAAACGCTAATGGACAACTAAACGCTAATAACACTAAAGTTATTTTAACATAAGTTAATTGTGATGAAAAGATCTGAAAATAAACCTAAATCATAACTTTTTTTATGAGGAGTGTGCACGGGTCAATAAACGAATAATGTTTTTTTTTATTTTTTTTTTTATTGTAGCTCGACATGTGACAACACTGCGCCTGATGTAAAGCTAGAGTGCGGTCCATGAATGGAAACAACTGCTACCACAGAGAAATCTCTACGGGCTGCAGTCGCCTCCACTATGCCGGCTTGAGGAGACGAGCATGTACCATCTAGATTGACAGTGCACACTCCTCTCTTATACCTGGCTACTTTCAAACTATCCCCGAAACGCGACAAAGTCACTTCACGGGTGTTACATTCGAAAGTGGTGGTACTGCCCCAGGACGACAGACTGGACAAATAACCATCATCAGTCTGCCTACCACTCTTATTCTTATCTTTAATTGTTTAACTTTAATTTTTTAAATATTTTACATGAATTTTAATCTGTTTCATTTTTTTTTATAAAATTATTGTTAATCTTTAATTTTAAATTAGTTTTGTGCAAATTTTATATAAGCCGTTTTCATCAATAATTGCATCCCAAGTTTTTTAAGATCCATTAAGACATATCATTGTTCTAATTTCATTTTAAATGCTGCATGTGTTGGTGCACATGCCGCTGAAAAACTAATAAATAAATAAAATAAATAATATTCTCATTGTAAGTTGAGAGAATTTATTTAAATTCTTATGAGTAATAAAGCCTTAAACCTCAAACTTAATCATTAGATTGATAACTTTGTATGCAGAAGCACGTTCGTAAATAACATTGCATCCTTGCTAACAAGGACATTGAAATTAGAACGCATCGGGAGTTCCGGACGCATATAGGACGAGTCAGGTCACGGCCATAACCCCCCCTCAACCCCCACCCTGACCTTCCTCTTAAAGGATCGCTACCAATATCGGTAACTCTCATAAATTTTGCCCTTGTCTTTAACAAGAGTCAATCTTCATTAAGCCGAGATTGTGGAAATCTGAGAACTACGAATCCTAATAAAGTCGCAAATAGATTTTTGTTTATGAAAATTCTAATTTACTAGTAAAACGAGCTTTTATAAAATAAAAATTTGGAGTTCTATTAACGAAATTGTATTTCAGATATTAATATTACATTCACTCAACTATTATTAAATTATTATGAAAACAGAAAAACCAGAAAAAGTTTCACTACAGGTTCGGTTGCTACCTCAGCTCAGCTGTATGCAGTGAGTGCTTAGATTTTTTTCTGTTCAAATTTGAACTGAAAATGATTTTAAAAAATATATATAAACATGCTAAAAAATTAATTAAAATATTAATACCTAAATAATTTAGTCAACTATTTATAATGAATTTATTAATTAAGAAAGTTTTGTAAGTCAAAGGGCGGGGTTAATAAATATTTGAAGATAGTCTTAAGTTATTAATAGGAAGAGGAATATTAATCGGATAATACTTATACGTGTACAAAGTTGCGGACAACAGTTAGTTATTTTATATCATATAAATTTTACGGTCAAAGGTAAACTTGATTATACAGCTATGCCAACAACCATACATTTAAGAAAAATCTCAAAAAAAATCCTACCAAAGATAGAGCTGTCTTGTCTTCCATATATGTATTCCAGAACAGGGGACAGCAACTA
This sequence comes from Tinea pellionella, assembly GCA_948150575.1. NCBI lineage: Eukaryota > Metazoa > Arthropoda > Insecta > Lepidoptera > Tineidae > Tinea > Tinea pellionella. The sequence goes on along the minus strand of OX411259.1, from coordinate 5,556,949 downwards.
GCAACATTTTTTTTAAAGTATAACATAAAGACATTATTAGGTAGGTTATTATTATTACTATTGTATTTTTGTCTTATCTTAGCGCATCAAATTTAGTGTATTTAAATTTGTTAATCATTATAAGCTATTAGAGCTTACTTATATTTGTTAATTTATACATAGTTAGTTATAAGTATCCATTTTTGAACAAAATAAATAAATAAAATTTATTTTTTATTCTGGCTTCCGTTAAAAAATATTTAAGTATTTGCATCCAACCCAAAATTGCCGACCCCTGTTCTAGAACATCTTTTTTATTGGGTAAAAAGGAAATTTTATTCGGGCAAAGGTAGAGGCTAAACTGCCCTACAGACTGATCCCTTGTGAATTAATTACAGTAACCCCTCTTATAAGATATACCTACAACATATCTAAGGGATCAAAACAGATCTGGAAAATGTTTCTTTATTTTGTTTTAAAAATATTTTCAATACATTAAACTTTAGATTGACAATTCTAGTCCCAAATTTGACGGTGATAAAGGCGATAATTCGGAAAGTTATTTATCGCTCTCATTAGGGATTATCAAGAAATACCTATAAATAACAATATCTATACGGAACGACAGATAAACGTAATTATACTCAAACGAAACAAAGCATTTTAAAGGAATAGAACAAAGAGATTTTATTCTCTAAATGAAAGCAAAAAAAAAATTAAGGTAATTGAATGTGGAAAAGAATGAATTTTACGTCAGTAAACCTAACCACTTGACCTAGTTAAAAGCCTTAGGGGAGAAGTAATTTAAGATGCCCGGTACAATGGGGAATGCACAAATAATGACAGTTACGTTTTTTTATGCATTTATTAAAATTAACAGAATATTCTACAGAACTTTCAAGACCTTTTTTTTACCTTTTAAAATTTATTTGCTTTAATTATTATTTTAGTTAATCAATTAGGGACGTAAACGTTACATTAAACTTCAAGACAAACAACTATCAACCAATAGCAAAATTTTAAAAAGTGTTTATTAACACTTTGTTTATCCCGCAGTGTTTATTGCAAGTGAAGGTTGGTTAACTGTGAGAAATCGATAATGCACTAATTGTTTAGGTGACAACCACGTCGATATTGTTACCACCAATAACTAAAAGAGTTTAGTATAAATTCAATATTGTTAGAGTTTTATCAAGCAGTAATTTGTAAATAAGTCTAAAATCTTTGGAATGAAAGTGATATCTCGAAATGGTTTTCGATAGCATACACCGCATAGGCTAATTTTTATGTATACTCCTCATTCTTCAACATTACGAAAGAAATATGAAGCGAAATTATTGTCGAAGGAAATAATGAGAAAATGAAAGTTCGAATAAATACTGAAACGTCGAAAAACTTTCATGTAATTCGAAGTTAATGTTGGATTAATTTTTCAGATAAATTTAACACGAATCGAATGCATCGCCTCACAGTCGAAACAATCCCCTCGCGGACCAAAAGGTTCGGGCAATCGTTCTTGCATCAAATTGTGGAACGACCTTCCCAGCCACGTCTTTCCTCCGTCCTATAACATGAGATCTTTCTAGCGCAGTGTGAAAAGGCATCTCATCAAGCCGCCATTTGCGAACACGTCTGCTGTCTGCAGATCCCCTTCTCTGACAGCGTCCGCCTCCGTTCATGGATCGCACTCTGGCTTAACATCAGGCGGAGTGCGGTCATATGAAAAACATTATTAAGAATATTATTTGAATCATATAACAAGCGGAGTGTGCACCGTCAACCTGGACAATGCGCATTCGTCTCTTCAAGGGTCACAAAGCTTGGCTACCATAAAAATCTTTTTAAAGCGGTTTACACATATAAAGTTAAATTGACTCTTAAAAGAGGTTTATTATTGAGGTCGGGATGTAATAGCGACGAGCCATTAGTGGACCATCAATCACGCTCGACATAATACATGATTCCTTAGAAATAGCTCCACGCATAAAACGTAGATAGAGACCGTATGTTACGATAGTGCGCTATAAAAGATCTTCATCTCTTTACGTAAACATAGTTACGTAATATTTAAGCTTAATGGTACCTATTACATTTTGATAATTGGAAACAAATTGATATTTTATAATAAATAAGAGAGAGTAAGACATGTAAGAGATAAAGTTCTGCAGGTTGACAGTGCTCCGGTTATATACATATATATTAGATAACGTAATTTTTATATATCTCCCCCTGACGCGATCATAAACGGTAACAGAGAAACGCAAATCACTATAATAAACAAATAGCTACGGCACAGAATATATAAAATGTATTTTAAATATTTTATATTACATAGTTATATTTCACAAGCATTTAATATATTCTGTGCCGTAGCTATTTGTTTATTATAGTGATTTGCGATAATAATAATTAGTGCTATGCTTCGAACAATGTGGTAAAACAAAATGTATGGACGCTCAGGTGTTGGCTTTCACCTTAAATAAAGCGATCCTATTGGTGAAGAGATATCGTGTTACGATGTCACGGAGTAAATGCAACTTTGTACTTAGTTCATTAATGTCACAACATAAAAGAAGCTGTTTGATTCCAACCTACACATACACACTTTGACACCTACATAAATTGCTAAATTGGTATAAGAAGAAAAATTTGAATAATCCAATAATATGGTAGCTTTCATGTCGATACGAGTAATATAAACACGACATTTTCTTGTGTAAATGTTATGAAAGGGAGTCGACCTTGCGAATAGGTGACAAAGATAAGCCAGTCACGAATCACGTATGAGACACAGATTAATCCCAACATTTTTTTTTAAATTGTAGCTCGGCATATGACAACACTCCTACTGATGTAAAGCGAGAGTGCGGTCCACGAACGGAAACAACTGCTACTACAGGCAGCAGTCGCTTGAGGAGATGAATGTGCACCACCCAGATTGACCGTCAAACTCACACTCCTCTCGCTGTACCTGGCTACCTTTAGACCTGTTTCCGAAACGCGACAAGGTCACTTCACGGGTGTTACATTCGAAAGTGGTGGTACTCCCCAGACCAACAGACTACCACTCTTAAGAAAAGCTTCTTACAAGCTTTATTGTAGTAGTTCTTCATGTAAACTATACTTCTGATGTTATAGTTCAAATTAGAGTTGCCCATGAGCGGAGACAACTGCTGAAAAAGAGAAATCCGCTATGCCGGCTTGAGGAGACGATTGTGCGCCATCTGTTGATAGAATACTCCTCTTGTTTCCGAATCAAACCCCGAAACGCGACTAGGTCACTGCACAGCTGTTACACTTGCTGGTACTACTCCATGATGGCAGACTATTTGATTGATGAACAACATACCTGATTAGCTTTATTAATTTGTTTCTTGAGACCAGCGAACGCCATTTTGAAATTTTCTTTTATTTATCTACGATTTCTGTAACAAAGAAAAATATAAATTCAATATAAGTTTTTAGGAACATCGAATATTAGAAAAAAACCTACGCGAGAAAATAATACAAGGAACGTTCTCGAAAACTAGTCTTTGCGGGCAAATAAGTAAATAGTCCCATTTCACTGCATCAGGCGTTAAAAATAACGATCGATTGAGGTACTCGTGTACTCAAGGCAATTTTGTACGAGAATTTTATTGCTTTAAAAATGCGATTTTTTTTTAGTTTTCCTTTAGATACATAACGAGAAGCGAGTAATTTTAATTTTTAACTTTAAGTCGCGTTTCAAGAGTACTGTGGCCGATGCTATAGTATCAATATTATCGTGAAAATAATATCAACATATTGTCGCAAGTATAAGGAACACAAGTTTTAGAACACTTAGCAATCCATGATCTTTTTGTACCTTTTTTCGATATTGACTAAAAATATCGATATCAGCCAAAAAAACTTGTTAAAATATATCGACATATTTTGCTCATCCCTAGACACTACATATTTGTCACCGACATTTCTTACGGTAGAAGTTGCTGCTCATGGACCGCACTCTAGCTTAACAGAGGGACTGTGGCCACGTCACGCCGAGCTACTCTAAAAAATAATAATACAAAAATCTACTATGAAACTCTGCCTACCTAAAAATAAAGCAATAACTTTCAACCTCTGACCCTAATGGTGTTGCCATAAGCACAAAAAACTTTCACAAGTTCTAGTGCCAAATGGAAGTAAAGTTGTTTCACTTCACTTTGGACATTTGGAAGCCATTACTAAGCATTCCTTGGTTAAAATAGGCTTACTGTAATCTTATAGGGTCACATTTAAATAATCTCATAAATTCACTTGTTTTTGTAAATAATTTCCTAACCTACCTCTATGGGTTACTATATTATTCGATAAAAATCAGCCAAATTGCTTATTTATACTTCTAATAGACCCTTTATAGCATACTAGCTGTTAGCCGCTACTTCATGTGCGGATAATTAGTATTATGTGTTCTGTACCCTCGTTCTATCCTTAGGGAACTTCTGGGATAGAAAAAAACACTGGTAACCATGACGACCAAAGTTAATAAGAGTCAGTCGGGAATAGTTTGAAAGTAGCCAGGTATAACGAGAGGAATGTGCACTGTCAATCTGGATGGTACATGCTCGTCTCCTCAAGCCGGCATAGTGGAGGCGACTGCTGCCCGGACAGGTCTCTCTGTAGTAGCAGTTGTTTCCATTCATGAACCGCACTCTAGCTTTACATCAGGCGGAGTGTTGTCACATGACGAGCTACAATAAAAAAAAAAAGTCTTTAGATGCAATACTTTATTCAGTTTCAATTATTGTTAAATGGACCAAAAATAGTAAATCATGCGCTTTACACTGATAGGCGATGTCAAGTACGCCAGCGGTAACAATGTTAATTTATGTGTGGCAAGATATGGTCGGTATTTCGTCACGTTCGCGTAACGGGTACTCTCCCGAGTTGGCACCACGCCACACGGGCCGGCAGGATCGATAACGCGAGGACAATTCCTATAGATTGTTACATAACAATATACATTTCTGTAGAATTTAACCTTTATTCTAATGATGTTATGATTGAAATTTGAGTGCTTTAATGAGATAGCTGAAGCGTTCCACAAAATTATTAGCCCAGGTCATGCAAACTCTACAAGTGGCGAGATTATTATTGTCATAATTTCGTTTTAACATAAACTTTTATTATACAGGGTATTTTTTTTTTTAACTGGGACAGTATGGGGAAATGGTATGGGAAAAATGGTTAAGGTTTTCCCCATACTGTCCCAGTTAAAAAAATTACCCTGTATACGAGTATGCCTATATGTAAATAATTGGAAAAATGTCTACTCTTTTTTTATTATTGTATTTTGGCATATGACAACACTCCGCCGATATAAAACTAGAGTACGGTCCATAAACGGAAACAACTGCTACTATAGAGTAATCTCTACAGGCAGCAATCGCCTCCGCAATACCGGCTCGAGGAGATGAGTATGCACCATCTACAATAAACTACATAATCAGTGCACTCTCTCGTTATACCTGGCTCTCAAACTGTCAAACAAACAAAGTCACTTCACGGGTGTTACATTCGAAAGTGGTGGTACTTTTCCAACACGGTAGACTGGGTTAATAACCATCATCTGGAGTTAATATTAAAGTATAATTGAACAAAAGCATCAGACGTATCATTTTAGAATTCGTATACTCCCCTGGGTTATATAATAATACCAGAGTTGAAAGAGTAACCCAACAGAGTATAAATTGCATTAATCAACTGTAACACCAAGATCACGTTGGGAGATAAATGGATAAAACTTTTCTATGAAATTGAGAACATTGAAGGTCAAAGGTCAAAACCATCGACGTATCCAGAAACCACTAGAAATAACTCATCCAAGTAATACGCTTTGCATCTAAAAAGCTCTACGAAATATCTATCTATTAAAATACGGGAGAAATAAATTGAATTATTTAATTTGTAATTTATAAAGTACCAAATTTTTATTTTTCAGTATTAACAGTAAATTTTCTAATCTAAGTATAAAGTCTTGTCTACTTGTATATCTGGCCTACTTCTTATTATTTGTAAAGTATTTTAAGCTTGTGTCACAGGCACTGAGCGATCAAAGTACATATAACATAATTATGTACAGGTCAGAATTTAGCGAGGTTTGAACAGAAATCCGCCCACGGCCTGGACCACGGCCGTTCAATAGTAGGTAAACCTGACAGTACAAATACTAAAATATTCTTAATTTTAAAGTTAAGAAAATGAAAACTTTGAACAGCTGTTGTAACATTGCTAGAAGGACCAAAGTTTGTGTTTAAAAATTATAAAATGCAAACATTGCTTTGCAGTAATTAAAATCTTTTACTAAGTAGATTTATTAACAAGTTTAAATTATTGTTCTTTATTCTCAACGAAATAAAGCTCAAATTAAACCAACAGATTACGGTCAACCCACCAAAATTTTGTAATTTAGAAGAAATAGTAGTTACTTAAAGAGTGTCTTGGATATTTTGTTACATAGACGATTCAATACTAAGACCATACCATACACATACATACATACATACAAAACTTAACTTTAGGTACGAGTAACTACACAATTTTATAAGGAGACTCCTTAGAAATCAGACCTTTAGATTTCAGTGGAGAAGCCTTCACACAAAACGATTTCCTATTAACCAAAATTTCCTTTGATCATAATTAGTGGCTTCTATTCTCGTCTAGCGTTCGGTGTAAATCGACGCCGATAGATTTAAATATAAACGGATAATCTCAAAATAGAATACGGTAAAAAAAACGTATTTCATTCATATATTTCGTTGCAAAAATATACGCCTGTGTGGGAGGGTATGTTCGGTCTCGCCCACACAATAACATGAGAAAATTCTGATGATGTTAGCAACTCGTACAAACGATATCAAGCATGAAAAATATCTTCAAGTTTTCGCAATTGAGTTTGCAAAAGCTAATGTACCATCGAATCGTAAAGTAATCTCTCGCAGGTGTTTCGAAGATGTTAACAAAAGTTACAAACAGGATTTTTATTCAGTCGAGTTATTTTCCATATTTTAATTAAGAGTGAACCTAAATTTTAAATTATATATACAAATAATGAATATTCAGTTAAGGATGTAGATAGTCTGTGAATCATTTTTCATTGATATACGTTCGACAAAGCTTGAATAAACGGCAAACTATACAACACAGTACAACTATAATATGTAACACCCACGCCTAGTTAAACATTAAATACTATTAATGTGGAATCACAAATGATGCATTAATGATAACTTAATAGCGTTCACGTTCTAGACATTTTCCACCGTAAAACAGCTTAAGGTGCAGTACTAATGCAATAACACTCAAAGCAGATAGATGAGTTATAAATGTTGCGATAAATAATATTAAAACATCAATTCCTACCTTTATTATCTCGCTTCACTTCCTAGAGAAGTTATCCAATTATAAACACAATAACTATAATACTATTAACAGTTTATTATAGACGGATAACGCATTGGCGTTACTTAATAATTAGTAGTCGTTTCGGTTGGACTTGCTACGCGGACCGAAGGCGACTGCGGGGGGATCGTAGCGACTACGGCGTAGACATGCGCGCGCCCCGCCCGCCTTCGCACGTGAACCCGATATCAATCCGAACCAACTTTACCATACGACTTCTTAACGATTTGATTTGATTCCTATTCTTTGGATTTAATTTTAAGGATGCAAAGCATGTGGTTGAAGTGATATTGGTATGTAGAGAAGCCGATGGCTGTTTCTACCTACTCCAGAAAAGACATCGGCACGAGAGGAGTTTTATATTCGTACGTGAAGTGACCTTGTCGCGTTTCGGGATTAGATTGTAAAGGGTATAGAGGAGTATGTGGCGTTCCGTTGTCTCTGCCTATCCCTGTCGGAAAAAGGCGTGATAATTGTTGTTGAGTGTACTTTGCAGGCAATCTTTTGCGATGCCGTTGTCTCCACTCAAGATTATGAAATATTTGTCACAGGACTTGATCACGTGGTCACCGAGCGACTATTTAAAAAAATATATTATACAAGAATATGTTTATTGTTCCTTCTTTTTTTTATTACATAGAAAACAAGTTATAAATTTAGTACAAATGCCAAAAGGGTAGCGACCAGCGAGTATAGTAGGGGCACACGATTGCGGCCTTGTAAAGGATTATTTATAAAAAGAAAATATCAAAGAAAAGGTTATTCTGGAAAGTTTTTTAATACACAATCGATATAAAACGTTTATTTATAAACATTTGATATAACTAGCCGCTGTCATCGCAGATAGACACAGAAACAAATGATACTAAAAAATAAAATCTAGATTCAGGCCCGGCGAGAAACATCTTTATGAGTTTCGATCCCATTCCACTTGATATTTTTGTACATATTTGAACTTATATGGAACTACCTGTGGGGAAAAGGCGTGAGAATTGTATTGTATATTAAATTAAAGCACAATTGCAAAGTTTCGAATATTACAATTTTCAGGAGCTAAAATCTAAAATACAGTCCGCTTGTAACATAATATTTATACAAAGCGGTCCTGGAGTTGGCCAGGCCTGATTCTAGAAACTAATTATTTTGATACAAGCGTGGGTTTATCCTTCAACAAGTTCGATAACATTTTCGTTGTTCATTGTTTTGGTAACTTAAAACTCATTGTTTAAATAAATAATTAAATAAATTCCATTTGAGACATAAGAGTTGTAACGAGAGGAGTGTCCACTGTCAATCTGGATGGTGCACATTCGTCTCCTAAAGCCGGCATAGCGGAGGCGACTGCTGCCTGTAGAAATATTTGTAGTAGCAATTGTTACCGTTCATAGACCATTGCATTCTAGCTTTACATTAGGCGGAGTGTTGTCATATGCTGAGCTACAATAATATTTAAAAAATACAATAATAAATAATAAAAATTTAATACTATTTTCAACCGTAAACTGACCTAATTGCGTTTCTGTATCAGCTTGGAAGTAGCCGGATATAACGAGAGGAGTGTGCACTATATCTTCGAACTGCTGGGTTGATGTAAGCAAGCTGTGCGGCGTTTGTTGCTCTTTAATTTACAACACCATAAATCAATCCAGCGTTTATTATTTGCTCATATACCTAATACAATTGTTTATTATTTACTATGCAGATATGCTATTACGAAAGAGGGGAAATTCAACAAAATTATTCGCTTACAAACTTTGCACCAGAGAGTTGTTAAAGTTTCAGTTTGATGTCCCGTACTACTACTACTGCGACCAACTTTGTCATTCACAGCTCTCTCTTTTAAACGCATTCAAATAGAGTAAGCTTGTCAATTGCGAGGAAATTCTTACTAAGATATGAGATAATGAGAAGAAACTAAGTTGATAAATAAAAGTTAAAATTGTAAGTTTTTTTTTTAAATTATAGCTCGGCATATGACACTCCGCTTGATGTAAAGCTAGAGTGAGGTCCGCCGTAGGTTTTAACTACAGATATAAACTAGTTTTTTGGGCGCGCTTCGCGGCGCTGAAAAAGTTATTTTTCGGGTAATTTGAAAAAAAAAATTTTTTTTGAAAAAACAAATTATGGATTTCGATATTAGAGGGCATTCCCTACGACTTTTGTTCCGGCACTCGTGCCCTATCTCGTTCCGTTTCCGAGATATCGGCGTCGCTTCCGGTCCAGAGTCCACTTCCGGTCAAAGTCGAGGTTTTCCCGGGGTCGCGGGACCGCCCTCTACACGCCCCAAAAAGAATCATCTCGCTAACCCCCCGGCAAGGGCTTCATAATATATGTCAGTCAGTCAGTCAGTGAGTCAGTGGTAATCGAGCTGTATATAATATAACTAGTTTTTTGGGCGCGCTTCGCGGCGCTGAAAAAGTTTTTTTTCGGGTAGTTTTGAAAAAAAAAATTTTTTTGAAAAAACAAATTATGAATTTCTATATTAGAGGGCATTCCCTACAAGGTTTGTTTCGGCACTTGTGCCCTATCTCGTTCCGTTTCCGAGATATCGGCGTCGCTTCCGGTCCAGAGTCCGCTTCCGGTCAAAGTCGAGGTTTTCCTGAGGTCACGGGACCGCCCCCTATACGCCCCAAAAAGAATCACCCCTCTAACCCCCCTGCAAGTGCTTCATAATATATGTCAGTCAGTCAGTCAGTGAGTCAGTGGTAATCGAGCTGTATATAATATAATTCGCGGCGCTGAAAAAGTTATTTTTCGGGTAATTTGAAAAAAAATATTATGGATTTCGATATTAGAGGGCATTCCCTACGACTTTTGTTCCGGCACATGTGCCCTATCTCGTTCCGTTTCCGAGATATCGGCATCGCTTCCGGTCCAGAGTCCACTTCCGGTCAAAGTCGAGGTTTTCCTGGGGTCGCGGGAACGCCCTCTACACGCCCCAAAAAGAATCATCTCTCTAACCCCCCGGCAAGTGCTTCATAATATATGTCAGTGAGTGAGTGAGTCAGTGGTAATCGAGCTTTATATAATATAACTAGTTTTTTGGGCGCGCTTCGCGGCGCTGAAAAAGTTTTTTTTCGTGTAGTTTATAAAACAAATTATGGATTACGATATTAGAGGGCATTCCCTACGACTTTAGTTCCGGCACTTGTGCCCTATCTCGTTCCGTTTCCGAGATATCGGCATCACTTCCGGTCCAGAGTCCGCTTCCGGTCAAAGTCGAGGTTTTCCCGGGGTCACGGGACCGCCCCCTACACGCCCCAAAAAGAATTATCTCTCTAACCCCCCGGCAAGTGCTTCATAATATATGTCAGTGAGTGAGTCAGTCAGTGGTAATCGAGCTGTATATAATATAATTACACCTTTTAAACCACCAGAAGCTTGACTGCCGTGTAAATAGCCGTAGCCTGTAATTTTAATTTATTATTATTTTTCATCAAATTTATTTCTTTAATAATAATAATAATAATATTTCTTTTCATTTATTAGCTAGGTACATGCTTGTATTTTATTTATAATATTTTTATTGCTGCATCTATTTAATTAATACTATTTATTTATTTTACTATTCTTACACATTTACTATTCTTTGGCACACCGTTCGCGTTCACCTGCCCCGGGTTCCAGCTGAAAACCAGCTGCCTCGTGTAGGTCGTAGCACATGCTGAGCTGTGCGCCCTTTCGTCCCTACACATTCGCATCCAGACTTGCTATTGTGTCTCACAAAAATGTTTATTTTGGGATGAATAAAGTTTTTTCTTTCTTTCTTTCCTTTCATCAACGGAAACAACTGCTACGATAGAGAAATCTGTACGGGTGGCCTGAGGAGACGCGTATGCACCATTTTGATTGACAGTGCAAACTCCTCTCGCTATACCTGGCTACTTTCAAACTATTCCCGAAACGCGACAAGGTGACTTCACGGGTGTTAAATTCAAAAGGGGTAGTACTACTCAAGGACGGCAGGCCGGGCTAAAATAACCATCGTCAATCTGCCTACCACTCTTATGTTTTTTCAGTAACCTAAAAATCCTTTACTAAACGTAGGGTTGTTAAGTTTCCTTACCTAAATATGATTAATATTGAGTGAAATCCATCGATTAAATAAGATGTTGAAATAACAGGAAATGTAGCGAGAAACATATCGTATTCCGTCGTTGTTGGACCCAAATTAATTAGGGTTACCTCACAAACAAAAACTTTTAATGAGAAACGTTGTGTACAGTTAACAAACAAATGTATACAAAGGTTTTTTACATCACCCTTGTAACAGAATACCCTTTAAGAAATAATCTACATATTTTTACACATTTTTGGGGGTTTTCGAAGCGAACAGACCTGGTCCTGGCGTAAGAATATATGGTCAGCGTATGAAACAACTTTTTTTTCTTCGAAGTACTTTATTGGACGCAAATGCAGAAGATAAACTATAAAAGTAAACAAATAAACATTATTTCTAGTTTTGTTTTGCTGCCCATATGCATTATTACGTGTTCGAGGCGCCAGCGATTTTCAATCCCATTCTTCATTTTACCAAGAAGTAGCTTCGTAAATAATTATAATACCAAAATTATCAATTTTACATTTATATATACTTATTTATGTTGACACGACATGTGACCTCAACTGGCCTGGTGGTAAGCTCAGTGGAGATTCATGAGCACTGACGATTGGGAAATCGCTTATACGATGGCCCCAGTCAACACTACTATGCCGGCCGGAGGTGCTTTTTCACACTCCGCTTAAAGGTTCCACGGTGATAGGACTAGGAGAACACATGAGGGGGCGAAGCATTCCATTCGTCAATTGTACGGCACAAAAACGCACCGAATATACAGGGTGGATCGGGCAACGTGTAAAAAAATTAAGGTAAATATTAAGTGGACGGGCCGGCGAGGATCGTCACAATCCTGACCGTTGAGCCAGCCCAGGCGGGGATGAGGGAAAATCAGGGGTTAAGAGAAAAACACAATCACTCACCTTTGTTACCGGCGAATCACGTCGAGCACCTATTTGTCGTGTGAGTGATGTACTCGTATTATTGTATGTATGTGCGGTGTGTAGTGTGCTATCGCTTTGTCGCGGCGAATACAGGAAAAATAGCGGGTGAAAATTAGAATAAAAGCGGTGACCGTGAACAGAAAAGCGAATCGCAACGGACGACGAGAAGCGGAAGACGACAACTAAAAGGAAACGTCAAAGTGACGTTTGGGCAGAGACCACGAACATACTAGCGCCATCTACCTGTGGCGAATGGCGCGTCCATGGCCCCCGCCTTGAAAGAATCACTTTCAAAACAGAAAGCAAAGGACAATATATGCGGGTGTTGTGCTATGTACACATAACACAAGGAAAGAAAAATATAAAAATATGCGGGTGTTGTGCTATGTACACATAACACAAGGAAAGAAAAAATATAAAAATATGCGGGTGTTGTGTTATGTCCACATAACACAAGGAAAGAAAAACATAAAAAATATGCGGTGCGGTGCGCTACGTAACACGGAGAAAATATATATAAAATATGCGGTGCGGTGCGTGTACGTAACGCGGAGAAAATATATAAAATATGCGGTTTATGTACGTAATACGAGAAAGAAAGGAGAAAATATGGCGATATGCGGTGTGTGTATAACGTACGAGAGAAAAAATAAAGAAAAAATAATAATAAAATTATGATAAATAAAATTATTGCGATGGTAACGGGCATAACCGTACCACAGGTCGTTTATAAGATCCCCTAGCGGTCTTAACCGTAGCAACTCTGACTACTCCATCGGTCCCAGGATGAACCTCAGTGATTCTTCCCAGTTCCCAATGGAGAGGCGCAACCTTACCATCGGGCTTTACAATCACGATCATATCCACATTAACATTAGCAGACGGCATATGCCACTTTTCACGCGATTGTAATGTACTTAGGTACTCGAGAGACCATCTGTCCCAAAATGACTGTACTAAGGTGTCTAACAAGTGGTATCGATCGGATAACGTGACCGACTCGTCAGCACCCGGACAGGGGAAATATTTAAGCGGGGTCAGAGTTAAGAAATGAGCGGGAGTTAAAGCTAAAGGTTCGCTGGGATCTTGACTTAAATTAACACAAAGCGGGCGAGAATTAACAATATTTCCAATTTGACATAAAACGGTTATCATCTCCTCATAAGTGAGAATTTGATTCCCAATGACGCGGAATAAATGAGACTTAACAATTTTTATCATTGACTCCCAAGCACCGAAGTGGGGGGCGAGCGGTGGAATAAATTTCCATTGAATTCGATATTCAGATAACTCATAAGCGAGTGCGTTTTTAAATTTATACGAAGAGATTAATTTATATAAGTCGTCAAGATATGATTTTGCACCGACAAAGTTTGTCCCGTTGTCGGAGTACATCACCGAAACAGGCCCACGGCGAGACAGAAAACGTTTAAATGCGGATAGAAAACAGGTCGTACTCAACTCTGTGGCTAATTCAATATGAATTGCCCGAGTCGTCATGCAGACAAATACACAAATATAAAAATTACATTCATCTACACGAGATCTTACAATGCTACGCCCAAAGATAATACAATATTTTTGTCTCAAAATACTTAATAACAAATTAGGGCTAGCGTGACAATTGAATTTATGATAGTAATCGATAATTAAATTTATAAGGTGATCTTGCCGTGGTAACAATATCGGGTGTCGATGATCATTTTTAATAAGATAATAAATAATTTGTTGAAAGGGTCGAATTTGATCGCGCGTTATAATTTGTGAGTACATTTGACGAAAGTCGACTGTTGCAGCGACAATAAATAAAAATAGATTTAATAAAATATTGAACAAATCGACTTGAAGAGGCGGCCTAATATGTAAAATATTATTAAATGAGACGTGCGAGTCCGTTGCATCGAGTACTACTCGCAACTTAAATGTACATTCATCCTCGCGAACCACACCGTGATGCGGTATTATAAAACTCTCATTATTATTTTTAGGTTGAAGTATTTCTGATAGGTGGCCTTTACTAATATATTCGCAGGATGATTCGTCATATTGACATTTAAAAGCGGGTAATTTAGAAAAATTTCGTTCTAAATTGAGAAAGCGGTTTGTGGCTATCTGAAGAGAATCGCCGAGAAGCGGTGTGTCTCCTATAAAAGGTAGACCGAAAATAAATCTCCCAGAGGGATCGCGGGAAGTCGTAGACTTATTAAATAATTCACAATTATTATTGTGAGCGGAGAGCGGTACATCACTAGTATCTTCTAATTGAAAAGACTTACTTAAATTATTATCAATAAAATCGGTTGTCGAAAGAAAGGACGAAGTACAGTCAGGCGCAGAAGCAGCGACCTGCGTCTCGCCCATGACAACGAAACCGAGCGTTGTTGAAAAGGCTGAAGGCATATTAGGTGGGCCAATGACCTTGAGGGGTAGCAAGAGGTCGACAAATAATTGTGCGCCAATTAAAATATCAACTGTACCGGGAACGGAGAAATGTTCATCGGCAAGCGGCAAAGTTTTAAAATAATTAAATGATTCTAAATTACTAAAATTACAGTTCGGTATTTGTCCTGTAATGCGGTCTAAGACAATAGTTTCGATATAATAGAATTTGTCTGTCTGAAAACGAGAATAAAATTTGATATTTACTTTGCCTTGTGCAGTACTGCGTTGGCCACCTATACCTTTTACAAATAATTTATGAGATAATTGATTAACAGTTAATCCTAATTTTTTACAACATTCTAATGTAATAAAATGATTTTGCGAACCCGGATCAATAATACAGCGACATGAAATTAATTTACCAAAGCGGTTTACAACATTAACGAGAGCGGTACCCAATAAAACAGTATGAGAAATATTATTATTATTTAATTCATTTAAATTAGTGTCGAAATTAGACGCGACCAGCGACACGGGACCAGACGCGCTAGCCGTAGTCGGCGCGGGAGGAGAGAGAGAGACAGATATATTTTGCGCAGGAACCGGTCTCGAGTCACGACTGGCGTTCGTGCTCGTAGACGAACTATTGTTATTTTTTAAATTTAAATGTAATAAACTATGATGTTTGTAATTACAGTGACGACAAGTTTTATTACTGTTGCACTTACTCCATCGATGCCTGGAACTAAGACAATTTGTACAAAATGAATTATCTTTAACATATTTCAGACGTTCATCTGGAGAAAGTTGCATGAATTTCTTACAATTATAAAGATAATCATGCGCGGTTTTACATAAAGAACAAAGCGAATTAGTAGTTAAATAAGAATGCGAAACTTTAGGAGATTTTTCTATAATTTTATTTAAAGGTTTCGATGAACTAGGGTTGACACGATGAATAATTTTTACTTGACTCTTTACAAATTTAATAAAATTATCATAATTAGGTATATCTTCACTACGAACAGACATCTCGAACGCCTTCGCAGTCTCCTTGTCTAAGTGTTTTAATGCAAAATAAATAAAAATGTAATCACACAAATTAGAAATATCCAAAGCCTTAAGTGCGGCTACAGATGCGGTAAACTTTTCTATGAAATCTTCAATTTGTGTGGCGGTTGCAGGGGTAGGCAGAGGCTTGCTCTCAAAAATGTGATCTAAAAATGTAGATGCCAGTAGACGTTTATCTTGATACTTTGACACTAAAGAATCCCAGATACTGATATAATTCTCAGCCGTGGGTGATATACCCGAGAAGACCAGCTGAGACCTCCCTTTTAATTTACCTAAAAGATAATATAATTTCTCCGAGTCATTGAGATTACCGTTGTTATGAATCGTGTTCTTGAACGACTCATAAAATATGCCCCAATCTGATGGAGAACCAGAAAATTCTGGAATGTCGATAGGTGGTAAACGAACCTTGGAGCATTCAGGAAAGGAATTATGGGATGCGGGGGAAACAGGTTCTTTAGTCAACTCATTTTTAATACGTCGTACTTTACAATATAAATCTTCGAATGACATCAACTCTGAAAATGCGGGTTTATGATCGGGTTTAATTTTAATATAAATTGAATTTATTTGTTTTATACAATCTTTAAATTCTTTGCGGATGTCATCAATAGTTTCCGATATTGAAATAAATTCATCACGCAATGCAGCGGATGATAAAGTGCGAGAATTGTCGTAAATATGTTGCATACGAGCAAAATACGTATCACGCAATTCGATTTGATACGACAATTCGAATTCTAGGTCCTTCGCCTTAGCCATATTAAGAAACTAAAAATGACAAAAAATTAAAAATATGAAAAAATATGAAAAATATGCTAAATTTACAAAATAATTGTCCGTTATACACACACACACGATACGCGGAGAGGATAATAAACGCGGATTGACATAATATAAACAGATTAAAGCGGATTAAAGAGAAAAAAGTTGCGGTTTTACGAAAAAGCGGGTAATGCATAAACGCATGAAAAATGTGAGAATTCCTCACAGGAGGCACCAAAACTATGGACGGGCCGGCGAGGATCGTCACAATCCTGACCGTTGAGCCAGCCCAGGCGGGGATGAGGGAAAATCAGGGGTTAAGAGAAAAACACAATCACTCACCTTTGTTACCGGCGAATCACGTCGAGCACCTATTTGTCGTGTGAGTGATGTACTCGTATTATTGTATGTATGTGCGGTGTGTAGTGTGCTATCGCTTTGTCGCGGCGAATACAGGAAAAATAGCGGGTGAAAATTAGAATAAAGGCGGTGACCGTGAACAGAAAAGCGAATCGCAACGGACGACGAGAAGCGGAAGACGACAACTAAAAGGAAACGTCAAAGTGACGTTTGGGCAGAGACCACGAACATACTAGCGCCATCTACCTGTGGCGAATGGCGCGTCCATTAAGTGAGGGTGTTCATCCACCCCTCAAAAAATAAATTTACTAAATAAAAGTACTTCATATATAATGTTATTATATATTAAAATATTAACGTGTGTAAACCCTAGAAATAAGTTATATCACATAACAAGCGTCGGAGCCGGAAACATACAAACTCGGAAAAGCAGAGTGGTTCAATTCTCCAATTTGATTTGCTCGGACGCTTTCATGTCTGCCTGCCCTTCACCGTTATCGGCTTGTGAAATTCAATGAGAATTTACGACTTAAATTAAGTTTTTATTACGTTTCAGAGTTGTTCTAAGGTGATAAAAGGCCGCTACCATCAAATTGACAAACCGTTTAAAATTGCCTACAAAAACACGACGAGCACTTTCAAATATATTGCAATTCGTTTTCAAACTTTATAATTACCTAATTAAACCAAATTAAAACAACATTAGGGTCGATAAATAATTTTATTTTTATTGTATCACGTCATATGACAACACTCCACCATAGACGTAAAGCTAGATAGAGTACGGTCCCTGAACGGAAACAACTGCCACTACAGACAAATTTCCACAGGCGGGAGTCGCTTCCGCTATACTGGCTTAAGGAGAAGAATGTGCACCATCCAGATTGACAGTGCACATTTCTCTCGCGCGACAAGGTCACTTCACGAGGGTTAAAGTGGTGATACTAACCTAGGACGGCCTACCACTCAAATCTTTTTTATAGTGTCAGCACTTTCGCTGATGTTAAACTAGACTACAGTGCGGTCTATGAACGGAGTCAAATGATACCACAGATAAATTTATTTGTAGCAACAATCACCTATATATCCTGTATCGATGAAACAGGTCAAGGTTGACAGAGACGAGAAGGGAAGGGAAGACTACTAAAGAAAATTATAAGGCAACAAAGTAATAGTTAATTTAATCAAACCCCATAAGAAACTTAACATAAACAATATAAATTAACTTGGGTATGTATACTAAGACGAAAGGGTCCGTAGTAACAAATTAATCTTCAAGCAAAATAATTCGCACGAGTTGAGCGCTGGACCTTCGACCTTATAAACAAGATCGACGTTAACGTGGGTGGTAACATGATGCTTTCAAATCACCCCTTTCTTCCCACACCAACCGCCTACTATAAAATGTTACTAGGTAACCTACTACTATTCATTAAAAAACCTTTGAAATACGTAATTTGAACAACAGAATAGTCGATTTAATGATGTGGATATTGGGAAATGAAATTGTCGCTTGAACTGTTAACCTCTCACATTTCAAAGTGTTTTAGTCGTATTTATTATTAGATAGTGCAGCCGGTTGCTCTTGCATAAAATATAGAAATTCACGGCTTTATATTGGGTATACACACAGACAATACAGCCTATGCGGTAGGTGTGATATTTAGTGGTGAGCGGTGCCCCGGGTCTCCACCAATTAGGGGTCATAAAGACCTTTTTTTTACTAGCTACGCCACTGACATACAAATAAATATGGAGTGACAGTGGTAAATACTAAATAGTGTGCCAGAAATTAATACACTGAGAAGCAAAAATTTCAGGTCACTTAAAAATTAATGATAGTTTTATAAATACTTGAAATTGCTTTACAAAATACTAGTAAATGACTTATTCACATGGATTAACTATTTCTTTATTGATTTATTAGGTTCACAAACAGGCCCTTACAATGCAACAAATCAAATGTTAACTATACGCGATACTAATCTACTCACAATATATTTCAAGCAATCTAGAGGCTGTTCATTTATTACGTAAGACAAATTTAACCACTCTCCAACCTACATAAGAAAAAATAAGACTTGAATGACCCCTTCCCAAATCTTACGTAAGATTTTTTTTACAAAATTCCGTCATGATAATACACGTGAATTTTGCAATTTTCAATTTTGAAATTATAATTTTCAGCTTTTATAATCTTACGTAAGAACAATCTCGACCCTCTCGCAAGCCCGTGTAAGAAAAAATAAGACTTGTTTAGACCCCCCTCCACCCAAATCGTCTTACGTAATGAATGAACAGCCCCTTATTTCTATAACATTGAGAGACTCGGTTTTTAAAAGTGACCCAGAATTTTTACGTCTCGCTGTATTATATTTACGGTACACCGACTAAAATTGCGAACTTAAAATGGACGAAAATTAATACAAAATCATAAGCCATCTCTGGCATTCTCTATCGACCCTTAAAACTACACGACGGCGATCTTAAAGTAGATGAAAGTTTCAAAGTTATAAAGAAGCTGCGCAAGTAAGCAATACTGGAGATAAAAAGAAGCATCCAATAACGCAAAGAAGCACTTTTCTAAAGATTTCTATAAAATCACTTTCAGTAAAAATAGAACTGCGATCCAATAAGAAAATATTAATAGACTCTTTATATGAAAAAATATAGTTACATTTTCTAAAAAAAGTACCCACTCATTTTTAAATTATGTGATATTTATAATCTTTGATAAATTTTCTAATTTAAAGAGTGGTAGGCAGATAAACGATGGTTATGACCCCAGTATTGAGGTAGTACCACCATCTTTCAAGTGCAACATGCATTTACCCACGTTTTGGGATCAGTTTGTAAGTTGCCAGGTGAGGAGTGTGCACTGTGAACCTGGATTGTGCACATTTGTCACTTCAAGCCGGTATAGCGGAGGTGATTGCTATCTGTAACCATTGTGATAGTTGTTTTTGTTTATAGAGCGCACTCTAGCTTAACATCGGGCGGAGTGTTATCATATGCCGAGCTACCATTTAAAAAATCGAGATATTACGTATATGAAATTGCGGGCATGTGCTTTGTAGGAACTTTATATAGATACATATTATAACTACATTAATAATTGAGAAAAATATGACACAATCACGATCAATTTGCAGACATTATCGCGTAATTAGGGCTTTTGAGAATCAAAGAATTATGACTTTCAAGGTTTTTGCTAAACAAAACATTATTATTAAAGAAAATTTTCTTCGTTTAATTGTAATCTTTATTAGTTTGCATTAAAGCTTATTTTTCTATGTTCATAATTATTTGTATTATTAAAATTTAATCTAGTACACAAAATGGTATTCAAATATAAATTTTATTGATTTATAAAACGCCATGAACTAGTATTGAGGTCACGTAAATTCTAAACAACGCCAATGTCTATAAATAAACAGTATATAATGCCGGCGCTACACGCTGGTCCAGCCGATTAGAAAATCGCCTTGGAATCTGTCTGCCCATCACCACGCTGTCGACAACTCCACACTTAGCGTTGATCAAGGTTGGCCGAGGTTCGGCCTGCGTGTAGCGCCGGTATTATAACCTGTAAAGAGTGGTAGACAGACCGAAGATTATTATTATACTGCCGCCCCGTAGTACCATGTACCACCAACCACAAATTTCAAGTGTAGGCCTGAACATTTGTCAACTCAAGCCATAGCAACGGCGACTGCAGCCTGGACACACTCCTTTGTGGTGGCAGTTGTTCCTGCTAAAGCTTTAAGAGGTCACATTCCGAACTACCAAGTACATATAAAAAATCCCAGATATCTATAGTTTTCTTTTTCACAAATCAAGAAAAACTACAATACAATACAATTGTAACGCCTCTTTGCCACAAAAAAGAAAGAAAACTAATATACAAAAAATAAAATAGAACGTTTTACATAACGATCACAATATTGATATTCGAAGAAACCAAGATACAAAACAAATGGTTATCTCAAAAGATTTTTTAGTTAAAACAGTTTCGGTTTAAGTGTACGAATATTGTGGCAATAATAACAATAAAGAACAAAGGTTGATTATGTTAGAATACAACCGGGTATTTATCTTTTTATTAAATTTGATACTGACTTTAATGATTCATACAAAATAATTTGCGATAAGAGAAAATTCGACGGATATTATTATATCTCTTATTAGATAATTATTGTTTAGATTTGTTTTATTTTAATCCGTCGGAGATAACAAATTTTAAAACAAAACTCCTGCGGTCCATGAACGGAAACAACTCCCACTACAGATAAATTTCTATAGGCAGCAGTCGCCCCTGCTATGCCAGCTTAAGGAGAGGAATGAGCGGCCGTGGTCTAGCGGTAAGACGCGTGAACTCACGATCGATGAGACCCGTGTTCGAACCTCGCTAAAGACCGGTACCAATGTAACTTTGTTATATGTACTTTGGTCGCTCAGTGCCTATAGGCACTATTAAAGGAGTGGTAGGCAGACTGATGATGGTTATTTGTCCAGTCTGTCGTCCTGGGGCAGTACCACCACTTTCGAATGTAACACCCGTGAAGTGACCTTGTCGCGTTTCGGGAATAGTTTGAAAGTAGCCAGGTATAAGAGAGGAGTGTGCACTGTCAATCTAGATGGTACATGCTCGTCTCCTCAAGCCGGCATAGTGGAGGCGACTGCAGCCCGTAGAGATTTCTCTGTGGTAGCAGTTGTTTCCATTCATGGACCGCACTCTAGCTTTACATCAGGCGGAGTGTTGTCACATGTCGAGCTACAATAAAAAAAAAAAAAAAAAAAAGGAATGTGCACCATTTACATAGACAGTGCACACTCCTCTCGCTTCCAAACTGATCTCGAAACGCGACAAGGTCACTTCACGGGTTTTATAATCGAAAGTGGTGGTATTCCCCCAGGACGGCAGACTGGATTAATAACCATCATCAGTATACCTACCTTTAATAGTAGTGCCTATAGGCACTGACTGACCAAAGTACATAATAAACATATCGGTGACAATTTAGCGAGATTTGAACACGGGTCTCACCGATCGTGAGTTCACACGTTCAATCGCTAGAACCCGGCTAGAAGACGGCCACTCCAAATTGTCTAAAATCTAAACTAATCTAAATCTACGATTAATTAGAATAAACGAATCACAAAGAGATTATTGCAAACAAAACGCTAATTTACCTAATACTACCCCATCACAGAAAATATTATTTATTATGTATTAATATGGTGTTTTTACCTAAATATAAATTATTCACATATTCGCTTTTATACTTTCATCTAAAATGAGAGGATTTGAATATCTTAAATAAATATAAACCTTGTATTTATCCTAAGCAGTGAAAATGGTAATTATATGATTAAAAATTTAAACGCGAGCCTCGCGCTAACTCTCGGAGTATGAGTTACGAATTTTTATAACAATTTCGACAATGTTTATTAAATTCACAAAGGATATATAAATTTAACGAAAAGTAGCCCGGGTACTTACGTGAGGACTGTGTCCTGTCAACCATCCAGTGCACATTTGTCACCGACTATTGCCTGCAGAAATTTCTGTTCTGTTCATTTCCGTTCATAGACCATACTCTAGCCTAACATCAAGCAGAGTGTTGTCATATGTTGAGCTACTATAAAAAAAACCAAAGAGACTGTACAATTTAGTTTATTGATAATTTTTTATTCAATAATAACGATAATAACGTAATTATTCTAAACTTATTTCGTATTAACCTATCGCTATCTGTACTAATATAAAAATATGAAAGTATATCCGTTTGTTTGTTATCTTTTCGACAGCGTAACAGATTTTGATAAAAATTGACAAAGAGATTTAGCTGCATTCTGGGGAAGGGCTTAGGCTACGTATTCTCTCAAAAAAAAAATAGAAAAGGTCTCTAAAAAGTAAGGAGGGTGAAATAGGGGATGAATGTTTGTATGTGAAATCCATTATTTCTCAAGTTCTTGATACTAATCATATGCTACGAAATCGCAAGCAACAGTTAATAAATTTTATTTTGACCAATAAACGGGCAAAACGTAAGCCATGCATTAATAAATAACATTTTGTTCAAATAAGGTGTTACTAGTCGTTAATACTTCATTCAAACTGGCTCGAATGTACGGATGGATCGAAGAGACTGCGCACGCAATCGGAGCCTTCATTACCCTCCCGCCTCCGCCGCCTAACGTTGCTAGACAAAACCGTGACGCCAAATGTGAAAATTGGAAATTAAATTTATACGAAAGCTTTATTATGACCGTAGTTAACGTAATGATGAAACGTGGTCTGTTTATTGAGTAAATGGTCATCGACTAGTTATTTAGTATTTAATTTTTTTTATTGTAGCTCGGCATGTGACAACACTCCGCCTGATGTAAGGCTAGAGTGCGGTCCATGAATGGATACAACTGCTACTACAGAGAAATCAGCAGCGCAGTAGCCTCCACTATGCCGACTTGAGGATACGAGCATGTACCATCCAGATTGACAGTGCACACAACTCTCGTTATACCTGGCTACTTTTAAACTCTTCCCGAAAAGCGACATGCATATGATGAAAATTAAATAGAAAAAAATAAACACGCACACAACAACCTGAACTAGGTGGGGTTTGAACCCACAGCGCGTCTTCTGCTATACGTGCAGATGTTCTGAACATAACTACACAGGCATTGGCGTTTTACCGTGTCAACATTCCTCTATTCTACCTTTTCCATCGCGAGCCTTTCTTACAACTGGTGTTCTTTTCTTTCACAATTATTTTTTTATCACATACTCTATGTTAAATAATTCTAAACTCCAACACAAAAATTAAGTTAAAAAAATATCAAAAAATACTTCAATAGGAACGTTAACAACACACAAATAAAGGACGACTTAAATAAAATTACAGACTACAAACTCAATTCCGAAGTTCTAAGAGAATATGTTGACAATAATATCGCCCATAAAATAAAAAGATGACGAACAAAGAAACTTTGTTAACAAAAATTGGGAGTGGTAGGTAGAATGATAATGATTATTAGCCCAGCAGGCAGTCCTGGGGTAGTACCACCACTTTCAAGTGTAACACTAGTGAAGTGAAATAGTCGCGTTTCAGGATCAGTTTGGAAGCTGTCTGTCTACAGCCATTTCTCGTTGGTAGCAGTTTCCGCTCACGGATCGCACTCTAGCTTAACATCAGGCGGAGTGTTAGAAGCCACTAGGTAATTGGAAGAAATGCTATATAGGGGGGCGGCCCATTGCCGAGGCTCGCTCTCTTTGCTTCGTGGCTCTCGGACTGAAAACAACGTAGCGTGGTGATATGGCTATCATTTGTGTGTACATTTTTGTTCATTTGAATCTTTATTGCCTATTACCATTATTAAATGTAAATCTAACCTAATTGGTTGTTAATTATTTTAAAAATTACAAATCGCTACCGAGTCCTAAAAATATTTATATTTCGTAACGTCAAAATACATTTATTTATTATATAATATTTAAAAAAAAATTATTTATAAAAGCATTGTTCACAATTAATTACCGGGGTGCTAGATGGGTATACTCGGTGTCTCGCTCATCTCTAAGAATTTTCATACATATAATAGCGAACAAGTAATGTTTAACAAAAATAAAAGTAACCATTAAGTTAAAAAAAAAAACTTTGAACTTGGATCTAAATATAAGACGCATATAGACTTTGGCCATTGAGTTCCTATAAGAAACAAGTTTTTTTTTAAGCTAGAGTGCGATCCATGAACGGAGGTAACTGCTGTCAAAGAAGGGGATCTGCATACAGCAGTCGCGTCCGCTAAGCCGGCTTAATGAGATGCCTCTTCACACTGCGCTTGACGGATCGAATGTTATAGGAAGGGGGAAAGACGTGGCTGGGAAGGTCGTTTATTAAAACCAACAATATAGTTTATGATACTAAAATCTTGCTAATTGATTATTGCGCATCAGTCTGATATCATACGACTTAAAATATTTGAACGCGACGCCCTTGAAGGCGAAATGTGGGGCGAGGGGCTGGTGAGGACAACTGGTGACCTAATTCCGAGGGGACGATCGCGACGGTGGAGATCGCGCCCCTGACACGCTGACTCACATTCGGATTACCGCCCCATCCCGTCTATTACTGCTCATTTATTATCCGCAGACTCCAGCATCCCGTAAAAAATATGTACATTAAATGATCTAAGCTGCTATTAACTATTACATCATTTGTTTTAATGTTTTGCACTATAATTATATGGCCGTTAGTTTTTTTTTTTGTTATTATACTTCATTATATTAAACACTAGCCGTTGCCCACAACTTCGAACGTGTAAAACTAATATTATTCGTCTAATTTAAGCCATGAAATGGTTTCCCACACAAACTTTCATCCATTATTACACCCTTTTTTTTTTTTAAATAAAGGTAGCCCACGTCCTTTCTTTAAGATGGAGGAATTTTATTAGAACTAAAAAGGTAATGAATAGATAAAGCTACTTTTAAATTAATGTATTTAGTGTATAGTATAGAATTCAAAATACTACATTATATTATTAAGAGAACAATCTCGGGATATCGAAGCGTGTTGATTACGCAATCGAATAGAACACTGCCAACATCACCGGGCGCCCGTCTGTCTGCCGTCTACATCACAAAGCACAGAAATCCTAGGCTTATTGTCAATGAAGGTCAACTGGAAGGTCTTTTAGATATACATATTTCGGCACATTTCCATAAATATTTTAGTGCAATATTTTCTTTTATTTCGGCATGTAATTATACTTCGCCTGTTAGATAAGCTCGAGTGCGGTCCAAAATAACTGCCACCACAGATAAATATCTTCAAGCAACAGTAGCCTTCGCTATGCCGGCTCGAGGAAACGAATGAGCAGGCACACTACTCTAGTTATTCAGTATGATGAGTATAACTTAAAAAGTTGCAGCGATAACACAACTGAGTAAAGATAAATTTTGTCCAGAGAGACGAACAAAGCGCTGGTTAGCCAAATTTTTTCAGTGGTACCCTAAAAAACTTTTTGTCGCAAAAATACTTTTCGCCACAGGGGCCTCCCCGGGCCGCAGCAGAATTACGATTTAGAGATACGATACGAGTATATTTCTGTAATATTTAATATATAAAATATAATAACTAAATTTAATAGTCAATAAAACAATATGTGGCATATGGCAGAAATAGCGCGACCTTTAACTTTATCCCTAGAGCGTACTTATCACAGTGAAGTTATGTAAGTAGCTCATATAAGAACAGAGAAAAATATTCCTTTTAAGAAGATCGTACTTTACAAAAAATAATCATTGTCCTTTATCACTCCCACACTTCATTATTCTTTGCAAATTATTCACAAGTTTTATACTGGTAATAAAATTACTGTAACTTTCATTTATAAACCTTGACTGGTCTGGATGATTGGAAGTCCAAGACCAAACTATTTCAGTCGAAATGGAGAGTACTTCTTCACGCCCCGTTTGGAAAGATCCAAGTTTTTTTTTTATTGTAGCTCGACATGTGACAACACTCCGCCTGATGTAAAACTAGAGTGCCGTCCATGAATGCTACCACAGAGAAATTTCTACGGGCTGCAGTCGCCTCCACTATGCCGGCTCGAGGAGACGAGCATGTACCATCTAGATTGACAGTGCACACTCCTCTCTTATACCTGGCTACTTTCAAACTATCCCCGAAACGCGACAAGGTCACTTCACGGGTGTTACATTCGAAAGTGGTGGTACTGCCCCAGGACGACAGACTGGACAAATAACCATCATCAGTCTGCCTACCACTCTTTAATAGTGCCTATAGGCACTGAGCGACCAAAGTACATATAACAAAGTTACATTGGTACACCGGTCTTTAGCGAGGTTCGAACACGGGTCTCATTGATCGTGAGTTCACGCGTCTTACCGCTAGACCACGGCCGCTCATACGTAAAAGGATTTGAAGAACACGTGATCCTCCTGTATGCATGTTGTATAATAATTTTTGGATCTCTGTCTCTATCTTTGGATCACAAGAATGGCCAACAAGATTATAGGTTGCGCTTTGCCTGACAAAGAACAGTGGGAATACCTACAGCACACAGCTAGCCATCAATTTGGACGGTCTAACGTTTTCTGCTTCTCTCCTGCGGTTTCCTGATATTAACTTTCCCCGTTACCGCAAACTACATATTGCAATTTACAAACTTGTTCACAATTAAGATAATAGTTTTGACTCCTTCCGAGTTTCAGTTGCGGGGTCACTTTTCAAGAATTATGAATTATTATATTAATATATTATATACATATTGTCGATAACATGTTGATTACTAAAATAAATTAGGTTAAAAAATTAATTAATTAAAGCTAAAATAATTGAACAAATTAATTGTCGCAGGTTATGTTTTGTCCACTTACGATATATTTTATTTATTGTAGCTAGGCATATGACAACATTACGTCTGATGTTAAACTCTGCAGGCAGTACACGCCATCGCTATGCCGGCTTAAGGAGATGAATTTGCACCATTCACTGATACCTTTTCAAAAAATTCAATGTTGATTGCCATAACTTTTTAAAATGTATAAAGCACAAAATGTAATTAAAAAATACGAAAATACCTAATTATATTAAACTAACATTTTATCACACGTCCGTTCGCTTATCACAAATTATCGTTTTGCATTATAGTTATGATAGTATGTTTATTATTTTACAATTACAAAGTTATTTAATTTATAAAAATATATAAAAACACGACAAATGTATAGCGTAGTACTTAATCTTTAAATATAAATAATTAATACTTATTCGTTAGCTCACACATACAGTTCCGAAACGACCTAATTTGATTCCTCATAGCCAGGTTTTTTTAAAAATAGTTTTGGTCTTTTTTGGTTAAACACCCGAATGGAACGGGAACACTGAACGAATAATACCAATTGAATTGAATTTAACCTCTGGGTAAGAAACAAAAGGACACCTATAAGTATGAGCACGTTTATATAAATTGCGTAGATACTTTCCAAATACAGAATAAACTTTAGGGTCGTTTCCACCAGACTTTAATTATTACTTTTACAGCGACGACGACCGTAAAACGTTTACATTTACTCCACGCGCGTTGCAATATCGTGTAAATTCATATTGTTATCGTTAAAAGGGTAGCTGATCTCGAAAAAATTATAGAAAAACATATTTGGCTTCTTTTCATACATTTGGGGTTAGTAACAATGGTTTGACGATTACTTTAACTTTAACCAGCCAAGATTCGCTGGTTACGGTTAAGGTTAAAGTAACCGTCATAAATTACAGGCGCGACGATGGTGCAACTCGTGTGGAGTAAATGTAAACCATAATGTAAACGTAACGGTTAAAGTAAGCGTAAAAGTAATAGTTAGAGTTATTTTAACCGGCCTTCTGGTGCAAACGACCCTCAGTAAACAAAACACAAGCTATCCTGCAAACCCTCCAGCCATGCACTCGTGGGCTAAATATAGAGAGGACCTCCTTGAAGCGATTCAGCGGGAGTATTGTGTATGAACTAAGCAGTGATGGCACGCGGGGGAGGTGAAACATCTTACACATATTGTAACATGATAACATCTTACATATATTTTTATATAATCATTGTATTAAAACGATTAGGTATATTCGCATTCTTATCATAAATCTTTAATGTAAATAGGTAATTAACGGGCAACAATTTATAAATATTATTTGTTTATTGTTCGTTTATTTATTTGTTATTGCAATAAAAATATCTAAAAAGCAACAACATTGGTAGCTTATTAATTAGCCCAGTCCTGGGGTACTTTCGAATGTAACACTTGTGAAGTGACATTGTCGCGTTTCGGGAACAGTTTGGAACATGGGCGGACTAAGGCCTAGGCAACCTAGGCACGTGCCTAGGGCCCGGAATTAATGGGGCCTGAAAATTAGGTTTTTACGAAACGCAGAATATGTGACATGACTGAAAAATAGGCCCGGAATTACAATGTGGCCTAGGGCCCGCTTTAGCCTTAGTCCGCCACTGATTTGGAAGTAGCCAAGTACAACGAGAGGAGTATGCCTATCTCGATGGTGCACATTCGTTACCTCAAGCCAGCATAGCGGAGGCGACTGCTGCCTGAAGAAGTTTATCTTTAGTAGCAGTTGTTTCAATAACTTTACATCAGGATGGAATAGGGATAAAGGTTGTATGTTATAACTTTTATTTCAAAATAATTATTCTATCCACGATTGAGGTCCTTGAAGTCGTTATTTTTATAAAATTACATCACTACTTCTTAAAATGTCAAGATAAGAAATTATTTGACCTGTTTTACCGAGAGATGTCTCATGTTATTAATTAAAAATATATATATTACCCATTTTAAATTAAAGATATATCTAAATAGAACAATAGAGAGGTAAAAAACGTAGCTCCACTTTCGTATCAAATTACAGCTACTAACTACTATGTGTGTTTCTATTTTTTATATTTTATAGGCAGCTATTTATTACAATATTTTTTTTAATTTTACCTGTATTTAACTAAGCTAAAATTTGAAACTAAAATCATCAAAAAATAGAGCAACAGATTTTAACTTTTCGCTGCCTATTATAAAATTTGTCATATTAAAAAAAAAAAACAATAAATTATTATTATCTTCAAACCTCTTAATTTTGCTCCCTAGTGTATTACTTGACGTCACGCTGAATAAACGTGGCGGGTTATTAGACTCAATTAGGCAGATGGCCATCTGGTCCAAAATTAAAGTTCATTCATAATTTTATTTCAACTGGCAGGAAACAGAATGGTGATTTGACTTTATCAATAATAACGACCGACTTTCGGGATACTTACTTTATGATAGTTTGTTTTTTTTTTTCAAATTAATTGTTATTTTTTAATTTATTTGTTTTGGAGCTTATGCTTAGAATCTGGCAAAACCAGCCCTATTAAACCGTAATCTAATATTATCAATTGTCACGCTTTTTTCCAGACGTATAGGCAGAGACAACGGAACGTCACTTGCCACGATCCTGAGCAACTTCCTCGCTTCCCTCACATCCACATTCCTAATCTAATATACAGATACATATATAATAATAATAATAACATAAATACATCAAACATGTTGGAGTGTCTCACCCGCTTGAAGTGAGTAAGACACTCCATCATTAATTAATAAAATTTGGCAAATAAAATGTTGTGGTTATGTTCAAAGTAAAATGTATTCTCCTTTAAAAATAATGACAATCAATTTAAATTGTCATTGGTACAATCGCTTATGTTGAGGTAAAAAGAGGTTGCCACAACATAAAAAATAGAAAACAAAACAGCTACCTATTAAATTGTATTGAATTAAGTTATTAAATTATAAAACTATTAGAAGATTTGTTGCAGCATTTATTTTCTCACCATGACCATAATCAGAGGCACCCTCTAATCTAATGCGACACCTCCAAAGACACTACTCATTTCCCGACATCATTCAAAATTACACTATTTGCACCCGAATTTCCGTTTGAAAATATAACTGTAAGTATTCCATTTTCACCCCGCTCCTACTAGAGGGCGCCATGGTGCTGGTTGCACACGGGCGCCACATGAGCTAGAGCCACCTCTGACCATAATGCCTACAAATCTTTCGAAATGCGAAATTTAAATAATCAAAATAAACACAATTGTAGTATAGGTCTAGGGCTCTAAACGCGAAAGCTCGGAAAATACACACACACACTTTTACTGTTTTGATATTTTGATAGTCAAGATACTTTGAGTCATCATGTAACACTTAAGTACTGCAGTCTACTGTAAAATTGTAAACTCTAAAAACAACGTCCGAAAAAAAACATCATTTTTATTTTACTTATGCCATTATCAGATTTCATTTCACATACATTGTTACTTTATGAATCTGAGTATTAAAATAAAAGAAGTGATAATTGTTTCAGTGACTATTCTTTACAAAATAATGTTATGGGCAGATTTCAAATAGCTCAATGAAGTATAAAACTACAGAAATAGTATATGTAGTAGTATGTCTTATAATAAACTACTGATTTATTACAATTACAAAAATTAAAATGATCACAGATATCGTTCATAAAAAGCTAGGAAATTACCTATAATATAATTTACTAGTACATTCTATTTACTGAAAGGTTTTTTATCTACATATTTCATAATTATCATATCAATATACTTCTTAAAAAAATATATGCCAATCTCAGCAGAAAACAGTACGGCATAGATTACTATTAAGGTTACTTACATTTTAACTAAATTCCACCTCGTACATATGCACCCACATAAAATAGTTCACATTCACAGTTTTATCGTATAAATATTACACACACATAATGTAACTCTTTAGAATTTAGAAACTAATCAATAACATAAAGCAACTCGACCAACACCGACTGACAGACAAATACGTAGCTATAGAAAGTAAAATGCTTTGATATTAAAATATTAATCGACCAAATAAAATATTATAAAAGTTAAGTTATCAACGTGAAATTATTGTACAATTTCTATTAATATATATACTTTAATATTTTTGTTAGTACAAACAATAGGAGTAGTAGTAAAAAGCCATAAAGGATTATTTGATAATAACGCGCAATTAATTTAATACTGATCACAGCCCTTAGTGTCAATTTATTTACGTTCTATCGTTACGGCAAGAAATGTCAAAAGAAAGGATACCAACAAAACGAAAAACCCTATTTTAAGAGTACTCAAATATTTGTAAATACGACAAAAAATAAACTATAAATATTATTCACATCAGCACATTATATATTGTATATTTAGGTTGTAATATAAGTTGAAAAATTACATTATATTATGAATTAATATGTAGTTATACAAGAATTTCGTTGGTTTGTAGGAAATATTACTTTATTAACGCTGGTATATTTTCCTGTAGTACGTTCGAAATATGTAATAGATTTGTAATTTATTATCCTATATAGTTTATAATTTAATTTTTTTCAAACAAAAAGAATTACGTTGTAAATTTGTCAAGCAACGCCATAATGATATTCTGATAATATCGATATAAAATCAATAATTATCATGAAATAAATATAATGATGATATTGTAGTTTTCGAGCGGGTGTCATTATTTTTCTCTTTCTATTCTCCTACGTCACTATCTCACGTTCGATGTGTGGTGTCATAGAGAATAAATTTGTGATTAATTTATTTAGAAATGTTTAGGTTTTTAGCCTTTTTGTTCGTTAATTATGTATTGCTGCAATAATCTGCTAGTTATTGATTTTTGTTTTCGGACTAAATTATAGCGAATACTGAACTTTATTAGTTCAATATGAACTGTCACCAAGTATTAAGTGGTGCCTGTAATTCAGGAGACCAATGTTTTGCAGTTGGATCGGTGGAAGGAATACCTTTTACAGTGAGTATTTTGGTACACAGTTCTTAAATGTATACATTATCATGTGATAATTGAACTTCATTTAAAGGGATGAGGTTTCTCCTACTTGTTCATGAATCAATTTATTGTAGAATAAAAAAATATCTTTAAATTAATAGATAAATGTTGTAATTTGTGTTGATCTTGAAGTCAGGTGACCTTAGATCATTGAGATGAATTAGTAACACCTATGTTTGTGAATTCTCCTTGAAACACTTATTTGCATTATTGATTTATGTATATTTAAATAGACTATTGTAGAAATAAAATATATTTACAAGACAGTTGGTTCTGAAAAACAGAACGTAAATATATTGAAACTGAAACACTGTTTTATCTTGTTATACTTTAGTTTGTTATCAGTTTATTTAGTATCACGTCTTAGTGTTTGTTTTACATTATTATTATATTATTTTCATGTACAAAAATATCTTAATTTGCCTGTTCTATATAATTTAGTAATTATTATTGATACATGTATTACGTACTGCGTTTTAAAGCCTACTAGAGGACATCAAATAGGTTTATTAGGATTTTTTTTACTTATTGGCTGTAGTAAAATTATCTTTTTTTGTAATTGTTTAAAATTGAAATTCGAAGGTGGGTCACTTGATTGTGAGTGCACACCTTCAACTGCTAAGCCACTGCTCAATTAAAACTAATAATAAACTGCGAGAGTCATGTTTTATTTCTTTATATTTTAGGCATATGCAGCTGGTTGTAACATAGTCATCTTAGCCTCAACCTTTGAAAGAGTTCAGATCATTCCTGGTGCCATCCATGGATACGTCCGTATCGGCTCTCTTGACTGCAGCCATGATACTGGGAAGATCGCTGCTGCATATGGAGCTGAAGTTTGCATATATGAACCAACACCTTTGATACATAGTGCTGCAACTACTCATGTGAGTTTGAAATTGATTTTTATGTTACTTATAAAAAGGACTTATCTTCGTCCCTAGAGCAGGGCGTCACTCTGCTCCAGCTTCAAACACACTTGTCTTTCTTAGTTTATTGGATCAGACGCTTTACGTCTGTTCCTTTCTCTTATTCTTGCTGAAGAAACCCTAGCAGATCACCCTAGAAGTTTAATCTGGTTGGCGATGAGTGGAAGGGGTACTCTTGAGAGTTGCAAAGAAACAAAAAACAATCACAAAAACAATATTCATTTACTGCAATTGTGATGCTACACTGTTGGTTTGTTTGTGATTTTAATCTACAACCAACGCTGAATCTCCTTCTTGTGAACGATAGTGCTGCAGAGAGGAGTAAAAAGAAAAAAATATATCTTTAAATGCAAATAAAATATGTTATTTTTAAACATTCAAGTTGATTGATTGATTTTCGAGTTCATTCATATCACAAATGTAGGTACTAAAATGTAATTAACTTATCTAATGGATTTTACATAATAACATTACCATTTGCAGCAGCTATTGACTTTTATTGCGATCTGGTTATTTACTATTTCACTCTAGACTTCTACGTCGTATCTTAGTTCTCTAATGGCGCAGATTGGCGCATCTATACTAACTATATCAGTTTTAACTTTGCTTCTAACTAGTAACATTAGAATTTGCTCCACAAAAAGTTATACGGTGTGGAATGTGTAGCTGTTATACCTTTGTAGCTTAGAATCTTTGAATGCAGTACTTATTTTTATAAATCAAATGTAGACTGCTTCAAGTAAAAATTGTTATCTTCAATTTTTAAGGTAGGTATGGTATAGTACATTTACGCATTTCTAAATAGAAACCGCATAATCTAAGTAAGGTAGAAGGTTAATATATCTTTTCAAACATAGTAATCCTTATCTAAAATAACAGCTATGAATAGTTGTGCAACATTATAAACAATTGACATTGGAGCTAGCGTTATGTCATTGTTGTGAGAAACAATTAGCTGTATCGTTTTTTTTAATCAACTCTACTTACATGACGGTTAATTAACTACAATGCTGGAGTACTAATTTTAATTCTTTATTATTTATGAAGTCTATTTTTTAAATTTATTAGCTCGGCATGTGACAATACTCCCGCCTTCTGTATAGCTAAAATGCGGTCCAACTGCTACTACAGAGAAGGAGAGGAGAGAAAGAGGAGACGAGCATGTACCATCCAGATTGAGAGTGCACACTCCTCTCGTTATACCTGGCTACTTTCAAACTATTCCCGAACCGCGACAAGGTCGTTTCACGGGTGTTACATTCAAAAGTGGTGGTACTATCCCAGCACGGCTGACTGGACAAATAACCATCGTCAATCTGCCTACCACTATTTAATAGTGCCTATAGGCGAAAGTACATATAAAAATGTTACATTTGTACCGGTCAGAATTAGCGAGGTTCGAACACAGGTCTCAGCGATCGTGAGTCACGCGTCTTACCGCTAGACCACGGCTGCTTCACACTAACTAGCGTATTTGTTGCATCTTGCGTAAGAGCTAAAATGTCCGCAGCGCGCGGCAGTCGCAATTTCAGAACCTTCACAGTTTAAAAGATAGGAAGTTTGTTTTTGTTTTCTTTTTTATTTATAGTTTATGGTATTATTTTAAACTAAATCTTCAATGGGGCTGACATCGCCACGATTGTGAGCGTAAGCCCCAAATTAAATAGAGATTTAAAAAAAAGAACCTTCACAGTTATATTGTTATTATCGTTATCATTAATCTTTGACTTGTAATGGAAAGAGAACTAATTGTGGACCTATACGAAAACACACACACAATTTCATTAATTTTCATTTAATTTGATTTGACTATTTTTACTAATTTGATGATGAATAGTGTACTTAATTATGTATATAAGAATGTGAGCAACAAGAGTCAAGGCTCATATTTTATTACTAAACTACGTATCTAGTTTTTTTTTATTGTAGCACGGCATATGACTATACTCCGCCTGATGATAAGCTAGAGTGCGATCTATGAACGGAAACAGCTGCTATAACAGATAAATTTCTACAGGCAGCATGCCGACTTGGGGAGACGAATGTGCACTATCCCGGTTGACAGTACAAACTCCGCTCGTACCTATTTTCAAACTGATCCCGAAACACGATAAGGTCACGTTACGGGTGTTATGTTGGAAAGTGGTAGTGCTACCCCACGACGGCAGACTGTGCTAATTAGCTTATTTTGGCTTGAAGCGATTGAAACTTCGATAAATTCCAATAAATTATAAGTTATAATACTTGTTGGTTATCTACCCTAAAGATTTGTTTTGAAACGAAGTTTTCTTTCGTATTTCCGTAGATACGTAAAATAGGAAAAGACGTGATCATCAATGACACCATTATTCTTCCCCTTCCATTATCTATCTTTCGTAGTTTCTTACTCTCCCATCATTTGTTTTCGCTTCTTCTATCGGGAGAAGGTACCCTGGCGCCAACTCTTTTTTCATATTATATAAAGCTCGAAGCTACCACTCACTCACTGACTGACTGACATTAATCTTGGGGTTCTTGCTAGGAGGTCAACGAGATGAAACTTTTTGAGACCTCCAAAAAATGCAACTTTGGACGGAGGTCGACTCTAGGGCGGAAGTTACCGCGGTATCTCGGAAACGGGGCAGGTTGGGGCGATCGTTTCAAAACAAAAGTTGTAGGGAATGTCATCTAATATAGATTTTAAGAAAAATCAAAACTTGTTTTGGCATAAAACTAACTATTCCAGAGTTCGCGAAACGCGCCACAAAACACTAGTTTATTTATAAAGTTGTTCGTTTGATTAATAAACTGAAAGATCCGTTACTATTATTGTATAAGTTAGTGGTAATCATCTGTTACTGATACGGTGTAGTGTAAATCGTTAATGGAAGTGGTTATGACGTAGGCAATTTATCGGGTACGACGTATTATGTGCTATCGACGTGTGAGTGTAAATAAATTGTAATCGTAATGTAGTAAAATGAGGAGCGTGCTAATTTACTACGTTGCAAAATAATAATTACATTATCTATAAAGAGCAGCCGTGGTCTAGCGGTAAGACGCGTGCACTCACGATCAATGAGACCCGTTTTCAAATCTTGCTAAATTCTGACCGGTACCAATTGTAACTATGTTATATGTACTTTGGTCGCTCGGTGCCTATGGGCACTATTAAAGAGTGGTAGGTAGACTGATGATGGTTATTAGCCCTGTCTGCCGTTCTGGGGTAGTACCACCACTTTCGAATGTAACACCCGTGAAGTAACCTTGTCGCGTTTCGCAAACAGTTTGAAAGTAGCCAAAGGCATGGCGACGGCGGGTGCTGCCTGTAGAAATTTATCTGTAGTAACGATTGTTTCCGTTCGTGGACCGCATTCTAGTGTAATATCAGGTGGTGTATTGTCATATGCCGAGCTGTATACAATAAAAAAATTGAGCAAATTAATATACAATGTCTGAGCGTGATCGCACTTATATGAACTTTGACGCACTGTGTATTTTGCGGATACATTTTCCCCCATTGTCTCGCACTGTATTGGATTGTAAAAATCGTGAGCTACAATAAGAAAAAAAAACATTACAGTAGCGTAAATCAAAATACGCTAATTGTATCATAAAGATAAGCGGTGTTAGCATATCTCTGTAATTTTTGTATTAATAATTTTTTGTCCTTGTCGCAGGGCCTTGAATATCGTTGGGTGCAAACAGGAAAGCTTGTAGCTGATGGTCCAATAACAGCTCTGTCGTGGAACCTCGAAGGCACACGTTTATTAACAGGTGGCAGACTTCTTCAGCTATGGCATCAATCTACACTTTATCAAGATGATAGTCAACGTAAGTATGGATCAATGTATGAATGTATGATTCGCGTTCTACCGCTAAATAGCAGCTCAATGTGAATAATTTGTTAAGAAGTATTACTTAAAATTAGACTCTATGACATACTACCACGGTTATTTTGTTTTGTTTAATTGCTTCGTAGCCATCTTGGTAATCGTAATCGAAATAAAGATAGTAGTTCTTGTATTTTGTATGTATGTAGTCGATGTAGTTTTGTGGCATTGATTTTTCTATCGAATTAAATTTACTATTCATTATTTATCAGATAAAACAATCTTCCAATTTAAATTATCAGAACAGAAGTCGAAAACAAATTAATCCTAAGCCTAAATTTAAAGGATGGTTTAAGAACTCACTTTTCCGACGAAATTATAAAATCCATTGTTATCTTTTCATAAAAATATAATTATTAATAATATAGCTATCACGTTTTTTTTAAATTTATTATATCGTCCTTGAGTACAGTCTATAAGCAGAAACAACTGCAACTACAGATAAATGTCTACAGGTAGCAGTCGCCTCTGCAAAATGTTTAACTCTTAAATGCATATTGTTGTCAAAAGTATACATACTATCTTTTTCAAAATATATATTCTTTATTAGTAACTAAATTTCCTGTAAAATACCATTTTATTAATTCAAAACAAAAATCATGAATTTAAGTGTTAAAGAGACGAATCTTCACAGTCCGAGTTGACGACGACGCATTCCTCTCGTTATATCTGCCTACTTCCAAGCTAATCCCGAAGCAAGACTAATAGTCATCATCGGGCTTCCTATCGATCTTTAATAATGGCTAAATTCTCTTCTATAAGGAAGATACGGTACGTTCTCTGTTATTTACTATTGAAAGCGGACTGACACACAATTACACGCAGTCATCCACGCAGTTACTCGTACAATAGCAATACATGCACAGGAGACAAAGATTGAAAGCCAGACTGCAGGGAAACAGAATGATGACGTCATTTAGATTTAATTTGTGGGGTCCACTTTTAGTCGTGCGTAACGTATCTTCCTCTTCTTGTTGGTCTAAGGGTGGTTTGCACCTAAAGGCCGGTTAAAGTAACTTTAACTATTACTTTTACGGCAACGACGACCCTTAAACATTTATGTTTACGTCACACGCGTTGCAATATCGTGTAAATTCATATTGTTATCGTTAAAAGGGTGGCTGATCTGGAAAAATAATAGAAAAACATATTTGGCTTCTTTTCATACATTTGACGTTAACAACATTGGTTTGACGATTACTTTAACTTTAACCAAGCCAAGATTCGCTGCTTACGGTTAAGGTTAATGTAGCCGTCAAAAATGACAAGCGCGACGATCGCGATGGTGCAACTCGTGTGGAGTAAATAATATATACACCACAATGTAAACGTAACGGTTAAAGTTACTTTAACCGGCATTCTGGTGCAAAAGTTGTGAAATCGTATTTTTCCACTTGTACTTCATTTCGCTTGTGTCACAGTATTAATCCGTCATAATATTTCAGCGAGTTCTGGCGTGACATTTCAAATTGGCGGTGATAAAGACGATAAACCGAAACAGCCAGAAGAAGAAGAAACAGTAAGTGATTTACACGTTGATAAGATAACAATAACAACGTATGATAGTAGAGCATACCAAAACAGCACGTTTAAAAAAAAACACTATGAAATCAGCCTTTCATTTGTTTACATCAGTGGTTCCTAAACTTTTTTTATTATCAAAATGCCTTGGTATTTAGTAACAATGTCCTAATTGTATTTATGAGGTATGCTGAGATTCAAAGTGTTATATAAAAATGTAAATAAAAGACGAGCTCTGTTGGCGTGCCATGCTGTTACGTAGAATTCCCGCAAGAAAAATAACATTATATGTAATCATTAAAAAAATGTTTCGGGTCTGGGTGTTATTAATATTTGTGTCGTAAAAAGTCTCGTGAATACAACAGACTCTTCACTTAATATATTTAAATGAAATTTATTAAATGTAAAATATTTTAGACATATTTTTTTCACATCAATCATTTTTATCTGCGACAATTTGTTGTTTGTTTTTTTTTTTTGTCAACCACTCGCTACAATATGTTTGGGTTGTCTTTGCTCTGATACCCATAGTTATGCCAGTCTTCCACAACAGTAAAATAGCTTTATCTTCCACCAATAAAGAGTTTTACGGAAAACGGTTTTATGCCTTCCATTGCCAGTGAGCAATACGAAGTTATTACGGAGCCTGCTCCGCTCGCAATGGAAGTCCGGGCATTATACGAGTTTGGGATCAGGGCATATTACAATTATTTTCGTTGCATATAACTTTGGGAATCTATGGTTTAGAATTATTAACCTATTTCTCATGATAAACTTGATTTGTATTGAGATATGTATTGAGTACAAAATTATGGAAAGTGATTCTTATCTTTATGTTGATATACTGACCTACTTTTATCATATAAATATGGTTATTTTTTAATCAACACAACTAATTTTAACTACTATTAATTTTAACTAATCAAATATGATCGATTTCTCTAAAAATAAATTTATATATTAAATTATAACAATAGAAGGTTAAGGGTTGTAATTTATCTGTTTATACTAATTTATTATGTGAAAGTAACTTTTCCTGTTTGTTACAGTGTATCTGTCTGAACAGATTTCGATAAAATTAAGAATATATTTTATTTCTTCTTCTTCTTTTGTTAAATGGCCTCATAATTCTGCCACTGTCGAGTAGTAAATTCTTGATGTTTTTGCATCAAATTGCAATGGTGTTTTATAATTTGACACTTTCTTGAAGTATTTGGCGGCAATTCACCCGATCACGTCACAATATGAGCGTTTTCACGGCGTGGGATAACCACAAAAAAAACCGCTTCCGTTGCCTCATATAGAGTGAATATTAATGTTTCCACAATTACACCAATTTTACACAATAATAACTACTAAACTAATTAAGGAAAGGGATAAAAAAACACCTCAACCTTCCCGGGCAACAGCGCGCCAAACACTTATATTTTATTAATTTTGACAAAAAGTGATATCAGCTCAGCATAAGCTTTGACAAATGTCAACTGACACCGTAGGAAGTGACAAAGTGTCGGTGACAAGGAAAGATGTGTTGTAAAATAATTTATGGATAGTTTACTACTCCTTTATTTAAAAAAAAAAATCTATTAATAAGGAATGAAAGTTTGCATCAGGAATCTATCATATTTCAAGTCAAACGCATACGAAGTTGCGGGCAATAGCAATAGTATCTAATATATATATAAATAAAGTGTATTTATGTACTCAGGGATGGATATGCGTATGGGAATGTCACACTGCAACTCCGGCGCATCATCTTGCTTTTTCACCAGATGGCGTTCTGTTTGCTACTTCAGGCACAAAAGACACATTGGTTAAAATTTGGCATCAAAATAAAGGTAACTCGAGGCTATTGTATTATTATTTGGTATAATACGAACCAGACTTTTTGACGGCTTCGA
Organism: Tinea pellionella; assembly: GCA_948150575.1. NCBI lineage: Eukaryota > Metazoa > Arthropoda > Insecta > Lepidoptera > Tineidae > Tinea > Tinea pellionella. The sequence continues at coordinate 5,516,301 of OX411259.1, read as the reverse complement.
AGTTAGACACAAGTCGTCACTTCACGGGCGTTACATTCGAATGTGGTCTACCCAGGACGGTAGACTGGGCTAATAGCCAGCATCAGTCTGCCTATTATTCTTTAAGCTACAGCTGGGATCACTCTAATGTAATGGCATCCGTAACACAGTTTTCCTTTACCTAGTACGGATGCCAAAGAGTCTATTTTCAAATAATATTTTCCTTTGTTTCAATAAAGATTATTATTATAGTGCCTATAGGCACTGAGTAACCATGAATAACAAAGAGTTACTTGGTATCGGTCAGAATTTAGCGAAGTTCGAAGACGGGTCTCATCGATTTTGAGTTCACGCGTCTTACCGCTAGACCACGGCCGCTCTGAACATTTAAAATAAAGATTATGTTTAAATTTGTCTTTTTTTCAGCTCTCGACAAACCATCGCATGGTGATAACTCACCTCAGGAGTTACACTACACATTCATCTACGTCGCACATCCGCGCGCTGTCACACACCTGTCTTGGCGTAAAACAAGCAAATATATGCCTAAGTAAGTTGTTATAATGTTTATATTTCCTTAAACAGTTGGTGTTATGCTACGGCTTCACTTGTATCTCGCAATTAATTAGAGAAATAATGTACCACCTAGTGCCATCACTTTCAAATGTACTACCCGTGAAGTAACCTAATAAACGATAGGACTGTGCCCTGTCATTGATGTATAGTGCATATTCGTCTCCTCAATCCGGCATAACAGAGACGACTCTTGACTGGAGATATTTCTCTCTGGTTAAGCAGTTGGAGTGTGGTCATATGCCAAGTTATATTAAAAAATAAAAATGTTATGCATAAAGTTTCAAATACTATGACCAAAATACTTATTTATAATTTAAAGAGTGGTAGGCAGACTGATGATGGTTATTAGCCCAGTCTGCCGTCCTGGGGTAGTACCACCGCTTTCGAATGTAACAACCGTGAAGTGACCTTGTCGCGTTTCAGAAATAGTTTGAAAGTAGCCAGGTATAAGAGAGGTGCACTGTCTTCTTTCTTGATTCTTGATTTCCGGGCTTGTTTCCGCGCGCAGACCCTCCATGGGAGGTGCACTGTCAATCTGGATGGTGCACATTCAGACACACACACACAAGACAACATCGCGGAGGTGACTGCTGCTTGTAGAGATTTATCTGCAGTAGCACTTGTTATCCTTCATGAACCGCATTTTATCTTTGCATCAGACGGAGTGTTGTCATACTTCGACTATAAAAAATTGGTAATATTATTCAATTTGTTTCACAGAGGGAGTGTAGGCAATGTTCTTGTAACATCGAGCGTGGACAATATTTGCCGTGTCTGGGCTGAGACTCTGTTGCCTGAGGACGAATGGGGTGGTGGTTGTGTCGCTGCCCATGCCAGATCACCGCCGAGGAGGCATCGAGCTACACATCGACACAAACATCGCTTTATGCAAAGACTTAAGCATATGAAGTTAGTATATTCAAAAGCGCTTAATTTGTTTAATGTAATGAATTATACAGGGTGAATTTTTTCGAGTGGGCTTTAATGGCTGAACCTTAAACTACAAGTATAAGTGATAGCAAAAACGCTCAAAGAAACACTTTCCTTTAGTTTGTATGTCATTGTTTCCCTGAATTTGATCCTTATTAGCGACTTTATTGGAAGGTGCAATAATACAGTATGTATTCTAGCCTGGCTATAAAATGGATTTTTATAAAATCTAATAATGCCGTTTTACCCGGTTTATTGAATAATTAGACTTTTTCTGATGCAATATTTGAGGTTATTATTATATTAGATGCTTTAATAATTGATGATATCTGTTTTTTTATGTGATTAAACATTCTCTGTTGATTACTAAACGATGTGTTGATATAATGGAAATAAATTAATGAAAAAATAAGATATTATTTTACAATTTTTTTTTTTAAACTATTAGATATTAAGTGGTCCCAAAAATGGGCATTGTCCTTTGGCAAAATTATTTTCCAAACACTACTTTGCAACTAATTAAAGGGTAGGTACACTCCACGTGGCATCCTCAGGAGACGTCCCCTAAGTGGCGTCGCGTGGTATTTGCATGTTGGTGAAGGGTCTAACATTGATAGCTGATGTGACTGTGTCCTACCCTCACTAATAAAAAGACTGGTAGGCAGACTGATGATGGTTATTCGCCCAGTCTGCCGTCCTGAGGTAGTACCACCACTTTCGAATGTAACGCCTGTGAAGTGACCTTGTCGCGTTTCGGGTTTGAAAGTAGCCAGGTATAACGAGAAGAGCGTGCACTGTCAATCTAGATGGTACATGCTCGTCTCTTCAAGCCGGCATAGTGAGAGGCGACTGCTGCCCGTACAGGTCTCTTTTTAGTAGCAGTTGGACCGCACTCTAGCTTTACATCAGGCGGAGTGTTGTCACATGCCAAGCTACAATAAAAAAAAAATTGATTAGCGGAAATTAGTTGCAAAGTAGTGTTTGGAATAATAATTTTGGTTATGGATTTCCGCAAGTAACGCCTTATACTATTAAACATTGTCGTTTGGTATAAATATTATAATTGATAATTTTTCAGGACATGTTTTCATATTCGACGTAACGCACAATCTTCTAAGCAGCCTGGTGCACCAATACCAACTCTGCCGTCCACGTATAGCGCTCACGATTTTCATAATCCGTATCATATTAACACTTATACCTCAGGTAATTATTATTAATATTATAGTTGTTTATTACTCTACTAAAAGTCAATGTTATTTAAAATTCAATATAAAAGCTCAGGAACAAGGAGAGAGGAAGATAAAAGAGTGGTAGTAAGACGTGGTCTAACGGTAAGACGCGTGAACTCACGATCGATAAGACCCGTGTTCGAACCTCGCTAATTCTGACTTTGTTATGTGTACTTTGGTTGCTCAGTGCTTATATGCACTATTAGAGTGGTAGGCAGACTGATGATGGTTATTTGTCCAGTCTGCCGTCCTGGGGTAGTACCACTACTTTCGAATGTAACACCCGTGAAGCTAGCACCTTATCGCTAGAGGAGTGTGCACTGCCAATCTAGATGGTACATGCTCGTCTCCTCAAGCCAGAATAGCGGAGGCGACTGCTGCCCGCAAAGGTTTATCTGTAGTAGCAGATATGGACCGCATTCTAGCTTTACATAAGGCGGAGGATATGTAACACCCGTGAAGTGATCTAATCGTGTATCGGGATCATATTAAAAAGGCGAATATAAGAAAGGAGTGTCGACTTGGACGGTGAAACTCTGTGTCCACAAATCGGTATAGAGGAGGTGACTGCAACCTACAGATGTTTCCTTGTGGTAGCAATTTGTCTCTGCCCGAGAACTGCAATCTAGTTTTACATCAGACAGTGTATACACATTTAAGCTACTTAAAAAAATTTAAATTAAAGATTTGACTTGACTTCCATAATGTTAAAATTATGAACAAAACTGTTATTCCTATGAAGCTAGAGACACAATGTTAAATAAATAGAGCCTATTTTAAAAGTAATTATCAATTTCCAGGTCTCCATTTTCACTTGGCAGCCTCCATTAACGCCGAGACGGATATACCACTAGTGCCGTCCTTGTCTAGCGGTGGCCGATTCATATTACATTGGCTACATAATAAAGAAATGCATTTCACAAGTCAAGCTGAAGCCATTTTGCATGATTTAACTAAGAAGGTATGTTTTTTCAATCTGCTTCATTGAGATCGGTAACTTTTTATTATTTTATTATTAAAGAATGATAGGCAGACTGATGATGGTTATTTGTCCAGTCTGCCGTCCTGGGGTAGTACCACCACTTTCGAATGTAACACCCGTGAAATGACTTTGTAGCGTTTCGGGAATAGGTTGAAAGTAGCCAGGTATAACGAGAGGAGTGTGCACTGTCAATCTAAGATGGTACATGCTCGTCTCCTCAAGCCGGCATAGTGGAGGCGATTCATGGACCGCACTCTAGCTTTACATCAGGCGGAGTGTTGTCACCCGCTCCCGTGCCGCGCCCGATATCCTTTTAGTGCGGTTCATTCGTGGTTACTTAACTTACACGTACCACTTTCCACCCAAACCCACGGTTGTTGAAACCGATTACAATTTACAGTCCCGTCTGAACGCTGTCTAGACATTTTATACTAATTCCGTACTCCCAACACGCGTCTGCTTTTTTGTGCTTGTAATGTGAGCCAAAAGTGGTACGTATGAGTTAAACCAAGATAGCCTAGTAAAGCTTTATAATTAATAAATATATATTACTAGCTGACCCGGCAAACTTCGTACCGCCTCAGAATCAATAAATAAAATGAATAAATGATAATTGCAGAATGTTTCAACTTTAGAAGCTGCTGCTTTACTTTAATTTAATTTCTGAACGACTTTTAAATATAATTGATTTCTAAACGACGGGACGAACATCAAATGTTTGACATTCAAAACCAAAGGAATAGTTTCTAAGGGAAAGCGAAATTGTTGTTTTTACTATATTCCAAGCTTCATATTTACTCACCTTTTAAACCTTGCCTGGACTTCCACAAATAATTTTAAACCAAAATTAGCCAAATCAGTCCAGCCGTTCTCGAGTTTTAGCTAGACTAACGAACAGCAATTGATTTTTATATATATAGATTTATGCGGGTTTTTTTTTAATTGCGTATATTATTTTTATTATATTTGTGGTTTTTTTTAATCACTAGGTATTAGATAAAGAAGAAACAGAGGATGGGTCTAATTCAGATCAAACTGCACAACCTGAAGCGGATAACGAAAGTAAGTAACGAATTTTTTTAATAACATAAAATACTTCTATAATATAAGCTATTATGATCGGCAAATAACTAGAACACAAATAAAGAATACCTTGGGCGTGATTTTCAATGTCTGGTTCTAGTATCTGCTGCATGCCGGTAATATTTATTTATTTATCAGGTTTATAATATATCTTGAATTTCACAATTAAGCGGAAACTACTTAGAATAAGAAAGATAAGTAAGTTGGTATAAAAGGCGTCTTATCGAGGAAGAGGCATAGTGGAGGTAGTTGCTACTCGTAAACATATCTTTTGTTCACCGCACTTTAGCTTAACATTAAGCGTATTGCGGTCACATGTCTCAAATATTTTGTGTTCCACGCTGCCTACAGAACCTCTGACTTTAAGGAGACTTAGTCATCACTTAACCAAGACTCAGTCTGAAGATAATAGTGTTAGTGATGAACAGCCAGGTAAACTTAAATGTGTATGCACCGATGTCCTAGACCTGTAGTATTGAATGCATCTTTTAGTGGAATTTGAGTGAATAATTCAGCTTGGAGAGAATATAAAATGGTTTTTCAGAACTTGTTTGATCTGATATCATTAATGCTAGGGTTATGATAAGTTACTAGTTTTCACGTGAACTTAGGGTTGCACAATCTCGTTGTAAAAATGATAGCGATTGTATGATGTATTGGCTCTTTTAGGGATCGCTCGCACCTTAAGCTTGATGTTGATCTTTATGTCGTGAGTAATAGAACTCAATTTATGATAAAGAATATTTGGTCTGTAAGTCGTTTGGTTTTCAAATCTTGTAATATATGTTATTAATTGTGCATGTTACCACTAGTCGCTAGATGGGCTGTATTTTAGCATTATTTCCTTTCGTAGTTAAAATGTTTGTAAATAAAGAAGAAAACTCTTTCAGTAGATTGACGGAAGATGTGAACAGTAAGCTGCAAATAGCTTATATAGGATCTTTAATGAACTAACTTATTATGCTAATTTTGATATATCTTATTCGAGAATCAACATTATAAAAGAAAAATAGAATTGAATCTGGGAATACTATAGCTGTACTCTTCATGGATACAATCATCAAATTAGTTCACATAACCTTAGCTCTTAAGCTGGCTAGTTAACGTGAAAGCCAACACCTGAGCGTCCATACATTTTGTTTTACCACATTGTTTCAAACCTAGCAGATTTATGTTGAAATTAAGTAATTTTATAACTTTCTCAGCACTAATTATTATCGCAAATCACTGTAATAAACAAATAGCTGCGGCTTGATTTGCGATAATATTTAGTGCTGAGAAAGTTACAAAACTACTTAATTTCAACATAAATCTGCTATGTTTGAAACAATGTTGTAAAACAAAATGTATGGACGCTCAAGTGTTGGCTTTCAAGTTAAGGCTTAACTCACACGGTTCTTTGTTCAGTGTGGTTGAACTTTCGACCGTATCGACCACTTTTGTGAGTCTAATGTGAATGTAAAGTGGTACGTATGAGTTAAGTCTTAAAGAGGGGTGTCTGTTATGCCGAGGTCCTGGGGTCGATTCTCAATCGAAACATATTTGTAATAACATTTTAAATAAACATATTATTAAAAAGTATGTATTTGTTTCGGATCTGTCAGTTTATATATTAATGGTACTTATTTTCTAGTTGGAATACTAGTTTGGGATGTGGACATTGTATAGTATTTATAATTTTAAAAAAGCTATGATAATATATTGATTGATTAATACTTTTGTCCCGAAAGGTAGTGGAAATCATAGTCACCCGTCGCTTTCAAACACAACATCTATAAATTCAATAGCAACAGATGTCACGTGTACTCATTTACCTGACTCGCTCGATGCTAAGATTGAAGTGTTACTACGTGATTGGCATCAGAGTCCTGATTTATTGTTTTCAATACACCCTGTCGATGGAAGCTTTCTTATTTGGTAAATACCTTAGCATTTTTTTATTTTTTGCGCGTTTGACCGCACCCTTCCTGATGTTAAGCAGTGATGCGGTCTAAGGTGGAGCACGCTTGCCCATGAGGTACCTATTTACTCTTAATTTGAAGAGACCCGTATTTTACTTCTCGGGAAACACAGACACCGGGATGGAGTTCCACAGTTTCGCAGTACGCACGAGGAACGTGTTGTTAAAACGCCTCGTACGTATTTTAGGAACTTGGACCATAAATGGCAAATTGAACCTAATGTTTATTATTATAGAAGTTATTTGTAAAGGGTATTTTGTTAATTAACAAATTAATTTTATTTAAATATGTCAGGGTGTGCGAATGGCTGGATGAAGTGCAAGCAGGTGCGATACGTCAAGCGCAAGTGTCGTTTTCGGCGCGTATTCCGAGTGCGTTTCCCCTGGGAGATGCGACAACTATGTGTACTCCGGCAGCTCTGTATCACGCCGCTGCACAACCTTTACATGTTAGACATCGGACTAAGCCTGTTGCACCTGGTAAGATTAACTTTATTTAATTTTTTTTGTCGCTGTAATTTTTTTTTTTTTTTGATAAAATAAAAATATTTTGTTTGGCACTGGTCAAAAGATTAAGGTTTGAACACGGGTCTTATCGATTGTGAGGTCGCAGCTCATTTCTTTAACTGTTATATCTTCTCTTTTTCAAAGCCGTACAGCCACCAGTGGAGAACATAACAACGCCACTAGCAAGCGTCCAAGAGGAGAAAGAAGAGAATGAATGGCCACAGACTGATAATAATGAGGAAGATGGCGAAATAAACGGTATGAAGAAAAATATTATATTAGTGCAAAAAAAGCAGCTCGAGCGACAAATGGGATGAGAGAGGACTGCATCTAACCAGAGAGGAAGATGCAGGACTGCTCTATTCATCGATTGTTATCGCTTATATACTGTTTTTTTAGAACAGTGTGTTTTGATCGGTACTTCATTATTTTGTTTAAATATACTCGTATTAAAGGTTCAAAAGAAGAGAATAACAACGAAATGCAACGAAAACTAAGCGTGGCGATCGAGGAAGCGGGCGACGGTCAAGAGAGCGATGTTTTGGACTCCGCTCCAGTTATCTCTATGGTCACCAATCACACGAATGGAACGCTCAATCTCTGGCAGCTCACCTTTGACGACAAGTCAAAATTCTCACAGGCAAGTTTGCTTAGGAAGTGAGAATATAATTCAATATTGTAACACGACACTCCGCCTGATGTTAAGCTAGAGTGCGATCCGGGAATGCAGAAAACTGATAGCAGGTGATAGTCGCCTCCTCTATGCCGGCTTGAGGAGACAAATGTGCGCCATTCAGGATTGACAGGATTCTCCTTTCGTCACACCCGACCACTTCCAAGACGGAAGACTGGGCTAATAACCATCATCAGTCTACCTACCACCTATTTTATGGTATTGACTATAGACAGACACTGAGCGACTAAAGTACGTATTTAAAATATATGATATTTTCGATTGTGAGTCGACGCCTTCTACTGTTAAGCCACGGGTCTTCTTTTCAAGTCGAACTGATTTTAATTTTATTATTTTGTAGGTTTTATCAATCGGCCATGCGTCTCGCGCTTCCGGACATCGGTTCCGTGTTAATGACATCACATGCCATCCAGTATTACCACTTCTACTTACAACTAGTCATCATAATATATCAGGTAATTTTGTGTCTGGAAAGGAGAATGCCCATTTTTGGGCCCACTTGATACCTAATAGTTTGGTAACAAAACAATATTCTAAAATAATAACTTATTTTTTTATTAATTAATTTTAATTATATCAACACATTATTTACTATTCAATAGACAATGTTTATTTACATAAAAAAAATAGATAGTTTCAATTATTATTAAAGCATTTAAAATAATAATAACCTCAAATATTGCATCAGAAAACATCTAATTACTCAATAACTCGGGTGAAAAAATTACAACTGATTGGTAATAAGGAAGTAGATTTATTTTTCTAGAAAATTAACTAAAAATCATCGACAAACTCGAGAAAAAAATTGTAGGCCCATTTTTCTTAGGCGAATGGGCATTTTCCTTTGTAAACAATTTGTTTTAGTTGCCACTAGATAGCGTTGAAACTTAGTAGAGCAAACTACATTTTGAGAGAGACCAATATTTTCAAGACCTGTGAAGTGTTCATCATCAAAGAGTGGTAGGCAAACTGATGGTGGTTATTAGCCCAGTCTGCCGTCTTGGGGTAGTACCACCACTTTCGAATGTAACACCCGTAAAGTAATTGAAAGTAACCAGGTATAACGAGAAGAGTGTGCTCTGTCAATCTAGATGGTGTATATTCGTCTCCTCAAGCCAGCATAGCGGAAGCGACTGCTGCATGTAGAGATTTATCTTTAGTAGCAGTTGTTTCCGTTACATCAGGCAGAGTGTTGTCATATACCGAGGTACAATAAAAAAAAATTGATATACCTGATCCAGCTTTAGTGTATTGATATTTTAAATATTCTGTTATCTTTTTCTCGCGTTAACATTTGAATACGTCTATCTCTTTCTTCCAGACAATGATACAGAAAGTAACAAAGCTGACGATGGAGGGGCGGCCGGTGGTCTGTGCTCCGAGCTGATAATGTGGCGGGTGGAATGCGTGGGGCCATTGGGGAAGTCTGGTGGAGTCGCTGAACTTGCAAGGGTTAATTCACCGCATTTGTCAGCGTTCAGTAACGTTGCCTGGCTGCCTACCTTATTGCCTAGGTATATATTATTTTCTTTCATAGTTTTCGCGCACTATTGTCAAAATTTGGGCATGGAGGAGAGTATAATAAGAATGGAATGTGCGGAACATTTGCTACGGATAGCATATCGGGGTTTTTTTTAGTGTGAGACCTTCATCTTATATTAGGTCTAAAAGTCACGACATAAAATAGAAAGAGGTGTTAAGAGTATCATGTTATTCCATTCCACTTCCAATACGTCAAACGTCCATGGTTTGAATTAACTATTGAAATGAACTGAGGACCAAGTACTATGTTACATTTATGCCGTTACAACGTAACACGAGATCTCTCCACCATCAGACGATATTATTTTGACCGCCGAGATAATAAAAATCAAATAAAGCACTATTGGTGAAGAGATCTCGCCTTAGGCTGTCACAGCGTAAATGTAACCATGTGGTTACATAGTATGTATGTACTCTGGTATTCAGGGTAGAGTTCGAAAGTAACCGGATATAACGAGATGTATAGGCACTTAATGACTATTTTAAGCAAGAAATTGTATTCTTAATTATTATCATTATTACAGCACAACTCTGGGCAATTTATCAAATTCCCCGTCGGCGTGTTTCGTCGCGAGTGACGGTGAAAGTTTACGCGTGTTCCAAGCTGTTATCGACGCGCGAACACTGCTCGCCGAGATCGCTACATCTGAACGACGTCATAAGAATTGTATGGTAAGTAGAAAAGCTATAAAATCTATTTATAGACATTTTTTCTGGTTTGGCCCCAGTGTGTGACGTCTTGGCGTCCTGTTTTTAGTTGGCTCGCATAGAGTTAAGTGTAGAATAGAATAGAATAGAATATCTTTTATTTGTCATAAAGTACAGATGTTTTTAGATATGTACAGGGTGAGGTGACAAAAGGGAAATCAGCTCAGCATGTGCTCTGGCAAATGTCAGAGCGCTGATTTTCAGCTGACACCGCAGGAAGTGGCAAAGGGGCAGTGATAGGGAAGAGGCGTAATAAAATAGTTATGGAAAGTTCCATATTTTAGCGGCCGCGTATCTGAAACATCCGCGGAAAGCAGAAGTTTTGTGTTTAGGGATACAGAGAAGTTTAAGACAGCCACGAGTATCGTAGCGCTTATTTGCTGAGGGCCATTTAAGCTTCGAGATAAGGTAGCTAGGTGAACCACGGTGAATTACGGTAAAAAGTAAAGAAGCTAGATGTAGTGCATAGGTACGACGAAGGAGCTTTTCAATAACAAGACGAAGGATCAGACGATACTGGTTTATTTCTTATCTACTTCGGCTTATATAAGGACAAAATCAATAACTTATAAAACTATCTTTTGGGGTTGCATGGTTATCACGAAACTGAATTCAATTTATTGCTAACGATAAAGATTAAAGTTAAAATTAGTTTGTTAAGCTGAAAAAATTACAGATAAACTAGAATCACTTATTTCTAGGATTAAAGCGGTTATTGTGTAATAAACTACTGTACTTTATTGATCTTCTTATAACTATCGATAAATACATCTATAATAATGGTTTATTCATTTATTTATTTTAAATAATATAACAAACCGTTTACAAAACACAGTAATACAAGAAATATAATACACAAATGAAGACAAGTCAAATTTTGTAAACCTAATAGTTATACATAACATTTGTTAAAAAGAACAGAACATAATTACTTAATACAGAAACAAATATATAAAGTGAGGTGAAGTATAAATAGTAAAGAAATAATATATTTAAGATTAAATTAGATTCGTATTTAAGTATGAAATATAAGTATTCATTGATCAACTCCCCTATGATATATTTTGTGCAAATTATGTTTAAATGCTTTAGCGTTTAGATAAAAAATGTCCACTGTTTTCTTAAATCGTGTTTGTTACAACGACATAACTATAGTAACGTATTTTATTTTTCTTTAGGAAACAACATCCATGTCTTCCGAATCAACATTAGAAGAGAGCGGTGTGCCTCTCCATGATCGTATCAAAATAGTGTCGCAACAGTCGACCGCACGTCCCGGCGCTATAATACAACTGCACGCTATTGCTGACGCTACACACGATTGGCATAATACGCAATTGTTGCATGTGTTCCAGGAACAACTTATTACAGGTATTGTTTTTAACCCTTAAATGCATATTGTTGCCAATTGTCTACATTCTACACTACAGTTCGAACCTCGCTAAATTCTGACCAATGTAACTACGTATATGTAATATACTTTGGTCGTTCAGTGCCTACATACAGGCTATATTAAAGAGTGGTAGGCAGACTGATGATTGTTATTAGTCCAGTCTCCTGTGCTGAGATAACACCCGTGAAGTGACCTTGTCGCGTTTCAAGAACGGTTTGAAAGTCAGGCATAACGAAAGGAATGTGCGCTAACCATCTGGATGGTGCATATTCGTCTCCTCAAGCCGGCATAGTGGAGGCGACTGCTGCCTGTAGAGATTTATCTGTAGTAGTATGAACCGCACTTTAGCTTTACAGTGATGTCATATGCCGAGCTAAAATAAAAATTCGTTTTAGGTGAACGCAGTACAGGCGAAGCGGAACATGCCGATTCAGGTGTCGAAGGTGACATCCATTCGATAACAGAGACAGGTTTAGAAGCGATTGTAGATCTGAGAAAGAATGCAATTTTCAACGAACCGTTCTATATTGTGGTTTTGGAGAGAACCGATGGCGGTTCTACTGTACACATGTGGAGATTAACTGTGTCATCGCGTTCTGATAATGCTGGTAAATATACGTTTTGTTCAATTGTATTTTTTATAGTAGTCCGACGGGTAATTACAGTCCTTTTAATGTTAAGTTCATGAACGAACACAGCTGCTAGCACAGATATCTGGAGTTAGCAGTCATCTCCGCTGTGCCGGCTTGTTGAGACGAATGTGCACCGAACTTGTGTATTCTTAATTTTTTTTTAATGATATTTTGTTAACTAAAATAGTAATGTATTATTCTGTTTTTTAATCATAGATGAGCTGTCAAGTAGTATGATGTATGTGCCAGACAGCGCTCTGATACAGGAGGACGAAGGTCTAGAATCACGGAAGAACTCGGTATCAGTTCCAGACGAACCACTCTCACACGTTCAGCATCATTCCTATTTATCTATATCTACTAAAAAGGTATTTTTTACGAATATTTCATTAAATATAAAAGTATTTATTTATTGTTATTTTCTATAACAGATTTATTTCTCCGAACTCTTTTTTAAATTGTGTTCTTCCACTCTGGGAAGGCATGGGAACAAAACCTATACAGCCACGATACGATTTTTTTTTTAATCGTAGCGTTTAAAACTAGCTTCGTAGCTAGGCATTAAGGTTCAAATTTCTTTAATATTTATTATTTGTAGGTGTGTGAATGTCCGCTGGCATTACCAGACGGCGTGGACGTCATTCACGCCACTCCAGCAGCCGGTCATCTCAGTTCGGCTTCTATCTATCCAGCTTGTCTAGCGCCTTATATATTGGCCACTGCCTGCTCTGATAGCACTTTGAGGTAACATGCACATAGTTTGGTTGTTCAGTATAGGCTTTAATAAAATAAAAAATTTCATTTATTTAATGCCAAAATAAAAAGACTGGCCATTTCTGGGTCCACTTGGCATCTAATAATTTCTTAGCAAAACAATATTCTAAAATAATATCCTTTTTTTTTTAATAATCTATTTCAATTATATCAACAGATCGTTTACCAATCAATAGGCAATGTTTAATTATATAAAAACAGATATCATCAATTATTAAAGCATTTAATAATAACCTCAAATATTACATCAGAAAAAGTCTAATTACTCAATAACCCGGGTAAAAAACTGATTGGTGATAAGACATTTAGATATTTTTTTTCTACACAATGAACTAAAAATCATCAACAAACTATAGAAAAAAATTATGGGCCCATTTTTCTTAGGCGAATGGGCATTGTCCTTTACTCTCAATTACATCCCTCAGATTCTGGAAATGCAGCGTAACTAAAAACGAAAAGAACGACTACGATTATTCGTGGAAGGAGTGGGAGATGATGAACAAAGACCAAGAGTCAGCTATAGACATTCCCGGACAACCTTTGCATATAAGTGCCGCTTACTCCGGTCGTATAGCCTGCGCATACAAATGTGGACGCTCGTTCACCAGACCCAAAGCCGGCAGTACTAATAACACGGCAAATGCGGCTAATTCCGACGCAAGATTTGTTAATTTGAGCGTCTGCGTGTACGAATGCGAAAGTACTGGCGGTGCGGAGTGGTTGTTAGAAGATACTATTCCGTTGAAAAATGTCAGCTTGCCACGAGTTGGATTGAGTGCTGATACACAAATCGATCTGTCGTATTTGCAAGATACTTCGTTTATGCAGAAAAGGCAGCGTTTGACGCAGGTATTTGGATTCATTACGTTTTACCACTGTAGTTGTAATGCCACGAAAGTTCCAGGTTCAGTTCCCGTTCGAAACAAATTTAATTCCCCCTCTCGAATTACGTTCCATTAAATTGTGGAACCTTTCCAGCCACGTTTTTGTTTCTTCCTATAACATGAGATCCTTCTAGCGCAGTGTGAAGAGGCATCTCATCAAGCCGGCATGGTGGACGTGATTGCTGTCTGTAGATCCACTTCTCTGACAGCTCCAGCACCAGGCGGTGTGAGGTCAAATGACGTGCTAAAATAAAATATAAAAAATGTGTACAGTATATAGTTGCCGAGTATAGCGAGATGAGTGTGCCCTGTCCAAGTGCACATTCGTCTCCACAAGCTAGCATAGGGGGACAATTGCCTGTAGAAATTTATCTGTATTAGTTGTCTCTGAACCGCACTCTTGTTTGTACAGGTCTTACAAACTCTATCATACGAAGAAAGCAGAAACAAACTAAACGGCGAAGGTGATACAGGAAAATCCGCAGGGTTGCTAGCTGTACCATCATTCAGCACATTACAATCGCTACGTCGCAGTATTATGGAGAATGGGAACACTTGCCCGTTGACACAAAAACATTTGGTGCAACTCGATTGGGTATCCAAAGAAGATGGGTCACATATTTTGACTGTCGCTGTTGGATCGAGGGTGTTGTTGTTTACGCCCGTTTCGAGTGATCTTGCGCAAGCTAATTTGAAGGTTTGTGTTCAATTTTATGAGACAGGCATAGTGGATTGACTACTATATAAAAAAATGGTCAATGAGATGTACCACTGAGAAAATCAGCAAGGAGCAGTCGTTATCGCTATGATGGCTCGGTGACACGATTCATTATACTCTGGCGGAGAATCTGATTTTCCAGTTTAACTACATCCCGCCTGATGTTAAGCTAGAGTCCGGTCCATAGAAATATCTGCAGGCAACAGTCGCCTACGCTGTGCCGGCTCGAGACAAAAAATTACAATTTAATTTTAGGCAATGAAAGAGTCGATAAACAATAACCGCCCTATACTACGGAAAGCGTCGTCTCTCGCTGCTCCGATGTTTGTCGAAGAGATAAGATGGATGCAGCTGCGTCGCATCGACTTGAAGACTGCAGACTGTCTTCCACCACTTCCGATGCAGATATCTTGGGTGCGAGATGGGATATTGGTCGTTGGAATGGACTCCGAGATGCATGTTTATTCGCAATGGAAACCTGAGAATGAACCTTGTGATCAACTGGCTATAGGACAGGTAAAATTGGGACACGAATTTGATTGCTTTTGTTTTTATTGTAGCTCGACATGTGACAACACTCCACCTGATGTAAAGCTAGAGTGCGGTCCATGAATGGAAACAACTGCTACCTTTTTTTTTTTTATTGTAGCACGGCATGTGACAACACTCCACCTGATGTAAAGCTAGAGTGCGGTCCATGAATGGAAACAACTGCTACCACAGAGAAATCTCTACAGGCTGCAGTCGCCTCCACTATGCCGGCTTGAGGAGACGAGCATGCTAAATTAATTCCTCCATTTTATTTTTTTTGGGATTTGAACTACGTGAGAATTTCTTAGACCCATTGTGACAGGTCTAAGGTTCTTATTATCAAGTTAGGTTAGACGAGAGGCGAGAATTGTACTCGTTATTCGCGCGAATGCTCTGGCCACTGATTTACTCAGTTCTTGTGTGAACACATCGATTTTTTTAAAATACTGTTGAAACCCTATTCAAAAAAGTGGTCGGTATGGTTTTTTTTTAATTAGTCATATGACCGCACTCCGCCTGATGTTTAAAGTAGAGTGCGGTCCATGAATGGAGGCGACTGTTGTCATTGAAGAAGATCTGCAGACAGCAGTCGCGTCCGCTATGCCGGCTCGATGAGATGCCTCTACACTGCGCTTGAAGGATGTTTTGTAGTTAAGCCTTAAAAGAAGAAAAAGTTTATTTCAATACTAAATTCTATTTATATTTTACCAAAGGAAGTGGAAGAATGTGGAAGATCACGCGCTCTCCGTGACAGCGATCTGCGCGTATCAGCTCCTCATTTGCAACGTGTATCGTCTATCAATTTGCAGCTGTTAGAGCGAGATGCAAGACGGCGCACTAAAATGCAACCTGATCAACCGCAGGTATTGTTTTTTTTTTTACAGTAGCCCGGCAGTGATACAACAAACAAATCTCAAAGGCAAGCGTGCTCTACTGTAGAATGCTACTTGAGATTTTTTTTAATTGTAGTTCGGCATATGACAACACTCCGGCTGATGTAAAGCTAGAGTGCGACTATAAAGAAATCTCTACGGGTATCGCCTCCGCTATGCCGGCCTAATCGGGCGATTATGCCCTCTAGATTGACAGTGTACACTCCTCTCGCTATAAGATGGGTTCTACAAAATAAAAACTAATATTTGCAGTAAAGGATTTATTATTATTTTTTTTATTTATTTATTTATTTATTATTATTTTTTATTTAAAGTTGCTTCAACAGCCAGGCCATTAGCAACTACTTGAATTTAACTAATAACATAACTAAAATAACAACTTATGTCCTATATATAATAACAATTACAATTAGATATTACTTATAACTAGATGCTATTATATAGATCATTGTGTTTCAAATAGTTCAAGACTTGATCAAAGTGTTCCCGGATTATAACTTAGTTTATGTTTTTATTAATAGATTTTTAAACACTTTGTTTCAGCCATTATTAAACTACATGCCTGATTATGGTTTGTTTGAAGCGTCTCAAATGGCCTGTCCAGTATTACCGCAGTATCATCCGAAACAACTCATGGAATTGCTGAACAGTGGAAAAATACGATGGGTTAAGGCTATATTGGCACATTTAGTCAGGTAATATTTTAAAATGATATGACTTTTAAAGAAGGACAGACAGAGAAGAAAGTTCGGGCAATCCTTCTTCTGTCGTTCCATTAAATTGTGGAACGACCTTCCCAGTCACGTCTTTCCACCTTCCTACAACATGGGAGTGTGAAGGGGCATCTCATCAAGCTGGCATAGCAGGCGCGACTGCTGTCTGCAGATCCCCTGCTCTGACAGCAGTCGCCTCCGTTCATGGATCGCACTCTGGCTTAACATCAGGCGGAGTACGGTCATATGACGTGCTTAAATAAAATAAAAATAAAGAAGTTTAATCGACCCGTCATGCCAGTGCAATGATGCGCATCTTCCAGCAACTTCTCATCAGGCCGGTATAGCGGAGGCGACTGCTGCCTGTATAAATCGATCTCTAGTAGCAATTGTTTCCGTTCATGGACTGTACTCTAACTTAACATCAGTGTTGCCCAGATGTGACAGCACACCTGTCATTATACTTGGCTACTAAATAAGCACTTCACGAGTGGTGGTGGTACTACCCCAGGACGGCAGACTGTGCGAGTAACCATCATCGGTCTGCCTACCATTCTTAAATATTATATGATTGATTTACAGATGTATAAGTAGTACATACACGAACCGTGGGTCGCAAGGAGACGAGGATACACTATCCAGACAGGTTAGTTAAAAAAAACTATCAGAAAATTTTTGTAAGAGGGAAATTACATTAAAATGATTTATTTGCACATTGTAAAATTTAAAACGATGTTAATACTAAAGCTCATTATGATGTGTAAATGTTTACGATATATTGTTAATAATAATTAATTAGATTTAATTGTTCATTATTTTATTAGCATGTGTTTTTATGCTAGTTTTTTTTTTAACTTCTGTGTAATTTAAATTACATTAAGAGAACACTCGTAAAGTCGCGTTGCGGGATCACCTCGGAAGTGGACGGGGTATAACAAGAGTCGTATGCACTGCCTATAGGTGGTGCACATTCGTATTTTCAAGCCGGCATAGGGAGGCAACTTCTGTCTGCATAAATTGCTCTGTGACAGCAGTTAGCCAGTTATTATGACTTTATATCAGGCAGTGTGCATTTAAAAAAAATATGTGACGTTTTATTTAATTTTATTACGTTTTTCTATACACAAATTTTTCAGGTAATTAATTATACACATTTGGACATTGTGTCGGGATTGCTAATTGTGACTAAATATCTCGGACACTACGAACTTTCTTACTTACATTTTATATGCACTGTTTCTCTATCAAAC
Source organism: Tinea pellionella (assembly GCA_948150575.1). NCBI lineage: Eukaryota > Metazoa > Arthropoda > Insecta > Lepidoptera > Tineidae > Tinea > Tinea pellionella. The sequence continues at coordinate 5,498,320 of OX411259.1, read as the reverse complement.
ATATACCTATAAGTATATCAATTTTTAAAAAAATAATAATTCATTTATCGATAAAAATCTCCATTTGTATGCATGCATAAAAATGCACCTAATCCACTCGATCGGATCCATCCGCCACGTGAGTAGTGCAGATGTAATGTAGGGTGTGAATGTGTTGAGTGGCTTGCATGTTACAGCGCGGTTGGTCTCGCTCGCGCACACTCTCCGTCTCCTTCGCCGCGGGTGCTGCCTCGCCGCTAGATGGCGTCGCACAGGTAATACACGCTTCACTCATCATCTATATACACCTATAACAGATTTTTTTTATTCGCAGCTATCTAATTTGCTGAATAAATTAAAACTAGATTCGAATTGGATGCTTTATTTAATTTTTAAAATGCAGATAACGGAAGATGTGCAATTAGATTATGCTGAGATCACGTCTGTTCCGCCACTACCGTTGTGGACTCTGCTGGTTGCTGATAAGGAAACTGCTCATCATCCTACCACTGCACAAGAAGCTAAGGTAAGGGCAATAAATATATAATATATACAATAAAAATAAACCGCAATAAAAACTTGTTAAAAATCATCCTTTTGTTTTAGGATTATAAAGAATTATTCGACGGTACTGCGGAAATGGAAGACGATCTCGATGCGCTCCTCTCAGCTGACGAGGAAAGACCAGATAGACGACCTTCAATGCCAGAACGACAACCATTATCTCACTTTGGTCCTCGACAAGGTAACTTGCTACCCGAATATTTTTCTCATGCATTATGAAATCCCAAGGGAACGTGCCAATGACATGCCGGACTACTATATAAAAAGCATATGTAATTGTTTCAGGCTGTCTACTATCACGTTTATTAACACACACTCACCTGCCCGGGCTGAGTTCTTTAGACCAAATGCATCTGCTAGCGTTAGCGGATACGGTCTCAACGTGCGACGCTGATTTCGCTGAGAAATTTGCTACGAATCCTCGCGTTGATAACACACAATCTAGTGGGCAGGATGTCTCACCTGGTAAGCCGATTTGTGATTTACCCTATGCGAGCGAACTTGACTTGCAGACTCAGCAGCAGACAGATGTCAAATAACTTGAAATACCACCAGCAAAAAAAAGATAAATTCCTTTTTTTCGTTTTACAAATAAAAATGTAGTTAACGACTTCAGTTCTTCATAAAGAACATTATAAACACATTTTATTAGTTACATATTAGGTTTTAGTATTTAATATGTTTTCAAGCTAATATGTTTATTTATTTGGTTTTTTTTTGTACACCTTACCGCCTCACTGAAGTACGTGCGAATTGCGGAACAAAATGGTGTCTTGCCAGTCATATTTTTAGTTGGTTCACATAGCCTATAAATTCGTTAGAAAAACTTAATTCCATACAAACTTTCATACAAGATACAAGAGGCTACCATTATGTCCTTCCGCAGTATACGAAATTGTGTATTAAATAATAACAAATAATTCAATCGCAGATTCTCTCGACGATTGCGGCTTACGATTCCTTCTTGCTATGAAGCACTACGGATATCTGCAACGTTGCTTGCCTCTTGCACAACGAGCGTCTCTTCAGCGTTCAGGCGTAGGCACTTGCAACCTTGTATGGGCGTTCCATTCTGAAACGCACGAGCAGCTGCTAGCATTGATACCCGAATATGCTAAGGGTACACCGAGGTGGAATACATTAAGGGAGCTTGGTATGGTTTTTTTTATTAGAAGTCCTTTCTAGATATAATTTTGTTTAAAATATTAAAGAGTGGTAGACTAACTGAAGATGGTTATTAGCCTAGTCTGCTATCCTGGGGTAGTACCACCAATTTCGAACGTGACACCCGTGAATCTTGTCGCGTTTCGGGAACAGTTTAGCCAAGTAGAACGAGAGCAGTGTGCATCCGGATGGGGAATATTCGTCTCCTCTCGGAGAGGATTCGGCATAGCGGAGGCGACTGCTGCATGTAGAAATTTCTCTGTAGTAGTAATTGTTTTCGTTCATGGACCGCACTCTGGCTTTACATAATGCGGAGTATGTCATATGGCGAGTTACAATTTTTAAAAAAACTCGAAAATATGTGGGTGGGCATAATAATAATGTATTTTTAAAATGTTCAGGTGTCGGTTGGTGGGTACGTGGCCGTGATTTACTACGAACATGTGTGGAGCGCCTCGCACGGGCTTCATATAAGGAAAATTCAAACCCTATGGATGCGGCGCTTTATTATTTGGCTATGAAGAAAAAGGCCTTATTGTGGGGACTTTTTAGATCGAATCGGGATGAGAAGATGACGACGGTATGTTTTATAAGATAAAAGTTAAGATTTACAATTTTTTAAAAACGGGGGGGGCAAGTTGATATGGAGGATGAGAAAAGTATGAATTGTAGGTAAAGTACATGAAGCTTTTCACTTGTAGTACAAGCCTTACATCCACAACGATTGTAATAACAACGGTACAGAGTCTAACCTGTAAAGCTACACGAACTCTTGACTGTAAATAACAAATAAATTTACATTTAACAACTTTTTTAGAATCTCTAGGGGGGGGGGCAGCTACCCCTCCCTGCCCTCCCTTGGCGACGCCCTTGGTAATATTAATTTTTTATTTATTTATTGTAGCTCGGCATGTGACAACACTCCGCCTGATGTAAAGCTAGAGTGCGGTCCATGAATGGAAGCAACTGCTACTACAGAGAAACCTGTGCGGGCAGCGGTCGCCTCCACTATGCCGGCTTTAGGAGACGAGCATGTACCATCTTAGATTGACAGTGCACACTCCTCTCGTTATACCTGGCTACTTTCAAACTATTCCCGAAACGCGACAAAGTCACTTCACGGGTGTTACGTTCGAAAGTGGTGGTACTACCCCAGGACTGCAGACTGGACCAATAAATTTTGTATTATTTTATCACAGTTCTTCGCGAATAACTTCGCTGAAGAGAGATGGCGTAAAGCGGCGTTGAAGAACGCGTTCGCACTTCTTGGTAAACAGCGTTTTGAGCATGCCGCCGCATTCTTCTTACTCGGTGGAGCTTTGAAGGACGCTTTGGAGGTTAGTTTCAAGAATTAACTCATATAATTGAGTTGTTATTTTTAAGTAGCTCTGAATTGTGGTAGGCAGATTGGTGACGGTTGTAAACTCGTGTTGAAACCTCACTAAATTCTGACCGGTACCAATGTACTTTGGTCGCTCAGTACCTATTATACAAGCTAGATTAGTACAAGCGTTTAAAAAAATATCGACGATAAGGATTATTTTCATTATCATGTTAATTCAGGAATGGAGGGGGTGTGAAAATCCTTAAAATACTCCATAGAACAATTTTATTTAGTAGTACGCTTCTATTTTTTTTTTTTTTTCGAGAAAATACAGCGACAGGCAGAAGCAGAAACAAAGAAGCATTAAAACATAAAACACAATAGATCCACCCGCCACCAAATAAAAAAAAACTATGTACAATAGTTGTGCACTTTCATGAACAATAAATAAATACTTAGACAATTGTCACCATATTACTGGGATGCAGTTCGGTCATTCAATTAGACATTGTGCGGCAGCCCCCGAAGCATAGCCAGTGGCGGTGGTTTATAACGGGATATACATCTATATAAACTCTATATGAAATGTAGGTTTTTATCCTAATTAATAGTATAATTATTAAGTAATAATGTTTTTACAGGTACTAATAACACGATTAGGAGATATTCAATTAGCGATGATCGTCTCTCGTTTGTACGAAGCGGAACACGCTTTGCCGGACAGCTTGAGAAATTTACTTCTGAATGAAATTTTGGGGTAAATATTTAATTTTTTTATATAATAATAACTATTGAACTATGATGTAAATTGGATAGATAATAGCGTCGCGAGCATATCATAACCTAGAGTGGGTGGAAATAGAACTCACGTCCTCCGTTTTGTGCACGAATGCTCTGACCACTAAGCTACGTGGCGCTCTGTGTGCGCGTCGACTTTTTTCTGATCAATTTTCATCACAAAGTTTTTTTTTTCGATCGTGAGTTCATGCATCTTACGGCTAGACCACGCCCGTTTTTTTTTCTAATCAATTTTTATTATAATGCTTTTTTTTTAAGTGTCTATACTTAGCTAGTGTTTGTAGACACTGAGCAACCAATGTAACATAGAACATATTACATTCGTCAGAATTTAGTGAAATTTTAATTATATCGTCGTAAGTTCATTCATACCTTCTACAGCTAGACCACGGTCACTGTAAATTATCAATATAGTACAGACTTAGTATAGAGACTAAATGGCCGTATTATTTTCAGTGGTGAAACGGAGGATGGCGAGGTAGATTTAGAACGAGCCCATCCCGATCCGTTCGTTCGTTCGATGGCGTTATGGGAATTGAAGCGTTACGGTGAAGCGTTAGACACATTGCTAAGTCCAGCCGGCAGATTACATGCTGCACGGGATAATGAACCTTTGCCTAGTGTCTTTAACTTCTATGTTTATTTGCGCACACATCCACGACTTAAACGCCATAATATGCCTAGTCAGGTATGTTTTTTTTATTGTAACTCTGCATATGACTGCCTGATGTTAGTCTCTGCAAACAGCAGTCACCTTCGCTATGCCGGCTTGAGGAGACGGATGTCCACCATCCAGGTTTACTCTTATACCTGGCTACTTCCAGTAACTGATCACGTAACACGACTAGATCACTTCAGGAATGTTACTTTTGAAAGTGGTGGTACTACCCCAGGATGGCAGACTGGGCTAATTAATAACCATCGTCAGTCCGTGGTATACGGACTTTTTGATTTTTTTGTGGTAGCAGTATTCTCTGTCCATGGGCCGCACGTGGGTCACATGCCGGACTAAAACATTTATCTATATCTAATTTTTATACAAAGTATATTCATTTATCACACAGGGTGGAGCAGTAGCCCTTCTTCAAGATGCAGACGAAGGTATAACACGATTGGAAAGGCGTTTATACTTCCAAACGGCACACGGACACTTCAAAGCAGGCTGTCCCGCTCTAGCGTTAGAAGTATTGAGTAAATTACCAGCGAAGATACGAGACGAGAAGACACGTGGGCCGCCTGTTTCAGCGCCATCTGTCGAGAGTGAAGTTATACATACTGGACAGTTTGGTTCTCAGCCGACTGCCAAAAGTACGATTCGTTCATTAGTACGTCACTGTGCCGTTTTTTTTTTTCGTTTCTTTCACAAGCTTTTCTCTCATTGGTCTTCTAATAATGACTTCTTTTGTTGCTAATAACATTTGTATGTACTAATCAACAACATCAATTATTACGGGGATAGGCAGAGAACGCTACTTACCACGATCCTGAGACAACTCCCTCGCTTCCCTCGCATCCAGCCCAGCTTTCATAACGATCGGAAAACACCCTTCTGGGTCTGCCTTGTTTAACGCATCCATTCACATCAGATTTATATATTCCTTTCGTCAATCTCCTTTCCATGTGCCCAAACCATCGAAGCATTCCTTTCTTCTGTACTAATCAAGGCTTTCATTATTACCTACGTTACATCTTCATTATATTGTTTTAACTAAATTAAATTATATTAGAGATTTAAAAAAACTATTAATTTATAGTCAAATGGTTGATTGGTGTTTTTAATATACGCATTCGTGGCGTAAAGTGAGATCTCTCCACCAATAGGATCGCTTCATTTGACCTTCAAAATAATATTATCATCATAGCCTTCTGAACATTCGCGCGGTATAGTCAAGGACGTTACGGGTTCGATACTCATCTCAACTAGGGCGACTTGTATGCGTGTTATTATTTATAAACAAATCTAGCCTATTAATATGACAAAAATTAAATTTCCAAAGTTTGGTTCGAAACTGCAGCTAGTAGCTGGTAAATTGTTATAGAAAACTGGTTTTTACAGAGGAGGATAGCGTAGATGCAACGGTGCAGTCAATGGATTGGGGTGCAAGTGCTGCTGTGGATTGGGGCGAACCTGTTACCACGGCTAAGGACGACGGACTTGTCCTCAATTGGGATGACAATCACGATGATGACGATGATAATGAGTAACTATTTATTAATATACATTTATTTTTCAGTAGATATGAAATAAAATAAAATATAATTTAAAAAAATTGCAAGGGTCTTAGAACCCTTGTTACTGGGTACCCTAATTACCCATATGCCATTGATGTCTCGTATTGAAGATTTTGTTGTAAAAGTGTATATAAAAAAGGTGGTGTCAAGATGCACCCGACAGAAGCGAAGCCAAACGAAGCAGACGAGAGAGAGAGAGAGAGAGAGTGCGTGCGTGCGTGCGTGTGCGTGTGTTTGTGCGTGCGTGTGTGCGCGTGTGTGTGTGAGAGAGAGAGAGAGACAGACAATAATAATAATTGTAAACTTAATGATGTTCTTGTACAGGTCCGGCGCATCAACTCCGCCGTTAGAAATGAAAATAAAACCAAGTCAACCCGAAGAAAATCCGCCACCAGAAGAAGGGAGTGACGAACCACCTTCCGTCGATATAATGGCACAACAACTGAAATTTGTCGCATGTCTTAAGATACTTATGGAAGAGCTGAGCACTCTGGCGACTGGCTTTGAAGTTGATGGTGAGTTATTTAAAAGATTATTTGGTACTTGCTTTCCTAGGCACGGCAAGGACGCTCCCGGAGGTGTGCAGGAACGTGAAGAGTCCTTCCTGGTAGATTTTGGGTCATTGCTGCTCAATTGCAGGAAAAAGAGGATACATCCGACATGATGAAGACAAATGTGCACAACTCACGTTGACAGTGCTCACTTCTCTTGTTATACCTGGCTACTTATAAGCTAATTACGAATTATATTTAGCCGAGTTTATTACCACTTTCATGGTGTCAATGTGTCTGGAGATGCCGGTCCATAAAGCCCTCCATCGCGCAAGCAATCGCAGCCAATAAAGGCATTTAATTGAGCGAGCCGCCAGGAGTCACGATCTTCAACAATGAGTAGAACTCGTCAAGTGCAGTCGACATGCTTTGGGATCAGCTTGGAAGTAGAGATAGAGAGAGATTAGATTGAACTATTTTTTTTGTGAATATTATTTTAGGTGGTCATCTTCGTTATCAACTGTACATTTGGTTAGAACGTGAAGTGGAAGCATTGCGTCGTCTTTGTGGTTATGCGGCGGCTCCCGGTGCCCCTGTTGGTGGGGAACTCGTGTGTGGGGATACCGAAACACCTGCGTTACCTGAGAAACCTACGTTACACCAATTGCTGATACGTGAAAAGGCTGACTTCGAAGCCAAAGTTCAGAGAGCTTTTAGAAGGAAAAAATGGCTAAAAGGTTTCTGTAATTTAAATATCTACACCATGGTGTAACGATTTAATATTGAAGTACGATTATTTTTTATTGTAGCTCGGCATATGACAACACTCCAGTTGATGTAAAGCTAGAGTGCGGTTCATGAACGGAAACAACTGATTGCTACAATAGAAAAATTTGCAGGCAGTAGTCACCTCCGCTATGCCGGCTTGAGGAGACTAATGCGCACTATCCAGGTTGATAATGCACACGCCTCTCCTTCCTGATGCCTACAATGCTTATACTTGAAAGTGATTGTACTGAAAGGATGGCAGACTGGGTTGATATATATTTATCCTTTTTCTATTAATTAGCACATCAGGGACAAAAAAGATTTTTTAATTGATTTTGCGAATAAGTAATTAATTCATAGTCTTTATATTTTGACAGCAAACGAGACACTTCTCCGCACATTGCTATCGTACTGTTCGCTGCAAGGAGCTGGAGGCGGTGGTTTGGCATCAGTTCGTATGGAATTAGTGTTGTTACTGCAAGAGTTAGGCCAGGACAAACAACATCATCAGTTGTTATCACCGTTACCGTTCCCGACCACTTTGCCGTTGTTGGCTGCTGCGGTGGCTGCGAATTGCTCGGTTGTTGCCGATCCTGTACATTATTTGCAGGTAATTATTGCAGTAATTTTTAGCTAGAGCGGCAACAACTACTATGTCAAAGAAATGGCGGTGTTTTTGTTTTTTTTGTTTTTTTTTTGTAGCTCGGCATGTGACAACACTCAGCCTGATGTAAAGCTAGAGTGCGGCCCATGAATGGAAACAACTGCTACTACAGAGAAATCTCTAGAGGCAACAGTCACCTCCACTATGCCGGCCAGAGGAGACGAGCATGCACCATCTAGATTGACAGTGCACACTCCTCTCGCTATACCTGCGACAAGGTCACTTCACTGGTGTTACATTCGAAACTACCCCAGGACGGCAGACTGGGCTAATAATATAATCATCATCAGTCTGCCTACTATTTGATATAGTATTTAAATTAATTTAAAAAAATATAATTAATAAATAATTGTAATTATTCATTTAATTTTGCAGTCTGTGGCGCACGATATGTTAGGCGCAGTTGGTGAGATGAGTGTCCCAGGGTTTGCGTGTACTCGTCTCCTTCATACGCTAAGAGATCTCGCCATAGCTCTCTCTGCATGCATATATCAGAGTTTGTGCGATTCTGACACATTCTCAGTGCATTCTCATCATCATGACAAGTTAGTATATACTAAACTAAAAGGCATCCAATGATATTTTCTTTTTAATTGTATCACGGCATGTGACAACACTCCGCCTAATGTAAATGTCCAAAAAGGTCCATGAATTGAAACAACTGCTACTACAGAGAAACCTGTGCGGGTAGCAATCGCCTCCACTATGCCGGCTTGAGGAGACCAGCATGTACCATCTAAATTGACAGTGCACATTCCACTCGCCGTACCTGGCTACCCCAGGACAAAGTTCCATTGTTACCGCTCAGAATTTAGCGAGGTTCGAACATGGGTCTCATCAATCGTGAGTTCACGCGTCTTACCGCTAGACTACGGCCGCTTGAAATTGTTGTTGAAGTTGAAGATGATGAAAGCTTTTATCATAAGCATTGATAACACTATACTCGTATATGACAGCACTCTACCAAATGTTAAGCTTGAGTGCGGTCCATGAACGGAAACGACTGCTACCACAGATAAATTTCTTCCTACAACAGTCGCCTCCGCTGTGCCGGCTTAAGGATGTGCACCATAAGTTTGACAGCGCATACTTCTTTCGGTATACCTGGCTTACTTCCAAACTTATCCTGAAACGCGACATAGTCCTTTCACGGGTGTTACATTTGAAAGTAATGGTATTACTCCCGGACGGCAGACTGGGCTGATAACCAAATATGAAAGCAAATACAGTTGGCAACATAAATATAATATATTTTAAGGAATCAGAAGCGATTTGTAGTTTTTAAAATAATCAACAACCAATTAGGTTAGATTCACTTTTAATTTTAATAATAGACAACAAGGAATTCAAATTAACAAGAATGTACACGTGGTAAAATAAACGATATCACCATCGCCACGATGTTTTCAGTCCTAGAGCCACGACGCAAAAAAGAGAGAGCTTTGTCTATACGCCCTCTTATATTGCGTTTCTGGGTTGCCATTTTTTTCTTTCTTCCAATTAGGCAGTGGCTTCTAACATTATTATTTAAATTATGTTTGATAAATAGTTGCAATGACTGCAACGCGTGGGCGTGCATGTGCGTTCTTTTTGTAACAGAATTGAATATTTTCAGTGTTGTCAGTACGCCGGCATCAAATCAGTTACTCGCCCGCTCTCGGAGACAATCTTCTGACGAATTAACAGTCACGACACCTCCTAATAAATGGCCAGGTAAAATTAACTATTATTAGCAGCCTAGCAACTAGCAACACACTTTTGTTACACAAGGAAAGACCATACTTGCTCTACGATTGTAAGGGTCTGAACCTATGACAATACTCCACCTGATGTTAAGCCAGAGTGCAGTCCATTAACCGAAGCTACTACATATAAATCTCTACAGGCAGCAGTCGCCTCCACTATGCCGACTTGATGAGAACCTAATAGATGCCTATAAAATAACATACATTTCCTTATAATTACTTTTTGTTTTATTTCTTAGAGTTAAGGGTGGAATTAAATATTGTATACCATTTATAGGAGTGTCAGCCCTCCGAGGACTGGCATTAAGAGCTGCAGAAGAAGAAGACTCTCCTCGTCTCCCTGTGTTGCTGGCGGAGGCATATTGTGCGGTGTATTTAGCGCTATTAGGGTGGGCTTTGGCGGCGCGAGATGCCCATGTGTTGTATCGGCTGGCAGCACATACGCCTGATACTAAAGTGCATGCGAAACTGTTCGGTGGTGGGGTCAGGAAGCTATTGACAACTGCGCCTGCGCCGCCACAAGTGAGTAGACATTTTACACATTTTTTTTTAAATATAAATCCTCCATTCGTGGGTGATAACTAAGCAAATATGCTGAAACACGAAACTTCCTCCGGACATACAAGTCAGAACGTGTCCTCCGCGTGACTTGTTTTCAGAGATTCTGTGAAGGCGTAACGACGCTTTTGTTTCATTGTCAGTTAGTGCTTGTGCTCATGACCACGTATTCATTTTGTTCCAAGTTAGTTTCCGTAACCGTTCAAATTAGAGTCCGTATTCATGACTGTTCCGACATATAGATATAATACATGTAATTTTCTTCTTCACAGCCAAAGTTAGTAGAACGCACAGAGGGTATGTCAGTGTGGTCGTCATTGAGAGAAAAACGTGCTTTACTCAATATGAGATTATTAGGCTTGGCACCGACTGCGCAACACTCTAACATACAGGAAGGGAGACCCACCTATAGGGAGCATTTTGTACCCCCACACGGAAGCATACTGACTTATCTTCTTAATAAGGTAATCTTATTTATTAACCCTAAACATCTGGCGAAGGGGATCTTCCCTTTCAATGCAGTGACCTACTCGTGTAGAAGTAGCTAGGTAGTCCCTGTCAACCTAGACGGTTTAGACTCGTCTCATGACTGTGAAGGCTAATTCTGCGTACAGATAACATATGTTGGACTACAATGAAAATTTAGAATCCAACTTATAATATGTTTATTTCAGAGCGGACGTGGTCTAGCGGTAAGACGCGTGAATCGATGAAACGCGTGTTCGAACATCGCTAATTCTGACCGGTACCAATGTAACTTTATTATATGTACTCTGGTCGCTCAGACAGCCTATTAAAGAGTGCTAGTCTGACTAATGATGGTTATTAGCCCATTAACCCGTCCTGGGGCAGTACCACCACTTTCGAATGTAACACCCGTAAAGTGACCTTGTCGCGTTTCGGGATCAGTTTGAAAGTAGTAGCGGGAGGAGAGTGGACTGCCAACCTAGACGGTGCATACTCGTCTCTTCAGGCCGGCATAACGGAGGCGACTGCTGCCCGTGGGGATTTCACTGTAGTAGCAGTTGTTTCCGTTCATGGACCGCCTTCTAGCCTTACATTAAGTAGAGTGTTGTCACATGCCGAGCTACAATAAAAAATAATAATCTTGTTTTAGCCAAGCCGTGATCAAGACCCGGATAACGATTACGATTCGGCTGAGTCAGGCCCGGATGATCCTGATGATAGTGGCAGTGATCCCGATGACGATGATATTTTTGATACCAACGCAACTAACAAGTATGACTTTTATTTTCGTGTCACTGTAATTATATCAAGGGTAAAATGTCTTAGTCTTAAGGTTAAACCACACTATAGAGGCGTAGTACTGTCGCGTCGTATGGTGTTTCCAGAGACAGTACATGGCATCAGATACCTATTAGACATGTCGCATTAGTGGTGTAGCGTGGCACGTTAAAATATAATCTGAGAATACTCCGAGAGTCAACATGGATACTTGTGGGTACAAAGTTATCTTTAAATATTTTCAGGATAAGTGAAAAACGTCGTCGTCGTGAAAACATGGAGCATTCAGACCCTGAATCTTATTCTTGGTATGTGATACGCGTTGCTGTGCTGAAACTAGCTCAACATAAATTGCAAGATTTCCTGCAACTGTGCGGTATTGAAATGTCAGGTATACACCGCTTTTTATAAGTAATTAAAAATACTGCTATTATAATTATTAATATAACAGTTCCACCTGCGTTAGCGTTAATGTAATGCGATAGTTAACGCGTTAAAAAATACGGCATTAAAACTACTGCTTTCTGAAGTATTTTGGTGTCATTTAATATAGATAACAATTAGGCTAGCATTTGTATTTATAAACACTATTTTTAGGCGCTCTTTTGAGGGTAGGTTAAAGGTAATGAAAAGGAGTAATATATATAAATACAAAAAATGAATGTATGTGTGTGTAAACGACGTTAACAAATGATGTGGAAAGATAGGACAGATGAAACTTGTTTTGGTTAACCAATAAAATGAGAAGAAATGCTTTAAACACTAATTATTATCATTATTGTAGAATTGGCAACGACAAGTCCTATGGTACATGGTGCTCTGAGACGAGTGGATCAATGGCAACAACAATTGAACGAAATACTCGAATCGAAACCGTCGCCTCCCGATTACATTCCAGGATGTTTTCCAGAACAACAGATCGTTGGACCTCCTATTAATAAATACAGGTTATTTATAATTATTTTGTGCAGGTAACCATACAGCTTGACTTTATGAAACAGTCTACCGTCCTGTGGTAGTCCACCACTTTCAAGTGCTCACACTGGTGAAGTGATACCACCAATCTCAAAGAACCAATAGGTTTTCTGAGAGGCCGCGTTTTTGGATTAGATTGGAAGTAGGGTTGGTTGAGTTTGCGTATAATCCTACTAATTTAAGTAGATAGCCATATTTGATGATAATTACAAACGAGCCCGCACAATTTATTGTGTCATGTAATTATTAGCATTATATTTTGTTCCAGGTGCCTTTTAGAGAAACATAACACTCCGTTCAACTCGGATCTGTTTAGTGCTGCGCCAGCAAGAAGGCTATGGACTTATTTAGTTCATCAAGAAATTGTTCAGGTATACATTTTTACCATTATCCCGTTTTGATAGGATCTATAATTGCATCTATGAAGGTGCCTAATAAAAGGCTCCGAATCGAATCACATTTGTTTAGTTTATTGTAAAGCATAAAACTTGACGAGCTAATGCCGATGCGATTCGATTCGCCTCAGTTTTGCTCCCTAATTGACGTGGTTCCATAGTTTTTGCGATTCGATTCAATTTGGCAAGTCTAGTGGACTCCAGTCATACTGTTAAAATCAACTCCTGAGGCACTGGAATTTTAAAATCAAACTTTTAATAATTTTATATAAAATAGGAAGTGTTTATCCGTGCGGTGTTTTCTCGTCGCAAACCGGCTGCTTCCGGTATACCTGGAGGTGCGAGCGAGTTAGATGGCGAGGGTAACGCGAGTTGTCTCCCTAATTCAACGCGTTCCAGTCAAGATCTGCAGAATCCTGTACGCATCATACATAAGGAACAGGATTCTATTGCTGCCTTTTGTCTTAATCGGGTTAGTTTACAACTGGTTTTTTTATGAATTCAAAACTATATACAGGGTGTAAAAAGAAAAAAAAAGCAATGTGTTACAATACCATTATTAAAACGCTAATACTTTTTTTTTAATTAGTAGCTTTTTAAAGATTTTAGGTCCAATAGCACCAACTACTTTGACTGTTACATTTTACGATGACTAACGGTTACGTTTACATTTACTCCACAAGCGTTGCACCATCGTGTGTATTCATATCGTTATCGAATGTAATTAGGAGTATATTCTCGAAAAATTAATGGAAAAACATATTTGGCCTCCTTTCATACACTTGACGTTAGTGACATTGATTTTTGCATGTTGGTGCGGGGTCTCTTTTTTTTTCTTTTTTGTTCTATATCGCATTATAATAATTTGCCAGTGTCAAAGTAAATAGTTTTGCATCACGAGCCATTCATTCCTCACACCAAACAGTCAGGTCAAGTCTTAGTCATGTCAAAAATTATTCCAGTAAAGTGGTAGAATCTTTACTGGAACTTCCTAGGTAGTTTTGGAGGGAAAATCGAAACACAGATTCTCTTCTTTTGAATTGTTTACCCACACTCACGCACGTTCACGAACACTTAATGGTTAATAATCCACCATTATTACACATTAACACTCGAAGAATCACAAGTTTAGAAAAATAATTCAAAACAGATAACCTGACGTCTCAAGATGGCCGCCAAAAACCTCTGGTGCAGGGTCTAAGATTGACAGCTGATGTGACTGCGTACCTACCCTCACTAACATTGATTAGCGGAAATTAGTTGCAAAGTAGTGTATATTTTGTTTATTTTTTATTCCAGGGCGGTGGTGGTCTCTTAGCTGTAGCGACAGCTCGCGAGGTACAAGAAATGGATGTATCACTACTGCTGCGGGGAGGAGCCACGTGGGCCGAAGACGAGTGTGAAGTGGATCTACTGGCTTTGGCTTCCGATCCTGCCGCTTTACCTGATACTGGATTCTTGCTTATACATCATCAGGACAGGTATTTTTCTTGTATGCAGGTAGTAGTCGCTTCCGCTATACCGGCTTGATGAGACACTTATTTCGTTACTCGACCTACTTTCGAGATCCCTAAACGCGATTTGGTTTCACTTCATGCGTAGTTACACTAGAAAGTAGTGATGCCACCTTCGGGGCGGCAACCACCATCAGTGGCTACCACTCCTTAATATTGCACATATTTATGGCTTTAGTCTTTAATAAACGTAGGGTATACTAGTTTTATGGGTTACAGACTCAAGAATAATGTCCACCTAAATCCTACTCTTTAAGTTTGATACTTATTATCTAAGCAATAAAGTTCTAAGTTCTTTGTGATTAATATAAGACGTTTGTTAACACATTTCACGTTTCAGACCAAATGGCAGTTCTGTTCCCGGCACCGGTAACAGTTCACCGTTGAACCAAACCCCACCGGTTCCCGTAGGCATGGCGAGTCAAACAGGGCGCGGCGCTAGTGTTGTAAGTATGATATCTATTTCTTTATTATAACTAATGTATTAACAAGATTATTAATATGAAAACAATAACGGGTCAGATTAAATCGATCTGAAATCTGAAGTAACGTTAAAAATATATCGATAATTAGAATCTTCTTCTATATTTTTCTTATTACTGTTAATTGTCGTCTTAATGGCTGAGAAACGTTATCTTATATGGGATGTTGAGATTTAAATTAAAATACCGGTAAAAATAAGTGAAATAACGTTACTTTTCATTGTTTCGTTATCAGTATCTGGATCGAATTGTACAAAATTGGTTGTAATCTAATTTGCACCTTTACAATGATTTATATCCAATTAATGAATATATAATATTTTTCAAGAATATTTTACTAATTTTATTTATATAAATATTAATTATACAATTTAATGGTATTCATATTACAGCGATTTTTATTTTTATATTTTAATATAATTATTGGGGGGTTTAAAAAAAAGCATGGATTTTGTTGTGTCAATTAAAAATAATTCTTATTATATTGCATTAAGGATGTTTTTTGATGTTGTAATTTCTCAGAAGGAGCAACGGGCAATACATTTAAAAACGAGTGGACACGAATATAACATAACAGTACGTTGGAATTATAACTAACGCAAAAATAGAACTGACTTTTGAGTGAATAAATATTTTTTTTAAAATCATTTTACAACTTTCCAAAGTGGTCCATTCGTAATTCTGCATGACAGACTACGCAACTGTCAACAGACTCAACTGAGATCTTGTCATGCAAGTCCGCAAACTCATTCATCGTCCTGCAGCGCCATGTAGGTTTGTGAATCATTACGAAAGGAGTGTGCACTGTCAAATTGTGTTCCTCACATTCGTCTCGTCATAGAGTCAGTCGCACTCCAGCTCAAGATCAGACAGCGAGCCAATCCTTGCGATACTTTGGCGTAATGTTAATTAAAGAATGGTATTAGCCCGGCCTACCGTTCTAGGGTTATATCACCACTTTCGAGTCTATCACTCGCGTTTCGGGATGAGTTTGGATCAACCTGGATGGTGTACATAGCAAATTCGAGCCGGCATAGCGGAGGCGACTACTGCCTGCGAAAAAATTTGCTGTGGTAGCAGTTGTTCCCGTTACTTACGACGAGTTTTATTTCTATTACTATTTATTATACGTAATAATGTTTAAAATATGTCCGCGCGCTAAATTGAAACTTATTGTAAAAATAAATATACAATACAATACAATTGTCATGCCTTTTTTACTCAGGGATAGGCAGAGACAAGGGAAAAAAAGTATATAGTATTTATTCACTCAGTTGTCGTTAGTGAAGCCACTAAAATAAAGTTGTGGTGTGGTTCGTGTTCGCAGTAAAGCCTTAGCTTGTTCAGATATATATTTATGTATGTCTATAACATCTCAACGAAGCACTAACGACATAACAATCAGCACTTCACTAATTTTCGTATACCATACATTTTGTTCGTTAACACCTTATATTACTATAAACGTAATGGTTAGTACGTTTTCGCACTCGAATGGGATTGTTTTTAAACTAATTTATTATAAAAAAACACACTGTAGACTGTAGAATTGTGGCAATAAGTTTTTAGGGCAATTTTGAAAAAAAAATGTGCCAATTTAGAAATTAGATGATATTTTCTTACAACTTGTGTTACGCAACTATTGCCTTATCTCGTTCTGTTCTGCAGATAACGAGTTCCGGGTGGAATTAAGCCTATTTTTGGAATATTTGACATTCTATCTATAGCCTATATGACCCCTTCTATACGTATCAGAAAAGATTATCTTGCTAACCCCCCCGGCTAGTCCTAATAAATGATATCAGTGAGTGAGTGGTAATCGAGCTTTATATAATATTTTAATGCATATTTATTTGGATAAATATAATAGATTCAATAATTAATATAGGTTTAAAAACAATCTTGAATTATTTTACGATTAATAACTTAAATAGTGAAGTGTTAATGAATGCTACGTCGTTCGTCAATATGGTGTTGTGAGTTGTCTGTGATGGCAGGTGAAGGGCCTACAGTTTCCGGGTTGCCACGACGCCAAATACTGTCGTCTGGTGATCCACCGCTCCAAGCTTCTCATGAAACCGGTCAGTCGCTAGCTGTACCCACCCCTATTTCGATGTCTGTAGCACTTTTCTTTTTTTTTTATGCGGTTCGTAATGGTGCTCATAAACTTTATATTTTTATAAACATTTTTATTTTATTTGAGGCATTTTTTTTAAACCCAGTACGTGCAGCACCATTAGAGGAAAAAATGCGTCCCCATTTAAGTTCTAAATAGACTTAAAAATGAGAAAACCTTTATTTCTGCACTTTTAAAAATGTTTATCTTTTGGATGATCGTCATCTCTACTTCCCTTTACTTAATAAAGTCACTCCCTCTATTCATGGATGCATTTTTTTCAACTGCATTATCGAGTTTCAGTTTGAAACGATTTTTTAAATATATACTTTTGGGAATGACTTTTATTTTATTTTCGGCTTGTTTTCGATGTTTTTTTTTTAAATTATGTTTCTTTACAATTAATTGTTCTTATTCTCTATTTAGATTCTTATGCAATGTCCTGGTTTAGTTCTTCAATTAGCTTTAATTTTTTTTTGTTGACATTTATGTCTGTCACCCTAAGCAAGATTTTTATCTAAATTAAACATTTAAAAAGCTATGTTTATGTTGTTTTCTTTTTTGCCCGCACACTAGCTGTTTGTCTATGGCACAAAAATGTCCTGTCGTCTTTTTACTATGGTTTTTGGGTGATTTTTTATATGTTTAGTTTTATTATCTATGTATGTTTATTTTTAAATACAATTTATTATTTTATTTATTATATATGCACTTTATTTATTATTTATTGTTAGAAATTAGTGATATTATTGTTTTTTTAACATAGAATTTAGTTTAATAAAATGATGTTCACTGAAATAGAATTGCATGATTTAACCAATTGTGGGTTTGCGGATTGTTTTAATGAAATTTTGCTGTATAGGTGCTGAAACATAAAATAGACAACATTAAGAGAATGGCGGCCCATCCTACGCTACCTTTATGTAAGTTTATTTCGACGAATTCTTTATATTATTATAATAAATTATTTTGTTTGAAGTAAAGCTAGAGTAAAGTCCTGTTACCAAAAGAAATCTACAGACAACAGTCGCCTCCGCTATGCCGGCTTGATGAGGCGAATGTGCCCCGTCAAGTAGACAGTGCAGACTCGTCCCGTTATACCCGGCTACTTTAAAACTGATCCCGAAACGCGATAAGGTCACTTCACGGGTGTTACACTTAAAAGTGATGGTAATATACCAGGGCGGCAGACTGGGCTAATTACCACCATCAGTCTGCCTACCACTCTTTAATAAATGTTTAACAATACTTACTTAATAATTTTAAAAAAATATTATAGATCTAACTGGAGGTGCAGACGGCTCAGTTCAATTATGGGAGTGGGGTCATCCTTCGTGCGTTTGGTCACCTCGTGCGCCCGGCGCTTTTGCCAAAGTGACACGGGTTCGATTCTCGGACTATGGCAATAAGTTTGCGGCCGCCGACGCTGACGGCAATGTCGCATTGTGGCAATTACACCCATCCACGGCACAATCAAATGAGCCACAATCGCAAACTACTACTAGGCCGTTCTTTGTGAGTATTTTTTAAAAGGAAATCTTTACCTTAAACAAATATGAAGACGGGAAAGACAGATCTGACTAGAGGGCTCTTACAAACAACAAACTGCTTGACAAGTCAATCGATAGCTTCCTTGTAGACTACGTCGGGTACCACTAGATGGCGCTTGCAGACACAAATAAACTCCGATACGACGAATATAATGAGTTTCGGCCACCTGAAGTGAAAGTAATTTTTTTAATGTTGCTTTCTTAGTTATTTATTTTTAAAACATTTCTTTGTATTGTTGCAGACACATCTATGTCACAGTAAAGGAATCAGCGACTTCGTTTTCCTCGGCTCTTGCAGTTTAATTGCTACAGGTATATTTGATATACGACTTTTTGTCAAAATTAATTCACCGCATCTTCCTTTATACATATAGATATAGTCGTTGATTTACACAGCGCGTTAAAAACGCGTTGATTTTTTTAAATTCTTGAATTCTGGGAAGGCAAAGGTATCAAAACCCATACAGCTATGCCGTCTTACAATTGTTAGAGTGTTAGCTGTGTTATTTACGTATAAAAATATATATATTTTAATTTTCAGCTGGTCACAGTTCTGAGAGCAAAAACGTCGCTATTTGGGATACTTTGATGCCAACAAAGAGGGCTTTAGTTATTTGTAAGCAAATTTATGTATTTAAACTAGTAAATAATGCTGAACAGTATTTTTTCATCGTAGCTCGGCATATGACAACATCCCGCATGTAATGTTAATATAATTACAGCATGGACATGTCACGAAGGCGGTGCGTCGTGCGTGGCGTGGGCGGGCGGCGCGGGTGCGTTAGTGTCGTGCGGGCGAAGAGGGGACGTGGTGCTGTGGGACCTACGCACGCGCACACCGAGACACAAGCTGCACGCGCATCACGCACCCATCAAGTGTGTGGCACTCTCACCACACGAGGATAAATATGCTGTCGGGGCTGCCGATGGCGATATCAAGGTATGATTTAATGGTTATCAGGCCCATTTTGCCGACCTGGGGTAGTCTCACCACTTTGGAACTAGCCGGGTATAGCAAGAAGAGTGTACTCTATCGACTTGGATGGTGCATACTTGTTCCTCTAGTCGGCATATCGGAGGTAATGCCTGCAAAAATTCTCGATAGCATTCGTTTTCCTTCATGAACCGCACTTTAGCTTAACATCAGGCGGAGTGCGGTCAGATGACGAGCTAAAATATAAATGCACCAAGCAACAGAAATGCAGTTGGGTTTATTTCCAGGTATTCTCACTGAGTACTCATCAGTTACTGTATACATTCGCCGGTGAACACGCGAAGAGCTCCTTCTTCAAGAACCTCGGGCAAGGTGTCACACAATTGCATATTGGTAAGCAGATTTTAAAGACTAAATTATATTTTATTTATTATTTAAAAAAAAAAAGACGGACTGATCATGGTTCTTAGCCCACTTTGCCGTTCTGGAGTAGTACCACCACTTTGTAAGTGGTCACACCCGTGAAGTGACCTTGTCACGTTTCGGGAACAGTTTGGAAGTAGCCAAGTATAACGAGAGTCAAGCCGTTACAGCGGAGGCGACTGCCGTCTATAAAGGCTTATCTGTAGTAGCAGTCGTTTCCGTTCATGGGCCGCACTCTAGCTTTACATCAGGCGGAGTGTTGTCATATGCAGAGCTACAATAAAAAAAGCTAGGTTTAAGGGGAGGAGTGTGCACCGTCAACCTGGTAGTAAGCAGTTGTTTTCTGTTCATAGACCGCACCCTTGTCATGTGCTTGAGTTACAAGACTGTTTTTATTTCTTAGAAGGTGATTTGTAAGTAGAGTCTGCATAAAAATGTATATTTTTTCGTAGATAACGCCGGACGTCTGTTCTCTTGCGGTGCTGACGGTACAATGAAAGTGCGCAAGTTGCCCGAGAGAGATATACCTCCACAACATCCAACGCAATATTAACATATTTAGTAAGTACTTCAGGGGTAGTCAACATTTTCCTAGACAGTCGGCGGAATTAGTTGAATCTGAGTAAGAAAAAGTCAACAACTATAATGTTTAGACATTCTGCCTTTTTGCCAGAACCAAAAAAGAAATTGCATGGTTTTTATTTCTGATATTTTGTTTTATTTGTTTATTTGGAAACTTTAAGATGTGCGTACAATTTTAATACAATGTTTTTGTACTTTTCGACAAACGACACAAATGAGGTTCTTTTTTGAGCTGGCAACATCTTTGTTTACATTTTTAACCTCGAATTTAATTTCAGAGTATTTAATTTTTTTATTTTTTGTTACAGAATCGTGAGCAAATAATGTATTAATGAAGTTAGACTAGTCACTGATATATAGGAGATGTTAATGAAAAAAAAAAGGATCTTTAGTTTATATTTAGCATGGAAAAAATATTGCTATTATTATTATCTATATTAATCTTTAGTGAAATTATTTATTCGCACTCGCTGTTAGAATGTCTAACGGGTCGCGTGGCCTATGTGAATTATGTATACAAATGTAGTGAAAATTGTTTTTACTGTGTATATTTTTTTTTATTGAATTTGAGGTTATTTGGTGAAGTTGTTTTGTTATTATTTTTTTATATATTCATATATTACATATAAAGAGAAGATTTGGTTATTCGCCCAGTCTGCCGTCCTAGAGTAGTACCACCACATTCGAATGTAACACCCGTGAAGTGATTTCGGGATCAGTTTGAAAGTAGCCAGGTATAGCGAGAGGAGTGTGCACTGACAATCTGGACGGTGCACATTCGTCTCCTCAAGCCGGCATAGCGGAGGCAACTGCTGCGTATAGAGATTTATCTGTAGTAGCAGATGTTTCCGTTGATATATCGTACTCTAACTTAACGTCAGGCGGGGTGTTGTCATGTGTTTATTATATTGACTACAAAACGCGCTGTTTTGCAGTAACAGTGACGTGATAGATATCGACTGTAACCCCCTGGGATGCCTAATGACTGATTCGTCACATGCCCGTAAGACACATTGTGACTGGATCAGTCCAGGAAGTATTTAGATCACGTTTTACTTAACTTTAGCTTCTAACTCTACATTTTAATTAACAAAACCTGTATCAGTTACAAAATCTAGTCTACAACGTTCAGTAGTTAACTGACTTTTGTAATATTTGAAACTTTATCATGGCATAAAAAAAAAGGTGTTCGACGGGTACAAGTCTGCAAGCCTTTCCGGCATCCCAGCGGTTTATTTGATTACTAATTGATCGATTTGACGTAAATATCACCGAATAACCTAATTTTATTTGTATTATTGAGTTGTGTGTTGAAAATGGAGTGCAATAATATTATAGACCTCCGTAACTTATGATGTTGATAGACCTGCCATCTTACTCCGGTTGCAGACAAATAGCTAAGCTAAATTAGTTTTTTTTTTATTGTAAGGTTTAATACTTTCCTTTGGTTTGCCGTATGTTATTACTTTTCAGAATTTGATCCGTATTAGCGACACTATCAGGTGGTGCAATAATACAATCAATGGGCTCGATTTCTGGCTAGGAAAATGGCCTTGAGACTCCTTTGAGTATTTTTCGCTACCTCTTCTAGTTTTGAATTTGGCTATAAAATCCCACTTGAAAAATTCATGCAGGATATAAAATATACTTTTGCTTAGTTTGGGGGGAATAGGGGGAGGGATACATTTTCATATTTGTTTACAGACCGCAAACTATGTAAGCTTAGCTCTTTGTCTGCATCCAACATTACGCTAATTTTTGTAGACAGTTCTCAAGTGATTGTCAAGCTCATCTGACGCTGTTAAATTAATTCCTTTATAAATTATTATTATTCTTGAGGTTTTATCAATAAATATTAATTGGGGACTTAATTGATCTCCGGGACAAAAGGATATTTCAATTTAGAATTGTAGACGATTGATTTCCCAACACATGCTGCAAACGAGATGAATCTAGATGGTGCATATTCGTCTCCTCAAGCCGGCATAGTGGAGGCGACAATTACCTGCAGATATTACTCAGGCGGAGTGTTGTCATTAGTAGTAGTTGTCATAGCTAATTATGCTATTAAATTCTGTTGAAAATCTACCAGTAACTAAAAAAACAAAATTGATAATATTTCACAGATAAGTGATTTTCTACTTTATTTTTAATTTGATTATAAACAAAGCTTCTGAGAAGCCCTTGTTGACATCTTGCTGTCTCTTTCTGATATACTGGCAGTTGTCTCTTTTGCTCTCGATAGTTCTGTTTTATTATTATATGTATTTTATTTAGTCGAAATATTTAATTATCCTTGGAAGCTAAATAAAGTTTATTCTACAGTAAAAGATGAGACAGGTCACTTGAGAGATGTTTACGAAAAACCATTAGTATTGGCGTTTGTAGTTAAGAAGCTACGCGCTAAATTAGTTAGGTGTATAAATAAATATATTTAATCATGTTGTTATTGCAAATTATATAGTCAATATTATATATTGCTATGTCCTTTTTTAATTTATTTACTTTTAATTTATTAACTGTAATAGTATGAGATAGTTTATTCTGAATTCTAGTTGTGTGAAAGAGATAAAAGACCTTTCAGTCTATATGATTTATTTTTTAAATTAATATATAAATAGGTTCCTTTTTTAATTAATAAAGGAGAATGCCCATTTGCCGAAGAGAAATGGGCCCATAATTTTTTTCTCGAGTTCGTCGATTATTTTTAGTTCATTTTGTAGATTCTTTATCTAGATTAGGATATCACCAATCAGTTTTTATTTTGTTTCGTTATCGATGTTCCTGATGCAAAATTTGAGGTTATCCTTATATTTATTATTATTATTATTTATTATTAACGTGTACAAAGTTTATCGAGACGCAGCATGCTGTTTCTGCATACTTCACTAGGATAACCCGTGCTGAAGTTATGCAGGATTCCTGTCCTATTTATTAATTTTCTAGTAGCATTATGTCAGAAAAAAAAAAGAAACACTACTTTTATCATACAATACAATATTGATCGGTAAACGATGTGTTTGAAATATTGAAATAAATAATGAAAAAATAAGATATTATTTTAGAATATTGTTTTATTAACAAACTATTAGATATTAAGTGGGTCTAAAAATGGGCGTTGTTCTTTTGTTTTTCTTTTTTTTTTTTGAGCTACATATAATTATAGAAAATAATTTTAACTAAGTAAATTAAAAAAGGATATTTGAAGCTTCATCAATTGATAAATGTTAAAAATATAATGTTTGTTATTGTGGATGTGTATGTTGTCATTTTAAGATATTGCACAATCGTGTAGCTAATATTGTCGACAGGGTTTAATGGCTCATAAGACTCGAGGGGATCTAGTATGAGCTACAAAGAGACTCCTCGATAACACTTTTAACATTGCGTATGCGAGAAGCGCCGTACTAACAAGTGTACAGTTTTATCAAGTTCTGTGAAGGGGAAGGTCACCGTAGTTTCAGTGTAGCTAACTTCAATATGCACAAAAATCGGGAAAGTTCGGCAAATAGTGTAATCAGTAAAAACACACGCGACCAACCGAATCGGCAATCGAATGACATTTCAACATAACAACCATAGTTCCTTTGTCGCCACTGTTATCCGTGGGCTAAAGAGCCAATCGACAGATGTCACTTGATCGAATCGCTTCTGTTGCCTCATATAGAGTGAATTTTAATGTTTCCACAATTACTCACAGGCGCAGCATAAAATTACGCAAAATAACACCAATTTTACACAATAATAACCACTAAACTAATTAAGGAAAGGGATAAAAAACACCTCAACCTTCCCGGGCAAAAGCGCGACAAACACTCCCAGTGTTATCTGTGTAACTTGTGGGTATGTATAGGATTTGACGCTTGACGTCCCAACAATTTGAACGTCGAACTCATGCTCCATGAAAAAAAAATCTCGACTTGGGGGGGAGTGGGATTCTTTAATTTTAATTTTTGGTGTATTCAAACGATGAATTGTCAAATTAGTTTACGTGAGCTGTGAGGTTCCCACACGGACCCATATTATCATAATTTAATAATAAAAATAGAGTAGTTTTAACCGTAGTCTGATTAGCAGAAAAGTCAAAACGAAAACCTAATTCATTAAAAAAAAAACTTTAAACAATGTTGTCACATTTTGCTTTGACTTTTTTTCGTTAAAATAAATGTGTAGTCTTTCTATGATCCAATGAAGTCTTATGATCCTAAAGGCCCTTTATCTACACTAGTGTGGTAATATATGTCTTATTAAACCTTCCATTAAATTATTTATTTTGGGGCTTAAATATTGTGATAAAATCGTTAATTTATTAAAGCGAGAGAAGTATGCTCTGTCTACCTGGACGTTACACATTCATCCCCTCAAGTTTGCATAGCGGAGGCTACCTATTGTAGCCATGTGGTTGCAGACGTCTCTGCTCACTGCCGCCACCCAATATCTCTCAGGAAGGAAGTGTCCTTGCCGAAAGTAATGCTAACCATAGAAACTTCCGCTATGCCGGCTTGAGTTACTATAACAACCCAAACTATCGACGCCCGACGGACAACATTAAGAAAATGTTAATAATTATCGAATATTTAGGCCCCAATTTTATAGCTTTGAAGCAATAACTTGACTGGAGAAAATATTTAATAGCAATATCCGCTATTACATTGAACAGTATTATTTTATGCCGAGGTTATTCTCAGAGTTGAGTGTTAATTTGAATAAATCACGTGCTTTGTGAAAAATTATCATTATTCGGCATTTATTGTATTCTAAATCTTGCACTACGATTAGGTTTATTCCTTAATAGCACCTTCTTGTGCCGGCATAGTGAGGGCGACTACTCACCATCAGGCCGATTTTTTTATATGATATCAGAACAGTTTAGAGTACTACACGAGCCAATTAATAATAGAACTGTAAAGACGCCATTTTGTCTCGCAATTCGCGCGTACTTCATTAGTGATAAGTACAAATAAACATATTGCCTAAAAAACTAGATAAATATAGTAAAAACCTTTCATATGTTATCATGATGAAATGAAGGCGTTAACTAAATTTTTATTTATTTACATTTTATTTGCTAAATACAAAAAAGCTATCGGATTTATTTCAAGTTTTTTGCTGGTTGTATTTTTTTTTAAGTTATTCGACATTTTGTTCAGCAGACTGATGATGGTTGTTTGCCCAGTCTGCCGTCCTGGGGTAGTACCACCACTTTCGAATGTAACACCTTATCGCGTTTCGGGAGCAGTTTGAAAGTAGGGAGTGTGCCAGTGCACCCTAGATTGCGCATACTCGTCTCCTCAAGCCGGCATAGCGGTGGCGACTGCTGTCCGTAAATGTTTAGAGAAATAGTAGCAGTCGTTTCCACTCATGGACCGCACTCTAGCTTTAGAGTGTTGTCATATGCGGAGCTGCAAGTCCAGTCCTATTCTTAGTTTGCTCGCATAGTAAGCTTATAATCTTCAGAAGCCTCAGTATGAGTTTACATTGACGTTTTTACGGTGTAAAGTGAAAACCCTCCACCAATAAGATCGCGTCATTTCAACTTTTTTTCCTCCGCGGCCAAAATAACATTGCCTAATTGGTAGAGACAGCGTCAATGTAATCTCTTACTTGCTGCAATATTCTTTCATAAACTACATTAGGGTTATAAAGGAGAACTGATCGCATTGCATATGTTATAAAAAATAGCTATAACATTCCCGAGATGCACTTACACAATGCACATCGTAATAATGATAATTAACGTGCCTTTTAAATTTTGTTGTATTATAATTATTTACTACCTAATTAATCTCTTTCGCAATTTGACTGGTTATTAAACGAGGAAAGAGACGGACAAATCTGTTTTCTTCTTCGGAAGAAAGGGATAACGCATAGTCCAATTAAAAGCAATATTTATATGAATTTTGTAAAACTAAATCGACGAAGTCCTGTATTTATTTATTTAAAAATATTTTTATAAAATTCGATCAACCGGTATAATATTGTTTAAATGCAAATTAATACATTGAACATGTTTTTATTATTTAAATGAACGAAACAAATAGTTAAATGACGTTTGATCGGCTACGACTTAAGAGAAGGTATTTATATATACTTATTGAATGTATAGAAGCCAATGTACAAGTTGAAAATGTTTCAGTGGGCGGCGGGCTTTACGAATAATTTACTAAACTTAATTTAAGCTACTAAAGCGCTTTATTTGACGCCTACATAACTTTAGGATTGACGAATTGAATCAAAGGATCTCGTAAAAAGCACAACCAAAGAACTCATAATAATGTTTCCTGATCTTTTAGTTAGTTTTATCCTAAGTTAGTTTTAGTTTTTCCTGATTTTATTTATGTATTCATCGTCGAAGCATTTGTGCATAAATAGCCACATTAATTATGCGTGTATCCCGCTGATATCATTTCTTATAGTCAGCCAAATAAATTCAGATAAATGGTTGGACGAAATATCGGTTCTTTTTTTTATAAGAACATTAGTTAAAATTGATAATAACAGCCGTATGTGCCGGCAATAAAATGCACCTTTACTAAATTAAAATGTAATCGATATGTATAGTCAAAAATTTCATCAATAAAAATAATCTTTTCAAATATTTTTAGCGTAGTTTTGGAGGTAAAATGTAAAGTTTGCTATTTTAGGTTGTAAACCCATGTAACAACCATTATTATAAATATACATTAATACCCGAATAAATATAAGTTCAGGAAACAAATTCAGGACCGACAACGTCTATCTTCAGATACCCGCCAAATTTTTTAGGTTTATATTTATAACTTTTTATAAATTTCCTTGTTTACATTTTGTGTTTTTATAACTTTTATTTTTTAAAGATTGGGACTGTCCCACATGACCGAAATAAAGCTTTAAATTTTTAAATGTTCAATGTATTAATTAATCGTTTAATTTTACCATAATAAAATAATTTGTTTTCGATATTTAAATCAAATATTTTTATTTTTATGTATATTAAAGCTACAAATGGCACTTCTGATTTCTTTTGTAGAGTGATTTATAGCTGTGATCTGCTTACTTATGCACGCCGTCTTTTTTTATTATTTGTTATTTTAACAAAATAGTCAACAAATTATTTATACGGATTTTATAACTCGTTTGCAACTATGTATTGTATTGGAGATGAAAGTCAATGGAAATTAGACTTTTCTAATCTTCATATTATACCTTGTATCCAAAATCAAATAAAAATCCGTATTACACTACTCAACAATCATCTATAATTTGCACACTAAAAATATGATTTATTTATACTATATTGAATCCGTAACTCCTTCAACATTTTTTTTAAAATATTTATCTTCAAACAATTAACTAAAACCCGAATTATCCTAAATATTGTTGAGTAGTGTATTTGTTACTATCAAAAGTTTATTGTTAGAAGTATTAAAATCACGTTAGGCACCGTTGTAAATTTATTAATACACTTTTGGACGAAGTTAATTCTTGCTTATTTTGTTTTATTTATGAAATATAAAGTTAATTTAAATGTTTGTTTTATTTAAAACATGTCACTAATTAAAACACATTTTAAGTATTAAGCGTTTATTTGTATTGCGTTTTAACAAAGAAAACTCAAAACATAAAAAAGCTTCAATTATTCTCTAAAATAAATAATATTTAAAAAGTCTAAATTTTCTTAAACAATTCCACATCAATTTGTGGTTTGTTTACACCTAAACATTCAGCAGCTAGTTTTACAGCCTGTTCCGGTTTTAAAGAGAAAGCACCGACAGGATTTTCTAGAAACAATGTTGCAGTATTAGCTCCATTAGATACATTTACAAATTTGCAATAAGGTCCTTTAGATGTATATGATTCTATTGGATCAGTTGTGGAAGCTATAATGGTATCACCACTCAACACACTGGTATTGTTAACTTCAATACCTTTATGCCATAAGGTAAATTTAATACCATATAACCCAAATAACATCTGCACTTCATCATATAATTCTTTAACAGTAATAAATTTATTTTTATTCTTTAAAACTAGACAAGCTTTATTCGTCTCTGCACCATATCTTGGTATTATATCTTGTAATACAACATTAACCCAAGGTTGTTTAGGTGCCTCTGGTTCCTTCTTCCAAGCTATCAACAGTTTTAGTTCGATACCTTTTAATCCTTGTATCTCTTGTATGACCACAGTCTTCGTCGGCGGTAACTTCTCAAGCGGTATAAGAGGCGCTTTAACAGTACTTTCAATAAATTCTCGATGAGAACAGATTATGCGATGAACATCGCTAGATTTAATCACCGAGAAGTATACGTCAACCTCATCAGTTGGCACTAAATGTGCTTTCTTCCTCAACTTCTGTATTCTATTTATAATTTCCCTTGCAAAGCCTTCGTCCAACATTTCTCGATCGGGCGAAGTATCAAGCAAGACTAATACATCATTATCACTATGTGCTTCATACTGATCGTTTGATCCCATAGCTTGAAATATTATCCTAATTTCAGAAATATCAATATGATGATTCAGTAGGTCAATGTATCCATCTGCTATCAATTTTTCACACTGTGCATTGCTCAATTCTTTTAATGCAACTGTTACAGCTTTGAACTCCCCCTTTAACCTAGCTCCTAATGTTTTGTGATCAGGCTCAGCTCTCAATGTGATGCCATATTTTTCTTTATCACTAGTCAATTGCAACTTTTTAACATTCATCTCTTCGAGAACATATTTTTCTAAAGATTTTACATCTCTAAGATAATTAGGATCTCTATGGATTACGATCAGTTCTGGTAAAGGGTATTTAATTGGTATAGTCTTCCTATCTCTAAGTACTCTGCCCAATTCAATCACAGATTGCATTCTTTGAACGGCTCTCTCGATTTCAACATCTACTAAATCAAGTTTTGGTTCAGGTAGCATGTTGTAGTGGACACTTTCTAATGAATTTCCAGAAAGGAGTTGTCTTAAGGTTTTGTACATATGTTCTGTGAGGAATGGCGTAAATGGTGCCATCACACGTACCATATCAAACAGCACACCAAATAACGTGTCCAACGCGACTTGACAATCCTTAACACCATTCTCTCCCTTCAACCTCCTCCTATTCATTCTAACATACCAGTTGGTGAGATGATCAATAAATTTTGTCAATCTTGGTACAACGGTGTACAGTCTGTAAGCCGCCATCTCTTTTTTTACATATTGTAACAGTGATTGTGTGAAAGAAGTGATCCAGCAGTCCATAACATTCTCCCTGATAGCTTTTTCATTAAATGTATAGTCCACTTTATCCTCCTGAATAATTCTTTCTACGTTTTGTATAAGGAATCTGAATGCGTTATACCATGGTAAAAATACATCTTTTATTATATCCCTCACGCCTTCCTCCTTGAAGCGTAAATTTTCTGCTCTCACAACAGGAGAATTAACAAGGTACAGTCTCAGAGCATCAGCACCATATTTATTAACAATTTCAAGAGGGTCTGGGTAGTTCTTCTTTCTCTTGGACATTTTTTGTCCATCAGAGGCCAATACCAAACCATTAGCTATTAAATTTTTGAATGGTGCTTTGTTGAACAAAGCTGTTGAAATAACAATGAGAGTATAAAACCATCCCCTAGTTTGATCAATACCTTCCGCAATGAAATCTGCAGGGAATCTGTCGTCAAATTCTTTTTTATTCTCAAAGGGGTAGTGACATTGAGCATACGGCATGGATCCTGATTCAAACCAACAATCAAATACTTCAGATACTCGCTTCAACGGTGGAAAACCTGGCCTCTGTGAAGGTATTTCCAAATGATCAATACTTTCCCTATGTAGGTCTGTCACTTCTTTGCCTGTTAGTGCACATAATTCAGCAATATTGCCCACGCAAATAACTTCTTGTTTATCAGGTGATATCCACAATGGTATTGGGGTACCCCAAAATCTATTACGACTGACAGCCCAATCTCTAGCATCCTTCAACCAGTTACCAAAACGTTTGTCCTTTACAAAATCTGGTACCCAATAAGTCGCCGCACTAGATTTCAACAGTGATTCGCTCATTTGTTCCACTCTGATGAACCAGGAGGGTACTGCTTTGTAAATAAGTGGTGTGTCAGACCTCCAACAGAATGGGTAACTGTGCTTAATTTGTCCACTTTGAACTAATCTATTCCTACTTTTCAAGAGAGAGACAATGTTTTTGTCAGCTTCTTTCACATACTGTCCTAGAAAATCTTTCACGGGCTCTGTGAAACAGCCACTGGCATCTAAAGGGCATACAATTTCTTGGTCCTTGGTTATTACACCGGCGGCCAAGCAAACCCTATAATCGTCTTCACCAAAGTAAGGCGCTTGATGTACAATACCAGTACCAGAATCATCAGTAACATAATTATCAGTGAGCACTTGGTATGCATTTGGACATCTATCAACAAAGTAGTCAAATACTGGTGTATATTTAGTACCCTTCAAGGTTGAACCAAGAAACTTATTTTTTACAATAAAATCATCAATATTTTTAAATACAACAGGAAAGCGTGTTTCTTGCAATACATAGTGGTTTCCTGTAGCTTTTTCCTGTATTTTAATGTAGGTCAAATTTGGATTGACACAGAGAGCTAAATTGCTGGGTAGTGTCCACGGTGTAGTAGTCCAAGCTAGAAATGAATAACCATTGTTTGTTGGAAATGACACAACAACAGCAGGATCCACTACATCCTTGTAATTTTGACCTGATTCAAAGTTAGATAATGGTGTCGCACATGCTGAAGAATAAGGCATTACTTTCACACCTTGATAAACTAATCCTTTATTGTACAATTCTTTAAACACCCACCATACTGACTCCATGAATGAAGGGTACAGTGTCTTGTAGTCATTCTTGAAATCTATAACAAATAAATATTAATATTATACATACAATATTATACATGTTACATGGGTGTCCTGGGTACAACCTCCAGCTAATGCAATTAATTTTTAATAAATAAAATATTGTTTAAAAAGTTTATATTTGTTTCCAAGTCCTAGTTCAAAGCGTTCATGTACTTATTGTGTATTAATTTATTATAATAATAAGAATATAGCAATGTTATAATGCCCACATTTATAATTTATCTTACCAATCCATCGTCCCATTCTTGTAATAATGTTCTCCCAATCTGTAGCATATCTCATTACAATTTTTCTACATTCATTATTGTACTTATCGATACCCATTTTTTCAACATCATTAGGACTCTTGATTCCCAGTATTTTATCCATTTCAAATTCAATGGGTAAACCATGACAATCCCAACCAAAACGTCTTTCCACATAGAAACCCTAAAAAGAAAGTCAATATTCAGGATTAATAACTAATCATACACATGTGAGACATTCATTGTAGTGTCATTAAATCGTAAGTTATTAGATCTACCAAAATACAAATTAATTCAAAACTTGCCTGCTGATGGGCATAACGTGTGACGACGTCTTTGATTGTTCCAGCGAGAATATGTCCATAATGAGGCAGACCAGTCGCAAACGGCGGACCATCATAGAAGGAATACCTACGTTAACAGAAAAGAGTAAACACTTAAGAATTCTATTACTGCTAACTACTGAAAATAGCATGAAAATGTAATCTAACCTGGGTTTATTTTTTGATTGTTTTAAACAGTTACTGAATGCATCAATTTCTTTCCAGAATCGTAGAACATTCTCCTCTTCAAGAGGAAAATTAATATTTTCCGGCACTCTGTCTACTTTTGTAGCCATGATGCAATATCGTATATTTTTATAACATAATCCAACATGAAATCCAACACCTTCCACGCGAACCGGAATGACAAATGACAGTATGCGTTTTATTAAATATTGCTGAAGAGGCCTTGGCGTGCGTTTATTTTTATTTTTTAAATTTTGTTTAATTTAGATAACAAAATCAATTATAAAATGAAAAGAATAAAATCAATTAAAACAGTTCATATAATATTCGGAGCTAGTGGATCATTGTAATGACAAAATAAAAATTACATTGTTGTCAAATGACAAATCTCCGTGGTGAAATCGAAATTAAGTGTCAATTTTGTGACAGTTTACGTTGTGGTGTGTGATGTTTATGTTATTAAGGAAATTGATATAATTCTATCCGTAAATTATAATCTGTGTATCGGATCGGATCAAAGGTCTTCTTGAATTAATTTGAATATTGTGTTAGAAATAATGGAAATCAGTTGGTTAAAAGTATCTCCAAGGTATATGTAATGACAACATTTTAATATGCTCAACAGAAAATGTTATAAAGTATTAACCCCTTAGACAAAATCTGATAGGAATCCTCTTTTAACGATCGTAATATATAAATAAACAAATACATTAGGCAGAATGTTTTATTTAACTAATATTTTTCAAACTTTTCAGTTTAACTAAAGGGATAGAAATCATAAATAATTTTGAAGAGATAAAATCAGAACAGTTAATGAAAAGAATAGCTGTAAAATTGAAGAACCATGACCGGGAATTATTTTCCGATGAGGAAAGAGAAAAACTTCAAAAAATATTCAGTACTGATGAAAACAACTTAACTTTAGCTATTAAAACTATTATATATTTGTTAAAACGAATGTTCAAATATGTTTTTCAACCGATCAATCTCAAGAGGAGCTTAGAAGCAATCGGTTTGAAGAATGATAAAGCAGATTTATTCATAAAAATTTGGTCCAATAATACAAAACATATATTTAATGATATTAATAATAATGACTTTAATTTGTCATGGAATCTTAGAGCTGAATTAAGCAATGAATATCAGAAAAAACTTAAAATACCCAAAGCTTATTTATCAATTTCGGGTGAGAACTATAGACAAGATTTAGAGTTGACACACTCAGAATTATATTCAATGTTTTTACAATTTGAAGCTATACAGACTGAATTAGATATGATCATGTAGATAATGATAGTTTTTAGATTTTAAAAATTGTTATAGGTGCTTCAGTAAATAAATATATTTTTATTGTAATAATTTGTTTTGAACTTTACTTTTTAACTTTTATTATTTTAAAAAAATGATTTTGACCTTGTAGTGTTGGTTCCATTCTACTACACTTAAGGAAACTATTTCTGATTGGCTAAAAAATTCGTAGAGTGACATAAATTAATCTGGTATAGACATAGTTTTAGGTCTAATATAATCAAGAATCGCCCTGCTGGAAAAATAGTTATCTACTTTGTGTGATTACCAACCAACATACTTGCAGTGTAGAAGTAGAAATATAAAATATGTTGTGCAGTCTGTGGAGTCTGCTCCAAGATCCCGCCAAAAAAAAGCAGCAATTTTTTTACTTATATACCCCCCTCCTGGGAACGCAAAGGGAATGAAGCCCACGCAGCCACGTCGTACCATAAAGTAAATGTAATGCACAAAATATAAGGGCCCGTCCACACGAGCGGTGTTGTATCGCATGTTGGCCGTGGACATACATTCAATCGTAAAAGGCAATTTTGAAACGTATATCGTCCACCGGGCCCTGGAATTCGATTTAAAAAATTAAAAAAACATCAAGTTTGTTGTTTCAGTATTTTTTCTATTGTAGCTCGGCATATTTATTTGGATTGGGGTAAGTTTTCTGTGTGTACGAGCCCTTATCTTACAGGGTTATGTGCGATTTTATGACGTAATTCATCTGTAAAAATATAACATCTATTTGGTCGATGTCAAGATGTTTCTTTTGTTCGTGTAAACATATAACAATTTATTATTAATTGTCTCTGGTAACAATGTAATATCACCCGCATAATATGTCTAATCGACAATAGATTATAGAAGTGCAACAAATACGTCAGAGAGGTTTTTGGCAGCCCGTGGGTGAACTATTTTCTTCATTGTTGACCTTTCCTAAATCTTAGGTGTAATTATTTCATTTCTCGTGTGTTCTGTTTGAATATTAGTACCTGTTATTATTTAGTTTTTGGACAGTCTAAGATGGACTCTGAAGACGAGACTAAGGATGATGTGGATTCTGGGAATGAGTCGAGCGGAGACGATGTCGACTTTGCCATGGACGTTGATACTCATAGTGGTAGAGAAAGACAAACTGAGCTCGAAGAATATCCATATGAGGTTTTATCAACAGATGAAATCGTCCAGCACATGGTCGATTGTATAAAAGAGGTGAACACAGTGGTAGAGGTGAGTACGCTAGTAGTAAACAATAGATACGTAATGAGGTTACTCGTTCTACATTTCAGTGCGTGAATGAGGTCTTTTGTGTATTAAGAAATTTATTAATGTCACTTGTTAAAGTTAATATTGAGTTGTTGCTTGGTTTTATGATATATCTATTCTATGTATCTATCTCATTGTTTTTGTTTAATTAACAATAATTCTTTGTTATTTATATATTTTTTTTATTAATCAATAATTTAGTTAATGTTACATTAGAATTGAGACTATTTACCCATAAGTTGTACTTTAATAATTACTTTTTAAAACAAAGTAAAGAAAGATAATAATTAATATTTAATTTGGATGATTGTGTTAATTATTTTTATGTTAATTAACTTTAGATTCCAGCGACAACTACACGAATATTACTAAATCATTTCAAATGGGACAAAGAGAAGTTGATGGAAAGATTTTATGATGGTGACCAGGAACAATTGTTCGCTGAGGCTAGAGTCATTAATCCATTTAGGAAACCACATATACAAAGACCAAGGGTGAGTAATCAATGTGATTTTTTAATCTCTTCTCTGCAACACTGTCACATTCTTCTTGCGATAGAAGGACATTTAGCTCTGGTTGTGAATTAGTAAAAAAAAATATCAATGAAAGTTCTATAGATTCTGATTCTTTTTCAGAGCAATTTATATTTGTTACAATGTATTGTGTTCCTAATTAAAGCTTGTAGATTCCTCGCAGGCTCTTTCTCCGCAATTGAGCAGCCATGGCCGCTCGTTAATTAAAGATTTTTATTTATTTATTTATTATTTTACTCTAGCAATAATGTTCAACTAATTCAAGAGGTCCCGAAATTACAGGAAACATGACTGAAATTTTTT
Source organism: Tinea pellionella (assembly GCA_948150575.1). Classification (NCBI taxonomy): domain Eukaryota; kingdom Metazoa; phylum Arthropoda; class Insecta; order Lepidoptera; family Tineidae; genus Tinea; species Tinea pellionella. The sequence continues at coordinate 5,462,802 of OX411259.1, read as the reverse complement.
TCAGTCAAAACAAGCCAGTCTTTATGTTTGTGTTAATTTTTTTCCCCCTTTCAATTTTCATTATAATTCATTAATAAATAATTTTTAATAATATTATTTTCACCAGGTTCCCAGACGGATATCAGCAGCAGGAACAGAAGAATGTGAAATATGTTTTACAGTTTTACCCGTTGCTGTAAGTATTTAATCTCCTCTGATGCCTTTCACATCAAATTAGGTCACAATTGCAATGTAAAAATGTAAAAATTTATATTTCGGCCATTTGTTAATTGGATGTTCTTGGCTTAATTACCATAACAATTTTGTTTTTATCACTATTTCTATTAAATATACTGTGTAATGAAAAAATATATCAAACTAAAGTATCATTAGATTAGCAAACAAGTTGTAATTGATTGATACAGTAAAGAACGTCCAATTGGAGAATGACCAATCGATCTATTATTTTTTTCATGCGCAAACTTTTGAATGAGATAGTTAGAGGTAGGTACTGCATAATTACAATGCTATCTAATTTGTGACCAATCTCTTTATGTTCAAATGCAATCTATTTTTATTGCTCTGTGTGGACTGTACTCTATGCTAGAGCATGTTTCAGTCACTCCAGCCATATTTGTGTTCACTTATTTCTATTATTCTGACTTTGATAAGTAAATTAGAGGCATCATCTTATTCATTTGTCCATCAACTACATTGCAATTGGATTATTCTGGTTGTGGATAAAGAATATTTATGGCTAAAGTTGGAATTACATTTACCCCCTCGCTGCCTGACACAATGGCAGTTGATTCAACTATAGTGTTGTGTCATTGCAAATTGTATCAATATAGTGGTGTTCTGTGGAGCAATAGGACAAATTGTGTGGACATCAACCTGTTTTCAAGGTCATAATGTGATTGTATTAGCGTAGAGTGAGCTGATGCATCACAGCCCTCGCCACCAATGCAGGTCAGGGATTAATGTAACCAATTCCCTTTCCACTGTCCACATACGGCATGGGGTGAATGTAGTTCCAGTTTTAGTTGGGGTGTCGCCCTGTATCTCTTCAAGGAATATTTAATTGAAATATTGTTATTTCAGTTGATGACCGGGCTTGAATGTGGACACAGATTTTGTACACAATGTTGGTGTGAATACCTTACGACAAAAATTATGGAAGAAGGTTTAGTAAGTATTGTTTTGATCGTTTCTTTAATTTTTTTTATAGTAGCTCTGCAGTAGCTATGAGCATGGTCGGCCTGATGTTAAGCTAGAGTGCAATGACGCTACCACAGATAAATGTCTGCAGGCAGCAGTCATCTTTATGCTGGCAAGAGAAAATAGATGTCGACCATCTACTATCACACTCTTTGTTATACCTGAAACCAGACTAGATGAGAGTGGCGATACTACAGTACTCATCATGATTATGATATTTTTTCTTCTAATATTATTTTAGAAATAATTAGCTAATACAAAAATTGTATGACAGTCTAGAATACTATACTAGTGTATATATTTTATGAAGTAGATGAATTTTAGGAGTAAATATACTCATATATAAATATAAAGATTTCCACTAAACATTTTGTGAAATTAATTATTGTATAAAATACTAAAAGATTAGTTCTTATCATGTTTTCATGTTTATAATAATATTCTAATACAGTTGCAGGTCAATAACCTTAGTGTATTTAATCACTTTGAAACTGTAAATATTTTGCATAAACATAATTTTTTATTATATTTACACTAAAAATGTGTTTGTTACATACAAAAAAAAGTTAATGAAATTTTATTAATAGAAAAAGTCAACAGCTGGATTTAAAAATATCATATTTCACCGTAATTATAATATTATATTAATAATATATAATAATATATAATATAATATATATAATAAAAAAAGGTAAAAGAAATCCAACATTTAAAAAACAAAAAAAAAATATTTAAAAAAAGTTTCTAACGTATTCTTTTTTGATATGAAATTTTATTTGTATTCAGGGACAAACTATAGCGTGTGCCGCCCATGCATGTGACATTTTGGTGGACGACGCTACGGTAATGCGACTTTTACGGGAACCCAAAGTGAAGCTCAAATATCAACATATTATTACAAATAGCTTTGTAGAGGTGAATAAATTTTTTTTATTCTATACGTATCTCCAGGTATAAATATGTCCAGCTTCCGGTTAGACACAAAATTACTCCATAGCTCGCATTTCACCTCATAGGACGGAGCTTTATTGATGATCTACAAAATCTGCATATATTGGACGCTATTCTAATTCCTTGACCTGTAATAATGGCCTGAGATTAAAGGTCTGTTTTTATGGGTATCAGTGGAAAACAAAAATAAAACACACTGACCTGGAACAAGAAAGACTGCAGCTACCTTCATTTTTAACATACATGAACAAAGTGACAATATTTTATATGTCTTTCTATCATGTTATTTTGATTAAGACATTTTAAAAGCTTTGCCGATTTACCACACCAATGATGACTCATTCAAAGAGTGATATGAATAAAATGATATTTTTATTGTATATTTTTAGTGTAATCGTTTACTTCGCTGGTGTCCCTCACCAGACTGTAGTAATGCAGTAAAAGCGGCGTATGTTGAAGCGGCAGCTGTTAAATGTCGTTGTGGGCATACATTTTGTTTTGCTTGTGGTGAAAACTGGCACGATCCTGTAAGATGTTGTCTATTAAGAAAGTGGATTAAGGTAAATTTTATGTTTAATTTAACAGTGTATGGCGGACTTATGATGGTTATTTATGAGTGACTATTGTCTAGCAATAGAGAACGGACCTCATAATCGAACCTTACTAAATTTTGACCAGTACCAATGTAACTATGTTTTATGTACATACTTTAGTGCCTATGATACAAGCACTAGTTTAGTTTAGGAGAGCCATTTAAAAAAAAATTAGTGGTAAAACAACGAGCGGCCATAGCTGCTCAATTGTGGAGAAGGAGCCTGTGAGAAATCTACAATCTACACCGCCCAGTCTGCCCGTGAAGGGACCTAGTAGGTCATTTCGTATCAGTCTTAGAGGACTCTGCACTGTAAATGAATGGTGCACAGTCAGCATACGTCGACCAAGGGAGGCATATTTCTACAGGTTTTGTCTAATTTAGTTCAGGCCGATAAATAAAAAACAATTTTTTTTTTTATTTCAGAAGTGTGACGATGATTCTGAGACATCAAATTGGATAGCGGCAAACACAAAAGAGTGTCCAAAATGTAATGTGACAATTGAGAAAGATGGCGGATGTAATCATATGATGTGCAAAAATCAGAGTTGTAAGGCTGACTTCTGCTGGGTCTGTCTTGGACCCTGGGAACCACATGGTAGCAGTTGGTATAATTGCAATAGGTAAACTTACATTTAAATATTTTAATAAAAGCTCATTCGCCTAAGAGAAATGGGCTCACATATTTTTCTCTATAGTTTCTCATTGATTTTTAGCTTATTTTGTATGAAAATAAAGCCACATTTAGAATCCATCCAGAAATGTCCTTTAATTGTACTAAATAAAGTGGGATTTTGAAAACCCACCACTGCTTTCCCTTAATTGTAGTTCAGTATTGTATAGTTATTATTTACTAATGTTAAAATTCAAGCATAAATGTATGGATGATTGGTTATTTTGAACCGGACAATTACAGGGGTGGTAACACAAATTGCCCCATCCATTACCTCACATATCCATGATTTGGATGAGAACTATATGTAATAAAGAGTTCGGTGACATGTCAAGCTGACAGCACATTCGTCTTGTTATACACCGGATACTTCTTAGTTTATCCCAGGCCGTTTGCAATAAGCACTGGATCTATCTCAGAATACAAAGCATATATTTAAAGGAGCTCATCCTTTACAGATATGATGAAGATGAGGCGAAGGCTGCACGAGATGCGCAGGAGCGATCGAGGGCAGCTCTCCAACGCTATCTCTTCTATTGCAATCGTTACATGAACCATATGCAATCATTACGTTTTGAATCAAAACTTTACGCCTCTGTTAAAGAGAAAATGGAGGAAATGCAACAACATAATATGAGCTGGATTGAGGTAAGATTTTTGGAACCACAAAAGCGCGGTCCATGAACGGAAACAAATGCTACTACATGATTTCTACAGGCAGCAGTCGCCTCCGCTATGCCGACTTCAGGAGAGGAATGTGCACAATCCAGATAGACAGCGCGCACTTCTCTCGTTATACCTGGCCACTTCCAAACTATTGCCGAATTGCGTCATTTCACGGCAGACAAGGCTAATAATCATCATCAGTCTGCCTACCACTCTTTCTTTTTGTGTAAATATATTTTTGTGTTTATTAGGTCCAGTTTTTAAAGAAAGCAGTGGATATCTTATGCCAATGCAGGCAAACACTGATGTATACGTACGTGTTCGCGTATTATCTGCGTAAGAACAATCAGTCGGTGATCTTTGAAGATAATCAGCGGGATTTGGAGACAGCTACGGAAACATTATCAGAATATCTCGAGCGGGATATTACTAGTGAAAATCTTGCCTATATCAAGCAAAAAGTTCAAGATAAATACAGGTAAAAATAAATATAAATATATTTTATATTAAAAATCAAGTTTACGTACTTACTAACCCTATGGATGCGTTTTCTCAGCAATTTTTCTGTAATGTGTTTTTCAACTAAATTAACAGACTTTTTTGCGGCTTACTATCGCATTTGCGATTACGATTAATTTAATCTGGCAACATTTTGCAATCAACCCAACGGGTCAATCTCGTAGCGAAAAGTTAACTATTTATTAACTTGGTTATGGTTAAGTAGCAGTTGTTTCCATTCATGGACCGCACTCTAGCTTTACATTAGGCGGAGTGTTGTCACATGCCGAGCTACAATTTAAAAAAAAAATTCTGTCACCCACCCGCCTACCATAGGACAGCAGACTACCTAATTATTATATTTTTAATTTATTATTATATTTTATAATTTTATATGTTTGTTTAAATTATTTATTTATATAATTTGCAGATATTGCGATAGTAGACGTAAAGTATTATTGGAACATGTGCACGAAGGCTACGACAAGGAATGCTGGGATTATACAGAGTAAATACATTTGTTTACTTTAAAATACTCAAAGAAATAGCGGGGGTCCGTTATTGAACACTATTTGGAAAAGTAGAGAAAAAATATTTTAATTTAGGAGGTTTCGAAATCAAAATAATTGCCGCATTAAATCTGTTCTCGTAAAACCTATAGACACTATTAAAGAGTGGTAGGCAGACTGATGATGGTTATTTGTCCAGTCTGCCGTCTTGGGGCAGTACCACCACTTTCGAATGTTACACCCGCGAAGTGACCTTGTCGCGTTTCGGGAATAGTTTGAAAGTTGCAAGGTATAACGAGAGGAGTGTGAACTGCCGATCTGGATGGCACATGTTCGTCTCCTTAAGCCGGCATAGTGGAGGCGACTGCTGCCCATACAGGTTTCTATGTAGTAGCAGTTGTTTCCATTCATGGACCGCACTCTAGCTTTACATCATGCGGAGTGTTGACACATGCTGAGCTACAATAATAAAAACCTAGACACGAGTTTCGTTTCGTTTAATTTGCTATTTTGGAGTCTCTGTAATTACTGTTTTAATCTATTTTTTTGGTTGTGTTAAAATGGGCCTCCGTTAGGTAAGAACTAAATAACTATGGGAACTATAGAATTCATAATTATTAGCAGTTTTCTGTTGTTACTTAAAATTATGTTTTAAAAATCAATTATTAAATCAATATTTGAATTTTAAAAAAATATATTTTTTACAACTGTTTTCTTTGTCCCTGTTATTTAAAAGGCAAGCGGTCGCCAGTAATATAAGATCTCATTAATGAAAAGAATTTTAGATAGCAAATACTCTGTTGCGCCGATTTCTTTTAGCTTCATCTTCTTTGTAGTGTTATTTTCGACATCGCTTGTAATTAAACGCTTATGTCTAATTTTTCAAATTGTAATCTGTAAATTGACAGTCTTAAGAGAAATAAATCGAATTTTGGGCTGGTTCCTCTCCTGTTAGTACCGTTGCCAGAGCAACTTTGTTATATTTTTTTGTTTTTCTTTTTTATTATTATTTTCTTTTAAAATATCGTTTATGTGTTAACTGACACTACGGTGGCAGTCTGTGATTTAGTTATAACGTTTTCTTCTATCCGTATTTCTTTACATAAACCGCAAAATTTAATTTAATAAATTCGACTTATCTTGGAAACTTGCTTCGTGCTTGTGTATTTTATTTGACTTCCTATTTGCCATAGCCAACATGTAAATAAAGGTACATGCAATTTATTGTTATAAAAAAAAAAATTATATAATATTAATTTTTTTTTCGGCTGTCCGTACATGACGTCATTTGACACATTCACATTTCTGTCGAGTTGTAATAATATGTATGTTTAGTAAAAATTAAAAGCATTTTTGACTTGACTATAACAAAAAACTTAAAAAAAAACTCGGTGAAATTTTTTCTTTGACTAATATCGCTTCAAAACAACGTCGCAGCCTCAGCACGTATTCAAAGGATTATAGCTCTTATTCCTGTCATTTTAAAGACTACGACTGAAAATTAGACTTATATAGTCTTATGTAGTTGAAGTATTGTTTGTATGTGTGTCACACGGTAACTTAATTTTTTTTAGTTAATGGAGAGTTATATTTTAGAATATACGCCTTTTTTAGTGTTGGGTTAATATTTTACAATTAATTAGTATTCTCGAATCCAAATTAGTTTTTTTATTACCGTGTTTTTGCTCTTATTTTTTTTCTTCCTGATAGGACCGCTTTTTATGATGACAAAATTAAAATTTACCAAAAAAAAAAATCTTTTTTGTTGTAATGTGGTTTTAGGATTTTAATATATTTTAAATTGTAATTCTATACTGTGATTGGCTCTTTATATTTGCCTAAAGGCTTGTTATTTGTTTACTTTAAAATAATACTAAAATCTCAGTAATTAAATGGAAGTATGAATAACAATGTAATTATAATGTAATATTTAAAAGCATATTTATGTTAATTGATTCACAATATAGCTTGTCTAAATATATTTTTGTATTTGAGTCGTTTTGCACTTCGCATGGAATTAGGGTTACCCCCCTTAGTCGGCTTAGATAAGTTAAGGGTCGCGTTATTATGTAGGAAATCGGTTTAAGGTCTACGAACGTCTGATGAAAGAGAGAAGTACTGAAGAGATATATAATTTTACAGAATTATGTCGCAATAAAAGCAAAGCTCTGGGATTTGGGACCCCAACAGGCTATAAGTCGATATAAACTTCACAAAACTTAAAAATAATAGGGAAATCGCCTTTAGTTTTCTTTAGTTTGCTTATAGAAATTATTAATTTTTCAAATGTACGTGGATTGCCAAATTCTAAACTAGAGCTAGCGAAAAATATTCAAAGGAGTATGTCCATTTTCGTGCCCACTTGATACATAATAGTTTGGTTACAAAACAATATTCTAAAATAATAAAATCTTGGTTTTTTATTATATTCATTTTAATTATATCAACACATCATTTACCAGACATTGTTTAATTGCATAAAAACAATTAATTATTAAAGCATTTAATATAATAATAACCTCAAATATTGCGTCAGAAAACATCTAATTACTCAATAACTTGGCTGAGAATATTAAAACTGATTGATAATAAGGAATGTAGATTTATTTTTCTACAAATCATCGACGAACTTGTGAAAAAAATTGTGGGCCCATTTCTCTTAGGCGAAGGGGCATTCTCCTTTATTATTAGATTTTTGAAAAATCCATTGTTTCAGCCAGGAATCGAACCTATTTATTTTGAAAAATAAAACACTATATTATTGCACCATCTGATAGTGTCGCTAATAAGGATCAAATTCTGGAAAGTAATGATATACGGGAAACCAAAGGAAAATGATCTTTAACGACTTGATTCTTATTTTCATGTATTCATACTATTTCTACGTTACCGGTATTCAACTCCTTCTCTTCTAGTCTCCTTTGTGTATTTTTCGCTATCTCTTATAATTTCGGATTTGGTCATCCACGCATCCTGGAAAACTTCACCCGTATAGTCTAGGGGTCGCCAACCTTTTGATGCGGAAGAGTCAAAAATTACAATTTACAAAATTTCAAAGTTTTTAAAGAGCCACAAAAAATTTTCTTGCCAACAATAAATAGTACTTGCATAAATAAAATTTTTTGATGGGGAGGGGATGCGGTGAAAAGTGAGTTGTACTCAAGTGGCTGAGAGATAGAAATGGTGCCTAATCCTCGTTAATCGATCCAGAACGATTTTTAAACGTTATCTTTTTTTATAAAATAAATAATATTTGCATATGGAACTAAAGAGCCGCAGGTTGACGACCCCTGGTATAGTCAATAATTATCGTTTGCATTTTGGGATTCGTTAGTGATCTGGCAGGTATAGGGGGCCCCAGGGATTGTCCACAGTGACCAATAGAGAAAAGGGGCCTGAATAGACGTTATAATGTCATATATTAATTTAGAAGTCAACGCGTGCGTCTTGATTTAGCGTTATAGTGAGAGAAAAATACTTGTCTAGTTTAAAATTACACTCCAGTAGAACGCTTAGAAAAATCTTCGAAGAATCTTTTAAGCTAGACGACGTATACAAGTTTTGAGCGTCACGTGATCTTTGTGTAGTCGTAGAATGATTGGTTGGGTAATCTGTGTCGCTTTCGTAACGCAAAGACATATCTCAGTCGGTTTAAGTCGCGTGCATGTCATCCTTAATATTATTTAGACCTGGGGCTAACGTCAAAAGCCAAGCGACAGTTGTCACTCGATCGAATCGGCAACAAAATATATGGGATTTGACGTTTCACTGTCACCTAAGTGATAACGAAAGTGTAAACTCTATATAGCGACACTGAAGGGACTGCGTATTTTATAGCGTTATAGAGAGTTGTCGCTAAATAGAGAGAAGAAAAATCATCAAAATTTTACTAATATAATATTATTTACCAATAAAGTATATATAACATTATGCATAACAACCTAACGACAGAATCTTCGATCCGTATGATGTCGACAGGCAAGGTAAATACGGGCTAGACAATAAAGCAACAAAAGAACGTACACAGCTGCAGTTCTTATTAACTTTGACAACTGGAAAGTACTGTTTATATTAAGGAGTAAGGACATATTGTGGTCGTTATTTCGAGTTGGTGTGATGCTACATAGAGTGTATCATTGTATGGACAACAATTTAAACCAACCATAGTGAGGTAATTTCGACGTTTTAAGAAGTTTGTCGTTAAATCGAGTTTACACTGTATTTTGTTTTCGATTGGATCAAGTGACAACGGCTTCTGACTTTTGTCCCCTGCTATCCACGGAGGCGTCTCGTTCATTAAGTAAGGTGTACACTAAATAGAATCGAAGTCGGCATTTCTGTAGACATTTCTCTGAATTCGCCTTTAGCTCGACTTTAGGCGGAGTGTTGGTCTCTTTTGAGCTACTATTATTTTTACACACGCACGAAATTGTAATCATGTAATACACGAAATTTCCGTTAACATGTGGTTAGTCGGAGTAGTTAACACTTTATTCATACACAACTAACTATAATCTGAAATGGAATTCGAGATCTAAAATGTAAACGAAGAAACGTCACAGTTTAGGTGACATGTCAGTGGTAGTAAACTTTTTTCTAGACAATCGGGTTTAATTAAATCTGTCTAAAAAAATCACAATTCTAGTGTTAAGACCTTCTGCCTTATTGCCAGTACAAAAAAAAAGAAATTGCATGATTTTATTTCAAACAGTAATATTTTATTTTTTGATTGTATTCTACGTGACTTTTAAGCTTAAAACTGAAAGCAGTATTTGGTTTTACGTGTTTAAGATGTGCTTACAATTTTAACACGATGTTTTTGTTTTTACGACAAACGAGAGGGTTTTGAATTGGCAACACCTTTGTTTACATTTTTTATATCGAATTCCAGTACAGAGTATATGACAGTGGTCATAATTCATCTATTATGAATGATTTCGAGAGAGAGAGAGAGTTTCTTCTAACTACAAATGTTTGATGTGGTGATATTATTGTATCAAGTGTGAGATCAATAACTGATTCTTTAGTACAATTTCATTAGCTTATTGTACTTAATTATGTTTTAATTTCTTATTTAAATAAGGAAATAATAATCGCACCCTCTCTGTTGTTTTTTGTGCTAGTAGTGGCAGACTGATGATTGTTATTACGTGTCTGTCATCTAGTCCCGTTTTGCGGATCTGTGTTGCGGGCACAGCGGAGGGGATTATTTAGCCTAATATAGTATCAGTTATTGATTAAATATTTAATAAAATCTTGTGTAAAAACTATATTAAAAATATGTTATAAGGGTTTCAAATTGTGGCTTTTTAAATTAGAGGTATTGTTGATGTTTTTACAATCCTTTACGTACGATTATTAATTCAACATTAGAAGAAAAAGTAATGGGGGATGCCCAGATAATTTTTTTTTAAGAAATATAGTTTTAATCAACTTTCGTTTTTTATTTAAAATATCTTAATATTATTATTTTTTTCTTTGTTTCTAGTGGTATTCGATTTAGTATGAGTTAATTTATTTGGGCATACTTACTTTCATACTTTTTAAATCCGTAAAAAGTCCGACGGCTCGCGTTTTATTACTTACAATATTCTAAGAGTTGTAAGCAGACTAATGAAGGTTTAGCAGTCTGCCGTCCTGGGTTAGTACCAACACTTTCAAGTGTTGTTCTCTCTCAGTTTGTTAGTAACCGTGTGTAATGTGAGCAGTGTGCTCTGTCAATGTATGGTGTACAGCCGTCATAATGGAAGCGAATCGCATTTCCTCGCACGTCCATCATAGACGAGCGGCAACGTTTTACTGCGATTGCGATTCGATTCGGACGTTGTGTGATTCAGGGTAAACGAACTTTTATGATCCGATTCGAATTAGCGATCGAATAAAACATGTGAATACATACATAGAGAATGCGACTGTCATACCTCTCGTTAAGGATTAAGATTGTCAGCAATTGAAGCTACTCGAATGGCTAACAATTCAAGCCCCCTCAGGGGACTGCTGCCTGCAGACATTCCTCTGGTGGTTAGCAGTTGTTTCGTGAACCGCACACTAGCTTAACGTCAGGTGGAGTGTGATCACATGTTGAACTACTGTACAAAATATAGAGGGACTCTGGACACATAGTGACCAATTCTATATCATAAAATGAAACAGTAACATAGATGTATTAGAAGGCATATTAATAATAGTTTTAGTAGTTTTTGAACTTAAGTATCTTAATAAATAAATTGTAAATAGATGCTGTATATTTATTTCACTTATATATAATATTATATATTGAATTGTTATGTATGTGTGTGTATATTTAGGTATATATAAATATTGCGTATGTTAAGAAGTAATAAAAACAGTAATATTTAGTTTTGGTTCTTTTTTTTTGTACCGTTAATTTAATACTTCCCCTCTTTATAATAATTTCTCTATAGTGGACCATATACGGTGGTCATTTTTGGCATGTTTATCCTTTTTTAATTATAAGGCGATTTTAGTACGCCAGCTCTGATATAATCCAGCAGAGGGGAAACTGCGAGGGGAAGGGGAAGTGGCCCCGATCTGTGGATATGAGATTGGAAGTTGCCCCTTTGGAAATTTTCTCGGCACGTCCTTTTTGTGTCTCACATTGGCAAATGAAGTGCTTTGCCCTCCCATATGTTCTTCCAGTCCTTTAACCGTGGATCCGTACCTCCGACCGGCATAGTAACGGTGACTGGCGCCATCGTGTAAGCGGAACCGTGCTTACCACCGTGGTCACATTTGAAATTAAATGTTTTTATTTAATTAGGGCTGAAAACAGCAGCTTTTAATAATTCCAAAATGAAATAAGTATTTTCATGACTTTTAAATACTTATTTATCTTTTGTAATACTTTTTTTTACGGCGGCATAGCGGAGGCCACTGCTTATAGCATTTATCTGTAGTAGCAGTCGGAGTGTGATCGTATGCCGGGTTACTATAAAAAATTACATGAAATAAATAGGTTATAATGCGAAATAATTTAACAGGGATGCATTGGCGCCATCTCCCACAAGACCTGGAAAATCTTAGCTTTTAAATGTAATATTTGTAAGTATTGTTTGAAAGTTAGAAATATAAATATAGATGAGGGTCAGATGAGAAGAGAGAAATCACTCTCATACGAAAAGAGAAGGCACTCCAGTTTCTGCCTACCCGGGTAGAGACGTTGGCATGTGTTAAGTTGCAAAATTTTATTTGAAAAGTGGAGTAGGTAGAGCTTTGGAGCTCTTTTCTTGTAGCTCTTCACATGACAACACTCCGCCTGATGTAAAGCTAGAGTGGGGTATATAAACGGAAACAACTGCTACAACAATCAGCAGTGGCCTCCTCTATGCCGGCTTGAAGAGGACAGGGGGGATGAGATTAGTGATACCTAAATATATTATTGTTACAGATTTATTATAATTATCTCTTCAAAATTAATACGTTGGAGAAAAATTTACAAGTGGATAAAGACTAGTTTGTATTATTATATATTTTTTTATTATTTAAAAAAACTTAATCTTATGAAATGTAACTGTAATTATATCAGTTTTCTAATAAATATTTTAAAAAATAAAATAAAAATCGATATTGCTTTTTTGATTGTTTCTACAGTTAGTTTTTATACGCAATATACAATACAATACAATTGTCACGCCTTTTTCCCACAGGGATAGGCAGAGACAACGGAACGCCACTTATCACGATCCTGACACAACACCCTCGCTTCCCTCACATCCACAATTCTCTTCATGCACGCCCTACGGTTATGGGCACTAGGCAGCCCAGCTTTCATGAGGATGTCTCCTATTTGATCGGAAACACCCTTATGGGTCTGCCTTGTTTCACATCAGATTTATATATTCCTTTCGTCAATCTCCTTTCATTCAACCTTTCCAAGTGCCCAAACCATCGAAGGATTCCTTTCTCAATCCTCGTCACTACATCATCTTTTAAAGCACATCTATTGCGCACAACACTATTCCTCATTCTATCCGCTATCGTGACTCCACATACACTCCTTAGTGACCGCATTTCTACAGCATCAATCCTACTCTCTTGCTTCTTCTGCCATGCCCAACATTCACTTCCATACATTAATGTAGGAACAAGTACGCAAAAAGTTTAAATACTTAATGTAATTTTCATATAATAGCCAAATATAATAAATTTTTAGAGTGGTAACTAGACTGATGATTGTTTTTAGCCCAATCTGCCGTCCTGGGGGAGTAGGTACCACCACTTTCATGTGACACCTGTGAAGTGACGATAGTAGCCGTCTTACGAAAGCCTTAAACTGTGTACATTCGTCTCCTCAAGCCGGCATAGCGGAGGCAGTTGCGTGCGGACATGCTGTCGTAGCCGCTTAACATCAAACTCAGTGGGGTCATATTCTGACCGGTACCAATGTAACTTTGTTATATGTAATTTGGTCGCTCAGTGCCTATAGGTACTATCAAAGAGTGGTAGGCAGACTGATGATGGTTATTCGCCCAGTCTGCTGTCAGGAGTGTGCACTATCAATCTAGATGGTACATGCTCATTGCTCATCTCTTCAAGCCGGCATAGTGGAGGCGCCTGCTACCTGTGGAGATTTCTCTGTAGTAGCAGTTGTTTCCATTCATGGACCGCACTCTAGCTTTACATCAGGCGGAGTGTTGTCACATGCCTTGCTACAATAAAAAAAGCTACTATAAAAGATGCACTTATCTCAACGGCAGTCTGCGTGCACGTGTAAATTCGTCGATTTAATAAATATAGAGAATTTTTGCTTGGAGAGAAATGAAAAGTATGTTGGTGACCGTGGGATGCTAGATTTCATAGATTTGACATACTCGTAATAATAATAATTTAATTCTTAATTGACATAGTAATTTATTTATATTTAATAGTATTATATTTATTTATATTTAATAATAGTATTTAAATGTAATATTGTTAATATACATACTATATTATGTTTGTATAAAATTTTGCATGCCGCAAAATGTGGCGGAACATGTGGACAAATTGTTATTTAACACCCTTTTACCATGTTTCAGGTAATAAAGAATTTTCATTTCATTTCATTTCATTTTAGTCTTGTCAAAGGATTTACGAAGAAATCATCTACAAATCATGTAAATATACACTATTTTTAGTGTTTAGCACTAATGTAGAAGAAATTTGAACACGCGAACATTAGAAATAAAAATCATTTGTAAAGCAGTCAAATTCTATATTTTATCGTTTACTTAATTTATTTTGTACAAACTTCAACAATATATATATAATATATATATTAATAATAAATACTCAAATAAACCTCTATCATTCAGCAAACTGAACTCACTTTTTTTGTCATAATTTAATAAACCATGATATTACAATTTATTGCCTAAACTTAGATAAACACAACAATGTTTGTGCAAATATGCCTAATAAATAAACAATTGGTTAAACCAATATTAACAAATTAATTTAAAGTTTTTTTAAAAGGCGATCCGGCGCGGGGGAAGTACGCGACCGGACCATTCGACAAAATTAACTACACAATTATTATAAATTATTGCATAATTAGTGCAAAAAAACTGTACGCGAATTTATCAAATTACACTGGTTAGTTTTTTTTTTAAAACATTTTTGACTCAATATTAAGATTTTACATTTGATGTAAATAAATAAACAACCGACACACAACGAGTGAAAGATTTTTCAATTAAAAGAAGCGTATGTACCGTAATTATTAAGGATCATACGTTATCGCTTGAAGCTAGAACGTCCATAGTATAATTAAAGTCGTGACGAAAAGTGCGGTTCGGGATCTACCCGGCGATAAGCTCACTTATTTACAGAATAGTAGAAAATTGACCACTTCAAAGATAAAATACAAAACCCGTCATGAAGAAACAGAGAGTTGTGCCGTCATAAGCACGTAATACAAACAAAACTGCCCACGCAATTAACCAGCGTACCTTTCACAGCGAATTTGTATCAACTAAGACCTGTCAACCGAAAATAATATGTTATTATCTACCTTACTCGGTAAGGGACGTTCGATCTCTTAGGTATATCAATAATCTTATTGCTAAATATTGTTTTGTTTACAATAATGAATGATTCTCATGATCATTTTTACTTTCGACTTGACAAATTTCAGGCAAAACTAATCATTTTATAATGCAAGGGCAATTAAAGCAGTTCCTGCCCGTTTTCATGAGCATGAGCATAGTGCGAGCGTGTCCCTGCGAACGACGAGTGGGAAGTCACGCCGGCCGCGGGGAAGCGGACACGGCTCGCTACTATGTGACGAGTGCGCGTTACTTAAAATGGCTCGATTCCTATGATGCATACTGAATTAGGACGGAAGTGAATTGTGGTACCAATGTCACAGCTGATTTATTAAGCTTACATAGATAACTCTGCAAAAAATCGTCTAAACTTTCTTAATCATGAGGAAACTCACACCGAGGCCTAAACGCCCCGGCAAGAGAGACGACAGAAGTCTTCGGTATAGTAAGAAGCTTATAAACTGGATTAAAACTATTACGGACAAAATTGATATGAAACGGCATCGCCATTGCTTCACTTAAGCGTTAAGATACAATAATGCTAAAGTCCAACGCGACGGACAGAGTCGAGTGTACGAGTCAAATATGGAAAACTCATGAGCTCTTGTTGAACGAAATCCGCGCAATCACAAAGACATGGAAATGCGGCAATCGAGACGAACCCGTGCGTGCGACAGTCGCTCAACTATCACCACGTGCGGCGTCACAAGCTTGGGTGCTCGCGCGAGCCGCGGGAAGAACGGCTCACGCGAGCACGCCTACTACCATTATATCTTACATATTTGTGATCAATTACTTATAAAATTTATAGACAGTGATATTTATCGAATACAAAAATAAGCTTTAGAATTTCATCAATATTATCCGACACATTATACTTAGTATATCATTAATGTTAACAAATAAAAATGCACAATGCTCGCTATAACGATTCTCTCTTATAACAACGGCTCCGTTCGGGGACAGATATAACGAGACAATTATACGAATCAGTACAATAAATATACAATCGCGCGAACATCGGTCGCAAAACAAATAGCTTTAAAAAGCTTGTGAATACAAAACACCCTAATAATTATATCGAACGTTTTAAATATGCACAAATAAGGTTCGTCACTCCACAAAAGAAACACCGTGGACGTGCACTGGCAGTAATCACGACATCACAATAATACAACGGCGACCCGGCGCTCGGGCGCTCGTCACGCGTATTGGTCGCCACCGCTCGCAAATCGGCGCCGTCCGCACAAAAAACAAACACTATATGTTCACGTGAGATATTAGCGTAGAAAAGAATCAAGTGCGCTTCGGCGGGCTCAATAGGTCCGGCAGCGGTGCGGGCAGCGGCGAGTCGGCGTCGACGAGCGCGGGCAGCAGCGCGAGCCGCAGCGCGGGTCAGACGGGCGCGGGGGGAGGCGCGGGCTCCGGCGGACGCGGCGCCGCTCCCTGCAGCACCACGCGATGAGCACCCGGCGCGCCGTCCAGCACCACCTCGGTGGCCGCGCCTCCCCCCGCGCCCTCTTCGCCGTCCGTGTCGTCGCCCAGCGCGCGCCGATGTCGTCGCCACGCGTGCTGTATTAGTCGCGCGCAGTACTCCTCGCGCTGCCGCCACAGCGTAGAGGACACGGGCTCGTAACCCGCCTCGTCGGGACGGCCCACCTCGAGGTCTCCCGTCTCTTCGATCGGGTTCCCTTTGCGCGCGAAGAAGTCCTTCGTCAACGCGTCGAGTATGTCCACGCAGAACATCATGTCGCCGCGACATATCGGGATATCCATAGAGATGATCTTGTATTTGTTCGGTTTGTGTATCTGCAGCGGCGGCTCGAGCACGTCCAGAAAATCCGACAGCTGGTCGTACCGTATGTATTGCGTGCCGTCGGGATCGAACCGCTGCCATATCTCGTAGTACATGTCGTAGTCGTCGTCCGTGAGGCCCTCTTGCACGTCCTCGGTGGCCTGCGAGTAGTTCTCGAGAATGACGGCGATGTACATGTTGATCACGATCAAGAACGATATAACGAGGTAAGAGAGTAAATACGTGATGCCGATCGTAGCAGAGCCACAGTTACCGGGATAGCCTCTTTCGTTATCCGGCAGATCGCACTCCTCCTCGTTAATTATGCCATCCAAAACACCATCCCACCCTGCAGATGTCGACATCTGAAATGAATCATAGTATTCAACAAGATTTCATTTGAGCTCTATTCTATACTATCTATTATAATACAGAGAGAATTTACCTGAAATAGTAGAATCATACTCTGAACGAACGTCTTGAAGTTGTATACATCGTCGAGGCCACCTTTGTTTTTGACATGCATGAAGAAAGACATGCCGAATATGGCAAAGATGAACATGACCAAGAATAGCAGCAAGCAGATGTTGAATAGAGCCGGTAACGACATGGCGAGTGCGAACAAAAGTGTTCTAATTCCTTTCGCTCCCTTCACGAGCCGGAGTACTCGACCCACTTTAGCCACTCTCACCACTCTTAGCAAGGTCGGTGACACAAAATATTTTTCAATTATATCACTCAATACCAAACCTAAGAAAAATAAAAATATATTAAAGAAGAATTCGCCTAAGACAAATGGGCCCACAATTTTTTTCGAGTTTGTTGATGATTTTTAGTTAATTTTGTAGAAAAATAAATCAACTTCCTTATTACCGATCAGTTTGATTTTTTTCACCCAGGTAATTAAGTAATTAGATATTTTCTGATGCAATATTTGAGGTTAGTATTATTTTTAATGCTTTAATATACGAGTAAATAAAATGAATTAATGAATAAAATAGGATATTATTTTAGAATATTACCAAACCATATTAGGTATCAAGCGGGTCCAAAAATGAGCATTCTCCTTTGCCGATTAATAATATTTTCTGAAAAGTTTTAATGTTTTACTTACTAAGTATTGAAAACATGACGACAACGAAATCGAATAAGTTCCATGGTTCCACAAAGTAATGATAACGCAGTGCAAAGATTTTTAGAAGACATTCTGAACTGAATATAACTATGAAAATCATATTCAAATAGTCTAATACGGTGCTGAATGTTTCTGACTGTTGGTAGTGGTCCAATGTCATCGTCAACATGTTAAATCCAATGAACAACATAATAATCATATCGAACTTCTTGTCTGTACATATCTCGAATACTATCGCTTGTGGTCGCCACTGTAACAAAATACAGAACATCTCATTAAATCTACAACGTAGACGCTTTTCGTATAATCGGTGTAATTACACCTTCGCCCCGCCCCACCCACGTAACGCATTATGATCTTGTTTATGTTTTGATAATTGAAGAGCCTTTTCGATAAGAAACTCGTATCAATGTATAAAACCCAATTATTTATCGTTCATAGTGCATAAAATTTTTAATTCATTTTATTTTGGGCTACAAGACCCCTAACAGTTATTTATGTAGACAGGTTGTATTCATACGTTCTAGAAGCTTCTATTCGAATATAAAAGGAGGAAAAACAACGAGTGCACATGCACCGAGTAAACTAACGTACAACTATTGTGCTTATTTTGCTATATGTATGATATATTTAATATATATCACTAGATACATACTTTTGGTCTAGGTATAGCTTTAAGAGGTTTTTTAGAACCCATTTTCTTCATAGCGTTGTAATATTTCTTCTGATCTTCAGTCATGAACATTTCAAGACTGCCTCCAGCTTTTTTCTTCTGTTCGTTAAAGTTGTCAATGATCACACCGATGAACAGATTGAGGGTAAAGAACGATCCGAAAATAATGAAGAATACGAAATACAAATACATGTAGATATTTGTTTCTCTAATGGGTTGTCTTCCGACCTAGAAATTAAATTAAGAAATTTAAAGTTTGGTAGACAACGTGTTATTTTTTTTATTGCAGCTCCACCCAACCACTCCGCTCGATGTAAAGTTAGAGTGCGGTCTATGAACGGAAACAACTGCTACTACAGATAAATTTATACATGCAGCAGTCACCTCCGCTATGCCGGTTTGACGAATGTGCACCATCCAGACTGACAGTCCACACACTACTCTTTATACCTGGCTACTTCCAAACTGTTCCCGAAATGCGACAAGGTCACTTCACAGGTGTTACATTCGAAAGTGGTGGTACATTTGACAAAGTTACATTGGTACCGGTCAGAATTTCGAACACGGGTCTCATCGATCGCGAGTTCACGCGTCTTACCGCTAGACCACGGATGCTAAGAGAAACATACCTCTCTAGAATCAATAGCGTCATTCATTATTTGAATCCATCCTTTAAACGTAGCCACTTGGAACAGACATAGATAGGCTTTGCCAACATGATCGAAGTTCATGGGAGAGTTTTCCCACGTATAATTCTCCAAGATGCATGCATTTCTGTCTGGTATAATTTCGTGGCTCATAGTTGTATGGTTGAAGTCAACGCACTAAAAATAAATATATTTTTTTTAAATTAATTTATGACATAATAAAATGCGAGATTTGTTTTTTTAGCACTCCGCCTGATGTTAACCTTGAGTGCGATCCATGAACGAAGGGGACTGTTGGGAAGGGAAGCGGATCTGCAAACAGCAGTCGCGTCCTCTATGCCGGCTTGATGAGATGCCTCTTCACACACTGCGCTTGAAGGATCCCATGTTATAGGAAGGAGGAAAGACGTAGATGATGACGAAAATTAATAGAAAATCAACATGGCTGAGCTCGCGGGATGTTTTGACCTGATAACTACATAGTCATTGTCGCTTAACTTGACCATGTCGAAATTCCTTTATTCTTTTCTTTAGCAGAATTTTTTCAGTTAAATTTTAATAATAATTCAATAATATGTCGGAGAAATTAAAAATATAGAATAAGCTATACCTTGAAATATTTTCCAGCGAACAGTTGAACTCCCATGATGGCGAAAATGAGCCAGAATATAAGACATACGAGTAGCACATTGAAGATAGACGGTATAGCTTGTACGAGTGCGTTTACTACCACCTAAATAATAGACAACAATTTAGTAACGTAACACGTCATTTTTATAGTAACTCGACATGTGACCATACTTCTGATGTTAGGCGTGCGGATGCTTACGAAATGTCTACAGACAGCGATCTTTTTGGCTATGCCGGCTTAACGAGACGAATTTGCACCATTCATTGACAGTACACACTCACTATACCTGACTACTTCCAAGATGATCCCGAAAAAAACCATAAATTTAACGGCTGTCATCCTTGAAAGTGGTATATAGTGGTAGCGGGGGATAGTACCCAAGACGGCAGACTGTACTAATAACCATCATCAGTCTGCCTACCTACTACTGTTTAAACTTGACGAAATGTTATAAATAAACATTTAAACAACAATGACATGCATTTACATCCATATAACACATGCGATAAAATATTGAAGCGGAAAGCAGAATGCATTGGAATCAGGTATAATTCCTTTAATACTTACAGTAAACCACCCACAAGATAAAACAAAAAGATGGTTAAATAAATCTTTTTATGATACCCATGAGATTGTGATTAATAATTCAATTTAAAATTAAACTACAGCAAAAGGAAAGCTATAAAAAGGAAAACCTATAAAAGAGACCAAAATATGGACATGGATGTACCTCACGATGTGACCTTCACTATGAGGAAGTGAAACGACACGTGTGTAATGTTAAGCCATTCAAATGGTGCCACTGACGAGTTTGCGTTATGAATTGATCAAAAATTATGTATTACAAAACACACTACCTACGACAATTTTTAAAAAACTACAAATTGAAAACAAAGATTTAAATTGACCACTATAATTCGTGGTAAAGGTGGATGGGATAGATTTGTGTCGCTGTGAAATTCCACAACCGTCGAACACCGTCTGAGACATTCGGATCGGACATTCGTTTGCTTTTTTTATATATAGCAGCTCGCTATATAACCCCACTGCTCCTGATGTTATGCTGGAGTATAGTCCACGAGCGGAAACAACTGCTACCATGGAAAACTGTCCGCAGGCAACAGTCGTTTCCACTATACTGGTTTGGGAAGACTGCTGTCGTTATTCTCGGCTATTTCTAAGCTGATCTCGAAACGCGACTAAATCACTTCAGATCTGCCAACTAATAACCATCATCAGTCTGTCTACCACTTTTTTTTACATTTTTATTTGCTCTCCACTGAGTTTTCAGGCGGTATTTGAGGAAGTGGGCTCACGGCAAAGGTTACTCGGATAGTGATTGTGGGTGTAGGTAATTAGGTAAATGGATGGTCTCAGTACGTACCCTCATGCCTTGCATACGACTCATGGCTCTTAGCGGTCTTAGCGCGCGGAGTGTTCGCATCGTTTTGAACGCCTGGATGCCTCCAGCGCCACAAAGTGCCGCTACGAAGTTTATAAGCGAGACCTGATGGAATCAAGTGTAGGTTTTGAACTATACCAATAACAAAACAATTTAATATAATAAATAAAAAATACATTCTATAATCTTCACCTAAAATTTTTATAACTGACTGAAATTTAAATATACCTAAATAATGAAACCTAGAAGTAAAATGACTAGTTGTCGAAGACTCTAGCAATACACTGGCTACTGTTACGACTGCATTAGATGGTCACTATATTGTGGAAGACATCACTATTCAAAGAACATCATTATTAAGTATAACAGAAAGCAGATTATCACATTATAGCAACACAACGACTAAATAGGTATATATTGCACGCTGGTCGAGGTTCTTTGCAAATAGAGCGGGAGATACAGGAAAGCGACAAAAATAACGGACAACACTTATTAGGGCACCCCAGCTGTTTTCCTGATATGCCCTTGGCGTCTGATCTGCCAAACACCGAACACTGCAAAAGCGACACGCTTAACTGAAAGCACCCTACCGCTCATCGAATCGACATCGACAATTAAATTTTGATGAAACAATTTACAGATTTGAATATCAATGAGCAGTAAGGGCACACGAATTAGCGTAACAGTCGGTTCAGTTTGTCATCCACCGATGTCCTGCTACTCACACGCATGCCTTCCCATCTAGACACGGCGCGCAGTGGACGAAGAGCGCGGAGAGTTCGCATGGAGCGAAACGCTGGGATGTCGTCTGCGCCAGCCATCACGGCACCGTGGTTTACGAGCGACAACTAACTCACCGTGGAACGTCGCAGTATATAAAAATTAGTAACTAAGTCTACATGATAATTACCTATTGTTAATTGCAATCGATCATGTTATAACAAAACGGTTAATGATGTAATTATTATTTTGAATTAGTCATTTGAATGTATAAGACAATTGTAAAATAAAACATTGTTAAATTTCAAAAGAAATAGAAATAAATCTCACCATGACAATAATAAAATCCAACCAACACCATGCGTTTGTGAAATACTTCTGAAATCCGAGAGCTAACCACTTGATTAACATCTCAATGAAGAAAATTACAGTAAAGATTCTGTCCATGTAATACAAGATGTCCTGTAGAATTGGCCTATGTGGTAAATGCACATCTTCAAGAGCCTGTAAGAAATCGTTAAATAGTTGAAAACTGATCTTTTTAATGATTAATTAATCGTTAATGTTACTTACTAAAGCTAGACTGCTGAGTAAGATCATAGTAATGACAGCAGTTTCAAAATACGTATTTTCAATCAAACGAAAGGTTTTTAGTCTAAGCATCGCCCATCCTTGCCAGAAGGGTGAATCATCATCGCCTGCTAGGAAGGGGAACTTTTTATAGCAGGGATCAGGACAGCATTCGGCGGGTGAATCATCTACTACTTCTTCGTCTGCGGCTACTATTATATCAGTCTTTCCTAGTTCACCATCTAGCTTGCCATCCTCTTCTTCTTCGATCATTTCTAATAACAAATATTAAATATAATCAGCAAGTTTAGTTCAAATGATAATTATATTAATGTTTTTAACAAACCTTCTTCAAGTCCAAGTTCTTCTTTGCTGGCATCCTTTTTCTCTTCGCCATCGATCGTATCTGCTGAACCTTTGTGACTTTCATCTTTATATGATCGTATTTTATGACTACCATAGGATTTTTGACTTATAGTGTCATCGTCTTGTATCGGATATCCATGATGATTAAGCTCGCAGTCTAATCTGTTGTCCCGGTGATTATCTGTTATTG
Organism: Tinea pellionella; assembly: GCA_948150575.1. Taxonomy (NCBI): domain Eukaryota; kingdom Metazoa; phylum Arthropoda; class Insecta; order Lepidoptera; family Tineidae; genus Tinea; species Tinea pellionella. The sequence continues at coordinate 5,439,541 of OX411259.1, read as the reverse complement.
CATTAATATTGTTCATTAACATTTTTCCTTTCTTATATTTTGTATCGCCTAGAACATATACAAATTATATTACGATTTATTTTAATTTTGATTTATACTTATTTTATTATTAAATATTGTGTTAATAATACCTGGTATAGTGAATTCCATTCCATCTCCGATAGCGACTTCGACTTGATCTTTTAGTTTTTTGTCCTTGTATAGTACGGTGTCTTCCAGATCGGTTCCCAGTTCTAGCTCGTTATCGACTCGCTCTGAGGAGACACATCGGCCGCAGATAGCAGCTTTTAAGCCTACATGTGGTCGCCGTGCCGAGCGCCGCCGAACAAGCATAGAAATAAGACCGAACGACAATACTTAGTTAATTGATGTCACTCTAACCCGACCGATGATTGTAACATTATTATACATATCAAGACAACGATTTATAACAAAACATATATTACTTACATGCACACATATAGGCGTTAACAATACCCTAAAAACAATGAGTACAAACTAAACATAACATATAAAGGTAATCGAAAAACAAAACAACAAGCAATTTGACAGCGAACATAAAAGAAACAAGGAATGGGAATAAAGTGTGAGGCAAAAGTGACATCAAGATAAGGATTTACACTAACACACGACATAAATAGGTCTTCAACAATTTCTACACTTGGACTTCTAGGACACAAGGCAACACAACGAACACATTATTATACCATCACAACACAACGTAACATGCGATATAATTATAATTATTTATTACAATAATATTAAATATTGTTTAATATTAAATCATGTTTAACCCTTAATTACTCGCATACTAAAAGTTACACACACGCTCGTATATATTACCCCAATTTAAAAGTGAAGTAAACCGCTTTATGATATATTTATATTGAAATTTAGAAAGAATCAACATCGTGCTAAAGGACAACAGTGGTCGTAATCAATATTTTTGGTCAACATATAAAGAAATCTATCATGCCGTGGGGTATATTTATACCCCATGCGAGTAATTAAGGGTTAAAATTAAACATAAAAAATCAATGCACACAACAATCTGAGGTGGGCTCTACGCACGGATGCTCTAACACTGGGGCTTCACATGACCGCATTGATTTTTTCTGTTCTATCAGCAGAGTTTACTGTTTTTTTTGTACACATAATTCATACTAGCAAACTCTACTTTGCAGTTGAGTTCATTGCTAATTGATGTAACTTTTAATATATTTATTGGTTAATGTTTATTAATTTTTGGCATATTAAAATACTAGATTTATTGATTGTTAAATAAATTATGATGAAAATTGAACAAAAAAATCTCGCCTTAGTTCAGGTTTGCTTCGTTTGTTTAATTTTTACCATAATTAAAAAAGTCTAGCATATGCCAAAAAACCGATTAAAGAACCGATAATCTTCAATTAGGAATTAATGGGAACTTTTTTGCATTCATATTAATGTTTTTATTTTTAATTTTTATTATTTTAGCACGTCATATGACCGCACACCGCCTGATGTTAAGCTAGAGTGCGATCCATGAACGGAGGCGATCCGTCAGAGAAGGGGATCCGCAGACAGTAGTCGTATCTGCTATGCCGGCTTTGTGAAATGTTCTATCGCCTTAACTTAGACTTAGTTTTATTCTCGAAAATTTTATTTCTTATTTTTTAAATAGAACAAAAATAATATTTGTAGCTGTTGTTATTAACTTAAACTTCAAACCGCACTATAGTGGTGCAACGCGGCCAACGTTACTTGGAGAATTTGCTACTGCATTACGCCTACCGTTGTCAGTGAGGCGTATAGGCAAAATCTCTACCTCTATAGCGTGATTTGCGTTGAAGGGTACACACAGATACTAACAAAAACAAACATGCCACAATAACGAACTAAATATGCTTACCGGGCGCATGTATAGCTATTTGATTAGTTAACTTGTTCTTTAGCAACTTTAGGAAATCTGCCACACTTTTCTTTATCCAATCAATAAACCTTGATATTCTGTTAAAGGCTTCAGCTATTTTGTTTGTATCTGAATCGGCTGTTGGTGATGATAAACTTGATGATCCAAAATTTGACAGTAACAGCGCTAAGAAAAGATTGAGCACCTGAAATTTGCCAATTACAGTGTTACCAAGAAATCTGGTAATATTCGAAAATGACGAGTGAAGCTATTTGTTATTATATGTCGACTCAGCCTGATGTTAAGCTAGAGTGTAATCCATGAACGAATACTGCTACCACAAAGAAATGTCAACCTCCTCCACCTAGCGATCCCCTCCACTATGCCGACTTGAGAAGACGAATTTTTGATGGATGTATAATTAAATAATATACTAACGACAAGATTGCCAATGACAACAGTAGCCAAGAAGAACGGTATACAAGAGACGTCGCCAACGAGCATGCAATCCCACATGCTCTCAATCCATTCACCACACAGCACACGGAATACTATCATAAAACTGTGCATGAAGTCCGTGAAGTTCCACCTCGGCAAATCTCCGTCAGGAAACCGATCCACGTTGTCTGAATATCACAACAAAATTTATTTACTAACGATACAATTTTTATAATGCTAACAAAAGCTAATTTGAAGTATTTCCAATCAAATTTTCCTTTGCTTTCTAGACATTGCAATTCCATTCCTTGTAATAGATTTTGACACTTTAATTAATTAATATGCTATAATAGAATCTATTACAAAATATGGAAATTAACTAAATACAGAATCACAAAACACATAACATGCGAAGCATGCACAACACTAGCCCGTAAACAGTGAACGAACTTAACAATAGAAAAATTTAGTTCACTGAATAAAAATAGAATTGAAGCTCTACAAGATAATCCCACCATGTCTTTTAATACTGATACATGGGTTACAGTAGGAAAACCCCATCTAAGTCAACTGGCTGTGGTCATTCATTAATATAAATTATCAGTACATAAGCTTGTCTGTATCTTAAACGCCTCTAGCATGCAAAACTTACAAACAACAGCAAATTAATAAAAGAAACAAAATAAATTCTTTAATAAATTGCTAAGGGCGTAACTTTATAAAGAAGGAAGCGATTCGTTACACAAGTGAGGCGCCATGTGCGTGTGGAGATATAAGGACCAATGACATTTTTATTACGTCCATATCTCATCTAGGATTTTTTTAAAATTACATTATCGTAAAATATTTAATAGTTGACTTAGTGAAAGCTTTTTTATCAAGATGAACATTCATATTATGAAATATTCATTGAGAAATGATACAAATATAATATGAGGCACAAATAGTTAAAGTGTACACATTGGAACAATCAAATGCACTGAACTAATAAATACTACAAAACACAGAGGGTTACATTGAGTCGACCGGCTGGACCGGGTGGTGGGAACCACGTCACCTACACAAACAAGGGTAAACACCAACAATGAACATGCAACACTGCCACCACCAATGCCACTTACCCACATAATTTTTCCCAAACAGTTGCATACCCATCACGGCAAATATGAATATAATGATGCACAATACGAAGGTCAGGTTACCCAATGCACCCATCGTCCTACCCATTATAGAGATGAGCAAATTAAGTGTCGGCCATGACTTTGCCAATTTGAATACTCGCAGCTGTAAGTACAAATTGTGGTAATGCTTCACACTAGCTCACTTACCGGCGCTTCACCTATGCTACTGGCATACTTACTCGCGTTTTTCATAATTACCCTCTAACTCACACTCATCCATTACATGGCCAATTTCGCATTTGTTCCATTTCAATCGGCATATAATGAGCGAGTGTCATTCGGATATTATATAAACTAATTAGAGCGCATGTGTGCTTGAGTCAAATGTGCATCGGTCTTTGTATGAGTGGGATATATGTTACTGTATAATTTGACCAATAATATTCGAGTAGTATTCGATTCGGGTAGTGTATTCGATGTCACCGAGTTATATAGATTTTGTATGACATAGATCCCATCAGGTGACGATCTGATCAAAGTTCCCTGAAGCGAAGCTGCATGTCAGTTCTATATTACTCGATGCGAAGCTCTGTCAGTATGAGAGAAGCGGCGCGTGTTAGCTTTACAAAATGAGGCGCTGACGTCGTGTCCGCGACACTCTAACATTCCGTGTTGTAAAGCCGCAGCGGTTATCATGTTCAGTTAAGAAAAAATATTATATCGACAAAGCCTTATGTGTAGGTATTATTCCAAAGTGTGAAGCTCAATAATCGACAAAGAAGCTGTATTCTTTAATTAGAGATGCTAAGAGATTTCTTTCAAGTGGAACCTGTGTAATTCTTCCCGAACAACTGCATGCCCATCACGGCGAATATAAATATAATGATGCAAAGTACAAAGGTCAAGTTCCCTAAAGCTCCCACGGTCCTACCCATTATGGATATTATAAGGTTTAGTGCCGGCCACGATTTGGCCAGTTTAAACACACGCAGCTGAAAATATCCATTATACAAGTTTTATTTTATCGATACACACAAATACCCACAAATTACATCGTAATAACACGTAAATTGTTGGTGAATATGTTGTGTACAATGAGATTATTTGTGATTGTGAATTGTATTGTGGTACCTTCACGTAGATTATAATTAATATAAACAATAGAGTAAACATGGTTATCACAATTAAGTTATACACAATCGTAAAGTAAACAAAACGGTCACTTACCAAACGAAATGAACGTAATACAGACAAACCCTGAACACCTTCAAGTCCCAATTCCAAAAGAGATAAGGCCACAATGATAAAGTCAAATATATTCCAACCTTCTTGAAAATAATACTTTGGACTCATTGCTATCAATTTTAATGTAGCTTCTATCGCAAATGTCGCTGTGAAAAACTGCAAACAAATATATATTTATATTTCTAATTTACAAAAGCAACCAATTCTTTTTTATTATTGTAGCTCGGCATATAACAACACTCCACTCTGATGTAAAGCTTTCTACAAGCCGTAGTCGCCTCCGCTATGCTGGCGTGTGAAGACGAATGTGCACCATTCAGGTTGACTATGCTCACTTCTTTCATTATACCTGGCTACTTCTAGACTAATCTCGAAGCGCGACAAGGTCACTTTACAGGTCGGACGGCAGGCTGGACTTTTAACCATCTTCTGTCTGTCTACCACTCGTTTAAATAGATACAGATATAATACTTGAAGTAATAGATAATAAAGAGACGTAAGAGGACTTACGTAGTTTCCACTTTTAAGGGCTTTCTCCATATCTCTGTCCATATCGTGATGATCTAACGCCATGAATAAAGTATTGACAACAATACATAGCGTGATGAACAATTCCACAAACGGATCAAACACTAGTAGAGCCACATACTTCTGGAACTCTAACCACAACCAACAGCAATCCCAAACGCAGAATATATCTATTCCCTTCATAGCACACTCTATAAGCTTTTCCTTGAATGTGGGACCTTCTTCATCGTCTTCCGCCGCTGTTGGGAAGTAGTATACTGACACTGTTGTCCCATGTTGGTATGTGTGTGTATTTGTGTGGGAAAGAAATACCTTGTTAGTATTAGCTCATTATAACAATGAATTCTACCAATTGGCATTTTGTTATACCCAATATTCATATTTTTTTTTACCTTGGTTGTCATTTATAGGATGCAGTTGGTTGGTTACGGTTGTGACACACCACTCGAGTGTATGCAGTCGGTATCTGCCTAAAGCTGATACACTATGACTGGTAGTGCATGTGCAAACTCAAATTGTAACTAGATAGTTATTTTAATGGTATCTCGGCATATTACCACACTCCACTTGATGCTAAGCTAGAGCGGAAACAACTGCTACCGCAGAGAAATGTCTGCAAGCTAATTATCTCCGCTATGCCGGCTTGAGGAGACAAATGTGCACCATTCATTAACAGGGCATATTCTCGGTATAACCGGCTTCCAAGTTGCTTCCGAAACGCGACTAGGTCACTTGACGGGTAATAACACTTGACGACAGACTGTACTTATAACCATCGTTTCTTTAAAACTTTTTGTGATATCAACGCTTAACTACTTACGTACAATTTACTACAATGGTAATTACTTTTTCCTTTTAACAAAGGCTGGTAAGCATTTAATGCCAAATATTAGGAAATACTCGAATTATTTTTACTTTTAATTGTTTAAGCATGAATGGAGCTTTTACATTTTATATTTAGCTCAAAAATATGAATATCGTGATAACAACATTCTACATCTTATTGAAATTTAACAATTAAAATAATATAAACTACATTATTTATTAATTAAACTACATTAGACTAAAGCCAGAGACTCAAATACCGGTAAAAATTTGGTATCAATATCAAGAAAATACCATTAAAAGTAACATTATCTAACATCGATATTTATTACCGTTATTATAAATATCAATATAAAAAAATGCTGATTTTTTGATAATTTGCCGGTAAAATTCAGGGAAATAACATTACTTTTCATGGTTTTCAGTCCCAGTTACAGACACATTGTGAAGTATAGGTAACATGCACACGTAAGCACTTTAAAAGCAAAACAAAAAACTAAATGTTTTATAAAAATATTGCAGATAAAATTGATTAAGGGCTAAACTCAATTCTGACTTAAATCAGGTGGTAAACTAATCAAAAATTGCCGTTCGATCCTTCCTTAATAATAGTAGTCCTTAAAACTGACTGAAGTTTTCGTTTTCTTTAGATATTTTAGGGTCCATTTGCTTCAAAAGGCTCGTTAAAGTTACTTTAACTATTACTTTTACGGCGGCACGTAATCGTTAAACGTTTACGTTTACTCCACACGCATTGCACCCTGCACCATTGTCGCAGTTGTCATTTTTGACGCTTACTTTAACGCTAACCGTAACCAGCGAATCTTGGCCAGTTAAAGTTAAAGTAGTAGTCGCCAAAAGAAGCCAAATATGTTTTTCTATTATTTTTTCGGGATCAGCCACTCTTTTAACGATAACAATACGAATTTGTGTGGAGCAAATATAAATGTTTAACGGTTACGTCACGGTAATAAGTAATAGTTAAAGTAACTTTAACGGGCCTTTTGGTGCAAATGGATCTAAAACTTACTTTATCTCATTTTACTTTATTTCATACGTGTCTTAGTCAGAACTTAGTTACTGACCCCAAGTGTGTATCTAATAAGCAGTGATTAGTGCTTTATTAATGCTTTAAATTAATTTTTACACGCATATTTTTAATATTAAATTTTGTTTGGTATTAAATTTCATATTTGTATTTTTTGTTGTGCTGGTTGGTGCTCCAGTTTTTCTTCTTAATAAATGACACCCAATTAAATAGAATTTGTATTGCCAATTATGTTATTTTCGACATAATGAGCAAATACTTGGTTTTGTTGTTTTTAAAAACCAAAATGTTGTATGTATTTTATATTGTGTGTAGGATTTTATTGTTTATTTAACTTTATTTTTTATTTTAATAAAGTGAAAAAGCGAAAAAATAATTTTCCAAATTGAAAATTTATAAATTAGCAAATTTAAATAAAAATAAGTTAACACGATGCCACATGACAATTGACATATTCCTTGTTTTGTTGTAGATAATTAGTTTTATACAAGAAAAATGTCAGACACATAATATTAAAAAATATTCAGGATAGTATTTCATACCGTTATGGTCACTTGCTCTACTCTGACGACCAGCCTGTTCGATAATTTCGTTTAATACCATTACATCTGTAAAATAATAATAAAAAATATTATACTAAATTAAAAGATTGTATATTGCTTAATGACGTTTATTTTAATTAAATTATTTTTAACCAACTTTGCGGTCATCTGGTCGCGGTAGCGCGATAACCGCAAAGCTTTTTAAAACGTTATCTTTAAAATTATTCAAAACAAACGCAATAGCAAGCCGCATAAAATCACTTAATTTAGTTCTATCAAGTTAACAAAAAACCTAAGGAAGAAGTTGGTGTAACTTATTAAATCTAATCAACTTTGATTTATTATTTTAAATGATAAATAAATTAAAATAAGAGCGTACCTCGCATATCAACTACGTTTGGTTGTTGTGAAGACTCGATAAAAGGATTATCGTTCGATGGTTTTATTACTTTTCCAGCTTCGTCTGTGCATTCAGTCGTACTCATGTCCTGAAAATATGTTTTTTTATGTTGAAAAATCATGATATGATATTAATGAATAAAAAGAGTAAAATAATTATTTAGTTTACTTACATATTCTCTAAGTGGTCTAGAAGCTAACGAGGAGTCCTGTCTTGGTAGAGGATACGCGTGAGGTTGTGAAGTTATACTCTGATTTCTCGACGCCGACCTTCCTCTTAACCTTGCCTCTTTAGTTTGAGCTTTACCTAAACCTCCTAATAAATCTCCATGAGATGTATAAGATAGTCTCGACTGATGCGAAGTGTACGACGAATGTCTTGACCCTGGAAGTTAGTATCTTATTTAGACTTGTAACAAATGGAAGTTGGATTGCTATAATTCGTTTCCAATACTTTTTTTGTAGCTGACTGAAACGACTAGGTCACCTCGCGGGTCTTATACTTAACCAGTTAACCATCACTAGTCTTACATATAAAAATCTTAATCTTAAACTTTGCTAATATTGTTTCGAATGTTTTAATTTTTATATTTTGTCTACTCAAGTTATAAAACCTTGTAGTCTAAGCCCCTATCCCTCTAAGAAATTCAACCTACCTAAATTAGCATAATAGACAGGTATAATAATAGCTCCATTTTCCTCAGACATCGGTGTAACTGCATTAGAGTCGTCAGCATAAGGCAAATGTTCTTGAGCATCGAGATAAGTAGAGAGTACAAGTGGTTTTCGATCTGCACCAGGAGGATATCTCGGTCTCCCGTTTGTTCTTAACGCCATCTGATGAGAGCCACGAGAACCACGACGAAGATTGAACGGTGAACCGGGCAGCGACAAGGAAGCCTAACAGAAAATATGTTTCAGAAAACGAAAGTAAATATTTCAAGTTAGATTAAGTATGGCTCTTTTAATTATATTCCCTATGTCTATCCCAACAATTCAAATACGCTCCAATAACTTTAAATATCGTTATCCAAATTACAGTCCATTTTATTAATCCTCACAGCGCGCGACCAGATTGGGAACCTATCCTATAGTAACTTTAATATTGCAGAGGCTTAAGCTTGTTTCGTGTATTTATACTTTAAACATATCTTTTCATGTGCTTATAAACAAAAGTGATAAATAAATACACATAGAGTTCGGAAATAATAGAGGGATAAAAATAAAAACGCAAAGAGCGAAGAAAAATAAAACTTGGTGCGAAATATCCTTTCGTAACAGAAGATTCATCTTTATCAAATATAATTATTACAAACTGAGACGAAAGGAATCGAGACATAATTCACATAGAAATAATAAAGAAAATAGGTTAACATCAAGCAAGATAAAAGCAGTTGAAAGATACCTAACAAAGAAGGAAGACAGGACAGGGGGCGCACAAACATCAACAAGGCACAAAGGACAAACCTGCGAGCCTTCCCGCAATGGACCATATGACAACTGCCCGTATTTATTATGTCTTTCAGGATGGGGAACCTTCAATACACAAACAAAATTTAGAATTTACCATAAAAACCAAAGAACCAATATGTCAATTATAAGAGGATTAACGGGCGGATATTGGCAGTGTATCTAATAACCATTCTGAAGAGTAAAACACATTCAAGCATCTTGCTAATATCAAAGCTATTGCGAATAGAGATGAAGGGAAACAGGCAAGTGAACGGGGTTAATTTGAATCATCACATGAATATTTTGTATAATTCTACAATATGTAACATAATTGAAACTAAAAATAATGCTGTGCATCCAAACAAACTCGACAAAGTATTTCGTAAAAGAGGCGAAAAGATAAAAGTGAGAATATAATAAAGAAATAAATGAATAGAGGATACTATTGAATAATGAATGAAAGGGATAAATAGTTAGTCAGGTAACTTTTATTCATAAACACATGAAGTAGATGGGATTTACGACATGCATATTTGCATTCTTCTAAGTCCTATCATATTCTCTATAATTTGATTAATCTATAGTCATGAAAACTGTACTTTTGATTTTAATATTCCAAGCCTCCGCATTATTTATATTAGTTAAATTACACTAAAGTTATATGCTAATATAGTTTTATTATTCGAACCTACCTCGTATGTAACTGGTGTTCAGCCTGGCCCGGTTCGAGTACATTCACGTTACAAAAGTTACAATCTACCATGACAATAGATAATAAAATATCTACGTAATACGTACACTCCAATAGTAGCTAGTTTTAGGTATTACTAAAATAACAGTAAATTAATTAAAATGAATTTTCTATTGACTACTATTGGAGTCAAGATGCGAGACAAGTCTAGAATGAGCAGAACTAAATTATGAAGAGAAACACGAATGGAATATTGAATTATTACATGAACATGCCAATATGCAAAACGTTTATGTAATTTAAAAACATCAATAAAAAAAAAGTACTTTCAACATTCTAGAAATACATGCAGATACCCATACTAAATGTCTGTTTTTGATAGCTAAAAAGATCTATTTTAGATATTATTTTAGGATTGGTATATCTAGCTATTTTTAGCGTATACTCCGTTGCCTAATTCATATCACAAGATAGAAAATAAATATAGACGCAACTACATGATCATGCTGACTGTTACTACCATGAACTATGAAGGAATAATGCAATGATACGAAATATGGACGGAGCATCAAATCAAAAATCAGAAAGGTAAAAACACAATTAAAACAGCACTACTGCAAATATTCAGATGTCTTCAAAAAAGTTATTATTTTGTATAAAAAAAAGTACGGGATATTCGTTGCCAATTTATAAAGATTTAGAAAAGATGCAGAATAATAATTTGAATATTTGCGACAATTATAAATTTTGACACAGTGAAATTGAAATATTTAAGCAAGTAGCCGTAAGAAGTTGGAACACATATTCATATGAACTCTTTTCAACTTGAGTTTACTGATATAGAAGTATCAGAGGTTTATTAAATCACAATAGATGTAAGACTGAAGTAGTTAAACTAAAATTGTTAAAATATAAACTCAAGTTAAAAAGGAATAAAGCCATCTGCCAATGATTCAAATTGTGTATTAAACAGTATAAGTACATGATACTGGTCTTTGATATGGTCATCTCGATCTTCTGCAATTTTAAATTAGGAATATTACAACATCAGGTATTTATAATGATTGATTCAGTTCAGAATGTCATGTTATTATTAGTGAATCGTCGGCAGTTGGTGTCATTGTGAAAGGCGCGGCACATACTCACCATGCTGACCTTCCTGTGTCGCCGCGCAGTGTCGTGGTGCGAGTCGGCGGTGGCTTGTGGCTTGTGCGTGGGCTGTGTGCTCACCGAGTCCTGGAAGGGATCGCTGCGGAGCGACATTCGCTCGCGAGTATTGTCGTCCGCGTTGCCTCGCTCCTGGTTCACGAACAGCTCGTAGCTCTGACACGAGAAGTCTGACGGAGACTTGGCAGGATGCGCCTCCGCGTAGGCCGCCGCCTGTGCAGCCGCTGCCTCCTCTCGCGCCGCCGCCTCTCGTGACTCGAGTTTCTCCGCTCTGGCTGCTGCCTTTTGTTCCGCTTCCTGTACCGAGTATATTTATTTCATTTGCATTTGATTTTTGTCGATATAGAGAAAGTGTTATAATCCAGCTATAGTTTCACATATTCTCACCCTTAACGCTTCTTCTTCTGCCTGCTCCTCTTCCTCGGCCTTCTTTTGCAATTCATCATAAGACATGGCGACGATAGCCAAAATCAAGTTGACGAGATAGAAAGAACCTAAGAAGATGATAACAACGAAGAATAGCACGTGCCATGAGCCCGCTGATCTTAGCACCTGGAAAAAATATTACTTTACATGTGATCTTACTAGGTCATAAACAAGTTAGGTCTTTATGGGAAATATAGCTTACCAATTGATAAAGATTTTCCCAGTAATCTTGTGTCATAAGTCGAAACGCTGATAGAAATGCCCATCCGAACGTATCGAAACTCGTGTATCCATAATTAGGATTTGGGCCATATCCTTGTAGACATATATAACCAGGTTCACATTGACTGTAAATTGACACATTATTACAAACCTATACTTTCGATACTTTAATTAATTACGTTTCTGCAACACAAACTCACCCAGCTCCGGAAGAATTGCCACATAATATGTAGATACCGTCTTCTTCATACCAATTTGCTGTAAAACAGGATTTATTTGTCATATTTAAAAGTACGTAGTGATACTGCTTTCTTGAACATTTTTAGGCAATAAAAGAACTCACTTTCGTTTTGACAAAATCTTTCCCAGTTCTCATCAGTGAGGTTGCCCCATGAGCCGTCTTCAGGGAAGTTTTTCACGCATTTCTGCGTCAACACACCCATATAGATCTGTAGGCCCATGAGGGCAAATACACTGAGCGAAAACATTGTTAAAATTATCACATCGCGGAGATTCTTCACTGATTCTATCACAGCACCCACAATAGTCTTCAAACCTGCCATTTTATTATACATTATTTAATATTATGTTTTAAAACATTAAAAGATTCTAAGTCCTACATTTAACTACATAATAAACACACTACAAAAATGTTTTCTAAAAGAACAATAACTATAAATCTAAATATATATTTTCATGCCTTTATTCCCAATCGGGCGAGGCAATAGTGGAAATAGATTTCAATTTTTTATTAATCAATATTAGTTTTCTTTATATTAGAAAAACATATCGTTACCCGGTATGATGGCCACAGTCTTCAATGCTCTCAAGACTCGGAAAGTTCTGAGAGCGGCCAAGTTGCCGAGATCGATACCCATCGTCACATAGCTGTAAGAAAACACATCGCAACACAAAACTAGTATTAAAACTATAATTTCTAATGTACTACTTTAAAATTATATTTACCGCTAAATTCCAACAAGAAAAAATTGTTTAAAACAATTTTAAATTAACTACCAAAAAGAAAAGATTATGAAAAAAAGTAATTTGTACAATTTAAAATTCATGTAAAACTCTATTTTTATCTATCAATATAAAAAACTCTCAAGTAAATAAGTATTAGTAAAAATCTACGCTCTTTATTCTACTATTATTTTAGTTAATTCTTCTACTACTCACGCTAAAGCTATAACTACGAAGTCAAGCCAATTCCATGCATCTCTAAGGTATGTGAATGGCTGTAGTATGAAACCTCTGGCCATTACTTTCACCGCCGATTCAAACGTGTAGATTCCGGTAAAGATAACTCTGTAAAGATTAACCTCTACTTCAAGTCCATGAAGAGACAACGGTGTTTTTTTAAATGCCTGTACTAAACTTAGCACTGAGCGACCAAAGTACAACATTGGTACCGGTCAAAATTTAGCGAGGTTTGAACACGGGTCTCATCGATCGTGAACCTTTTACCCCGCCGCTCTTATAGTTAAAAAATGAGTTAACTTATAAATGATTTACAAAACAATTCTGCCAAATTCTGTTTTATAAAGAATTTGTTTTTAGAGAAATGTAGATGATTTCTTATTATTTACAATATGAATTCGAACGAAACTAAATACGACATGTTAATTAACAATAATTGTAATTTTTAAAGCAGATAAACGAGAACAACCCTAAAACTCTACAATATTTTCTCACATAGTAACAATTGCATATTTCGTTTCAATAAAATAAGTATTTATTTCAATCTATTAATTATTGAATTACATCAATATTTCAAAAGAAATCTAAAATGCATATATAAATAATTATTAATTATGCAGTAAAAAATACAAGTAAATAACACGTAACTTCGATTAAACTAGCAATTACTAACTTCTTTTTAAAAACAATACTAACGTGCAATAACTACCTACATTTTTTAAAATCGTAATATCGATGGTAAAATTCGGTTTATGAGCGGAATTAACTGCTACCACAGATAAACTGTATGCAGCAGTGGCCTCCGCTAAGCCGGCTTGAGAAAACAAATGACTCCAAGTTGACAACGCACACTCCAAGCTGATCCTGAAACGCGTCTATGTCACTTCACGGATGTTACACTTGAAAGTGGTGATATTACCCCAAAATAGCAGACTGCTAATAACCATAATCAGTCTGCTTAATTGTTTCTTGTAGTGCTTGTTTCTTTATTTTCAATTAAATGAATTAATTGCATTAATAATACTCGTAAATGTTTAAAAATAATGATTTACTTACTCAGTACTCTCGACAGTCGGTGTTGTGGGCATGATCATAAGAATGCAATTAACTAAGATAGTTGTTATAATAAATAACGAAAATAAAGGATGCACCAATACATAAATAGCCACTCTCCTTATTGGATTAAATGGATCTAATATCCATAGAGCATTTGTTGCTGAGAATCTGAAGATATCTTTACCCTTGCTTACAACTACGAAGGTCTGAAACAAAAATTACCGCTACACTAAAAATGTATACGTAGCCCTTATTAGCATAGAGTAGATTTTCCACTTCAAAAACAAAACAAAACCATATTTTTTATTAAGTCATTTCAAAAGGGAAACCGATGGTAGTCGGTTTGTATAGAAACTGTGGCAATGACATCTTATGAAGAAGATCTATAAACTGCATACAAAAGCAAAACATACTTTTTTTAATTGCACGCCTCGCCTATGCCGTCCTAATAAGACGAATTTTATTGCCAATCCCAAAACGTGTCCAAATCACTTCACGCTAGATTGTAACTAGATAAAAGGTCTATGAACTTACAGTTTTATTGTGATAATAAGGATCGATGTCCTCGAGGGGTGTGGAGGATAGTTCCGAGGGGAAGGAGCCTTGCATACGGACGGGCACTGGTAGACCTTGCTCCAATGTCGCGTCCGGCTGCGGGCCCTCGTCCTCATCTTCATCATCGTACCGCACCTAAGTCAAAACAAAGCTGTTAGTATTAACACAAAAATTGGTATTTAACAATTTTTTATGTAGTAATAAAAACCGCATCGCATTAACGCCATCCCTATACTTTTTCCATTAGGCGTTGCGGTTATCCCAACAAAGACTTAACTAAATAAAGGTAATAAAAAAGGCAACTATACCAATCTTTGTAATAAATACTTTGTAGTTAAATTGTGATAAATGTACTGTGTACTAAATCAATGGATTTGTGTTTACTCCACGGTGTTGCTCGTACATATAACCTTGCCTACCCTCTAGAATAATTTAGAGTTATACATAAACAAACCTATAATGTAAAAATACTTAATAACCTAAGCAATTTTAAGTTATAATACGTAAATAAGACGCTTGTAAATATCAAGGAATGTGTCCAATAAAAAAAAAAACACTTTCTCTATTCTTTGTATTTAATTATTTCTTTGATAGATACGTGCAAACGTGCATTTTCATTTGTGATATAAAATACGAAATTATCAGTTCATTGTGTTTTTAAGTTTTGAGCCTTTTTGTGTTTATAGCGAGTATCGATGTTTTGTCAGTTTTTAGTGATGTACATTTGAAGCTAATTTGAGTGTTGTTGGTAGTGTAGGCAGATCTACAAGCAAATCGTAATTTAATTGTGGCTATAGCAAGCTTAGTTTCATAGTATTAATATTTAAGAAAACTTTTAAAAACGAACCATACGATATCTGTATTCTATTGTAAAAAAACTAGGTCTAGGTATTTAATATATGCACTAATTCCTGTCTATTTGTAGCACCATGCGGAGCACAAATGGTCGGTGAAGTGACGAGCCATGCCCCTGTGCAGTGCTTGTTGTGAAATGTAGTGCGAATGTGTTATTATCATGGAGATAGTGTCTAACATGTTACCTAAACTTTGCCAATTATACGGGATTCTTTACTACAAATATTGGTACTAAATCTAGATTTAAAGGGTCTGTTATAATTTGGATTTGGTCTAAATTTCTATAAGGGTTTTATTATATTTTGTAAACTAATTATTAAGTTATTATAATTTTACTTCAAATTTTTAAGGATTTTAAACACTAAGGTCGTACGAACTAACCGGGGATGCTAAAAATGCACCTTGGAAGGTTTAAACCGCACCTATAGTATAGCAAATTAAATGAGAAGCCCGCGATAACGAACTACGAAAGATTAGCTGTTACTCATTAATACATGTAGTAAAGTAACGGCTAAACTTATATTTGTTTTACAAAATGTTTATTGCCGACTAAGCGATGTGTCAAAAGAATGCTTCAATGCGATCAATATGCATAAATTATTGTATAATATAATGCAGGCAAGTTATCGCATTTGAAATATCACCAATTTCACTTTTATCTCAAATCCATTCACATATCAAATTTTCACCAAATAAACGATAACTTGCTAAATATATTGTCTAATAAAACGAGCCGTAAGTAAAAGTATAAAGGGGCAAGCAAGCAATCTTACTTCTTTTTTCTTTTTCGTCCGCCCCAAATCGTTCTGGAATAATTTAGGTAGAATTATTCTTCAGAGCATTTCATATAATGCGAGTCGAATGTTGCTGATAACTTTGACATTAAACTCCATAATTACATATGAAAATGATACACAATTACCTTCTCTATATTTAGACATCTTCCTTTAAAATGTACATATTAAAGAACTTCTACATTCAACTATCGTTGATATTTTAATGATACATTTAAACTAACGATGTACCTACACCTAAAAATGTGACTATTCAAATCAATAAAACATAAATAACGAATGTGTTATCGAAGAAACAGTTATTCTACGAATAGGTATGAGGGCCGATACTTCAATATTTTCAAGGTCTACTGTGATTTGTATGCAAAGGAAATTTTAGTTAAATTTTAGTTTAGTTTATTGATTTATCGTCCCCTAATATGCACGTAAGATTATATTATTTTTGTGTACTAACCTCGCCTTCCGCTCGTTTTTTCTCGAGTTCCTTTTGTTTGGCATTTTCCTCGGCTATCCGGGCTTCGATTGCGGCCAATGACTCTCGTGTGAAGGGTCGGAACAAGCTACGTTCTTCCTCGCTGATCGAGTCCAAGTCCTCGGACATTGTCTATCGAACTCCCCCCGAGTAAACTGCCTACTGTATTGACGTAATAATTTTGCATAAAAAATGTATTCCAAGTACGCTTAGAAACTTGGCGGCCTCTTACACAATGACGGAGAAATCTATTACATATTTATTAATATATCTAAAAAGAAAAAGTAAATATTTGTTTCTTATCTGGATGTTTAGGTACATAATCCAGGGTATCCTAAGTTGGAGTGAGGGCTTTGTTATGTATATATTATATTAAGATTAAATTTTTCCCTAATATGTAAAAGTTATAATAACTTTTAAAATTAACTAAAATATTATTCCGTCATTACTAAATCGTACCCAGCACGTTTTGGTACGATGACTAATAAAAATAAGTGAATGTATAAATTAGATAAGACACCTTTAATATACTGTTACTATTAGCAGTTTAATTACAGAGTAGATTTGCATTTGCAAACACGTGAACTAATGTAGTGGAAAGAAGATTAAGTAAATCGTAAATAAACAGATATTATTATAATAATATTATGTATTAGACAATGTATTATATTATACATTATAAGGTTCATTTGATTAATGAATAATTAATCGGTTTTAATAGTAATTAATTAATGAGATTGGATTAGATTTAAGTTACAATGAATATTAACAGCTTTAAAGTATTTTTATAGTACTCATATACAAAATAGTACTCCACCGCCTAAAGAACCATTAGAGTTCGGTTGAACCACAAATTACTGCACGCAGCAGGTGCCTTCATTATGCCGGCTTCGCAAAGCAAACTTCTTTCGTTACACCCAGCTGCTGCCAGGATAACTGCTAGTAACGTGTGTGCTAGAGCTGCGGTCCATTAACGGAAACAACTGTTACCACAGAGAAATTAATGCAGGCGGCGCCATCCAGATTCACAAGGATTCAGGAAGTGGCGATACTACCCTAGCACGACAGACTGGGCTAATAACCATCATCAGTCCGCCAATTATTATCACCACACCAAATTTAATTATGGACAATGCTCCAAGTTTGTATAATCTTTTTTAAAATACTTTAAGACTAATAAGAGAGTATGTAGTTGTTTATATCAATACTAATTTGTTTAATATGTTTACCTGCTAACAGTGAATGGGCGGCGGGCGGTGGCGCGGGACGGCGGGGCGGTCGCAGTGCCTGCTCCGATCTCCCGCCGACCACCGACGGACCGATCGCCGCTCTGAAACCCCACTCGATACCTTACTAACCGCAATATGCTTCATCAACCATATTGTTACTAATTGGAATTTCAATCATGCATCTGTGATGAATAATTTATCTACACATGACGGATCTATTTTTCAAAGTATTATTAATCACGCCTGACGATATGAAGCCTTTTGAGCGTGATTGGGGACAAACAATCGTACTTTAGCATTTATAATATCAGTGCAGATAAAAACCACGATAATTTCATGTAACGAACAATCCAAAAAACAACGATTATTATCAAAATTTAGTATACTAGACAAACAAAACAATAAACGTGCTCTATGTACCTATAAACAAATACTATAATTGTGTAGCAAATTAGCCACCGCGTTGTCGCCACTCTGGCTACGGCATGACATGTAGCAAGGACACTATTAACAATGGGTCACTTTTAAAATATTAACATACTACCTTTTCCATGCTACGAATATATCCTCTACAATTTTTATTTTTTTATTTTATTTTTATATAATGGCACATGTTTCATGTTTGCCGACGACTGAAGAACCGCAGCACACGGCGGCCTCAGTCGCCGTCACTATGCCGGCCCAAGAAGGTGCTTTTTCACGCTCCACTTGAAGGATCCAAGGTTAAGAGAGTGGGAGAACATGTGTGAGGGCAAATCATTCCATTTATCGATTGTGCGACATAAAAAGGATGCGCCGAACTAAAAGTAAACTTTGGCTTTGAAATAACCAATTAGGACCACCACAAACCTTCGATTTTTAAGAAGTAAAGCTTGTTTATCATAAAGTTACTGTTTATCTCACCTGTCGTCCGCGAGAGCAGCGTGATCGCGGCTACTAAAGAGATGAAATATACCACGTGATCGCTGAGAGGGGCAGCCAGCAAAATGGCGAGATTTTTCATGTCCGACCTGCAAAAAAAAAAATGTTGAAATAATGATTTTTTATAATATATTATTGGAGATTGTATTGTCTGTGATTTAAAGTGTCTCTGTATAGTCTGTGGTTGAGTCTGTTCTGTAAAATAGTATAAAAGAGAAAAGATCGCGCAGGAAATAAATGTATATAAAATGTTTGTATTGTTTAATTAATAAGTAATAATAAAGAATAAAGTACTAAATAAGAATATAAATAATGTCTGCACATGTAAATATTAAAATGAAAGGAAAGATCTACATAAGAAAAGAAACAAAAGAAATTGCTACACCACACCGTAGACATGCAGACTTATTGCTACGCTGCTACGCTACGGCTCGATGCTACGAAGTTTTGTTACTTTACTTGTCCTTTTTATCGATTTGTTTATTATGCAAACTTGATTTAAAATCTTTTAATGAATAACTTTTGTGATTATTTATAAATTAAGTATATTATATAATATTACAACAAATATTTCATATTTCTTTCTATGTAATTCGGCGTTATGCCGTGTCGTTTGACGCCACGTAAATGCATCATATTTTTATGCTCCGCTATAGATTGCATTATTAAAATTCTTCGAAGGGACACAATATATCGTTCTTCGTATCTTTCTTTGTTGTTTACCATAATGTACTATGTGGGGTTAAATAAAGCATGGAATCGAAGCACGGCCTGTTTTGTTATTATGTAACCTTGCTGTTTACATTCGCACATGCCTGTATGGACAACATAAAAAAAAAGAAGAATTTCACAACAATAAACAATGAAATACCTAATAATGTAAATTATACTTAATTATTAATTTTAAAAACTAATTTTATTTAAATGCGCTGACAGTCTTATCTATATGTAATCCAAACCCAAAAGTTTTTATCTAATTTAAACTAAATACAATACTCGTATAATTATTTTCTTTAAGAAAATCATTCAAGCCGATGAACTGTTTTGCGTAAGGCGTGGTGTAGAAAGCTAGACCAGACTGGAATATTTACAATTAGGTATTTTCTTAATAAATAAAGTAGAAATGTACCCTACTGATGGGTATTTTGAACTTATACCCCCTCTAATATCATGACTCACTAGTGACAATAGCTTTTACAAAAGGAAACATTGATATACAATATATACATTTATCTTTCTAAATGCTAATCAAATATAGTCCTTAAGTCATATGCATTTATGTTTACCTTAAATGTACAGTTCGGGTGTGGTATTTAGAGGGCGCGCGGGGGCCTCGTTCTGGCCGTGTCACCCGCGGGCCTCGCGCGCACCTCTGCCGCTAGGTGCCGCTCCGAGTTCATCTGCCTTACTGCAGTCCGCCTGTGAACAATAAAAAATACATTATACAACTCGAAGTGTAATAAACCTATTTGCAAACTATTATATTCCCCTAGGTTTTGCGCGGACATGTTTTAAGTGAACTAAATGATTCTATGCGGCTTACGATCGCGTTTAACTTGATTAAAGTTCGAAAGCTTTGCTGCCAGACCAACGTGGTTGGACTGAGACGAAGGCTAGGCAGGTCGCATAGAATCTTTATTTTTATGATATAATTTATTTAACTTAATAAGTGCGAAAAATTAAAAAAACAAGCAGTAAATCTATAACATATTTATGAATGCATCTGAAACAATAACGTTATTAAAATCTGTAAAGAATTTAAATTTTAAATGTTTACCTAAAAAATAATGTAGATAGAAAATATCGACGAACACAATTTACACTTTTCAAACAATATCTCAGTTTATTTAGGAAGTCAGCACACGTATAAGCATAGTCCGTAACATCACACACAACACTAATTGTAAACAAAGTCCCACGACAAATAGAAATTATAACAAAAGCTACGCAAACGTGAAAAAAATAAAATCACCAATTTGATACGTATAGGTTTTGTATATTGATAGGTGTATCGGCTAATCGGTCTGTATATCAATCTACAGTGTCGCTATCATAACACGAGCGATACGGACCTTAGCAAGCGGGGGTAGATGGAGACTACGAAAAGAGGGGTGGTGCCATAGTATGGGTTGTGGGTGTCTCAATGCGATTGGCTCTGAGCTTCCGACTCTTGCCGCTGTGTGGCGCCACACGTTGCCTACATGAATTCATGGAATTCCAATAGTACGCATGACGCGAGTTTGTCGCTTGTTGTGAACTTTGCCAAAATTACAGTAATGTACTTCTGAAATATCGCGATTGAGTTGAGAAAGTTTATATGGAGAGAAATGAAATGAAAACTGTTATTATCTTCAAGAAGAAAAACATAGACAACCATAATTTCGAGTACGTAGTCTTAATAAAAATCGCTACATACCATTTATTATATTTGAGCGATGCTACGCAATATTTATCATAATTACGCCAGTAAAAACAAAATTATTTATAGAAATTAACTAGTTTTTTGTGGCGCTTAGATGGTGTTACGTGTGGGTAGTATTGAAAAAATAAATTTGAAAAAAGAAGTCTCGATTTCGAAATTAGAAGGCATTTCTTACAATACGATGTGTTCCGGAACTTCGGCCCTGTCTCGTTCCTTTCCGAAGATGTCATGTCCCGGAATCGAACGGAAGGATTTTCGGAACATGCCGTATTTTATCTGAGGTCACATGGACCATAATTGAAGTCAGTGAGTCAGTGGTAATCGAGCATTACATAATATGATTAAGAAAACATTGTTTATAGTTATTATTGAGAACAAACAAAGGCTTGCTCGTTAAAAACGAAATGTATCGGCTTGTAACCACACTCCACCTGATGTTAAACTAGAATGTGGTATATTTGTGGAAACAATTGCTACCACAGAGAAATGTCTGTTGGCAGTAGGGTTGCTAGATGTCCGGTTTCTGTCTGCCCGGTCTGAAATTTCACCCGGATAATAGTGTGTATTTTTACTATTTTTTAAACGTTATAAACTTTGTCTGGTTTTCTTTTCTCAACACATCTGGCAACCCTGGCAGCAGTTGCTTTAGTGCTGGCTTAGAGGAGACGAATGTGGACTATCTATTGACAGGGCACACTCCCGGAACGCGACTAAGTAACTTCGCGGTTGTTACTCTTGAAAGTGGTAGGTAGGTAGACTAGCCTAACAACCATCAGTCTGCCTACCAATGTATTTTTGTACTTACGTTACTAACCACTAACTCTTTTTATTGACAATGACGTTGAATTATCATTATGAAGTTATAATTACATAATACAATTATTTGACAATGTATTTATTATAAAACAGCCAATAAATGTTTTCACTTGATATTATTATAAAATAAAATATGTAATATGTTTTTATCTAACAAAATCTAGAAACACGACTGTATTCAGTCAACAGAAAGCTCACAAAGCTTACTACCCATCCCTAAGGAAATATTATGACACGCGATCGAGCAACACCTACGCATATGCCACATGTATCTTATGGCCGCCACGTTCACGTTTTCATTTCACGTTATGCACGCAACCTACTTTCTTGTAATTAAGAAAATTGTTTGTAAAGTAGTAGTAATTATTTGGTTAATTCTTTGCATGAAAAATTATTTTAAAA
Organism: Tinea pellionella; assembly: GCA_948150575.1. Classification (NCBI taxonomy): domain Eukaryota; kingdom Metazoa; phylum Arthropoda; class Insecta; order Lepidoptera; family Tineidae; genus Tinea; species Tinea pellionella. The sequence continues at coordinate 5,416,821 of OX411259.1, read as the reverse complement.
TGTTCAAAATTCCATTATAACGGCATGTGATCACATTCTGCCGCCAGAAATGTTTACAGTCCACTATGCCGGCTAGTAAAATCACGTATCGATTTTTTTCTGTACTCTGAATTGTAATGTAAGACACTTTTTGTTTTATTGTAGAATTATAAAAAGGCTTATATGTTAAATAATTGCTAAAATTAAATTTGTAGGTAGTTTTGCACGACCTTGCATTTACGTTGACACACGACACCAGCCCCGTACTTGTTTCGTTACGTGAAAAGGAAACCTATATTTAAGGCGTTTGAACAAAACAAAGTTTCTTACTGCAGTAATTAAAATTGTATTCAAATAACCCATTAATTAATTTTGACTTAGATTTATAAATAAACCGATGTAGTAATCTAATATGTCAAAAATGACAAAAATAACCGAGAGTTGCTATTCGAGTTGTATCAGTTAGCAATTCCTCAACTACAAACTGGAGCTTGTTGGTATTAATTGCAGTGAACAAAACCAAGCAATATGACATCAACCGATAGAAAGTAGAATAGACAAAATTTTATACAGTCACTTAAAGCATCTAGAGCTGTTAGGACATAGTTCGATTCCCATCTTAACTCAGGCTTGTGCGTGTTGTTTTCTTTTCTATTAAATTTTCATTATAATTTAATTTAAAAAATAACTCTTTAAATAAATCGTTACCCAAAAATATTTATTTTTTGCAAAGGAGTATTCACTAAATTATAAATGGATAGATTTAGATATCTGAAAAGTGCATCTCAATTGATCATGTTACAAATTCAACAATAAACAACAAAGATATAAAAATAAATAAGGCACGTTTGACATTGACGTAGCACTGCTGCTACTCTGAGGATTATGTAACAAACAGAATTTATCGACTAACTTCAACAGCAGGCTCTGTCTTTGTCTAAAATATAATATCCTATTTTTTTATTGTAGCTCGGCATATGACAACACTCCGCCTGATGTGAAGCTAGAGTGCGGTCCATGAACGGAAACTACAGATAAATTTTTACAGATAATTTTCTACAGACAGCAATCACCTCCGCTATGCCGGCTTGAGGAGACGAATATGCACCATACAAATAGACTGTGCACACTCAACTCGTTATACCTGTTTACTTCCAAAAGACCAACGTCACTTCACGGGTGTTACATTCAAAAGGGGTGGTACTACCCCAGGACGACAAACTGTGCTAATAAGCATCATCAGTCTGTCGATTAAAGAGTGTTTAATTATTTATTAATTTATTAATAAAAAAGCTTTGATAAAAAGAAGCCGAAAAAGAAAAGAAATCAGACATAAAAAAACCGTAGGCCGCTTCAAACGATTTGACAATGTTATCGTCAAGTCAAATACTAACTGACAGAGAACCTAAACGTGACTGTGGCCATGTTTTCTGTCGCGTCACATTGGGAGCATCTAATTCTATTAGTCAATGAAAAGAAGGTTTATTTTTCTTGTAGGTGTTATTAAAATGTGTAGCTAACATAGAGTTTGTGGACTGATTTCTAGAAAGTCTACTTGTAACCCGTGACTTTGTATGCTAATTAGTATAATGCATTAAGCAGGTATTTCCATCCTTAGGGAGCCTTTGAATTGCTTACAACAGCACCTAGATTTCACCCACGTTAATCCAAAAATAATAAAGAGTTTAAAAAATCTTAATAAACGGGATTTCTAACACAGAAAAAACCTTATTCTAATCGGTAATCTACCTCAATCTATGCTAAATTTCATCAAAATCCGTTCAGTCATTTAAGCGTGATTGGGAGACAAACAAACCTACTTTTACATTTATAATATTAGTATAAATAACTACGTTGTTGTAAAAGTTTCTAACTTATATTTCCTTTGCTTTATGTTTAATTTTATTATAAAGTTTGTATTTGAAATTTAGAGTATTTAATTTCATACTCTTATTAAAGTAATACTAAAAAATATTTATTTTAAAATAGATTATTTCTGAATTTTTAGGGGCTACATTATTATTTTCTCGAGCTGGAAGCTATTCGCGAATGAAGTAGACTCAAAATGTATAATAAAAACATAGGTTATTACGAGCATATATGTAAGTTAATCAATATATTTAGTTTATATAAAAATGAATATAAAAAGTTGTTTTATATAATGCAAAAATATAACCTAATTTATTACATTTGTGAATTTCCCCCTGCAACAGCAATGAGCTGTAGACTAGTTGTCCGATTAGTCGGGCTACTTATCCATAGATTATCCGTATACGAATCATGTGGGTCGACAATACCGCAGTGCCGCTTCCAAGAAATTCGTCCTTATAAACGTATAATTGTTTTTATATAAATTATGTACAATAATACCACTTTCTAAGTAGGACTTTATAAAGGTTAATAAACTCGATATTCTAATAAATATTGTGACGTCATTATTCGTTTCGTTTAAGTCTTATTGATTTTAGATTTATTTTATTTTATTTTTAGACGGTTCTGAAAATAAATATGCTCTTTCGTATTTTATATATGTTTCAAATAAAAGCAACAAAAAAATAAATTCTAAGTTTGTATTTTTTATAATAATAGCTATTATTTACAAATCTTAAATAACTTATATAAAAGGAGAGGCCGTGGTCTAATGATTGAATACGTGGACTCAAGATCGAGAGGCCAGTGATCCAATCTCAACAACGATTTGACCGATACCAATGTGAGTTTGGTCACTCGGTAAATATGGTATAATATATGCATATGCATAGGTAGATTATTAGCCCCGTCTGCCGTCCTGGTGGAGTACCACCACGTTCCAAATTGTCGCGTACCCGAGTATAGCGAGAGGTGTATGCACATTATCCCCTCTAGTCGGCATAGCGGAGGCTACTGCTGCCTAATGATGGTAGCATAGTAGCTTAACATCAGACAGAGTGGGAATACATACCAAAAGTAAAAATAAAAAATCTTATTAGACATAAAAGATATTAGAAGTCAGATAGCATTGAAACTCTAAGAGATTACGCCTGGTTTATTCTTAGATGCAATGAAAGCGAACGGCGACGTCTCGTCTACCACTTTCCCTTCTCAGGAATGAATAGAAACCGAGCAATATTCTACGAACGAACGACACTTGAATAGGTTACAGCTCCATGAAATATGCATTCAAATCATATTTAAGAATTTTTCTACTGGAATAAAATGGAAATAGGGAATACATTTACATTTAATAAAACACAATTCCAATGAAATCATCAGCTAATTCAGATATGCGGTTATAGAGATAACCGCACATCTAAATCTCAAGCAAGTATAGCGGAGGCAAGTATATTAGTGGTAGTGATAGTGATATAAGTGATATTGCATACAAATTCCTGTGGTAACAGTTGTCTTCGTTCATAGACCGCACTCTAGCGAAACTTAACATTATTTCCTATATAAAAATTGACACTATTACAATCTATAAATATGAATATTTATGACTGACCGGTACCAATGTAACTTTGTTATATGAACTTTGGTCGCTCAATGTCCGTAGGCACTATTAAAGAGTGGTAGGCAGACTGATAATGGCTATTAGCTCAGTCTGCTGTCCTGGGGTACTTTCGAATGTAACACCTGTGAAGTGACCTTGTCGCATTTCTAGATGAAGCATACTCGTCTCCTCGGGAGCCAATATGCTCATATGGCGTGCTACAATATATATATATATATATGTATAAATAGCGCTTATAAAAGTATCTAAAGAACAGTGATTCCTGAGAATAGAAAAATTACATTTAGCATGATTAAAACTGCATTAACTTGTATTGTAAAATATAAAGCTTTGCAAAATGCAATGCAACTTTGCTTGTGGCTTCGTCAACAGGCTAAGTGGTTTTGAGGTGAACAAACTCGTGGCCGCATTGATCGATACAGTATACGAAGTAAGTCTAGCACGTTATGAATACTATTTGTGCATACTAACAACCCTTTAAACGGTTTTGTCGGTAAAGAAATATATCTTAAAACAATTTTCAATTAATTTTAATTTGTTTTGTTTTCATAAACTTTTTTTTTGTTGTCCGAGTAACGTTAATAAAATATAAATACGAGTAGTAAGAAATCAATTAAAATTTATTCACTTTTTACATTTACTTTATATCTTACGATATACGTATATATTATTAATATACTCGTATTTCATTACTATTATATATTTTTGTGTCAGACAATCTAATAAAATAAGCGATGATAAAAAATTAACGCAACCTAAACCGTGCCGAGATAGGAAATTATACGCCAAAATAACCTATCATTAAATTAATTTTCAAATTAACTTCTCAATGTAGTGATAATTTAAATCAATAAAGCAAAAGCAAGTTTCGGGGTCTGAGGTGACCTTTCTCTAGGTGGATATTGATCTCTTAGCAGCCACTTGAATCACGTCCGAGATAAATTCACATATCTGTGAAAACTTCGAAAACAACATTTATATCTAGAAGTTAGTAAAATGTACATTAATTACAAAAAAAAGGAATGTCTATTTGAAATATTTTTTTAAAACTCATTACCGTAATACTAGTAATAATATAAAATGTTTTACATGTTAATATTTCAGTCCTTAAACTAAACGAACGATGGGTTTTATGAATATAAAACAAAAAACTTATTCAAGTGACCCAGGCGAATATAAAGCCTACCCTCTCAATCTGAACAGTTAACGTGTCATCAAACCGGCATAGCGGAGTCTACGAAGAACCACTTATTAGCCACCTTACATAAGTTTAAACACTAAAATATAAATATATAAACATCAATCAAATACTTAAATGAAATGTTATTTTTCTATATATACCTACAATAACTCTAACAGTTATTTACTTATACCATACATGCGTGTGTAAAGATTAAAATCTCGTGCGTAGCAAACGCTATTATAATAACATTTATATTCCTACTATATTTGATAAATGAAAATTTAATAAGTAAAAAAATAATATAGACAAGTTGTGTCAATTAACAATGTATCTCAATTGTAAAGTAGAGCTTGTAAAGTGTAAATAAGTGACGCCAAACCAGCAGCTAGAAGGACTGCAGATGGAAGTTATAGAATAGAAGATTTTCGACACGCTCTGTATAATAGCTCAGTGACCAGTCATTCGTACGCATAACTGAAGATGAGGTTTTCGGTGTCCGGTTCCTAGGGCTGTATTTATTCTGTGATTTTTCGATTTAATTTTCATCATAATTCAAAAATAAATACAACCCTAACATTTAACTACAATATGTTAAAAATTACAAAAAAACGTATACGTATAATTTTATTTGCATCTTTTGAAAAAAAAAACTCTACAATATTGAAGACCTAAAATCGATATTTATAATTTAAGTGGCACGTACGGAAATAGAGCCGTCACACGAGCAGGTTACGTTAACGTGTTCATTGTGTAGAGTAGCGAACGTTTGCCCCCGATTGTTAAAACTTGACAGACTTGCAGCCGGAACAATGTTTGACCCGGTTTGTAACATCTGTAAATCTTGTCTTATGTTATTTTGGGAATAGTGTGTCTAAATTTATATGATTGTTCATACAGATGAGAGATGTATTAATATTTTACTTTTAAAATACATATTACTACGATATATGGCGACGACAATGTGTTCATAATGACTACCATATTATTGTAAACTTAATATTGTAGGAAACGCTACGAGACTGACAAAGAATGGACCTAGTAGATACGACAAATACTAGTATTAAACCAAACTATTTCAATTTATGAATTAAATAATAATTAAATTTTTAGCTAATTATAATAGAAATAAAAAAGCAATTACTAAATCTATATCTGTATAAACACGAAAACATGCTGCTAAATTAGGGTTGCCAACATTTTTTTCAAAGATTATAATATTTTTTTGGAATTACACTTGAAAAAAATGTAGAATTTTATGAAAAGAATAAACGTAAAAACAAATTGAAAATATTGTTAACTTATGAATTGTCATATAATTTCTACGACTACATAAATCGATATGTTAAATCTATTCATTGATACACTGAAACATATTATTTTTGCATACCATTATATTTCTTCAACAGTATATAGTACGTAGGCTGAAAACATAGTACAATACTATATAATAGAATTACAGCACGGTTGACAGCCCTATGCTGAACCCGCAAATGTTACATGTAAATTAGTAATATTAATTACGTCTTTTTTCCATTCTTCGTGAAGGAAATGGGGTAAATATTGTAAAGTGTATTCTTAGGCCGTTGGTCGAATTGCTGGAATGTAACAGAGAACCGTGTCAAGGACACACGCAAGGCTGCGACAGACTCCCTTACGGGCACTAATTGCGTCAAAGTTTGAGCTGAGACGGTGATGAAGCGGTTTTATACTTAGACTCGATTATCGTTGAAATGTATAAAATAAAATCCCTGATTATTTGGTAATTAGATTCACTTTTGTATTAGTGAATTTTTTACTTTAGCTCTGACTACGACGCTACGAGTCCGCGTAGCATTATCGTAGTAAATGTAAACGTGTTAATTTTTAATTGTTCCCTATGTATTTATTTATATAGTTTATAGTCTCTGTAACACTGGTTCGAATCTCAATCGAATTATAAATATGATATTATTGTAAGAATAAAGCGAGTTTCCGCTTCGGAACTGCGGAGCAATTCATTAATTTCTACTACTTTTTAAATGAATTTCATGAAAGGAACTTCTTTTAAAGACACGATTTCCTATTGGCTAAAAACTCGTATAAAAGCGAAGTGATTGAAATGAATGTATACGTTTTAAGTCTACTTTATTCAAGAATTAGGCCCCTGAGTGTTATATGTTTGTTTTGTTCTTGTTCTGCACCTCATAGCATATGATATTCTAGTTTTAGGTCAGGGCATTGTATGTATATATTTATATAGTAGCCATGAGTAGAGATGAATGCGATCTCCTTCACACTCTAACTTAATACCAGGCTGGTTAGAATACAAGTGTGCTTAGAATAAGAATATTATGTATAATAGTATTTTTATGATTGTAATCCTATTTGACTCATGACACATTTGGCCTTGGTTATGAGAAAGCAATATGATCCTTGAAGGACGAATTCATCCTTATTTGCAAAAGAATCTTATAAATTGACATTAATACGTTTTTCCGCCCCCGTTTATTGTTATTCCGTGCACGAGAACGTGATTAGGATGGATTTTTATATGACCATATTTTTTATTCAGTTACATTCTTTGTCTTGTCACATACCAGAAGGTACATTTCGCAAAAAATATACGTAGTTTTGTTTTCTTTATTTTTTAATACAGTTTTTGTCCGCATAAGTTACACGTACAATTTTGCACTCTGCACTAAGTTATAATTTTAATTGTCCGTTTTAAACGACATTCTGAAAATGTATCTCCGCTAGTTTATTTTAATTTTGATTGTTATTGAATGAGTATATTTTTAATTTCAGTACACAAAAAAAAAATCATCGCATCGCCTCCACTGTGACAACTTGAGAGGACAAATCTGCACAATCTAGGTTGACAGTACACATTCCTCTCGTTATAGCGATGGCACTATACCCCAGGAAGGTAGACTGGCCTAATAACCATCATTAGTCTGCCTATAACTCATTAATTAATGCCTACTATAGTAGTGAGTGATTAAAGTACATATAACAAAGTTACATTAGTACCGCTCTTTATCGAGGATCGAACACGGGTCTCATCGATCGTGAGTTCACGCATCTCACCGCTAGACCACGACCTTGATACATTACATACTTAATACTATAATAAAAGATATAAAACATAATTTGATCTTACAATTCTTTAGAAAAAAAATCCCTTTCTATATTGTTTGGCTTCCGTATAACATTGTCCAGTGATAAGCTTATATTAGTCACGCAATGCAGCTTTTGTCGAATCGCATAAGCTTAACGTAGCCATTGTTGGGTCCGCATTGTGTTTTACAGGATAAACGATTTGTTTCTTTTTTGTAATATTTAATGTTACAGTAAAGAAAAATTATATATTTGCTTCTTTATATTTAAGTTCTAATCTTATAAACTAAAGTTCGCATTCTCACGTAAACTGTAACAGGTTTCTGGGGATGTGCGTTTGTCTTAAATAAAAAAAAAAGTAATTATTTTAATATGCCAAAAATTACTTTAAAATAATAAGCATAACTGATATACGAGTAGCGTCAATTAGCAACAAACACAACTGCAGCGTAGAGCTGACTAGTTTTATTTAAAAACCCTTGCAAAAAACAATGTGACTTCAACCCAACTGTTGTAAGGGCTGCGGGTAACACAAAAGTAGAACAAAATAATTTTGGCGTAAAGCACTAACAGATGTATAGCTTAGTGATCATGCGCGCGCATATCAGATAACGTGGGTTCGATCCTCGACACTAAGTTGAGGCACATTGATTTTCATTTTTCGTCATAACGTTTGAACGAACTGAATTTTATTTAAGGAAACTTAATGGTTTAACCTAAACAAAAAAATCTCTGCTTACCCTTGTAAAATATACTTGCGTTTTAATATTAGAATTATGGATTATTATTTAATCAAGTGAATAGCTTTTCAATTAATATGCAATCCATCAACATTCATCATTCGCAGGGGTCGTCAACAGTTGACAGTTCATTACGAAAGCGCCTCTAGAGGCGTGGTTCGGATTAGCATGTAGTAATCACATAGTGGTAGTAATACCCTTATCCTATTAACAGCTTAAAACACTGTCACCCGATTCTCTAAACAAACAAACAAAGGCTTGTTCGACCCACGCATTTTAAACATAATTTACCCAAGAAAAACGAGTTTGTATTTCAAATTGTGTGAATGAAATAACGAAATTAAGAAATGTTTACGATATCTGGTTCGTTGAACGTTTCTCCGAATTTCTCAAATTCTAGAATAAAAATATTGAATTAATTTTTAGATAGGTATCTTTTTACCTTCTTTGTGCAAAAAAGGTGAGTTTTAATACTACAAAACGTGTTCAATGATTCATGAAAAAACGTTAATCATGATATACCTTTAGGTAGGGAAAAACTTTTTTTACAGAAAACGCTCTTAAGTATTTGTTTGGTTATAGATTCCGAAACTTCTTGGAAGCGGTGACGAATGCTTCCAGCAGACATTTATCTATGATAACAGTTCTCTACGCTCATTACTAGGTCACTTCATGAATGTTACACTTGAAAGCGTTTTTAATGCCTATACTATGTTACCGCTTGATGTATCATAGGCACGTCATAATGCTACCCCAGGACGGCAGACTAGCCTAATAAACCACTCAAAATTTTGTAAGATTCAAATAAACCCTTGTTCAAACAATTCTGATAACACCACCTGATGTGAACCTTCTTCTATTTCGATAATATTAAAATATACATCCAATTCTTAGTTTAAAGAAGAAAGTATTTGAGTTAAAACTAAATGATCACAACTTATTGGCTTATTATAGTTATTCCGGGTGATTGCTCGCGAGTTATAAGGGGCTTAACTCAAGTGGACGTTGTAACTTCTAACTTTCTTAATATAAACCCATCGAGTTTAGACTCATCTCATTTAAGTTTCAATGACGTAACAAGAATATCAGTTAAACTTATAACACTTTCTGAAATCTTAAGATTTTGTCTTTTAAATCTTGATTGTTTTTATTCGATATTTTTCCGTAACTGAAAGCTTAAAAGTAGTAAAATGAGAAGTTAGTAAGTAAGTAAAATTAAGTCGGCATGGCAAAATCTCATATTTTACTATATTGTCCGCGCATATTTAACCGTGGTAGCAGTTGTCTCGGATCATGGACCGCACACTAGTTTACCATCAAACGAAGTACGGTCATGTGGCGGAAAATAATTTAAAAAAAACAGAATTCATCTAAGTGGACCCACAGTTTTTTTCTCGCGTTTGTCGATGATTTTTAGTTAATCTTGTAGAAAAATAAATTTACATTTCTTATTACCAATCAGTTTTATTTTTTCACCCAGATTATAGAGTACAAACAATATAACCTAGATGTTTTCTAATGCAATATTTGAGGTTATTATTATATTAAATGATTTAATAATATTGATGCTATATGTCATCGTCTATTGATTGGAAAATGATGTATTTATATAATTAAAATTAATTAATAAAAATTAATATATCATTTTAGAATATTGTTGAGTTAACAAATTATGTTGACCCAAAAATGGGCATTCATTAAATAAATATAAATAAACTGTATCATAAAACTTTATTATTTCAAAATAGACGAAAATGTCTACTGCATGACAACCCCAATGGGAACAGGGCGTGAGCCAAGTACAACTAGTAGACGAAAACAAACTGTAAAAAGCAACTAAAACATTTTTTAATTCAGCATTTTTGTATGCTCAAGGGTTTTTGTACCTTTAGAATTCAGTGTCTGATGATAATACTCGTACATGTGACATAACCCCGGCATATAGAAACTGGGTCAACTTGTCCTCTCTCACCGTAAACAAAGGAAAGGCTTCCTATAAACCATACTCCTTCGCCTTTCGATATTTCAGTCAATGTAAGAGAAACTTTGTGGGGACAGTTTAGAGTCTCTGTCAATTGATGACGAAGTGAACAAGCGGTGAACGCGGTAAATAAATAAAAATATACCGTATCAATATCGTAAATAACTACAAAGAGTGGTAGGCAGACTGATAATGGTTATTTGTCCAGTCTGCCGTCCTGGGGTAGTACCGCCACTTTCGAATGTAACACCCGTGAAGTGACCTTGTCGCGTTTCGGAAATAGTTTGAAAGTAGCTAGGTGTAACGAGAGGAGTGTGTACTGTCAACTTAGATGGTACATGCTCATCTCCTCAAATCGGTATAGTGGAAGCCACTGCTGCCCGCAGAGGTTTCTCTGTAGTAGTAGTTGGTTCCATTCATGGACCGCACTCTAGCTTTACATCAGTCGGGAGTGTTGTCACATACAACAAAAAAGGAAAACTAAAAAATCATGTATTATAGTAATTTTCAATTATTTTTAGGACAATTTTTATTTGTTGTAATTAAAAAACTAGACCATTGTTCTCTTTATTAATAACTAAACCCAAACTTAGTTTTATGATAGTCTACATTTTATATATTAAGACGTGTATCATAACAGAAAAGGGTTGTGTTGATTTTAGCATAAATTCTCTTGCTTCAATATTTTACAATCTCGCTAATGAAGGCATAAGCACTCCCCCTTCGATACGATGCGGGTTCTTAAAGGTCGCCGATCGATTCCAGGCTTCGTTTATATTACTCCCGGCCAATTTACCTTTAAGCCGTATAAAAAAAATGGTACCGAAAATGTTTATATTTGGAGGCGCTGGCGAATTTTAATTAAATTAAACTGAAATTCCTGTAGGTTTATAAAGTTGCCTCGACTGTCACGATCCCTAAAATAACTGAGTATTTAGATATTGTAAATATTAAATATTTGATATAATTCAACTTAGCCCAAAACAAAAGTTAAAAGAATTATCCTCGACCACTTAGAATAAGGGTTCCAAAATATTTACTACAAATAAACCTTTCAATTCCTCCTATTAGACAAAACATAATTGTAGCTTCGCCTCCTTGGCAAGTTATTAACTTTCCAATTAATTTAGAACTCTCCAATAATATACGCGAAGATACCCCTAATTATATTTATAGTAACCTGTTTCATGAGTTAATAAATAGTAATTTCAAAGAATATAAATCTTTTTACACGGATGGTTCATGCATTGGTGATAGGTCGGGTTGTGCGATTATTCACGACGGGCAATACTACAGATATAGATTACCTGATTTCACATCAATATTTGTATGTGAAGCAATGGCAATTCTTAAAACACTAGAAATGATCACAAAAAAATCGAATAACGCCAAATATGTTATCTTTACCGACTCAAAATCTTGCCTATTAGCAATAAATAATATATTAAACAAAGAGTCAATTATTATGGAAATCCAAGAATTAATTACAACGTTATTATCGAATAAATATACTCTTGCATTGGTCTGGATCCCTAGCCACCAAGGCCTAGTGGGTAACGAATTGGCGGATAATGAAGCTAAAGCAGCAACTAGTCTCGACAATGTAATTGATGACTCATACAAATGGATGCCAAAGGATTTTAAAAAACTAATTAAAACTAAAATAAGTATTTTTTGGAATGAACAGTGGAAATCTGGTAACAGTAGTTTCATAACAAGGGTTAGAAAATCAGTACTAGAAAAATCGCCAGTATCTTTAGCTAATAGGATAGACCAATGTGTTTTAACAAGACTCCGGATAGGACATACGAACCTGACCCATCTACATATAATAACCAAAGAACACCCAAACACGTGTGACAGATGCGGTATGGCGATAACCGTGCTGCATCTGTTAAAGGAATGTACTGGACTTGATGGAGTCAGGAAAAAGTATAATGTGCCTGAGGACGTGGCAGAGTGTTTGAGTGAAGAACACTCTGACCACGTCTTGAACTATTTGAAACACATTGGTCTATATAATAGCATCTAGTTTTAATTTTTGGTTAATTATAAGTTTTTAGTTATTATTATTGTTAAATTGTTATTTGTTAGTACATAAGTAATTATAGTATGTTGCTAATGACCTAGATGTTTAAGCAACTCTAAATAAATAAATAAAAAAAAAAAAAAAAAAAAAGTTAAAAGAAACAAATTTAAAAAAAACTATAAATAAACAATAAACTTTACAATCAAACCTTAATATCTATTTTAATTCATGCGTAGTAATTTTTTACAATAATTTTTTAGCTATATTGTTAAAAAACAAAAATAAAAATATACACAGTTTGTGTACACGTTATACACATATTAAAGCCGAAGTTTTGATATTGGTTTTCATTTTTATGTAAAAAAATAATACTTTTTTATTACATATGCTCAAAGAGGAGGACGTGGGTCTATTTTACGATTATTTTTGTTAAATTTTCATCATAATACCAAATAAATACTGTATAATTTGTCGAAAGAATTTATATCCTGTAAATTAAGCCCTATTAAATGTCACAAGATATTCGCATCAATTTAACGTTCAAACATAATCTTACGGGTATGCTAATGCCTAGAACTCAACAAGGTGGAATAAATAGGTGTGATCGTGACTAAAATTACCTCCATTTTAATTGAGGTAAGATTAAATTACAACCTACCTAATAAGAAGGGTATATTACAATTTACAACGCTGTATTTATTTAGATTTTTTTTTAGACTAGATTACATCATAAAAATCATTTTAGAAGCATGACATCTTTTGCAAGAGTGCAATGCGGGCAGCAAACGCTTTCACTATGTCGACCTGAGGAAATCAATGTGCACCGTCCATTTTTTTTCAATTTTCAAAAATTTCAACAAAATATTTAAAATTAATTTTCGTTCGTACTTAAACAAAATCAATATCAATTTAAATACATCTAAAAAGGTCTTAGGCATCTTCTCCGAAATAATAATCTCAGTAATTAAGAAATAGAATTAACAAAATGACAGTCTCCAAACACCGAAGCGTCTCTTAGCAGAATTAAGTCATACAAGATTCCACTTGACAGAGCCCTAAAGGTGTAGCACAAGAACGCTCTATTATTATTGTTGCCAGAGAGAAAAAACCTCTACAATTATAAGTATGTAGATTGACCTAGTTTGTAAGCGTGCCAACCGCGACGGAAAACAGGCATGTCATAAGAAACACGGCATGGAGGTGGGTACCGTGCCATTATGATAGTTAACTACTTTTTTATGCAATTGCAATAATGGCTGGCTAAGGAATACTCGTAGATTCAATCAAGGACTTACCCTACCAATTGTAAATTATTATTGCTATAAATTGAGTGCAATGAACTTTAGAAAAATATATACTTTTGTGAAAGAAATTAATAAAAGGACTTTTGAGTAGGGGTTGTCAGCGTTTCCAGAAAGCTTTGAGCAACATGCCTATCATTATATGACTAATGTGATTATTATAAAAGCCATTCATTATAACCCTAGAAATGGGGTTGCCAGCATTTTTTCCACGGATTATAGTATTTTTCATAATTAGCTATGAAAAAGAATAGTATTTCTTCAAAAAACACTTTAAAAAATAGTATTCTTATGGCAAGAATAAAAAAAGAAAAAGGTAAATTAAAATTATTCTATAACTCTTCATATTATTCTAGGGTTTAGAAAATCTATTTTATAGGTCGATCCATCCACACTGAAATATAGTGTTTTGTGTGCTCCCTTAACAAATACCTACGTATTTGATTTGTTTGTTTGCATATATAGCTGAACTAATCTTCAAAACTACTGAGCAGATTTTAATGAAATCTTTACAAATAAATAGCTTGGTACATTGGAATACATATAAACTATATTTTATTGAACTAAATAACGTAGTTGTTGAGCAATGATAATATTAGTAAATGACTTAAAAAAACACATATTCAAAAAACCAATTATTTCCGTAGTAATAGTTCTGATCCGTCGACTGAAAGTTCACACAATAGGGAGAAATGTTTTGCATATTTTCGCTTTTATATAACTTTTACAATTTATATGTAAAGTATCGTATTAAAATAAGTTTCGGGTATAGTTTTGAGCTTAGACTCTAAAAGAAGAAGGGTTAAAAGGTTTTTATTGTAGTTTTACATGCTATGTTTAACTTTATTAATTTATCATATTTTTGAAAGCTTTAGAGCGTGTTATTCAACGCAAACAAGTTAAATAGTGCCTAGAATGAAAAGCTTCTTTAAGACTTGGATCGCTTTATTTCACATAACAGTAACATCAGTAATTTATCAATAGACTTAAGCCAGAATTGAGTTACCGGCCCTAAAGCTTTATGAGCAGGATTTCAAATATTTTGGTTTGGAGGAAGAAAATATTACTTGTTTGTTTTTGTAACTGATAAAAACAATGTACAAACGAGATGTACACGATGGCTGTATGGCGCAATGGTTGCGCGCTAGTCTGTTACGTGGCATTCGATTCTTGTTCACAATAAATATTAATTATAAATATGATATTCTAAAAAAAATGTTAAATTTATGTTGTCTTTGTACCTATAGTGGATGTACTAGTTTAAATCCATTTAATACTTCAAGATTCTAACACGTAAAAATTTACAAAATTTTTGTAAAAAATTAACTTGAATAGAAAAATAAATATTATATGAACATACGAGCGCGTTCTTCTAATGACCTTTAGATGTTTATTGTCATTGCTTCAAGTGGCACGCAACTCTTTCTACACACCGACCCTGTAATCCTTATTTCACCGACAATTATGTGGAATATTTTATTACATAACATCTTTATGTTAAAAAGAGATACTATAAATACCCTCACCTCTGTTTTAACAGACAAAAATTTTAAACTATAACCAATAACCGGAATAAAAACAATGATACCACTGAAAAAAGAAACTGAAAATAATACAGTTCATTGTAGTGGAAAATACCACACATAAAATGGCTACAACTGGCAAAATAAATGATAGGTACATTGAAATAAGCAAAGAAAACTTTCCTAACGCGTGTTGACCTGGGTTGTATTGAAATAAATTGTCGAGGTCAATACATGGTATTTACATCGATTATTGATTAATAATTCATTCGTATGTAATTAGCAGTAAGTGCTACAATATTATTCTGTCAATGTGTCTACATTATATATGTACGTATGTATTGTTTGTATTTATTTAAAATTTTATTTTACACGAATTTTATATTTCAGAGAACCGATATTTTTTTTTTCATATTTTATTATTTTATAGAAAATCGTGTCTTTGTCTTTTTGTACCGTGACCACTTCCCTAGTCACTAACGAAGGTCTGGAATGTCACATTAACAAAAAATAGAGACACTACCCGAAGCAAATGTTCCGTCCATTCCATTCTTTCCTAATCCATATGTTATTTACGGTTAGTACTAGCGGTACTGTTTTTTTTTTTTAATTTACTAATTATAAACTTATGTCGTACTTGTAAAGAAATATTTTATAGCATATTGAAAGTTATGTGTTTATGAAATGTAAATGTTCCTAGTACTCAATGGTTTGGCTTGTATCCAATTATTCTAAACGCAGCAAGAAATTTGCCGCATTTACAACTATAACAATATGTAAGGTAATTAAGTAGCTGCTATGTACTAACTACTTACTAACTCACTCTCATGTCTCTACCAATAAAGGGCTATACTATGGAACGCCACCGACTCTCTCTCTACTATTTTTGCCTAGAACATATTGACGATGACTATTTCGGAGCTGCATAAATGTATCCGTCAAATTTACCTAATTTTATTACAATAATATTAAATTTAATCATCAAAAGCTAACAAATAAAAAAAACTTAAAAGAAATCAAAGGTTTTTCGGGATTGTCGACTTAGAACACGGCGGTTCGGGTGGTAAAGTGGGCGGCTCGGGGTTGGGGTTGCCCGGGGTGGGTGACTCAAGGTTCAGACTAGTCGGTGCCTCACTGCGGGACTCGTTGCGTATTTATATCTGCTAATACAGAGTGCTTGACTTGTGAACTGACGTTTATCTATTTTGTTCCTTTACAGTCAGTAAGATGCAGGAAACAATTTCTTCGACAATTTTATTACTAAATCCAAAAGCTAGTCAGATATTAGATTAATTCATTTTCATTAGATTAATATTACTTTAAGGATTTGATTAAATTAAATATGTCGTTAGTGGACAAAGATAAATTAACGTAAAAGTTAACCTAACTTTTTTTAAAGTCGCATTTCGAAATTAGCTTGAAAATAAACGGACAATCCAAGCAATCAAGGTCATCCCATCAATCAAGGTGGGCGGCATAGCGGTGGCGACTAATGCCTGCATCCTTTCGTTCGTAAACCATGCTCAAGCTCATTAGGGCAGTACACAAAACATCGAGAATATATCGATATAGTAATTTTTCGTTTCTCATTTAAAAAAAAACATACTGTAGAAGTCAATATTATAGAAAAAATACAGCTAAGTGTCACAGCCGTGTGATGGAGCGAACGCACTGTGTGGCCCTTATACTCGTATGTAAATAAGATACGTATTTTTATGTTTGTACCTACCGTCAGCTTATTCTTATACCAAATGTTCTTGCTTGTATAAACCTACAGTAACATGAGAAAATATCAAAATGAATCAAACTGTGAATGAAATTAATTTGAACAGAGCAATTTAGACGCGGTCCTATCGATATGGCGATCTGGGTTCAATATCCAATTCAACTTAGGGGTTTTCCGTTTAATTTTCACTGTGATTTAAAATATATTTATCTCAAAATATAATTAATAATATATTTTCTAAAAATATTAAGTTTACATTTATTATTAACATTAAAATTTCTGAAAAAAACGCGAAGAATATTAATAACTTCTTTATCCTACTTTATTATTTAGTTAAATTAATGAATGGAAAGGGTATCCTGGTTAACGAGCGCGATTCTTTTGAAGTAAGAAAAGCCTTTTAAATAGACTGATTACCTACTGAATAGCGCTCATTAATTTATTGGCAAAAAGGCTTGTTTATTGAAAAAAAATATAAAAAATATCCTTTACGAATTGATACAGATTTGTGTAATTGTAACATAGCTATGGTTTAATTCCATCCTCTCGCAGCCATGATTAAATTTAAAAAAAATACATTCGTATGTAATATACCCAACCCTCACTAGACTTCGTCTGCGTCGTTCTAAAATAAAGGTCTGATATAAAAGAGTAAAATTTCACTGAAACACATTTCGAAAATGTTGTAGGAAATAAAAAATACCCTAAACGGTAAAACAAGATAATGAAAGGAACCCACGCTAGCAGGAGTTAGGTTAAACCATTGCACAAAAAATGTAAATATATTTTTACCTACCTACTTTTATTTATGTATAAATGGTTAGCGGCGCTGATTAAATGTCGACAGCGCCCTAGTAAGTTTGCACTTCAACATGCGACGGACAATCGGTACCAATTTTTTTTCTGCAACCTACAATGATAAATCTCGCCACTACCTACTAGAAATGTTTTTGAGACTTTTTTAATAATTGGTAAAAACAAAAAACATTAATAAAAAATCTTTTCTAATGCTCCGCGTTAAGTCTTGCTTGTGTGTGTAAAGTTTAATTTGTTTAAAATTTGAAAAAAAATAAGATCAGTTTTAAGGTTAAGGATATCTCAATCCTTCTTTAATCTACAATTCTGGTCTCAAAAAGTGATTTAAGTAGCTTTCTAAAAATGTTTATGAGCTTCCTTAAGTGCCTAAGGACGTCTTAGAGTACTTTACACCGCGTTTACCAGTAGTTAGAATTTTTCATTAATTTGATTATGGTTCTATAACTTTATACCAAAAATATTAATTACCAAAACAGGAATGTCATTTCCCTGTAGTAAGAATTCATATCTTCAGAAAATCTTCGATTCGAAAAACCTAACGCTGATTGTCGGTCACGAAGCAGAAAAATCGATAATTTCCTTTAAAGATGCTACGTGAAACTTTAAACATTAAAAGTTATAACAAATTACAGGCGTTGAAACTTGATCAGTTGATTATCTTTATTTCGGATCATATTCTAATGTTATAAAAAAATTAAATAAACATTACACAAACCTTTCACATTCATTACTTTTTTATTACAAATTAAACGTTTTCAATCAACATAAGTAAGGTTGATTTTTAATTGTAACGAATAATTAAGGTCATAATAATAAAATCAAAGATTAATTTAAAAGTCGTTTAGTGCTAAAATATTCACACATTCCAATGAAAAATTTTTTCGTAATGGGAACTTGATAGATCTTTATTAAGTAAAGGGTAGGCCGATTGATGATGATTATTCGTTCATTAGTCCGATATACTAGTAACCGGGTATATTGATAGAAGTGTACCCTGTCAATGGATGGTACACATTCGTTTCCCCAAACACGCATTGCGAAGGAGACTGCTGCCTGCAGACATCATTCTGTGGTAACAGTTGCTTCCGCTTATATATTCCGCATCTATATGCATTCTAGTTTAAAATTGAGCGAGGTGGGATTGTCGAACTACATAACTATTATATATAATAACTATAACTTTTTAAAATGGTTTTAGGTCAATTATCCACAGAGTCATAAACATAAATGAAACAATATTACATACAAAAATTGCCAGATATCAGATAGTTAAATAATTTGCAATATTATTCAATTCTTTCATAAATTAATTTACCGCGTGAAACGGCTGATTTCCAAGCATCATTTTCAAAAATGCCATAAAGTAAATGTTACATTAATTCGAATAATACGAGTATTTTACAAAAGATTTATAGACATGGCCTGAAAAACTATAGTAATTTCATATAGTCTATTAGTATAGTGGAAGAACATTATCAGGCTTTGTGCCAGCTTTTATATTCTGTTTGAAAATAGGTCAAAGTCCCGACAAAGGCGTAGTGCCATATTACGCACCCCCACTACTTTTTGTAATAACATTTTACTGTTTATTACAATGTCCTATAGTTAATAATGTTCAAAGCAGAGATCTTATTGAGGTTTTATTGTTACAAAAAGAGGTAACTTAGTGTTTTCTTAGGTGTTACGCGAACATGACTGAATTAAAAGATTTTATACGACCCACTATAGCTTTTATTTTAATCCCAACGTTTCGAAAGCTATGCAGAAGTATAAGTAGCTTGAATTTACAACTTACACACATATGAAAACGCTAATTGGTCAGTTCATGGATGTTACATTTAAAAGTGGTTGTACTATAGACTGTACTAGGAAAGGAATCTAGATACATAGTAATTTTTGTAATTTCTATACTAAAGGTAAGCTAGTTTTTGTATCATATAGACCAAAGAACATAATACGAAGTTACATTGGAACCTACATCTATACGAACTTTCCCACGGTCGCTCTTGACTTCTTGAATTTAGGCTATTTACTTTTTTTTAAATTATTGTAATTTCGGTTTTTATATATGGCGTAGTTAGTATAAAAAATATCATAACAATATAGGGGCACTCCTTCATAATAAATACTTTTAAAAATATGCTTTCGTAGCATGCTGCTACGAGTCCATGGCTACGAGATATTTTCTACGATTTTTTAAATTTATTGGCGTAGCGTGACATGTTTTTATAGTATCGATTAGTAAATTATTTTTGGAGTTTTATTTATGGATTTAATGTAAAAAAAAGTTTACCCGTATGTGCGTTATAATTATTGAATGATATCAAAGAACTACACTAATAACCTTCAACAAAGGCTTATATAACATTTCCTTTCCCTGAATCTTTAGTTAACGTCGTCGGTGCGTGTCGTTGCGCGTCACATGTTTTCCCCAATTCAACTGATAAAGAACGATATGTGATCTAACGAGTGTCTTCGCAGTCGATCACATATGTAATGTCATGAAACACGTTTACCAAGAACATCATTAAATCTACAGAATAATAAGGATAGATATTTAAGTGTTGCAACATTAATATATAGCACCTACATTATAAATACAAACAAAGCACCTATGGCTATGATTAATTCCAAAAATGAATTCGTGATTTGTATTGTAAATGAATCGAGCTTTCACGATATTATTGAGTGAAGACAGCAGCACACACCTGTAAACCTAATTAAGAGAGATGAAACGAAATGAACTAACAGACAATTAGTATAATTTGTAGATTACCATCATAATTACTATAGTAAAAATACTTCTGTAATTATTATAAACTACTGCATTAGGTCAAGCGTGAAAGATTAAATAAAAAAATCAATAAATAACATAATAATAAACCAAAGCATGCGAGGGCTCGCGGTAGATTTCGACGGCGACGTAGTGCGGCAGCCAGCGCGGCGTCCTTGCCGCGGAGGCACGCGAGCACGCGACCAGCGCGGTCGATACGGACCGGCCGCAGGACGG
Source organism: Tinea pellionella (assembly GCA_948150575.1). Taxonomy (NCBI): domain Eukaryota; kingdom Metazoa; phylum Arthropoda; class Insecta; order Lepidoptera; family Tineidae; genus Tinea; species Tinea pellionella. The sequence goes on along the minus strand of OX411259.1, from coordinate 5,395,947 downwards.
GCCCGCGCTCAATTATTCAACGCGCCCGGTCCGACTCGTCGCCGCAGCGCCGACACGTTCCTGGAATCCGCAGCTAAACAAACGTGGAAGCGTCACAAGCGAAAACAAAGCACAACGAACTCCCAAACCTTCGCCGGCGTCGGGCTCGGGACGGCGGCGCGAAGAAGTCGCGAAACGCCGTGAACGCGCGTTACGTAAAAGGCGCGGCGCGGTGCGCGTGCTGGCGCGAGTGGCGCGCTCGCGGCGTGCGCTCTGTGCGGGGGGCGCGCGCGGAGTGCCGTGATCGCCGGTTATGCAACGAGCCGGCGCGCCAGGACCGCGGCCTGAAAATCGAACGCCTAGGGCACGCATGCGCAGCCCGTACACCGCGCCATCAATGGCCGCCACCGGCCACGTCAACATCGCATCGACAATACTCGCCATGCTGCGGAAGAGGACCTTCATAAATGACCAAGATGTAGACAAATTATTTTGTACTAAAAATGCTATAAACATAACGCTTATCCTAAGTATCTCCTCATGCCCCGTTTAAGAAACAAAATCTTACCGTTTCATTCAAAATAGAGCCCAATAAATTTTATTCAAATACTACTATCACCTATGCAATTAACTCGTTTTATTTAGTAGGTAACAGACATACTTTTGAATCATTTTATTCATTCTAAAAGAGTAATAAATTGTTATTGAATTAGTGAACAGTAAAAAGAAAAAACTAATATATTCCAACATACCACATATATTAAATTATACAACACTTAATAATAATTAATAATAAAATAATTAATAATAATATAAATACACCTTGCATCACAAATATAAAATGTTATTAATAAAATGGTTTCTCTACACAATATAGTTGACTATACATATTTTGAGATTAATTCTTAATAATTCTAAGGATGCATCCAAATCTAATACCGATTACAGGCCATGTGTTGGTTTTCATTAGCAATCTTTTTATTACCAAGAAACTTTCAAATTTTGCGCCTGAAAAACACTAATGTAAACGCGCGTATTCTTTCGTCTACGCTCGGGGAAACCCCGGGCTTTATCATAATTAGTTTGTGTATGTATAAATAGAATATAAAAGGAGAATGCCCAATCGCCTAAGAAAAATGGGCCCAAAATTTTTTTTTTTAGTTTATCGATGATTTTTAGTTAATTTTGTAGAAAAATAAATCTACTTCCTTATTAGCAAACAGTTTTAATTTTTTCCCGCGGGTTATTGAGTAATTAGATGTTTTCTGATGTAATATTCGAGATTATTATTATTTTAAATAATTGAAGATCTGTTCTTTATGTAATTAAACATTGTCTAGTGATTAGTAAATGATGTGTTGATATAATTAAAATGAATTAATAAAAAAATAAGATATTATTTTAGAATATTGTTTTGTTAGGCATCAAGTGGGCCTGAAAATGGGCATTCTCCTTTTAGTATATATTATTTGCCTATATGAAATTATTAATCTTATCGGCAGAAGGGCGCATCGATGCATGCCTATTTTTTTTTTATTATAGTTCGGCATGTGACAACACTCTGCCTGATGTAAAGCTAGAGTGCGGTACATGAATGGAAACAACTGCTACTACAGAGAAACCACTATGCCTGCTTGCGGAGACGAGTATGTACCATCTTAGATTGACAGTGCACACTCCTCTCGTTATACCTGGCTACTTTCAAACTATTCCCGAAACGCGACAAAGTCACTTCACGGGTGTTACATTAGAAAGTGGTGGTACTACCCCAGGACGGCAGACTGGACAAATAACCATCATCAGTCTACCTACCACTCTTAATTTTTTTCCTTTGATTTAATTCCTTTATTATATTATTTATTATTAAACCTAATGGAGCATAATAGTCTAATAAATAGTATCATTCATCACGTAAGCGAAATGAAATTAAGTCAGTTAAATTACTAAGCTGGTGATCTAAGTGTGCCCCGGTATTATTATTAAGAATCAAAGCCCATCCGTTAAAGTCATCCAAATCGCATTCCGAAGCAGCATCATCAACACCTTTGGCAAAAACAAAACCTCTCTCACGTCTTGTCTTTTCATCTGACACAACCCTTATCGTATATACTATATCTCCATATGTCTCTACAAACCATTTTATGTCTGTGTATCTTCGTATGTCACTGACTATCCATATTGGTTTATCGACTGCTGTAATATAATAATAAAGAATATGAGTGTCATACACACTTCGGTTGCTGAGTGTCTATATGGCATTATTTAACAGTGATAGGCAGACTGATGATGGTTACTAGACCGGTCCACTGTCCTGGGGTAGTACCACCATTTTCAACTAACACCTGTTGGTGACGGTGCACTTTTTTTTAAATTGTAGTTTAGCATATGGCAACGCTCCACCTGATGTAAAACTAGAGTGCAGTCCATGAACGGAAACTACTACAGAGAAATCTCTACAGACAGGTGACGAGTATGCACCATCTAGATGGACAGTGCGCACTCCACTCGCTATACCTAGCTACTTTCAAAGGGATACTGCAGGTATTTCTCTGTGGCAGCTGCTCTTCCTGTTCATGAACCACATTCCAGCTTTAATGTTGTAAAGGTGGAATGTTGTCATGTGCCATCAATTAGCTGCATCTCCTGTTTGTACCGATCTTCAATCCCATTCTTGGCCCATAGACATTGGGTTACAAATTCATTTAATAGAAAAGAGAATTTGCTTTCCTAATTGGTTCAAACTGATGAGGGGTGTTTTATTCTCCTGATAGGTCAGACAATTACTTTTTAAAGTGCTGTAGTGTAGACTGTTTCAGCTGTACTTTGGGACATAGCAAGATGTGTAAGTTATCTAGTCTAAACATATCAGATATAATTACATATGTTAATACATACCCCCCTGGCAAGCTTCTCTACAAAAACAACCATAATCTTTTTCACGCATCTCTTCGCTCCATTTGATCATTTCCATACGATAAGTCTCTTTATACGAGTCACTGCTTAGTAAGGCAGCCAAATTCAACTTCTTCTCTTCAGCCCAACGACTTTTTATAGGTTGAGATATTTTCAGTACTTCACACCGATCGCCAAGACTAATTAATATAAAAGATTACATACAATATAATTCCGCAATGTAATTGTAATTAAAAGTATTAATTATCTATTATAAAATACTTACACATTTTTTAATTGATCTGTTAAATAATCTTTTCCGCTTTTCCTTTTTCCGCTAAATAATAAGATAATTCGGGGAGACATTATAGCGACTTAGTTTTAAATCAAAGTTATCAAATGCAATATTCACAATTATTTATCCGACGCCAACTATCTTCGTAACTTGAATAAATTAACTGCGATGAAATGAAATTATGAAAACCCGCAACAGTGAGAACGGGGGAAATCGTAGTGAAATCAGAGGAAATTAACACTTTTTTTATATAGTACTATAACAATTTGCCGGCGTCAAAGTAAATATTACAATCACGAATTGCATTTGCATCGTGCATTATTGTGCATCACGGATCATTAATTCAAGTTAAAAATAGCGTTATTTATTAAAAATAGCTCTATTTATTAAAAATAGCTAAAGCGCCAAACACTGAATTTTTTTCCTTTTATTGTTTTATAGCATGATAACAATTTGCAAGTGTCATCACGGGTCATTCAGTCATCACACTCATCAGTCAGCTCGAGTCTCAGTTATTGCAAAAATATCTTCAGTAAAGTGGTAGAATCTTTATTAAAACCTCTAACGCAATTTTGTGGAGAAAGTTAAAAGCTTATTTTAAATTGTTTGCCCACTCTCACATACGTTCACGAAGTCTTAAGGGACAATAATTATTTATTACACATTATCACTCGAAAGTTGTTTTCAACTTCTTGTTACTGTAAAGGGATCATCGTTCATGCATATTGTGTCAAACATGCATGCCATCTTCTTTTATTGAATGGCAACCATATGCAGAGACAATTAATAATAAGGAGACGACTGTCTTCATACTAGCAAACTGACACAATAAGGGTCACTAACACTAGCGTGACGGATGTGTGCGTTTCTGGACAAATATAAGCTCATTTACACGTCTCTATAAATAGACTATATCTTGCATCTTTTTCTTACACGTGTGAATTCCATTGGCCCTCACCTTACTCACTCGCACACTTGACCATAGAGACGATGAGTACGTTCACAAATATTATTTAAGTAAACACCTTACAAATAAGTCCTTGTTTTTCGTTGATTATTCACGTAATAATTTAAGAGTTCATTTTATAATACCATTAACATAACACTCAAATGTTTTAAATAACAAAGAGCTCCCATTTTAAATCATAAGAAACCACAACAAACTCATCAAAATGAACGCTCCTAAATAGAACGACAAGAAGGGAGAGTAGTGATGTGCAAAAAATATTCAGTTAATAATTGGTAGTATTCGATAAAAAAATCAATGCTTCGCAGGCCGCGCGGGGCCACCCTAATCCTTATTAAATTTCCTAACAAGCAATAAAACTCAACCACAGAAACAAAAAATTATTATTTATTTACAATTTGTTTAAAATGTTCATCATAAATGTATTCGTCTTTCGTCTTCCATATTTTCTATGATGACATTGAATACACCGATGTGATGAGGCCAGATACTTGCGCCGCTTTGTGATACATCTGGAAATTTGAAAACATTAGTTGTTATCGGAAGAGTAGTTTTCTTTTTCCTGTATTAAATTGGTTATCTGCTTAGAACAGGTCACTTGAGGGGCACTTCACATGCATGCACGAGAAGATTGACAAATGTGGGAAAGAAAATGGTATTGTTAAGATAATGCATAGTCATTCTCTCCACTTGAAACAACTGTAAGCAAGATTTTAGTTGATATTATAACTAAAAACTCCTGTTTACAACACAAATAATGGAATGATTAAGGATAAAACTCAATATGGCAAAATATAACCTTAGGTCGAAAGGTCGTTTTTACAATACCTAGGTTCTTCTTCAGTTGTCTGTCAGTACCTCAGTACCTGTGTACTGATACTGTTACAGTAAAACACAAGAGAAATGCTTATTTATTGGCGGCACTCGTTCGCCACGTCCCAGTATCGTCATAAGATTCTTGTGGTATTTTTAGTGTAAACTGTCACATCAGATTATCATGCATATCCTAGTAATACTAGCGCTGTCGTCGGTCAGGGACTGCTTATTCAATATATTCTCAGCTCACCACCATCATCTGGTGGTCGTTCACGGTCCGCCACCAGTGACCCTGAGGGTAGATTATAGCTCAGCCCCCACAAAGGTCTCTCCCCCAGCGTCATCTAAAAATATAAAAAATATTAAAATATGCCACGATATCAATATCCCTATTTTATTAGCCTAGTTTGCCGGCCTGGGGTAGTACCACCGCTTTCGAATATACCACCTTGTCGCGTTTCGGGAACAATTTGGAAATAGCCAAGTATAACGAGAGGAGTGTGCACTGTCAATCTGGATGATGCACATTCGTCTTCTCAAGCCGATATAGAGGAGGAGGCGACTGCTGCTCATAGAATTTTATGCGTAGTAGCAATTGTCCATTCATTAGGCATAAAAAAAACGCTTTGTACTTTGGTCGCTCAATGCCTATAGACACTATTAAAGAGGGGTGGCAAACTGACGATGGTGACCTAGTCTGAAGCGTGCAGAAATTTCTCTGTGATAGCAATTGTTTCCTTTTATGGATCACACTCTAGCCTAACATCAGGTGAAGTGTTGTCATGTACAAAGTTACAATAAAAGAAGCAAAAGCAAATTTTACTTTCTTGAGATATTGTGGCTAACCTATAGCTAAATTATCTATAACATACGTATACATCATAACCAGGATTATATCTAAAATTGAATTAACAATAAAAAATCGTATACATGTAAGATGTGGAACAATTTCATGAACTCCATAACCGAATTTATCTACAACTTAAATATTTTGAAACGTTAGCTTAAATTAAGTCTTCCATTTCTTTACTTTTTTGTGTCTTGTGTCTACATTATGAATGCTCCTATTAAAATTAATGCACCACTCGCGTTTTTATAACATACAAAAAATTAATCAATAAAAATCCTTTTATGAACTGGAAGAGTTAGCCAATATAAATTTATATTCTTTTCTAAACTATAAATTCTATATTCTATTTCTAAACTTATATAATCATTACAAAATGACAAATTGCACCAGCGATATATGAAACTGCCTGTGACTGGCGCACGTTTTCTTGTGGTACTGATAATGTTGTACAAAGCTTATGAGAAACATTGTAGTGTGCTTCAAACGATATGTTCCTATTGATGCTCTTACGCATCACATCCGATAGCTTTTCTAACATGTTGTCATTATCACTGGCGCAATTTGTGTACCTGTGATTTACCTGTGGCATTATTATTTAATCAACAGTGTTTTTAATGATGATACAAATTCATGACCGGGTGGGAATTTAAGCCACCTTATCCTATGATCTGGCCGAAAAAATTCTCGAAAGGGTCTTAGTTGATTTGCAAATCACCGAAAGATATTTAATACTAATGATATCATGAACAAAATGTAGGCTGTCATAAATCATTAATAAATAGCAATATTTCAGAAGACACTTCTCTGCTGAGTACTTGTCCATTTGACCTGAAAAAATAAAAATAAAATGAGTTCATCTGGCGAAAATGGTGCTTAAATCAACACTCATAAGTGTAGTCTAGTCACATTTCGGGATAAGCTTGAAATCTGGTTTCATCGAGTTGGAATTACCCGCGTTTCTCTATGGCAGCAATCATCTCTGCTCATTGATTGAACTTTAGCTTAACCTTAGGCTGAGTTCAACCACATGATTATTAGATTTTATTATTATATACCTTGCCAGTTTAAAGTTGTGACCTTTTCCAGTTTTCACACAAAAATATTTTTCAAAAATGTATTAAAAATTTTTCACATTTTTTTAGCATAGGTTTTATCAATTAAAATGTTATCGATGACCAATTAATAATCGTAGGAAAATAAAAATATAAGCAATATTTTTAGTTTTGCAAATTTTTAGTAAAAACGTTTAGACGAAGCTCATACAAAAAAGTTATGGCAGGTTGATAGAACATTGTTTTAAAAAAATATCAACAGATAAAACGGTATTATAATGTTTGCGGTTATTTTTTTTATTATTCCTGCTCGGCATGTGCCAACACTCCGTCTGATGTAAAGCTAGAGTGCGGTCCTTGAACAGAAACAACTGCTACTACAGAGGAACCTCTACAGGCACTAGTCGCCTCCGCTATGCCGGCTTGAGGAGACGATTGTACACCATCCAGATTGACAGTGTACAATCCCCTCGCTTTACTCGGCTACTTTCAAACTATTATCGAAAGGCGACCATGTCAGTTCACAGATGTTACATTCGAAAGTGGTAGTACTATTCCAGGATAGCAGACTGGGCTAATAACCATCATCAGTCTGCCTACCACCAAGCTGCCATATAAATATATCTGTAGTAGCAGTTGTTTCCGTTCATGGACTGCACTCTAGCTTTACATCAGATGGAGTGTTGTCATGTGCAGAGCTACAAGAAAATTAAAATTGATTCAGACATCTCTCTTTACCTTACTCAGAACTACATATCGTGTTTCATTAAATTAATAATGATAAAAATGTTCAAACAGGGGTAGGCAGTCACGCCACTCTTTAACTCAGGGATCAAATTGGAAGTAACCGGGTATAACGAGAAGAGTGAACATTGTTCATCTTCACAAGCTTAATATGGGGCGGCGGTTATATGCTGGACTACTATTAAAAAAAAGGTTATTATATTATGATGAAAACTTAACAGAAAAAAATAATAACCACATCATGGCAAATAACTAATAAAAAACTTTAGGTATTAGATGATGGTAAGTATTGACCATTTACTTCAATGAATTGTTTTCTTATCCGTATCTAGGTACCTACATAAGTTTTATTGGAATTCCATTAAAGTATCTTTCACAAACACCAATTTGTTGGTAATTTAAATTTAAAAATAAACATTTTAATTAAAATATGTCATTCCTTTTACGAATCTGTGTGTACTATAGATATTTTTAAAATAAAGTTCCATCATCTGATTGTACAACTTTTTGACAGCAGCTTTGTCTAAATATTTTATTAAATTTAGCCAGTTTGCCATTCCTAGATAATTATTATAAATTTATATATATACAGGGTAATTTTTTTAACTGGGACAGTATGGGGAAATCCTAAACCACAGGAGATACGGAAAAACTGTCTTAGGAACCATTTGCTCTTTTTTTATGAAAACGAATTTGGCATAGTAATTTTTCTGGTCAAGCTTGAGGTGTCCATGGAAATGAGTCATTTTGATGAAAAATTTTTTTTATGCGATTCGACTCGGTTTCATGTAAGGATCATTTCATTGTATCGGAAGAAAAAAATCGAAGCAGCAGATGTTAGTCAAATTTAGTCAAGTAATATTTTTAACGGGGCAGTATGGGGAAATCCTAAACCACAGGAGATACGGAAAAACTGTCTTAGGAACCATTTGCTCTTTTTTTATGAAAACGAATTTGGCATAGTAATTTTTCTGGTCAAGCTTGAGGTGTCCATGGAAATGAGTCATTTTGATGAAAAATTTTTTTTATGCGATTCGACTCGGTTTCATGTAAGGATCATTTCATTGTATCGGAAGAAAAAAATCGAAGCAGCAGATGTTAGTCAAATTTAGTCAAGTAATATTTTTAACGGGGCAGTATGGGGAAATCCTAAACCACAGGAGATACAGAGAAACTGTATTAGGAACCATTTGCTCTTTTTTTATGAAAATGAATTTGGCATAGTAATTTTTCTGGTCAAGCTTGAAGTGTCCATGGAAATGAGTCATTTTGATGAAAAATTTTTTTGATGCGATTCGACTCAGTTTCATGTAAGGATCATTTCATTGTATCGGAAGAAAAAAGTCGGAGCAGCAGAAGTTAGTGAAATTTAATAAAATGGTTTGTCATACAACGGGCCAGTACATGGTAGATACTGAATGAACCATAGTCGATACATACACACTCAAAAAGTGTTCCATAATTAAAAACTAAATTTTATTTGCACTCAAGAATTAGAAGAGAACCACTATGATCTTACGAGTTACGGTTAAACATAATTTTAAATGTTTAGAACGAACATTGTTCATACTGTTACATTTTTATTAATAGTATACGAGTATGTTTACAAGTCAAATATCTAGAGATGTTAAATGTAGTTGTGGATTTGGATGAGACCATTTCAAATAAATTTCATCTACTAACAAGGTGGTGCACCTTCTCACAATGGTTCAACGAGTAAACGGTTTTTGAAGAACACTATCTAGGTCGTTAGATGGGCACATTGGTCGGTGGTCCTGATAAATGACCATGACGTTCAGCCGATGTGATGCAGATGAATTTTTCGATGTGGAGTCTCGAGTTTCGAGTTTATGTCGTATCTCATTAATTCTTAATAAAATATTATACAACGCAATTCTTTACCATTTAATAAGATTCACCACACAACTTTTTGTCACTAGAATAGTTCTGAAACGTGCCCGTAACATTTTTGCGTTAGTATTATTAATGTAACCATCAGATTACTTACAAATTGTATGGGAATACATTTCATTAAATTTGACTAACTTCTGCTGCTACGATTTTTTTCTTCCGATACAATGAAATGATCCTTACATGAAACTGAGTCGAACCGCATCAAAAAAATTTTTCATCAAAATGACTCATTTCCAATGACAACTCAAGCTTGACCAGAAAAATTACTATGCCAAATTCGTTTTCATAAAAAAAGAGCAAATGGTTCCTAAGACAGTTTTCCCGTATCTCCTGTGGTTTAGGATTTCCCCATACTGTCCCAGTTAAAAAAATTACCCTGTATAATATACATAAAATATTAATAAGCTGTTTTACCTTCATCTTTTCATAGGATTTGGGATTTACATGTTTGTCTGTAAGTTTGTTGATTGTGCTTTATCATGACTTCCATCCGCTTTATACAATAAATTTGTTCTAAAAATGCCATTGCGCTATTTGCTTCCCGAGCAGCAGATTCTTCTTCTGAAAATTATTTCAAAAATATTTCAATAAATGTGGTACATCACATATGTGATAAATTGTATTGCCACAAACTTTGTAGCAATATGTAGTAGGTTTTAAACCAGTATTATTTATTGTGTAATAGGTAAGTTCTTGTATCTGATATTAATGATTTTATTGCAGCAACATTGGCAAGAACCCTGATCACTAACAGTAACTTTAACTTGAAAACCTGTTTTAAAAATAGCACTTATTAGTCTTATTACTTCATTCATTATATTCTTTAAGACAAATGCTTTTACCTTATCTCTGACAATTGTTGAATTTTCCAGAGGTAATGTACCTAGCATAATAAAAACTAAATCCTTGTATGCGACATTGTTGCTACATTTACCAAAACTAAGGGCTCTAAAACCTTCAAGCACCCCTGAAATTAAAAAAAAAAAACAACAAATTACTAATAGTGATAAAGAAAAAAAATTACGCTTATAACAATAACATATTGAGCTTAATTTAAAAAATGGCAGGGACTATATTTTTTACCATTTATTTTTCAGTGGTGTACCTGTGACCTTCGCATTTCAGTCCAGCTAAACGCTTTTGTGAATTTACTAACATTTTGGCAAAATTATTTAAAGTTGTATTTCTTGAGAAATTTACATGTTTTATGATGCTTCACTTTATTTATCAGGTTATTTTTATAAATAAATTTCGATAGAAGTATACATTACTTCCTTAAAAAAGAGCGAACACTTACCCACGCTTTGAATCTATTTTTGTTAGAATGAGATATAGAAAAATTTCTTATTTCTTTAAGATGACTTGGAAGAATTTGGTACCGCACAATGCCAATTCATGGCGACCTACTTATGTAGGTAAATTCTTAACTGTATACATACAAATAACACCGAGAATTAAAATAATTGCAAATCTAACAAAATACACTTAATGAACATGAACATGAATAACATAAGATAAATAAAATGTGCATTTCTATTACAAACTCGTCCGCCATATTTGCGCCATTTCGGCAGGCGAAATTACATTCGGTAATTTTCGGTAAATTTCGGTGTGACTTGACATTAATGACTTATCTTGCACAAACACATCAATGTATCTATGTGTTTAACATTGTGCGAGCGAGAAAAGCGTGGGCCAATATGGCGTTTTTAGTGGGTGCGAGTGAAACATAACATCTGTCAAATGGGCTTATTGTGTCGGAATTTGAGCTCGAGTCGGCAGGGCCTGACCATATGCACAGACCATATGGCAATTGTGTCGATTGCCAGTGAGACATCAACACATCATGCCAGTGTCAGGTGAGAGGGGCAATGTGCTCGTTTTACCCCAAAGAAATTGGAATATAATTGTATTAATTGGAATATAATTGTATAAATTGGAATAAAATTGTATTCCAATTTCTTTGTTTTACCCTAACCATGATGTATAGCGAATTATGACAGTGCTGTCTCAAATGTCAAATCTGACAGCCCAGGCTACCTGAATCTGACAGCGACAACTTGCGAGAAAAAAACGGTGACGAAGGAATGAGCTTTGGGTTTATTTTTTAGTGGAAAGCAATTAAGAATGGATGGCCAAAATTGCATATATTTAGGCATCAAAGTGAAACCTGGGCCTGTAGAGCGCTGTAAACTTGATAACTTTGGGTTGAATAACACAGTAAGCAAATTGCGAGATGAAGCTGGAAAGAAAGCAAATATACCTTCTGCGTCGTTAGGTGTGTTTAGTCGCATTATTCTTATTATTTAAAGTAATTATTGTACAGATATTTCTTTCGATTCAATGTAGCTGAAATTACTAAAAAAAAAATAAGTAAAACGAGTTTTTTCACCTCATTTCAGAATTAGTACACCACGGTAAAATACTGAAAGATGAGCAGACATTACAAGATAGTGGTATAAAGAACGGAGAAATGGTCCATGTAGTCAAGAAAAAGGTGGAACCTGCCCCAGAAGCCCCACCATCATTCTCAGATGCAGAATTGCAACAAATAATCACAGCTTTAAGAACTTTTGGATGTACTCCTAATGCTCCAGGATGGACTAGAGCAATGCAGGTATTCATTGCATTCTATCAAATATACAGATTTTTTGTTACCTTTAAAGCATAGCAAGTGCTTGTATTACAATGTTTACTTAAAGTGATGTGTCATTCCCCACACTTTGTTTTACTTTTATTGGAAATAATTGTACAGATTTACTAAGTATTTAACTATTATCTGAATAGCTAGAAGTTAGTTAAATGTATAGAGCCAATCCTGTGGTTTTTTTTACTTTTAACAATGCTATCTGTCACAAGAAAGCCATTTAATGCTGGTTGTGTACTGTTTAGGGTCTTTGGCTTGTGTGACTATACCTCATGTGCTTGTCGATTGTAGATGCAGGCTTCTATTCCTTCTTGAGGTGGTCCGCATCACTGCAACCTTCTGATATCTCCCAAGGTCAGGAGACTTCACATTCCTGCCCACCAATGTGGATTTTAGTTCTTAATTGTGAGAGATTGTCTGATATTTTAGAACCTGTGAAATTATCATGTCTTTAAAGAAGTTTATTTTTATTAAACATCAGGTACTAAATGATGAAGCAGGGTTATCTGAGATAACGGAGGCGGTGCCATCACTTAATGATGATTGTGTGACAATGTCTATATTACATGAGGTGGAACTATTAGCAGCATTAGGTGCTAGTGTGCATACAATGAGACGAGCAGCAGATGCACGACCGGCGCTACCAATGGCATTGAGACGTCTGACTAGAATGGTCCGAGCTAATCCTGGTGCTCCACAGAATTCTACAAACGGTATATATTTTACTTACTCATGCATTTCTGTACCTCACTCGAAAGTCACTAACTTAAAAAAGCAACTATTACTATTTTTTTATTTATAAGTGGGAACTTTTAATTGACTTTTTATCACTTAGTTTATTGTTTAATGTAATTGTTGACGGTTAGTTTCCCAAAAAATAAATAAATAGTTATTTCTAAAATATAATATGATGAAGAAAATTAATTATTATGACCTAACTGAAGATCTTTTGAATCTTTTTATTTCCATAATATGTATATAAGCAGTATTTTTATCATAAAATTGTTTCAAAACTTTCAACATATTTGAATGAATTAGCTATGGAAAATTAATTAAATAATATACTATAAAATAATAATTTTATTATTAAAAACTATCAATTATACAATTTCATAAGAATCGTGAATTAATTATTAAGGCATCAGTAACTTTGAAGAGATTGTTTATGATATAATTAATTATATTTTTACAGCTCCCACATCAGGATTTGCATACTCATTGGAAGCTCTCTCAGAAGATGAAGATGGTGATGATGATGAACAAGATGAGCCTGTTGGTGCTACTATCACTCGTGAACAAGTTGCTGCTGCTCTAGCGGTTTGTATAAGATCAATTCTTAACCACTTTATTCCTGCAATAAAACTGAGACATATTTTGTATCTTTGTCAATAAATTATTTTTATTTTGAAATAGGCTGTGACAAGTGGCACCAGCAATCAGACATCTAACACAGGACAAGACAATTTACTACGAATGCTACAGACTGGAGAACATAGCAGAGCGTCTCACAGTAAGCTTTATTCATTTAATAGACAATACTGTTTTATTGACAAGTTAAAATTAATTTGCACTTTGGCAGACAGTGGTCGAAGGTGAAATGAATTTCTCATAAATGCTTAAACTGCTGTAATATAATATTGCACAGAAGTTGATTAGAGTTGAAGAAGATTAGGCAAAATTTCCTAAAAGTAATAGCACATGCACAGAGAACTCAAAAAATACAGAGATTGCTTGTATAGACCAATTTAACGAAAACAAAAACTAACTACATATTGTCTAAACTTATTGCAGTAGCTGGTACACGTTAAGGTTTCCTTCTTGTTCTCACAGATACTGGACAAAGCTCAACAGCATCAGGATCTACACCATTGATAACGCCAGAGATGTTTAGTGATGCCATTGCACAGGCTATGAGTAATTTTAATGCAAATACTGCGGCAGATGATAATGCAGTGGACTCTATGGATATAGCACGTAAGTTCTTTTTCTTTTTTTTAATTGTAGTTCGGCATGTGACAACACTCCGCCTGATGCAAAGCTAGAGTGCGGTACATGAATAGAAACAACTGCTACTACAGAGAGACCTGTCCAGGTAGCAGTCGCCTCCACTATGCCGGCTTGTGGAGACGAGCATGTACCATCCAGATTGACAGTGCACACTCCTCTCGTTATACCTGGCTACTTTCAAACTATTCACGAAACGCAACAAGGTCACTTCACAGGTGTTACATTTGAAAGTGGTGGTATTACCCCAGAACGGCAGACTGGACAAATTACCATCATCAGTCTGCCTACCACTCTTTTTAATTTGTTGTACCATAGTGATATCTTCAATCAGTCTGACTATAAGCAGATTGGTGGAGTGCCACCAATGAGTGCTGTCTAGCGTTTTGATATTGTAATTGAACAGTCTGGCCAACTCATTTGAATGATCATGCAAACATGCTCTGTACTTCATTCAGTGTAGTACTATAATAAGTTATAATTGCATTAAAATTTTATGCTATAACTAAACTTCTGACATTTTAGCGTTATCGAATACAGATCAACCAGCTACGGCTTCAACAGACAATAGTGAAGGCAATTATTTTACTCAAGTTCAACACATGCATGAGATGGGACTAACAGATGATACACTCAATGTTCGGGCTTTACTTATGTGTGGAGGTAGGTTTACTATATTTAAGTGAATTTTGTAGAAAGTAAAAAGCGCGGGCGATCGCGTCCGACATTCGACAAACGTCTCTGTATCTTAGAATGGCTTTATGGGCTTTATTCTCTTTGCCTTCCCAGAATAGGAGAATTTAAAGAAGGAAAATATAGTTTTCTTTTTTATTGTAGCTGGGCATATGACAACAATCCGCCTGATGTAGCTTTACGTATGTAGAGTGCGGTCCATGAATGGAAACAACTGCTACTACTGAGAAATCTCTACAGACATTAGTCGCCTCCGCTATGCCGGCTTGAGGAGCATGTATGCACAATCTAAATTGACAGTGCTACTTTCAAACTGCTTCTGAAACACGACGAGGTCATTTCACGAGTGTTACATTCGAAACCACTCATTTAATAGCTTACTATTCTTTAATAGTGCCTATGGGCACTGAGTGACCAATGTATTACATAGTTACATTGGTCAGAATTTAGCGAGGTCCAAACACGGGTCTCATCGATCGTGCGTTCACGCGCCTTACCGCTAGACCACGGCCGCTCTTGATTCTCTTTGTGGATTGATTTCATGACATATTGTTTCAGGTGATGTGAATGCAGCCATTAATTTAATTCTAAATGGAGCTATAACAGACGATTAGGCATATTTTATCCAATTAGGCGAAGAGTTATAAATGTTGTCAGTTTTCAAATAAGTATCACCATTCCAAATCCCAAAATACATTCCATTCTAATTTAGTTGAAAATTTAATCCATAGACAATAGAATATTTTAAATTGAACGAACCTCAAATCGAGCCCCTAGGCAATAAAGACATGGCTTTCAGACCTAATTAACATACTCGATGCTACTATTTTAAAGCTGGCAACTGATAATTACAGTATCATAATTCTCATATTATTAATTATATATACTCCGAAACCAGTTCAAAATAATAAAATATTACATATTCATTGATAGTTTTAAATTATCAACCCTTTTTATTTGACATCAGCATCAATATAAACTTTCGAAATAAAACAAAATATTTACACGTTAATTTTATTTAATAATCGTAAATAAAGATCGTTTTAAAACTAAAAATATCACCTGATGCAGAAAATAAAAGAAGGACAAGACTGATTGGGTAAAATGCATCAATTTACCAAAAGAGGCTGCAGCCTAGCTCGTGGCCAATATTCTTATAATCATAGCATACAAGTTCAAAGCGTACTGCTTAAATAGGTAATTAAAAATCGAAATGGACTCTTAAATAACGTCATTGGCATAAAAATGAGGTTATAGAGCCCAAACATACATAATATATAACTTTAATCCTAGAGCATAAGCTTAATTGAAGAAACCCACGGACACAATCTTTAATCAAGCTATATCATCGACGATATTACTGTTTCCTCCACAAGCTGAGGAAAAGTTGAATAGGTAGATTTGATATAAGTGGCTTTTTAAAAATGTTTTTGATATTACATATCATTTTTATTGCTTTCTGAGCAATGCTTTTATCACATGTCAAGATGAGTGACTTATTGCCTTATGAAGTATTTTTTCAGAGATAATAGCACCCAGTGCTAGATAATCTTTTTAAATAATATATATTGCAAGCCGCAACAACTAAAATTTATCACAAAGATATGTAAGTAAAGTATAAATAAATATAAGACTGCAAAGTGTAAGTCTAAATATAGATTTGCGTATAAGTAATAATACAAAGCAGTTATACAAAACAATGTACTGTAGAAAAAATAGTGGCAAGTATTTTCCTAAACAAGTCATTAAAATTCATTCATATAGAAATTGCCGTATTCATTTCATAGTTTACTTGTACACGCACAAAGAAGAAATTGAATCAATGGAAAGCGAGCACCAGTTCAAATTAAATGCATTGGAATGCTTTTCTATAACTTTGAAGCACAAATATTTAATAAATAAAAGATCTAGGTACATGTTAGCTTAGCTATATTATTTTAATCATTATAGCTGATACCTGGGGTTAAAGGCACAAGCCAATCGTTGTCACTTGGGTGACAGTGAAATGTCAAATCCCATATATTTTGATTTCGATTCGATCAAATGGCAACTTTCGATTAGCTTTTGACTTTAACCTCATCTAGAAGAGCTCCCATAAATATTCAGATCTAATTTATCAAAATGAACTACATTTAAAAAGTTGAGTGCTTAATAATATGGCGAGTCTACATTCTGAAGACCCACCCCTTAAGTGCAAGGCTTATGACAGATAAATATTGAAAATCTACATCTAAAATATCATAATGAGCATTGATATTAAGATGCAACATGTAATTCACAACATTTAAT
This sequence comes from Tinea pellionella, assembly GCA_948150575.1. Lineage (NCBI taxonomy): Eukaryota > Metazoa > Arthropoda > Insecta > Lepidoptera > Tineidae > Tinea > Tinea pellionella. Next base: position 5,378,805 of record OX411259.1, on the reverse strand, counting down.
ATGTGTAATTATAGTTAATTTTTGCCATCCATTTTGTTTGCCTTTTTATTTGTCAAATTGACCGGTTTGTTGCGACACTGCTCCCTCCTGTGCATTCTACGGAAATACCAGCCAGCCGATCCGTCCTGTTTCATATCGCCAAATGATTTCTTTCTTGCTTCCATTCTATGTACAGCTCTTTTTTCATACCATCCATAATCGCCTTTGTCTTGCTTTGGTTTCGCATGTCTCATTGATACATCTGTCTCATAATCATCCAGCTTATATAAGGGTGCCTTGTCAATACGTGCATTCTTCGCATATTTCTTGTATTGAGCATAATCTTCCTTTTCACCTTTCGCCTCATTTTTATTCTTTAATTTGCGCTGCTGTTTAAATTCCTTCTTCAAATTTATATTAGTTTTATCAGAGAATTGTACTTTTGATTTTGAATTCTTCTCGTCCTTGATTTGTTCTGAACTTTTATTTATAGGTCCAACAACTTTCTCAGCAATTGTAGAATCTATACGTCCAAATCTATCGAGATCGAGTTCTCTGGTGAGTTTATATCTTTCATTAGCAGATATTCCACCATAATCTCGTTTTCGTTTATCATTGATAAGTATACAGTAATCGGCCTTCGGTTTGTTATCGTCTAATCTGTCCAACTTGTCTGCATTTGCAGTCTCAATGTTTTGGTCAACACGGTTGTTATTCACGGGGTTGCCTGATTCATCTACATATGTTACGTAACACATTGATGTACTGGCGAATTTGTCATCAAACACCTTCTTGAACTTTCGTTTAAAAGCGGGTGGATTTTCAAAATCATCCTTGTTGTACTCAAATTGAAATGTATTTGCCAGTGTTAATTCTCTTATCTTATTGCGAAGAATTACATTTTCTTCTTGCAGTTTATAGAGCTTTGAGAGTATCTTGTTCACATTTGAGAGTGAATGTTGAGTACAATCATCACGGACTCCCCACATATGTCCGATGGCAACACCTACAGCAGTGATCACACTGAAAAGGACGATCAGGTTTAATACAGTGCTCAGTTTCTTGTTCCGTCTGTGAACATATGTTTTTTTCTTGGTGGACGTATTTCCAAGAAGGTCATCACAAGACAGAAGCTCATCAGGATCATCAGATGGTGCCTCGACAGGTTCTTCTTCTTCCATGTTCTGTTCTGGTTCAGGATCTTCCTCGATTATCTCATAGTTAAATGGATCTATGGGTTGACAGTGACAACACTCAGGTTCACTGTCACTTATTATAGATATTCCATCCGTGTCTTCATCCTTGTCGGTAATGTCCCTGAAAAAATGTTTTTGTATTTACCAACAATAAATAATGACATAATGGAATATTATCTATAGATTAGATAAAAATTTCACCAATATCACATTTGAAGGTCAAGCATAAAAATTATTAACTTAAGCCTTGTAAAGAAACAAATACTTTATCTTATAGACCATAAACATAATAATAACAATGCATTTAGGTAATTTTTACTAAAAAAAATATAGTAGATCAGCATGTGACCAGTCTGCGCCTGGAACTGTTAGCTGGAAACAACTGCTGCCACAAAGGAATATCTCCAGGCATCAGTCGCTGAGCCTGTCACTTAAAGGCCGATCTCAAAACGAAACAAGGTCACTTTACATGTGTGACCCTTAAAAGTGGTAGGTACTATTACCCCAGGATGACAGATAATAAGCATAATTAGTCTGCCTACCACTGTTTAAATTAATGAAATAAACTATATAGTTGATGTTGTATGTAATTATAAGGTTATTGTAAAGGAGAGATATAAATAACAATATTTCAGTATTCAGCAGTATTAGGCATTGACCAAGTCTTGTTTAATTTTACACAAATGTAGCCTTTAAACAAAAGAAGTTCAATAACCACATTTGGCTGCCTTCCAACAATTTACAAAAATATATACATTCCATCTAAAGTAGAAATGAAATTTCTTCAAGGATAAAATGTATCAAAAAATGCAATGCACAACTTGATGTTTAAAATAAAACAATTCAAATGCTTATTTAGATTCTTTAACGATTTGTCTACCTTTTTTCCTAGCTTCTGCTCTATAGTTAGCTAGTAACTGAAGATTATAGGTGTTTTTGAACTTACTAAAAGTGAAGAAAGAGAACAAATGCAAAGGTTATTACTACATATTTTCAATATTATAAAATCAAGTCAATAAGTTTCTTACCCATCTTTTCGGACAGTTTTGCCATGAAAATCAGGAGCGGTGTCTCCGTAACTCGGTGTGGGATCTAATAAAGTCCAACTTTCACCAGAATCCGAGTCGCTATGTTCCGTGTTAGATAGTTCCATTTTGATATCCTAGGAAGAAATTTAGATATAACATAACATACAAAGCATGAAGCATCCATCAAGAATCACAAAAATTATGCGCACTTTAGTCGCGCACAACACGTAATTAGCTTCAATTTTACTCACCTATAATGTACAGGCACAATATTAATACATAAAAGATCGAACCATTAATAATGGAATGTCCAAAACACTAAAATTTATTATTTTTACAGGATTTCATGCTACGCTATAATTTTTATTTGCCAAAATGTCAAAACACGATTGTGTATTGTTTACAGGCGGCCGCGGCCGTGCGTCGCCGTCACATTCGCGTTCGCGCAATTACGCGGATTCGCGCGCAATGTGTAATTATATACACGACAGTATAAAATAATATCAGGCTCATGCACGACCATTAAACATTGAATTTTATTCTCTATGAATTTTTATATCATTACATTGCTTTTAATATCTTTACAGTGATTTGCTATTCGCCTTAAACGGAGTATATCATATTTATTACCTTTTTTTGTATTACTATTTCGTAAGGTAATAGAAACAGCGTATTTATTTGAAGAAATATTTAATAATGCAATGACCGTAATTATTTTCAATAGAGATTGAAATATACAAACACGCATGGACTATTTAGTCTTTGTATCCCAATAATGTCAAAATAATATCGTCTGGCGGAAATACTCACTTTACGCAGCAAAAGCGTTAAGTAAATTCACACTATAGTCTTCTTTATAATTAGATAGACAACAATGACATTTGAAGGGATGCCGAGTTTTGGAAAAAAATAAATAGTGTTGTAATTTTGTGACCCAGCTTTTAATTGAAAATTCAATTAACTTTATATTTAATATATTTTTCTGTTCGTTGTTTGTGACTGGCTTAGCAAATACTAGTGTATGAATTCGTACACGCAATCGTGTGTGATTGAACATTTCGATGACGTACATTGGACAGAAATTGATAAAAAAAAGTGATATACGATTTTTTTTACACACACAAAATGGTTTCGCAAGTTATGCCAGTCGATAAAGCGTAGTGATATAATGAAATTATCTTAGTACTTTTTTTCTCTAAAGTAATTAATTACTGAGATAAATTAAACTCCTAAGTTGTTAAGAAAGTTTTTATTATTATTAACATATTTATTGTCGAAAAAAAAAAAAAAAAAAAAAATAGGTAGATTTGCTATTACTAGTCGAAACGTCATTTTAAGATAATTCAATTAATCAATTAAAGTATTCGTGTAACAACACTATACTTCTAAAGTGGCAACATTATGGAGGCGTGGTGTATGTTTCGAGTTGTCAATTTGTCTATCTAATTAAAAATAAGACTATAGTCCTCCGGAAACTAATAACACTCAAGAGGATCAAATATGAATTCACATTTACACTGTCACGGCGTGAAATGAGACCTCTTCACCAATCTAGCATTATTATTTTGACTGCCGCGCCGAGATAAAAAAAAAAAAAAAAAAAAATTTAAATAAAATCGCTATTGGTAGGAACTCACTTTACGCCGTGGATTATGGATATAGATTTGTGGATGTGAAGGAAGCGAGGGAGTTGTGTCGGGATTGTGGTAAGTGGCGTTCCGTTGTCTACGCCTATCCATGTGGGAAAAAATACAAATAATATTTTGCGCTATTCACTTTATTGGAATTCGCCACTAGATGGCGCTACAAGACACCAACTTTTACAGTGTTCAACCCATTTATACGAATGTAAATAAATATTCACAGGCAGGACGAGCAAAAAGTAAAGTGTTAACGTGTGTGTGTTATATTTTAATTTTATGTCATTTTAAATAATGAATTGGTTTATATGTTAATAAATGTAAAACTAGACATTAAAGCTTTGTTTCACATCACATGTAAATGAAATGGTCATAGCGAAGCGAGTCCCATTGACGACTCGTTCGACGTAATGTGTGTTTTCGGATCCACTAGTGAAAATAGATAGCCGTCCCTTCTTTGGTTCGATTGCAACATGTTTATTATCAACAAACATGAACCTCCCTCCTTCAAAGTCCTTCTTATAGTCACTCAAATATAAGAGACTGGTGAAATGGAATGTTTCATAAGTTTCCTGAAATCCATAACTAAAATTAATATACGTTCTTTTTTTATCAAATTCTACTTTTTCTATACGATGTATACGATAGTAGATGATCAACACTATTTCATCTGAATCTGATGTTAAGCTAAAATGTAGTCGACGAGAAATATCTGCATCGCCTTTACTGTGCCGTCTTCAGGAGAAGAATGTACACCTTCCAGATTGACAGCATATTTATGCAACAACAACTTACTTTATCAACATGTTTATGCCAATATTCATCATGAGTGTTGGCAGGTTCTTTGTTTTCCAGTTTTGAAAAAAAAGTCGGAAATGTTAAATAAATTCTGTGTAGATCCACATTAAAGATGTTTGATATTGTAAGTCTTATCTTTTCTTTTATCACCTGAAATTAGGGCACAGAAGTTTCTATTTAATACAAAGTAAATTAAAAAATATAAGATCAATACATCATAATGAGCATTACCCCAAAACAGGTGGCACCAGGGGCGACCCCAACTTCCCTAGTCATTCCACATTATAAATTTATATCACATAAGTCAAAGTGCATAAGCCCATGCTTGGCAGTCTGCCACACAGGATCGAAGTGGGCAAAGTTTGCAGGTCTTGAGTATGACACACAAGCATTCTGCACTGCTCTGCCTGGATGCCTTGCAGGCCTGAAAACCTGGGTTTCCTTGGCGGACTTGATTGTGAATTGGCTAATTAAGACCTTATAGTTTATCTATTGGGAACTTTAGACTTAAACGCAAAAGCGTATAAATGAGATACCCACCCTGAACTTACTTAAATCATCTTCTGTTAACAGGTTTTTTAGGTGATTCACTTCTTTAATGTTTATAAACTTTTCCCCCACAGATAAAGCACCGCTATACAAATCCAATATTGAAACTCCATTAGGTGAGCCTCCATATTCCAAAAATTTATGGAATATCTTTAACATATCATCAGCTTCTTGTTGTGATACTGTTGTATCTGATACAAATCTACGACACTCATTAGGAACACATCCAGGAAATGTCTTAATCTCTTCCATATAGTCTGAAGAGCATTGCAATGCTACAGTTTTGCCTGATAGTAAATCTGATTGCCTGGCAAATATAACTATCTTGTCCTGCCTTTTATACATAAAATAAATAATACAAAAAAGTGACATTGCCACAACTATACGAGAAAGCAATCTTGTAGAATGTCTTCTAATTCTGAAAACAAAATAAACTACAAAATTGATGTATTAATAACCCATAATCATTCCATCTTGCAATTTTTAAGTATTTACTTACGGAACCTCTACATGCTTTACTTGTTCTTGCTGTTTCTGTCTATTATTATCCTTTATTTTTCTTCTTATAACATTTGATGATATTTTCTCTAGTGAGTTAGTGGACATGGCTATACTGACTCAATACGCTAGTTCTACTCAGAAAAAAGCTTTGTCTCTCAAATGTAACCCCTATTTATTGATTATGCTCCTTGAATAAAAAAACGCAAATAGGCCGAGTATGTTATTATTTAGTTTACCCTCGTTCCTTGGTTTGCTCAAAGATATGATGATCACCTTGAGTACAAAAACAGAGACGTCGAATACATAATTATCGTATTTAATTAATTTTATTATATTTGGAACTACAGCTTAATATAACGCAACAAACACCAGCGTATGGCCAGAGACAAACATTAAACATAGCGCCCAATAACACAATAGCCACAGACTATATAGCCCTACAGCTTCAGCACGCCACTTGACATGTGCACATGATATAGATAATTTTTTTAAAATTAATTAAGGCTCCGGCTATACGGATTTTCTTTTTTACATAGAACTGCGGGTAATTTACAATATAATGTTTGGTAGCTTCATTTTGCTCAGAAACATCAATTTAAAAGCATTCTCACGACGAAAAATTACCGATTCTTGCACCATAAATATATAAAATTTTCATGTTCTGGCAAATCGTACATCATTATTCAAATCAATATCAGTTTTATACAATAATAACAACTGTAAACAATTTATAAAAACGAAAAGTTACGACGCTTAAACACTCACGAACACTCCCGGCAGGCAAATTATATAAATTGACGAAAATACAATACTATGTATAAAGTCCATAGACAACAATTTAAAAATGGCTTTTGTTCCTCCGGCGAGGGGGAGTGTTTTTGTTTTTGTCCTTGTTACTGTCGGTTTTTGATTTATTTACTACATTTTTCTATAGTTTATAACTTCAAATTACATTGTTAGTTATAAATATAAAAAATTATAGTTAACTGTAAATTATTGGAAGCGCTGGTACACGTCGGTATCATGATGTTTGTAGACAACTTTGATGCAGGTGTTGATATCTCGCCAAATAGATTTTGTAAGTGTGGTTACAATCCTACAAATAAAAAAGTTCACTATACTTGTAAATTGCACGCGTTGAAGTTTTAGATGTTGGATGAATATGGAAAATATGGTGTACAAACATTTTGTCAAGCTTGCAAATTATTGTTATTATCCGTCAATAATTAATGTGTCTGCATTGTTTTCAGTTGAGTTGGCCAGTATGCCACCAAGAAAAACAGAAGATGGAATACCAATCAGAAAGCTTTATGTTACTAACTTGCCTCCTGGTGTGAGTTCCATGTGTTTACCTACTAATACTATTTACTTATATTTGAGCCAAGAGGGCTGAATCTTATATAAAAGTTAAAACTTCTAAAAGTTGTCTGAATAATGCTTGATACAAATACATATACATAGGTATCTGAATATAGTTGATTAAGTATTTCTAAGTTAAGTTATATATGTCGTTTTTTTTATTTTATTTATGAGTACTACCCGTGGCTTTCTACATTTCTGCTTCCTGAAGGCCAGCTAGAAGAAAAAGCCTTGCGGCATTAAGCTCACCTTTTTAATGAATTCAATAAAGTTTTTAAAATAGAATAAAAATAAAGACTATTCTATCACATGTTTTTGAGATTAACAACTAGTAGTTAGTACTCACAAGATGCCCTAAAGTTCAGGGTCGAAACTGTATGTATTATGCCAGCGCTACACGCTGTACCAACCCACCACCCGGTAAGCCCTTTCTGATGCAGTCGGCCAGAATTAAAGAAGACTTGGCAGATTGCCAAATTTCTGTGCAGTGCCTATATTATACTACTTTTTTCTTTTTTTACTTTTTGCAATTTTTAAATTTTAATTGTTTAATTACAATTATAATTCTAAATATAATTATTATATTTAACACCTCAACTCTCAGCTCAATATATATTACAATAATGTTATAGTAGAATGTATATAGTATAGATATTTGATATATGTTTTTTATATGTTTTAGACATCGAGATACGAGTTGATGGAATGCTTTAGGCAGTATGGATGGATTAAAAGTTGTTGGGTAAAGATGGAGGACAAAGATAAAAATACTAATTCTTCTATTTATGCCTTTGTCACATTTGTAAAACCAGAAGATGCACACAAGTGAGAGCTTTATTTTTATTCAAAAATAAAATAAGTAATTAAAATTGGGCAAAAATTATTTTATTTAATTTTTGTTATAATGCATTTTAAATATTTAAAACATTTTATATTGGTTATATTTCACAAGCATTTTATATATTCTGTGCCGTAGCTGTTTGTTTATTATAGTGATTTGTGATAATAATTAGTGCTGAGAAAATTATTTCAACATAAATCTGCTATGTTTCAAACAATGTTATAAAACACAATGCATGGACGCTCAGGTGTTGGCTTTCACGTTAATATGAAGCTAACCTTGATGACTCAAGACTTCTTTAACTCATTTTCTTTTAACAAAAGTTTATAAGGATACATTTGAAAAGATTTTTGTTCATCAGAGATGTAATACTTTCCCATGAAAGGAGACTTAGTTGTATTTCAGGTTCAATCAACTCTTCAAGCCTGCATGAATGGTTTGTAGATTACGCTATTGAGCAGCTATGGCCGCTTGTTGCATGTGAGGTGGTGCACATCACTGCACACATTTATCGCAGACCGTATTCAGATGCTGTAACACGATTTTCACAGAAATATTTACTTGTTAATTTTTCAGAGCACTAGTGGCTCCTATCTACGAGAAGATGATTAGAGGTCGCATGATCAGAGCTCTACCTGCGGACAGTTGGCATCAACCCACTATCGACGCGAACGGTGAAGTTATATGGCATAAAAAACATAGACCTGCTCATGGTAAATTATTCCTTTTGTTATCTATAACGGTTTTTAATTACGAGAGGAGTGTGCACTGTCGATCTGGATGGTGCACATTCGTCTCCTCAAGCCGGAATAGAAGAGGTGACTGCTGCATGTAGAAGTTTATCTGCCAATTCATGGACTGCACTCTAGCTTTACATCAGGCAGAGTGTTGTCATATGTCACAAAGATATTCGAATAAGTTTTTTTATTATGACTGATTAAAGTTTGCCTTCAGTTTTTGGTTCACCTATATCTATTATTATTTGCTTATAGTTTAAATTCACTTTTACAGGTTCCAATCATCCATCTACAAGTGCTGCAGCTTCGGAAGTAGGGGTAATTTATTTTATTTATTTATTTTACACTTTCATGTGTAGTGAAGTGACCTAGTCGTGTCACAGGATCCACCTTGGAAGTAGCAAGGTATCACGATATGGAGTGTGCACCGTTAACTTGGATGATGCGCATTTGTCTCCTCGAGCCAGCATAGGGGAGGCGGCTGCCACCTGCCATTATTACTCTGTGATAGCAGTGTTTCTGTTCATGGACCGCACTCTACCTTAACATCAGTGTTATAATAAGCTGACAATAAAAACGAAAAAAAAAAACATAGCCTAAACCTGGAGAAGGTCCATGTCACTGGAGCGCTGAATATTCTGAGCATTGTAGGGAGGAGATTGTTACATAGTTATTAAGTTAACACATTTATTTCATACTTAATAAGCTCAGTGATGTACTGATTTGGTTTTACAGCGAGCTGTACATTCATCAAAGGATGCTGATCATAGGGAATGTTCAGCAGATCTTGCAGCGGTTTTGAACAGAGATTGTTTGATGCATTTGTTCTCTTATATACCTGTGTATCAACTAATTCGTTGTGAAAGAGTTAATAGGGCCTGGTTATTTGTTATAAAGGATTATCTTTTAAGTAAGTTTTTTTTTTGTTTTTGATCTTTGTGTGTAGTTGATCTATGAGCAGATATATAGTATAGTTTGAAACTTAATCTTATGTTAATATGCACCTGCATTTATCAGTATACATTGAGTCTGAATTTGTGAGTGGCCCGGGTCTAGCTGTACAGGATCAATGAGACCCGTGTTCAAAGTTAAAACCTCGCTGAATTCTAACCCATATCAATGTAGCAATGTTATATGTACTTTAGTCGCTCAGTACCTGTGATACAAATACTAGCTTTGTACAGCCATTTAGAGGAGCAGGTACATGATATGGTTTTTTTTTTATATTTTTATTGTAGCTCGGCATGTGACAACACTCCGCTTGATGTAAAGTCAGAGTGCGGTTCATGAATGGATACAACTGCTACAGATGAATCTCTACAGGCAGCAGTCGCCTCCACTATGCCGGCTTGAAGAGATGAGCATGTACCATCCAGATTGACAATGCACACTCTTCTCTCTATACCTGGCTACTCACAGGTGTTACATTCGAAAGTGGTGGTACTACCCCAGGACGGCAGACTGGACTAATAACCATCAGCAGTCTGCCCACCACTCTTTAATTTTTTACCTACCACTCTTTAAGCGACTAAAGTACATATGACAAACTTACATTGGTACCGGTCAGAATTTAGTGAGGTCCGAACACGGGTCTCATTGATAATGAGTTCACGGGTCTTACCGCTAGATCACAGCCGCTCACATGGTATTCTTTTGGTTATTAAAACCGAGTTATTTTGAATTGACTATTGATTATGAATTAAAATTTAGTTTTTCTTTGTAGGTATCCGCTCATTAAGAACCTCGTCTTGGAAAAATGCCAATATAAACCTTACTACTGCTGTGTTAAGACATATTTTGCAATGTCTCCCATTCTTAACGAGACTTCATATTGATCATACGTATCAAAATCTCAATGATCGCACTGCGCATATTATTGGAAAATTCTGTCAAAATCTTGAAGAAATTACTGTAAGTTTTTATATTAATTTTTTACTATTATGGTCGCGAACTTTGATTTGAGAGAATGCCAAATTCGTTTAGTGTTTCGAATCCTAGCATTCACTAGAGACGCGCCGATTTATCACATCGCCCCATGGTAAGTTAGAAGTTCACTTGATGAGCGATGCCCGAAATGCCTGTCGGCTCCTTCCTTCTCTTGATTCGGCGTGCCTAGTAGACGCCAGCAAGTTTCTGTGTCAAATGTCTAAAGACAGTAACAGATCAAAATTGAAAATGCAGTAATCACAAACCTTTATTCTTCCTTTCTATACTAATTACTATTCTTGACTGTATCTATTATTAATACAGATTGATTGTAAGAGGGTAATAAAAAAAACTGCATTAACTGCAATAGTATCGTAAAATAGGTAAATAACTGAATATTGAACATAAGGGGGTTTTTAAACCTCACATCCGATCACAGATAAACCAAATTAGGTTTTGTGAGCCGGTAGTGTAAAATTTAATAGATTTAAGTATTGTAAATAATTAAGTTTGAAAAAATACTCAGTGTGCAGTAAACATGATTTGGGTTTTAGTCATTTGGGATGGATGGACCAGAGATCATCATCACTAAACCAGTCTTAACACAATAAAAAGCTGTTTTATTATATTTATAAAAAAACTATTTTATTTTGTTTTTTAAGTTTTTTTTTTAAGTTTTTTTTTTATTACCAGCAACACAGTCCTTGGTTCAGAGTAAATATTTTGTGATGAAGTTAATAAGGTTATTTTTTATTTATTTAAAGGTTTCTCATATGTGCACCAAGAAATGGAGCCCTATCATTTATGGATGTCCCAAATTAAGGGATATTACATTTAGGGGTTGCATAAAGGTAAATAACGTTCAATTTTTGTAATTTATTATGATTTACTAAATAGTAAATGTTTGGAAGAGTACTTCATCTATTATTAATAATTTTATTTTAACTTCTGTTAAGCTATAAATTAATTAAATGAAAAGCCAGAAATAAATTATAATAAAGCCAAAGGAGTCATTACTTATGCAGCTCAGCCTCCAGTTTTCTATTTAAATTGCTCTATCAATGGGGTTTTCAAAAAAAACCTCATGCCTATTATTGAACAGTTAATGCATAGTCCACATGTGTAATACATTAACATTGGAAGAAACACTTTTTTTGTTTTAATATAGAATTCGCCAAAAACTCTTATTTTAATTAGTAATACCAAGAAACTTAAATTTTAGATAACTGATCGCAGTTTGGTACCACTGGTAACAAATCCTGATTCAAATCTGGAGAGTCTGGCATTGATCGGTAATGCCCATGTATCTGGATTGTTCATTCAAAGTTTAGCCGGATGCACGACAAAGATACAAAAATTACATCTCCAGACGTGTTACTCCTTGCAAGCGAAAGTATTAGCCGCGGGGATGCACTTGCTCTCAGACCTAACAACGCTGAGATTAGATGATTGCACATCGAGCATATATCATATAGCACCGGAACTGCTAAAGCATCTGCCGAGACTAGAAGAATTATCATTGAAGAAATATTCTGATAATTATTCGACGGGTAATGTTAACCATACAATGTACGACTTGACATTAAAGGAGGGGCTGGAATTTGTGCCCGAATTGAAGGTGTTGGATGTGTCACATAATTGCTTCATTGAAAACGATCTCATGAAGGTTTTGGCTGTCAAATGCAAGAAACTGATCTCAATTGGTATCGCGAGCTGTAATGGATTCAAACGGAAAAATGGTATGTATTTGTTTCTTAAAAATATTATTACTTATAATTAAATTCTGGTTAAAGTCTCAGTGGTAATAGACAGACTGGACTGTCTTGCACTCATTATTTACCTAATAATGTCATAGCAGAAGTAACTACTGCCTGTAGACATTTCTGTGTTACAGTAGTTTGTCTTCACTTGTGGAACACGGATGGTAGTTGGTAACTATAAAAGTAATTGATGTTCACAAGCAATTTATCTGCTAGTTATTCATCCAATAATGTTTAATGAAGTGTTTTGATATTTTAATTAAATTAAAAAATTTATGCAAAGTTATAGGGTATTACTAATTGAATTTGTATCTGTAGGAAGTATAAATTTGAAAAAGTAATAGTTAATGTGATTTTCACATGGTATTAGCAATTGTCACCTGTCATTTCAGAATGAGAAATTTGTTATCGTTTGCTGAGATTTTGTGATTTCTTATTTTAATTAAAATGTCGAAACAGCTATTCAGATCTCATTTTATTACGCCTATTTGCCATGAGATTTTGGTACTCACCGTGTGAAGTGAGATCTCTTCACCAATAGGATTGCTTTGAAATTTCTTCAAATACTTCACTAGTGTTTTAATGAATTGTACGGCTTTAAAAAAGTTTTTTTTTTCATTTTGTAGGTATAAATGATGACGGCTTGTTGGCGCTCGTAAGGGGATGCAGAAATCTCCGGTCATTGGATGTTTCACATTTAGTTAACGTCACAGATAAGGGACTGAGTCGTATGATAATATGCCGCGAATTGCGAACTCTCACTGCAATGTCGAGCGATCATTATTCATCGGAACCATTTTGCAAGATTTTGCGTGAATGTAACCAATTACAGGTCGGTTTGCTTTTATTATTGCAATTTCGGCTCTCTCGTACCCTCAGCTGGCAGGTTTACAGCAGCCAATGGGCAACATTCTCTCTACCGTTGTCCATTGATTTCTGGCAGTCTATTTTACTTCTATAATTTTCGTTATAAATGACCTTGTCTCATTTCGTCATCAGTTTGTAAGTAGCCAGGTATATCGATTGGTATGTACTGTCAATCTGGATGGTGCACATTCGTCCCTTTAAGCCGGCTGCTACCTGTAGAAATTTCTCTGCAGTACAGTTGTTTCTGTTCATAGACAGAACTCTAGCTTTACTACAGGCGGAGTGCTTTATATCGAGCTACAATATAAAAAAGCACTCCTCTTTTTACAGGAATTAGCTCTCTGTGGCTGTGATCTCGTTATGCCGGAGATTGTGAACGTGGCGATCGAAGTGTTGAATGAACATCCACAAAGGAACATCTATTTGAAGTTGTGTTGCACGGGTGCATCTAAACGTATGATATGGCCTACTGAAGTCGACGAAATCGTTTTCCCATTAATGAATACTATGCCCTATTTAAAGGTATTTAGAAATTTGTATACTCTATACACAATACTAGATTTTTGGTTCTGTGACGCTAGTGACTCACGCTCATTGGCCAAACGCGATTGCGGTTTACGCCATCTACTATGTGTGACGCTACAGTTCGATACGCTAGTAATTTTACTCGACCCTGTAAATTAACTTTATGTCCACACGTGTGAACTAAAGAGGATGGATCTCACGATTGATGAGACCCATGTTCAAACCTCGCTAAATTCTGACCGGTACCAATGTAACTATGTTATATGTATTTTGTTTTCTCAAAGCCTGTGATACAAGCACTAGCTTAATACCGGCATTCGAAACAAAAAATAAAGGATCTGAACACATCCTGTATTGGGCAGGATGAAGCCAGTTAATTAGTTAAGCTTTTATCATTGCTGATTGTTTCTATGACGAATTTTAATTTAAATTTTGTTTGTATTTAACAGGACAAGTTGCCCAATCACCCGCGCCTTTTATTGAACTTCACGGAATCTGACGGCTTCCCGCAGTTTAGATCGGATATCAGCGATACTATGGCGGATTCAGACTCTGAACTCTCAGATGATTTATTATTTGATGGTAAATATTTGTGTTCGTTTTATTAGATTTAAAGGTCAAGGTTGGCAAGCTAGCCATCGTCTTATATCTAATAAAGGACTGTGTTAGTGTATTTTTTTATAAATAAAAACATTTTGCCTGATATAAAGCTAGAGTTCTTTCCATGAACGGAAACAACTGCTCCTACAGAAAAATTTCTACAAGCAGCAATTGCCTCCGCTATGCTGGCTTGAGGAGACGGATGTGCACGATTCAGATTGTCAATGCACGATCCTGGCTACATCAAACTAATCCCAAAACGCGACAAGATCACTTGACGTGTTACATTCGAAAGTGGTGATACTACCCCAGAACGGCAGACTAGACTAATAACCATCATCATCAAATCATCAAATTACTGTATTTTTCAATTAGAAAAAAAGTATATATTATATTATAGTTTCTTTTAAAAAACCTAGTGCTTAATTTTAGGTGAAGATAACTTATTGCTGGAACATGACTTGAATGGAATAGCTGTTGCTGATTTGGACTATCAAGTCGATGAAGATGATGATTTTTATGATGAAGATGATTACATTAATCAATTCCATCCGGTGAATGCCATGCCGGTGAATTTATATTATCAGCGGTTATATCTTATGTAATCGCACATGTCAATCGTTTGAAAGTATGTCGCGTAAGGATTTATTATTAATGGCCAATAATTACTATATTTTGTACTAATTGAATGTTGAATAAAAGTCATTGGCCCTGCTTTGGCGCATCACATGTATTAAACACATTTAATAAGGAGTAACAAATAGATATACTAACGTGCTTTACATGGATGACTCACAGTAGTTAAAAAACTAACTTTAAAAAAAATGTTTAGAACACCTGCACCATGAGTTTTACCACTCAAGGATGACTAAAAACGTCTGTTAATACATCCCATATATGTCGTAATACTGAGGGATAAATGACTTTTATTTCACGTTTATCTGGCACGAAGTATAGACGCGGACCAAATATTTTGTTTGATACACGAAAATATACTATAACATTGACTAGGTAGAGTTTATAATAGAATAGCTTTGTTTTTAATTGGAACAGTTATGAGTGAATTTAGAACACGAAGATAGGTAGGGTCGCCATAATTTCTAGAAACGAATACGGGACATTTTAATACTTAAAAATGTTGAAATGCATGTTTCACCTCAACTAATCTCGCCGCTCTCGCTACTCAACTCGAGGCCATTTCTGTACTTTATCGAAAAACTGGATATGTACCAATACGCTAACGGAACGTATGGGAGCTCTAAATATATGCAAGTTTAATAATATAAAATTTTATATTAACATAGTAATTACTAATTATTGTAGTTGACCCGTTAATATTAGTATAATATGTACTTATTCTCATATTTTGGCCTTTGTGGTTAACGATTTTTTAAAATATAAATTACGTCCTTACAAGTCCATCATCATTACTTACATTAGGCTGTGAAATTAGAGATGAAATTTTTAGGTTGCTACGTGGTCAAATAAAAAATTGTATGGAAGATTGCTGTTTGGCTACCTCCGCTCACGCGATCAAGGGTGGTCTCTCACTCAGTCTTCTCTGAAAGCAGAGTGTGACCCGAGGAGAGTCCCCACCTTGCTGGTTTTAGTTCGCACTGGGGTACCTCAGGGACATTCACCACCTGAGGACGCGCCCGATTTTTCGTAAAAATTTGTTTGAATAGTTTTCTGTGTGAAGGATTTAACTTGTTGACAAATATTTAAAAAGAAAATAGCTTTAATAGTTTTGGTAGTCGAGCAAAATTAATATATATATTTTTTTTGTAGCTTTTATATATTGCTTACTGAGGTTATTCAACTGAATTAATCTATTTTATGCGGCTTACTATCGCGCTATTAAAACGACGCTCGACGTTCCTAAAGCTTTGCTGTCATTATGGCCAGTCTCACTATAATGAAAACGCTATAGCCAGCCGTATTAAATCGTTTCATTTAGTTATTTAGAAAAAAATAATAGTAGGTATTTAATCTTATTTTAAATAGTCTGATTCTTAGATATTATGTAGAAATAATTTGTTTTTTAAATAATCTGTAGCGGGTCCTGTCCATTATAATAATGTTGGAGTCGACGATTAAGGTCATATATCCTATACATTACTTTTCTTTTTTATAAATATAAAAACGAAAAAAAAAAAACTAATTTAGCTTTTTTAATGTATTTTAATCAATATTTAATATTTGAAGGCTTTGTTCTGATCAGCCCGTTACAATGTTCTCCTTTGAGCTAGAAAAAAATGAGGTAAATTTAGGCTACCTGAAAATTGAGCTAAATATCTAGATTGTCCAGCTGATAATAACTATAGGCTTGCTCTTGTTTAAAATTTAGTTTTTCATATGACCGCACTCTGCCTAATGTTAAGCTAGAGTGCGATCCATGAATGCGTGCTTCTTTCTGGCATTGAACTGGACAGGATTGCTCGCGCCCCAATTGGAGACTCAACGGATCTCGTCCAGCTCAGCGACAAGAGACGCACGCTCAGGCAGGATCTGCAAAGGGGCGACTGATGTGTCCGCCCATGCACAGTGCTATCATCTGCATGAGTTCTAATTAATTAATTATGCAACTTTTTGTCATAATAAAAGACGAGCCAGTATGAATAACCCACCGCGTCTTATTGCCACAGTTATAAACCATGTCTAATCGAAGTCGAAGTCGAATCGTGTCGCATTTCTTCCGCGTGCGTCTGTCATGTGACTGTGGTTTTAATCTAAGGTTTGCAAACTTTTGCGATTTGATTTGGCAAGCCCAGTGGACGCCAGTCATTACTGATAAGATTCCAATTACTAAAACCGTGATGTATTATTGTAACCGCGGTGCAATATTGTAATCATTGTCTATTATTGTAATCATTGTCTATTATTGTATATTAACTAGCTTGATGAATTTGTCTCTTAATTTTGTTCTTAACAATGCAAATGGAGTCTGTTTGTTTTTTATTTACTGTGATAGCATGTGTTATTTTGTAAATTGTTTAAACGTATGTCTTATTTTATTAGTTGTTTAAATTATTATTTTTATTTAATAATAGTTCTATTTTGATGCGTTTGATGATAAGTTATAATTAAAACGTGCATGTGTTGAATTTGTATTCATTTATGTTCATAGCTTGTTGAATTCAAGTATTAAAGATGTGTAGCAGGAATTTTACTTTTTGTTGATGGATTTAAAGGTTAATTAACAATCTTAAACTAGAAATTCTCGAATTCATCCGTCTTATAATTGTAACGGTTGAATTAATTTTAGCAACAATTTCAGAGAGTTTTGTAAACTTTTTTAATTTGTTGCAAAGTATTTGATATGTTTAAACTTTACTAACTACTTACTGCGTGTGATATTGTTTTTGTTTTGATATCGTTTTGCTTGAATATTGCGTTATAATTTAAGATTTTTTGTGTGATTCAATAGATCTTTTTAATTGTGAAGAATCATTTTAATTTTTCATATTAGTTTAAAATCAACTTTTTTTTTATTATGATTTATAGAAATGTCACCTTTTTTTACATATTATGTTTTTGTCTAGGAAATATTATTTTAGCAATGTGGATGTGGAATAAACATTAGTACACTAACTTTTGATTTTTAATATTTTCTATTCCTCTATGAATGTTACATGACAGAGCAGTGCATAGTACTCATGTGCTTAATACTGTACTTCTTTCCTGACCAGTGACTATCACTTTTTGCTTATATTTTTCAAATAAAATATACACTGCACGAGAGACACTGACGTCGTCGACTAGGCTGCCTACTGTAGATAGTAGGTGTTGATAATACACATGCAACAGAACCTTATCGCTACACCTATCAGGTTGCATTTTTGACTCTAATATTGAAAACCCTAATGTGATCAATTAAAATAAAACAAATGAATAGGTAATATGTTTTATATCATCTACATAATAAAATGTAATTATTACATGTTAACATCATAGTCTGTGGTTTTTGCAAATATGTTCCACCATCGTCCCATTAGACCAACATCTACGATCTTGGACGCATGTGATAAGTAAGACGGCTGCAAGTATGAGCACTGAGACTTGTATAACGAACAGGAATCACCGAATTGAGTTGTATACATGAATGAAATGATGCCGAAACTAGCGCAATGTATCACATTCTGATTGTAACAAGTCTGCAGAAATCTTAAGTGTTCCAATGACTTAGGGTTCCTACAGTCTTCACTAACTAATATCATGTCGTTCCAACATTTTCTAAGCTGGTCCTTAAAATCGGTTTCACTTGGATTATTTACTGCTAGTAAATACACTCCGATTGCACCTGTTGTCCACTTAAATGCTTTTCTGGGATTGTCTTGTATATCTGCCCTTAAATCCCGTATCATTTGATTATAGTCGATAACAAGATTTTTCCAATAATCTGCCCATTTTTCTATGATAGTACCTTTGAATTTTTCAGGAAATTTAATACTAGACTGGACGTTTGAGATTAATTGACGCGACGACCTTAGCATTGTTATTGTGACAAAATACAAAATCTAACTCTGTCATTCATCATTGAACAATCTAACAAGCAAATAAAAACATTTTTTGCTTTTATTTTTAAAAATTATAGGTTATGTTTTGGAATTACGTAAAAACCAGAGACAAACTATAACTAAATTCTGGGAAGGCAAAGTGATCAAATTCATCGCGTGTACAATGGGCCAAGTATGAGTTTTTATTTACGTAAGTATCTTCAATATCTATGGTACGACATTACACATAACGGCATGTTAGCGCGCAGTATTTAAAATTTAAAGGAAGTTAAAATACATACATGCCTAACATATTTAAATAAAACAAAAACTAATTAATTTGCGTTAAACCATCTATTTTGTATAACAATCATTAATTCGATATTTTTTTTAAATAAAGTTACAAATATTCACTTAGTTGAAGTAATTATTTATATAAGGAAAAACGCCTGTCCCCTACTGCGCACCACAAAAACTGATATAAAATAAAAGTGACCATTTATTACTGATTAATATGATCATAGGGCCTCATGATTGTGATATTTTGTCCCATTTTTTTTCTCTTTTTTGACTAAACAATAAATGGCGGCTGGTGTAAAATATGTTTAAAGCCATACTCTTTTTATCGAATATTATTTGTGGATTTTGATGGATATTGTGGAAAGTTTTGTAATATGAATTTCTTACTTTTCAGGATAATGAAAAATAAAAAAATATATATGTTTTTCCGTAAAATGCATAAAGAGTTTATTTTTAAATCTAATCTCGATTCCAACGTCGTCATTTTCAGATTGAGGTCATAAAACATCTGTTTACTTCTTCTACGTAAATATGATTAACCTTTTCGCGTCGGCATGGATCCTCCACCCTTCGCTTCTCTGCGTTCTCGTGGTACCAACATACCTGGTGGCATAGGCATACCATCTGGCATAGGAGGCGGTGGGGGCATTTGGCGAACAAGCTGCAAATAAAAAACATTGTATAATAAAAGATGTCTTTAAATTCTTATTCTCCGTCTATGCGGCAACTTGGAATATTTTGCCCAAAAAAACTTATAAGTACGTATATATCTCAATGATAAGTACTATCTATGTTCCAACCATTGACAATAAAATAAAATAAACTGACCCTTCTTAATGGTGCAAATGAATTGTACTCCGGTGGTGCGTACGGTGGACCTTCAGGAGGAGAGTCCGGTGGGGGCGGTGGCTCTTGTCCTTTTACAGCCAGAACACACAGCGCAAAGGCCATTAAATAAAACACAAGTTTCATCTTCACTGGCCACTACTTTAATATTGCAGTCATATGGACTGGACGGTGTCTATATATCGCTCAAGTTGCATGGTTGCATGCTGCGTACCCCGACGGAAATCTGTGACAAACAATGCAACTGCTTCCTGTGAAGTACATGTAGATATGAAAGATAAAAGTGTAATTGTAGATGATGATGAATTAATTGCGTGTCACTAACGTGTCAGATGAATTTTACTATTGTGATAAACTCGAAACGCAAATCTCATCATCTCTAATTGCTCGCACGTTGCTGCATTCCGTAAAATATCTCGGACAATCTAAGGCTATTAAAAAATTTACTTTTTATACAGGCTGTTTAGAAGAGTAGTCGAGCGGAACCTGGAAGTAATCCATACCTAAAAAAAGATGATGTTATTTTACCTATCGTTAATTTCTTTGTATTTTGTTTTTGTATCCAGCATTTTTAGCAGGAAAATTATGATAATATTAAAAAAAGACATCATAAAAACAGTCACAGGCTGAAATCGGAATCGAATTCACGTCCTCCACTTTGTGCAGGGATGCCCCGACCTCTGGGCCACACGCGGGGCGTAACGCTCACGTAACGTGAACGTGTGGAATTCCTCTATTTGATTACCGGGCAGTCTGTCCAGCTTCAAATTGACATCATAATATTACTGGTGTTTTTTTTACACCACATTTAATACTAGTAAACTCTACTTTGCAATTGATGTATGTACATTGCTAATTGATATAACATATATCAATTATTTATGCTCTATAGCAATTTTTTGGGCTTGGATTTGGGTATATTTAACATTAGAAATATAGTTTCATTATAGTTAATAACGTAATAATGTTATATTATAGTCTATGTACCTAATAACAATCGTAAATAAATAAAGCATTATAATAACGCTAGCATAAAATACTTAATTATTTTGCGGTCGTGTTTAAATCGATTAATTATTATCAGTGATTATAAATATATTTCTAGTTCTACCCGCCCGGTGACCGTTGATGTTGTATTTGGTTTATATTTATGTTTTATCGTCTTAAGTTTACTATCCAGTAGCAAAGTTACGATTTGTGTTAGAACATAAGAAAATTATCGTGAAAATGCGTCAATTCGTAAAACCCTATGAGATGAGACCGCCAAAGTTAATTCGCTTTGTTGGTACAACATTTTCGTCGACACGAGGCTCTAAAGGGAACTTTCTGAATCAGCAAAAGTCTGGAAGAGGTACTCCTGAGGTTAATAAACTGTACATTGAAAAATGTTCCTGCCACCGCGAAAAGACCATTGTATTTTGCCGTTCCTGTGGTTATTACATAAAAAATTCTCGCGTATCTGTCTCCTGTATTAAACATCCGAGGGTAAGTTGTAGCTTAAAAGAAAACTGTTTTCTGGTTCCAAAGTTTGTACTTAAGTAGTGATCTTTTATAATTTCAGGTGAAATTTCTTCATGACCTCATTGAGTGTCCTCGGTGCCATTCTTCTGCGTTCTTAGATGAGTCGCCCTAACTAGTTAGCGCGTAAACGTTTTTCATAGAAAAATATCTTATATTTGAAAAGATAAATGACTAAACTAAAAATGTGTGTTACTAAATATAAGTTGGGACAAGATATCAATAAACATATATTGATTATATGGATATTGTAATTTGTTGGAAAAATATTAAGTTCTTAAAAATTGTCTAATTGTCTAAATTGTAATAAGATTACAATAATGATGATTACAAACAAATATTTCTCCAACAAAATAGGTTTTATTTTTTGTTTAAGAATTTTTTTAGTTATTTCAAAAAAGCAATTTCTGATTGGTACAAACAAATAAGAATTGTTTTTTGTTCCTTAACAATTTTCGTGAACGCTAGAAACAAATAAGATTTGTTTTTTTTGAAAATTTTCTTAAAAGTGGGTTATGATTGCTTAGTAGCAATCTAGTGAGCCTGGAGCTCTTGATTGTTCACAAATAGGTAAAGTTTTTTGATAAAAACTGGGCCCTATTTCTGTCATTAAGGCTGAAATAAGACTTAAGAATAAAACTTAAGACTTAAGACTTAAGAAGAATAAAGACTTGATTGGATTACCTGTGTTTTTAATTTAACTACCTCTTCACAATTTTAATAACTATCACTAGGTTGATAGAATATAGGAAAATGTATACTTAAAACAATTTGACTGATTTTTCGATGTCACCCATAACTTTTTATTGCAACACTTGTCTAAATACTTTGTAGAATAATGAACAGAAATTATTCTTTAAAATAGAAAAAGAGGTGCGCTTGTGCAACTGCTGCAATATTAGAGTGTATTGTTTAAAAATACTAGTATGGCTAACATAAGTTGGGCATGAGACTAAATACTAGAAAAAGGTTCTGTTAGTGGCGTTCCATTGTCTCTGCCTATCCCTGTGGGAAATAGGGGTGACAATTGTTGCATTTGCTTAAACTAGGTGTTATTAGATTAAAAAACACATCTAATAGAAATTATTTAAAATGGTTTTCAATTTAGCATAGGTAAATTTTTCACCCTTGTTGATTAATACGTTTTTTTTTAATATGCTGACATTTCTCAGGTCAGTCCTTTTGTTAGCCAGACTTTGGGTGCCAAACATGGAGAATATAATACTTTATTAACAATAACGATTCTCTCGCCTTCTTCCACAGGGATAGGCAGAGATAATGGGACGCGACACCACAATCCTGATGCAACTCCCACACCTCCACAATTCTCTTCATACACGCCTGACGGTTACTTTTTTGTGTTTAAAAATCCGAAATTATAACAATCTATATGTACTACTACAAATAGAGCTTTTTACTTTCAGAAGTCACTTTAATTATGTATTCTGATTGTTCTATTTATAAAGATTAAATAAAATTAATTGATAAAATAAAAATCCATTGTCGAGATATTGGGTCTTCTGAATTGATGATTTAATAAATAACAAAAATATTTTTTAAACCTTGTATTAACTAAAACTTACACTAACTAATAATTATAGTATCGTAAACAAATTTAACGGATTTAAATCTGGTTTAAAATGAAAACCAACTTGGCAGGCTGTCCCTGTCTTTGTTTCTATTTAAATACTCTCTAAAGTTCTTTTTGGTCTCATCTAATGATTTTAAAGTTTCTGTATCATCATCATCCTTATTTTTAAATATATCTGGATATTCAAATATCTGGTCTTTAGGCTGAAATTTAATAAATCATATAAATAAAAAAACAATGTGATATACATTAATAAATGAAAATGAATGAATGAAAAGAGATTATCTTGAGCTTATAATGTCAACATGAGTGTCCTGCATCAATTGGTACAATTTTTAAAATACTGAGTCACTTAATTTTCAAATATAGTGAAGTGACATCGCATTTCGGGAATAGTCTTAAAGTAGCCAGGTATAACGAGAGGAGTGTGCATTGTCAATCTAGATGGTACATGCTCGTCTTCTCTAGCTGGCGTAGTGGAGGCGACTGCTGCCCATACAAGTTTCTCTGTAGCAGCAGTTGTATCCATTCATGGACCGCACTCTAGCTTTAAATCAGGCGGAGTGTTGTCACATCCCGAGCTACAATAGAAAATAAAATAATAAAAAAAGAATTTTTTTATTATTCTTTATTTTAGCATGACATATGACAGCATTCCGCCTGATGTTAGGCTAGAGTGCGGTCCATGAATAGAGGTGACTGCTGTCGAGGAGATTTGCAGACAGCAGTCATGTCAAATTTGTTAATTTTATTGCAATTACATTTTTCTGAATTTTGATTGCCAGTCCTAGTGTCTATAATAAGCATGCAAAGCAGCGGGCAGCAGTCGTCTCTGCTATGCCGGCCTGAGGAGACGAGTATGTACCATCTAGATTGACAGTACACACTTCTTGCACTATACCTGGCTAACTAAAACTAAAACACGATAAGGTCACTTGACGGTTGTTACATTCGAAAGTGGTGGTACTGCCCCAGGACTGCAGACGGGGATTGATATATGAATAAACTTTTCTAAACCTAACATACGTACCAACTTAACAAATGCTATTTTCACATCATCATCTTTTGTAATATATCCTTTACCAATATCTCTACGGAACCTTCCCATAGCTATTAAAGTTCTGACTTCGACTACGGGCACATTATATATTTTCTCTAAATAATTCTGAATATCATATTTTGTCATTTCCATTGAACATTGAAACTGCACAACATTTGGTTGTTGTCTGTATCTCGGGCGAACCAGTTTTAGCCAAAAGTTCGGTAGGAATACTCTTAATTGTGGATTTCCCCTTTGGTAAAGTGGATACCTAAAATAATAATTATTATGCAAATAAGTGATTTTATAGGTTATAATTTTAATAGCAAACTTTTGATAATGATATGCATACCACCGAGTAGACATATTCAAGAATGCTGTATAGCGTGATCAGGATAAGGATATCGTGATTGTTACAATTTATATTGGACCCTTTTTTGAGAACGCAAAGGCCGTACCCCCGTTGACAGCTGACTGTACGTGTAGAAATATTTTCTGCCTTTTTTTTAAATGAATTAAATTAAGATTTTTAACAGGTTAGAATATTCCATAATAATGTACTCATAGCTTATTTTGCAGTATTGTTAAAGATTTATTTCAAGTAAAACTTAAAAATGCATGTTGACTATACGTGCAGAAATAATTTGGTTTAAATTAAGAATTTCAATACTATAATGAGTTTTGTAATACCGTCATATATTATTTCCTATTATATCATACAATTAGATAATATTTCTGATATTAAAACTAAAAATAAAATTATATGAATTTAAATTCAAGCTCATATTGCTTGTTATAGCAACATTTTGTAGTGTCATAAAAGATGGCGGTGGCTCTGTCACCAGAACAAGAGTTGGTGAGTAGAATAATTTTAAATTATTTAAAAATAATATATTTGTTTCTTTGAGAGTCGTTGGTGGCTTAACTTCAAGCCGTATATTCATAAAATATATTCACATTATTTATAATTATTGTAAACAATGTGTAGCTTTGTTAGTGCGTCGGACAGTGGTTGTTTGTTTTGATTTGAAGTTTCTACGTGTTTTCTGCTACTTGTTAGTTTTGAAGCAAATTATCTAAACTTCATGAAAAGTAGGAGGAGTTTGGAGACCACTTAAAGTATGACTTCTCTATTTGAAGGTGTTGTGTGTTATCCAAGAATATTTAGTTCATTGCTATAGTTGGTCCCGCGGATTTCCGGCCTCTACATATCTTAAAAACACATGTTAATGTAACATAGGTAGAAAGTTTAAACAACTTTACTATTCTGTAGTCTTTTAAACTAAATTAAACAACATTTGTCCAAATAGACCGCCAATTTATGATTAAGAATTCCTGGAATTTAATCTGCCATACATAAATTAATAATTATCATTTGTCAGATGACTATTAAAAAGTATACCAAGTGATTATTAGGGTCACTATGGACTCTATTCTATTTTAACGTTAGGCGCAGGGTGTTCACATGCTGGACTACTGCAAAAAATACTTCTTGTATACTTAGTTAAAATAATATTCATGTAAAGAGTGGTAGGCAGACTGATGATGGTTATTTGTCCAGTCTGCTGTCCTGGGGTAGTACCACCACTTTCGAATGTAACACTCGTGAAGTGACTTTGTCGCGTTTCGGGAACAGTTTGAAAGTAGCCAGGTATAACGAGAGGAGTGTGCACTGTCAATCTAAGATGGTACATGCTCGTCTCCTCAAGACGGCATAGTGGAGGCGACTGCTACCCGCACAGGTTTCTCTGTAGTAGCAGTTGTTTCCATTTATGGACCGCAGTCTAGCTTTACATCAGGCGGAGTGTTGTCACATGCCGAGCTACAATAAAAAAAATACTTAGTTCACAAAATTCTATGTGTACATGTAAGTAAAAGTTGGTATTTTTTTTTTACAATCACACCCTATCTGCAATCACACAGACTGACTATGAGCAGGTCTGTGGTGTGACAACAGTCAGGTAGAGAAGTGCCTCTAGTGAGCTGCAAGCGCATCAATGCTGGTTAGATCTTCATAGTTTTAATATTAAATAAAATTAAAGATCACTTACTAGCAAAAAGTAATAAGTATATTTGATCAATTTAATGAAATTTTAATATGTTGATAAGGCTTAACAATTGATGATGATAGTAATGACACAGACGATACCACAGTTACGACAAATAGTACTATAGAGAACAATATTAATTGTTACTTGTCACCTCCACTATGTCGGATTCAGGAGATAAGGCAATCGGCCTAGTTGACAGGACACAGTCCCCACATCTTGCTGCCTCGAAACTAATGTCAATTCTTGAAATTGGTGGTACTACCGTGGGGTTATGTATGTTCTGTGTGAGGTAGTTCATATGACTGCAGCTACCTGATATCTCCCAGGAAGATCAGGAAACACTTCACGTTCTTGCACACCTCTGAGACAGTAGACTAAGTTAATACCTCACTATTCTGTCTACCTAAAGGGTGGCAAAAATGACTGCATTTAATCTAATGTAAAAATATCAGCAT
Source organism: Tinea pellionella (assembly GCA_948150575.1). Lineage (NCBI taxonomy): Eukaryota > Metazoa > Arthropoda > Insecta > Lepidoptera > Tineidae > Tinea > Tinea pellionella. Next base: position 5,352,203 of record OX411259.1, on the reverse strand, counting down.
GTGTACTAGTTTTTATGCATTATGGTAATTTATTATAGTTCTAAAGTCTTTGTTATCAAGTTAACAAGTGATTCATTTGAAAAATATGCCGTTAATAATGTTACTAAGAAACCAAAGTATAACAAATAAAATGGAACTCCTATGTTAACAGTGATTTTGTTTTCTATCTGAAGAATTATGTACCTATAAATCTACCTATGAGGAAAAATACATTGTTTAATAATTTGCACGCCTTTTTTTTATTGTGTAAAACTCAAATTATTACTCAGTCCCATCTATTTTGTTTGATGTTGTAAATGATGTAAACGAACAGATTTAATTTTTCTTCTGAGTTGTGTCACCGTCACAAAATGCTGGAGATTTTTTGCGCGCACGTGTAGGTACGGTTACTTGGAAAGGTACTAAAATGCTTGTTTGTCTAAAAATACTTTAGCAATGTTTGGGCTATTCTCAGTATCAAGTTTGGTAGGAAATCGATTGCAGAGCGGTCGTCGACCGAATGACCGCGACCGTTGATCACATCCGCCCCTCTGTCCATCTTATTAAACCGCATATCGGATTATTATCTTGTTAACTGTCCTCGAGATTTAACTATATGAGTAAGAAACACGTATACTATTATTCATTCTCAAAAATTTACGCCGCAAAACAATAAGCGCGTGAGTGCAAACAAAACAATATTCAACTTGGCGCCTAATTCATATCTATAATGAAGTACATATATCTGTTTACATTAAAATTCACATGCAAATAGATAATATTTTCCAATTACTTCACATATCCATATTTTGATCTCGTGCGGTCTCATTGTTTACTTGATCCGCGATAAATTTAGCCTAACGGGAAGTCGAGGTGACGCGGACGGTATAATTTCATCGGTGGTTCGCCAAGGCTATTATTCCGTTTATTCTTACGCATTTTATAACGCATCAATCAACTTCGCATTAATATTTTAGTCGTCGTATACCACAATACTTTTAAATTATGACTGAAATTAGTGCGTTGAATAAAATGGATTAAACATTCGTTGATAAGGCCACTGAAATAACAAATAAATACCTCCGAAATATATAGGGGTCATCTCAATTGTCCAATTGTGATATCAATCGAGGTTAAAGTGTGATTGAGACGGGGCGGATGAACGGTCATCCGTCCCTACCATGATATCATTGAGTGCCGCTCCTTCCGTTGTACGAGAATAATACAATTTCATTCTAATTTTAATTGATTATACTATATTAAATACTAGCTGTTGTCCGCTACTTTAAATGCTTTAAATGCTACTTTAACTTGAGAAATGACAAACTTTCATCCCCTATTTCAGTTTGTATTTTGAGACAAACTGAACTTTCCCAGGATGCACTGTAACAACCATGAACGTGACCATGTCGCGTTTCGGGAGCGGTTTGAAAGTGGATGGTGCATACTCGTCTCCTCAGGCTGGCATAGCGAAGGCGATTGCTGCCCGTAGATATTTCTCTGTAATAGCAGTTGTTTCCGTTCATGGACCGCACATTTTACATCAGGCGAAGTGTTGTCATATGTATAAAAATAATACGAAATTTGATCGAAACCTAGAGGTTTCGGAGAAAAGGTAACAAACAGACGAAGTTACATTCGCATTAATATAGAATAGATAGGTTTGTAAAAGAAAGTCAACAATCTTATCATCTGTTTAGCGTATTACAATATCAGTATTTTTTTGGAGCATGTCCAAATGTAATTAAATGTTTCTTGTGAAAGTTATCAGTGTATCTATTGCTGTTTTACTTTGGCTTCATAAATCTACCCACGCTTCCGTCTTCTATAGACGATTGGTCCATCACAATTGAATACATTTGTCAGTTTTTATAACATTGAATTTTATGACAGACTGCCTATAATATCAAATCCGACAGCTTATTTGGAATTCTAAGTATCTATTTTACGATTTAACTATTTAATAGTTTCTGAATAGTATTATTATTTTACAGTTGGAACATTGACAACAAATTAAAAAATGGTGTCCACGATGGTGCTTAGAGGTTGCTTCGGTCGGGTGGTGGAGAAGTACAGCTGTTAAATATACATCACACCGCTATAGCTTTAAATATGACTCGAATCACTTTCCCCTTATCGTAATGTCATTTAGGTTTGCTCTGTGATAATTTAATGCTTTTATCGTGCCCTACATTGTTGTACCACTTCAATTCATTTTATCGTAACCTCCCCCCCGTTCGTGGAATATGTAAATTCTCGGAACAAATGTGGTAATGGGGTTGTTAGTTTCATTGTAACCTTCATGGTAGTCTTGCGTCATTTACTACTTACTAAGAGGTTGCAACTAGGTATGCTAATGCGTCATAAAGTTAATTCGTAGAATAATACATTTGGCTAATGTTTATTACTATATTATTAATTTATATGTAACTTTGGATTATTTTATCTAATGATTATTAGTTTTTAAAAACGTCGTTTCAGTAACATATAACTATTCTCTGGTTGTTTGCGATTTTTCAGACCGGATGGACATGAAATAAACAGAACTCTCCGCTCAGAAACCGGACATCCCGCCACCCTATTTATTTTTCAATTCTTCTTAACTTTGCATACTTCTTTGTGTAATCAGCATTACATGTTTCTGGCGGCACGTAAAAAATTACTGCATATTGGATAACGGATATCCGTCACATCTGCCGTCGTCGTTTCTATTTTAACATATTCGTCCGTTATTGTATTGCGGAGTTGAAACTTGATGCTAGTGACTTCCACCCACTGGTTATACTACCATATTAGTGAATCTTCTTTTCCAATATTACTAAACCTACTTTTGATCAATTCTATTATAATCTGTACGTGTGGGTGGTTCGGTGGCTACATTCGTAGCCAAGCCTAACGAAAGGAGTGTGTAATGTCAACCTTCTACTTGTAGACATTTCGCTAAGGTGGTAGTTGTCTCCGTTCATGGATCGCACTCTAGCTTAACTCACTGAGTTTGGTCACATGCCGGGTGTGTAACTAAACGATGTATGTAAAATATACAACTTGTACTTAATGTCATTGCGAAAGCTGGGCTGCCTATTGCCCACAACCATGGAGTTTGTATGACGAGAATTGTGGATGTGATGCGAGGGAATTGTGTCAGGATCGTGGGAAAAAGACGTGACGATAGATGATGATAATGTACATCAAAAATTAATAAATAAAAAAATAATGTCTGAAATAAACGTCACAAAAATTGTGTTTTAATTGGCATGAACAATTCTAGTTGTATGATCATAGCGCACGATACTAGCTTAAAAAACCCACTACATAACAATATTCTTTGTGGTTTCTTGAACATTATTCGTGCTCTTGATCTGGAACTGTAATTTAGATGTACACTATTGTTGGTGTTTAACCTAATTATGTAGAGAGGCGTGAAAATATAACACTTCATCGTTGTCGTCGTTTGTAAAATTCTTTTTGAGTCAAAAACTGTTAAAAATTACATTTGGATACACGGAAATAATATTTTATTAAACTTTTATTTTTTAAAAATATTTTTATACTAGTAGTAGCCCAGACGAGACCACTAGGCACACAAGACCAACACACAAGACCACTAGGTTACCTAGTGAGTTTGTAAGTTAGTAATTCTAACTACGTTTTGTGCAGAACTAGTTTCATTCCTGGGGTTTTACTTTTTAAGCCATAGTGGCTTATAGTTCGAAACTTGGGCATAATAAATAAATATTATTAGTCTGCTTGTTACTCAATAAAAATATATAAATACATAGTTTGTTGCTAAATAGGTTTTTGCACATTTAAAATAAAAATGAATCATTTGTAAATTCATAATATTGTTTCAGTAGCTGTTGAACAATAGTTGCGTTTGATTTCGTAGCATGTTGCGTGTTTATAGTGCGCGTGACAATACATATTAAGACACGCTCCCGTGTTGCTTACTTCCCAAGATTAAATAAGTACATATCCTGGACACGAGCAATGATCATGAATTTATCTTCAGTCTTTATGTATCAGAATTATTATGCGGAAATATCAATTTTAATAAAATAACTGCAGAGATCTGCTTCAATGCAGTGATGCGTAAAATTGTAATTTAGTATTCCCGGGTTGAAATCGCGCTCGTTACCTCAATGAAAGTGTATCGAAACAACGAAAGAGAGTTACGCTCAGTTCGAGTCTTCATTCGTACCAAAGTTGGTGTTCGGAGAGACATGGAATACCTGTGGAATACGAATATTGCTTGCCGTAAACTGTTAAAGATAGCATTTGTTTATATTTTTAGTGTAGGTTTATAATAGTGCTTTAGTTTTTTTATTTTGTGTGTTGCCAAACTTGTTAAGTCAGAGGGAAAACTATCTATTATCTCGAGTGTGTCGAAATCTAATGTATGGGATTTGACGAAACGAGACAGTTCGACTTGAAACATCTTTCATGTTCCATGTATCCATGCGTGCTGTGTCACCACACTCGAGAATGTATACGCTACGGGCCTATTAGACGTTATTTATTATTTTTTAACCGACTTCAAAAGGAGGAGGTTATCTATTCGTCGTGTATTTTTTTTTTTTTTTTGTGGCGATGTTCACTCATATCTCCGCCGTTTGTGGACCGATTTTGATGATTCTTTTTTTGTTGGATAGGGTATATGTCCGCATTGGTCCCGTTTCAATTTGAAGAAAATATTCCATCTCTAAGGGTGGAAAATTAGGGGATGTTTCGCCGTTTGTGAATCGATTTCAATGATTTTTCTTTTGTTGGATAAAGTATGTCTCGTGATTGGTCAATTTTAAATTTGAAGAAAATATTCCATCTCTAAGGGTGGAAAATTAGGGGATGTTTCGCCGTGTGTGAACCTATTTCGATGATTTTTCTTTTGTTGGATAAAGTACGTCTCGGGATTGGTCCCATTTAAGGAATAAAATATTCCACCTTAAGGGTGGAAAATTAGGGGATATTTCGCCATTAGTGAACCGATTTTGATGATTCTTTTTTTGTTTGATAAAGTACATCTCGGGATTGGTCCAATTTAAGGAATAAAATATTCCACCTTTAAGGGTGGAAAATTAGGGGATATTTCGCCATTAGTGAACCGATTTTGATGATTCTTTTTTTGTTTGATAAAGTACGTCTCGGGATTGGTCCAATTTAAGGAATAAAATATTCCACCTTTAAGGGTGGAAAATTAGGGGATATTTCGCCATTAGTGAACCGATTTTGATGATTCTTTTTTTGTTTGATAAAGTACGTTTCGGGATTGATCCCATTTAAGGAATACAATATTCCACCTTTAAGGGTGGAAAATTAGGGGCTATTTCGCCATTAGTGAACCGATTTTGATGATTCTTTTTTTATTTGATAAAGTACGTTTCGGGATTGATCCCATTTAAGGAATACAATATTCCATCTCTAAGGGTGGAAAATTAGGGGATGTTTCGATTGATTTTAATGATTCATTTTTTATCGGGTAGGACTTGAGAGTGTCTGTCTATAAGCCCGCCACTCATCACATTTTATTTGAACAGCGCGTTTAGAATGTTATCCATACAATCAATCAACAGTTACAACTAAAAATTACAAAATAAAAACATTTCTGAAAAAAATTGAACCGACTTCTAAATAAAACACAAGGCACTAAAAAGTAAAAAAATAATTTTAATTGAGAGTACATACACACAATTTAATAACCATAAACATGAACAGATGTCTATTATTTATTTCCACATTAATTGTCTACATTTTATTTAGCATATATCTGAAGTCGGTGCCAACCAAATATGAAACTCCGCATTGCTTGATTCTAGGTACATTACCAATCATAAAACATGTTTTAAATGCTTGCACCGACTTCAGATATATGCTAGATAAAATGCAGATAATTAATGTGTAAATAATAATAAGCATCTATTCATGTTTATGGTTATTAAATTGTGTGTAGGTACTCTCAATTAAAATTATTTTTTTACTTTTTAGTGCCTTGTGTTTTATTTAGAAGTCGGTTCAATTTTTTTCAGAAATGTTTTTATTTAATTATTTATTCTTTCTATACTAGACTGGAGCTTGTATCGTCAGGTCAGGTTCAGTATAGTAATCAGGTTTTTATTAATAAAGGAGAATCCCCATTTTCGGGCCCACTTGATACCTAATAGTTTGGTAACAAAACAATATTCTAAAATAATATCTTTTTTTATTTTATTAATTCATTTTAATTATATCAACACATCATTTACCATTCAACAGACGATGTCTAATTACATAAAAAAAACCATTAAATCAATCAAATAAAAATGCATTAATCAATTATTTAATGCATTTATAATAATAATAACCTCAAATGTTGCCTCACAAAACATCTAATTACTCGATAACTCGGGTGAGAAAATTAAAACTGTTTGGTGATAAGGAATGTAGATTTATTTTGTTAGAAATTGAACTAAAAACCATCGACAAACTTGAGAAAAAAATTGTGGGCTTATTTCTCTTAGGAGAATGGACATTCTCCTTTGATGAAAATGGCCGAATTTGCCGGATTTTAATTTAAAAAAACCCATTAATATTTTTTTTGTGTTGTTATTTGTTTCTGTACGCTAATAGGCAAGGTATTGTACCAAATGATAAAATAACGGGTTTACTATTTACACATTATAATTTTTATAATTATTGTGAACTTTTTTTTGCTGTCGATACAATCATGTACGAATATAATCGGAAATATTACGAGTATGTGAACGAGACGTAAATAGGTGCACCGCCCGTCTTCAATTCCATTATTTATAGTATTTGTTGAGCAATCATGTTACATAGTCTTTTTTTTTTGTACAACAGGCGACAAAAGCATTCGTGGATGTTCTTAGTGAAGCGGGTGCAGTATGCGTGTCTCGAGCGACGGCTATTAAATTCCTTTTGGCGCGAAAATTTGACGTAACAAGAGCGCATGCTTTGTGGAGGCAACATGAAGCGACCAGAAGAAGGGAGGGTCTTAATAAGTTTGAGCCCTTTGAAAACCCACTTAAGACTGAGTTGGAGACTGGAAAATTTACTATATTGGTGAGTTAGTTAGAGCCCATTTTTGGGCCCACTTGTCATTTAATAGTTAGTTAACAAAATAATATCTTAATTTTTATTAATTTATTTTATTTATATCAATCAATATAACAGTTATAACACGTTTAATTACATACAAAACAGATAGCATGAATTGTTAAAGCATTTAATATAATAATAAGCTCAAATATTGCACCAGAAAAAGTCTAATTACTCAATAACCTGGGTGAAAAAATTAAAACTGATTGGTAATAAACAATGTAGATTTGTTTTCCTACAAGATGCACTAAAAATTATCGATAAGCTATACAGGGTGAATTTTTCAAGTGGGCTTTCATGGCCAAATCCTAAACTATAAGAGATATCGAAAAATGTTGAAAGGAGTCTCGATGCCGATTTTGATGAAAACTAAAACTGCATTATTAGATTTTTGATAAATCCATTTTCCCGGCCAGGAATCGAGCATGTTGATTATGAAAACACCATCCGATAGTGTTCCTGATAAAGATCAAATTTTGGGAAGTAATGATATACGGCAAACCAAAGAAAAGTTTTGATTTTTAACAAATTGTCTCTTATTTCCATGTATTTATGGATAAAAGTTTGTGGGCCCATTTCTCTTAGGCGAACTAAGGCGGCTTTTGAACAGAAAATTGTGCGTCTATCAGTCGAAAATAATTTGTTTTGTAGTAAATAAGTATAATTTTGCATTAAGATTATTTTGTTACGTACATCGACCAAAAAACAAGAATTGAATTTTTACTTGATATTATATTCAGTGTACAGTTACTGAAATTATTATAAATAAACAATAAAAATTATTAATGTGTTACCCAAATTCATTATTTAAGTTTTGCACATCTCTGCAGTGCGAACTTGGTATCTCTAAAGGCAGTTGTTGCCGTGGAATCGACCACTACTTAAATATTAATCTTTCTTTCATGTTTGTATTTTCCAGCCTACCCGAGACGCGACAGGCGCCGCCATAGCAGTTTTCACAGCTAATAGACATTTTCCGTCTCAAACTACGCATCAAACTACATTACAGGTAACTATTTCTGATTTGATTAGATTAAGATTTAATTAAAATCAAATCACATCAAATCAAATTCTTTATTTGTGGTATAAAACATAGGTATAAACAATTTAAATCACAATACATATCAGTTGATAATTATATTATTATTAAGATAATCCTGTTTTTAGTATACTTTTTTTCCTCCAAACATTTTACCTTATTTTTATTTTCCAACGAGTAAACTTTTTTATTTTGCTCCGGATAAAAATGCTATTATCCATGGGCGGAAATAACTGCTATTGAAATGCCACGCACAACGAGCGGCCAGAGCTGCTCAATAGCGGAAAAAAGTCGCAAATATCAGGCAGTAGTCGCCTCCGAAATGCTGGCTTGACCGCATCCATCATCTGTTTGTACAGGGCACACTCCTCTTATAACCGGCTACTACCAAACTGAAACGTCAATAATTTTAAACGTCAATTCCCATACATTTATTAGTTAGTGCTTCTCACATGCGTCATGCAAAATACTCTTTAAGTAGGGTTAGGCCTCTTCATGGGTGTTACACTTGAAAGTGGCTGTATTAGGGCGGCGTCGACTGAGCTAACAAGCTAATAAGCCGGCATAGCGAAGCCTGCAGACATTTGTCTAAGGTAGCTAGCAGTTTCCGTTCACGGATCGCACTCTAGCATATTAAGCGGAGTGTTGTCGTATGCCGAGCTACTAAAAATTGTACGCGTCTATGAAGATACGCTTTAGTGTTAGTATAGTTAGTATACATCGCCATCTTTCAATTTAAGATGAAACAAAACGTTTTATTAATGCCATCGTAACCGTCTAACTAAAGTAATTCGCGGTATCCGCAACAGATGGCGCTGTACAATATATGAATGAACAAATTCAATGAATACGAATGTTGAATGAGTGTCGATCAATGTGACTATATTGTTCAGCTTATTTTGTATATTTCTGGTTATATCATGAACTACCTTAACGCTAAATTCGCTTGGCATTCATCATTCATGTAGGTCGAAATTCGCTTGGCAAATTTCAAAGTACATTATCGCTTAGTTCTTGTGCACTAATTTTTCGGCATGTGACAACACTTCGCCTGATGTAAAGCTAGAGTGCGGTTCATGAACGGAAACAACTGCTACTATATAAATTCTCTACAGGCAGCAGTCGCCTCCGCTATGAAAAGAATGTGCACTATCAAAGTTGAGAGTGCATACTTCTCTCGTTATACTTGGCTACTTTTATACTGACACGGGACGGGTGTTACATTCGAAAGTGGTGGTACTACCCCAGGACGGCAGACTGGCAGTTTGCCTACCACTCTTTTAATAGTGAGCGACCAAATTACATATGACATAGTTACATTGGTACCGGTCAGAATATAGCGACGTCTGAACTCGGCCGGTCTATTAAATAATGCGAAAAGGTTAATTTTTTTTTAAATTGAATTTTTATTTACAGGGTGTAGTTTACCAATTAGATATAGCTCTACAATCAATAGACACGCAACGTGCCGGCCTTGTTTTTATATACGACATGACTGATTCCAAATATACTAATTTTGATTATGAATTATCACAGAAGATACTTACTATGCTTAAGGTAAGTTTTTTAAAAATAATAATTATTTATTTAATTCGTATTTCTTAGGTGGAGAAAATGGCAATTTTTTAACGTAGTTTAACACCTCTTTCGCCTTTTTTTTAGCATTTTTTACATACATTCCCTAATTTGTTATTTTGTGTGAATAATTTTAATTATTATAGTTACCGGTATAGTTTTTTTTTTGTTGTAAAAGGATTATTTGCAATATTTTATTCGGTTACTCTTTACGTGAAAAACTTTTTTGCTGGTGTTTTTTTTTTTTTTGACCGGTGTTAAGTTAATCTGTTTAACAGAGTATATAGTTAGATTTTTCTCGTCGTAGGAAGACCTTCCTCAATTACAGTAACACCCTGCTTTACGGCGACCCTGTTATGACCCTGTTTCGATTTTACGCAATTTTTTTATTGTAGCTCTGCATGTGACAACACTCCGCCTGATGTAAAGCTAGAGTGCGGTCCATGAATAGAAACAACTGCTACTACAGAGAGACCTTCAAATTTCGCGCTAAAATGGGTCTTTCAAAGATTTATTCAAGTTTAGACATATCGCAGAGCATAGACAGTGATGATGGCCATGTTTTAACCGTGTGTCAATCAGTACAAAACAGTGTTGCGTGTTATGAAAATATTTTACAAGGCTGTAAACGAAACGCAACCCAGAAGACAATAGATAGGTACAATTTTCCGTAAAAAAATGCATAATGTGTTTTTAGAATTAAAGTATGTATTGATTTGCATTTTGTACTGACTTTTGGTTATGCTTAAACGTGACCCCCTTATACGCGAATTTCACAAAACACGAGTTTTTGCGGAATGTATCCCTGGCGTAAAGCGGGGTATTACTGTAATTAGGTCAAAAAAAAATCTCGAAAATCATCGTGTATCTGGTCAAGACGAAAGTGGTGTGTGAAGAGAGAAGTCGTTGGCGTTCCATAGTCTCTGCCCACATCGGGCGTGAGCTAATGAAGTTTTCTTTCACCCGAAAAATTATCTTAATTACTCTAAAAAAATGCAAATTCGTTAAACGCCAGTTCACTTCTAAATTACGGTAGCGCTCGAGAATTTTCATTTGATGGCGTTTTACTTTAGTGAGCTCGTACAAACAATCATCATCATAATTTAATAATAAAGCAAAAGCATTTAAAATAACCTACATAAAATGTAACCAATAACTGACATACCAGTTTTGTCAGTTTTTTTAGCCGTGCATATGACAACACACTGCCTTATGTAAAGCTGGAGTGCAGTCCATGAACGGAAGCAACAGGCAACAGTCGCCTCTGTTATGCCGGCTTGAATAATCGTCTATATGTGCACCATCCAGGGCCTAAAGTCTCGAATCCAAAACAAAAAAAATATATATGTGATTTGGCGTTTCATTGTCACCCAGGTGATAACGAAACGTCAAATCACATACATTTTGTTGTCGATTCGTTCAAGTGACAACTGTCGGCTTTTGACTCTATGCCCAGATTGACAGTACACATTCCTCCAGCATCTCACTGCAAAGTGAGAAAGCAAAGAGTTTGTTGGTATTAATTATTATGTTTTCTTTACTTGTGATATATGACGTCGACCCAGGGCTGTTGATGAAAAGATAGAGGAATTCGACACGATCACGTAAAGCGCTTGTGGCTGTTTTTTTGAAAGTTTGATGTTCTGAACATCCGGCTTCATTACGAATCCCACAGGCTGTTTTTTCTATTCAATTTTCAGCATAATTTAATAATAAAATTATTCTGTTTAAATTTAATGTTTACATAATATTTGAGGGTGGACAGAGCCTCTCTACTAGGGAATGCAATCCCGACTCGAGATCGCAAATTCGGGATCTCGCATATATAAAAACAGTTCGTTGAATCAACGCCCATCCCTAGCGCACCGCTCGCGCCTCGAGTAGATGTGTGTAGCGTTGCTGACCACTGCCGCCCAATCCCGTCAATCTCGAACGAGATCTCGTCATATTATGCTTCGGGATTGATCCCGAAAAATTACACGAGATCGGGATCCCGCAATTGCATTCCCTACTCTCTACACATTCGTATTTCTAATGATCATCTTTGAACTTGGCACTTAATTCGTTTCAAGACCCATTTGGTAAAATATTTTTTTTTTTTCATAAAAATTCTGCGCTTGAATAATATTCCGTTTTTTCACTCTAACTTTATGATAAATGTTATCTAATATGTTATTTATTCATTGTTTTATTTCTGGAAAGTTCCGAAGAAAAAGTATTTTGTTTGTAAAACAAGTAAGACGCGTTTTTTTTTCTATCTCAAAGTATAATGAGGTCTATTATAATATGATAATATATTCCAAAATAAAGTTCTGTAGTAACTGTTATCTATATCTTGATAAATGATGGGTTTTCAACATTATACAACATACAACATTCATTCCCTGTTTCGCCTGCTTGAGAGATTATTTTGCAAATAATTCGCTCGTATAGCGGAGGCGACTGCCGCCTGTGAAAATTAATCTGTAGTGCTCGTAAGTAGTAGCAGTTGTTTCCGTTCATGGACCGCATTCTAATACATTCTAAAACGGTGTGTTGTTATATGTTGAGCTACAATAAAAAAAATCTTTGTTACCAAAAGCCCATTCTTATAACAGAAATGAGGCCACAATTTTTTTCTCGAGTTTGTCGATAATTTTTATTTTCTAGAAAAATAAATTTACATTACTTATCAGTACTAATTAGTCAGTTTTAATTTTTTTACCCGGGTTATTGAGTAACTAGACTTTTACTGATGTAATATTTGGGGTTATTATTATATTAAATGATTTAATAATTCATGATATGTCATTTTTATGTAATTGTTTAATTGTAATTATCTATTGATTAGTAAATGATGTGCTCATATAATTAAAGTAAATTAATAAAAAAATAAGATATTTTAGGACGAAATGGGCATTGTCCTTTCATATTCCTAATTTGATATTTCTCAAACTTTCTCTTCTCTCTTCTGTTTCTTCTTTCTCAGCCTATGTCCTTTCTCAGTATGCCAGTCTATCGCCTTGTCCATTTATAACTTTACAATAGAAGTAGGTATAGTGTAAAATAGATTGTGAAGAAAAAAAAAGAGTTCGTGACGTAGGTAATTAATTGCCTTTTTTGTTTATTTCATGATGGTGTTTTTAACTCTCTTTCAACGAAGTTAATCAACTTTGTAATTTTATAAATAGAAGACGCTAAAAAATAGTCTTTGATGTATTTATAGAAAATTATTACACATGAACAGATTCGCGTGGGTTCAAGAAATATACATACGATTCCAATGAAAACAAAAAAAATATATCGAATTTGTCAATTATGTTAGCTTAACAAATTGGTCCAAAAAGTTGTAGGTACACTCAGGCGCCTGCAGTATCTAATTGGGCACTTTGAAAATTGTGACGTAGAGAAAAACTCGATGCTACGATTTGTTTCGTAGAGCCGCCCGGTGCGGTGGGTGGATACGACCCCCAGCTCGAGCCCGGTCGTTTCACTCCCTGTCTCCGCATCGGCCGCCGCTCAGTACGGCTCTGCACTTTGTAGGGACGGCACGCGCGTATCTTATCTATACGAGCGCGCCCAATTTACGCTCACCGATAATTTTCAGTGCTAATTTATATTTACAAATACGCATTTCTGTAATAAGTAGTGGTGTATTTGCAGTTGTTCTTGAATTGTTTAATCGCGTCGCCTTGAGCGAGGTGTAATTGTGTTATTAGTGCTATTATTGGATGGTCAAGTGGCTAAAATAGTGCGAAGGTGCCCAGTGGATGTGGCTAATGTGAGTGGTACGTGTGATACAGTGACGTTCTTGTGGATGATAGGCTGCTGGTAGCGGATCAATAGTTGTGTCGATTGTTCATATACACGCAGCTGCTTTATCAAGTAAATATGTTTATGTTTACTATTTCCATTCAACATTTTCCTTTATTGACTCACATGTCACGTGTATTTTAGTTTTTTTCTTTTTTAATTCGTGTAATATTGTATATATTTTTTAATTTGTATCGTATGTCAAAAGTAAATGTTTAATTATTGTCTACGCTCAGGGTTGGATTATGAAAAGTAGGGGATGTAAATTTTCGTTTCACGCGTGCCTTTGAAACACACATTTATTTCAATACCTTTAGTCGTTACTCAGCCGACTGTCGGTCTAACCTTTCAGTTGTGACTTGACACTTCTTAGGTACTTTTTCAGCAGAATGACTAGTAGGTTTTAGTTGCCGTTTCTGCGTAAAGCTTAATTAAATTATGAGCTTGTATTTTTAATTAATATATTAATGAATTCTGTTAATTCGATAATAAAGCGAGTTTTGGGCCTTTACGAAATTTCAAATATACCAAAATAAAGTTAAATATTAAGAGATAAAATAAACCCAAAATTACTTTATTAATCTATTCAGGGTTGTTAATTCAGTCCTTTTACAGTTATAGGCTGAAATTCTTGAAAATTGACTTGAGTTGTTTTCATAGAAGGTCTTTACTTCACACATTATCACTAAGCCGCTATCAGCAAGACGACCTTAGTTTCGACCTAATTCGAATTACCTAGATAATTAATTCTACTACTTTACCAGCTGTCGAAACCACGTTTCAGATAACCGTAATCACAAATCTTAGTCAAGTTTAACTAAGATAAGATAGGTTATGTTTGTATGTATTTGGTATGGGTTAGATTTTTAATATTGTCAAGTTCATTGTCCTTAATAAAAAGGCGTTTCCTAAATAGGGTTGAAGGTCAGTGTACTATGCAAATAATTATTTTGCGATGTCCATATGTGACATTATTAATTCAATGGACGCCTGACTAAACAATTCTTACACTGTGAGAATGGTTGCGTGTTCCCAAGCTATCAATTGTTTGTAAGTTTTCGGCAAAAAAATGTATGCTGTGTTAGATGTACAAAAAAAAAAAACAAAAAAAACGTTGTTTGAGTTATTTCTTGTGTGTGTTTTTTTGTTGCGTGTAATCGCTGTGTTTTCGTTTAGGTAACGTATGTAATAATTTCTTGTATTTAGAGACACATTTTTCGTTATGAAAACTATTCGAAGTATGCATGAATTTGCGATTAATTTATTAATTATCACGTTTTTAGTGAATCATCATCTGTTATTGAACCGGTTTCGATTCATCAATTATATAGATTCTGCACGCATACTTATATGCCTCGTGTAAAACTAACATATCGCGCATCGTATCCTACATTAAAACTGTTTAAATTTAATTTTTTTATTGTCGCAAATTAAGGAAAACTAATTTTCTAAAGTATGTTTTCGAATAATACATATAGGTCAAGTTCACAGATTTTTTTATATTAACGCGACATTTGACCTCGACCGGCCTGATGGCAAGCACAGTGGAGGTTCATCAGCATCGACGACTGGAGAACCGCACCATACTATGCCTTCCCGAGTCGATCTTGGTGTTGGATTTGTTTGTTAATCAAGTTATTGTTTTTTTTGCGATTTAATTTTTCCATAAAGTTTTGTAAAATGAATTTCATTGTAAGTAATAAAAGTGCGTGGGCTGTCCGGACAAACTTTAGCATACTTGATTCTATCAAGTTTGACAGGAATGCCTTCTTCAAAAGTTATACCGCAAAAGATATTTCTTTATTCTTACAACAGTATCAAACTTTGGTCTCTTGTCGATAGGAATTTGCTTCAAATTCGTTGCGAGTCTAGTTAATCAGTTATATCTATACTTCTGACGTAGACTACCTTTTGTTTTAAAAAAAACATCAAGATTTTCACGGAGAAATTTCCATGATTTCTCAAGTTAAAGGGATAATAATAATTATACCAAGACGCAGTTGCGGGCAACAGCTAATTGTAAACAAAAACAAATTGTGTTAAACTATAATACAATCAAATAATTAAAAAAACGATGCGACTTATCATCGCGTTTATTTTGATTAATTTTATCCGATACTTCGAAAGCTTTGCAGCCATCCCGAAACGTCTCGGTTTAAATTAATCAAAATCAACGCGTCTTAAGCGAACGTAGTAACACGTCCAAATAAATCTATTAATTACTGTTAATAGAGTGGTAAATAGACGTATTGTGGTTTTTAGTCTAGTCTAGCGAGGAAGTTGTGTCAGGTTCGTGGTAAGTGGCGTTCTGTTGTCTCTGCCTATCCCTGTGGGAAGAAGGCGTGACAATTGTATTGTATTGTAGCCGTGATGACCTACCGGTGACCTACTCGCGTTTCGTGATAGGCTTGTAGCGTGCACTGTCATCCTGGACGGTGTACATTTGTCGCCTGAAGACGTCGGTCTCTGATAGCAGTTGTAATGACAAATAATAAATTATAAAACGTGCTAATTAATACTCCAAATAAATCTATAAATACTCGTAAATGACTGTTTAAAATTCCCAACACAGGCAATATTCGTCATACAATTTCCAAGAGGAGATTTCTTTAAAAATGTTTTTAAATTTTACGAGTATTTTTGTGTCTTTTGTTTTTACTCGGAATGTTTCCGGATAAACTGTTGAGAGAAGGATTCTACCTACGTCCGAGATATAAATAAAGCGGTGTATTGTATATAGTTCGCTGTAAAGAATTTGTACGTATTTTCCGTGACCCAGATATGGCTGTAATAAAGGCTTTGCATGAGTGCATGCTCTATTTTTGTTATCCAACTGCAATACAAGCCTACATACTTATTACGATTATGTTTACACGCGGTTTTTATAATAAAGTTTCCATTAAAAAATTAATCTGTCAATATTTGTCGCGCACTTTTGTTTTGCTTCATTTTTATAACCACCGCAGTAATATGACGTCATCGCTTAGATCTCCATGAAAGCTAAAATACATTGTAATATATTAATCTTGGTTTCACGTTAAAAAAGTTCATTTCGTATTCTCCGCAATTTTCAAGGGAGTTCTGCGAGTTGATTTTTCACGGAGTTAATTTTGTTCTTTTTATCGCCTTCGTTAGAAATCCGTCTAAGGCTGCGGCTACACCAGCAACGATTTGCGATGCGATTGGAAATCGAAATCAGAAAAACTTGATTTGTCGTCCTGGGTAGTTTCTAATGTAACACCCGCGAAGCGAACTTGTCGCGTCTCGGAAACAGTTTGGAAGTAGCCAGGTATAACGAGAGGAGTGTGTTCTGTTAACATTCGTTTCCTCAAACCCGTATAGCGGAGGCGACTGCTGTCTAGAGATTTGTCTGTAGTAGCAGTTCTTTTCGTTCATGGACCGCAACTCTAGCTTTACATCAGACGGAGTGTTGTCTTATGTTGAACTACAATAAAAAAATAACCACAACATCGCTGATCGGATGATTTAGTTGATTTAGCCTATATTGTTTCTATCACGCAAACAAATCAAACATCTCTAGAGATATTTAGTGCACAAATAGCCACTTGCATGAACTCGCGTCGTCGCGTCGCGGTCTGGATGTAGCGTCACCTTTAATATTAAAAGTTGGTGGCCTTTACTCAACAAAGTAACGATTGTTTAATGTTTTTGAGCTTTTACTTACACTGCTTCATAATTGACGCAATATTGTTGATTTAAAAAGCGGATGTACGAATCCACGTGTTCAAACAGTCAGAAATAAACATAATACACAATTGTGTTATAGACGAGTTTTGTGGCCCGTTAAATAAACATTTAGTAGCCATTAAGGTTAGTTTTTAATCATAAAATATTTCAAGAAAAAAACAAAAAAATGGTTATTGACTCAGTCTGCCATTCTGGGGTAGCATCACCACTTTCAAGAGCAACGAAGTGATCTAGTGAGAATCAGCTTGGTAGGAGTCTTGTATAAAGAGAGAAGTGTGCCCTGCCAATGGATGGTGCACATTTATCTGCTCAATCCGGTATAGCGGAGGCTACTGTGTTGAGACATTTCTCTGTGGTAGCGGTTGTAGACCGTACTCTAGTTTTACATCATCTATAACAGAAAGAATAAATAATAAGCTTTTAGTTAGCTTTATTTACAAAGGAAAGCTCTACAACTTTTAAACGAAAGTGAATTTGTAGTTTTTCGCTCCAGTTTGGACGAGGGAGGACTGAGTACCCAATTCCCTTTCATCTTCCCGCATTCCATTCTTGCGAAACATCTCTCTTAACTAAGTTAATAAAATACTGGGCATATAAATTTTAAGAATAGTTATCAGCCCAGTCTGCTGTCCTGGGGTAGTTGCTTATTCATGAAGTGACCTAGTTGTGTCTTGAGATCAGCATCTTAAGTATTATACTAGGGTATAATAATAATAATTACATAAATCTACCTTAATCAGTTGTTAATAGCATGCAAATATATTCTCAAATCTAATGTTAGTGTATTAATAATTTATTGAATTTAATTAAATATTTATTATACTGTATAATGTAAATCAATTATAAAACTAATTATTATTATTATTAAAATAACGAGAAGAGAGCTCATAGTGGAGGCGATATGGTCTGTGCACGTTTGTCTGTAGCAGCAGTTGTTTCTGCACATCGCTCGTTTTTTTTATTTTATTAATTTAAGCTCGTCGTACGACTGCACTATGCCTGATGGTAAGCTAGAGTGCGATCCATGAATGGGGACGACTGTTATCAGACAGTAGTGGCCCTCGCTATGCCGGAACGAGGAGACATGGCTGGTGAGGTCGTTCCACAATTTAATTTAACGACAAAAAAGGATTGCAAGTTTTCTAGCTCTAAAAAAGAATCCGAATAAAATTAGTTTATTTATGTTATTTTACAAGTATGACGTAAAAACAAGGAAAACCACTCAATTCCAAAATAAGTCTTTTTATAGTAGAATTGTTTATTTGTCAACAAAATTGTTTGTTATTAGATAAAGTATCGACTTATCAATATATATTTCGCAACACTATTGTGATGAATAAGATGCCTAGTGTGTGATAAAGTGAGCATATTTGATCGCAGTTGTGGGCGCGGTGACTAGTCCGGAGTGGTCTACCAAGGGCAAGGTCACACGGGGTCTACGTCACTCGGTGTTGCGTATTTTGCACGATATAAAGCGAGAACGTGATCAAAATGTTCCTACTTAAATCTCTCAAGAAAGAAGGCGTAGTAATAATTTGCAACGTATCAGCGTATCGTTATAGACGCTTCACGACTGTGTGATATAAAATTAATAAGTTTTACGCGAGAATTTTTTTGATGTTCGAGGAGTAATTGCTACACGGAAAAATGTATGTAGGCCACGGTCACCTATGACGATATTTTTTGTAGCTTGAAATTACTACTTTTTTTTTTATTGTAGCTCGGCATGTGACAACACTCCGCCTGATGTAAAGCTAGAGTGCGGTCCATGAATGGAAACAACTGCCACTACAGAGAAACCTGTGCGGGTAGCAGTCGCCTCCACTATGCCAGCTTGAGGAGACGGAATGTAAATAAAGACAATGTTCTGATCCTTTTATGGTATTCCGTAGTGCATCGTTTCTTAACCTGGGGGTCGCTTTCAGGTATACAGGGGCGGGGGGTCGTAATTTTTCCATTAAAAAGCACTCCTATACGAAAAATCCTTTTAAACATGGACATAATATGTGATGAGGATACAGTTATGGGGCCGGTAGAAGCGATGTTAACTAATTTATGATAATATTTGTACTTATAGACGAAACGAAGTGAAGTGGCTTTGTCGCGTTTCGGGAATAGTTTGAAAGTAGCCAGGTATAACGAGAGGAGTGTGCACTGTCAATCTAAGATGGTACATGCTCGTCTCCTCAAGCCGGCATAGTGGAGGCGACTGCTACCCGCACAGGTTTCTCTGTAGTGGCAGTTGTTTCCATTCATGGACCGCACTCTAGCTTTACATCAGGCGGAGTGTTGTCACATGCCGAGCTACAATAAAAAAAAAAACTAGTAATTTCAAGCTACAAAAAATATCGTCATAGGTTTACCTACATAAGTTTTTGAACTTTTTCAATATTTATGTTAGTTTATGGGATGTCAGGTCGAGGACAGCTCAGACATGTAAATAACATCAAGACCTAAAGACGAAACTAGACTTAAATATTAAAATTCTCTGAGAAGTATAATAAAATTAACATTTAAGTAACGTTTCTAAAAACTAACAACACGATAGTAAATGCGTAATTTGTAGTTTAGATAACATATCAGGATAAGAAGTTTGAACCAATTTAGATTCAAGCCCTTTATGACAATGACCTTGTTTTAATACAAAAAATGGAGTGTTTTGTTTGATAAATTATTAAAAATCTACAAGTCAATGTTAAAATATTTTTTTGAATATATTTAGTTTGCTATAGCATCCCCTTTGCAGAGTGATGGACCATTCATAAGTTGGGAAATTAATTAATGAAGTTCTTCTTGTTAGTACCTATTGATTTTCTGAATTATTCCACATTATCCTGTTGTTCTGGTATGTATAAACTTAGAAAACAAGTTTTATTATGTCAAGGTTAAGCAGAAACATCGATAAAATCATTTAACTATTTGTCGACCACGATATGTTAAAAATACTTGACAATAATAGACAGACTGATGATGGTTATTAGTCCAGTCTGCCGTCCTGGGGTAGTACCACCACTTTCGAATATAGACACTCGTGAAATGACTATGTTTTGGGATTAGTTTGAAATAGTTTTATACCTGGAGAGGAGTGTGCACTGTTAATGTGGTTGGTGCATATTCATCTCCTTAAGTCCACATAGCGGAGGCGACTGCTGCCTGTAGAAATTTCTCTTTGTTCGCGTCAAATTTTATGGCGTCTCGGAAGTTAGCTGTGGGCGCTATATCGTGCAAGTTTACGTTAAAATTAAGAGTTAAGAATTAAATATTAATAGAACATATAAAAATAACTTGCGGGCCTGTAGCTCCATGGGATCCTTCAAGCGCAGTGTGAAGAGGCATCAAGCCGGCATAGCGGATGCGACTGCTGTCTGCAGATTCCCTTCTCTGACAGCAGTCGCCTCCGTTCATGGATCGCACTCTAGCTTAACATCGGGCGGAGTGCGGGTCATATGACGTCCAAAAAGCTCGGGAGTATGCCCTTCCCTCTCACGTTTATCCTGTCCCGCTGATATCTCAATGTGTACTGCGCGGCGACTCGTGCCTAACTTCGGTGCCGCTATGAAGTTTAGTTCGCACAACGTTCTTAGACCGCAATCTAGCGTTATATTCGGCTGAGTTGTCATATGCCGCTATAATAAAAGTATAATGAAAAAACATTATACCTATTTTTACGAGTGTGTATTTGCTATAATCTACCAGTTAAGTGACTGTCAGTTATATTAATGTTCATTTGAATTTTTAGTTGTTTGTTTCCCGAATATATATAAATAAATAATAGTACATAGAGTGTTGATCTCGTTTCGCTCTTCACCTTGAGGCGTATTCGCTCGAGTTGCGGTGAGTCAGTTCGCCTTGATGCGCAGTACTAACTCAATCGCAAGTAAACAACTACATATTATACGTAATAATTGTAAATTAATTACATGCAACGTGTGCGCTTCTGTGTTTGCTGTGACGGTGTTTTTCAATTAGCCAAGTCGCTCAGGTAGACAGCGATCGCCACGTTGCCCGGGATGATTAATATCCGGCGGGAGAAGGTCGGGCGGCGACCGGGGACGCTGCGAGGAAGTGACGTCATCTCCGCATGGCCCTCCTTCCGCGCCACCTCCCACCTGCATAGGTGACAAAGTTAATTACTATGCCGGGCGGGTGCGGAATCCCTCGTGTTATGGCACATGCTGACCATTACGCCGATTTAGTGGAATTATTTGTGTTGTTTATTTACTCTTAAAGAGTTATTGGTAGTCTGATGATATTGTTGATGTCTGATGATGACAGTGGAATGCTTTGCCCTCCCATGTATTCTCCCAATCCTTTCATCTTGGATCCTTCAAGCGGAGCGTGAAAAAGCACCTTCTCAGGCCGGCATAGTGGTGGCGACTGGAGCCACCGTGCGAGCGGTTCTCTAGTCGTCAATGCTCATGGACCTCTACTGCGTTTACTATCAGACCACTCGAGGTCACATGTGCCAAAATAAAAATAAAAAATTGATTGATTAATTCGTCTTCTCAAGCCGACATAGTGGAGGGGACTACGATAAAGACATTTCTAGTAGAGCTATAAAATAAACTTTTTTTTTACTTTGAACTCTCTTTAAAACTTTATTTTTCTCTTATAAAATCAATTAAAATAGATTTTTACATCGAATTACTTTTTTTATATGTATAGAAGGATAAACAATACCATCACTTTATTGTGTGGTTAATTGGTCACATATTGCAGATGTACACAAAAGCGTTGTACCTGATATCGGGGCGACCGATGCTCTGCACCACTTGCAGTATAATTAGATTCGCATATTCATCGCGCGATTATGTTATGCAATTGCAGGGTTATCAGAATTATAATTTAAAAAAATGTCAGTTGAATTTATCTTTTGTTTAATGAATAAATGACTGTTGTTAGCTTAGTCTGCAGTCCGTTTTGGAATGTAACACTCGTGAAGTGACTATGTTGCGTTTAGAAGTAAACAGATGTAACGAGAGGAGTCTGCACTATCAATAAATCTTGTTCTTGTCTTTCCGGGCTGGTTTCCGTACGCAGACTCTCCACGAAGGCCAGTACACCATCGACGTTCCGACACGCCTCAGGGAGTGTTGACGTTAAACTTCCTTCTCGGCGCATCAACGCTGCTACATTTCAGGAGCACATTCTGCACCGTTTCCTCCTGGTCCAGAGATCCTCTGCACAGAGAGCTGTCTGTAACATTTATATTGTAGTAGTGTCTGTTTAAGGTCAGGACGCAGCTTTTGCCTACATACCTACATTATCAATCAATAGACATTCGTCTCCTCAAGCCGGCATAGTGGAGGCGACTGCTGCTTGTAGAAACTTTTCTATGGTAGCAGTTGTTGCCGTTCGTGGACCGCCACTCATGAAGGTACGCAGTTATTAAATGAGTAAAATAACATACATTATTATTGTGTGCTATTTTTTCTTTTGCTGTAACAAGTAGGTATGGGGCTATTTCATCGAGTAGGTTATTTTAAAATGTTTCTTATGTTGTGAAACATAAGGCTTATTTTCTGTTTTTTTATCGTAAATTGGTAACCCTATCTATGAAAACTATTGTTCAAACTATTATAATACTAATGATCATAAAAAAATTAATTCATTATTATTGTTATTATTGCACTTTTAATCATATTATTCATTATTTTTATTTTTTTAATAATAATGTTTTATATCTAGTATACCCAGCACGGGTATCAAAACAAGGGTAACAAGAGTAAGTTTTTATTAGTATTTGTTTATTGACATTTACCTTCGTTAGGGCTGGTAGCAAATTCAGATTTCAGTCAGATCTTAAACTAAGATAAAAAATTTGAAATGAAGCCATCTAAGATGACCTTAGGCCTTAAGTCTTCACTCATATAAGTTCCTTAAAATATTTACTCAGTTCGACCTTTATTAAGGTTAGGTGCGAGATCGAATCGGCCCTAAGGTTAGGATTATAGTTTTATCGACGATGAGAAAATATTAGAAACTTTCTTAAAAGGGGAGAGAACAAAAAAAAGTTTCGTATTTGCACCTGGCAGACGCGGTTCGGTAGGCAGCTGCGCATGCGATTGCTTTCGTTATCCGACAATAGTAAAGACAGATGTTAGTGATGCCGTTTAAGTAAAAAGCTTTGCTGTTATTCGATCGATTCACACATTTCATTTCCTTACAATAATCCCGTTTATTTCGCAATTGGATAGAAAAATTGTTTATATCCCTACAAGTGACCTTGTCGCGTTTCGGGAATAGTTTGAAAGTACCCAGGTATAACGAGAGGAGTATGCACTGTTAAAACTAGATGGTACATGCTTGTCGCCTCAAGCTGGCACGGTGGAGGTGACTACTGCCGTAGAGATTTCTCTGTAGTAGCAGATGTTTTCATTAGACCGCACTCTAGCTTTACATCAGGCGGAGTGTTGTCACGTGCCGAGCTACAATAATAAAAAACTTGAATTTTTTCATAACAGCTTCGAATGTGACGACACTCCACCTGATTTTAATCTAGATAGCGATGCATAAACGGAAATAACTGCTACCACAGAGAAATTCGGAAAGACAATAAGCTGTCTTGAAGAGACTGACGCGAACCGTCTTTTGACATTCCTTTCGTTAATACTCGGCTACTTCTAAGCCTATACCGAAACACAATTAGGTCTCATCACGGTTGTGCGACATACTACCCAAAACATATCAATCTGCCATCCACCATGGTGGTGTTTAAACTGGAAAGAAAGAACTCTTTAACAACTTCTTTCATCTTCTTTAACTTCTACTGAAAACTTTGTAAAGCATAAAATTTCGCGCTGGTCTTCAGATCTAGTGGTAGCTGGTGGACGAGTATTGTTGATTTTAATAAACTTACTAACCTACTTTAGCCTTTTATCTCGATATCTCGCGTCGGGTTCTTATTGTGTTTCATTTCTATTGAATTTAATATTATCTCTATTTTCTAGTTTTATATTTATGTAAAATGAATATAAACTTTGCGCTAATAGGAATAAGATTTATTATTCGAATTATTATATATTTATGAGTGGAACTTGCAAAATTATGAGTAATTTTTACATTAGATTTGTGTTCCGTTCCAAATCAATTCTTGGATGCTTTACTATTATTTCTTTGACTTGAAATTATTTATTTATTGGAAATACGTGTAACTTATTTAATTACAACTATATTATAACAATGACTATCAGTTAGAAGGGTTAAATAATTATTATTTATATTTTATCGACTTTAACTGTTAAGCTGTTTTAAAAAAGCGACTGAATTCCGTGAAAATTTATTGTGTAATTTTATTTAAACAATGTGTGTTGAAATTTGATCTATTATGAACTACACTTAACGGAGTGTGTCTCTTAGGAGGGGATGCGGTCCTGACCTACATGACGCGTCGTTAGTTTGGGATCTCGCCAACTTCCTATCCTACCTACCTCTCTCTTTATATGAACTCCCGCGTAACCTACTTTCTTCAATTTCCCTACAATTCATCATCTATATTTAATGTCATAGACAAAATTTGTCTACTGCGTTTTGAAATCCGAGTATCCGAGTTGGATACGAGCCAAATATTTTGTAGCCGCGTGTAATTATTTTAAGTAGAATATAATGAGAATTATCTAAAAATACATCATTGGAAGCAAACAATGTAATGGATAAAGCTATTTTTATTGTTAGAAGAAAGTTGTTTAATGATTTGCTGCTTTACATTTGCCCACGCGAATTAAGTTCTGAAAGCGAAAATTGAATTCAAGCTGTAATAATAAAACGTATAAATTGGACACTTTATGAGAAGATCCTTTGTATTTAACTAGTTGTTGTTCACGGCGTAGAATAGTTGTGCTTTGTCGGTTCACCCGTTTTAATAAAAAAGCGCTCCTCAATAAACAAAAATATTCTTCTACAAGCTGGTACTACACAGGATAAATAAACAAAGAAATACTAATTTTTATATATTTTCGATTTTGATTTAGGGGCTGTTTGTAGAAAAAGTTTCTAGCCCTAAAACTTTAATTAATTTTGTACAAGATCCGTTATCCAAATACCAAAACTTCGTTAACGCAAAACGTGCTGTAGAGCCAGATTGTAGATTCCTCTTATTTCGCAATTTAACAGCTATGGTCGCTCGTTGTGCACCCCTTCACCGCATGTCTCCCAGGAGCGGACAGGAGACTCTTTACGCCTCATAATAGGCATGTTATATTTTCTAACAAATTATACGCATCTATGACAATACGCTCTAATGCACAGAATCTCGCAAAACATATTAAAGTTTTCATAAATATTCCTCTCTATGTGAACTACAAACGTTCTTCGTCCTTTTAATTACTATCGCTGAGTTTAGAAGCAGAATAACTCATGAATAACAGACCGTTTAAATATCCAATTAAAATTTTACTACAAAGGAATGAAATTTTACTATGTATTTTGCTTTTGACGTACTAAGATAGATAGAACGAAGTTCTCCGCTGTAATTCCTTATGGATCCGTATTTCAATTTATATTCTGACATATCATTTTTGTAATTACATTTAATCCTGAATGGAATGATGAATAAATAAATAAATCGGTCTATCACGCTTCTTTATCCTTTCCGATCCCCTAAAATATATTTGGTTTCATTTATGGAGGGGCGGGGATGAGAATGTCTTCACATCTGATGGATTCTAAAGGGGATACAAGTTGAATAAGCTAGTTCTCAGATTCAAGGGTAGATTATGTTCGCGGAATAATTGGCAGTATCACATTATAATTTGGCTTATTGCCTTATTTAAAAAACTTTATAGCGACCTAGGGGTACCTAGAGTGTCTTGTTTAGTGTTTATTCCATTTTCACGTATCTCGATGGTTAACAGCAAGGAAAATTAAAATTGTTTGTTGTGTGGTTAAAAATAGATACAAGTAATTATAGGAGATTTTTTTTTTTCATTTAAAATAAATAAGTAATAGGTCTTTGTAAGTGTCAAGATAAGTTATCAAATCCATTTCTTCAATGATGAACAATGATCAAGACTAAGGAATGAAAAGCGGCACCAACTCCTACGATACATTTAATAAAATCTTGAACTTGTAAATTTTAATTAAATTGTCGAGACAAAACAATTCTTCGAGAATAAATTTAATTCAGAAACGACAATCTATTTTATAGTATTTTATTTCACTAACACATTATGTTAGATATTTTGTTT
Source organism: Tinea pellionella (assembly GCA_948150575.1). NCBI lineage: Eukaryota > Metazoa > Arthropoda > Insecta > Lepidoptera > Tineidae > Tinea > Tinea pellionella. The sequence continues at coordinate 5,325,836 of OX411259.1, read as the reverse complement.
TTGGTTAAAATTGTTAAATTCCAGTGTAGTGATAGTCGGCGGTTCGCGTCACGCGTTGCCCCAGGAAGGTATTTGAACCACGCCTGCCTCTTGTTCGCTTTAAAAACATTTTGCCTTAATGATGGAACATTCCAAATTATACGACTTATAAGAAAACCTGACAATTCACCTCTTTTAATCACTATCTATCTATCTATTAATTAATTAAAACTGACCAATGGAATGTGAAACTTTGTCCTTAAAATAAAACCTACGAAGATTTATAGCCAATAATATCACACTGACAGTTACACTAACTTTAATTTGTTTGATCAAAATAAAACTGATTAATAGGTTATAAATTTTATATAGAAACGCGTCGAACACCAATTAAGTATAACAACTGCGTAGAAAAAATCTTTTTTGGACGATTTATTATCATAACAAAGAAATTTAGTCAACTATTAACATTATATTTACATTAAGATACTCCGTCATTTGCTATTTGATATATAATTTAGCGTTCATAATAAATGTAATAACGCGGTATTGGCAATAATAAAGAAGTTGCCAAGTCTTTAACATAGATTTGCCATTAGCCGCGTATTGAATACAAATGTGGTACGATTTTAAGTATTGTTTAATTGTTGCTCGCTGAATATTGGATTGTATTATACATTGGTTTGGTTGGTAGAGTATACAGCGACCTCGTGTCGCTTGTGTAGGTAATTTTCTTTCATTATTATGTTAGATTGGTCGTTCAGTGCCCACAGGTAATAAAGAGTGGTAGGCAGACTGATGATGGTTATAATTATGTTAGTCTAGTCTGCTGGTCTGGGGCAGTACCACCGCTGAATTACGCGCGTTAACTCTTCACTGGGCATTCGACTGGGTCGTGCGCTCGTTCTATCACGCTTCGGTGCCAATTTGTAGCTCAGAGTTATCCGGCAGACAGTGAGCCACTATTAACTTGAGCCTAGTGAACCTAGTTTGTATACCATCCTTACTATCCAATAATATGAAACGAAATGAAATGAAAAGGGTGTTAAATAAGTAACAATTTGTCCACATGTTTCGCCACATTTTGCGGCATGCAAAATTTTATATAAACATAGTATGTATATTAACGATATTGTTATATGTTATATAAAAAAATTAACAAATATTTTCAGTAGTTTTTTAATGATGATATTGTTAAATTGGTTTGTGGATTAAACAAAAATAAATTAGTTTTGTGGTTTTGTTCGCAATACAACGTCGGACGCGCGCCGCCGACGAGATAAGGGTTAATATATGCAACGAGAACGGGGACACATGCCTGACATTAACATAGCCCCCTTTAACACGATGTAAAATTGTGAACAACGCGACAAGTTATATCATAAATTATTATGTGTGAGACGAATATTTTTTCGCATAAGTATCGCATCCCTAGAATAAAACCGTTTTAACTCAAAAATTGAACCTTAAAAAAAATTTTTTTTTTTTTGGAAGCTTGATGCGTATAACTGCTATGGTTCGCTCCTTATACAATGTATTTACCTTGTATCTCATATCTTCAGTTTTTTTTTATTTTAGAAATGTACAAACTTGTGTAATACGCGAGTATCAGTTGTTCTTGATTTGTGAAAGTTTTTTTAAAATTTAATTGGGATCTCTCTTTTGGGGGTGGGGAATTCAGTTAAAAACCACGCAAAGCTTCTGCTTGTCCCGGACAATATGGAGATGGCATATGCCATAGTGACGGCGACTGGGGCCACCGTGTACTGCGGTCCTCTAGCCGTCGGCACTCGTGGACCTCCACTGTGCTTACCACCAGGCCAGTCGACGTCAATATAAAAAAAATTGTAATCGAAAGATAAAGCGGCCACATATCAATTTACTATTTAAAAAATGTACGATATACGATTAAAATGTACGATTATAATGTACAAGTAGTTGCATGAATGGTCTTGTCGCGGTCTCATATGGTGGTACACAGATCCCGTATAGCAGCATAGTTAAGAATCTAGGCCTACACCTGGACTCTAACCTAAGCTGGGATAGTCAAGTTACCAATACTAGTCGTAAAGTGTTTTTCCACCTTCACTCACTAAATAAATTTAAAAACTTCCTGCCTATAAAAGCTAAAATTATTCTTGTCCAATCCCTCATTATCCCACTACTAGATTATGGCGATGTGTGCAATTCTGACCTCAGAGAGGATCTCCTGAACAAGATGGATCGCCTCCTGAATGCGAGTATACGGTTCGTTTTTAAGTTACGCAAATATGACCACATCTCCGAATATAGAACCTAGCTAAAATGGTTGCCGATTCGTCTTCGCAGAAATCTCCATACACTCTCACTTCTCTATTCCGTCCTCAACGAACCTCACACTCCCCACTATCTTAAAAGTATGTTCTCCTATCTTAGCTCCCTTCACGATAAATCCCTTCGCTCCTCTAATAACCTGACACTCGCTATTCCTTCTCATCACACCTCTTTCTTTTCTAATTCTTTCACAGTCACCGCCTCGAGATTGTGGAATGATCTCCCTGAGGACATACAGGAGGCTCCTAACAGGGTTATTTTTAAAAAACTGCTTTTTAAATTTTTACTAAATGTCTCATAACCTCTCCAGAATATTATTTTATTTATTATAATTTATTAATATATTATATGTATTTATATATTATATACTTATATTTTATGTATAGTATTTGTATGTATGTGTATATATATTTATATATATCTAGACTTTAGTTGTATCTTTTTAAATGTAATTATATTTGTATAAAAACCTGCTTCTCTTCGCTCACATCTGTCAGAAACACGGAGGTTAGCTGGAAGAGAATGCTAATTAGCATTAAGTTCGCCTGTGTGCACGATACACTAAGATTTAAATAAATAAAATAAATAAATAATACGGCGATCGCGTAGTCTTGTTAAAATAGTATGTTGTACGGTAATCAGCTGGCATCCCGGATAAGCTAAGACGTAAATACTGATCGTTAACCAGCTAGCTAGCTACGTGTTGGAGGCGTGTCGACACGTGTTGACGGCGCGACATCCTTCGTCGAAGGGTGGACGTGCAGATTTTACATCGTAATTGGCGCTTGCTATCACTTTTAACGGTTCTAATATGCAGAGAAATTACATACTTAGTTATGTTTTATTAGTGTTTGATATTTTTCTTTCTTAAACTTGATTAAAATCAGATTTGTTATTTTAATAAATTACTATGAAAATTTAATAGAAAAAAAATCGACGCACGTACACAGCCTCACATTTTCACCATTAAAGTAAATAATGACAATTTATGTTTATAATTCCTCTGTGACTTTTTTACTTGTCCATTATTTAACTGTTACATTATTCATAAACATACTGCTCACTTGGTTTGTAGCTCACATGTGCTGATAATTTGTTATTCCTTTTGATGTAAATCCTAGAAATATCTTTTACAATAACGGGATATTGGTACATATTTCAGCATGTGACGATTTAGATACCTTTATTTTCGTTTGCCCTCTTCATTATACACACATGCGCACAAACAAATGTAATAATAATAATAATTAAAAGAAAGATGTATCAAAAGGAAGGCACTGATGCCCGTTAGTAAACAACAGCCTATACTAGATAGGCTCGACGAAGCGTGTTCATTTATAAATTATATTTAAAATAAAAATTTTATTTATTTAATTAAAATATGGATGAATTTTGTTTATGACATAAGTAGATGGCATGTTGGAAGGGGACATCCTAGGATGACCTTTTCAGATCAGATTGGTCCACTGCTACGAAAAGGTCAGGTGAAGAGCACCCTCGACCGACGTTCATGCTTGGGAAGGGTAATTAGTAATTTACCTAAAAGTCACTTTATTGTGTAATTGTGAAACTTCTTTTTCGATACAACATATCGTAAATTACGTTTTATTATATTAATATTTGCTAAATAAGCGTATAAAAATAATTACAGAAAGAAAATAGAGTTTATTTTGTAAACAGCATCTGAAAAATAAATTCGTGTCGGGATTACGACTACTGCGAAATTAAAAGCTTGTTTACCAAAACAACAAAACGATATTATGATATAACAAGGCATCGTTTTGAAAGAAAAAACATGGAATATGTTATACTCGCCCCGTGTCGTAATAGTTGTGGTTGGCGAGTTGCCAGCTCTAAATATCAAGAGATCAGAGATACATCTCGATGTCGCCGGTGGTACGAACAGGAACACTTACATTAATGACACAAACATTCGCATATTTCAAAACACGAATGTTCCTACACTGGCTAAATTACTTACAAACATACCACGATGACTTGGAATGGCAAATATTAACTATCGATTATGATATTGCATAGTTGTCCATGCTCCTTACTGGGGTAGGTATAGACAATGGAGCGCCAGCTAAGTTTTTATCGACGTCATCATCTCACCCCTCACCACAGTTAAGCTACCTGCTTAACACTGTTAAGCTACCTGCTTAACACTGTTAAGCTAAACTGCTACCCATGTGTAGAGCCAACTGCTACCACAAACAACCGGCTACTTTCAAACTTATCCCGAAACGTAACTAAGTCAGTCACTCTTTGTAATGAATTATCTGTCTTAGTTTTTCTATAGAGCTTAGTTTTCGTTAACTATATAAAACATGTACTCAACACGTGTGCGCTAACTTATGTGTATACTATATCAGGAACATATTCCCCTGACCCGGAAGCAAAGCAACATAAAAGGGTATAAAGTTTTCCAACGTTACTCAACGTAGTATACTGTCTATAACACTACGTCGACTACTGTCTATGCCATCTACTATCCTGAGCTGGCAGTTTCTCATTTTCTCGTATGAATGAACTCTGTTTTGCCTCTCTTAAATGCTAAAGCTTGTACCCTTTGATGTTCTTAAAGCGGTATGAGACATGTTTTAGTCCTGAAAGGGCTCACTCACTTCGGTGTTTCTTTTCATACGTTTGTATTTGACTTTTTAACATTTTTATGACACTATTAATTGTCGTTGTCAACTGAGTTTTAAATGCCAAAGCACCTACCCTCAATATATTAAAATCTTCGAAACTGGCTGCAAAGCTCTCGCAACATCGATCTTTAAATATCAATCGTTTAATTTAAGCAACACATAATAAAGTACAAAGAACATCGATTTTTGTTGTAATTATCAGTAAAGGTGTACTGTACTTATTAAATTATTATAAAAATACTATATATTGTTGAAGACATAAAAGCAAAGAAAAAAAAAGACATATAACAGACCTATACCTATAACAGATTCATATTATTCAATGTCAGCTCAATTAATTATTTTGGACCGTCGTAGTATGTTTTAATATATGGACCTTTTTGATTATTCATGTGATTGCAAATTTGAAGTAGTTTGATGTGGTAAAGTAAACTAGTTTGTAGATAAACACGTCTGCCATCCTAAGTCCACACACTACTAGTTAAAACCCCTGTAAAGTTTCAAAAGAAACTATACTCGTATATCAGAAGGATTTTACAAGTAAAATATAAATCGGGCCGGAGTAAAAATGAGCAAAGAGTTTGCAGGTATTCATGATATTCAAGATTTATACAACGCTGAAAAATATCGCAACTGTAATAAAATTAGCATAAGATATAATATAATTTTCAGAGTAACATAACTTGATGAAATGTATCGAATCAACTTGAATGTAATAAAGTATTTGCTTATGCGATTTATATTGATTTTATTACTCACAATGGTGGTAGGCAGACCGAAGATAAGGCCCAGTCTGCCGTCCTGGAATAGTACCACCACTAAGTGTAACATTCGTAAAATTATTGAGATGATATATGAGAGATCAACTGTAATTTAGTTGGGTATAACTAGAAGAATGCGTACTATTAATGGGTGGTGCATATTCGTCATTTCAAGCCGGCATAGCGGAGGTACAGCTTACATGCATTTGTTTACGAGTAATTTAACATCAGGCGGAGTGCGATGACACGGCGAGCTACCGTATAAAAATATATTACGTTTACAATTTTAATACAAATGATTACAAGAGGTGGTAGATCTCTCGAATACAAAGTAGTTCAATTGTGAATGACCGGTAAATTAAAAACCTTTAATGTTTTGATAAAAAAAAATATTACAAACGAGAAAATAAGGGAACAATTTCTTTTGTATCACAGAACTATGTGAAGTAGATATTCTTATAAGGCGTTTGAGTAAGATGTTAGTTGTCGTAGAGACGGCTTATCTTAGCCGCCCACACGACCCTCGCCTTACTTTGACGGAAATTCGCCTAGCACTCTCCAAACTGGAGCATTATAACTTTAACACAAAACATAGGAATATGAGACACAAACTAGGTCCCACTGCGAACGTCTTACAGCACTGTTTTGAAGCGAACTTTTGTGGCAAACTATAAAGTTTGGAATATATCTGTCTATTCCACTTACTCGTAATTGAATTTGTGCAACAAAATATTATTAAGCAAATATTCCGTAATATATATTGAAAGGAGAATGCCCATTCGCTGAAGAAAAATGGGCCCACAATTTTTTTGTCGAGTTTGTCGAAGATGTTTTGTTAATTTTGTAGAATTTTTTGTTTCACCCGGGTAATTGAGTAATTAGATGTTTTCTGAAGCAATATTTGAGGTTATTATTACATATTTATTATTGCACTGTCAATCTAGATGGTGCGTATTCGCCTCCTCAGCTCGGCATAGCGGAGGCGACTGCTGCCCGTAGAGATTTCTCTGTGGTAGCAATTGCAAATGAAAAAAACATAGCCCACTTATTAAGGTTTTAAAATTTGGATTAACACATAAAAGAATTACAAGATCCGTCCCTATCGCTATCCCAAGGGATGCTGCGGAAACTCTAAACGCGTAATTTTAATCATATGCAAACAAAATTACGGGTAATAAATAGCTAGTAACTAATAATAGAGTGCCTTGTTGGAACTAAAATTGCCTCTATCACGGTAATTCATCTATAGCCGGTACATGTTCTGACAATAGCAGACTCCGTTCGACCGATCGAGCATCATCGCATTGTCAACGAATACAATTGACTATTGGCTCTGATTTAGAAACCTACATTTTGATTATCGGTTAGTTTATTATTATAATTATAATAAAAATTAAATATAATATAGGGAGGAGTGTGCACTGTTAATCATAGCTTAGGCGACTTCTGCTTGTAAAAATTTGTAGTAGCAGTTGTGCCCGCACTTTGGCTTTACATCACGCGAAGTGTTGTCATATATCGAGCTTTAGGTCGCGTCAAACTATATGGTGTGTCGGAAGTTAGCTGCGGGTGTTATTTCGTTGTTATATAGTGAAGTTTACAATAATAATTTTACATATAAAATAACTTGCGGGCTACCCTTAAAAGTGTGCCCTTCCCTCTCACGTTCATCGTGCCCCCTCTGATATCTCAAGTTGTGTACTGCGCAGCGACTTGTGGCTAACTTCGGAGCCGCCATAAAATTTGATTCGTACTATACAATAAAAAAAACCAATTTAGCATTTTTAATAACTATAACCTTTGTCCACTAAATTGATAAATTAAGACGTGTGTTTATATACGGTTTTTTTATTAGTTTATTGTGACACGATCTTACTGGTATAATACCATATTGGTATATTGTGTCGTTAAGATATTTGCAAGACGCAATAATAATGGCCGTTGTATATAACATGCGTGGGCGTACGTTCGACGACTAGACTGTTCAATGTTCGTTTGACGTCATCCGCAGCCACTCTCCTGATTAATTACCGTTGAAACTTATTATTATTAAACGACAAATCTCGTTCATTGTGTACGTAATATTATTATTCTTTTACTATGTTATGTTGTTACAATTACAAGGTGACGTAATTTTAATATTTTTTATATTGTAGCTCGGCATATGATAACACTCCGCTTGATGTAAAGTTAGCGTGCGGTCCATGAACGAAAACAACTATTACTGCAGAGAAATCACTACGGCAGCAGTCGCTTCTGCTGACTTGAAGGAACGTGTATGCACCATCTAGATTATTCTAGATTTACAGTGCACAATCCTTTTGCTATGTCGTCGACTATAGGTCGACGCGTGCAGGCGATCGAATGCATCGCCTCACCGTCGAAACAATCCCCTCGCGGACAAAAAAGTTCGGGCAGTCCTTCTTCTGTCGTTCCATCAAATTGTGGAACTACCTTCCTAGTCACGTCTTTCCCCCTTCCTATAACATGGGATCCTTCAAGCGCAGTGTGAAGAGGCATCTCATCAAGCCGGCATAGTGGGCACGACTGCTGTTTGCAGATCCCCTTCTCTGACAGCAGTCGCCATCGCTCATGGATCTCACTCTGGCTTAACACCAGGCGGAGTGCGGTCATATGACGTGCTAAAATAAAAAAAAATAAAAAAATGTTTGTCCCATATGCGTTCCAATACAACCAGTTCAATTTAAAAAATATATCTTTTTGCGTTAGATAAGCCTGTGTATAGGAATTTAAATAGGGCGGTAGATAAGCACGGAACGAGAACGCTAAATGTACGCATGTGAAATTGCGGGCAACAACTAGTATTTAATGAAGAGAATTTACTGTTTAATAAAGGTTGAATATACTGTAGATTTTGGGTTGAGAAATATAATAACACCCTTTAACGTAAGAACTTACGGTTATCTTCCCTCAATTAACGCCTATTACTTCGGATCCAGTAGATAATCGTACAGTAAATGTAGACAAAGTATAACCTTTATTAAACCTAATGTCTAAATATAAAGTTTATAATATTTGTGAAGAAACAAACCGTATTCTTGCCGTCTATTTTAGATGAAAATGTAATCACTTAAGATCTAAAAGTTATTAACAACTGTATTCAGAAAACAAATATTACCTCTACGTGCTGTTATACGGCGAAATGCGAGTTTTAAATAGATTCCATGAAATAATTTCACCTGGGAAAATGTACGATTCAAATAAATTACCGTGTAATTTTCGAATTTCTGGGAAATCTATTTAGAACAAGAAAATAATGAAGTCTTCGCTACGAGCTATTTCTTTACCTTAGAAATAACAATTCCTGATGGAATTATCTCTTTTATTAGAATCCATGAATCTTTGGAAATGTACGGTGTAGACAGTTTTAATAGAAAATGGTAGCGTGACGTCAGTACAGCTGTCTAGACTATCAACCATGTCTGCTACGGACAATGCACCAGGTTTATTGTCGGCGTTTTCAATATAAACCTGCCACATAATTTGTTTAGCTACAAAAATATATGAAGTGTGATTTATTAATATTTTGAGCTCGGCAACAATTCCCAATGGGAAAACAAAATTCTGGAATGTTGTTTCACTATATTCGTTCGGGTGTGTCGGTATATTTTTAACTTTTTAAAACATGTTGAGTTGACGCTTGGATTTAGCATAATTTTTCAACAGTCTCGCATCATATATTCTGTTTTTGGAATGGTATATCTCGAGGGCACAATTCAATTTATTTTTATCTGTTACGAGCCTTATTTTTCCGGACTATTCATTGCGAATCATTTTATTTGCAATTTCCTTTTCATAATTCAATTTTTTTTTGTGTTCCAGTTTTCTTTATTATGTTAGGTTCTTGAATAAATATAATTCCAGTTTCTATTTGAAATAAGTTACATTTATTATTTGTCTCAGTTTTATTTATTTATTATTTAAACTGTGCAAAGGTGAGACGTGGAACGCATATTTTAATATTTTTTTACACTTCATTAGGAGGTTTTTAATAGAATAACAACCCTGCTTGCACCTTGCAAGCAAATTTATTATTAACTTATGAACGAAATCGATATTCACCCGCATTTACTAGAAATTGTACAGACAACCAGAATCGGTAGGTAATTTTATGAATATTATACAGAGGGTAGAACAGGGTACCTTTCTAAGATGCTCCCCAAAATTCTCGGGAATTCTACGAGTACATCGACCCCTGCCACCCTACGGTTTTTGGCGGTGTAAGATATTATAATCTGCTTCATACGTTTATTTTGTAACTGAAAATTGTTAAATTAGAATTGAATCGCCAGTGAAAAGTTCCGACATTTCAAACTGTCACTTTTAACAAGGGATCCTTATTAGGTATGCATTAAAACACAATGTAGGTACTATCACGAGGTATAATTGATTAGATCAATCCACCGCCCTTTGACCCTTGCGAGTTTGGCCCTTTTACGAGCATGTTTTGGAAGTATATTATTTTAAATTAGAACATACTGATTATCAAACTATATGTGAAAATCTGGAAGTTATTTTTTTTATTATGATACAAGAAAAACAAATCAAGTCAGCTTAAAAATCTCAGTTCAAAAACAGTGGATGGAATGCTTACCAAAATTTTCAACGCAGTTTTGGAGGGAAAATGGGAATCTGTAGTCCTTCCGTCGTCCTTTGTGGAACAATCTTCCTACAACCTGGGATTCTTTAAGCATAGAAGAAGCATTTCACAATGCCAGTCGGGAGACCAGCAATTGCCTGCGCTTTATGGATTGGATGAACTAAACTAAAAATATATTTTAATGTACTCGTAATATTATTTTACGTTTGATTATATATTAGTCACGGTATTGAATAACTTTCGTCCATCTTTCGACGTGCATATTAATCATATTTGGTATACAATTACATCATAGTCGATGAGACATACCATATAATCAAAACAAGTTTTACATTTGAGTTTTTTTTTTTGTTGTATTGTCAAATAATAATTCTGCGACATAAATATTATATTAGATGTTTTTTTTGTTCCCACTTGTCTAATTTAATATTAATTTAATATCTAAGTCGATTGAGAAATAAAAACATTAAGTGCTTTATTAAGTCCAGAAATATTGGAATTTATGGGTGATTTTTAGGAGGTGATTTTTAGGATGTCCGGAAGTCTATTCCGTTAAAATTATTGATTATTTTAAAACTTTAAACACTGAGACAGTAGTCATAATTATTACAATTTCGTGTGTCCTTAGAAAAGTAAACTTTTTGTATCTTTTTCCACACGATTAACTATTTTTGATTAGTTTGAATGTCCATTCTATGTTAATTTACCACACTACCAGAAATGGTCAAGAGTACCACCCGTAATGCTTTTATCTATTAATATTCTGAATGACGCCTAATTTTCAATTTAAGTGTTTGAAAGAAAGTTTATTACAATGAAATTGCTACCGAATCGGTCTTCGAGTCGCAGTCGTTTTCACTCCCCAATAAGTTACGGCAGGTAAAAGTAATAAAATACGTACTCGTATGTTACACGTCATTTTTATAGTACGTATAGTTCGTGCGTGGGTAATATAGCGGTGACTAGAACGCATGTGAATGGGCTACTTGTCTACACGACCAATTTAGTTTGCTAGAAATAACCTCGAATGTTTTGGTCCATTTGAAAGGATTGTAAGCCTTTGTAAGAAGGAGAACTCCTGCTATTATTATGTGCCTTTTAGTTATATTTTGCGTTTTGTTAAAAGGATTTCTCTGCCATTACTAAGAAGAAGTCATTTAGAGTTTTACGTCTTATATATTGGCTATATGTTATTGTAGCTCATAGAGATATACAGGGTAATTTTTTTAACTGGGACAGTATGGGGAAATCCTAAACCACAGGAGATACGGGAAAACTGTCTTAGGAACCATTTGCTCTTTTTTTATGAAAACGAATTTGGCATAGTAATTTTTCTGGTCAAGCTTGAGGTGTCCATGGAAATGAGTCATTTTGATGAAAAATTTTTTTAATGCGATTCGACTCGGTTTCATGAAAGGATCATTTCATTGTATCGGAAGAAAAAAATCGAAGCAGCAGATGTTAGTCAAATTTAGTCAAGTAATATTTTTAACGGGGCAGTATGGAGAAATCCTAAACCACAGGAGATACAGAGAAACTGTATTAGGAACCATTTGCTCTTTTTTTATGAAAACGAATTTGGCATAGTAATTTTTCTGGTCACTCTTGAGTTGTCCATGGAAATGAGTCATTTTGATGAAAAATTTTTTTGATGCGATTCGACTCAGTTTCATGTAAGGATCATTTCATTGTATCGGAAGAAAAAAGTCGGAGCAGCAGAACTTAGTCAAATTTAATAAAATGGTTGTCTTACAACGGGCCAGTACATGGTAGATACTGAATGAACCATAGTCGATACATACACACTCAAAAAGTGTTCCATAATTAAAAACTAAATTTTATTTGCACCCAAGAATTAGAAGAGAACCACTATGATCTTACGAGTTACGGTTAAACATAATCTTAAAACGTTTAGAACGAACATTGTTCATACTGTGATTTTTATTAATAGTGTACGAGTATGTTTACAAGTCAAATATCTAGAGATGTTAAATGTAGTTGTGGATTTGGATGAGACCATTTCAAATAAATTTCATCTACTAACAAGGTGGTGCACCTCCTCACAATGGTTCAACGAGTAAACGGTTTTTGATGAACACTATCTAGGTCGTTAGATGGGCACATTGGTCGGTGGTCCTAATAAATGACCATGACGTTCAGCCGATGTGATGCAGATGAATTTTTCCATGTGGAGTCTCGAGTTTCGAGTTTATGTCGTATCTCATAAATTCTTAATAAAATATTATACAACGCAATTCTTTACCATTTAACAAGATTCACCACACAACTTTTTGTCACTAGAATAGTTCTGAAACGTGCCCGTAACATTTTTGCGTTAGTATTATTAATGTAACCATCAGATTACTTACAAATTGTATGGGAATACATTTCATTAAATTTGACTAACTTCTGCTGCTCCGATTTTTTTCTTCCGATACAATGAAATGATCCTTACATGAAACTGAGTCGAACCGCATCAAAAAAATTTTTCAACAAAATGACTCATTTCCATGGACAACTCAAGCTTGACCAGAAAAATTACTATGCCAAATTCGTTTTCATAAAAAAAGAGCAAATGGTTCCTAAGACAGTTTTCCCGTATCACCTGTGGTTTAGGATTTCCCCATACTGTCCCAGTTAAAAAAATTACCCTGTATACTGGAGGTGCAAACCTCATACATTTGACATGAAAAAAGCATAGGCCGTATCAAACGATTTGACAATGTTGCCGTCAAGTCTAATACTAACTGTCAGATAACCTAAAAGTGACTGTGGTCATGTTTTCTCTCGCGTCACATTGCAGCATTGGGAGCGTTATTGCATATCTAGTTGTACTCGTATATATCAATGTTGTAGCTGCTTTATTTTATTTGAAAAGTGAACGGATGTCATATTATGACCGGCCATATTATCGCAAGTCAAACGTGTTTCTGTTTTTGCTATGCCAGTTTATAATTTTCGGTTAAATCTTGCAAGACGCCTCAGTTCTCTGTGATCATTTCACCCTCGACTGCCTGTAGAGGACATCCGTCGCGTGAATATTTATAAATCAAGTCTTGCCGTCCCTCGACTCTACTTCGTTACGCTAATGCGGATTTATTATCTACTTTCTTTGCTGGGACTTTCGTTTATTCAAAGAAAATTACTTTTAAAAGTCAAAATTATTCTAAACCAGGCGTGGCTAACCCGAATCGTGTCGCGGGACACCGATGGTAAACATAAAGGTAAACATACCCTTGAAGAAAATTAATTCAAACACAAAATTAATAAAACTTTATTGTTATACTTTAATTTAATTTAATGAGTTTTCGTTTTCAAAAATATTGAAATTACGTGTTTATTCTGTGTGATCATGGCGATAATAATCGGCATAGCGGAAGCGTCTGCCGTCTGCGGATCTCCCTCTCTGATAGCAGTCGTCTTCGTTCATGGATTGCACTCTAACTTAAAATCAGATGAGCTAAATTAATAATAAAAAATAGAATTGTTCAAAATAGTGATACATACAGTAATATAGGTTTCTGATGCTAAAGGTTGGGAGTTCCAAAGATGGACAGCATGGACTGTAAAAGATTTCGAGTAGGAGTTAGTAGGGTTAGCTTAGTTTGAGCGAAGATTGCAGTAAAAATATTGAACGGAATTGGATTGAATATGATAATTCTCGGTCCGTGTGATCGCCAGGCTTGATTTAAATGCTCCATATTTAACGGGTCACCATTGTCTTATTGTTCATCGGCTGTGGTTATAGTGTAACATCGATTGTTTAAATGAAAATCTGTTGTCGCAAGTGTGCAATGAAGTTGAAACCATTTCCCCACTAGCGACTGCTATGACCCACTTTATATCATCGGTGTGGTTTGTGTGTTACGTAATCGAATTTGCGACGTCATTAGTGGAGACTTAATGGATGTATGTAAGATACATTAGATGTCATTTTACATTGTATAGTAGTTAAAAGCTTTTATGCTGTTAGTCGAGATAACAAGGTTTTGTTTATAGCGTCATTTACACAATATTTGTAAGACGGTTGTGGATAGGTGGTTTTTTCATTTTGTCTGATATTAAGCTAGAGTGGGTTTCATTCGCGGAAACAACTACTACCACTGATAAGTGTCTGCAAGCAGCAGTCCCCTTCTCTATGCCGGTTTTAGGAGACGAATGTGCAATATCCATTAACGCTACACTACTCTAAATAAACTAAATACTTGTAAACTGATTCCGAAAGGCGACAAGCACACTTTACAGGTCACAAAAAGTTTCAATTAAGGAGGATTTGTATAGTGAAAAACTAAAAACACTTGTTCTAAGCAACACAATAAGACCTAGACCTTTCTAAACCTAACCTGGACTGTTTCCCGGTGCTCGACAACACTCCTTATAGGTTATTTTATTATGTTTGTAAAGAAAATATATTACTTTATAATTTCACGCTATCGATAAAGTAATTATTCTTATGTAGTAGGGACCAGTCGGTAAAACAGTGTAAAGCTAGATGGCGCTGGCATCAGAGCGAAGCGAAGAAGAAACGAATTCTGTTGTACCGAATGGCAATTATAAAATTTGAATTAAATACAAAAGGATTGATATTGTTAGAGATACGACTTTAAATGTTTGTTTTCAGAGAAACACATGATCGTTTTATTGTCAATATCAAACCTTATAAAACAGGACTTTAAATGTCTGATTCTGACTGATCCCTATTACATTGTAATGACTATCGTGAAATTATAAAGAAATATATTTTATTTACATGTTTCAATGTCTTAATTTAAACTACGTTCTAGTTAATTTTTGTAACGTAAATTAACAATGAATTTGTTTGTTTTAGGGTGGATATCCGGCCAAATTGAAGAAAGTGTTAATAGTGACCGCACCGTTGTGGTTCAAGGCGCCTTTTCGCATTCTGCGGCTGTTCGTGCGCGAGAAGTTGCGCGAGCGCGTGCACACGGTGAGCGCACCACAACTGGGTGCGCACGTGCCTCGTGCCGCCCTGCCCAGACAGCTCGGCGGGCTGCTCGAACCGGATCATTCGGCCTGGTTAGTAGATTACGGAAAAAATATTCATAATTTAAAACTAGTACCTACTAAATTTACCCTACACATTCGCGTCCAGACTTCCTATATTGTCTCAATATTTTTATTTTAGGATGAATAAAGATTTCTCTCTTTCTTTCTAAATTGTACGAAAAAGGCGAAATTTTTTTAACAGAAGCTCGGCATGTGACCATACTCTTCGTGGAAAAAAAAAGAACTTATCAAAGCATAAAAATGACGTGTTTTATTAAATAAAATATAAAATAATTTCTAAAAAAAAAACAAAGCGGCCGTCTCACGATTTTGAGACCCGTGTTCGAACCTCGCTAATTCTGACCGGTACCAATATAACTTTGTTATATGTGCTTTAGTCGCTCAGTGCCTATAGGCACTATTAAAGAGTGGTAGGCTATCGGTCTGATGGTTATTTATACAGTCTGTGAAGTGACCTTGTCGCGTTTCGGGAATAGTTTGAAAGTAGCCAGGTATAACGAGACGAGTGTGCACTGCCAATCTAGATGGTACATGCATAGTGGTAGCGACTGCTGCCCTCACAGGTTTCTCTGTAGTAGCAGTTGTTTCCATTCATGGACCACACTCTAGCTTTACATCAGGCGGAGTGTTGTCACATGCCGAGCTACAATTTAAAAAAAAGTTAGAATGCCATAACTTCTTCAGGCGGCAGTCACTTCCGCTAAACCAGCATGAGGAGCGAACGTGCACCATCCAGGTTGACAGTGCACACTAGTAATTTTAAGTTAATACATAAACGCGGCTGTAACCTTCCTTTCCGTTTAGTGTAACTCGAGACGGCCAACTGGGCTAAACATCACCAATCTTAATCTTATCGCGTATTCGAATACTAATTTAATAGTGTTGTAATTTTATTCATACAACCCGTTCATTCA
Organism: Tinea pellionella; assembly: GCA_948150575.1. Lineage (NCBI taxonomy): Eukaryota > Metazoa > Arthropoda > Insecta > Lepidoptera > Tineidae > Tinea > Tinea pellionella. The sequence continues at coordinate 5,309,566 of OX411259.1, read as the reverse complement.
TTCACATAGTATTAATATTTATAGTAATTGTTGATTCAATCGATCGTGTTGTTATGACGCACGGGCCAATTAGTGGTTCCATGTTTAACATTGAACTTCGTTAGGCTGCTATTATTTAACACTATTGTTATTATTTAATTATAACGAAAATTGAATAGAAACACAAATCCAACATTTTTTCATAGTAGCTCAACATGGGAACACTTTCCGACTGATCCATGAACGGAAACAACTGCTATCACAAAAATGAAACTACACACAGCAGCCACCTCCGCTATGCCGGCTTGAGACAAGTATGCATTATCCAAGTTGACAGTCCACTAGTATCGTTATACTCGTTTTTTTTTTACGTGAGGAAATCCGTCACGGACTTCCTAGCCTTCCGGCCCCAGAGGAAGAGCCAGGGGTGTCCGTCAGTCGTCATTTGGCAGAGTCGCGGGCACGCTTTCGCATTCATCCGCGCCACTATCGTTATACCTGGCTACATCCAAACTGTTCCCGAAACGCGACGCGAGTTACATTCGAAAGTGGTGTAAAATAACTTTAACGCGCGTGTTCGTTCACATTAATAATAAAGAAACAACAACCTAAAACCTTCCTCAATAACACAAAAATAATTTATCAAAGCTGACTTGTAATTCCGGAACGCGTACGGAATAAACAAACATTATTTTTTATATTCAAAGCAATCTAGAACAATATTACTTTTTTATTGTAGCTCGGCATATGACATCACTTCGCCTGATGTTAAGCAAGAGTGCGGTCCATGAGTAGAAACAATTGCTAGTACAGATAAACTTCTACAGGCAGCAGTCGCCCCCGCTATGCCGGCTTAAGGAGACGATTCTGCACCATCCGGATTGATAGTGCACTCTCCTCGTGTGGCTACTTCCAAACTGCTTATGTAACGCGACAATATTACTTTACAGGAGTTACATTCGAAAGCGGTGGTACTACCTCACTGGGCTAATAGCCATTATCAAGTACATGATATAACAAAGTTACATTGATACCGGTCAGAATTTAGCAAGGTTCGAAGTCGGGTCTCATAAGTTTAAGTTCACGCGTCTTACCGCTAGACCACGACCGCTCTGAAATATGCTAAAAGAAAATATAGTGAGTGATACCGGCTGAATTAATGTAATCGTATTTTTGGTATTTCAGGTTAGAACATTGTAGAAATTGTTATACGAATAATCTACAGAATACAAAACTCGATGGCGTATTAGACGACTATGTCATCAATAATCATATACCACCGCCAAAGCCACCAAATGGTAAGTTATTTTTGTGTATAGTACGAATCAAACTTTACGACGGCTCCGAAGTTAGGCACAAATCGCTGCGCAACACTCCTCCCGAGCTACTCGCCCGCAAATCTATTCACATTTAAAATTAACTCTTAATTTTCTCTTTGTGAGCTTGACTGTAATACAATACAATTGTCCGCCTTTTTCCTACAGGGATAGGCAGAGACAACAGAACGCCACTTACCACGATCCTGACACAACACCCTCGCTTCCCTCACATCCACAATTCTCTTCAGGCACGGCCGACGGTTATGGGCCCTAGACAGCCCAGCTTTCATGAGGATGTCTCCTATTTGATCGGAAAACACCCTTCTAGGTCTGCCTTGTTTAACGCATCCATTCACATTTATATATTCCTTTCGTCAAGCTTGTCTGCAACTGTGCGAAATAGCGCCCGCAGCTAACTTCCGAAAATATGAAGTCCTGGTTTGACGGCATCCGTTGTCATATCTCACTGAATCCTACCAAATGTCTTTATAGTAAAAATCAGATATTAGTTGAATTTTCTAATAAATGGATCGCTTCAAAATATAAGATACAACTCATACAAGCTTTATTCTGTTTTTTTCGAATCTCTCTCCTAAGTTGGATCTTTTTTAACAGTATTTGCTACTACGCTTGCACGTGACAGTGATTGACCATTAAAAATAATGGCGTCTCTACTATTAAAACGTCGACAATGAAAAATATATTTTTATTATTTGGAAAAAACAATAAAAGCGATGTGTCTCTCAGGCTCCCTTTACATTGTTTAGCTAATAGTAATCAATCAAATTTTATTTTAACCCTTTATTTCTTCGTAACACATTGTCACTCGCTTTTGTTGCCTATATTAGATAGAACTTTGTATTTTTTATAGTAACTATACCATGTGACCTATGCTCCGTATAATACTAAGCTAAAGTGCGGAATATGAGTGAAAATAACTGCTACTACAGAGATATTTCTGTAGGTGGAGTGCCTACTTACATATGCCTACTTAAATACATTTAATATCTCCAATTTGATATGCATTTTACATTTATTTACGATCGTACATCTCGCGCGTCGCTTCACCGTCGGTCCGATCTTTTTGCAGACAGACAGTCAACTAAACTGTGGAACGATCATTATAAACCACGCATTTCTGTATTCCTTAATACTACAACATCCTCTAAGCGCAGTTTGAAAAGTCATCTCATTAAGCCGGCATAGGGAATGTGAATGTTATCCGCAGCTCTTCTTCCGTAGTAGTAGTCTTCACCTCCGCTTTGCATAATTAACGTGGTCACGTGACGCGAAAATATAAAAAAGAAACACTCAGAAAGTCCCCTTCGTTATTGCGAATAATTTTCATAATTTTCATCTAATGGATTTTGTTAATGCGTTTCTTTTGTTTAATTAATAAGTTTTGACTTTCATATATTACTACAGAATGGTGATTTTATTTATCAAGCTTCTTTTGTCTCTCTCTACACGAGGTCAGTTTTACAAGCCAGGCCAGCAAGTCAGTATGGCTTAAAAAAGAGAACTTTAAATTAAAACTTTACCGCTAGGAATGGAGTTCCGGCCCAGGAATGAAGTTAGTTCTGGACAAACCTACCCAGTAGTACTTGCTTACTGACTTACTGGGCTGTTTACCTCTAAAAAAATATAATTGCAGGGACTGATACCGATATCATGAAAAGTAACGTTATTTCTATTTTTATTATTATTATTTTTACCGGTATTCCGAAAATTTATTTTCATGCCTACACCTTGTCATCGGGTTGACACACAATAGTAATAAGAAATAGTTAACGTTATTTAAATTGGCATTATCGACATTATATTTACCGATATTTTTGTAACGCTACCTAACGGTATTTGAGCAAAATCTATTACATTAGTTCTAAATTGTTAGGAATCAAAAAAGAAAAGAAATCTTTAGAATTTCCTATAACTTTGGCTTTTCTCTTAGGTGTGATAAATCACTCTCAGGTGGATATGACAAGTGATCACGCTGACCGTTTGTCAAACAACGGAACCGATATGCATATAACAGCAGAAGACACGCCCGCCTACAAACGTGATAACAGCCCTTTAAGGTAAGCTTTTTTTGAAGTACCATACTCACTTTGTGTCAAGCTACAGTGCGCTCCATGAGGAGAAATCGCTTCCACCGGGCCGGCTTGATGATGTGAATATACACAATTTTTTGACAGGGTACACGCCTTGGCTAGTTTCAAACTGATCCCGAAATGCGACTAGGTGCAGCAGGCTAATAGCGTAATGGTATTTTTTTAAATTACAGTAATACCCCGCTTTACGCGAGGGATACGTTCCGCAAAAACTTGCGTTAAGTGAAATTCGCGTATAAGGGGGTCAGGTTTAAGCATAATCAAAAGTCAGTACAAAATGCAATCAATACATACTTTAATTCTAAAAACACTCTACTTGCATACATTATGCATTTTTTTACAGAAAATTGTACCTATCTATTGTCTTCTGGGTTGCGTTGCGTTTACAGTCTTGTAAAATATTTTCATAACACGCAACACTGTTTTTTTGTTGACACGTGGTTACGAGTAAAACACGGTCATTATCACTGTCTATGCTCAGCAATATGTCCAAACCTGAATAAATCTTAGAGCCATTTTATCGCGGAATTTTAAATTCGCGTAAAACCGAAATCGCACATAACGGGGTCGCGTAAAGCGGGGTTTTACTTCATTTTAAAAAGTGTAAATCTTTAACTAATATTTAGAGTTTTGGCGGCCATCTTGAGACGTCAGGTTGTCTGTTTTGAATTATTTTCCTAAACTTGTGTTTCTTCGAGTGTTAATGTGTAATAATGGTGGATTATTAACCATTAAGTGTTCGTGAATGTGCGTGAGTGTGGGCAAACAATTCAAAAGCAGGGAACCTGTGTTTCCATTTTCCCTCCAAAACTCCCTAGGAAGTTTCAGTAAAGATTCTACCACTTGACTGGAATAATTTTTGACATGACTGAGACTTGACCTGACTGTTTGGTGTGATGAATGAATGACTCGTGATGCACAATGTTATTAACTTGATGCAAGAATATTTACTTTGACACTGGGAAATTGTTGTACGCCATATATAAAACTAATATTTATTTCGCCTTTTAAGTGTTTGAAATATATCACAGAATTTTAAGTAACATTTATCACCTCCATTAAATTTATTATTGCAGACATACCCACAATTACAATGGCGACAGTAATGTTGTTAAAGACAGACATATAAACTCCGGGGACGAGGATGACCTAGATATCAGCAGTAAGTAATCGTTTATTGATAAATATTATACGTTTTAGTGTGCATAAAGTTATGATGAAAGTTAAGCAAGACTAAAAGTGGACCCGGTAAACTAGGTCTAACTGACATACTTTGGCGTATATTCTCGCGATCTTGTAACGTTATCTATCTTTGTCTCCTGCATTAATATCGGTACTGTAACTGCTTTACCGACAACTGTCTGTCTGGTCCGCTTTCAAGACTAAACAGAGAATAGCGTATCTTCCTCTTTTGTTTTATGTTTAAGGTTTTAAGATGATAATAGAGGGGGTGAGCATAAAGACATCCTTTACAACTGTCCTTTTAACTTGTATGGTGCACATTCGTCTCATCAAACTAGGTATAGCGGAGACGAGTACTGACACAGACACTTCTCTCCGATAGCGCTAGCTTAAGACCCGCCCATTGTAGTAGGATTTTTTTTTATTGTAGCTCGGCATGTGACAACACTCCGCCTGATGTAAAGCTAGAGCGCGGTCCATGAATGGAAACAACTGCTACTACAGAGAAATCTCTATAGGTAGCAATCACATCCACTATGCCGGCTTGAAGAGACGAGCATGTACCATCCTATTGACAGCGCACACTCTGGCTACTTTGAAACTATTTCCGAAACGCGACAAGGTCACTTCACGGGTGTTACATTCGAAAGTGGTGGTACTGCCCCAGGACGGCAGACTGGATCATCAGTCCGCCTACCACTCTTTAATAGTGCCTATAGGCACTGAACGACCAAAGTGGATCTCATGGATCGTGAGTTCACGCGTCTTACCGCTAGACCACGGCCGCACGGAAACTGATTCGTACACACATGAGTAGTTTTCCGTTCGAAATACCGACTGTATGTGCTGGGCCTAATAAACGCAGTGTGGCCAGCTTTTTTAAAAACTATTTTTATATCTAGTATTTTTTTAATTAGAGAAGTCTAAAATGTCAGTAGTTGTGATTTGGAAATATCAATCAAAATATTGTGTTGTGGTTATTGAATAATTTATTTGTTTTGGCGGCCATCTAGAAACATTAGGATATGTGTCTTGTGTCTTGAATTATTGTACTAATCTTGTGTTTTTCGAGTGTTAATGTGTAATAACCATTACATGTTCGTGAACGTACGCGAGTGAGGCAAACGATTCGTAATAGGAGAACGTGTGTTTTCATTTTCCCTCCAAAACTCAGTTGGAAGTTTTAGTAACAATTTTACCAATTTACTGTAGATAGTTTTGACTTGACTGGGATTAGGCTTGATTGTTCATCGTGATGATGGAATGATCCGTTGTGCGAAAATATTTATTTTGACATTGGCAGATTATTCGATGTCATAACAAAAAAAAAGTATAATTTGCTTTGTATTCTAACAAAATTTATATTAAATTATTTGTTGATTTTATAATGGTTTGTTTTTGGTTTAACTAGTACAGTAAAATTTGCTCTCAATAAACTTAAAAATGATGAAATTAAACGGTAGATATCACGTTTATTATTAACTGTAGAGTTAACTTTTGAGATTAAGTGGTGTGTTTGCGAAATTGCTCAAATAATCTTCAGAACAGAATTTAGCGAAGTGTGTTTTTTCCATCGAATGGGTAAAACTAATTCTGTTATGGTTATGTAATAAATTTTATCGCTTTTTCACAATAGATTTGTTAGTGATGAATTGTATTGGTTCTCGGTTATGTCGTATTTGCATTGTGTTGATATTTGTTTATGTATATTGTGGTAAAACTTTTGTTGCATATATCATACATTTTATGATTTTTTTCTGATTGTTGTTATTGTATTATTAATGACAAAGGGGATCGTTTCCCATGCAGCCTACCTAGTCTTCAGTTTTTATTTAAAGTAAAGTTGTGTACTAAAATTTTTATCATACTTTTGAAGTGTTAATAAAAACGCAATTACGCAGGTTCAAGACCAGTGACCTATGTACTGTCAATGTGACAAAATTATACAAGATAGCCAGACTGATGATGGTTATTAGCCTAGTCTGCCGTCCTGGGGTTATACCACCACTTTCGAATGTAATACCCGTGAAGTGACCTTGTAGCGTGGGGCTGTGCACTGTCAATCTGGATGGTGCACATTCGTCTCCCCAAACTGGCATAGAGGAGGCGAATGATGCCTGTAAAAGTTTATCTGTAGCAGCAGTTGTTTCTGTTTATGGACCGCGCGATTGTTGTCATATGCTGCGCTACAATAAAAAAAAATATTAGTACTGACAAGAATAGTATTAAATTTTTTTTTATTTTATTTCTTTTTTTTTTTAACCCCCCGAGTGAAAAGGGTTATGAATTTGACGCCTTTGTCAGTCCGTCACTGGATCTGTCCGTCTTTTGTGATTTTAAACTCATTTTTATTCTTATTTGACGACTAACGACGTCGAGGTGAATCTTAATAATTCTGTTTCATGATAATGTTAGGTTTAATATTGTATTAAATTAATATTCAAGTTATAATAAAACGAGAGGAGTGTGCATTGTCAATCTAGATGGTACATGCTCGTCCCCTCAAGCCGGCATAGTGGAGGCGACTGCTGCCCACACAGGTTTCTCTGTAGTAGCAGTTGTTTCCACTTATGAACCGCACTCTAGCTTTCCATCAGGCGGACTGTTGTCACATGCCGAGCTACAATAAAAAAAAGTTGAAAAGAGTATGCTAAGGTGGTTCGGTCATCTGGAAAGGATGAATGAAAGGAGATTAACTAAAAAGATTTATTGCGCGAAAGTGGATGGCAGTGTCGGAAGGGGGCGCTCTAGGAAGACTTTTCTCTGGTAGGTTGGTAGCCAGAAAGGGTTTGTTGGCACCCTCAACTGTTGTGTGGTGTGTAAGAAGAGTCGCTGGCACTCTATAGTTTCTGCCTACCCCAGTGGCGACAGGGCGTGAGTTAAGTAGTAGTAGTAATAATTTTTTGTAATTTTCAGCTCGCACATGGTCTGACGCGGAACAGTCGCCGACGCTGAGTGATGAGGAATGCGGCGGCGGTGGTACGGGTTTGACGCCGGCGCAGTTACTATCGCGAGTACGAACATTGGGCCGACGTGGGTTATTTGCTGAATATGAAGAAATTAGAGCCAGATCACCTGCTGGTACATTTAAACATGCAAAGTGAGTTATGTTTATCACATTTGTACCCATTAGGTCCAGGATGTTAATGTATGTGACTATGACGCGTTTCGGGAACAGTTTGGAGGTATAACGAGAGAAGCATAGTCAAGCCGGCATAGTGGAGGCGACTGCTGCCTATACTAGAGGTGTAAACTTCATACATTTGACATAAAAGAGGCGTATGCCGCTTCAAACGATTTGACAATGTTGCCGGCAAGTCAAATACTAACTGTGGTCACCTTTTCTCTCGCGTCACATTGGGAGCGTAATTGCACATCTAGTTGTATATATCAATGCTTATTGTAGTAGCTGTCGTTTCCGTTCGTGTTTTTTTTATTGTAGCTCGGCATGTGACAATACTCCGCCTGATGTAAAACTAGAGTGCGGTCGATGAATAGAAACAACTGCTACTACAGAGAGACCTGTCCGGGCAGCAGTCGCCTCCACTATGCCGGCTTGAGGAGACGAGTATGTACCATCCAGATTGACAGTGCACACTCCTCTCGTTGCTTTCAAACTATTCCCGAAACGCGACAAGGTCACTTCAGGGGTGTTACATTCGAACATTCTGCAGCTATAATTTAAAAAATGTAATTATTATTGTTGTAATTGTAGGTTAATAAGTAATGCTGCAAAGAATCGCTACACGGACGTGTTGTGTTACGACCACTCGCGTGTCGTGTTATCACAGACTGACCCCGAGGACCCCAATACGGATTATATAAATGCGAATTATGTTGATGGTTATAAACAAAAGAATGCATTCATTTGCACACAAGGTTCGTTTTATTTTTATATTATTTATAACTAGTTTTTTGGGCGAACGCAGAAAAATTTTTTTCTGGGTAGTTTTCGAAAAAAAAATTATGGATTTCGAAATTAGAGAAGATATTCGACCCTATCTCGTTACGTTCCGTTGATAGCGCGTTACGAAACCGGACGGAACGGACTTTCGGAACATGTCGAGGTTTTCTCAAGGTCACGGGAGCGCCCTTTATACGCATCAAAAAGAATCACCCCTCTAACCCCCCCGCGAGTGCTCCATAATTGCTGTCAGTCAGTCAGTTAGTGGTAATCGAGCTTTATATAATACAGGTATGATGATTTCAATTCCACATTATTTTCAGGTCCTCTACCCAAAACATACGGTGACTTTTGGCGTATGGTATGGGAGCAGGGATCCCTTGTTATTGTAATGACCACACGCGCCATGGAACGCGGCAGAGTTAAATGTGGTCAATACTGGCCCGTGAGTGAAGGTAGCCGCGTTACGTATGGCGATATCACCGTTAACACTGTGTCCGTAACGGAGGAAGACGATTATGTTGTTACAAGGCTACTGCTTACTGATGAACGGGTATGTATTTAGTTTTATAAATTTTATAGGGTAGTTTTGAACCGCTGGGGGGTTGGATGAATACCGTGTACCCAATCCCTCAGCACTTTGGTGGCCATGAGAAGCACCGTGGGGGTTTAGTTGGGGTTAGCGCTGTTTGTAAGGGAGCCCGACATTGCCCTGGCACCTTCCCCGAGGTGCTAGGGTATTCGTAATGGATTTCCCCACGTAAAAAAATGGTAGTTTTGAAAAAAAAAAAAAAATCCACACCATCGAATAAGTATTGTCTCTCTGAACTAAATCGGTATTTACGTGGTCGCGTTAACGTTTAATTTTCGAAATATAACCATATTTCTAAACAAAATCTTTTTTTTATGTTACTAAGTTTGTTTCCACGTCAAAAATAGTGCTATATGCCGTTTATTTTTCGAGATATAGCGGTTCCTACTTAACGTTAAGTTACATGATAATAATAAAATATGAGGTTTGAAATCTAATTTAGAGAATAATAACGTCGATTGAATTTTAGTCAACGTAAAAAAAAATTTAATTTTATAGTTAAAGAGCTCCCCGTACATTTTTTGTGACAGGCAAAGACAGGCTGCTAGTCATAAAATAACATAGGTAGTGTCCCAAGAAGTCAAGGTTTCGAATTTCTATGGGGCAACTTCCCAAGAGTGAGAGGGGAAGCGACTCCGTACCCTCAGTATATCAGTACTTCAGTAGATACGATCCAGTACAATGTACATACTTTCTAACTAATTATTATTGCTTAATAAATTATTTAAAGTGATTATTTGTGTATGTGCAGTCCGAACAGTCACGGTGCGTGTGGCACGGGCAGTACACGCGTTGGCCTGACTATGGTGTGCCAGGTGGGGGTCGAGCTGCACCTGTACTCCGGTTTCTCCATGCGGTCAGACAGGCACAACGCGATGGACGAGCGCAGTATGTAATTGTATACATTTATATATCTTGCTTTGTTTCAAAGTATTAAGAATTGACGGGTATTTTGGCGGGCCATCTTGAGACAATTCGATCTGTCTTGAATTATTTTCCTAAACTTGTGTTTCTTCGAGTGTTAATGTGTAATAATGGTGGATTATTCGTGCGTGAGTGTGGGCAAATAATTCAAAAGAAGAGAACATGTGTTTCCATTTTGCTTCCAAAACTGCGTAGGAAGTTTCAGTAAAGATTCTACCACTTTACTGAAGTGATTTTTGACTTGATTAAGACGACGTGACTGTTTAGTGTGATGAATGAATGACTCGTGATGCACAATATTATTAACTTGATGCAAAATATTTACTTTGATACTGGAAAATTGTTATAATGCCATATATAACTAAAAAAAACAAAGAATTGATGAATGGACGAGACTACACGTTCTTGGTGTAGTACACCCACTTTCAACTATAACTCCCATTGTCACGGTTCGGGATCGGCTTGGAAGTAGCCAGGTATAACGAGAGTAATGTGCCCTGTTGTAGTCGGCATAGCGGATGGGTTTGCTATTTGTAGACGTTTCTCTACGGTAGCAGTTCTTTCCGCTATGATTGTACTCCAGTTTAAATTCTGGCAGAGCGTAGTCAGATCCTTACTTCATTTGACACAGATGAGTTATTAATCTGATTTAAAAAATATATATTTTATTACATGAGAGGTTTATTACTATATTTATGTCGCACAATCGATAAATGAAATGCAATGCCCTCCCACGTGTTCTAATCCTTTAACCTTGGATCCTTCAAGCGGAGCGTGAAAAATCACCTTTCTGGGCCGGCATAGTGACGGCGACTGGGGCCACCGTGTACCGGAGGACCGCTTCCAGTCGTCGGCGCTCATGGACCTCCACTGTGCTGACCACCAGGCCAGTCGACGTCACATGTCGCGTCAATATAAAAAAAGAGTGTTTTTTCAAGGAATTGTTTGTTTGTGCGAATTGCGGAACTGAATGGCTTCTTTTTTGTTTGATACTTTTTGGCTATAAATTCCATTTGAACAATAAAATAAATAAAGTTTCTTCCAGTACACCTCCTTATGGAATTTAAATCAGATATATATTTTTTTTTGTAAAAGCACTCGTAATAATATAATCTTTTAATGTTTTTGCGTATTGTTTTTACAGATTAGGTGATGCGTGGGCGGGCCACAGTAGAGGGCCTCCTATTATTGTACATTGTTCTGCTGGTATTGGACGGACAGGTTTGTTTGTTTCTTTAAAACAATCAAATGAATAATAGAAATTATATTTTTTTTTATTGTAGCTCCGCCTGATGTAAAGCTAGAGTGCGGTCCATGAATGGAAATAACTGCCACTACAGAGAAACCTGTGCGGGCAGCAGTCGCCTCCACTATGCCGGCTTGAGGAGACGAGCATGTACCATCTAGATTGACAGTGCACACTCCTCTCGTTATACCTGGCTACTTTCAAACTATTCCCGAAACGCGACAAAGTCACTTCACGGGTGTTACATTCGAAAGTGGTGGTACTACCCCAGGACGGCAGACTGGACTAATAACATCATCAGTCTGCCTACCACTCTTTAATAGTGCCTATAGGCACTGAGCGACCAAAGTACATATAACAATGTTTCAAATGTCGAAATATTAGTTGATTTTTTTTATTCTTTGTTTTAGGCTTATTCAGATTTCATTCTAGGCTAATAGATTATAATCTAGAATAGGCTATAGGTTTTTTAAAATTGTTTTTGTGTCATCGAGGAAGGTTTTCATTGGCGTGGGTAAAATTTTTTTTTGGTTAATAACAATGATAATTTCAGGTACATTTTTAACGCTTGACATCTGCGCGTCTCGTCTGGCCGCAGAGGGCGCTGTCGATGTTCGCGGTACTGTGGAACGTATTCGCGATCAACGGGCGCATTCCATACAGATGCCGGATCAATATGTGTTCTGTCATTTAGCCATCATTGAATATGCGGTTGGTATATTTTTGACTTGATGTTAAACTACAGCGCTGTCCATGAGATAAATTTCTGCAGGCAGTCGCCTCCGCTATGCCGGCATGAGTAGACGAATGTGCATCGTTCAGGTTACACTCACGTTGCACACTCCAACTTTTAAACTAATCCCGAAACGCAGCTAGCAAACTTCATGGGTGTTACACTTGAAAGTGGTGGTACAACCACAGGACGGCAGTCTCGGCTAATAAGTAAACCTTCCAAATTATGGATAATGTTATGTTTCAGGTGATGCAGGGGTATTTAGATTCTGCGGACTGGACTGGCTTTGATGATGATAATGAGGAGGAGTCCGAATGAAGATTAACGCGCGCCGTTTGTCGCGTGCTATAACTCTCACCCGCCTGACTGAATAATGCCTGAATTTAAAACTGTTACCACTACACTTTGAGAACTGCTTTTTCTCTATAATTCTATCATTGTCATTACTTTATACTCTATTTATAAGGGTCACTTTCGACGGCCTTTTGTGTGTTAAAATTCTATACGAGCTATCAAAACTATGACGCCTCTATGCTGTATCTTCATAGAGGCGTACAATGGATAGCGGAGCTAATGGCCGGTGTCTCAAGGTCGTCTTACTGATAGTAACGTGGTGGTGCTGTGTTGACGCCTAAGTGTATGAAAAACTCATACGACACGGTTTGTTGTTAATTAACGACTGCGGGGACTGACTGTTGCACACTGTGTCGCTAAATGTAAAAAAAAATTTATGAAAGTGTTAACTTTTACGTCAAGAAGACTCAATGAATTGATTTACCGGCCCTTAGTTTTGAAAAACGTGTAATGGATGTGAGGTTTATAATTCGGTGATAGTTTATTATATGTGACTTTGTGGGGGAACAATAAAAAGCTCATTAAAGTGAAATGGGCAGGATGTACAAAAACTAACCCATGGTAAATCGAAAACCATTTCGAGATATCACTTCAATTATTTTGTTATTACCTCACAATTTTTGTCAAATATATTTTTATTTGTGTTTTGTTAGAATAAAATTACTATTGTAATTTTAAAAACAAAACTATACTATAAACACGATGTTTTATTAACAGGATTTTTAAAATCACCATGTGTTTAAACTTTTTACAAATGATTTTTTTTTCTTGTTTATTGGCAATTACGATTACTAAATAACAATCGCAATTTAAAAAATTAATAAAAGAACAATGTTTATAATTACATGTTTACTAAATTTATCTGTATTATCCAAAAAATATAGCTGTCACCATATACACCTTCCCATCAGTTTCGAAATGTTGGTGAAAGCAGGCGTTGATCGTTTAGTGATAACTACAGATCTGTTTTGTGTGCGGCGCTCACGGCGTTTGTGATTCTAATTGCTTTAACTATAATCATCTATCATACTAGGCCACTTCCTTTTCTTTTAATTCTTATTTACTACTTAGTCATGTAAAAAAATGGGCGCGAAGATGGCGGGGCATGTATTTGTTTCTAGTTCACATTGTAAATACGTTTTTCGTTTAATTCGCCTCGTCCAATAGAGTACGAATAGAAAAAATATAAACAGAATTATTTTAAAAAAATTAAACACCGACGGTACGCATGCCACGCGTCTCCATTTTCAATCCCATTCTTTGTTTGACTAATTAGCTTACAGATAGGCGAGTGATTTTTTTTTTTCATAATGCGAGAACCGCATCCATGATTACAATTGTCGTTTGTAACATTGTAGATAATGTAACTAATTCCGAATTGCCTTCAAGGACTCACCAAACAGATCAACTGATGGACTTTTAAATACTAATATGTCTAACGAACCACTAGTAATTCGATATACAAATATCATTATTGCCTTCATGTTGTAAATACATACAAAGTTCTTAAAGCTATGATTTTCTAAACATGGACCCGCTTCACATTTTATTTAATTTTATTATTTGGTCAATTTATTAATACAAAAAAATATTATTTTACAAGAGATATAGAGATATATACTACAGGTGCAAACTTCATACATCTGGCATAAAAAAAACCGTAGGCCGCTTCAATCGATTTGACAATGTTTCCGTCAAGTCAAATAGTAATTGACAGAGAACCTAAATATGGCTGTGGCCATCTTTTCTCTCGCGTCACATTGGGAGAGTTATTACACATCTAGTTGTATATATGAATATTTGAAATAATAAAAATTGGTGCGACATGGGGGAGGACATATTGAGAAATCCATTGATGGAGTTGCTCGGTGGGTCGCTGAAGACTAAGCGGTTCTGTTGATGCATTCGCCCTATATATATTTTTGTATATTACGGACAAAATGTCAGCCATAGTTATTTACCAATAAATACTGGTGTCATAGAAATAGGATCTCGATGTTTGATAAGGCATGGCGAATCAATCGTTAACATAAAATATTCTCATAGCTTATTGTCATTCGCCAATATAGTGGAGACATGTAGAACTAGTTGGACTTATGACTGATAAGTGATTTTTATTTAAATATTTCAATTCATTTTGTTACGTATTCACTTTAAGTTAAACGACTTCTATACAAATAAATTATTATTTATTTTAAAGAGAAAATGGTAGAATTTGTTTCAGATTTATACATTTGTGGTTGAGAAATATCGTCCTCAAATTGACCCCATTTAGGTTAGGTCACAATAAAAAAAAATCAAAACAAATAATTATAAAAAATACTTTATTTCTATAGAAATAACTTAAAATGAATACGTAACAGAATTAATTGAAATATTTAAATAAAAATCACAGTCATACGTAAAAATCGTGAAGAAATAGATGTAATTATTTTTCCAACTAGTTCTACATGTAGAACTACATGCTGAACAACTGGGTTTTTGTCGTGGAATGGAGTGGAGTGGGAACCAAACCCGGTACAGCAGTTTGAGGCTATGAGAATATGTGTGTTATCACCATACGTACGAAACGGTGTGAGTTGTGTTCATTAGTTATTAATAAATATATATTTATTTTCTATTTCGATTTTTTATCTATTTGTTGCTTATGGTGAAAGGTTTGTTTCAAATATTCCTCTATATTTATTTAGATAATATTTTATACATAACTGAATCCACAGTGAGCACCACGAATAAAGAACGCTGGCTTTGTGATGCGCAGTAGACGTTTGTCCTTGTCACTCGTTAGCTGCGTATACAGGGTGAATTTTTTCAAGTGGGCTTTCATGGCCAAATCCTAAACTATAAGAGATATCGAAAAATGCTGAAAGGAGTCTCGATGCCGATTTTGATGAAAACTAAAACTGCATTATTAGATTTTTGATAAATCCATTTTCCCGGCCAGGAATCGAACCTGTTGATTTTGAAAAAAAAAAAATATTATTGCACCATCCGATAGTGTTTCTGATAAGGATCAAATTCTGGGAAGTAATGCTATACGGCAAATCAAAGAGAAGTGTTGATTTTTAACAAATTGTCTCTTATTTCCATATATTTATACATTACCGGTACATTGACAACATTTATTATGTATGATGATTAAAAATCATATTTATTTAAAATTTCGCGCTCTTCGAAGTTAAATTTTTTTCATGGCCAATGAAAGCCCACTTGAAAAATTCACCCTGTATGTTGTTCTTTGTCTACTAAATGTAGTCAAGATCAAAAGTGTAAATAATATTATTCATATTTTTATACATGCTTTTCTTTTTTGTTTTATGAAATTCGTGCACGTTTGTACTACATTCGCGTACTACCCTGCGTTCTTTACTCGTGGCGTTAGTTGTACACTGGAATGAAATTATGTACAAGTAGCTTAATTGAATAATATCGTGTATTTGTATTTTATTTTTCGTGTCCCGCGAACATGTACACGACCACCTGGAGTCTCATATATAGAAATACATGTGCGCGTGCGCATCTGTCACCGATTTAAAATGACTTTGTCGACGATCACTTGTCTATTGTCAAACGTGGTGGGGTTTTGTATTTGAATATTTGTATTGAAATTTAAAGTAGATAGCTAATTAATTGTTTGAGTCTTCCAATTTTACTTTCCTTTTTTTATGTCACGAACATTTCTTTAGTGCTTTTGGATTTTTTTATTATTATTATATTGTAAATTTATTATTAGTTCGTCCACAAAGTCATGTTTTCCATAGAAATATATTTTAGAGAGT
Organism: Tinea pellionella; assembly: GCA_948150575.1. Taxonomy (NCBI): domain Eukaryota; kingdom Metazoa; phylum Arthropoda; class Insecta; order Lepidoptera; family Tineidae; genus Tinea; species Tinea pellionella. Next base: position 5,293,443 of record OX411259.1, on the reverse strand, counting down.
GAACTTGGTTCATTATGAGAAAAAAAAACCGTTCCTGTAGCACTGTAAGTACTGAACGGTTGGGCTAAAGTACAGTTCTACCAACTTAACTGTGAACTGGAAGATTTCGTCTCCAAGTTAACTGTGCACAAAAAATGGGAAAGCTCGACAAGTAATGTGTTTAGTAAAAACGAGCAATGTAGTAGGCAGTGCTTAGATCCTATAGCGAGAGGAGTGTGCACTGTCAATCCTGATGGTACATACTCGTTTTCTCAAGCCGGCATAGCGGAGACGACTGCTGCCAGTAAATTGATCGCACTAGCTTTACACCAGACGGAGTGTTATCATATGTCGAGCTACAATAATATAAAAAACATGTGGCGGTCGTAGTTCCTATTTTCGCCACTTCACAGATAAGTTTGTAGGTCTGTAACTTGATTGATTTATCGATTGTTTATAAAAAAAAAATAACGGGCCATAATTGTCTCTATATACCAAACAAATTCTATTTCCATGGATGAATTAAAAAATATATATATTTGAAAATAATTAATTTTATTGTATTATTTATAAATTAGGTATGGCTGTGTGATATTTATTTTTTGACACTAATAGTGATGGGTCAAAAGCCAATCGACAGTCGTCCCTTGATCGAATCGAGAACAATGTGATTTGACGTTTCACTGTCACCCAAGTGATAACGAAACGTCAAAAACCATATATTTTGTTGTCGATTCGATTAAGTCGATTGGGTTTTTATTTTAGCTTCTGTTTTCAGTTAGTTTTTGTGTTGGGACGCGTGGCTGAAGTGGAAATGACCGACAAAAATTTCGGGTCAAACTTTTTTACAGTCCCAAAAATCAATGTCAAGCCGAAATCCGGTGCGAAGCCAAGGGGTAACAGCTATTAGTACAATAATACTAAAATTGTGAAATAAAATCTAAATAGTAGTGTATTTTTAAACTTAAAAGCGTTTAAAAAAGTCGATATAACTTTTGTTATCGTTTGACTCGTCACTAGATTTCGGCTTGACGTTGATTCTTGGAACATGCCGTATATTGTAAAAATTCCTTGGCTCTAGTTTTTTTTTATCAAACCACTGACACTACTATCTGGAAAATGCAGTAGTGACAGGTCTGTCGTGTCCATGATGGGAAATGATTTGTAACTTTGCGATCATAGGGCCAAGTATGTGTTTACGTTTACGCTGACCATGCGTAAAGTGAGAGCTCTCCATCAATTAGACAATATTATTTTGACCTCCAAGGTTAAAAAAAATCCAAGAAGCGATCCTATTGGTGGAGAGATATCCCTTAACGCCGTGAAAGCGTAAATGCAAACTCGTTCTTAGCCCCCAGTGGCATCTTATTGTGTTGCCTCCGTGGACGGCGGGACGAAGTGTATTAAAATTATAAGATTGTGAGTGATTGCCTTTATACCAGTTTTTTATACCTCGTGGTGCTGGTAGAATAAAATTAATGTCATTATTAAAAACATAAATATCACAAACATTATTATTATTAGAAAAAAATTATGTTATAGATGTTATTAAGAGTCGTTGTAAACCATCTTAATACTGTATTTTGTTATGTAATTGTCGTGTAACCCCAGTACCAATGTGCCATTGTACCAATGTACAAAGGTGGTACACATGTTCTCTTCTTTTGAATTGTTTGCCCACACTCACGCACGTTCACGAACACTTCATGGTTAATAATCCACCATTATTACACATTAACACTCGATGAAACGTAAGTTTAGGAAAATAAATCAAGACAGATAACCTAATGTTTCAAGATGGCCGCCAAAACTCGCTCGTTTCTTGCCGGTCATAAATAAAATTAGAACAGTGTATCCTAGCATATTTACAATTAATTTATATTATGACAATCAATTCACAAAGTGTAAACATATCTTAAGATGTCAGTTTTAAATTGCCGTCCCTCGTTTTATATTACATATCGCTATGAAATAATTACAGTTTATTTTTGCTTGTATCTAAAATCATACACAATTAAGCTTCAATTCAATATAATGTATTAACGGGAAGGCGTTAGTCTCTAGCTTCTGATACGTCCCACTTTCCGCTCTCATTAGAACCGCAAAAAGTCGTGTGTTGAGAGTACCAAAATCAGTGCCGGATTAGCCACGTAGCAAGAGTAGCAAATGCTACAGGCCCCGCGAACTTGGGGCTCCGCGCCTGTCTGAGCGTAATAAAAAAATATTAATTTAGATAGGACTGTAAAATATCTTGCACGCCTTAAACGCGAAGCTCCTTAGGCTATGTTTCACTTCCACTTATTTAATACCCTAAACTTGAGAACCTAAAGCAAACCCAGGGGCCCCTTGACAGAATTTGCTACAGGCCCCGCGCTAGTTTAATCCGGCACTGACCAAAATGAAATGAATTGTTATGATAACATAGTAATGGCGACTGGAGCCACCGAGTAAGCGGTTGGACCTGTGCTTACCACCATGCCAGTCGAGGTCACATGTCGTGTCATAATAATAAAAAAAACAGTCGGACGATAAATTGTAATCGTTAAAAAACTGCCGTGAGTGGTTGATGTCGCCGATAAAACTCGCAGATCCTAACCGAACAGTCCTCACAAAAGTGGTCGATACGGTCGACAGTTTAACCACTGCTTTGTGACTCAAATATTCAAACAATTTCTAATCTTTGAGGCCTTGTTGCACCAAAAGGCCCGCAGTTACTTTGACTGTTACATTTTACGGTGACTAACGATTACGTTTACATTTACTCCACACGCGTTACATCATCATATAAATTCATATCATCAAAAGGGTGGCTGATGTAATTATTAGTATATTCTCGAAAAATTAATAAAAAAACATTTGGCTTCTCTCCATACACTTAATGACATTGGTTTAATTTTGACCAGACAACATTCGATGTCGTTCAGACGTTTGAACTCGGTTGGGAAACAAGCAGACATACTCGTACACTCATATTAGGGCAATCTCATGAAGCCAAGCACGACTTTTCCCATGTATATTTTTCTAAAGATGTTTGATAAAAAAGAAATTTTTTTAATATTTGAACACTTTGATTTTGTATGGTGCTATAGACTAACGCTTTGCATATAAATTTGTTGTATATTTTGATAATAAATAAGCACAGTTAAATAAAATAATTCACATTTAATTAATTATTTTTTTCTTCATTGTATTTATGTTTTAGATTTTGTTTACTGCGACTGTTGCATGTATCTTTTAAATTCGTTTGTAAGTAATATTAAAACGAATATATTTTCATCATTTGCCAGAATAATAATTAATTATTTAGATTTTGACTCGATAGTTTTAACGTAATTTTACTTATTAATTGTTAACCTGCATTAACTATTGACACATGTAAATGTAAATATAATAATTATGTATATTATTTTTAAACTAAAATAAACCCTTGTCAAATATGTGTGGAATAAATGCAAATTTAATATATTATGAAGTCGTTTTATTTTTATTTCTTGCTATCTTGATATTTACTTTCCTTAGATAGATTTAAAACGTAAAGATTTTTTTTATCACTGTCCTACGCTATCAATTAAATTTTTAGTCAAGAGCAAATCGATTTTTCAAAACGTATTCATATTCGTCTAAAGTAAAGATTTTGGCAACTTTAGTACCCTCCCCCTATAGTTATATCGTGTTCAACTGAATAATAAAACAGAACTGTATTTAAAATCCTTTATTGTATAAAAATGTACATATTTATCTAAAATATTTCATTTTAATTCTAAAATTGTTCTATTTCTTAACACATGGCCGCATTATTATACAAAATAATACAAAAATGGCTAACAATCTTCTAAAAGCATTTTTTTACGATATGATTAAGTTAAATATAGATTTTAACTTACTCTAATAACCTACTTAACTAGGCGTTACATTCAATAATAATATATGTACTAAATCTACAAGCGTACTCTAGTATCTTTTTAATAATTATGTGATATTATTCCACTTGATGTCGAACTGGGCGACAGAGATGACGATGGCGCAGTGGTTATGGCGCTAGTCTGTTATACTAAAGTTCCGGGTACGATTCCCGTCTAAAGCTTATATATATAATTTTTTTCAATTATAATAATGGTTCGGGATCAAGGCGTACTTATTTTTTCTTATCAGCAGACTGTTATACAGTGAATTTTAGACCCTATTACTTGACATTAAGGTATATATTATCAGTCTAGTATTTAGCTAGTGATCTGAAATGTAGAATAAAATCGGAAGCTACTAAATAGCGCAAATTATGAATAAAATGTAAGAACTGATGTGTGGTTTCCTCTGACGAATAGCACAGGTGGAAGATCACGACTTAACATTTCTAACCACGCCATGTAGAGTGGAGCTGAAACTGAGCCCTGAAAAGTAAAAAAAGCTATGAAGAGACTCGTATCTCCTAATTACCTTGATATGTTTGGTTCGACTTTGCGTATAAACACGCAAAAATAAAAAGCTATTATTTTTACATTACGTATAATGAATTTTTATGGACCGCACTTTAGCTTAACTTCAGGCGGAGTGCGGTCGATATGACGTACTAAAAAAAAATAAAAAATTAAAAACAAAAAAAAATAACCGGGTTCTAACAAGATCATGATTTTGTTCATATAATGATGTAGAAGAAAAATGAATTCGATGAGTTTACACCGAGAAAAACTCTTTTATTAATTTTGACATTTTATGGCAAAAAATAACAAACAAAATTTTGTTTCGCTTGTTTTTTAATAATAGTAAAATGCATAAAAATCAAAACGCACACAAAGGCTTTTTTATAATTTAATAATAAACAATAATATTACCTTTCTTGGCATAGGCAGTGACATAACAATCAAACGGGACTCAGAAGAGTTAGCTAAAAGCAATTCACGTAATCTTAATTGACGATTAGTCTTCTCTGCTAATGTCAGTAATTCTGTTTCACTTATACGACAATCTGTAATAATATATTATTTAATCACAAACAATAAATTAGAAAGCTTCACAGCCATATCGTAGTTGCGGTATCAAAACCGTTTAAACATAAAAAAATATTATTTTAATTATTAGGTATTACAATTTTCTGGCATATTTGTCAAACAGGGTTTTCCATACTTGGGTATGGATATCAGGATAAGGACTAGACAAAACTAACTTAAGATCCATTTGCACCAAAAGGCCCGTTAAGGTTACTTTAACTATTACTTTTACGACGCGACGGATGTAACCGTTAAACGTTAATATTTACTCCACACGCGATGCATCATTGTCGCACCTGTCACTTTTGACGCTTACTTTAACGCTAACCGTAACCAGCGAATCTTGGCTGGTTAAAGTTAAAGTAATCGTCAAACGGCCGCTCTATTGGTGCCCAGAGCAATTATTATTGTAACAAATAATTTCTAGATTTTTTATTTAATTTTAAATAAAATACCTTCATCAATGGAATCATTAGTAAAACCGCTTATGATATCATCAAATAACTTCTTGGTTTCAGCTTTCGGTGGTTCAGTTATATCTTGTACCATTGTCAGTGAAGAATAACCTATTCTGAATTTTGATAATAAATTCGCCATACTGAAACAATAAAACATTTAATTTAATTAATATCCTTATTAATTACGAGAAGAGTATGCCCTGTCGACCTTGAAAGTTCACACGACATTAAGTCGACATAGCAAATTCCGGTTAACATTTCTCGGTGGTATCAGAAGATCTAAATCAAGATAAGGCATGGTGGTTCCTAAGGATGCGTGCGAAATTTTTTTATACAAACATAAATATCTTTGCGAATTAATTTATATGATATACCGATAAAGCTGTCTATATAATTCAACAAGAAAATACCAACTTTCTCTCCTCGAGTTCCATCTCATGTTTTCTGTTAGTGAGTGCAAATATTCTTAATTTAACATCGCCCCAAGTGGAGCGTTGCGATATAATATATGGTAAAAGTATTGTTAGCCCACCATCGTCGTATAGCCACCAAATATCAAGTGTACCCTCCTCCTGAAAGATGTTAATCGATTTATTAACACAAACTTTTTTCATCGAAACAAGTACAAGACATAAATTCAAAGTATCTAATTTATAAATTTAAAGTAATATCATGTAATTTATTTCTTTTACCCGGCAATCAAACCGGGGTCTCCATATACATGTTAAATATTAGTGCGGCAAATTTGTATATTTCAAATAAAGTTGATTATTTTTATTTATTTGTTTTATTTGGTAAATACAACAGGCCACAGTCAGCATAAAATACACAACAGAAAAATCACAGTAACTGAACTAGACTGTGGCCCAAAGCGTATTGTACACGATGAACATAATTTTGATTAGAAAGGTAAGTCGCTTCCATGCGTATGTAAGTTTCGCAACTATAAATTTAAAAATCTTATTTTTTAATTAAAATTTTTAGATTATTTACCTGCTTTCTTTGGAATATAGTCATTTGTGTTAATTGTTCTTTGGATAATTCCAAACCGTTAGAGCTCTTATAAACAATTTGTTTGTGGGAGTTCTTATCTTTCTTCAATTTGTCTTTTCCATTTTCTGTTAATGTAAAAGACTTTGACGTCGTTAAAGTTAGTAAATCTGAAATGTACAAATTAAATGTAAACTAATAACTTACCGCTAAAACAAGACACATTCAAACAAAATATTTCAAGACTTTTTTTATCTGTACCTATGAAACTAATGTTTTAAAAATAAAGTTCAACCGCAATAGCGACAAGCGTTAATCGATGCGGTGCGGTTTTTCTAGTGATAGTACATGGCAGTGGCATCTGAGAGGGGATGTAGCCTTTCCACCGTTTATTATCTAATTGCACCATGGCAAACGGTGAGCACGGTGTGGCGCGCGATGTGGCCAAATATTCTCCGGAACATTGGCCACACCTCCACGCGCCGCATCGTGCGGTACTTATAGTACGGTTTTGTTTATACGAATCAATAGAAACAATATTTTAAAGTTGTTATATTTTGTTTGAGTATTACTATAAAATACCTAGCGAATTAATACTCACTAGTAAGATTATGTCTACTTGAAGGTTGTGAATCAGGTGTTCTACTGATATCTAAATCGGAGTCAGCGTGCATGATCTGGGCACCTCTTCTCACTCTAAGGTCATCACCACTACCACTAGATGTGGCTGTATGACCTGTCGTCGCTGGAGTCTCCTCAGATGCTAGAGAACTGTAATCCAGACCACCAGCAACGCGAACTATGGCTACGGCCAGACGATTCTCAAATGCTGCACTGGAAAAGTAATATTCTTTTTGAATTTCAGATCTCCATTCACTAGCTTATTCTAAAAATGGGGATGGACACAGCTGTTGTAAAATAAATTAAATAATAATAAACTTTCTACTATAAAAGTTTCTATTGTATTCTATATATTTCGGTTGTCCTTATAAAATGGGAACACTAATTCGCGTAGTACGAAAAACGCGCTCGGCGATTTTAAAAATATATAACGAGTCAAAAATACTTACTGCAAAACATTAAAATAAGCAACTAAATCTTGACTTGGTACAGTGTCCCAATCAGCTTTATAACCCATAAGTAATACATTAGGGGCGAGTCTGCCTACCCCTGAAGCCTGCATTAAGGCACGAGCCCCCTGCTCAAAGCAAAATCCATTTATACTATTACAAAACGCACGAATCTTGCGCCCGCGCAAAAGTTCGTCGTATGATCGAAGACGGCTTGCTTTTTCTCTGTAACTCATTTTCAGCTGAAAAAATAATTTTATTTTCATAGATTTCATAGATTTCATGCACAATAACGTTTTCACCACCAAATATATTTTTAAAAGCTTACCTCAGAAATATCTCCGACGATCATCAGCGATCCACTTTTTGTTATAAGATTTCCTAGATCCAGAAGAGCTGGTCTGGCTTGAGGTTTGCCAGCTAAAACTAAAAGTTGTGGCCAATAGTTTTTTACGTGTTCACCAGTCCTTGCTAAGCTGTGTGCACTTGACAATGCTGTTTTATACATTTGAGCTTGGGTACTGCTGCCCCAATTCACATCTACGAAGAAATAGTTAATGAATCATATGTTGAGAGTATCACTAAAACTATATGCTGCACCTTAGACAGCATCACTGCTTAACATCAGGCAGGGTGTCGTCAAACGCTTAAATGCACGTCTATTAAGCATAAAAATCTAGTTATAGAGTGGTAGGCAGACGGTAGATGGCCTACCGTTCTAGGATAGTACCACTACTTTCAAATGTAACACCCGTGACCTTGTCGCGCGCGTTTCAGGCTCAATTTGAAAGTAGTCAGGTATAGGATCTGCCAATCTCGATTGTGCATATTTGTCTGCTCAAGTCGGCATAGCGGAGGTGATTATTGCCTGTAAAATTTTCTCTCTGTTTCCGTTAATGGATCGCACTTTAGCTTAACTTAGGTGGAGTGTGGTCATATGCCGAGCTACAAAGACAACTGACTGGCGTGCTAACTAGAGTCGCTTGGTACCATAAAGGCTGACAATGGTAATAAAGAAATATAATCTAACAAATTCAACATTTTCTCACAAGGTCACGGTATAAAATAGAAAACCAGAAATATATGCTGTAATTACTCGAGTTAAAGTTTCCTTATTTGACTTGAAATAAATTAATCACTTCTTCATTTCACGCTCCGAGTTCACAGTAGTTTAGAGGCATTTGTGGAAGGAAAAAAAAACTATATCAATCACAACCTACTTGTATCAATATTCATAGAAAACTAAACAAGACAATTGAACAAAAGAAAAGCGAAGAAAAAAGCAGTGTCGACAATCCAGCAGCTGGATAGCCTTTCGCTCGGTAGAAAACAGAAAAGAGAAATTTTGGTGTGGTCACGTGAAGAGCAAAGCGGAAAACGCAGATTTGATACCCACCTTACCTCAGGCGCGTTTATCTTTTTCAGTACATATTTCATGATAATTTATTAATAACAAATTCAGATTTTTAATATGTCAACTTACCAGGATGTCTATAATGTACAATTAGATAGAGAGTAAAGAAGATGGCAAATGTGACAAGAGACATCACCCAAGATATCAGGAACATGATAGCGACACACATTAAAAATCCAGCTAACGATAACCATTCATTGTAGTACTGAAAACAACAAAACAACATGTTTACATTTGCCATTACGTGGACAAAACCACAATGCCCATTTTTGGGTCTACTCAATATTAAGGTCTAATTGCCCCAAAAGACCCGTTAAAATTACTTTAACTATGTAACTTTTACACCATTTTCTCCACACGCGTTGCACCATCGTATAAATTCATATCGTTATCGATAATAATAATAATAGAAAAAACATATTTGGCCTCTTTTCATACACTTGACTTCAGTGACATTAAACCAATAAACTTACTTAACTTTACTTTAACTTTAATCAGCCAAAATTAGCTGGTGATAGTTAACGTTAAAGTAAGCATCAAAACTGACAGGTTTTTTGAAGCAATCCAATTGGACCTAAGAATATTCAGTAGGCGAACTGATGATGTTTATTAGCTTAGCCTGTCGTCCGGACCTTGTCGAGTTTCAGATAAGTTTGGAAGTAGCCAGGTGTAACGAAAGAAAGATGTACATTCGTCTCCTCAAGCCGGTATAGCGGAGGCAACTGCTACCTGCAGAAATTTCTCTGTGGTAGCAGTTGTCTCAGCTTATGGACTGCATTCTAGCTTTACATCAGGCGCAAGGTTGTCATATGTCGAAAGAAAACTCTTTTTTTACTGGCCAACTATATTATTTCGTCTGTCGTTCGATACTCACCCTGAACGTTGGTCGCCAACCAAGTGGTCGAACAAATGCTGCATGGAAAGTGCAGAAATTAATCAACGCATATGAAGTCAAATAAAAGTTAGAGATCATTGGAGCTATTGTGTTTAGATCCGCTGAAAGCAAAAGTATAATAATTGTAGCGTTTTTAATACGTAACAAACAACTTATAAAGACGTGCAGAACAAGAACAAGAAGGCCAGCTTTCAAACGTGACTTTTTAAATCAGCTAAAACTAAAACTCCCGATCATGTCAAATAGAAAATAAAAATGTATTTTTCGCAGAAACTAACAAACAACGTCTTAAATATAATTAGCTTATAATTCAAACAGATGTCAACCCTCTTTAGACGCATTAAGGTATATTTTAAGGCCGCTACACACATGCCAGTAACTCGTACGAAATGTGAAGCATCCGAACAATATACTAACTAATGCATAATGCATCATAGTGTCTCATATGATAAACAATGTAACATGTAATTCGCACAGTCCTAATTTTGATAATAGTATGGGAGTTAGTAAGTAGCACGTGTATAGCCGTCTTTACACTAATTTATTTAATGCCTTTAATTTAATGGAAAATTATGAAACTCAATGAGTTTCCTTTGTAGTAAACAAAATATGATATGCAGTATAATTTATAGGTAGGTAGATTTCAATAACCTTGAAGAATCATTTTCAACCTTTGAAATTAAAGTAATAACTTCTGCATGAAATCTAAATAAACAAAACGTGTTGAATCGTTAAATAAATTAATAATTTTCAACTGATTTACGTTCATCTTATTAGACCTTTGAACTCTTGGTGAGATTATGAAACGGATCTACAATTATTTATTTAACTTTTATAGCATGATACATGTAAATTAAAGTAGTTTTGTAAATTAAAACTCATTGAGTGTTATTTTAGTCAACGAGGGCAAATGATTCAAAATAGAAAACACGTGTTTCCGTTTTCCCTTCAAAATGCATAAAATTTATTTATTTAGAGACTTTTAACCTAATCTTAGACCTAGCTAATAGCTTACTTATTTATCATTGTAAAAATTATGAGTCCTTTTTAATAATTTTTTTGTTAAATAAATTTAACCGATTTGGACAGACCTAAAAATACTTACCAATGAGTAAAAACACTAAAGACACGAAGAAAGTTAACACATAACCACGATAAGGCTCCCCATGTTTTCCGTAAGGTTTTGAGAAGAATATAAGTCCTGGATAAATTCTGTCTACGCCTAAAGCTTGAATCAATCGTGGTACTGATAGAAGATTAGTCAGAGCTGTTGAAAGTGTCGCTGCAAAACAACCGCCGTATATTATTGGACCCCATGCCGACATCAATTGCATTACCTGTGAAATAATTTGTATTTTAGACGATACCATTTTATTGTGAAAAAGAGAGAGTTGTTATTATAGCTCTACTATGCCTACTTATGCGCTACACACGAGAGTAAGGGTAAAATAGTGTCCAAAAGTATTTTTTAATAGTCCGGCATGTGGCCAAATCCACCCGATGTTAAGTTTCATGAGTAGAGCCAACTTTTACCACAGAACTGCTGCTGTTGTCTGCAAGCAGGTTTCACCACCACTTGAAGGTACTTGTACTTCTTTCGTTATAACCCGGATACTTCCAATTAAAAGTAGTGGTACTTTATGTCATGCTTAATAGGCAAGCGTTTTACCACACCCTACCTTGTGTTAAGCAGTGGTGCGATCTAAGGTGGAGCACGCTTATCTATGTACCCTATGTTACCTAGGTACCTATTCACCTTCAATTGGAAGATACCCATGTTGTACGTGGCGGGAAACACAGACACCGAGAGGGAGTTCCACAGTTTCGCAGTACGCACGAGGAACGTGTTGTCTAAACGCCTCGTATGTACTTTAGGTACTACCCCGAAACACCAAACTAATAAGCATCATCAGTCTGCCTACTTCTCTTAAATTTAGGCCGGTATTATGTACTTTAGTTTCTCAGTGTCTATATACAACATTAACTTACGGTATAACTATTATGTAATCCAAACGAACATCCCTCTGTGGTGTTTAAGCAAGTTGCGACACCAGTGTAGTTAAACACGGTGCCATTTGGTCCCATAATTAAGTCGGTAATATTTCCACTGGCATCCCTTAGAGCTGCTCCTCCTGACATGAACACAGTCAATGCGTAAATCACCATTGACAGAAGCAAGGCGAGTAATGTGCCTTTTGGTATAGATGAACTTGGGTCCTGAAACAAAGTTTACACAACTCTATGTAACGCGACTGACCTTAAAACTGAAATCGCACGGCGCATATTCCATATATTATATTTATTTTTCCAATATATTCTTTTTCTTTCAAAGAATTTTTTAATTATTATATAAACACGTTTTTCTTACTTTTTTTCAGTTCATAAATTATAATTAACAAATAATATTGTTAAAACGATTTTATTTCAGATGTTAATGTTATTGTTTAATTATTTAATCATCCATAAAAATCAATTATATTAGCAGTTAATACTTCTAAGTTAACTGAAAATATTCTTTAGCCATTAATTTATTGACCTAAAAAAAGCATTTCCGAGGAACGCCCACATAATTCTGCTAGTTGATTGTGGGAAAACAACGCATGTTTACAAACTCAAACCATTATATTCAAAGGTATGTATAGGCACTAAGTTGAGTATGTAGATCAAAAGCTTTAATTTTCTTATGTAGCACAATTAATGTGAAAAGTTGTTAGTAAGTTTTTTCTTCAATTGTTTTTTTTTTACATTAGAAAAAAAGACAATCCCATGTAGCCTAGTAGTTTAAAGAACCTACGACAGTTAGCGATTATATAAAAATATAAATGTCTTCAAAAACCAGCTACAGACCGAGATTAATTATAGTGAAAAAATAATATCAAATTTTACGTTTATTTGCTACATTACAAGTACGTACGTAAGAAATTAAATTAAATCACAAAATGTGTGTTTGGAGGTACGTGACGTCATATTCTGAACTCTGTTTACAAAGCTTATTGTGGTGATCGATTTTACGATCGCGTTTTGAAGTACTAGTACAAAAACTTCTTACAATGTAACTTATTACTCATTTCCTTTAATCCATTTTATTTTAACAAATAAAACGTGTTTATATCGAGCTCCGAGTGATCGTTGCTTTGTTTTAGCCGAATTGTTTAATGTTAGTATTATCTTGAAATTCCATGAAAATTCGTTTACTAAAAATTATGTAAAACAAAACTAGTGATGAAAATTGAATAGAAAAAAATTCAGAACGGCCTAAAATGAGGTGTGGATCGAACGGAATCTATTCGCACAGTTTTTCTACCATCAGAACACACGGCACACTACACAGTCATTAGCGATTTACGTGACCGTATTCCTCCATTATATCTTCCAATCGGCAGCAGCCAACTAGACTGCTGGGTTGACGTCATATTATTATATCAGTGTCTTTTTCCACCAAAACTAATACTAGCAATACACATATCTTATACATATAAATTATTCGGTTTTCTTTTATTTGGCATATCAAAATACTAGATAAATCTAATAATAAAAAAACTAAACCATAACCATAAATAAAGTAGATAAAATTAGAACACAACAAAAGTAAAGAAAGGAAAAATAGTTTAGTTCCTTTTTACCATTTGGTCTATAAATAACACCCACATAAAGTAAGCCATTTATTCTAATTGACGTAATTAAAAAGAAATAGTAGCCCGGTATATGAATGACTATTCCGCCTGAAGAGCGAAAGCAAACTTCAGTAGGTGGCAATCAACCCCACTATGCCAGTTTAAGAAGATGTGAAAGACAGTGTAGACTCCCCTCGTTATACTTGGCTGCATGACATTCACTATTAAGCCTTGTCCAAGTGTGCACTCACCAAATCAGCATAGTAAAAACGACTGCTGCCTAGTGACATTTCTCTGTGGTAATAGTCAGAGTTGTGGTTTTAGACACGCAAAGTTTAAACCCCTAGGTGACCTTATGGAAAAGACAGAATTGGTAGCAGTTGTTTCTACGCATAGACCTGCTTTATAGTTATACTCGTAACTAGTTTTTTGTGGCGCACTTTTGAAAAAACATATTTTTTTTTCAGTTCGATATTAATCGTAGATGATATTTCCTACAACTTTCGGTCCTACCTCGTTCCGCTCCAGAGATATCGCGTCCCGAAACCGAACGGAACGGACTTTCGGAACATGTCTAGGTTTTTCCGAGGTCGCATGGGCCACGTCTATACGAATCCGAAAAAATAAAATATGACCCCCCCGCAAGTGCTTCAAAATATATGTCAGTCAGTCAATGAGCCAGTGGTAATCGTGCTTTATATAAGTATAATAATAAAAAAGCTAAATAGAAATAGATCTTAAGAGCATTATTGAGTTAGTAACACAAGTAAGGTAGACGTAAGCCGTCTATAGTAGAAAGGGGGCGGGTGCCGCACCTATATACCGTTTAATTAAACGTAGTGGCGTCATACGCGCTTTGCCGATACTTCATACTCAAATATGTAGGTCTACTACTGAATTAGAACTTTCTATTCTTCATATCGAAGCGTATTTTTTAACTTTACTTGGACTTACTTTACTTTTGTCGCTCATTACGTTTTTTATTTGTCATACAAGTACTAGCTTAAGATAAGCAATTATAAAATAATATATATTTAATAAACAATAATAAAAATAAATTTGCAAGACACACAAAAAAGAATAAAACGTGTTCTTTTTCACTGAAATCCAAAAATATAACGTCGATGTTATAAACAATACAATAATAGTAGAAAAACAAGTAAATACCTTAAGATCACCAGAAATATTAGCTCCTGCTTGTATACCAGTAACAGAGGGGAAGAAAATAGCGAAAACACTGAAAAAGTTTTGTGCTTGACCTTCGCTGAACCGAAAATCTGGACCGAAGTTATCTGTAAATGTTGCAGCTGAAAGAAAACAATATTTATTAGTCTATATTCGCTTATAGCACTTTTTAACAGTAGTCCAGTGTAGTCGCTACTAATTGTGTGCTTTAATGTAAATTTTTGGGAAATAATCACATGTAAATATATTAAAATAAAATATTTTCCAATTAGAGCATTGTGCTAGTACGAATGAGGAATTCCCAAATAATAACTTTCTGATCAATTTTCATAATAATTGAATAGTAAAGTCATTTAAATATGATGACAAAAATTAATAAAAAAATAATAATAGATAATACTAAGGTACTTCTAATTAATAGGGCTTGACGTAAGACACAGCGTCTCCACTTGACAATTCCTCGTGATCATACAATTATAATTAAATTTAATTCAACAAGTCGAGTAACAGATAAATATAATAGTCATATCAATTAAACCTATTTAGATCCAGATATATCCTAATTAGTGTCTGAAATGTGAGTTTTATGTTACACAACTGTAAACATAGTAATTGAGACACCAAGGTTACGCCTTATAGAGATATTTGTTCACATACATTTATTTATCAAGGGCGGAAAATAAAGATGTATTTTCTGATGAAAAATGAGCAATCGTATGCTCCAGGAGATTGGGAGGTGTACGCCGGATTACTATAAAAAATAAAAACTTACTACTAAGTCCAACAAAGCCATGTGCAATTTCGGGGGCATTAGTCGGTCCCATCACTGTACCAACAAAGAAATCCACAATGGCTGCTAAGATTATTGCGACAAGGAAGTTCTGAAATCAATAATTTTTATTAATTATATGTACAATAGATCGAGTAAAATAAAATAATAATAAATACTTAAATTAATTAACTCGAGAGACCGATAAAAATAATACCTATGTGGGTTTAATTCGCGAAATAAACGATATAATGAATTAAAAATCTATTCTAATTCTTATTTAATTTCAATTTGACATGAATTACATAATTATTATATTACTCGTATATAAATTATCATGAATCACGAATTATAGTGTTATTATTGTCGTTTCATTAAAGGAAATGGATCATTGCCCATACTGAAGACTAATTCAGTAATATTTTCTTTGATTAAGTTTTATCCTTTAATTATTTTTATGGAATCTCTATTAAAACTTACAACTGCGTTTTGGCGGGAAAACAATTATTAACATCTAAAAAACACAGATGTTTAGAAAGATATTTGAAGACCAGTTGATCTCAAAAAACTTCTTATAGTAAGCGAATATCTAATATTATTACATTTTAAAATTTTAGCAAAACAATGTCATTGCCAAAGTTATTTTCTACTGCTCTATTTAATATTGTCTGCAATTTTTATGATTAACTTAACAAGTTTTTAAAATGATGACTAGGTGACCAACCTAGTCAGTTAGTAGATTATCTTAATTACTATTAAGTTAAAAGCTTAATATATATATATATATATATATATATATACTAAATTATATAATACTTTAGTAAGAGTGCCTTTATAAAAAAAAATACTTATAATGGAGGTTCTCAATCTGCCCACACTTCCTGAAATGCTGTTAATTGTAAAGAATATATACGTAAATATAATCAAAATAGAAGTTTACACACAAATTATTATCTCGTGTTTTATCTCGTACCCGCGGAACAGTTGTAAGTAATTCTTTATTGCCGAAAAGAAATGTCCACTCTTTGACATTTCTCTCATTATACTCTGACTACGTATAAATTATAAGACAGATAATATCCTTAATATTTTAAGGGCATTTTGAAACAAACAATTTGTTAAGTCAATAAATAACACGAAAAGAATTACTTAAATGGAATCGGTCGAAGTATGTCTGTATTCGGAATAATTTCATCTAGACAAAGGTTTCTTAACCTGGGGTCCACGAACCGAAACGAAAACGAAGGTATACATTCTTATAATATGTCGATAAATGTTTATCAATATTACAAATTATTATTACTTTGTTTTTCTTCTACAATTTTTATTCGAATATCCGCACTATTTTGGAAATTTACGAACGGGTCCACCACTACAAGGAGGTTAAGAAGCCCATTCTAAATTATATTTATTGTTATTTTACCTGTTTTGTTATATTTCACGGAAACCCAAATTTTATGTCTAAATGAAACATTCACACATCCATTTATGGCATTGTCAAAAACAGTGTAATGAAGCAAAAAAAATCAACTTCCTAGCTCATAATATAGGTAGCGCCTCGGTCGCATCTTTCACCAAGGCAAGACACTGAAAGCGCTTTACTAACCTGAGCTTTACTCTCCCAATCCATTCCAACTGCACAAATAATGCACATAACTAACAAAGCGATCGCACCAACAATCCTGACGTCATTTAATCCATTATCGATGATCTTCAAACCCTGCGACCGCAAGAGGTCATTAAGTGAATCGCAGAAACCAATAGTGTTCATACTAGCTGCGACCGCATTTGCGAATGCAAATATTATACCGACTGAAGCACCGAATTCAGGTCCCAATGATCTTGAAATTATGTAGTAGATGCCACCTGTATTATAAAATAATATTTGATGGCTATGCTTCACGGCTATTTAGATTTTTTTCTATTAAAGAAATACGAGTACATATTCATGCATACAAAATATAACATATCTAGATTTACATAATAAAAACACACCATATTGTTTATAATAAATTTAGTTACAGTAAATATTGAACAATCCCTTTTAAAGAATTCCACTATTCTCTACATAAGAACTTAATAATAACAATAATAAACAATCAGGTGTTTTTTATAAAATTAGACATAAGACATGACGTCATTATCATAATATTATCCTATTCATAATTTAATAATGAGAATAATATAATAAATAAAATTCAGAATATAAATATAAACAAAAATATTAAATTAAAAAAGACCTTAACTTTTTTAGGTATAGGCCGGCACGTGATCACATTCCGCCTAGAATATGGTCCATGGCAGAGTCAACTGCCACCACGGAGTAATGTCTGCAGGCAGTAGTCACCTCTTAGATTTACTTTGATCAAAAAGAATCAGAAAGATGCTTTTTCGCACTGTAGCTTAACGTCAAGCGGACTGTAGTCACATACGGGATCACAAAACAAAGGAAAACGTTATCTAGAATAATGCAAACAAAAGTTACCTCCTTTTACTTCGCCATTTGTACAAATAGCACTCATAGATAGAGTCGTAATCACGCACACGACAGAAGAAATGCCAATGATTATAAGAGATAAACCTATACCAGCTTGTGCAACGACCCAAGATATTCTTAAGAATAACATAACACCCCATATGTTTAGAAGACATGGTATCAAAACACCCTGAAAGAAAAATAAATGAAAAATTACACTGAAAATCTTCTTTTTTTTAGGTTCCCCTTCCTCTTATTAAGTTCGAGATAAAGGAGAATGCCCATTCGCCTAAGAAAAATTGGATCACAATTTTTTTCTCGAGTTTGTCGATGATTTTTAGTTAATTTAAAAAAAAAATCTACTTCCGTATCAGTTTTAATTTTTTCAACCGGATAATTTAGTTATTAGATGTTTTCTGATTCAATATTTGAGGTTATTATTATTTTAAATGCTTTAATTAAAGATATCTGTTTTTATTTTATGTAATAAAACTTCGACTATTGATTGGTAAATGATGTGTTGATATATTTAAAATAAATTAATTAAAATATAAGATATTTCAGAATATTGTTTTGTTACCAAACTATAAGGTATCAAGTGGGCTCAAAAATGGATATTCTCTTTTCTATTGGTCGACGCGATGACCAAGCTGCTTAAGTACAGTCGCAAAAACCTCTTAAGGTGATGCGGCTAATCATTTGTCTATAGTACAAAATATAACAGCGTTACATTGATATCGATTATGATTTTTAGTGAAATTAATAGAGAGAATTTATTATTTAGATGCAAAGAACATTTGCTGGCACTGGACTCTTATTTCGACAGGGACATGAGCGTGGGCTTATAGATGGGTGTGATTTTAATTGTATTAATAACTATTGCGTTTATTTTTATTAGATTTTGCTTCAATGGCGAACCAATGAAAGCTACCGTAATTAAAAAAGAAAGATTAAAATAGTTTAAATTAAATACAATTAAGAGTATTATAAAAGATTAGGATTAAAATAACTAAAGCGAAATCAATAAAGTATAGCCTTACTTGAATCCATCCCAATTTAATAGAACCTCCCGAAGCGGGTGTTGGTGACTTCGTATCTCTTTGCCCCTTTTCATCCTGCGGGAAAACACAATATTTATTTACAAAAAAATTGTCTTATATTTATCGCTTTAGATTGTTGTTAAACAGATAAAAAATGCTATTAGTTACAGGTGACAATAATAACGTCTCGCATACCAAGATGATTAAACTCTCTAAGATAAAAACTTTTCATAATAAAAGGTGAAGCCCCTTGTAATTGTATAAGAAAAACTAACTTAGTGCAGTTATATCAATGCATTTAAGCGTAACTAGGGTTGCCAACGTTTTTCCACGGATTTTTTTTATTGTAGCTCTACAAATAACAACACTCCGTCTGATGTTATGCATCGGATGATACAGATTTTCTACAGCGTATTCAACGGATTACAGTATTTTCAAATTAAATAATGTATTACGGAAAGAGTAAAAAATAAAAAGGTAAATTAAAGTTATTTATTTTAAATAGGCTCTTGATTGTAATATTATGATCCTTCAATTGCATAATTAAAGAAAAGCTCTATCAGTGACAAACTGAAATATAGCGTGTTTGCAAACTATATATATTTCTGTAACTGTATAATATGTATCAACCTTAAGTGTGAACCTGTAAAATGATGTAGTAACGTTTGACATTCAAATAAATTTATCCTTTAGTTGTAATATGGTAACAAACAACCAAACATTTGTCAATTTTGGATAATAGTATCGTTAGGATAATGCTAATCTATTTGGCATTGCAAATATTAGTGCTTATGTTAAGATAACCTTGAAAATGTAGTGAAATAAAACTTATTGTATAGAATCGGTCGTCGACTGCATTGCGGTTGCAGGCTGTCTGCGCCGGATTACTCCGGTTAAACGAAACATTTTGACAGAGGAAAATAGGCTTAGGATCACGCGTGTAAGAACAAAGGCTTGTTTTCTAAAGTACTTTGATTTTTGGATTATATTTTTATTGCAATTATAGTTAATATGACTGTAACTAATAATTAAATATTTTTAATATCTCAATGTTTTTAAGTAAGTATTCTAATGGGACAGATCAATGTCTTGAACACTTTTTTGTTATATATATTTAATAAATATGTTATTTTAAATTTAATATAGGTAGTTCTTATACAATCAGAGGTTGGCTATTTATTTGTTTAGACGCAGATTTTAAACTATGAAGTATGATTTTCCATGTATGATAAATTGCAGTAATGGTAACGTAATTAATAATCATCGTGTAGCCGAAATATTCAGGTCTTCTTTAGCTTTTATAATTAAGTAATTCTGAAATTATTTTTAATAAATATGCCATGTAAATTTTCAGCAGTTATCTACTGTTTACTGTAATATGTATGTCTTGGCAACTTTCATTGACACATATATTCTTAAGTACTTAGGTTTTCCTGTGTACTTGATAACCTTGTTTGAATTACCATACGTTAATCTATTAAGCATTTAAGTTGAATGACCCACTCAATAATGTTTAATTATCAATTGATATGAAATTGTTTTTCTCGTTAAGATGATTTTGAACTACTCGTAAGTATTTCAAATATTTACGTAGGTTTTTTTTTTTCTTTATCTCTTTTTTATATTGTTATTGTTGGCCACGTAACCTATTCTCCAGTATCTCTATATATCTTTTTCAGTGATATTTTCTATAAAGTAAGTCTTTATTAAAAATACTGTTAGGAAAATAAATGAAGATCGACACCGTATTTCTATTGTTATCCCGCACTTCTTTTTGATTTTATTATAACGTTTTTGTTGAGATTATTTATTACATTAAAAATGTAAGAGTTTTATTTTTGTATTAATTTCTTACCTACACTACAAATTTGTAAAAGTTTATAGAATATTTGACAACGGGCTCCTGCTTGTGCACATTTTTCTGAGGTAGCAGTCGTTTCCGCTCATGGACCACACGCTTAATCATGTTGTTTGGAACACCTTTATCACTTATTTGTGTTGTACAATAAATGACAATAAAGATATTTTATAATGTTTCATTGTTTATTATTGTTGTTTTAAGATTTTATGTCATCGCATCTAAATTGTTTGATGATACAATAATTCCGACATTAAATATAAATGATATAAAAACAGCTTTTTTGCTAATTGTCATGAATATATTGATGTACAGTTAACGACAATATAATCATCAGAAGTATGTTTAATATTTTATAATCATAACATTTCCGTAGTACTAATAATGATGATTTTAAAATAATTTTTGCGAATATCATGAACATTGTATAATATTTCTATTATTATAATCACAAAAAAGTTAGCTGTCAGGGTAGTCAGTGCCTCAACGGCGGGTAAATTAAGTAGTTTCGCCATAACTGTCTCCCCTCGTGGTTGCGGTAACCGAAATTTCTTTTACTATAATTATCTATTTTTTTCAGTGTTTAGCCTATGTTATCAGCGGAGTTTTCTAGTTTGGTGCTGTTTTCAGGGGACGCGATTGAATTAGTATTCGAGTATTATAGTTACTAAAGTGTTGTAAAACAAAGTTTTTTTTTTTTTTTTTTTTTTTTTTTTTTTTTTTTATTGTAGCTCGACATGTGACAACACTCCGCCTGATGTAAAGCTAGAGTGCGGTCCATGAATGGAAACAACTGCTACCACAGAGAAATCTCTACGGGCTGCAGTCGCCTCCACTATGCCGGCTTGAGGAGACGAGCATGTACCATCTAGATTGACAGTGCACACTCCTCTCTTATACCTGGCTACTTTCAAACTATTCCCGAAACGCGACAAGGTCACTTCACGGGTGTTACATTCGAAGATTTTGATTTTGAAGATTTGCAATAATAATAACCACCTCCGCCTGATGTAATGCTAGAATGCGATCCATGAGCGGATACAACTACTACAATGAAGAAATATTTGCGATCCCGGCTAGAGGAGTTGAATGTGCACCATTCATTAACAGGGCACACTCCTCTTGTTATACTGGGCTACTTCAAAACTGATCCTGAAACGCGATTACGTCAGGTTGGCAGACTGTGTTAATCATCACCGTCAGTTTGCCTACCACTATTTTAGATTATAACAATTAATTTTGTTTATTAATGATAAAAGTAATTTAGATTAACCCTTGTAAAGGATAAATAACTTGAAAGATAATTTCATGGTAAAAGCACTCGTTCGGGTAGATAACCTTCTTCTCGAGGATCGTGATTAGTTCCCTACCTTAATTTTTTAAGTAGGTACTTATAATGGAATTAAATATTAATTATTCTCAATACGAAACTAATAAAAGAAATAGAAATCTCACCTCCTCTGCAATCATTTCACCATGTAACTCTCCTAAACTAGGTCTTTTAAATGCTCTCTTAGAATTCCTATAATTTTCCATTCTAGGCAAAGCTTCTCTAGTTAATTGTGCTAAAGACCGCTTTCTTCTCCATCCAGAATCGTGAAGCCAGGTCTCTGATTGAGCAATGCCGCGTTCCATGTCCACGGATTGGCGCAGCGGTCTTGAAATAATATTTGCACCCATATGGATGCCATTTTTCTTAGTTTCTGGTTCCACTGTGGATACTGTAAACCTATATTTAAACAACAAAAACATATCACATTTTTTTAACTATGAATATGGTTATTATTATTAAATTATTATGAAAATTAAGCGGAAAAAATATATGTAACGTTAATCTAGTACTTGGAATAGATAGATTGGAGGAATTTTAACAGGTTCACGCTGTGCGTAGTGCGGAAAGTGGACGATGATGATGCAGCCTGACGTCGACAATTAAGTTAGAATTGATATACCGGTCCTAAGTTCGGTATGCAAAGAAAATCTTTTTCAATATGATTTATGTATTATGTACACTTACCGGCTGTGTTCTATGCTATTCATTGTTATTTTCTTATCTTTAATAATTAGTAAATAATTTCAATAATTTATTTCAGTCGATTTTATGAGATATTTACATATTGAATCATAGTATGGATCTGAAAAGAAAATGTTTATTTAGAAAACCCCAATTTGAATATTGGAAGATTTGTTAGGGACTGTATTTGTTGGGCTTGCCACTGGGTCACAGTGTACTGGGGGAATAAGTACTCGTACATAAGAAATGGTCTGGCGCGGCGGCTTAATTTTTATATTACTACTTGAGTATTCGGTCGAATCAGAAAAAGTGATCGAACATAAAATGATTAGTTATTATATGTTAAAAAATTATAAAGTTACTAGCGACGAAACCCAGCGTTGCTCGGGTTAAAATACATCTCATGTTTAATGGTATAAAAAATATTTAAGGATCCGATTTTAACGTAGATATTGTAGATTTCTATATTAGATATCGAGAGACTTATTTGACCACTAAACATACGGTGTTTATAGAGTTAATCAAATCAAATTAATTAACTAATTAACGAATTGAAAATAAGAAATACTATAAATGTGTAAACTGAAATTTGTAGAACTTTCTAGAACATTCTGTATCGATTTTGGCAGTTGATAAAGTTTTGGAACTTTCTAGATCATTCTTGAAACTTTTAGAACCTTCTAGATCAATTGTAACAGTTGCACACATTTTAGTACTCAACATGTCCTAAGTTAGAAAAAGACAGACTTAGTACTCAAAATTTCATAAGTTAGAAAAAGACAGATATACATTTTTTGAGATTTTCGCCTCCCACAACCACCCTCTTCCACTCACCGCGTCCAAACTCCCTTACTTTCACCAGGAGACCAAGAGGTATCTACCACCCCAACGGGAAGTAGATTGGAGTTGGTGGTCATAGAGAAAACCCTGTCTTTACGTACTAACATTAACATTTTATATAAGTATTTAGAATTTAGATTAGCATTCATTCATTTCAGGTACTATGAACAGTAGAATCCAAATAATGAATCGTGCAGCTATACTAAGGTGACATACTATGCTGCAACGTCCGCCATTACAATGTCATAATTTGGTTCAGAACATTTTTTTCCTTATACCACGAGAGTAGAATGTACTTTACTTTGTTTTCCTTACTTTATTTTACTTCCTGATACAAAAAAAAAACACAAATTATAGTAGATCACCTTCCATTTGTTATCTAACTTTGACTGAATGCCAAAAAAGTCGTACGTTTTTTATAGTATAGTAATCCAGTTTCTCGTCGGGTTAAAGTTTAATTCATAAAGGACGGAGGCAAGTTGAGCCACTGATAAATGTCCGCTGATAACAGTCACTTCCGCTATGCCAGCCTAGTGAGTAGAGTTTGTAGCGGTCGTATTAAAAAGGTATTACCACCGCCCTCTATATCCAAAAGGAATCATTTTTTGGTAGATTGAATTAAGTTTTTGGATAGTTAAATTTTAGGGGAAGCTTGGTGAAAGATGTAAGATTGTATTTGTATATGTAATAATATTATATTATATTGCAAATGACGTGCCAATATATAACGAGCATGTTACATCGGCCAAAATAAAATAAATAAATAAATTCCTTGTTTTTTTTAAATATATTTAAGTATAGTATCCAGTAGAATAGAGACGTCTAATAAAGATAATCTCAGTTTGAAATCATAAAAGAATAAACAGTCACGTCTTTATTTCACGTTTCTATTACATTACCTACTAATTTAGTTTTTATTTATAATAGGAATATTCCTATTTTATTTTCCTCTTATATAAATCTTTGACTTTTTAATGGAATGTAATGTCTAAGAGCGGCCGTGGCCTAGCGGTAGAAGGCAAATCTCACTAAATTGTAACCAGTTTAAATATGTATTTTGGCAGCTTAGTGTCTATGATACAACTTTAGCTTAGTATATGCAAATTTAGGATAGGCATCTACTTTTATTATTGTAGTTCATAGAGAAATTTCTGCGGACAACAGTCACCTTCACTACGCCGGCTTGAGAAGACGAATGTGCATTATCCGGGTTGACAGACGAGCTAATAACCGTGATCAAGTCTACCTACCACTCTATTTTATAATTTTAAAAGATCATTTGTAATCTGAAATTGATTAAGGTCCAGGGTTCAATAAAAATATACTCGTATTTACATAAAAAAGTTAATCGCAGGTCTTTCATGGGCATAGCGCAAAATAAACAAATGACGTGTTGTGTTTGTTAATTTTAATTCGAGCGATATTGACCAATCTGAACTAGAATATTATTTTAAACTTTCACACAATATGTAATTATGTATCATTATTCGCCTCTCCTTCTTTCCTTTCATATGAAGGAATCACCTTAAAAAATTATTTCCAATCTGCTCCTCGGTTGTTTAGAACTTATGCTTCGACAAAAGATGAATACAACAAACAACTAACATCGTATCTTCACTATTATTGTTCAGTTCTATTTAAAATTCGTCATTATTTAATATTTATTAACTTCTATAGTTATACGAGTCCTTGAATTAGTTGGTATTCCGTGAAAATGTTTTGTAAAGTGACTAAGTAAAATTGAATTGAAATAAAAAACAAATTGGAATTACTGCCAATTAAAGCGTCCCTTTTTAGAGTCCGTTGATTATTTACCATGTTACCTACATAACATAGGTACTGAGAGACCAAAGTTCAAATAACAAAGTTACATTGGTACTTGCCAAAACATTTTCCTAGTAGACCTGATATTAAATTAAAGTGCAGTCGATGAGCGGAAACAACTGCTACTGCAGAGAAATATCTGCAGGCAGTCGACGCTTCCGCTATGCTAGCTTGAGGAGACGATGTTTTTTTTTTGTTTTTTTTTATTGTAGCTCGACATGTGACAACACTCCGCCTGATATAAAGCTAGAGTGCGGTCCATGAATGGAAACAACTGCTACCACAGAGAAATCTCTACGGGCTGCAGTCGCCTCCACTATGCTGTGCCTCCACTATAGATGTGCATCATCTATTGATGTATCCCACGTTATAGGAAGGAGGAAAGACGTGGCTGGGAAAGTCGTTCCACAATTTGATGGAACGACATAATAAGGACTGTCTGAACCTTTAAGTCCACGAAATAATTGACAGTATACACTCGTTATACCTGGTGACTTTCAATTTGATCCTGTAGTTACCCAAGTCATATTTCAGTGGATAGTGAACTTTATAAATCACTCAAAAATGACAACTACGACATTAATACCAAATACGTAATAACAAAAATGTATTTATTTATCAAAATGTTTACGTTTTCCATTTTCGCGATCGTGACAAACTAACGATTGTAAAATAAGTTAGTTATCGATTGGTAATGCTAACACGGACCATAATCGTAACAATTTAGACAAATTTGTTAAATTATTAAAGAAAACATACGTATAAGGTAAAAACATCTTCAATGATCACTTCCACGTTCAAAGCTCATGTCTAATTTTATTTTCAGATAGATTGATTTATTGTTACTGAAATGAAAATTTATTCATAATTTCAACAACTTTGCAGTTATCGTGGATGCCGCGAAAATGCTATGGACAGTTTAATGTCGAGATCAAAAAACACCTTTACAATTTTAACGTTACCTTAACTCATTTTTTTTCAGATAAATAGCCATGTCAGTGTAAATAAAATAAACGTCTAATAGAATAAGTAGTTGTATAATTTTTTACTCTAATATTTAAGTACATTTTCGCTTAAGGTGATTTATTATTTATTAAACAAGACATGTTTTGGCGATTTCCATTGGCTAACAAATATATTTTTTATATTATTTATAATAATACAAGTTGAATATTTTACTCAACTCTGTGAACTTTAACGAATTCATTACACAAGTCAACATAACTTTTAGTTATTATTAAACCTCTAAACACCGTTATTTTTGTACTTCAATTATTCAATTTTAATGTGTTATTAAATATAATGTTTAGAGTTACCTGGTATTATACAAAGAATGGTAGGAAGACTCGTGATGGTTAGTATCACAGTCTGTGGTCATAGGGCCGTGGGGCAACTGACAATATTTTCATCTAAATAACCCATGATAGTCGAGTTTTGGGTTTAACTCGGAAGTAGTAAAGACGACTCCTGTCTGATTATCTATGGTGACAGTTATCGTAATTTTGCTTAACGTAATTTAAAATATTTCGAAGTACTTATTTATAAGTCACATGCCGAGAACAAAAAAAAAGATCAATCCATTTTTGAGTAATTTTGTCTCTATCATTTTATATAATTTTTATATTATTAAAAAAAAAGATTTTGTTAACCAGTGTAGTTTATATATAACCTACGTTATGGCAGTTTTGGTCAAGTTTTTCCGTTTATTAACTAGTGCTTTATCATTATAGTTTCTTATGGCTGTCTTCTCGTCATATGCCTTTCCGAAGCCAAAAGTAGATTCTGACGATGAACTAGTGCATGCCAAGTCCATGCCTACGTTAATAAAGGATTTTCATCCTTAATAAAGGAGCGGCGCGGCGGCTCCACAGAGGTCGTCGTCGATTTAAAAATAAAGTAATAAATTAGGATAACCCACGAATGGACCACAAAGGAAGTAATATTGATAAAATGTTTAAAATTATTCATTATGTACAGAAATACCTTGACATGAATTCTTAATTTGCAGACCTTTACTTACACTCAAGTGATATTCTCTATAAATATAAATAAAAGTTTAACAAAAAACAGCTCATTTAATTAACTGGGTAATTACAGGGGCCTAATCGACGCGGTGCAGGTTTGGTATTTTGCATGGTATGACTGAAAAAAGGATGGAAAATGAGAATAAATAAATCAGTTTTACTATCCATGTTTATAAATAGTGGTGGGCACAGCGATGATGGTTTCTAGAACAGTACAGTCTTAGGGTACCTAGTAAATATCTACTATCTTTTCGCAGTCTTAAATAATATTTATTTATTTGTATAATCCACAATATTTGTTGATAAAATAAATGAATAAAGTGACTAATTGTGATTTTAAACGAAATCAATTGAATAAAATTCGGATATTGAATAATGTTTTGGCAAAGCATCAGAAAATGGCGGAACATCCGGAATTACTAAGAGTTCCAATGAAAATCTGATTGATGGCGCCATGGGATAAATTCCAATATGATTCATAAAGGGATATGATGACACCGAATTCCTGAAATGTTAATTCTTGTTTTCTTTCCAAAATTAGAATTGTTTGACTCAAAATTTAACTATTATATACAAAAGATATCAAGAAAATATTTCATTGTACGGCGAGAAAAGAGAAATACAAGCAGCAGTTAGTAACCGCTATGCTGGCTGTCCAAAAAGAAAACATTCGTCACATTATGCTACGTTCCCGAAACGCGATGTAGGTTAATTTACCAGTATTACAATTAGTACTTACAAATAAATCTCCTAGAAACAAGTTTCCTAGAGATTGCTTTCGTAGCTTTGAAGTTTTAAATCGCAACAGTCGAATATGAAGTCTGCATGATTAATAGCTATAAGATTAATAAAACTAATAATTAAAAATGTTAGCTTTTAAATTCCTCTTCCGAAATCCACGGGAATTATTAATTCAATATATTTCAAATATTATTAGCTAATAATATAAAATCATCAGGAACCAATAACTAGGGCATTCTTGGAATTAAACTAATCAACTCAAAATAGAATTCCTTGCACATTCTTCACGTAACGAAGTAAAATTTTCCATTATTCTATTAGGTACATTTCTCTACGCACTCACACACACACACCGAGACACACCTTATATGCCTTATACGGTCAATTAAAAAGGTGTGCGTAATTTAAAATAATCAAACTTACTTACTTGAGTAGACTAGGAAAAGAGAATGCTTGATAACAAAACAATATTCTATAATAATATTTTATTTTTTATTAATTCATTTTAATTATATCAACACATCATTTACCAATTCTACAGACGATGTTTAATTACATAAAAAATTATATCATCAATTATATTATTAAAGCATTAAAAATAATAATAACCTCAAATAATGCATGAGAAAACATCTAATTACTCAATAGCTCGGGTGAAAAAACTGATTGGTAATAAGAAAGTAGATTTATTTTTCTACAAAATTAACAAAAAAACATCGACAAACTCGAGAAAAAAATTGTGGGCCCATTTTTCTAAGACGAATGGGCAATCTCCTTTCAAGTACATTACGCGGTAAGTGAAAATTGGCGTTTCAGGATTACCTGGAAGTAGTGGGATATAGAGGATTGTGCCTTATCAACGTAGACGGTGCACACTCGTCTCCTCAAGCCGAATATGGCGGAGTCGAGGTGCGATCCATGAGCGCAAACATTGGCTACAACTTTCTTTCTACAAGAAGCAATCGCCTCCGGTATGCTTGTATTTTATAAACAAAGATTACATATTTAGACAGACTGTAATCTTTACGGTTTTTAGTAACTTTGATTATATATTTTTATTATTAATTCATTTATTGTTTTTTCCCATTAATTAATAATAATAATTATATATTTTATATTATTTGCGTGAAATCCATTAAATTATAAAATAAATAATTTGACAGGATATAAAATTATGTTGAAAAAATGTGGTAATACGTGACGTCAACCAGCAGTTTGAAGGGCTGCAGATTTCAATCCGGTCACGTGAAACATCAACGGCTCTATAGGTTAGCGGGCAAAGAATCCGTGCGCAAAACTGAGGATGGGGTTCGATTCCCACCTCAACTCAGTCTGTTGATATTTAAAGAAAACAAGCCGTTTATCGGATTCAGTGGTCTAATTGTTAACGTACGCAAGTCGGTTACGCGGTTCCAGGTTCGATTACCCGTTGAAACAAATATTCATTGACTTGGTATTGTATGTCCTAATATCCACAGTATCTGAATATCCTAGGTTTGGGGTCAGGGTAATGTATATATAGATATTTAGGTATTAAAATTATCCGCAAACACAAATCACAATTTGTACTTCATGTTATTATCGATCCTGAAATATCTTTATGTTCAATAGCGTTTTTTAGTTATTTATAGCTTTCAACTGGAGTTATCTGTCCAAATTCAACAGTTACGCGTTTACTGGTAATTGGTAAAAATACTTCATCAGCTAAAAAGTAAAGTATACATTTATATTGATACAATTAAATGATGTTTTATACTTATTTATTCAGATAAAATATATTGTAAATATTGGATAAATGGTAAATAATAAATAGGAGGCAATCAAACGAGACAATTATTCTTAAATTAGTTACATTATAAAATAATTGCCATATAAATTAATTAATAATCTAAATAAATATGAAAAAAAAAAAAGATTTTTTTTAAATTTATAACACATAATAACTCACCAATTACTACTGGATAATTAAATTCACGATTATATAAACACTGAACACAATATTAATTCATCACAAAGAGTTGATTTTTTATATTCTTTTACGAATTCTAGCAGAAAATTACCGCGAAAACGCTACGTGTTGCTCGTAGCGCTCGATAAGTAACACAAACGCCGGACATCGACGGCTCTTTATAAACAACACACCCTTAACTCATCGTCAAATATGAGCCATATTCTTCAAATTGAATTGAACGAGATTGCGACGCACAAACTCGAGAATTTATTTTAGAAAAAAATCGTTGTACGACTAAGACAATCTCGTATTAAAAAATTTAAAAAAATCTAGAATTTGTCAACAGAATGGTGATGCCAAGTCTTGTTAGTAGATTTTTTTTATATTGACGCGACATGTGACGTCGACTGGCCTGGTGGTAAGCACAGTGGAGGTCCATGAGGACCGCGGTACACGGTGATCCCAGTCGCCGTCGCTATGCCGGCCCAAGAAGGTGCTTTCTCACGCTCCGCTTGAAGGATCCAAGGTTGTAGGATTGGGAGAACATGTGGTAGGGCAAAGCATTCCATTTATCGATTGTGCGACATAAAAAGGATGCGCATAGTCAAACAAATTAAGAAATTAAGTCTTTCTTTTTAATTCGAGATTTTACGTAAATTTAATTTTTTAGGTGAGATACAAAAAGATAATTATTTAAATCGACATAATAATAAATTCCAGTTTTCTACAAATCATCATTTTGGATTTGAAAGAGCAAACGAGACATGTCGTTCTAATCGTCTCGCAAATTCTTGAAAGGTTGCGTGGCGTCTCTGAATTTTATTCTTTAATTTACTCGTATTACGAATGTTTCATTTTTTACAAAATAAATCTTAAAATCTATGACAACTACTGATCTGAAATTTTTAGTAGCTTCGTATAATAATGTAGGTGTGCACTAAGAAAGCATCTTAGGGCAAAATAAAAAAAATTATAGGTTAAAAAAACATATCGCTATACAAATCGGTCGTTTCTCGATCTCGTCCGTCTCGCCCTTTCTCATGGGCCCTCGCGAGAGCAACAGGTATGGGAAGCAAAGTTTACAAACATCGGGAGCTGTTAACTTAATAAACCCGGCAGCTAGTAGTAAATGTAATAATTATAAAATACTCGTATATCGACGTACTTACGTAAACTATTGTGCTAATTTTTTTTTAAACTCTACAACCTTTGCATTATAACAATGTAAGTAACAGTAACAAAGTAAATTCAATCAAGTCGAATAAAGTTTCAGTAAAGTTTTAGGTATCGTCTTCACCAAAACTTCCAACTGAGTTATGGAAAAATGGAAACACGAGTTCTCTGTTTTGTTGCCGATTTTTACGTTCACAATAACTTGAAAGATGATAAATAATTCATCAATCAATCAATAACTATCTCCAGAATCCCGTAAACACTCAGACTATGTTAATGTTAAAGTAAAATTAATACAAAGCATTTTTATTACAACATGCCGACGTAAAACTTTGTATAAAACTAAAAGTTTAAGACCGTAGAAAAGTTT
The DNA here is from genome assembly GCA_948150575.1 of Tinea pellionella. Classification (NCBI taxonomy): domain Eukaryota; kingdom Metazoa; phylum Arthropoda; class Insecta; order Lepidoptera; family Tineidae; genus Tinea; species Tinea pellionella. The sequence continues at coordinate 5,261,773 of OX411259.1, read as the reverse complement.
AGAAAAAAGCAATTCTTCAACGCCGACATATTTTATTTATAATCTAGTGATTCTGTACAATATTAATTCTAAAATCGTCTGAAATAAAGCAATGTCTGCCGGAATTCATTAAAATTAAAGTTTGTACAAACTGCGGTATTAAATTTTATTTCTTACATCCTGATTACAATTTGTTAGTACCTACCAGTTATTAGATTAATTAACCGATATAAATAATATCTACAGAATCATATTTTTATGCATTTATGTTTGATTATATTGTATTTCTTTTTTCCTACAATAACGAGTCAACCAGAATTACTGGACCTTACACTCATCTCCTGAAACTGGCGTAAAGGATGTGATTGCTGCTAGTAGGCCTTTCTCAAGAGTGGTAGCAGTCAGAGCGATCTGTGCTTATGGATAGCACTCTAACTTATCATCAAACCGAGTGTGATTACGTGCAGAGCTACTAAAGAAAAAGATATTGCTTTCAAAGTAATGTCGTGATTATACAATTAGGAGTTGTTCATTTGTATTGACGAGAAAAGATTGGGAGAAAAAGATTAGATAACATCGTGACAAAATGTCTGCGTGTGAGGAGGAAGTATTGAATTAGTAAGTTATTTAGTAACCTTGGCAAAGACATGCTAACTGATGGTTTAGTTTACTTAACTAATGAACAATTTAGTCTACATCATTACACTTTAATCTACGACGAAGTATCAAGTCATTGCGGATTTAGAGCTGCCGTGGTCTAGCAGTAGAATGAACTAGACTCATGATTGATGAGACCCGTGTTCAAATCTTGCTAATTTCTGACCGGTACCAATATAACTAATATACGTATTTTGATCTTTCAGTGCCTATGATATAATGACTAACTTATTACTCGATATTAAAAAAATAGGTACCAAAATTCGAGGACCTACCCATTCTGATATTGGGACCTTTATTTAAATTCTACATTTCGAAAGCTTTGAAAGAACTGCATTACAATTTTTTTAAATCTATTTTTTTAAAGATAAATATTTATAAATGTGAAAATAAATGTTTTCAAATCCTAAAACTAATCAAATTCATAGAAACAACAATTCATTCTTGAATAATATTATTTCAATACCTACGTTTAGTTACCTTTTTAGTAAAAATGTAATTTAATTATAATAGCCATTTATGTTCACGGCTTATTTGTCATAGTTAGTTGGTAATAGATCGTTCCAGCATTTTGTAGTTTTGGGTTATTGGTTTAGACTTTAGGTTTTCTCTATGTCGACTGCCGCTATATTGTTAACGTTTGAATTTTCAAAAGGTTTATCTTTTAAGACAAATGCCAGCTGTACTTTTGAAGCAGTTTCACTCGCTAACACTCCTTCATCTGTGAATACGGATTGGAATATTGGATCGTATATTTACGCCTACCCTAAAAACTCCCCTAACCGATATATTTACATAAACAAACACTTCACTTGAAACTAATTTTCATACTTTAATAATGTAAAAAGACGTTGTCAAAATTAATACCAATATGTGAAGCAATATTCGGGACTTGATTGTAGATTCCTCGCGGGCCGCTTTTAAAAACAAAATCTTTATTTCTTTCTGCTCACACAATGAACAAAAAACCCGTTGGGCACTGTAAAACTTATATACTTATTATTAGCAGCAGCTATGAGCGCTATGGCCACTCGTTGTACCTGATTTTAAGTCTAATAAAGTATGTAAAATAGAGTTGAACCTTCAGAGCGTTATAAAAGTATTCTGTATCATAGAATCACATTAATCTGGTTATAAGTAGATATTATCCAGTCTAAATGTGTTTCATTTACATGTTTGTGCTAAATATAAAAATCTATGCATTTATGTTTCATAAATAATATATATTGTAAATACGAAAACTGCAGTCTTATTAAAAAATCAGGACGTATCATCGACTTGTATCGTCACGCCTGTATTTGCGAACGACCAGCTTTAGGTAAAATATATAAGCACTTAAAACCAGTCCTGCTCACATTTTTTTTTACTGTGGCTCGACATGTGACAACACTCCGCCTGATGTAAAGCTAGAGTGCAGTCCATGAATAGAAACAACTGCTACCACAGAGAAATCTCTACAGGCAGCAGTCGCCTCCACTATGCCGGCTTGAGGAGACGAGCATGTACCATCCACATTGACAGTGCACACTCCTCTCTTATACCTGGCTACTTTCAAACTATTTCTGAAACGCGACAAGGTCACTTCACGGGTGTTACATTCGAAAGTGGTGGGTACTACCTCAGGACGACAGACTGGACAAATAACCATCATAAGTTTGCCAATTTTAGTGACCAGACTAAAACAAATGAATAGATATATAAATAATAAATAAAAATAACTTTTTGCACATGTGAAAACCTCAGCTACAATGACAGGACTAGTCTTAGCTTATTTATAAAAAAGAAAACAACAAAACTACATAAGACCGTTTATTAGCAATCTCATGTTATTTTTCCACTTAACCTAAGTTGAATGTCCAGTTTACTTAAGTGGTATGAATCTGGAGCTGTGTGTGGCACCAATACCTGGCCTACCGTGCTTGACAGGCTTGTATGTTACTGCAAATTCACCAAGATAGTGACCGATCATCTCTGGCTTAATTTCAACCTGGAATGAACATTATTTTTAGTTTTAAAATTATTTTTTTATAAATTAAAATTTGTTGTCAGGATCGTAATAAGTGGCGTTCCGTTGTCTCTGCCTATCCCTGCGAGAAAAGGGCGTGACAATTGTTGTAATCGCAAAATGTAAATAAAATTATTAGATATAAGTTCCAAAAGAGCAGTAGCTCGCTGGTACTTAAACTAGGTTTTTTTTTTAATTCCGGCACCAACCCTGGTATGTCTGTATGGTTATACTTATATAAACAACAGAATACACATTACCACAGACTAATAAAAAAAAACCACCTTTGGTCTATGATAAACAAACGCAAAAGAAATGAAATTATATTTCATGAATATAAATTTATCTCTAGTGAACGCCAGCTTTTACTAGCAGTTTGAAGATGAGGACTCACATTTGAGAAACCTCACAAAAATTTTCTGACCAGTATCAATGTAACTTTCTCATATTTTTGGTCACTCCGGTGTACTTTATGACAGGCATTAAATAAAAGAATGGTAGGTAGGCATAGTGATGATGGTTATTAATTAACTTAGTCTATTATCCCGACGTAGTAACACCCATAGTGAGATAGCTATTTCTAGATCAGCTTGAAAGTAATCGGGTATAATGTAATGAGTGTGTCTTTGTCAATGGATAGTAGCATAGTGGAAGGGACTGCTGCTTGTTGACATTTTTATTCTAGTTATTTCCACTCATGGATCACTGGAGATTAGGTAGTGTTGTCATATGCCATTCGATTACAGAAAATAAATTCTTTTATTTACCTGGCTGAAAGTCTTGCCATTGTAAATCCCTACAATTGAGCCAACCATTTCAGGAACGACGATCATGTTACGCAGATGAGTTTTAACAATTTCTGGCTTTTCATTTGGAGGTGCCTCTTTCTTAGCTTTGCGTAGCTTCTTAACAAGAGCCATTGGCTTGCGTTTAAGACCGCGAGCAAATCGCCTCCGAGCACGGGCGTGCATCAACTCCATAAGTTGTTCACTACAAATAAAATACACTATTATTTCGATCAAATACTTTACTTACATTTTAAGGTTATATCCTAATATCTCAATAACTCCTTGGTAAATCATCATTACTCACTTGGGCATGTCCAGCAGTTGATCAAGATCGACACCTCGGAAGGTAAACTTCCTAAAGGCGCGCTTCTTCTTCTGAGTTTCGTCGACCTGGAAAACGTAAACATAGCTTGTCACTAACGAAAAATAACCGAAGTTATAGATACGCTTTTATTTTTTAACGAAAGTTTTTCAAAAAAGGCCTCCATAGGTAAAGGATTACGCTTATTAATATGGATTACATAGATTACTTTATAATTACACTAACCTCAGCCATGTTTCCTAAATTGACAGACCGAAAAGAGAGAGGGAGACGAAAATATTGATATTTGACAGCTTACATATTACCAGATGAAAATATTATTTCAAAAAAGTTATGAATGGATTTACATCAAAAATATTTATTAATGGTTTACCATTAAAAAGTTCTTACCGTGACTTGTTATAAACTTTGAGAGTATTTTTGTACAATGATTTTTCAGATATTAATATAGTAAGCGAGTATAGTTATAGTGCGGCATCTATTAATAAATTGTGTTAAATTAATAGGTTCCTGATTTTCGAATGATATTACAGCTCCATGTAGTATTATAAAATGTAAAAAATATCGAAGCTACTAATTACAAAAAAATCAAATGAATTTATTCTTAAATAAGGCGTATAACTCCAAAATAAAATAAAGATTTAAAAAATATTATTGTTATTTTCTCTTTGGCCAAGAAGTCATGGGTCGTTGTTTCGATATATTACTAGTCGATGAAAAAAATCAGCGATACGATATATACTAGAACGTATGTTTCAAGCTACTCTTACTTAGGGATGTGTGGCAAATAAGAGTTAATATTTGATTGATTAACCTTTTATTATTGGGTAGTTAATAATATAATAATTAATATGATCATTACAGAAAGGACAGTCAACTAATTATAATAAAGAATAGTGTTATCCATAAGGCAACTCATCACATATTTGTACCGAAGGCCAAGTATGGAGTTGCATTTATGCCGTGACAACGTACCGCGAGAACTCTCCACCAATCAGACTATTTTATTTTGACCGCCACAATTAAATGAAATGATCCTATTGGTGGAAAATATTCGCGTTACGCTATCACGGCGCAAATGCAACCTTGTACTTGGCCCTCAGCTTAAATTTCCCAATCCTAAGTCCCAATATGCGGGCTTATATTTGCGTATTTATTTATTGAGAAAATTTATAACTAATTATATAAAGCACTGCTGCGTAAAAATAAAATATCTTCTATGCGATCTGGCTTTAAGTTATAGTGTAGATTAGTAACAACAAATTTTAGGGAGGAAAATAACCGCCTCACGCTTACTTGTGATGCTGGGGCCCCTAGTACAATTGATGCCAACTTGTAAAGTTCGGGAAACTTATGTTTTTTATTTTCCCAATAATCCAATGCATTTTGCGACATTTGTAAGAGCGGTTCTTCTAAAAATAATCTAATTTGATTTTCAATATTCACTAAACTCTTATTTTCTCTTCCGAACAATGTATGCACATTGTCATGCTTTTCTATATAAGACGTATTAAGCAGATCTTTTAAATCTTCTTTGGCTAAAATTGCACTTTCTATAATATTTGAGTGCAATTTTGAGGTCGAAGGAATGTTTTCTATTTTAATAGGAACATCTGTTGTAACAGGTATGTTCGTTCTTACGGCATTTTCTCCCGAATGAGATGGCATATTTTGAAAATCAGGGCAATTCTTTTTATTAACTTTAGTATACAAGGCCTTTAAATTATTCTTAGCAAGATCCTTTTGTTCCTCGCTAAGTGTGGAATTAACTCGTGGATCAAGGAAAACGGCATTTAAGAAGGCATCATTGTTGTGTAATACGATCTCCCGTGTTTCCATGTGACCGCAGAGACTTGTAGCAAATGTGGTATTTAACCTTTTCAATTCAAATTTGCATAAAAGCCATTGTATGAGAAAGTCACCCATTGTCATCTGTTCCCCTTGCAACATTTTTATCAGCTTTTTTGCAGGCTCCAGTGATATTTGCAATTCCTGAAGATAATTCCAGACGTCATCTGACAATTGTAATACTGGGTTACTGTCACAAATTTCTTTCAATTGAATTAATCTTTCGACCATATCCAATGTTGAGTTCCACCTAGTAGGACAATCCAAGATTGGTAGTTTCTTTTTGCTCTCTTTAACTATGTAGGTAAAATTAGGTGCTATCAAGCGTCGAACAACATTTCTGGCAGACTCAAGAATTTCTTGCAAATGCGTATTCTGGCAAGCATCTTGAACTGCTAGTTGAATCGTGTGAGCTGCACATCTCACTACATTGATTTTAGATTCCCTGTTAGTTGCTTGAATAAATTCCTCGGCTAAAACTGAACTTAAAACTTCTGAAAAAGTATTTTCTGGTATATGAATATACTCAATTTCGGTACCATCATCATAGTCTTGGCAAGAATCAGGAGCTGAAACAACACTGCCAACACAATTAGAACTTTCGTATATATCTGTCATTTCGTCTTCAGTGTCGGAAGATGTGGCTTCGAAGGAGTCGATGTCGGTACCAGGTTTATTTGTTTGACTTACACTAATTTCCTGATTTTGATTTTCGCAATCAATCGAGACGAAAACTCCCTGATCATGAGATAATAAGGGACTCATCTTCAGTATATTAGCTCCACTGTCCACAGTTATCGAATAAATAGAATTTACATCAAGACTATATCGACGTAAGGCAAACAGTAGTTGTTCTTTTACGTAATCTGCTGTGTGTCGGCTCAATAGTTCAACCATAGCTAAATTTCTTAGGACTATTTTTCCGTTTTCCACAAATTGAACGTTTATTCCTAGGTAACTCCTCGAGTAATTAGAAACCACGTCAGTTTTGAGGCACAATTGTTTTCCTTTGAGCTCATTCGCTATTTCTAATCGCTTATCGGCAGCCCTTTTTTTAATATTTTGTCTTATAGTTTGAGGGCTAATCCTACACTGTGTCCCCGTTAGCCAGATAAGTTTTTTAAACGCTTCGTCGTTCAATATTGTAAGTGGACGTCCGTGGATCGCTATTAAATTTGTGCACTCTGCAATAACCATATCTGAAATTGATGAACTGTTGACCTTTGGTTGTTTCGCCGGGGATAATTCTTCATTCAAACGTTTGATATCTTCATATTCGTCTTTATGTACTTTCAAATGTTTGAGGAGATTAGCACCATGCTGGCTCTGAAAAAAAAATTAAAAAGGATATAAACTAAAGTACAGTGTTTTAGAATGTATTACAGTAACATTTCGAACGGATGTAACCATGGCGATTTGCGCATTAGCGACACTATCAGATGGATGGATATACAGTGTGTTTTAATATTCAAAAACAGCAGGTTCTATTCCTAGTTGGGAAGGATTTTTCAAAAAATCTAATAATGTAGTGTTAGTTTTCATTGAAATCGGACTCGAGATTCGTTTGAGCGTTTTTAAATATCTCTCATAGTTTCGGATTTGTCAACAACCTACTAGTACACTTCAAATCACTATAGTGCGCTTCTTCCTTCCGGCACTATTTGTAATGTAATTGGGGAGGTGTCTCTGGTGACAGCTATCTTTTTTACATATTTTTTAGATAATATAGATTAATTTAGTCGACACGTGTTTCTGGAAAACTTTTGTAATTGCTTTGTTCTTTTTTTATTAATTTTTAAAAATTGCGATCATAATATTGGCAAACCTGAGGATTCGTTTGGAACTAAACCATTGCCAATGAACAAAAAAAAAATCGTTTGTCAAAAGTTCAAACAAAACTTTTCATTTTTAAAAGTTCCTGTTAATTAAAACATCGTGTTTATAGTGTAGTTTTGTTTTAAAAATTACAATAGTTATTCGTATAAAACACTGTTATTGTTAGGAAACACAAACAAAAGATATTTGACAAACTTGTGAGGCGACAACCATAGACAACATAATAATCTACAAAACTGTTAGGTTGGTACTTTGTATTCTATCTTGTCAAACGGTACGAAAGTCGAAGTGAAAGGTCGAAGACGGTCATTACAGTTTTTCAAATATCTCCTCGATTTTTAAGTATTTTCAGACGAGAATCAAAAAATTCTTCTAATTGAAGTGATATCTCGAAATGGTTTTCGATTCACCATGGGTTAGTTTTTTTGGACCTTGCCCATTGGACGAGCCACGATGGGCGTTCCCTGTGGTTCCCAGTGGCTCTGACAGTGGCTCTGACAGTGGCAGTGGTACGAGGTTTTCAGAAATTAATAAATAAAAACAAAGTTAATATAAAAGTATGGCTGCATAGGTACATAATATTATGTCTTTTTTTATAAAAAAAAAAGTACGAAGTGTCTATATTAATACGATACTATAAACTGTGACGATACACTATGGCCAGAGACAAAGATTAAAACTGTCAGTGTGGTGGCGGTACATCACTACACGCAGTTTCAGTTTTGTACTGAATTCTAGAATACTATTTCGATGCAAAGTGGTGCAAAAGTATGGCACACAATATTTGGCTAATATTTTTGTCTTCTAAGAATTAATGGAACTAGAAAATTTTACGGCACTACAGCAGACGAGACTTGCAGATTGCTAGTACTTACCTTTAAAACCTTATTGCACACTTTACATTTCGACGAGCCGTCTTGGAGTAAATGAAAGATTTTGTAAACATGGTTCTTTCTCTTTCGGCCCATTTTGAATAAAGCGTATGAAATATGTATAGTTCGAAATTCATGAAATACGCGTACTGCGATACGACCGGCCGAATCTCCAATTTACAACGATATGGCGGCGCCGCCAGGGGTGTTGCGGGGCGCAGGCGGGTAAAGGAGAACGCGGTAATGTTATCTAACGGTATTTCGTTACCTTCGGTACCGATATTAAAATAACGGTACTTTTCGGAATACCAATTTGGAATAGAAACGAGAAATCCAATCAATAGGAGGAGGGAAAATTGGGCATTGTAAAATACTGATTTAAGTCCAATTTAAGCTAATTTATTTTCTCATTATCAGTAGACCTTAGTAACTTAGATAATCTTTTACCAATTAACTTAGGATAAGTATTGCTTTTCATTAAAAATTCTTTTGATTGATGTGTTACAGCACCATTTTCCAATTGATATTTGCACAGCATATGCAAAGGTTGAACAAGTTGGTCCCTAAATATAGTATTATTTTCTAATTGTGTCAGAGCCTCTGCTGCAGTCTCCAATGTACTCAGACAGCCCTCCGTGGGCTGAGTCCTAATAATATAACTACTAGCATCACTAGTTATAAGTTTAACTTGTTTAATATTATGTAAAATCGGACTTGATGCATAAATAGCCTTCGCCTGCGGCCAAGTACCATCAATTAAAACTACATTATAGGAATCAAATTCCTTATCTAAATATCTTATATCTATAGCAGATTTGCTCGGGTAAAGTAATAATGTATTAGAACTTGTAAGAATATTGTCTAAATTGTTATGTTTCGATAATGGGAATCGTTTTCCCTTGAATATCAGGCACTTTTCTTCATCTAAACCTAATTTTAACATAGAAGCAGTCCTCAGGCATCTTTTCTCTTCTGCAGGATGTTGTAATAATATTATTTTACTTCGTGGATTTAACTTTTGTCGAGGGAGAGCCGGGCACCAGCACACATTCGAAGGTCTCCTACAAAATAACACATTATTAAAGTACATATTATAAAGTACACTCAGAAGTACTGGCTTTCTCTGTCACTCACATACCCACAATTATGGCACAGCTGCCGCATGGTCGGAGGATCAGCTGGTATATTAATTAGATCGTTCCACACATCATCCATTTTCTGACAAACGCTATCACAGACACAATACAGAATTACAAGACACTTTTCACATGTAGCAGTGTATATAGGCCTGTGAATCAATCAAAATTAAACAATCAGTTATTTTGATTTAACATAATGTAAAGGAAAATAAATTAAGTAAAAGAAAAAAAATAAACTGCATGAAACTTCGTTGAAATGAGATAAAAAATAATTTAATGAAATTGTGACACTTGAATAGATGATTTTAAAGCGACATCTAGTGCTAATTATAAAAATATAACTGATTCTCTTTATGATGCATAGATGGCAGTATATAGATTTTAATTTATTTGGAATTAAATAAATTAGAATGGTCAAAAAATTTAAATAACGAGGATTTCATTATGTTATTAACGTGCACGTGAAATTTTTCTTTTTAAAGCTATACGAATCAAGTAAATTGTATTGCATTTTCTGTTTATTCGATGTGCATGACTACGACGCCATTTTGCACAATTTATATCAAGATTGTTTTGTGTGTACTTAACTTTTTATGACTATCCCGCTCTCTCCCGCGCGGTTTGTGTTGGAGTGAAAAAGTAGACTGCAGTTATTCATCTAGCTTTCTCTTTGTATAGCTATTTTATAATTTTTTTATATGAATGATTTGTAAACATGGAGGCCAAGTGTTATGTTGTAATGTGAAATTATGTGAATCTTTATTTTTAACGTAAAAACTACGTTTTCGGTTAGTGATATTTGTGTGTTTAATACTTTTGTGTCAATTGTTTATATTTATAGCTTGTGGTATACACTTTGTAGGTACATCTAAATATGCATAGACATGCAAACGTATACACTTATTTGGCGCCAATGCCCTAAAAGACCGTTAAGCTTTCTAGGTGCCCTTTATAAACAATGGATTTTGTGTATATTGGAGTCTATATTGATAAACGCTTTGCATCAAATTAGTTATTTATTACATATATAAGTTCGATAAGAGATGAAAAACTGGTCCAACGAGTGTCGTCAGAACTGTCACAGCTTTACGAATCACCGTCAATAGAAATAAGTGGCTTTTTAGAGAATTGAGGCACACGTAGGTTACGATTTCTTATTGTATGTGAAATTGTTTTCAGTGTGTTACATTATTGAAGACATTCCGTATTTGAAATGAGGAAAAACCTACCTCGACACTTAGAAACATCTTGACCAACCTTGAAGTGAGTATAAGTGATCTGTATCTAATATCTTGTAACGTTGAATTAAGATTTATTCTACAATTACTAACACCACAATGTTTTGTGTATTGACTTCCCGTTATTAGTAGTTGTAAACAAAAATACATTGAATAATCTGCAGTGATTTAAAGATGAAATATAAGAACAAATCTATACCTACTTTTTTTTAAATATTGCTATTGTTTTCATTTTCAATACATAATACATTTAGGGTAGTTATTTAAATAGGATTATGAACAAAGTAGCTTTTTGTGTGTACATTACCCATAAATGATTTACTACCTGTCATGAATTACACTAATTTCATTACAAGATTACTTTAAAAAAAAATTGTACAATGTATATTTTTACAATTTTAAGCATTTTTTTATTGTTTAAATGTATTAACAAGATATAAACATGGCCAGTTTGGTTACCTATGTAGTTTAAATGCTGTATTGTCCAATATTTTAAGCTGAGTTTATGATTAACGCATCTTATTTTACAGAGATGGGAACAGAGACTCCTAAAACACAAGATTCAAGTGGAGATTCTGATACAAATTCTGATTCTGAGGTAAGTTTACATTATAAATAATAAGAAAAAAACTATTCAAGTTATACATAATTCAAAATGTCTGTAAGTCAGACTTAAAACTTAAACTATATTCATATGCAGCCGTGATCTTGAGGTAGAGAATGGATCTTTGAATCAATGTGACTTGTGTTCAAACCCTGCTAAATTCTGACCGGTACCAATGTAACTATGTTATATACTATACTTTGGCCGCTCGGTGCCTGTGATTTCAAGCAATTTAATGAAAAAAGTTTATGATTACAATGGCAGCTTTCAAAAAAATTAACTTAAAATTAGAAAAGTTTACTAGAAACACGTGTCATTTAAATTAATCTATATTATCAAAAAAATATGTGAGAAAGATAGGAGTAAAATATGAACACAGCAATACAACTGAAATCCAGAGAAAAACAAAACTATAATTATATCAAATTATATGACTTGCAATGGAGGAGGCCTACACCCAGCTGTGGGTCATTAACGGCTAAAGTAGAAGAAAGAAATATTACACTTCAAAATTTAAATGGTAGTGTGTTGCCAACATCACCACCTTAATACCAAATTCACTTGATATTCTACTCATTCTAAGAAGTTTAAATCAGTCGTAAATAAGAAATGTTATCAGTTAGATAGATTAGTGCAAAAAGTTACACACATGGTCACAGGTTATCTTACTTGACTATGTACTATGTAGAAGAGGCATTATTCAGTTTGTTAAATCACCTACCCTTAGATATAAAATGTACATGCAATTTTGTAAAAAAGAATTGTATTACAGAACAGCAGTGCCAGCGAGTCCTCGGGAAGTGTTTGGGAGTGTTCTACTAAAAAGGAGAACACCCCAAGAAAACCACACTTCTCGGTGACTTCATACGACACGGGACTCAAACTGAAAATCGCAGCTATACCTCATCGAAAAACAAATTCTAAACCCAAAACTTCGACAGTGAAGAAAAAAGACAACTTAAACAAAGTCAAGTCTGCTTCGAAGAGAAAGAAACAGTCATCTGAATCCAGTACTAGTTCAACATGCAGCAATTGTGCGAGCGACTCTTCGAGCGAGGATGATCTTCCTTTGAAGGCTGTATCAAAAAACTTGTCAAGGAAGTCTGTTCAGAAGTCTCCAACGAAGAGCAAACAGGCTGAGTCTGATAGCGATGACAATGTACTATCATGTTATGAGAATAAAGACGGTAGGACGGTGAATGTTAAAGCTAGTGCTAAAGCAGTCGCCGTGAATATCAAGAAAAATAAAGATGAAGGACAGGATGCTCAGAAGAGAGGGAGGGGACGACCACGGACTAAGGTTAGTGCTTGTTTAAGTTATATTTAAAAAAATAGTTGTAATAGATTCGAGTTGCCCGTATTGCATATAAATTAGTATTATGCAACTTTTAACTGAGTTTAAATGAGTCTTGAACTTCGAGGGAGGCAGTGGCGGAGCCTAAAGTGGGCCCTAGGCAACATTGTAATTCCGGGCCTACTTTTCAGTCATGATACGTACTTTGCGTTTCGTAAAAACCTACACTACGAGCCCTAGGCACGTGCCTGGTTTGCCTAGGCCTCAGTCTGCCCATGGAGGGAGGAGTGTGCATTGTCAGCCTGGATGAATTTGCCTCAAGCCTCAAGTGGTAGCAGTTGTGTCCGTTCATAAACTGTACTCTACCTTGATAACAGAGTGTTTTCAGAGTTACAATTAAAAAAACCTATAGTATGTGGAAAGCACTACCACCTCCAAAAGGGCAAACCAGGGCTGCAGGTGGCGAAAGTTACGTTAATCCAAAAAATAAGAATCTTTAATAAATGGAATAAAAAGAAACTTTTGCTGTTAAATTGTGAGGCATTGACAATCTGACATTTTGAACTTTGCATGCATAATAACTTATTGAATTAATAATGTGCAGTCACTTGGAAATGTGTAAATAAGAAACCGCTTCAGCACAGCTGTAGTCTAGTGGTAGAAGGCGTGAACTCACGAACGTGGGGGCCTGTGTTCAAATCTCGTTTAAATTCAATCTGGTACTTCAAACGTTAAGTGCCTATGATACGAGCACCAGCTTAGTATGTATAGTATAATATATAATTTAATGGGTTAGACTTGAAGCCTTTATTTGTAGGTAGATATATGTATAAAGTATAATAATAAAATGACGTTTCGGGATGAACTTTAAAAAATATCCAAGTCTAACCAGAGAGTGGGCACCGTTAATCCGGATGGTGCACGTTTGTTTCCTCGAGTCGTTAAAGCGTATGCAATTGTTGCCTGCAGATATTTCACTGTGTTAGCAGCTCATGGACCTGAGTTACTCATTAGGCTACTGTTAAAAAACATAGTAACTACTACATCTGTCTACCATTATTGTGTCCTCCCACGCTTATAATGTATTTATAACAACCATGTGTTATAGAAAAAACTACTCGTCTATTATCCTTCAAGCTAGATTCAATTGAGGGTCCCCCCGTGTGATGTCATCGCGTAGTTTATCATTTTTAGTTCACGGAGTCGCACATAGATGGCGTTAGGTGCTGAATAATTGTAGAAAATAGGGGACTGCGATGTTAATAATAGTGTTTACTTGGTCGAATAAATAATTGGATGGCGCCGCATCTACTAACTAAACATCCATTTTGGTATATGCTTGTATAGGCAGCAAAAAAAAAGTAATTTTATAAATAATATAAACATTCCTTTTAATAATTAATTAATATTTAATAAATGCGTTCTTTTATAATTTAGCTTTCACATTTGCGTTCATTAAAATACTGTTAAAAAATTGTAAAAATTGCACATAAAGAATTTATAAACATAATAAAAAAAAAGCTGTAAGCGCCCGCGTGCGCCTTCTTCGATCTACTTTTAATGGAAGAAAAAGTAAGAGATAGTATCGGAACGTTATTCCAGTTGAAGGGTATACGTATTTGTAACGTTACTTTTAACGATATTTTTTGGGTATCGATATCATATTTATACCGGTTTTTTTTAAATATTGTAGGTCGGAAAGAACTGCTACCACAGAGAAATTTCCGCAGGCCTTCGCTATGCCGGCTTGTGGAGATGAATGCGCACACTTCTCTCGTTCTTTCAGGCCCAGCTTTTTTTTTTTTTTATTGTAGCTCGACATGTGACAACACTCCCGCCTGATGTAAAGCTAGAGTGCGGTTCATGAATGGAAACAACTGCTATCACAGAGAAATCTCTACGGGCCGCAGTCGCCTCTTTTTTATTTTTTTATTTTTTTTATTTTTTTGTATACATATATATTTATATACATTACACCTTTTATTGCCACATATTACAATAGGGGTAGACAGTGTTTCCAGATTACAATCTTACATTTCGTCTCCACAATTCTTTTCACATCGCCTTTTATTAAAATCAAATATTAGTATGAATAATATTATACCCTTTTAATGTGTCAAAATGTTACATCTGCCTCGCCTTTTGATACAATTATCCGAGTGAATTATATCGTTCTTTTATTCGTTTTTATAAGGGTGTGCGGTACGGAATAATAGTATTTAAATAATATCAAGGCCAAATGCCGGGATTATATCGTTATAGAATAGGGTGGCCATTCAATTCGTCCCTGGGGTTGCCAACATTTTTTTCACGGATCATTATTTTCCGAAACTAAAGTATTTTTTAAAAATTGTAGGAAAGAGGTAAATTCGAAATATGGGCTCTTTTGAATTGTCATATTATGATTTTATATCGCCGTATTGCTTCGAATAGTTTAGTCGATTTTACGATCCATCCAGTGTTATGATATTAGTCTTTTGGCGTATTGTATTTCTAAAATAAAATTTTAGGGAGGCATAATTTTTTTTCCGCATCATTTTTTTTGACATATCAACTACATAAAATTATGGTACCATTATTTGTAAAACAAATATCAAAAACAAGCAATATGAATGCAAGGATTTAAACACGGCTGGTGTCGTGACGGCCTCGTAGTATGTGTGAGATTATATACTGCTGATAGACGGCCGAGCGCGCGCGCTTACTTGCCTTAGCGTTATTATCATGTCATATAGACATTGCGTCATGATTTTTCGAAAATCTTCAAATAGCTAATAATTTCGAATGTAACACCCATGAAAGTAGCCAGGTACAACGAAAGGATGGAGTATGCACTGTCAATCTAGATGGTACATGCTCGTCTCCTCAAGCCGGGCATAGTGGAGGAGACTGCTGCCCGTAGAGATTTCTCTGTAATAGCAATTGTTTCCATTTCATGGACCGCACTCTAGCTTTACATCAGGCGGAGTGTTGTCACATGCCGAGCTACAATTTCAAAAAATACCTAGAGATAAAGTGTAACACGTGCTTAATGGGAATGGCCGCAGTCCTTCTACATTATAGTACGATTGGTTACCCTATTGCTCCCAGTTTATGAGCTATCGAGATTCGCCCCGTTCATAATGATAACTTGAATTGCATAAGTGGAGGGTGATTGTGTGAAACACAAAACAAGTTGCTTTTGTGTCAATATATTCATAAATATTGTGGGTATTTTGTGTCTATATTATTTGTGAATTTAGTCATCGTTTAAATTAATTTTATTCTTTAGATATTGTCCCCAACTTCGTATGCGTTTATTAACTTTCATCAAATTCTCCGTTTGTAATTAACGTAATTTTATGAAAATATATTTTAACGAAGCGGGGCGGTGTTGTGTGAATAATTAATACACATAATACAAACATTGGAGGCGTTGTAGGTCGCGTACATCTAAAAATAGGCTAGGTTTACTTGAGATTCGGTTCTTCGGTATGAAAACCTAGATAATTATAAATCGATTGCGTTGACTTTTGTTATGTTTACATTGATGCCAGAACACCACGCCCCAGTTTTGCTATTTTTGTTTCCAGTTGCCTACATTCATCAATATTCTCAGAAAAGTGATCTCATTCCCGACATATTATTATTGCGACGTTACTTACGTTTATTAATATTTGTTACCGCCGCTGGAATCAAACTTTTATTAGCTTATGAATATTTTATTGCTTTTTTGTGTCGGCTCGTAAACAAATAACTCTTTTTGAAAAAATAAAAATTAAACTTCACTCGTGGATTATAAAATATTCTAGGGCCTCTTTCCATATAATGGTGTTAATTTGAAATAAGAGTTAGTATTGTGTGTGGATTAGTCAGTCGACGCATCATAGCGTAAGGGTAGGTGAGCATTTAATGAAGGTGGCCGGGCGCGCTCGGCTCGCGTGTCGGCCGCTGCACTTCCGGCCGCCCCCGGGGATTGCGCTTTCCGCGGCGGGCGGCATGGGGAGGCTCGAAGCTCGCGAGAAAACGCAGGCGTCACCCGCACTCAGGAATTAAAATTTTTCACGTAAACTGGTTTGATAGAGCGTATGTATCGCGGAGTGGGGGTCGCGAATACGCGTCGAACGCGGTCATTAGCTGAGTCGCAGCGAGCCGCGCGCGTCTCCTTGCGCGTTCACACCGCATACGTTGCGTGCTTTCTACTCGCGAATGGATATACCGGCACCGGCTCGCCATTGATTGACAGCTTCAGTGAAGTGTTTAAAGTTTGTTTGTTTAAATTACGCCGGCTCGTTATGTGTAGCGTGGTGCACTCGATGTTAATTATAAAACACGAAATTAAAGGCATTGTAGGGCATTTATTATCATAAAATAATACAAAAATAAATAATATTTAAATGGTAATAAATATTATACATAACAATGATTCGTCTTATCAACATCGTAAATTGTTTAATACCTAGTACAATTCTTTTATTCGCGTTATCAGTGAGCAGTATATTAAATCGTGATCATGTCATCGCATTATAATTTAGTACGCGACACTAATTTCGGGCAAAACAAACAGTGTTTTGTGATAAGCGCCGCGAGAGAGTGTCGAGAGGCGAGCTCCCAAATTTCTCTTATCAGTCGTTTAGCGCGGTGCCAAGGTCGCGTCTGTTATCATCACGAGCGTACACAATTGATTCGCTTTGTGATGGCGGGCGTCGTGCAAAATTAATCTTTACGGATTTTTTATTTATGATTTTTTTTCTGTAGAATCTCGGAAGTTTTGCGATTAGGAACTTAATAAATTTATGTATAATTTATTTTGTGTGACAATAGTGTATTAAAAGGTTTGAAAATTAGCACATTTGATTATTAGTTAAGATACGTGTATAATAATGTCGACCCAGTTGCGCGTGATTGAGGATAAAACAATATAAATAGCTCTTCAATGCCAGTGGACGCGTCGAGAGCATCACTCGTTTCTTGTGTTATTAGTGTAGAATAGTTAAGTGTGGGGATTAGTGAGATGCTGGCATGATGCGGCACGCGGCGAACGCGGCGGCCGCCGCTTGGACGGCACCCGGTGAAGTCTGGGAGTACGTCAGCCAATTGGTCAGCTCCTATCATGACCAACACGATTGTCAGGTGCGATTATCTATTATTATACTACTATTTCCCAACATTTAGGTACTTGTCACCGGTTCGTGCCAAATGCAACTAATGTGCAACGATATAATATATTAGAGATTTGAATTATCGTGCTAATTTTACAATTGAGAACGATGCTATTTTTAATTTAATAAATAATAGAATTAGAAGAAGAAGGTAATTAAATGTATGGAAAATATATTTATAAAAATACTCGTAACAATATATAATTTTATGATGGTAATTCTTAAGGAAAGTGTTTATGGGAGATTATAAGTATAAACAGCATTAATGCCCACTTCATTATGTGTAGAAGCGTACATATCACTGTTAACCGGCAACACCTGAGCTTTAATCCTATTCTCTTATGACACGCTAAGATGAAAAGGTCATCACCCCTACCAACTATACCTATAAACAAACTAACATCTTTAGAATTACCTTTAGAATTATGTTACTTAATGAAATTCAGACGTATTTACTAGTTTGCTAGTTATCGTTTCATATAGCGCTGAAATTTTGCTTACATATATTATTTTGTCGGTTTACGTTTACCCGGCAACTTTCAAGCTGATCCCGAACCGGGTGTTCTTTCGGGTGCACTTGAAGTAGTGGTACTAACTACCCTAGGTCTATTTAAAGAGTTTTCACTCTGCCTTCCAGAGTTTTTAAATACTCTAGTAATAATATGGACAGGTAATAAGAACGTGAAAAATAAAAATGAAAAAAAAGTTTTTGCGTCTTAGAAAAATCGAATGTGTTATAGTGAAAAACATTAAACAAGGAATAGGTAGATATTTGTCATATTAAAAAGCACAATCAGAACTCGGAGCGTTTATTTAATCTATTAATCTTCATTATTGGTTGATGCGAGACATCCGCGCAAAAAGAAAAAAGGTGAAGCACCTAATAGCTACCGACTAGCGACTGTTCGTTGAACTGATAGCCAATAAAATACCACGTCACAGCTAGATCAAAGATGACTTGTTTGGCCGTGAAATTTAAACTGAAGGCCGTTAAGTGATGCGCGACCAATTCGCGTGCTCGGAATTATTTTACTCTGCGATGTCTTTTTTTATTTGCATTATACAAATATTAATCGTATCCTCATCTCGAATGTTTTCTCGATAATAATGCAAACACGTGTTCGTGGTATTTCAAAGAAAGTTGTCATTTCTTTACTTGCGACTTTACAAATAACTTTTGAAATTGTAGGCGTTGTTTATGTCGCAGGCGTTTAGTGTAAGCAGTGTTTTAAGTAATAGATTAGCCATTTAGGAAAAAGGCGGGCTGCTTGAAGAGTAATTTAATAATATGTCCTGTTTTATTCAATCTTTCGGATTAAGTTAAACATTTGTTTGTTTTGTTAAACACAACTTAATGATCAATAAATACAATTTTTGTCGTATTATAAGAGTGTATGTAGTTATGAATTGTTGTACTGGTTGTACTGAACAAGACAGTTCTAACGAGACTCGTGAATACAATTTCCGGTTTGCATAAATTTTCTATACGCCGCTGTATGAAAATGTTTTTGTCGATGGAATCATTGCTAGAGTTATTATCACATGTTTGCGAGAGATGCTTTCTCATTTTATAAGGATGTTTTGGTTTAATAGTATTAGGCGCTACTTTGCAACTAATTTCCGCTAATCAATGTTAGTGAGGGTAGGTTACACGGCCACATCAGCTGTCAATGTTAGACCCTTCACCAACATGCAAATATCTCTCGAGACGTTTCGCTACTCCACGTGGCATCCTCAGGGACGTGTCGCCTCGACTAGCTCCGACGACTGACGACGGATGATGGTGACGGGTCTAACATTGACAGCTGATGTGTACACCCTTACTAACATTGATTTAAATATTGGTTCTTTTTCTTGAGCGATTCCAAACTTTTTTCTTATTGTTGCTCGTCATTTGACAAGACTCCAGCTGATGTAAAGCTAGAGTGCGGTCCATGACCTACAGAGATATCTCTACAGGCAGCAGTCGCCTCCGCTATGCCGGCTCGAGGAGACGAGTATACACAATTCAGATAGACGTTCCTCTCATTATACATTATACGCTATTGTAGATTATACCAACCAGTTCATTTATTTTTCATGTCATTGGTCGTTTCGAGGTCGTCTCGCAAATTAATTATCTTTTATAAACTCTCAGTAATTTTTTTATTATTCGGTTTTTGATAAATTTACATATTTTATGCTTTTTCGTGTTGTTTTTTTAGATTTAAACTATTATACTATATACTAGACTTATATTTATGCCGTGGTAATTTAATTTTTGGTAATGATATGGTAATTAAGTGTATTTTAACTAGGTACATATTTAATTAATTGCGTTTACTACAAAATAAAGGACATGGTATTGTTAGAATGTTGGATGGTAATTGTACAGAAACAAGACTGGTCTAGCGATAGAAGATGTGAACTCACAATCGATAAGATCCGTGTTCAAATCTCGCTGACCGGCTAACTTAGTCTAGGCATTAGTAATTACATCAAATGAGTTAACCTAAGAGCGGCCGTGGTCTAGCGGTATGACGCGTGAACTCACGATCGATGAGACCCGTGTTCGAACCTCGCTAAAGACCGGTACCAATGTAACTTTGTTATATGTACTTTGGTCGCTCAGTGCCTATAGGCACTATTAAAGAGTAGCAGGCAGACTGATGATGGTTATTTGTCCAGTCTGCTGTCCTGGGGTAGTACCATCACTTTCGAATGTAACACCCGTGAAGTGACCATGTCGCGTTTCGGGAATAGTTTGAAAGTAGCCAGGTATAGCGAGAGGAGTGTCAATTTAGATGGTACATGCTCGTCTCCTCAAGCCGCCATAGTGGAGGCGACTGCTGCCCGGTCAGGTTTGTCTGTAGTAGCAGTTGTTTCCATTCATGGACCGCACTCTAGCTTTACATCAGGCGGAGTGTTGTCACATGCCGAGCTACAATAAAAAAAAAATTTAAAAAAATTGGGTTGTTTCAAAAAAAATCTGTCACTTTAGACGGTTACTTTAACGCTAACCGTAACCCGCGAATTTCGGCTGGTCAAAATTAAAGTAATAGTTAAGCCAATGTCACTAACGTTAAGTGTATGAAAAGAGGCCAAATATGTTTTTTCTTTTAATTTTTCGGTAATGTACTCCTAATTACATCAGTCACCCTTTTATCGACGATATGAATTTACACGAAAGTGCAACGCGTGTGGAGTAAATGTAAACGTGACCGTTACAAGTCATCGTAAAATGTAACTGTCAAAGTAACTTTAACGGGCCTTTTGGTGCAATTGGACCTAAAGCTATACAGTTACATCCCACCATACATACAATCACTCACACTGTATATTATATTATTTCGATTTGTGTTCAATTTGTTTATTATGTCACATAATATACAGTTTATATGAAGTATATAAATGTAGCAAGAACAATTATTAAGTAAAATATTAAATGCCAATAAAATTAAGTTTATTTATTTTTTGATTGGCCGATGTAACATGCTCGTTACATATTGGCACGTCATTTACAATATAATATAATAGTATTACATATAAAGGGTTTTCCAATAAAAGGTGTTATTTTGATATTTAAAGAAAAATACCATTTTTTTATATAAATGATCGGTTATTTATTTCATTATAAAGAGGAAGGTATGCCGTTAATAGTGGAAAATAACATCAGGCAAATGACCACCACGACCACGCTTACAGGACCATATCTTTTTCATGAAAATTTCCATAACCAAATCGCAAAGTGCCTGCCCTATGTCCTCGATTGTCTCACGAATTCCATCTTTGAGGTCTTGAATCGACGCTGGGCTGTTGGCGTAGACCTTCTCTTTCACGTGGCCCCAAAGGAAGAAGTCGCAAGGTGTTAAATCACAAGATTAAGATATAAAATTACACATAATTAATCACAGGAAATAGAATAAATTTAGTATAAAATAATGATCACAACAATGATAAAAACTAACAATTGCAATAATAATAGTAAAAAATGGGCAAAGACTTATTTGAATAGGGAGTCATTTAATTTCAGGTTTATAAATTCATTAATGTTATAAAAGGAAGTGTTTTGAAAAAATGTTTTTAACTGGAGTTGGTTCAGCTTTTGAACATATTCCTTGTTTGAATGTTTTTCGTAGTTTTGTGTGTGGGTGTTGATGTGTTAAAATTAAAGTAGGATTTTAGGTACTTTAATCGCTTCATGCATTTTTAATTACATAGATTATTACCCACCTGAAACAGGAGCCCCGGAAACTAATTGTAGCTTATTAATTTTTATTTTTAAAATTTAATTTATATGGATAATTATGTCATTAATCATGTTTAACTACTGTAAAGGGTGGTTACGTGAGGTATATCGAAACCTGTATTAGTAGTTTACTCGTTCGAATTGAACAATAACCGTGCCGGCGGAGTTACCGATCTAGTTTTGAAAATTTCTTGGCATGTGAAAAAAATATTATTTATAAACACGTATATAATCTCACGCTCGGAGTTCCAATCCAATTAAGTCAGCGATTTTCGTCTGAATATCTTAACCACTTTTAGACCTTTGAAAGTAGCCAGGTATAGCGAGAAGAGTGTGCACTGTCAATTTAGACGGTGCATACTCGTCTCCTCAGGCCGGCATAGCGGAGGCGACTGCTGCCCGTAGAAATTTCTCTGTAGCAGTTGTTTCCGTTCATGGACCGCACTGTAGCTTTACATCAGGCAAAGTGTTGTCATATGCCGAGCTACAATAAAAAAATTAACTCTGAATAGGATGAACATCTCAATAAATTTGTTTTAAAGCGACCATGGTCGAGCAGAGAGGGCGTGGAACGATCCATGAGACCCGGGTTCAAGTCTCACTAAATTCTGACCGGTTAACAATTTAGCTTAGTATATGCATTTAAAAATTAATAAAGAACTGGACTGTATAGGACTCAAGTCTATTATTCCAAAGTGGGGTAGACAGAAGTATCTACTTCCTGTTCGATTCGATAGTATTTTAATTTGAATTCGTCTTTAGTGCGTTGTATTAAGGATCTAAAACGATATTTAAATTTATCGTTGTTTAATATTCCAATAAAAGGGAAGAAATAAATATTGATGGGTGAATACCTCAATTAAACTTAATAGGTTTGTAATGTTTATTCGATATACAGTTATCGCTCGAAATGAGCCGGATTGATCATTACTTTATAGATGCTATAATAGAAGGTGGGGGTGTATTCTAGATATCTAAAAGCTTAAATTAAGCTATTTTATACGTTTTACTATTACGTTTATTAAAAAATCAGACATCGTAGTTGCATTGAGATTGGGCTGATGATTAGGATGGATGCAAAGCTTTGTTGACGTCCGCGTTGAAAGCTGTATAAAGAACCTTTTAATTCGGTTAAAATATGTTCTCGAATAACTTAGGTTTATTTACTCTTAATTATTTTACAGATTTTATTCAAGAAGTTTCAGTAAGGATTCTACCACTTTACTGGAACAATTTTTGACTTGACTGAGACTTGACCTGACTGTTTAGTGTGATGAATGAATGACTCGTGATGCACAATATTATTAACTTGATGCAAAATATTTACTTTGACACTGGCAAATTGTTATAATGCCATATAAAAAAAGTGAATATGAGGTGAATTCGTTATCGATATTTACAAGAATAGGGGCTCGTGATCGGGTATCTAGCTCTCTAATAGGTATAACAAGCGAGCGGTATCGAATTCAATCTACAGACTTCATCGTTACTAGTCGTACTGTTGTGACATACAGCCTTTCTTTTTACTTTCTTTGTTACGTATTATGTAAAGGATTTATCGTAGACTTTGCCTTTTTCATATTCAAGTATGTTCGTTATTGTGATATCTGTCTGAGGTTTTTAATGTGCGCGTCCTTGGTCTAGCAGGGCGCGTGAACTCACGATCGATGAGACCCGTGTTCAAATCTCAATCTTAGATGCACTTTGGTCGCTCAGTGTCTATAGGCATTATTAAAAAGCGGTAAGACTAATGATCGAATGTAACACGCGTGATGTTGCGCATTCTTCTCCTCAGGCCGGCATAGCGGAGACGACTGCTGCCTGTAGAAATGTATCTGTAGTGGCAGTTGTTTCCGTTAAAAATAGTTTTATTTGAACTGTAAATTAATCTGTTGTCCGGTATAGTAAGTGTGACTTAGACTTTTAGACTATTCAGTCACTTTGCGGGATCAGTGCCTGCAGTGATTTCCTGCGGTAAACCATTATGTGCAATATTGCTTCTTTTTTTTCACTTTCCATTAGTCATTGATTTAAATATATGTGTAATAATGATAGTAGTTCAACTAATAGGTTTTATGAACATGTGTATGATTTACATTATAGTATAGTATTAAAGTAAATTGTTTATGCGTTTAGCTATAATGTAATGGTGTGCGCAGTCGCATCCCAACGTGACCGCGTCTAATGAATAGTTACGCAACGCCGACAAGTGCTTACGATTAGACAATACAACCGTTTTGCCAACAACCTCCTATTATTATTATTATAATCAACGAGGCAGCTTCGTTCGAATGACAAGTTACACTAATCAACTTTTTTTTTTCAAATGACAAATTATCTTATTTTTTTATTTTTTTAAATACTTATGTAAAGCTAGAGGGTGATCAATTATCGGAAATAACTGCTACTACAAATAAGTGTCTGCAGACAGCAGTCGTCTCCGCTATGCTGGCCTGATGAGATGACAGCACCACCCATTAACAAGCATACTTCCAAACAGATCCCGAAACGAGACTAGGTCATGTCACGGGTAGTTCATAAGTGGTGGTATTAAGCTATTAACCCAGGACTGCAGACTGGGTTAATGGTGGGTTAATACGGTCAGACTATCACTCTAATGTTATTACTATTACATCTGTACCAATGTCATTTAAATATGAACTTTGATCGCTCATTGCCTATGATATGAAGCACTTAAAAAAATGCATAAAGAAAAGACTATCGATTGGCATCGTTAAATAATATTGATTTAAATAATTTATTAATAAAAATAATCAAAACTTAAAAAGATTATTTTTGTCTATTCAATTATCATCAACACATTTTAATAAGCCGAAGTAAAAAGTAACAAATATAACGAATATTTCATGAACTTTTTATATTAGGACTTGTGTACCAATGTAAAATTATATTAAGAAAAGTCGATCATATATTTATTTGCAGTAATTAATTTAAAAAAATAAAAATTACGTACTTAAAAATATAAATTAAAATTCCTCGTTAAAGTTTAATTAACATAAGCTTTCGGTTTAATAAAGCTTTACGTTCTAGGAACTAAAATGATTATACGAATTACCACAAGTACTTGAGCAAACCGCATGGCAATAAGTTGCATTGCGAATTGCAGTATTTGACGCGAGTTGAAAACTTGCAACACATTCTTGACGAAGGATTGAGATGGCATAGCAATTCAAACCGGTTGCACACCTCTACTGGTGTACAGCCGCCCGTCGGCTTTCGGGTGACACTCAAAAAACTGCATAATTGCCGCCGCCTGAGCCATACATACACTGATGTTGACTTTTTACGTTCGTTATATTGTCAATTTTGTGTCAATGTTTTTAATAATATACACAATGTACTGTGGAGTATAAGTGGTAAGTCGCCTGAACTCACGATCGGATGAGACCCGTGTTCGAACCTCGTGAAGTTGTGACCGGCACTAATGTAACTATGTTATATTTACTTATGTCGCTCAGTGCTTATAGGCGGGGTGACGTACTTCATTAATTTAATCTTTATAATGATTTATAAAATATGAGTTATATTAATGAATTAATTAATTAATTCAATATTAAAAGCACATAAATATTTAAAACAAAATATTATGAAATATGCACATTCCAGTTTCGACGAAGCGATAATTTTAATTGAATCGGCTGTAACTATCAGTTAATTTTTTACTCGCACTGTGTTTTATATTGGACATGGTTTTTTAACTGGCCTACTGTTAATAACTAGTAACAGTTTTTATGCACGAGGTAATATGGCTGATTAATTTTAGACAAATAAGAGGAATAAAGAGTAGCGAATGCATTACGGGGAATGCAGTTCGCTGCATCGATGGCGCGTATTCACAACACGTACAGAACTCAACCCGGTCACTCTGATATTATGCTACATCAATATATTTACTACTTATAATATAACAAACCATTAAATATTAAACACTGGTAGGCAGACTGAGCTAATAGGGTTGTACCACCACTTCTGATGGTAACACACGTGAAGCGACCTTGTCGCGTTTCGGGAACAGTTTGGATGCAGCCAGGTATAACGAGAGGTGTGCACGGTCTAGATGGCATTCGTCTCATCAAGCCGGCGTAGTAGAGGCGAGTGCTGCCTGTAGAAGTTGAAGCAGGTGAAGAGTTGTCAGCTACAATTAAAAAATATATCACAGCAACAAGAACTTTATTATCTTATCAAATTATCATACTCACCTATCTAACCTGTTTATGTCGACCGCATATTTTAACGATTCAATATTTTTATTATACCATCGAAGAAGAGTTATAACTATAATTTTTTTCGTTTCGTTTGCGGTGATTGTTTACGTTATAGTTATCGTCAATGCGGACCGTAAACGAGAATAATCGGTCGTGCATGCCGATTAAATGAATTTTATTATAGGTAATTGTTGTATTACCGCTCAGATGGTGAACACTTCTGTATTATTAGGAAAGCGTTTATTGGTCGAATATGCATTGATATTTAAACTCGCTTCCTACACAAATTAACTATTTTTCGGTTAAAATGAGATCGTAATTACAAAACTGGTTAATGTGCGTAAGTACGTGTATGACACCTCCTGTGGGGTTTCCTGTGAGAATGCATTGGCGGTTGAGCATTGACGAGTGCGCCAACGCAAGAGGGAAGGGGGTAACGGGATGAAGCCGGTCCGACGGGCATCTTAACGTCGTTTAATAAAGCTCCCCGCGACCGCGACAACTGCTCGCTGTGCTTCGACAATCGACATACCCACCACCGCAGGGTTGCCTATCTCGCTATCATCATTCCTATCTACATAACACATGTCCAGGAAGTTGACATATCTATTGCATTTTCGCACGCCTTGTATTTGCATACGGCTTCTGTTTGCTGTTATCTTTGTGCGACAATATTTTTTTGCTTTCCAATTTAAATAACATTACGGTTCAACTGTTTAAAAAAAGCGATCGTCCGCCATGTTAAGTCAAGGGCGTTCAGTGAGAGATCCTATCGCATTGTAACTACTAAATGTCACGGTTGTGAATGTAAAAGTTTATCACAGCATCGACACTGCGAGTCGATATCGGGATTCAGCCCTAGCTCCCGATCGGGTAATGCAAAACGAGAGACGAGAATAAATCGTTTACATGGTTGTCGGCGTAAACTGGTCTCGATACCGGCCGTACTACCTTCATACAATCCCGGAGTTATAAAGCTGCACTTACCGCATCTACTAGTACATTCTGAATACCCTTTAAAACAAACTAATTATTGCTGCTATACACTTATTTGATGTTGTAAATACATTTTATAACTTGTAACCGTAATTATCTGAGCTTATCTGTAATTTTATCATCTGTTGATAAAATAATATTCAGTAAAACTTTGTACTTATGTTTTATTTTATTCGTACATTAATTTGTGTTGTAATTGTGAACTAATAATTGTTATATCGATATACCGCATCGTGATTGTCTAGATCGAGTGCTATCTCCTTCAGTGGCGGCTTATCTCGCCATTAGAGTTATTACCGTGCTGGTATCTGTAGCATCGCATCTTGGCGATTGTTTCTGCTCACTACGAAGTTGGCCGCTACTCGCCGATAATTGACCACTGTTTACCTCCTACAGGAGGTCTCACTCGATAGCTCCGTGGTACTTTGGTATCTTCTTGTACCTTGCGGTTACTTACTATGAATGCGTTGTTTGATATTGCGGTTTTTCTTTTAGTGGGATTTATTTTGTGCTTTAACTTTATGCTATCTATTTAATTATATTGAACTAGCTGATGCTCGCACGTATGGGTCTAATAATGTTTGTTGTTTCTGAGAAATTGTAGGTTCCTTATGAAGATTTTCATCCCCTATTTCACTTTTTTTTAAAGACAAAATAATCTTCGCGGAAGAGAAAATAATCCTCCGGTCGTAATCTTAACTCCTTGCGAAATTTAATCGCTATTTGTTCAGCGATTTATGTGTGAAAAGGTAACAAACAGACAGTCTTACTTTCTCATTTAAATATTAGTATAGATGTATTTTTTGGTATTTTAATAAGAAACGCTATTTAATTTGGGTGGACTTTTTTTTTTGTTTATTTTTGTGTTAACCAGCATCAGCTGCCATTGCTATAAAGACAGTCTTTTATTCCCTTTTGTGGCAATCTCGTGGTTATTTGTGACTTTGACACCTGTTCTTTATTAAGTCAATTTACGACAATTATCACTTTACAAATGTCAAACTTGTAAGTTGGATTAACTTTTATAACGTAATAAAATTATATGAAGAACTCTTTTTTATGTGTTAGCTCGACGTGTGGCTACAGTCCGCTTCAAGCCATCCATAAATGATTGATTGTAGATTCCTCGCGGGCTCCTTTTCCGCGATTGAGCAGCTATGGTCGCTCGTGCGTGAGGTGGTCCGCATCACCGCAGCCAATATCTCCCATCAAGGACAGGACACTTCACGTTCCTTGCCATGGTTCGTCCAAGCTGTTGCACTCTTAGAGCATGTGCGGGATTGTTTCTTTATCTCCCATTCAACCTCTGCACAGGGAGCTATCTCATCCATCCATTCATAAAAGAAAACAATAACTACCGCTGAGTTATGTCTTCAGGTAGCAGTCGATATGCCGGTTTGAGGAAACGACAAGGCACAACATTCCTCTCGTTATTCGGCTACTTTCAAGCTGATCCTGAAATGCGTCTATCTTAATATAAAAATCTTGGATTACTATTTTTTTTTTACATTATTTTTCCTCGAGTCTCACATTACTGGCATGCCATTATATTCACTTAGCTGTGTGAATGTAAAGTGCCAGCATATTAATGTTTATTAACCGCATGTATTGAGTTTCTATGTTGCATACATTTAAACTGAAGGAGAGAACGCGTTATTGGATTAACATTGGAATTTATACTTTATTATTATTTGATAACAATATTCAGATTTTATGTCGCGTTTAAGCAAGTTTAAGGTCGTGCGATTTAGGTTTTTTTTTAATAATTTACATTATTTTAAAATAAGTATTTCTTGTTGTATTCCCGGTTATTAGCCCAGTCTGCAGTCCTGGGGTAGTACCACCACTTTCGAACGTAACATCCGTAAAGTGACCTTGTCGCGTTTCGGGAATAGCTTGGAAGTATAACGAAAGGACATTCATCTCCTTAAGCCTGTTAAGTTACTGTAGAAATTTATATGTAGTAGCAGTTGTTTCCTAGTCCTAGTGACCTAGTCTCGTTCCGCTTGAAAGTAGATGGGTTTTACGAGAGATATGTACAATAGCGGAGGTCACTACATACCCGCAGACATTTCTCCGTGGCAGCAGGATACATGCCAGATCATTATAAAAAAACTCACAAAATAAAAACAAAAAACCCGAAAATGCATGATTAACATAAGATATAGGGGCTCGCATTCATACATGGGGGCTAGGTGCCTTGTCTGTAGCCCCGTCCTTGGCTTCGTCTCGCACATCGCTCCTCCTCAATTAGCAGAGGCGGTGATCGGAACCGCTACGCTGCGGCCGCTCGCTCCATACCCCGTACACATCACATGCGTGGGAATGCAGGCTATATGCAACTGTCATCATGTTTCGAGAGAATTATAAATTATGCGTTTTATTGTTATACGTATCTTGATATAGGATATTTAGATTTCCTATATTTCTGTTAAATATTGAATGTAACACCCGTCAGTGACTTTGTCTTGATCGTATAAATTCGTCTTCTCATAAATCCTCGGTCCATAAACGGAAACAACTGCTACTGCAGATAATTTTCAGCAGCAATCGTCTTGGCTATATAGGCTTGTGGAGACGAATAGCCCCCATCCAGATTAACAGTGCACACTCCTCTCGTTATACCTGGCTACTTCCGAACTGATCCCGAAACGCGACAGGGTCCAAGACGGCAGACTGGACTGGAAACCATTACGCACTGAGCGACCAAAGTACATATAACAGAGTTGCATTGGTACCGGTCAGAATTTAGTTCACTCATCTTACTGCTAGGCCACGGCCGCTTTTTTATAGGTATATGTAGATGTAATTATTTATTCTATACGTAATTAATTCAATTATTGTGTTTTACTGCAGAAGTCACCTCGAGTCTTTGTTTTTACCAATTGACGTCTATAGGTACGTGTTAATTGGTGTAGTAAATAATTTAATTGTCTTAAAAGTATTTTTCAATTGTTTTTTTTTTTTGTGTAAATTTCTGAAAATAACTTTGTTTTTCGTCGGTATCTCATAGGTGTCTATCGATTTGGACTTTCTATAGACTTGTAATTTTTCATCAATATCATCGTCTATGTGCCGCCTTTTTCCCACAAGCATAGGCAGAGACAACGGAACGTCACTTGTCGTGATCCTAACACAAATCCATCGCTTCTCTCACATCCACAATTCTCTTCATACAAGCTCCAGACAGACCAGCTTTCATAAGGATGGCTCCGATTTTATCGAAAAACACCCTCCTGAGTGTGCCTTGTTTAACGCATCGCATGCGAATCATCAGATTTATCAATTCCATTCGTCAACCATCGAAGCATTCCTTTTTCAATTCTCGTCACTAAATCTTTTAAACCACATATTTATTAAGTAAAATCTGGTAAAGAATGTATAAAAAAAGTGAATTATAAATGGTAAGTTCTCACAGTCTCGTGTTTATTGAACTTATAGTAGACGTAGCTATATTATTATGGCGTAGTGTTATTTTATG
Organism: Tinea pellionella; assembly: GCA_948150575.1. Classification (NCBI taxonomy): domain Eukaryota; kingdom Metazoa; phylum Arthropoda; class Insecta; order Lepidoptera; family Tineidae; genus Tinea; species Tinea pellionella. Next base: position 5,231,119 of record OX411259.1, on the reverse strand, counting down.
ATCGTACGCTCCTGCGCGCGCTACTATTGTTCTAATGGGCTTCTCGACTCGCGCCTTTCATACTCTTCCTTTTGTATGCCCCCACACTTAGGGTCACATCTTGAACTTGATCCTATTTCATTGATTTCACTTCAGTTTCTAGTTTATACTAAAGCACGACTGACGATATAGACCGCGCTGTTATGTAAAAGTTTCACGTTTTCACTACAGAAGAACTTATCTTTGTCAATGAATCTCGCGACCCCTGACGTTGACGTCCCGTTTCGCCGAGGCAATGACGAAGCATGGTAATATTTTACACATGATTAGAGCGGCGCGCGCGCTAGTGTTGCGTTGTATGGGTAAGCAAATTGCGGCGGCGCGACGAGAAGTCACGATTTGAACCTCGCGGGAACTCGGGAGAGTTTCTAGAGAATTCCGACGTAAATGCTGTGCCAATATTAATGGTAGTATCGCCGCGGATATGCTAGAACGGTTCGTGATAGGGCTTATAATATGGGCTATTTTGTTTAACGACCCGGCTTCTTAATTTACGTCGTTTAGTTCTATACTGAACTATTTCATTGCTGTTAATGTTACATTTTCCAAAACAATAGGCAATCCTTTTTGTAAGATTATAATTGCGTAACGAGTAAGGTGGGCGACTGTATTATCTCCTGATAACAAAGACATATACGTGTACGGTGCGTCTGATGAAACTTGATGAATAAGCTGGATTATTGTGGGTATTATTTAAATTTATCGATCAATTCTGTGCCAACGTTCATGCCACGGTAGCTTATTATCAAGTGAATAGTCTTAGAGAAAACTGGATCTTAAACGTTCAATTTACCATCATTTATACAAATCGCTATTACTGTTAGATACATTCGCCCACGTGTCCTTAAAACGCCTACGCAAATCCAATAATAATCATATTTTATTTACATCAGTACTGTAAACTATAAACAAAATTAATATCAACCTGAATTATGACTGTATAAATTAATTCTGTTATTAAATTTGTATATGTTTTTCCCTCTTTGCTTCTCACCCCAAGTTGTACCTTAATTAAGTAAGGGATTGGTTGATAGAGATCGCGGGTATGTTAATGCGCTCCTAATTTTGAGTCACGCCGACATAACCCGAGTGGCCGGTGTGCCTTCTACTTAGCAGGGTATACCTTTCGTTACGCTTGCCAAACATTACTGGCCCTTTAGTGTTATAACATACATGTAGGTATAGATGCGCTTTGTTATTGTTTTAATACGAGATTCATTACTGACGATCTAATTAGAAGTTAATCCGTCATGAGCTGTTTGTTTGTTTACTATTAGGACGGGATTTTGTGTTTCGATGCTATTTATGCGTGTGAGACGGATTTGTTAGAGTTTTTCTTGTTTGGTTTACAAAATATTCCAGATATAGCGAGAAGAGTGTGCACTGTCAATCTAGATGGTGCGTGCTCGTCTCCTCAAGCCGGCATAGTGGAGGCGATTGTTGCCTGTACAGGCTTCTCTGTAGTAGCAGTTGTTTCCATTCATGGACCGCACTCTGACTTTACATCAGGCGAAGTGTTGTCACATGTCGAGAAACAAAAAAAAGTTTCAGTCAGATTACTGTTATGTTTAAAAAATATATTAAATATGTATTTTTTTTGTTTTTTTTATTGTATGCAGAAGTTGAGCCGAAAAACTTGATTGATATGATTTGGTCAGTAACTCATATGCATGTTTCCACCCTTCAAACAAAGCTTGCGAGACCTTACGCACTGGCCCGTGACAACGCCGACTCACCCTCGGCACCTTACACACCTTAGTTCTTTATGCGTTCGACGAAAACATGTATTTATTATGTATTCATGTTTTTGAGAAATATTATTTTATTCGTATTTTTTTTATGATTCGAATTGTTTTGGAAAAGTAGTTTGGTTTATTTAAGTGTGATACCCGTGAAGTGACTTAGTAGCTTATGTCTTTATGCCGGACGGGATATTCGTTTCATCAAGCCGGCATAGCGTAGGCGACTCTGTGCTAGCAGTTGTCTCTGTTTATGGACTGCATGCACTAGTTCGACAATCTCTGTACAACACTCAGCCTGATGTAAAGCTAGAATGCTACTGTACACATCTGCTACTATAGAGAATTGGAGAAACCATCTACATTGTCAGTGTACACTCCTCTCGCTATACCTGGCTACTTTCAAACTGCTCCCGAGACGCAACAAGGTGTTCACGGGTGTTACATTCGAAAGTGGTGTAATACCCCAGGACGGCAGACTTGACAAATAACTATCATCAGTCTGTCTGCCACTCTTTAATAGTGCCTATGGGCATTGAGCGACCAGAGAACATATAACAAAGTTACATTAGCGAGGTTCGAACGCGGGTCTCATCGATCGTGAGTTCACGCATCTTACCAATAGACCACGGAAGTAGTCAGGTATATTGAGAAGAGTGTCTGGTGGTGCATATTTGTCTCCTTAAGACGGTTTAGCAGTGGCAGCTGCTGTTGTTTCCGTCTATAGACCGTATTTGAGGTTAACATCAGGCTGGAGTGAAAAAAAAAATGTTTGACATAATATAAACGTAATATCTATTTACACGAGTAATTTAATGAGTGTGAAGTTGCGTGTTTGTTGCGGACAAGGGTGTAAGGAATCACACACGCGCTCGCCCACCGATCAATTAACGCTGTCTGTCGTTTGTAACTAGCTTTTATTTTGATTATTATATTGTTAGGGTTATTGTTATTGATGTCGGTTAATAATAGTACTTGCAGCTCATTATACTGTTTTAGCGTATGAGACGCAAACTTCGTCTATCGAGTATAAGAAACAATTTGACATTAACAATATTCGTGTATATTTTGGAACGGAATGAACGGAAACAACTGCGGCTACAGATAAGTTTTTACAAGCGGCAGTCGCCTCCGCTATGCCGGCTTGAGAAGACGAATGTGCACCATCTAGATTGATAGTGCAGGCTCTTCTCGTTATACGTTAAGTAGCCTTCCAAACTGATCACGATACATTTAACAGTGGTGGTGGCATCATCAGTCTGCATACCACATCTTAAAATCTGATCTGATTGTAAATAATAGTGGTTTTTAATGGCAATGTTGTGGTTGACGTAAATAAAAGATTTAACCATCTGTTTAAACGTGGTTTATCTTGTAAAACCACTACACGAATTCGTTTGTTCTTTTCTGTTGTGTGAGTTCCTTTAAATGCCCCTAAGAATTGGGGGAACTCGTGTCCCTTATTAACAGAACGTTTTGTTGAATAGTTTGGGAGTGTAGGCTCACACCTGTGGGCACCTTTTACCAGTCACCAATATTTGGATCAAGTTCTTTTATAAACTATAACACACTAGTGTTACCCGTGATGACGCTAATGAAATGTGTAATTTAATGGTGGGCAATTAATTCTATTTTCAGCATTTTTATTCAATAGAAATAAGTAAAAAGCTCAAAGTTCGATAAACAGACTATCTAACAACGCAAAAAGCTAATAAATAATCTAACTCTACGCTAATTTTCCTTATGATCCATTATATCATTTGAGCGTAGGGATGTTCCGATACCCACGAGGTATCGATATCTACTCGTATAAATATTCCCAAAGTATCGACACTTACTCATATCGATACCTATACTTACGATCGTTTTATGGGACTGATATAATAGAGATATATACTAAGTGTTTTTTGGGAAATCTGAAAAAGTATAAGGTAACTGTCTCGGGAAATTAGGTCTTTTTTCGTGAAAACAATTTTGGCATAGCAATTTTTTTGGTCAAACTTGAATTGTCCATAAAAATGAGTCATTTTGGAAAAAAAATTAATGCGGTTCGACTCAGTTTCGTGTAAGGATTATAATTATTTATTTCATTGTATCGCAAGAAAAAAAATCAGAACAGCAGAAGTTAGACTTTAATAAAATGTTTTTGATGTTTCATACTGTCCCAGTTAATTTTTTTTTTAAATTTATTTATTTATGAGCTTAATGCCATAAGGCATTTTCTTCCAGCTGGCCTTCAGGAAACAGAAAGGTAGTGATAGCCACGGGTAGTAAAAACGATTTATATATATAACTTAGAAATACTTTAACAACTCGAATACTTACACACACACATACACACTCACTGTGTGTAAGTAATGAAATAGATTTAATAATAGTAATGATTCGTCGTGATTCTGAAAGAGTTTTATGAACTTTTTCATATTATAGTTATATAGAACAGTAAAATGCGTTCCCGTGCGGTTGATTTTACGACTTCTCTACACCGGGTCGCGCGTTCTCGTAAACCTCGACGATTGAGTTAACCACGCCGACGACGACAGCCACGCGATTTCCCCATCTTTTTTCCCCCTTGCTGCAGTTTTTATCGTCCTAAGATAACTTTATCACTTTACGTTAATACAATGTAATCTATGCGTATTTTGTTGTACTGAATAAGTCGACAATGTTATTGGTTATTTTGTACAGTTAAAGTAACAAGCTTTGTTCGTGATGATATTTTGCAATGTTTATGTTTAATAATATTTGTATGTATTTTCTTAGATATTATTATTGTTTTACATGGTCCTTTTGCTCGATTGTTAGTTAAGTGAACGGGATGTATTTATTAGAATAAAATATATATGTTAGAATGTATTGTAAGGCGGTATGGCGAGAGGAATAGGGGGAGGAGAGATCCAGGCATAATGTCTTTCTCACGGCGGCATAGCGGAGGCGGCTGCTTTCTGTAGATACACGTATATCTCTGTAATAGCGGTTGTCTTCCCTCACGGATTGCACTCTAGCTTAACATCAGTAAAACACTAAAGAAATACTTGCACATAATAGTAAACTTTAAATCTTAAAACTCTGTAATTATTTAATGTTTCATGAAGTATATTTTTTATTAATGAAATGTTAAATATTTGCATATTCTGTAGTTGCATGTCGTGTTGTTACCTCGCGGGACCACCCCCTATGCACGCACAACCACTACTTATCGGTATTAAAAATTTTTAATGCGATTTTTTTTTCTATTCAATTTTCATCATAGAGCAATTTCGTTATGGTTAAAGGCGCTGATTGGGAAGGAGTTCAGTGGCTACGCGCACTTAACGTTGGACGTAGGTTCACCTCACCTTAGCTCAAGCTGTTGTGAGCTCGTTGATTTTTTTTCTATTCACTTTTCATCATAGTTTAATAATAAAAATATCCTTTTAATTATTTTCTATGCGTCTATGCTGCATACGGATTTGTATGCACGCGTAAACGTTAATCTGATCAAGAGCTAAATAGATCTAGGTTTTCCCACAGTTAAAATGTACGCACTAGACTTTCTTATGACTTGTTTTTTTTTATTGTAGCTCGGCATGTGACAACACTCCGCCCGATGTAAAGCTAGAGTGCGGTCCATGAACGGAAACAATTGCTACTACAGAGAAACCTGTGCGGGCAGCACTCGCCTCCACTATGCCGGCTTGAGGAGACGAGCATGTACCATCTTAGATTGACAGTGCACACTCCTCTCGTTATACCTGACTCGACTTGCACTCGACTTGCCCAGGAGTACTGAAGTAAACAACGTCTCAGTCTCGCTGCGACGATACATCGTGGTTTTAAAGCTTTCAAAATGTCTAGATGCATCGCTCGTTTCAAAGTAATCAAAATAAACGCGATAGTAAGATGCGTAAAATATACGTATTAAATCATTCAATTTATAGAGATGATCTAAATTATTAATGTAAATAGTAATTTTATATCCTTGAATGTGATAAGATGATAATTATATATTTAAGTGCGAGTGCACTCCATTAAATTGTATTATATGTAGTCTTTACACTTGTGTATACAAAAAAAAAAAAAAAACCAATGACATCATGTCTCAAGTCCTGGTGTGTGCAGATATTTTATTTAGCTTCTTTACATACTGTATTGCTTTGTCTCATACAAAGGTTCTTTAACCTCCAAAAACGACTCAGCTTCATGCCCATGTTCGTACCGCTGTAGGAAGACTTTCTACGTACCGCTTTCACCTCGATCATTACTTTTTTCATGCATGCACGCCGGTTGGGAGTGCTCCTCATCTGACTTCTTCTGAGCGGTTGTGGTGACCAATTTGGCTGAGAATGGTCTCCACGAGCGCGCGCCTCCTCCATGCTAGTGTTAATCTCCTAAAATAAAAATGCGATAAGAGCAACTCTGTTAATCGTAGACACTATATAAATTAATTTAATTCTGTTGATAGCTATCTATCGTGGAGAATTTATCGTTCAATTTACCTATTTAAATGTAATGTGGGATAACCGCCCACGTGAATTTAAGTCTGACTAGGAAGTGTCCAAGTGGGACAAAATCAGCTCATCCTAATTAATTTCACGGCACACAGTAAGATGCCAAGGCCACACCAATCGCTGTTGGAGGATGAATGAACACGTCATTAATAAATAATCGTTAACAACTTTTTATAGATCCGCGTATTCGTTCCCAAGATATGGTATGAGATGTGATGATTAATCCGCACTCCGCTTAACTTTATGCTAGAGTGCGGTCCATGTGCATAGACAAAACGTCTGCAGCAGCAGTTTCCTCCAATAGAACGGTCTCCTTGGTGACGGTGTACGTTCCTTTTGTTATAAGGAGTTTTTTAAAATATATTATCTTATAGCTAAAGGTTATATAGTTGACTATTATTATTGTCTATTGATTATATTAGATGTGATAATAAATTTTATTGCTCGAGTGATAAAAATAAAACAGGTTTATTCAGTCAAGATGGACCATAATAAACTTAGTAATAATGACACTTATTATTGTAGATTAATTCTCGGAATGCGGAAAAAATATGCAAACAACGACACTTGATCAATTGACGTTTTTACGTGATCAGAATTTAATTTGGATTTAAGGCCCCTAGTGCTGCCGATCACCTTGACAGCGCTTGAACACGCAAAATAACCTGGTTATTTTCACATCACGCCTAATATATTTTAAATTTAGTAAAAAAAAAGAAAAAACAATGCCGTAGATCATGATTTTGCAAATATGATCATGTAAAAGAAAATTTAATTCAATGAGTTTTCACTGAGTAAAACTGCATCAAAAATTTATTTAGAGCTCACTTTACATATCGTTTTTATTTCTCATATTTATTTATAAGACACAATTAAGAAAAAGAAACAAAACCAAGCATAACTTTATATCCTGTAGTCAAACATATATTTTATTTAGATTCGTAAGTATTATAGTTATCGAGTAAAATTGAATTAAAAAAAGTAGCCGCCTTAATAATTGAAATAAAACAAAGGTTTTATACAACATATGTTTGTGTTTAACTATGTTAAATATACATTTAAATATAGGCTGAGACGTTGTTATGACAAGCTACAAAAAAATAAATATTGCGAATAATAAATCTTTTTCATATGGTCCATTGAGGTGATCTCATCGCTGCGCTCCGTCGCCAACGTCAACACTAATGAAATTAATACGATTACGTTTTTAATTCGCATCTGTTTTTGTAAATTTTTTTTTTCAGTTCTAAGTTTAGTCAAACAAACTGCAAAGAGTTGTAGGCAGACTGATAATTGGATGGATAAGTCTTGGTGCACTGGGGTAGTGTCACCAATTTCGAAAACACCATTGTCGCGTTTCGGGAGCTGTTTGAAAGTAGTCACGTATAGCGAGAAGCGTATGCACACATTAATAGCGAGTTGGTCTCAATCGACAGACAACCCCGTATTCGATGGCCTATCAGTGTCATCTACAAAAAAAAAAAGCAATTATCTCACGCTTAATTTTTCTACTATATTTTCTTATACCAATGTCATGGAAAAGAGTGGTATTGTCACTATAGGATATATTATGTCCTTCTACGGACATGATACCACATGCTGCTAAATGTGTTTAGATATATCGCGTGTCATGGTTAGATCTAGTTAATTATATCGTTAGTACTTTGCGGTTATTTATCTTTATAATGTTTTGTATTTTGAAGTCACTATTTTAAAGTTTAGGAAGATATTCGAAATATTCATGTTTGACTTTACACCTTTAAAATAATAGCAGGCACACCGATGATGGTTATGGTCTGCTAGCTGAAGTGACCTAGTATTCTGGATGGCGCATGTCACCTCTTCAAGCTGGCATAGCTGAGGCGACTGCTGTTTGCTCTTTATTTATAGTAAAAGATAATTTAAGGGAAAACGGTATCGATTCGATGTGTGGAAAATTTTTCATTTTCTTTTTTAATTTCGGATGTAATTAATAGCTCTAATCTTGTTTAGTTTTACACGGATCTGTGTGTTTGTTTATCAGACAGAAGTTATGAGCTATAAAACGAGTACGGTGGCTGGCGATACTAGACTGAGCTGTCGGGCTGAAATGAGCTGTAAAAAGCGACATATTATTATATTGAGTCTTGTTTCGCCGTAGGTACTGTAGGTACTGTAATTACAGTTATGTATTTGATAATTATTAATTATCATCATTTATTGTATACAAGGAAAAACAGATATTAATTTTCTTAATTTTTATATGTTATGAAAAGATTTTTTTGTTTCCGGAAAATATATGATATTAGAGTACAGAAGCCTCACTCTCCTCCATTTTCAAATTTACTCTCGCTTATTGGTCTATTGGATTAGACGTTCACGTTTGCTCCATCCTCCCATTCATGCTGAAAAAACCCTAGCGTGTTATCAGCGACTCTCACGCAGTCAAAAAGACTAATAAATTATGTTTTAATTTGATTTCATTTAAAAAAGTGTTAATCTATTAACCATTGATTTTTAAAAAAGTGCATAAAAATAGAAGTAAAAATGCTTTGATGGTTTGGGCACATGGAAAGGAATGAAAGGAGATTGACGAAAGGAATAAAATCTGATGTGAATGGATGCGTTGAACAAGGCAGACCCAGAAGGGTGTTTTCCGATCAAATCGGAGACATCCTTATGAAAGCTGGGCTGCCTAGTGCTCATGACCGTCGAGCGTGCATGAAGAGAATTGTGGATGTGAGGAAGCGTGGGAGTTGTGTCAGGATCGTGGTAAGTGGCGTTCCGTTGTCTCTGCCTATCCCTGTGGGGAAAAGGCGTGACAATTGTATTGTATTGCATAAAAATCTACGATGATACAGTTTCTGTAACGATAGTACTTATTCTAATATTTTTGATCACAAACGCGTCGACCGTGAGCAGACAAGAGGTAATAAATTATTTTCACAGTGTAAACGTTGAAAGCGTAAACCTGTCAGAGATTTCAACGTATGCGCGATATAACATAGACGCAAGACAAACGATTCGCAGCTATAAAATATTATATTCCGTTTATTAAAATATATTTTTTGAATTTGAACAACTTTTGTAGCGTACGTTATAATAGTTAGGTGATGAGAGGATGAATGGACTTGTGGGTGACTTTATAACTAATTATGTGTATAAGAAACTACCTGTTCATAAAAAAATATATATTTTAAGTGAATTTAAATCTTAAACTAACAAAGTGGTTGTTTAACTGGTAAAAGGTTTTTAAAGCTTGAGTAATTATAATTTGATTAATATAAACAATGATGTACAAGATAATTTGAAAATAATTTTATTTATACTACAATATATGCAGGGGCGTTATTACAGCTTTGGTGGTAGCTATGACATAATCCAGGGTTCACAGCTACCTAGGTATGGATTTCCATCTGTAAATCATAATGTGGAAACTATATTTCTACGTTTATGTTAACGGACAGAATAAGCACTTACCGGATAAGTAATAATTGATAAATTTTATTAATTGTATTGACATAAGCAAGCAAATATTTGCACTTAAGAAGATAATGAAAAAATATTGTAGTCTTTTATTTATTAAAACAATACGTATTGGATTTACATAATCTGACCGAGCTTTTTAAATGCATGTACTTGTTTATGTAGTTACATTGGTACTGGTCTGAATTTAGCGAGGTTTTGAACATTGGTTTCATCGTTTGCAAACTCCTTCCCCTACCACTAAACTAAGAGCCGCTTTTTGATTATTATATTAAATTTAGAGCTTTCTCAACCATAACTGGTAAATTTAATTTAATTTTAATGTATGCTAACAATCACCTTACAAGATAATTAATTCGATGAGCAGTCTTATTCAATGCCAAATTAACTTTAAACAATAAACACTCTGCCTCCATTTTGGGTGTAGAATAATTTAATCATTTAATTTTGGGCCGTACAATAAAGTCTGCATTTATCTGTCAAGTAAATTACTCTTATTTACTCGACAATCGTTTTCTGGAACCGTTTCCATTGTAGCGTACGTTAATATTAATTTGTTTAAAAAAGAGTTGTAGGCGAACTCGTGACCAGCCCTGTTTGCCGTTTCGGGATAGTTTGAGTACTACAGAAATGCCGGTCTACTATAAAAAATCACGCTAAGTAGTTATGAATTCAATACTTTACTTTACTGTTTAAGATGTTTTTTATTGTTTTGTTTGCAAATATAATAATACTAGCATCAGTTTTATTAAATTACTAAGTCGATAACTTGTGCCATAGATTTAGCACTTTGACGACCCCTGTATCGCATTGGTTTAGTGCGCCAGATCCCGGAGGTCTCGGACTCGATTCCCGATCGTAACTAATATATTGAGAAAAAAGTACTAAAGTATAATGTTATTTGTAGTAAAATATGTAAATATAGACCTACATTATATGTAAACTAGGGCGAGTTTACGTTCGGGATCAGTGTAGGTCTGTGTATACTGTATGTATATTGTATAAAAAAAGAGACAATTTGTTAAAAATCAACACTTTTCTTTGATTTGCCGTATATCATTACTTCCCAGAATTTGATCCTTATCAGGAACACTATCGGATGGTGCAATAATACAGTGTTTTTTTTTTCTTCAAAATCAACGGGTTCGATTCCTGGCCGGGAAAATGGATTTATCAAAAATCTAATAATGCAGTTTTAGTTTTCATCAAAATCGGTATCGAGACTTCTTTCAGCATTTTTCGATATCTCTTATAGTTTAGGATTTGGCCATGAAAGCCCACTTGAAAAATTCACCTGTATAATACATATATTTATTAATTGTCTCTTAAAGAAATAATAAAAAGACGATCAAATGAAAACGTACGCCGGTAGTCCTTTTGTCCTTGGCAAAAATGTTTGAATGTACTTTTTTTAGGTTGGGTCCCCCGACAGTGCGCTTTGTTGACGTGATGTTTATTTGCATTTGCCCTTGACTCGATGTACGTATGCACTGTCATACGACATCTGTACATATGTACAATGTCCACAAATGTATTAATTTTCCACGACACGAAACTTGTTGCTTTATTAATCGGTTATAATCATATTCATATTTGCTCTGGCAAAACGTCATCGATGTATCATTTACAGTAAAAAAAATGTACTCTACGAGTCTAGACAATGAGCTTCGTACATTAGGAAATATTGAGAGGTGATTGAACCAGCTCAGTTAGACTATAAAAGTAGTCGCTTGTTTTTGTAAAGATTTGTACAAAAAATAGCTTAACCTCTTCTGATCGAAGTGTTTCTGCGTGTTCGTATTGTACAATTATTTTTCGAGCTAGCATGATTTACTGTAATGTTATTTGACTACTTTTAAAGTTTTTATTATTAAATTGTGACGAAAAGGAGAATGCCCAAACAATATTCTAAAATATTATCTTTTTTTTTATTCATTAATTTTAATTATATCAACACATCATTTATCAATCAATAGACAATATTTAATTAAATTAAAAATAGATATATTCAATTATTAAAGCATTTAAAACAATAATAACCTCAAATATTCATCTAATTTACTCAATAATCCGGGTGAAAAACTAAAACTAATTAGTAATAAGAAAGTTGATTTATTTTTCTAGAAAGTTAACTAAGAAGTTTGGGGATATAAGAATTAACTAAATTCAGCGTTTGTTATGCTAAAAATTAACAGAGCATTTATAATTGGCTTCTGGAGACCCAGGTTCAACTCCCGGTCGCCTTCGCTGTGCCGACTTGAGAGATCACACGTTTTATCTATTTAAACAATAATAAAAATTGGTATTATTTGCGAGATTTAATTCACAGAATACGTTCCATACATATTGTGAGCATTTTCCCTGTTGAAAAAAAAAAAAACTAAAAATAAACGTAAGTCGTTTGATGTTTTATAGGTCTTCTTCGGTTCTCAATGTCATTTGTCATATCTGATCTTATCGTTAATTTGGAACATTTTGTAGATAAACAAGAGTTTTACGATTTTAAATTTCGACGTATTTACATTACCTTTATTTCAAAATTAATTACCTGAGCTGTTTTGTTTCAAAACAAACTAATTTATTGGGATTCTTTTTAATTTTTTGACGTTAAGCTACAGTACGGCCCATGAGTTACAGCAGTCGCTTGCGATATGCCGGCTTGAGGCGACAAATGTGCACCATCCAAATTGACAGTGCACACTAGCCACTTTCAAACTGTTCCAAACAGTGAATTGTTTGTTTCTTTAAAAATTCCAAAATATAAATATGTAATATTAAAGTAGCCAGGTATAGCGAGAGGAGTGTGTACTGTCAATCTAGATGGTGATACTCGTCTCCTCAAGCCAGCATAGCGGAGGCGACTGTTGTCCGTAGACATATCTCTGTAGTCGAAGTTGTTTCCGTTCATAGACCGCACTCTAGCTTTTCATCAGTGTTATCATATGCCGAGCTATAATAATAAAAAAAATTTGACTCTATTCAAAATAGGCAATATTCAATTTATAGATAGATACTGTGATGATACACGATCATGAATATAAATGGCCGTTGGACAAAAACAGGGGAATAATAAAAGCCGGCGCTGGTCTAGCCGTTGCCGTCGTCCTTGAGTGCAAAAATCCTTGATGAGTACAATCAACCGCCACTGGATAGATATCTTCACGGATTAACAAACAGGGCTACTACTAGCTATTTATCCATTGAACATAATTCACTATTATAATTGGCAATCGATATGTTACTATCAATAAAGAATGCAGGATTTTTTTAGTGTTATAATAAAATTATAAATATTTGTGGGAACCCTATCGTCAATCTCCCTGATGTAAGAGAGCGACAAAAAGTAGCAGCAAATAAAATTAAAAATAAAATAAGCGAATGTACCGCGAAACGCCTATTAGTGGCTGGTGCCGATATACACGACTCCGGCCACATTCCATATTTGTACAATCTCTTGTAACGATATAATATTGATTCAAACTTACATGTGACATTAAATTAAGATTAGATTTTTTCTATTGTAGCTTGGTCTATTAACCAAAAAAAATTGCTACTACTGATTTTTTACAGGCAGTAGTCGCCTCTGCTCTATACCTGCTTGGGGAGACGAATGTGCACCATTCAGATAGACTCCTCTCGTTGTGCCTGGTTGCTTCTAAACTGTTCCTGAAACGCGACAAGGTCACTTCACCCAAACTGTGTTAATAACCATCATCAGTCTGCCTACCACTCTTTTATTATTTTCTTATTCTCTTAACAAACTAGGTGCCTAGTCATTTAACTTACAGGGGTTCATTATATTTAAGATTTGTGTTTAATTTCTATAAACGTTTAATCACACACGAAGGTATTTAATAGTAACAAATTGCAGCTGCAATAAAATAAGTCTAGAAACCTCTGTTCTAGCGGCGTACGGCTATCGGCTGAGCTATCTCTCCCGGAATCGAAGCGAGTTCGTAAATATGTCGTGTTTAAAATTCAATCTCAACTTAAATTGAATTTAACTCGAGCCACGACCTGTCAACTTATCCTATATAAATTCTCTTAATAATCGTTACCAATTACGTGAGCGTACGGCCTCGCGAGCACACTTACGAGGCCCTGTTGACTATTCAACAAGTTTTGATATATTTTATTCGATTATGGACTGTTTGCTCGCCAATCTTAAGGATTAAATTGAGACGTTAAAATGTCCGATAATGCTGCATTTGGTATTGGAATGAATGCAGTCGTGAGGCGCGCCAGTCTGACCGCGCTGTTGCACTTTGAGAAATGCTGGACGTTATGAAACTATTGCTGATAAAATTATTAGATTATAATATGCGATATACGCACCTAACGATAACGTTTACTTTATTTTATTTAATGTTAAATTCTGATGTAATAGTTATAAGGTATTTTAAGAGATTTGTGTAATCTATGTTGTTAAGTTGGGTCACACGTACCTAATAATAATATATATTTTTAGAACGTTTATGTTTTCTAAGCAATTCACATTTTAGCTAATACATCTACCTAATTAAAGATTTATTTTTACTAGCTGTTTCTTACGTACAAACATACGTTTAGCCAATTTTATCCCCTTGAGGGATGATTTTGCGCCGATATACGTAATTCTTTATTTCTGCCCCATTACCTAAATATGAATTATTGGCTGTTCATACAAACCTTCATCCCATTCTGTTAATTTTTAAAGACATTAGGTAGCCTATATTCTCGCCAAGGATGCTGTCTATGTCCCTATCAAAATCTGTTCAGTGATTTAGGCGTAAAAAAGTAACAGACAGACAGTGTTACTTTTCACATTTATAATATTAGTTTAGATTTAAGTCAAAGAATTATTCAGGTACAAAAACTAGTATGAAAAGAAGTTGAGGTATTATTAATAAATAGTAGCGTTATTTGAACGCAACTTGAAGATTATGTACCCTGATTAAATACAATTTCCGTGATATCAGTCGCTGCAATAATGCTATCTATCGCAATGTTGTTAAACTTACCTTTAGGTCAAGTTCAGTGCCGCGGCCCTCGAGCTCTCTTGTACTCGTGACATTTCCGAGTTCATTGTTCGTCGATCTCTTAAGTCTTAAATTATGCCCGACGTGAGATATTCAATAAGTACTCGCTAGTATTGTTTATCTAAAGTACTTTCTAAACATTAATTAATAATGTTTATAATTAATTATTTGTTAAATTCATTTATTGTTATCTATTTATCTTTATGGACGATACTAGATTTTTTTTAAAAATGGACTTCAAATAAAAGATTTTGTTTAACACAATATAATTTTTGCGCTGGACTGTAACGAGAAGATTGTTCGATGAATAGAACAATTCGAGATTTGTGCTCGATAATAGTAGTCGTTCCACATAGTATTGTTCTCGACATTTGGCACAGCAGGTCGACGACCTCATACAATCATCTGTTTACCGACAGCCTATGACTGAAATAGATTTTAAGACATTAATATATATTACATTCCATTGTCAGACTTTGTCTATAACACTACAGTCTATAAACTTAAATGCTAACTCTCGGAATAGGTTAGTGTTATTTCCTAGAATCTACCTTTTACAGTTCAGTGGTGAATATCCTTTCTGATGTATTAAAAATACATTAGTACTAAAATTATTGCATTCAAAAACATTATAATATACAGTAAGTATATAACGTCGCGTAAAAAACTTGAGCTAATAGTCTTACCTACTGGCCGGTCATTCACTGTAGGTGAAAAAAAATTGTTTACTTATAAGAGGCGTGCACAATAATTTAATAGAGAGGTCAAAAATCGCAGATCAATCTTTATACCATCATTATGTTTAAACCAAATTTGGAAGAACTCGTTTTGATGTTAGGCTAGAGTGCTGTTTGTGAGTGGAGACGAGCGCTACAACAGCCTCTGCTATGCCGGCTTGCGACGAGAGTAGGTTGACAACTAGCTCAAAGCTGATCGTGTCACTATAGATGTAAAAGTGGTGGGACGACAGACTGCGCTGATTACCATCATCCGTATACTTACCGCTCTTTTTTTATCTCTTGATTATTATCGATTTATTGGTTTTCAACGATTGCAATGTGGTATTGTTATTTACATAACCTAAAATTTGAAGTTTCTATGGTCAGTTATAAAGTGTTAATTGCTCGTTCCCAATTCGCATGATTCATGCGCCTTCGATTATAGAAATTTCATTTGTGTGCTTGTTAGTTAATATGAAATTAAATTGAAAACATTGTGGGACATATCAATCGATCAAACTTTATGGCTTATTATCCCAGTTGTATGGATGTCAGACACAAATCTCAAAAGATCACGAGGTTTGTTAATGTGATATTCGTGCCGGCATCGAACCGCGTACCCGTTACTCTATTGTTGATTCAAATTTAGCTTGAGTGTTCGCATTGAATGTGATGCGATTAAGTCTTGTTTATTAATCTCTGTTTGTTTTCAACGTCACACGAATGGAATTTGAAAAACAATTAATAGATTACAGTTTTGACAGTTTTGTTTGCATTGATATTTAGCTCGTGGGCGGTCTGAGCTATCAACACTTGTTTGTTAATTATGTTATATTTTACGTTAGCTCGACCGAGTCTAGTTGCTAAATCAATTTCCTAACACACGGTTCACCTTAACGTCTCCCTAGTTTAAAGATGTGGTGCGCGATAAGAAGCGCCCGGCGGGTTGTGGCGACACTTCCGCAACCCCTTCTATGCAAGCAAGGGGCACTCGCCACTTTTTTTTATTGATTACCATACTTTATTTCACCCGTCACTAACACAAAATACTGACAAATCTGTACTAAATAGTTTTTATATTTGTGTACTCTCCACTGCAATATTATTTAATGAAATTGTGCTTTATTTTTGTTCGAATAGGATATTTTTTCCCATAAATTTCATGACCTGTTCCAAGAGCTAAACATTATTCTTGTTATATTAGTACCACGTGAATTTTATACAATTCTGAATGTTGGTGGATAATAGTCTTATTCTTGAACTTTTACGTTGTTACAGTTCCCATCACCGCCGACTGAGAGCGCAAATGTATTCTCAACATCATCGTCGTCATCAAGCTCCTCTTCTTCGTCGTCGTCATCATCTTCATCATCGTCATCGGATTCGGATACTGCGGATGCTGCTGGCGGCTCCGCACACGCCTCATCTGCTGATGACTCCAGCGCTGCTTTGGTTGCAGCCTGTAGTTTACAAGTAAAAATCCTATCACATTAACTTTTCTTTATTTATATTGTTTGGTCTTCATTATTATCGTCTTCTTTCAGGTGATTGATGAAGCTGATCTAGCTGAGATTTTTCCGGAACAAGCGCCATCAACTGTGCCACAGCAGACTAATTTCCAGCCATTCCCTATGCACACTTCAGTTAATGATGACAAGTCGTTGGATAATGGTGACTAACTATGCAATTTGTTTGTTATATTTGCATGTCTATAAGTATATTTTTAATTAAGAAACCATTTTGCATCTCTTTATAGGTGATGGATCGAGTAGTGAAATGGAATTGACTCCACAGTTAGTGTCTGCGGCGATACAAAGAGCAACCGCCGATTCTTCAGGATCAGACAACGAATGTTCCAATTTACATCCTCCACACCAAAATACTTCGCATTATGCTTCAAGTTTGTTACAACAGTTCGAAGTACAGACCCAACTATTAAGTAGTTCTGCAGCTATACCACCGATGGTCGCCAATGCTCCTAGCTTGCCGTCGAATACTTTAGAAGGAGTCAGAACTATTAGCGATTGTGTGTTGCAGATGAATGGCATGCCCGAAATACCTTTGTCAACTAATTTTTTAAGTACTACGCAGCATCTAAGTCCGCAACAAACAGAAGAGTTATCACAGATAAACAAAGATTTAGAAGAAATTACATCGGAATCGGTTGACATAACACCGAGCTTAGATGACTGTGTCGATAACAATGATTTCATACCTTTAGATATTACACATGGTTCTGAAATAGGTAGTTCTAGTGATTTATTAAAAAATTCACCGTTAACAAACGTAGAAATGACACCACTATGTCAAATTGATCATCATAAACTTGATACAATAAGCACAAATTCAACAGAATCTCAAGAAGACATGAAGCTTGTTATTGGTGAATCGAGGCGAAAAAGAGGTAGACCTCGGAAGGTTAGGGATGTTTATGATAGTAAGTTAATTGGAGCTCGTAGAGACGATAGATCTGTGGTTAATGTAATTAATGACTATCCAAATAATGATGATCCACCGAATGTTTCTCCAGATTCAGGCATCTTATCAAATCATAACTCTCCAACTCATTCACCTTTAAGGCGACATGAATTAGATATTTCAAATAATAGATTAAATAGAAAATCTCCACAAAAAGAAAATAGTATTAAGGAAAGGAGACCTGCGCGATCAAAATCGAGGAGCAGGCGACTTCATAGATCTGATTCGAGTGATAGTGAATGTCAAAAGAAGAAAATTGTTGACAAAGTCAAACATATAAAAAAAGAATCACCCTCTCCATCAAGACACGAACAAAGTAAATATGAAAAATCAAAGAAAAGTGATCGTAAATTAGATATAGCCGCTTTAGATAGAATGTTATATGCGACGGACAGAGTTTTATATCCCCCTAGGAAGAAAGTAGGAAGAAAGCCACAAAATAAAAAATCGAACAAATCATCAAGTACTCAGCAAGAAGGTACACAATTTGATTCTTGTGATAGTGATGAAAATTCTGTTCAAAAAAGTTTAGTACTGTCTGGAGTTTACGCAAAAAGAAAAGAAATAAATAGTAAACTGTCTAGTTTACCGAAGAAATCAAATAAAAGTTTCAGTAATACATGGAGAGATAATCAAAGCGAGAATGAAGCCGTTGCCGATGACCCTTTAGACCCAACTTGGAAGCAAATAGATTTAAATCCCAAGTATAAAGATATTCTATCTGGATATAAGAGTGATCATGAATTTAAACCATTTAAAAGTTGCAGCAGATTGATTGAATCAGGGTACAAAAGTGATTATGGCTGCAGATCCGGCTACAAAAGTGATCATTATAGATCTGGTTACAAAACTGATTATAAATCTGGTTACAAAAGCGATAAATCTGGCTACAAAACAGATTATAGCGTAAGAAGTAGTAGACGAAGAACGAGGAAATTCAAAAAATCTAGATCCATGCGCGATCGTTCATATTATAAAAATCAAAAGTTGTTTGTGTCCGACCAGGAAATATTGCTATTAGCAAATAAAGCGTTTAATAGTTTGACATTGGGACACAATTCAAGCGATTCAGATAGAGAATATTTAACAAAACCACACGCTAGTCCAAAATATATTAGCGTATGCACCAAATTCCAGACACCTAAATACACTTATGGATTTTCAAAATTAAATCAGAAGCGATCTAGATTAGATCCTTTAGATCCATTTGCGCCCGGACCAGTGTTTAGTGGACTAAATAAATCTTTAAATTACAATATTTTCAAGGTCAATCATAACAATAATATGTTACACAAATCTCCATTTAAAATGAATTATATTGGAAGCCCTTTGCCAGCTTTGAAACCAGTTTTTGATCATAAATTTGGAACATTGCCCATTTGCAAAGTCGCCATATCGAAGAAAGAAAATGAAAACAAAAATTTTGATTATCTATCTCCAAAGTCACGGAAATTAAATAAAAAAAATAGCCCAGTTAAATTAATGCCAAACATATTTGAAAAGGCCAGAAACACGTATGTGCCGAATAAAAATCTATCCAGAAACATATTTCTAAATTTCAAAAAACCTCACTCTAAGCCTGCATTTAATGTTAAAAAACCACGTCGTACTGTAGTTCTAGCTCCGCCTAAAATAAATTTAAAGCCTAAACCTACCGAACGGTTATCTCGAATATCTGTCAAAACTGAGAGCAAACATCATAGACACAGAAGTGGAAGACGGCACAGATCTCGATCTGTCTCAAGATGTCGAGATTCTTATACAAAAGCAATCGATACAGCCGATCAAAAATTTAGCGTAGATGTCGACAATCTCATTGAAAATTTCATAAAATTGTGTCAATTGGAACCCTTAATATCTGACACCGAATCAAACACTGAAAAGGCTGTCGATGTCAAAATTCAAGAGCCTGCTCCTGCAAAAGTTGTTAAAAGAAGTTCAAAGAAAAGGAAAACTGAAAACCAAGAACAGGCGACACCAACATCGAAGAGGAGACACAAAAAACAATTAACGGAATCACAAAGTAAAGGTAGTAAAGACACCAATGAACACAAACTACCACTCAAAAAGAGACATTATCATATAAATTCTTCGACCAGTAATTCTATAAGTTTAAGTTTAAGATCGTCAGAGTTCGACGAATCTTCTAAAAATGAGAACACTGATGAAAAATTTCTATGCACAGAGACAGATTGTTTAGGCGAGTTACCTAATGAAACAGAAAACCCACTTAAGAACAAAGATACGTGTCATGAGAGACATAAAAAGTCAGACAATAAAAACCATTCGCCATCTCGTGTACAAGAGAATAAACCAAATTCAGTTGCTTCAGAACCTCTTAATGTTCAAGTTGATGAGGCAATTAAAACATCCCGTAATCATTCACCTAATTCTTCAAATTGTACTGATGATGAATTAGCAATTAAGAAACCTTGTAATGAACAATCGGAGTTTTCAAAAAAGATATATGAAACCTCTGAAAAATTAAAAGCAGTTCACAAAATGGTTAATGATTTGGAAAAGTCATTACCAAAAATTAAAGACAATGAATTAAAAAACGAAACGTTCAAACCCGAAGGTGTTAAATCACCAAGGTTGGAAGAAAAGAGATCTCCATTGAGGAATTCTGCACCAATTGTGACACCGAAAAAGAGGCATAGATTAGAAGCAGAAAAGGCTGTCGCAAACTCAAGTCTAGATCAAGTCGTACAATCACTTTCAAAGAAACTTTCGGAGGATAACATTTTAACAGAAACAAAACTTAAAGAAGATGATGAAAATTCAATAGAAGATTCTAAGGTGGCGGAAAAATCAGATGCAAAAACGTGTGAAGCGGTAAACAACAATAATAATGTAGTCGATCCTTTAAAAACTATGTCCGCTCGAACTTTATACAAAAGTTCAATACCCCCAGCTCAAAAGTCAGAAATAATGACACGGAAAAAGAATAGATTGGAAGGTTTAACTAGCAACTTGGTGTCTAAAATTAATCCTAGCGCAGCTACAAAAGTCTTGGATACACTTTTGAATAATAACATTCGCAAATCTATAGAGTCAAGAATATTGGAAAAAGAAAAGAACGCTTCTGACAGTGGGTCTAAAGAAGAAAAACATAAAGTTGTAAAGGACTTGTCTCAAATGAGTACAAGGGCTACTGTTATTAAATCTCCAGTATCCAAAGGAAAAATTATCGAAACTAAAAGAACTAAAACATTGAGTTCGCCTATTCATACGGTCGTTGTTAACGTAGATCAGCCTACTGGAATATTTGAACCCTCCATCGATTTGGAAGACCAAATTCCTAAATCTTCAATATGTCTTAGTAGCGTAGTAGACAAAGTCAGATCAAAAAGAGGCGACAAAAATAAATTTGTGTTTAGCGATAATGAGGATCTATGTATTTTGTCTAAAACTCCGGATGCTATGGTAAATCGATCCAGGCGAGGTGAATCAATAGCATCCGTTTTGTCTGATAAAATAATGGAAACAGTAGGTGGTCACAATCTTCGCCAAACTAAAAGGAATATCGCAAGCGACAGTGAAGAATTAAATGATAAGAAAAAGAAGAAAAATAACAGCATCTTAAGGGAAAGCAAATTAGTTTTGATACCGAAAGTTTCTCTAACAAAGGTACAGGCTGGCCAAATATCTCCAAACTCCGCAAAGAACTCTGAAAGTGTTGTTGTTAAAAAAGACCAAGATGCCGATGAAGTTAGCGTAGGAACGGCTCCAAAAAGAAAAGCTAGAAGAAGAAAGACTTTCAATCGCACTGGCTTTCCGAGTATTAAGAGGAAGAAAAAGAAGGTTGACGTCAGCAACAATCAAATTGTTGCTTCGGACAATATGTCAGAAGATACAGACAATTCAGCATTTGAAAGAGTACCTAAAGATGGTGAAACTATGACTAGATTTTTAGAGAGAACCTACAAAAGAAACGAATTGAAAGTAGTACTAAACAAAGATGAGTGTCCAATACAACAAGGTCGATTAACCGTTGTATCACTTGAAAAATTACAAGGCAAAGACACAAATAAATCTTCCAGTAAAAACAATAACAATCAGGGTAGTACGAAAAAGGTTTGCGCTCCCATCTTAAGAGCGCCGGCGCTACAATTAAAACAAAATAAAAATGATAAAGAACAAAAATCTCATGTAAATAAATGGGAGGTACTCAGTGAGACTGACAGTATTCCTTCTCTAGCGAGCTCTATTGATCCCGAGGATAGCATACCTTTAAGTCTGTTAAATGTAAAAAATTCAACAAACAATCAAATACAAAATGTAGATAGATTAAAAAGAAAGACTAGAACATATTCACCCTCTCAAGAGGTTGAAGACATAATTTATTCGAAAAAGAAAATAGTACAGCAAAATAACAAAGTTGTTTTGAGACCTAAATCGAGTATGGCTAGTCTTTGCCCGAGCGAGAGAAGGTTCACGAGATCATCTGAAAACACTTTAGATGATAATAAGAACAAGTTGAGTAATAAAAATCTCGTGGAGATAACTACTGAAACTGACGTAAAACTCCGTCCAATTGCAACAAGGAGAAAGTCTCGTTCTGTACAGAATAAGAAAGAAATGACTCCCAGTTCGAGGGATAGTTCTCTGGATACTTTACGTGGTTACAAAATGCGTGCTAAGTCTCGGGAGACATCTGTAGATACAAGTGTTCGTGAACATGATGAAAGCGAGCCACTGCCGTTGAATGAGAAGGAAATCGACTTCGAGAAGAGTATTGATGTCTTATCTAAAAGCATAATTTGTAAGAAGCGTGTAGCGTCATCCCGCGACGAGAGTCCCGCCAGTAGTGTTGAACGAGTTGGAAGGGATAAACCGTCAATATCCAAGAGAAATCCACGACTACGCAAGAAATTCTTAGTAGCTGGACTATTTTCTGACTACTATAAAGAAGAGTGAGTATCATCAAATTAAAATATTTTATTTTATAAAACGAGGTTCTTATTGTTAATTTTTCATTTTCAGCCCAAAACCGGATGGTAAAGGTAAAAATTTGGTCACTCAGGCGGAATATCCGCCAGGATTGCTCGCGCCGCCGCCATACTGTGAACGCTGGGTACGACGTCGACAACAACATTACTGTCTACCCTACGATATTTGGTGGCAACATAAGTACAATCAACCTGTGCCTTCATGGAACTATAAAAAGATCAGAACCAATATGTATTATGATGTAAAACCGTCGGCTGAGGAATGCGAGAGTGTCGCGTGTAATTGTGTACCGTCATCCGGCTGCCCAGAGGATTGCATCAACCGGCTCGTGTTCTCCGAATGTTCCCCACAACTCTGTCCTTGCGGTGAGAAATGTAAAAATCAAAGAATACAAAAGCACGAATGGGCTCCTGGTATTGAGAAGTTTATGACTGAAAACAAAGGTTGGGGTGTGAGAACCAAACTTAAAATACCAGCTGGTGATTTTATTCTTGAGTATATCGGTGAAGTCGTCTCTGATAAGGAGTTCAAGGAACGTATGGCATCGCGTTATGCGAGAGATACGCATCATTACTGCCTGCATTTGGATGGCGGATTAGTAATCGATGGACACAGAATGGGCGGCGATGGAAGATTCGTCAATCACTCTTGTCGACCTAATTGTGAAATGCAGAAATGGACATCTAATGGTACATTTAGAATGGCTTTGTTCGCGTTGAGGGACATCGACCCTGACGAGGAATTAACTTACGACTACAATTTCTCTCTATTCAATCCCGCCGTTGGGCAACCGTGTAAATGTGACTCGGAGGATTGTCGCGGTGTTATTGGTGGTAAATATCAAAGGATTACAAAGCCGCCTCTGCCTAAACCGATAGCGAATGTCCGTAACGTCCCTTCGAACACTAACGCGCAGCCCCAAGCCCGTGTTGGGAGACCACGAAAATCATCTAAATGTAATAAGAAACCGGAACATAGGAATATTGATATTAAAAATATGACAATATTGCAATATCAACAACATATCAATAAATTATGGCAAGAGCCACCTATGAAACCACTTACACCTAAAGAGAAGAGTTTGGTTAAAGATCGACATTGTTTCTTATCGAGGAATCTTAATAAGGTTAGTTTATGGTTTCATTATTTACTTCAGCTTTCCATAAAGAGCAATGTTAGGGTGATATACAAAATAGAAGTTACATAATAGAATATTTAATATATTGTTATGAATTTCAGGTGCGAAAATTAAAAGAAAGACCAGTCCTCGTGGTTACGCCGCCTCGTGAAACGACACCTCCACTTGTGTCAAATTCCTCAGTAGTGATACCAGTTCCCGTCACAACGAACGTGAATCCTTTGACATTACCAAATACTATGAACCCGACTGTCTTGTTAAGCCGTCTCCAAGCTTTGAGAGCACCCAAAGATGAAGCGCTCAAGAATTCACAGATCAATGATAATCCAGAACTCAGTAAAAAGGAACGATTAGCTTTAGTCTTTAGAGCTATTTATAATATTCTAGTTACTGCTAAAGGTTGGTTTTTTTTTTTTTTTTTTTCAATTTTAAGATAACGCTGAAACACCCCTAGATCAAGCACTTACAAAAAATAACATTACGTCGAAAGGCGCAATCTATAAACAGTTTTGATCCAGGGTTGCCTACATATTTCAAAAAATAATAGAATAAACTATTTAACTTGATTTAAACTATATTTTTCTAGATGACCAAGAAGAAATAATATGTACACCATTATTGAAACGCAAATCTGAAAGATCTAAATCACAGGAACCTAACCAAGCTAGCAAACTCGATCTGAATACCATAGACACAAATATAGAAAGTTGTCAATACGAAAGTGTGACTAAGTTTGACAGTGACATACTATCCTTATTTTCAAGTATCATAAAGGAAAATGGACGAATTTCGACATTGGGTTCCATTGCTTTAAAATTAAAAAAGGTAGGTTAAGACTTAAAGCAACCATCAAAATGGATTTAAAAGTTTTATGGGTCAAAAACGTTATGCCCCGAAAGTCGATGTCGATGCTAAATTATTTATTTTCGAGAAACAAACAACTTAAAATTCAAATAAACATTAAGGTGAAAGCCAACACCTGAGCGTCCATACATTTTGTTTTACCACATTGTTCGAAGCATAGCAGATTTATGTTGAAATTAAGTAATTTGATGACTTTCTCAGCACTAATTATTATCGCAAATCACTATAATAAACAAATAGCTACGGCACAGAATATATAAAATGCATTTTAAATAATATATAATAAAACAAATCTTTAATTGCTGTTTTTGACGGCTCTAATTGATACGAAATGAAAGATGAATTGTATGTAATGTTTTCAGATTTATAATGAGAGAAAATCGGATTTTTCTGTACATCTAACTAAAATCGTCGGCTCCAATGAACCTCTACCGACAGGATTCCTTCATAAGAGCAAGCCTGGTATGTAACTTTTTTTTAAATAACTTTATAACAATTTGACTGCATCAACATAGATAGATATTTGCAAGTTTTTTTTATAATAGCATATGACAACGGACGATCGGGGACAACAGAGAAGTGTCTGCAGGCAGCACTCACATCCACTATGCTGGCTCGAGGAGACGAATGTGCGCTCAGGTTGTTAATGCACACTTCTCGTTATACCAGACTTCCAAGCTGATCCCGAAACGCCACTAGGTCACTTCATACGGCTGTTACACTTGAAAGGGGCGGCAGACTGGGCTAATAACAATCATTAGAAACACAAATTCCAAATTCTAGCCATAATCCATGTATCATTTTGTATTTAATATAAATATGTGTTTGTTTTTGTCTACAGAGGAGGTTATTCTGTGCGTGTGTGGCCTGCACGTGGAAGAGGGGTTGATGGTGCAGTGTGGTACATGCGGGGGATGGCAACATGCACGATGTATGCGACTCCGTGACACCAACGCGCCACACCATTGCCATCATTGTGTACCACGAGAGGTAAATATAATTAATACACTTAACATACTTCAGGTCGATATATCAAACCTTCCTTAATTGCAAGACGATATTAATGTACAATTCTTAACTCAAAAGTTACCTTAGTTTGCCACCAGATTTCTGTCAGAATAGATTATTCAATAGAAATACTAAAAAGCTGTTTTTTTTTTATTGTAACTTAGCATAAGATTACACTGTCTGATATAAAGCTTGAGTGCGGTCCATGAACGGAAACGACTGCTACTACAAATAAACTATAGGCAGCAGACGCCTCTGCTATGCCTGCTTGAGGAGACGAATCTAAATAGACAGTGCACACTCCCTCGTTATACATGGCTACTTCCAAACTGTTCCCGGACCTGAACGCGACAAGGTCACTTCACGGGTGTTACATTCAATAGTAGTCTGCCTACCACTCTTTAATAGTGTAATTGATTTTAGTTGTATGTAATATTTTTTAATTATTTTATCAATTTACTTTTAAATTACAGGTGGACAGAGAAATTCCACTGGACGATTACACAGACGAAGGTCACCAATTCTATTTATCTCTAATGAGAGGTGATCTTCAAGTACGTCAAGGTGACACGGTATACGTGTTACGCGACATACCTATCGATGAGAAACATCCCGATGTAAGCGTCAATTCCGGGGAAAAGATCGATATGCCAAAAACTAAAAGGATCGATAGAAAAAAGGTTAAGAACGTTGGTAAAGGAAAGAAGGAGGAAGGGAAGGAGGAAGTTACTCAAGCTAAGGTGAGACTTTATTTATTTACGAATTAAATTGAATGGTATAGACCAACGCTAACGGGTGCCTGTACGAAGTAAAGAAGGCTTGGTCAGTGTGGGACTAGCATGTTGCACTGCCAAGTTTTTTTAAAAATTATTTTAGCTCGCCATATGATCGCACTCAAGATGTTAAGCTAGAGTGCGATCCTTGTACAAAGGCGACTACTATAGCGGTCGCATCCGCTATGCTGGAAGTGAGAGCCTCTTCATACTACTTGAACGAGTTGTTTTTGTTTTAGGAAGGAGAAAGGTCTGATTTATTGGCAAAACGATACAAAAATTATACCACACCGATGTCATTTTGTGCTTTTGATCCAATTTTTTATTTTTTACTTGTTATTAATAATGTATGTTTGAATGTTTCTCAGGAAAGTGAGGTACGCAAACACACATATCAAACCATCGGTGAGATACCAGTGTCGGAGTTGGACATATTCCGTGTTGAGAGGTTGTGGAAGCACAAGGACACGCAGGAGCGATATGTTTATGGTCATCATTATCTAAGACCGCATGAGACGTTCCATGAACCAACTAGAAAGTGAGTTTGAATTGAATTTTTTTATCAGCGGCCGTGGTCTAGCGGTGAGACGCGTGAATTCTCGATCGATGAGACCCGTGTTCGAACCTTGCGAATTCTGACCGGTACCAATGTAACTTTGTTATGTCTACTTTGGTCGCTCAGCGCCTATAGGCACTATTGAAGAGTGGTAGGCAGACTGATGATGTTTATTTGCCCAGTCTGCCGTCCGGGGGTTGTACCACCACTTTCGAATGCAACACCCGTGAAGTGACCTTGTCGCGTTTCGGGAGCAGTTTGAATGTAGCCTAGTAACTTATAGCGAGAGGAGTGTGCACTGTCAATCTAGATGGTGCATACTCATCTCCTCAGGCCGGCATAGCGAAGGCGACTGGTGTGTATTATTGTACAACACGAACGTAACAATACTTTTTTTATTACTCCTAATAAAATATTTTACTGTAAATTTTATTGTGGTCTTGATAGCTTATAGCTATCTTATAGCTTTCGTGTTTTTATATCATGAAAAAATATATTGTTTTATTCAGTCAATTGGTTGTAATTTAAAAAAGTTGTTGTAGTTAAAAAAAACACTAGATATACAAATCAATCGTACGCCTCGGTGAATAGTTGCGTAATTAAAAGAAACGATCATCTCAGTGCTTAATAAATGTTGTATATTTTTAGATTCTTCCCGAATGAAGTGATGAGAGTGCCTTTGTATGAAGCGGTGCCCATTGAGTTGGTGATGTCACAATGTTGGGTCATGGATCTTAATACATATTGCAAGGTTAGAATATTAAAATGTATTAAAAAAACTACATAGTATAAATTTTTTTGTCTGTTCTAAACTATTATATGAGCGGCCGTGGTCTAGCAGTAGAGATCACGATTGATGAGACCCGTGTTCAAACCTAGCTAAATTCTGACCGGTTTCATTGTAACTATGTGAGATGTACCTTGATGTACTGCTCTGTGCCTGTGATACCAGCATTAGCACTAAGCTAGTACTAAACAGACGTTAAAAAATATATATTATAAACAATGAGAGATCCGAGTACATTAAAGTTTTTTTTTTTTTTTTTTTATTGTAGCTCGACATGTGACAACACTCCGCCTGGTGTAAAGCTAGAGTGCGGTCCATGAATGGAAACAACTGCTACCACAGAGAAATCTCTACGGGCTGCAGTCGCCTCCACTATGCTGGCTTGAGGAGACGAGCATGTACCATCTAGATTGACAGTGCGCACTCCTCTCTTATACCTGGCTACTTTCAAACTATCCCCGAAACGCGACAAGGTCACTTCATGGGTGTTACATTCGAAAGTGGTGGTGGACGACAGACTGGACAAATAACCATCATCAGTCTGCCTACCACTCTTTTAAAGTTACCGGCTTATTGGAAATTTTGAACATAAAGTTGATTGCAATTATAGCTCTGTCACAGTATATTTTTGTTTAAAGGATTTTTTTAGTTCTTAATAGCAAATTTCTGATATATTTTGTATTTTATAACAGGGTCGTCCAGTAGGCGCATCTGAGGCTCACGTGTACATTTGCGAGTTGCGGGTGGATCGTACAGCGCGTCTCTTCAGTAAGGCGGCTAAAAACTATCCAGTGTGTACAAAGCCTTACGCGTTCGATCATTTCCCTCAACGGCAACGGATTACGCGCACTTATGCTGTTAGTATTTTATTAAAATAATTCTCTACGCTATATTATTGTAGTGTGGCACTTGCGAAACTCAACGCCGTCGAATTCTAACTATATCTCACATTCTAACATTACACTTTTTTTTTTCAAATGACAACACTCCGCCTGATGTTAAGTTCTAGCTAGCACTCTAGTGCGGTCCATGAACGGACACAACTGCTCCTACCGATACATTTCTACAGGCAGCAGTCGCCTCCGCTATAGACAGCTAAACACGAAACAAATTAGTATATGCACGGGGAGAATATATATTTTTTCTAATCGTAAACCAATATTTTTTATTTATTGATTTTATTAACTTTAATATCTATGAACCTTTAACAACCTTTCCCATACGAATATTAAATATAGTAGAAATAACTTAATTATATTTCCAGCCGCACGAAGTTTTACCAGAATATCTAAAGGGCCGTGGAGCTAAAAATAGCATGCCAGTCGAGAAGGAAACGAAGAAGAGTAACAGCAATAAAGATAACAAAAAGAAACAGCATAACGTATTTTCTATTTCGAGTATAACAAAGGTGAATTATCTTCTTGTTCTTTTGTTAAATGGCCTCATATGTCATAATAACGACAATTCTGCCTATGTCGAGTAGTAAATTCTTGATGTCTTTGCACCAAATTGCAATGGTGTTTTACAATTTGACGCTTTCTTGGAGTATTTGGCGGCAATTCACCCGGTCACGTCACAATATGAGCGTTTTCACGGCGTACCACAAAAAAAAACCGCTTCTGTTGCCTCATATAGAGTGAATTTTAATGTTTCCTCAATTACTCACAAACGAAGTATAAAATTACGCAAAATAACACGAATTTTACACAATAATAACCACTAAACTAATTAAGGAAGGGGATAAAAATCACCTCAACCTCCCCGGGCAAAAACGCGCCAAACACTCAAGGTGAATTATAATGTTTATATTTTTACTGCGTTATGATATCATATGACAGCTATAGTGTTGTGCAAGAGGGCTGTACCCGTTACGTTAATTGAATTAATACTCTAATAATAGAAATTTTAATTTTTTTTAAACATAATTTTCGTTTCAGCCGACAACACGCGAAAAACAGAAGGAGCGCGTGAATAAAATAGCACGTCGGTTACTCGCACGAGGCGGAGGAAGGGTAACATTGGACGCCTCGTATCTCCTAGACACCAGACGAAGACGACGAATGTCTTGACCAAAACGATGTCATTGCCCAGTATGTAGTGATGGGACATAAAATACTCGCCACTTGTAAGTCGAATATTAGTGTAGCACACGGTGATAGTAGAGTACTTTAATGTCGATAGATTTAGCGATGTAAATTCGATAAGTGTAACTGTTGTATTTATTTAATAGAGCTCCGTTTAGCCACACTTTGCTTATAGGAAACAGTGCATCGTGTAGAATCGAACGCAAATTCGCTCCCGTCCATAATATTGTAGTTTGAAAGAAAAAATGAATTGTCAACTTTTAAACATAATAATTTGCCTGAAGTCGACTTTTTCTATTGTATATATTGTACATAATTGTATATTTTTATTTGTACATACTTTCTAGATATGTATATACTTTTTCTTTTCTTTAAAAAAATATCACGAATTTAATGTATTGTTGTTATAAATAAGATGCACAACATCTAAGTTAATAAGCGGCATCACATGAATTTATTATAAATTTTAGTTTTAGCTTACGGCTATCTTTCTTTTTTTTTTTAATTTAAGATAACTTTTAATATGACATTCGCTAAATTATATATGTATATTGTAAAAATAAAATGGAACACTATTTTCTACTTTGACAATAAGACAAGAAACGAAATAGTTATTTGTTAGGCACCTTAATATTTATAATTAGTTTTTAAGGAATCTCATATGTTATACTACTCTGTCGTTTAGAGAATGACATTGAAGATGGCGGCATGTAGCAGCTGGTACCGTCAGCATATAAAGCAAAATTTTATAATTATTTATTTTTACTTTGTATGCATTTTTATAGGGAGGTACTTGCTTTTTTTGCTGTCTATTTAGGTAGGTGCGCCGCCGTCTTCAGTCCCATTCATTATTCGACTGAGTAATATTTAAAATGTATTTTTGTACTATCGTAGAACATAATAAGGGCCGATTTCACCAAAACTTGTAACATTTGGTTAAGGGTTAATGTTGTTTAAAGTTTTGGTGAGTACCGCCGAAGTTAGCTAGTAAATAGTTATAATACTCATTATTTTTTTTTACTAATTTAAATCTCAACTTATTTATTTGTATTTGGTTTAACCAATTTGGTACAAAAATTGCATAATATTTTTTTTTTCGACTTTTGTTGAAACCTTTTTGTCTCTCGATGCGTTAAATGCGTTTAGTATTGTAAGTGTAGGTAGTTTTAATTTATTTAAGGGTGATTTTGACAGTTGGTATTGTAATGTTCAATTTATTTTAAAAAATTCAATAACCTAAAAAATTGGACATGTTATGCAGTAAAGAACCATTGCTTATATGCAATCTATTCGTGTTTTTTGCTAATCTCTAGTCATTAGTGGTTAGGGGTATAGAATATATTTTATTCGATTAATAACATGTGTGAAAATAACCGAGAGTATGCCATGT
The DNA here is from genome assembly GCA_948150575.1 of Tinea pellionella. Lineage (NCBI taxonomy): Eukaryota > Metazoa > Arthropoda > Insecta > Lepidoptera > Tineidae > Tinea > Tinea pellionella. The sequence continues at coordinate 5,199,618 of OX411259.1, read as the reverse complement.
CACACGCCGCGACACTTTCTCCGATAACATGATGTCACGTGATGTTCTTTCTCATTTCTGTTTTCGCTCTTCATCCGGCATGGATGACTGAGACCGGCCGAGAATGTTATCTTTTATCGCCAGAGAAACGCATCGAAATGGGCAAAAAAATATTGAATCGTTCGGCCGCAAGAATGGGAAAGCGTGTAACAACTCCGAAGATCCGAAAAAAGTATTTCGGGCCTTCTCGACCCCATAAATATTACATTATTGCTAATCGTCAAAATTACCCAATAAATTATTAATCTTGTTATGGTACAGTGTGACCCATTGGTGCATGTTAAGTGTTAAAAAGTTTTATTCGCGGTTAACTCGTGGGGTTGTCCCGAAACATTGTTTTTTTTTCTCTCTCTTTATTTATTTATTTTGGTCTATTATTATATAGTGCTTAACTATACGGGACGACTTGACGACTTTATCTTGACGTTTCAAAAATTATGAGAAATTACTTTAGGTAAAGCCAATATTGTTATGCCATGCCGAGATATTTATAAAAATTATATTTACTATCTTAAATCACGTATTTTTATTCGGCATACTTTAGTTGTATTTATAGCAAACTATCTGTTGAAATCCCCAGTATGTACGCGCGTATTTAAGAAGTTTGCAGATAGTCGTCACGTATATAGGACATATAAGTTTTAATAATAGTTTTATTTAAGTTTGCACTTTTTTTTTAAGTGTATTTTTGTGTTTACACTTTTCTATTAGTTTAAGTTTTTTTTTTTTCATTTGTAAATATAACAACATCAAAATTTAATGGAGTGTATTTTTTTGTACAATTTTTATTGATCAATTATTTAGAAAGATCGTTTAAACTTCACATTGATAATATTAAAAAGAAAAATTAAATTTGTCTGTTATGCAATGAAGAACCGTTGCACGATTTTTTAAAATATATTCGCCTCACGCTTCCATGTTTATGGGCAGAGGCGGCTTTACCTATAGTGCAGGGTGTGCGGCGCACACGGGCGCCGGGTCTAGGGGGCGCCGAGCACCCTCTATCTAATGCGACACCTCCAAAGACACTACTTATTTCCCGACATCATTTAAAATTGCACTATTTGCACCCGAATTTCCGTTTGAAAATATAACTGTAAGTATTCCATTTGCACCCCGCTCCTAATAGAGGGCGCCATGGTATTGGTTGCACACGAGCGCCACAAGGGCTAGAGCCGCCTCTGTTTATGGGACTTTTTTTTTAATATTTAATTTATTATTTATTGTATTATATTTTTTACAGTTTCGTGTTGAACTGTTTTATTATCTTGTCATGTTTTTTTTTTGTCTTTCTTGTCTCGAAAATTGTGATTGTGAATGAGAACAAAGTTATTTTTTTTCTTCTTAATTTATTTGTAGATGTAGGTGAGTTTCTGCATTTTGACCGTCTTTTGTATATTAATTTTTGCGCGTTTCAATTTTTTTTTTTTTTTTTTTACAAGAAGATGCCTTAACACATTACTCACGTTCAATTAATTAAAAACACCAATTCGCGAGATATACAAATAAAATATAAATTAAGTAAATTTTATAAACATTTATTTAATACAACTTTTTAATGAAATATCTGCTTCCAATAGGGTTTCCATTTGTTATTGTTAAGTGTTTCTTTACTCGTATTACAATTTGGACCGATAGAAAGTCTAGCATTTCTTGCTTGCTATTGGTACAAATTGATAGCGGATTTGATACATGGTTTTGTGCAAGTACAAACGTTCACATGTCAAGGTAATCCTTTGATTATTTTATTGATGCCGATCAAGTATTCGATACAAATGTCATACTTTGTTATTGTCTGTTGTATGGACGTAATACCACCCCACCACTAAGGTCCAATTGCACCAAAAATGCCATTAAAGTTGCTTTGGCTGTTACATTTTACGGTGACTTTGACGGTTACGTTAAATATACTCCACACGCGTTGCACCTTCTCTATTGGTCTCTGTGCGTGAGTATCGATACTGTAAGAGCCATTTGCACCAAAAGGACTGTTAAAGTTACTTTAACTATTACTTTTACGGCGACGTAACCGTTAAACGTTTACATTTACTCCACACGCGTTGCACCATCGTCGCGCCTGTCATTTTCGACGCTTACTTTAACGCTAACCGTAACCAGCGAATCTTGGCAGGTTCAAGTTAAAGTCAACCAACGTCACTAACTACAAATGTATGAAAAGAAACCAAATATGTTTTTCTATTATTTTTTCGGGATCATACACCCTTTTAACGATAACAATATGAATTTACACGATATTGCAACGATAAAATGTAACAGTCAAAGTAACTTTACCGTGCCTTTAGGTGCAAATGGACCTAAGTGTGCGGGTGACTGCGTGTAGTTGTGTCTGGTCCGCTTTCAAAAGTCAACAACGGAGGATGTATCTTCCTTTTTTTCGTTTTAATTTAATCTTCTCTTTTAGTTACTTTATTAATATATTTTTATTAGTTTTTATATCAATTTACAATAATGTTCATAACATAACTATTCAGTAGGCCGACATGGACCTTTCAGAGAAAGTTTTTATATTATCTTAAATTTTTTATGGTAGTACGGCATGTGTGTTTGGCAAAGCGTAGACAACTGCTACCATACAGAAATGACTAGGCAGCACTCGCTTTCGCTATGCCGGCTTGGTAAGTTCGGGGTGATAGGGCGCACTCCCCTCGTTGCTTGGACTATAAACCATCACAGACTGCCTGACGCTGGCTATTTAATTTAAAAACTAATATAGTCTTGGTCTAGCGGTAAGACGCGTGAACTCACGGTCGATGAGACCCGTGTTCGAACCTCAACAAATTCTGACCGGTACCAATGTAACATTGTTATAACTTATATGTACTTGGGTCGCTCAATGCCTAGGCAGACTGATGATGGTTATTAGTCCAGTCTGCCGTCTTGGGGTAGTTCGAAAGTAGCCAGGTATAACGAGAGGAGTGTGCACTGTCAATCTGGATGGTACATGCTCGTCTCCTCAAGTCGGCATAGTGGAGGCGACTGCTGCCTGTAGAGATTTCTCTTTAGTAGCAGTTGTGTCTATCCATGGACTGCACTCTAGATTTACATCAGGGTTGTCACATGCCGAGCTACAATTAAAAAAAAAATTTTTTATTTATTTATTTATCGAAGTTTTATATGAATATTGTTATAAGTTGATTTTATTCGCAGGTTTTCTGTATTAAATGCACTTCTTCTTTTCCCAGTAGTTCCGTATTTTATAAGTTTTTTTTAAGATGTATTTTTAACCGTATTCGTTTTTATGTAGCAAAAGTTTTTATCAAAAGTATGTTGTTGATTGGTTTTAAAAGTATGTTTGTTGAATCACTTCTTTTTTTCGACTAAATATTCGACGCTAAAATAAAGCAGCTTTACTCATTTATATTTGTTTAAGTAACAATTTGTTGTAATGTTTTTCTATGAATTAAAATAATGTATTGAAATTTTTTGGATTTTATTTTTTACCTATGTCATTTTCAAGTTGGTTAAAAATCAACTCTTCTTTGGTTTACCGTGTGATATTATTACACAGAATTAGTGATTACACCGTCCGATGTAATGTTTTTTTTTTCAAAAAATTTAGTTTTTGTCAAAATCGGACTATTTTCCAGTTTTAGTATAAGATGGATTTTACCATTCACACCAATTTTTTTTATTGTAGCTCTGCATATGACAATACTCCGCTTGATGTAAAGCCAGAGTGCGGTCCAGAGAAATCTCTACGGGAACAGTCGCCTCCGCTATGCCGGCCTGAGGAGACGAGTATGCACCATCTAAATAGTCGGTGCACAATCCTCTCGCTATGCCTACCTGGCTACTTTCAAATTACTCCCGAAACGCAACAAAGTCACTTCACGGGCGTTACATTCGAAAGTAGTACTACCCCAGGGCGGCATACTGGGCTAATAAGTATCATTGGTCTGCCTACCATTCTTTAATAGTGCCTATAGGCACTGAGCGACCAAAGTATGTGTAACATAGTTACATTGGATCGGTCAGAATTTAGCGAGGTCGGGTACCGAACACGGGTCTCATCGATCGTGAGTTCGCGCGTCTTACCGCTAGACCACGGCCGCGCTTGTAAATTTTACCCGTATTTGGCCATTTTGCTTAAGTTTCCAAGTATGGGAGATGCAAGTAAAAATTATCTCTTCTACAACTGTTGGAGGTATATGTCTATTTGAAATCGGTAACCTGAAAATACCGTTAAGAGTAGCGTTACAGAAAGTACCGTTAAGGAACATTAACTAAATATTGTTGTCTAGATTACGAGATAACGTTTTTTTTTATAGTAGAATTCGCATTTACGCCAATAGAAACCCCATTTATTTTCAAAAAACCAACCATTTAACGAAATAGCCGACAGTAGACAAAGGTTTGGTTGCCCTACATGTTTTGATCGTGAGTGACAGTGTCATATGGCACACTGATTACTACAAAACTTTTCGAAACATTAAAGTATTTTTAGGAAGTAGCTGTGTTGTATGCATCAGAAAGTATCAAGTAGGCAACTATACATAATTGATCAATAAACACCACAACGTATCCGTTCTACATTTCTTCGAAATATTTTTATTATTATTTTACACGGGTTTTAGTAACGTTGTGTTTACACTTTGAATAATAAGAAAGCATTCTCGAGAAATAGTAAAAAACAAATTACCCTTACCCATACCCGTAAAGCCCTACCTAGTTGAGTTTTGGAAGCTTACAAGAAGCCGGGTATAACGAGAGGAGTTTAAAGGTGTGTGCACTACCAAAGATAGTCTACAATCGTTTATTCAAGCCGACATGCCCCATAGCGGAGGTGACTGCGGTTTGCAGGCATTTTTCTGTAGCAGCAATTGTTTCCGTTTTTGGACCGCACTTTAGTTTACATCAAACGAGGTGTTGTCATAATCCCGAACTACTATTTAAAAAATAAACTACTTTAGCAGTTCAACCCTCGCAAGGTGATTTTTTGTTTTGAATTAATAAAATGGTATTTTATAGGAAATTTAGGTACTAATAAAGAATAAATATTTTGAAAAAGATAGTATGTATACTTTTGGCAACAATATGCATTAAGGGTTAATTCGTTGTTTGTTTCTTAAAATATTAATTGGACATTTGGCGGGAAAATAGTAGGTTATCGCTCTTCAATTATTTTTCTGATGATAATTTACTTTTTCTCGATAATTAAGGATTGGATTTGTTGTAATATCGACACCGTATCGTTCGTAGCCTCTTCGGCGACCATATAATTTAAATTATAAATATCTTTATGGTATTTATGGGAGGGATGATCGGTGCCAATGTTTTTTTTTCGCAGTATGTATATTCTTTAATATTTTAATTTTTATTAAGTAAATACTTAATTATAACACAAACCTAAATTCAAATTTTCTTCATAATATTTTTCCCGTTATTTAATTGCCTATCGGTTAATTATCAAAATTATCTACAGAACCCACATGTGAAACGCACCTTATAATACGCAATTTTTTAAAGTACGTGACTTATCACAAGAATACTCACAACGTACAAAATAAAACAGAACCTTAATTTAATTATCTAAAATGAGAGAATTAAAATAAAATAAAACTGATATAAAATTATTTTAGAGAAATGAATCCTTTGAGTCATATTACATTGTAAGTTTTAATAAAGATCGCTGTTCACTGAATCATATCTTCACAGTCGTTTCTTCGCTTATATTACGTTTTATTTGATTATATTCTACTAATACGTAGTATTCTAGTTCACGCCCACGCTCCCTACCGATACTGGGGTAGACAGAAGCTATAGAGCTCCATCGACTTCTCTCTTTACATAACACTTTCACCTCAGCTTTTATTTTTATTTTATTTTATCGTGCATCGGTTCAAGATAGGGTTGCCCACATTTTTCCGCGATTTATACTATACTTAGTATTTTTTTAGAATAATATAATATATAAAAATATAGTACGGTTTAAAATTATAGTCATTTCTTTAATTCAAATATAGACCTATTTGGGCTTTTAAGTTATGTTATTTAAGTAAATAAAAGGCTCTATCAGTGATAAACTGAAATATAGTATTTTTGCGTACTACTATTTTTTCATCAGCACCCCTAATCGATTTATTCATCACACCTGAAACCTGAGTATAAATTTAGATACGATCTCACGGCGTAAAGCGAGGATCTCTTCACTAATAGGATCGCTTCATTTGATTTTTTTTTTACCTCGGCGGTCTAAATAATATTGTCTGATTCTGGAGAATTCTTACTTTACGTCATGACAGCGTAAAATGTAAACTCTCTGACCTTTTCTAAGCAATTCACCAATCTGATCGGGAAAGGTCCTCGAATTAATTTTAATTAGTAATAATCACCATGAAATACAGTGTTAACAAAATGGTAAGTTTTAAATAAATGCTCAGTGGGTACTAGGTTTTATTTAAGAGTATTTTTAAGACAGGAAGCTAATGTCGATTATTGCTGTGTCATGTTTCGGGTATACAATTGACATACCTACCCACAAACAACACTGCGCAATACCTCGTAGAGAAATTGATGCATTTGGGGTATTATTTCGTATTGTGTTAGGTCCTTACTATAAGACCGAACAGTGAGTTTCAGATTTATGCATTTTATTAGTTAATTAAATAATATATATTATTAGAATATAATAATATATTAAATAATATTAATATTTAACAATTAATGTTCATTATCAGCTTTGGAAGGACTGCCGATGATAATAAAGAAGAGAAGAATTTTGACACGGTCATATGCTTTTTTTTTATAAAATAAAGGAGAATCCAAAGAGAAATTGGCGTACATATTTCGTTCGTCCGTGATTTTTAGTTCATTATGTAGAAAAATAAATATATATTCATTATCAGCAATCAGGTTTAATTTTTATACCCGGGTTATTGAGTAATTAGACTTTTTCTAATGCAATATTTGAGGTTATTATTATGTTAAATGCTTTAATGATTGATGATATTTGTTTTTATGCAATTAAACATTGTCTATTGATTGGTAAACGATGTGTTGATACAATTGAGATAAATTAATGAAAACATTAGATATTGTTTTGTTAACAAACTATTAGATATCAAGTGAGCCCACAAATGGGCATTGTCCTTTTGTTTTTCTTACACCATAATAATAATATAATAATAATATATTAATATATTATTATTATTACACCATACATTATAATATCATATCAGTTCACGGGTGTTACACTTGTGTTAATGCTTATATTATAGGTAGGTAACTAAGGTCAACTAATAAATCAATCTTTAAATTATTAAATATTTTTCATTACATGATCTTAAAAAAAATAATTTAAGTTTAAAATTCTGAAATATAACGAAAATAGCTAAATCTATGCGTACAATAGTAAAATGTTGTGTGTCCAGATTGTTTTTATCGCATCAGTAATCAGGACGTGCAAACGGTCAGACCCTATTATTTAGTCAATCAACAAAGCAAACATCAGTTTTAAATGGACCATACACCGACATATACGTCTAATCTTTTGTAAATCGTATTTGTATAAAATTAATCCAAAGTTTACTTACTTCCTAAATAAATCCTTCAGTGATTTTGTTTCTTTCGGTTGTGAGCTGTTAAGGAATGCGAAAGGCTGTGAATTTTCTCAGAAGGAAAGCGTTTGTCATCATCTTTTTTACATTCCCGCCGGAGTGAGAATTATGAACACGTAAGTCAAATATATTTACATTTACAAATAACTAGATTATTTTTATACAATTTTCATCAATTTAACGGAAAAAAATCAAGTACTTTTTATTCAATCAACTTATGAAAATTTAAACGCAGCAGACCTCCTAATAAGTGTTCAATCAACTTCGACTTATCGCATTTTCATCAATAGAGTTGAAATATAATTTGAGACGTTTACTCTTCAAACGGAGCGTGAAAAAGCACCTTTTTCAGCGAGCATTGTGATGGGGATTGGATTTACTACAACTCTCTGGAGTGTTGATGGACCTCCTGTGCTTACCAATACTATGCGTGAAATAAACATTTTAGGTACCTAATATTTAATTTAAACAAATTATTTAAATGCAAGATTTGTTTATTAATTGTGGTGAAACCCCCCAGTAACCTAGAACCTAAATAAAATGAAAGATAGAACAGAGAAATTTCTACACGGTCATGTAAATGGGCGACTGCGGAATTAGGAGTAGAGAAGGATGGGGCGTGGGTTCACTCCACATCTTGGCTGAGACTGGTTTGCGCGTTATATTTTGATATTTAATTTTAATTTTATTTTCTTGTGACGGTCTTCTTATCATACGCCTTTCTGAAGCCATGGTAAAGTCTGACGACTATGCCTATGCTAATAAAATATTTTAATTTCATCACATCAACTTAAAATTTGTAAAATTCAACACATTTAACCTCGTAGATATAATAATCCTCATAGTATGGGTCCTACGTCTTATTTAGAGGCAGGAACCTTGCAATTATATTGGTAAAGAGGACAAAATTCCAACACAATGACAGCCAAAATCGCGGGGCACACTAACCGGAACACTTGATACGTCGTTATTGATAAATTGCTCTACTATAAATTGCTTGTACACCCACTCTGAGTGCAGCCTTTATTGTCCCGCATTGCTCATTACATAATATTATCACACTTCTTTATTATTTAATAGGATAGACAGATTACGAGGATTATTAGCTCGATCTGCCGTCCACCACCAGTTTCAAGTGAAGTGAGTTTGAAGTGATTGACTTGACGTTAGCCGGAGTAACGGAGTTCCACATGACGATTTAAATAATATAGTTTACTAAATAAAGAAAGATATCCGTAATTTTAGACTCTATAAATAAATAAAATAAAAATAAAAAACACTTTATTGCACACACAAATCGTACATAGGCGAGCTTAAAGCCTTTGGCATTGTATACCAGCTAACCTTTGTTGGTGTGAGGGGAGATATCTACAGTGCAAGAGATACTCAACAGAACTTTATCCGAGCGAAATGTTACGCAGCAGACCTATATAAAATTATGAGACGTATCAGTACTGATCCTCTATTCCAATTCTTTAAAACAGTCCTGTACAGCTACAAAATAGACTTCATATACAAGCAGTGGACAGCCTTCAGCTACCTAATCGTACAAAAAGTACACGAATTTATAAATAGGAAAAAAATCTTAAATTTCTCGAAAAAAGTTAAATGAATACTCGTACATTTACAACATAATGTTTTTTAATAACTCGGTTTTTCAGATAACGATAATGATAGTAGAGACAAGAATCTTTGTTTTCATTTGAAAATGATTTATTACAATATGCTTAACGCGTTGAGAGAATGCATGCAAACAATTTCTTACTTATTGATAGATACTTAAATGTTAGATCTAAAATAAGTTATTTTTCAAACTTTTAGTTTGCAAAATTTTAGTAGGTAAAATACAACAATTAATATTTGTAGAAAATACGTTTTAAATTAATTCAATTATAAGATAAAAATATAAGAAAATATATTGAATATATTATATTATTATGGAGTGTTAAGAGCAAGGGCGTTTCTTGATAGGACATCGACATTCCATTGTATACTTCCGGTTTATAGAAAAAGTGGAACAACTTTAATAAATTACGATTGTAGTCCATTTCTAACCGTAACTTATATGTCGAAAGCAATAACATAAAGAATTTTAAAACATTATCAAACGTATTATCATGAAAAAATATGTACATATTAATAATTTTCCAAAAAAACAAGTTTAACCAATAATAATATTTAAAGAAATATAATATATTTCGTGTAATTATTGATAAAATATTTTGAATTTTTCAAAAAACAATACAGAAAGAATTTCTAAGCCAGAACGCATTAAGATTTCCGCATAAACTCTTCCCCAAAATTTAGAAAAAAAATCAAATGAGTCACCTGAGGCGACCTGAAAAACCCAAATCGCAGTTTATTGATAAAACACGCTTTATTAAAATCAAAAATTTCAAGGCACAACTAAATTAAAAATAAATAAAATAAACTATAAATTAATGTAAGTATAATTACGAATTACCTTTTACGCATTATTTGATGTATGATTTAGATATAGAAATGTTATATAAATGTGGTTGACGATCGTCTCTTGCTCACACTCATTCGAGTGTTGGTCTTCCAACCTTTTAATTGCGAATCATTCATCAACTTCATACAAAAACTCTGTTCATAACCATTCAGTGGGAGAACATTCATTAAAAGTTCATAAAAAATCTCAATCGTCTACTGGTGAGTACTTTTAATTTTACATAAGACATTTTTTCATATGCGTTAGTATTCGTATTCGTATGTGTTTAACGTTTCCAGTCCATCCTTAGGGATTCTTTTTTATGTAGATAAAAATTCCTGTTTCTCCTGAAACCCTAATAAACGCGCTATCTATCTAAAAATAATTTTTCGAATCATACTAGTTATTCCGAAACACATACGGAACAAACAAACATTCATTTTTATGTTACACTACCAAGACTTTGTCAGACGATTCTATCTTTTTTCGCTTTAGGAGTAAAACTGAATTTTGTATGTATACAGTTTTTTTTTTGTTAATTCGATGTGCACGACAAAATGCTGCACGTAATTGTAGGTTGTAACAAAATTCAAGTACAATAGAAAATAATGAAAATAACTCGATGACAAATATTTTTAACAAATGCCCGCACAGCCAACAAGTACCTACTTAGTATAATTTTTTACTTTATTCAGATTGGTGGATAATTTTATAATTTTTTCAAAATTGTCTGTCTTCAGAAAGATTTCACGTATTGTTGAAGATACATGAAGGCCTTTTATTCTTTTTTCATTATAATTTTGGTTTTCTTGAAGACTTAATTTTTCATTTTAATTTAATCTCCCGATATACATAATAAAGTAATGCCACCAAACTCTCATTATTTCTTCGTAAAACCATGTCGTAAAGTAAAAAATAGTTCACAGTAACAGGGAAGACAGGCTCTACGGTCAATAAACATAAAAATTCCTAGAAACTTTAGTCACCACTTAGACATTTGCGACGTAATATTTTGTGTACTTCTTTATAGGAGAACATAATTCTTATAATAAATATATTAAACAAAAAACAATGTTATCACATCAATGAGATTGAGTCGCGAACCGTGACGAAACTAGACAAATATACATAATCAAATAAATATTAATTTAGTTTACATTATAATAAATTATACTCTAGCATTGTACAATAAATATTTGACTATCTCTGTGTTGATTCATATTTATTTAAATAGTTTTTTTATGTACGTGATACAGGTACATTGTGAATATTTTTTTCAATTTTAATATACATATATTTAATTTTATTTCATGACTCTGAAACACGTAGGTTAATATGAATTTTTATATTCATAACTTGCAAAATGATGACCTCACAAACTTTCATCCACTATTTTACTAGTTTTTTAAGACAAAAGGTAGCCTGTGTTCCTCTCCAAGATGCAATAATTCCCTCCTTGCCTCTGCGTGAAAAAGTAACAAAAAGATAGTGTAACTTTTACATTTATGTATTAGTATAGATAGAATATTATGTAGATAAAACACGTAAAAGTCGTGTAAATACGCAATATTATACATGTAACGGTCATGGTATTTTGAAATACTAAATCTTTTGCGATACCTAAATGTTAGTTTAATTTACAATATCTTATCTCTATATTGTTCCTATTATATTAATACTTAGAGAAAGTTACATACGGAAAATATTTGCTAAACGACTACGTGACAAATAAGCATTTTTAATTGATAAACTAGCATGTCTTAGTTATTTTACATTAAAAGACCTTTCTTTGTTCTTGTATCCTTTAAATAAGGATTTTCTTATTTAGGTGTTTATTAGTAAAGCACAAAAACTTTCAGCTGAGTTTTGGTGGCCTCATCTATGTTCACATACACTTAATAAATAACACAAGTTAGGAAAATATAAATAAATCCAGTATCGCGCCAAAAATTCCTTTTTTTCACATTAATATTTATAACAATTTTCCAGTATCATAGTAAATATTAAAAGTATATATTGTATAACAGGCTATCGTATAGTTAATGGTAAAAAATAGTTTACAAAATATTTATAATATTCGTTTTTTTTTTGTTTTTTTTTTTTGTTAGCTTAGATATTCGTAGTACGTTTTGTTTATTTTATAGTGAGCCTTCACCTTGACGGACCGGTTCCCGAAGTTACCGGGCGCCGCCAATCACGGGACATTCGTCTCTTCGAGGTCAATTTCATTAATCAATCCAAAAATTCACCTTCTATTTTAACTTAACTCTATTATATTTTTGAACGTAATGCAAGCATCACTATTCATATACAATTTAAATTGGAATTATTTAAGAGTAGTCAGACGCGTTGATTGAAATAATAAAAAAATAAAATGGCGCAAAAACTTTTACTTCGTTACAAAATGATATTTATTATAATTATTGGTCTTGTAAAAAAAGTAATCGATTAAAAAGTAATTTCCTGTTTTTTTTCAATGCTTACCCTTTAATGACCGTTTACAGATCCTTTGCGACAATTTAATAATATTTCCTCCATTATTACTTTTTAATACTATTTCTATTGTACATTACTATTACTTAATTGAACTCTTTTGTTATTTAATTAGGAGTAATCTGTTATTGTGTCGGTTTAATTACGCGGTCGAAGGTGATCAATTTATGTTTTTCTTTATAATTTTCTCAGTAAACTCTTTTTCTCTAGATATTTTATCAATTTTAATATCTTAATGACTTAATGAAGCATTTCCCTTGAATGTTAAATTCAAACGGTTACCTACTAGGATCTCTACTGAGGAAACAACAAAATTATTAAAATTTTATTCAAATTATTGGGGAAAAAAATAATAAAATATTTCGAATATTGTAAAGGTTGAAGAGCTAAAAAGGACATTTAAAAAACAAATTATAACATGCTTTTGATAATTTGCGGAAGAACCCTTGAACGCATATTAGAGGTGCGTGTAATAATTTAAGTTAGACCGATGTTTAAACATATTTTTATATTATATTATTTATTTAAATAAAATATTACAAATGTAAACCGATGAAGATGCAACCTCCTTTCTTCCAGCCCGTAGAAATCACATACGCACAAATTCAAAAATAATTATTTATAAAGTGAAAATCTGTTAATAAATTTAATTAAAAAAAATATTAAAAGATTTTCTACGGCTTACTATCGCTTTTATACAGATTATTTTAATTTGACGTAACGCTTTCGAAAGCTTCGCAGCTAAAAAATATTTGGTAAAATAATTACTAAATTATAAGTACATTTTAATTATAAGTACAATTTATTTAGTTTGAATTTAGCTTTATTTCTGTAACTAATAATATTATTACAAATGATGAACAGTATTGTCAGTTTTCTTTCTTTATTATTATTTTGTTTATTGTTAGTTTTTTTAGTTTTTTTTTGTGTTTTTTTTTTTTTTTTGAGTTACACTTATGTTTAAAATTTTATTTTTTTTGTGATTTATTTTTGTGTCAATTTTTAGTTTTTCTTTGTACAACTACTCATCACATATACCGTGAAGCCTATCATTAGCCTTATTTTTATAAACTAAGTTTTTTTGTGTTATACTCTAGGTTTACGCTGTTGGCTTTTAAAATAAATAAATAAATAAATACATATCTATAAATACCGAGCTTTTTTCAAATGAATTTTGTATTAGTGCGACGATTGGTTTTATATTTATTGAAATAACGGTCCTTATTACAAATATGACATTATAGTACCACGCAGGCGTTATTTAGCGACTTCCTGCGATCTCCGCTGTAGGTACGGTTGTGCAATTAGGTACTTCTATTTAGACAGAACTGAAAGTATAATAACAAAAATATTATATTACACGAATAACAATTACAATTGGACATGCATTTATTCTGTTTTCATCAAAACAATTCTTAGACTTTGGATGAATCACATATTTATTGAAAATAGTGCAATATGCTGAATTAATTTTCGATTATAATATTTTAATTATGTTGGATATATAACCAACGAATACCAAATTAAACTTTTGCAAAAATACAATTTTAGTCATCTTAGTCTTTTACCAGGCGCAGCCTATACTTTTTAGACATACACATTTTTTTGCTGTTCTGGTATCACCACTTTTTAAGTGTATCTTTAAATCACATCGTGGCCACCACATCTTTCACAGTAGCGGAGGCAACTGCTGTCTAAACGAGTATACATTTCTTTTATGATAGCTTTTGTATACTCATGTATCCTTATCACAAAAAATATAAAAATTATAAATAAGGTAAATATGGTTATTTGTTTCAAAAACGTTTTAAAATGGATTGGATTCGAAAATTTTATGTAAAAGATGTTATAATTCTCATTGAACGGAAGCTTCTGATAACGTAAGATGGCGCCATAATTAATAATGACCCATTAAAATCTCACCTTGACTCTTCGCAGAAGACAGGAAGCATCCAATGACAAAATTCGTGTTACGCGACAACAACATCGGAACTTGATTTCAGAATTGCGATGTTTGTCTTGCGGGTAATAAATATACGTACTTATTTCACATGCGATTCAGATCAATTTATTATTCAAAAATATGGTCAGAGAACAATTTTAAGTTTTTAAAATTACTTTTGCGGAAAAGAGAATGCCCATTCGCCTAAGAAACATGGGCCCACAATTTTTTTCTCTAGTTTCGCGATGATTTTTAGTTAATTTTGTATAAAAATAAATCTACTTCCTCATTACCAATCAGTTTTAATTTTTTTCACCCGGGTTTTTTTTATTTTTTTATTTTATTTTATTTGGTAAATACAACAGGCCACAGTCAGCATAAAATATACAACAGGAAAATAACAATAATTGAACTAGACTGAGGCCCAAAGCGTATTGTACACGGCGAACATATTGAGTAATTAGATGTTTTCTGATGCAATATTTGAGGTTACTGTTATTTTAAATGCTTTAATAATTGAAGATATATGTTTTTTATGTAATTAAACATTGTCCATTGATTAGTAAATGATGTGTTGATATAATATATTTTTAATTTTTTATTGTAGCTCGGCATGTAACAACACTCCGCCTGATGTAAAGCTAGAGTGCGGTCCATGAATGGAAACAATACTACTAATCAAATAATTAAAAAAATAAGTTATTATTTTAGAATATTGTTTTGTTACCATACTATTAGGTATCAAGTGGGCCTAAAAATGGGCATTTTCCTTTAAAGTCAAGTCTAATTCAACTTAAAATATATACACATTTATGTTGACACGACATGTGACCTCAACTGGCCTGATGGTAAGCACAGTGGAGGTCCATGAGCACTGACGACTAGGGAACTGCTTATACGGTAGCTAACTATTCTATCAAAATGTCCAATAATATTTCTGAATATATTCAAACAGGTAAGTTAGATGTTTTAAAAGCGCGTGAGTAATTTTTATTGATATGTAGCGATATTATATATATTTTTTATTGGTTTTATAGGTTTGCCACGAGGCCATAAGATTTGATTTTTAAATTAGCATTTTGTAACTTTTAACACGTGACGCCCCATTGCCTAAAGCTAAATATATAAAAAAATATTAAATATTCATCGCCCTGTATTAAGGAGTTCAGGGGAACAGAAGGTCTACCCCAGAACGTTTGTCGCAAGCAAGCTGTGGGACTCATAGAGATTGCAGAGGTTTGATTTTCCATAATTTAATAGTTCACAAAATTTAAGAGTATGGAGTCTGGGCCCTCTAAATCTCCTTATTGTGCCCATGCTTTTAAATAGGTTATAAATAGAAACAGTTTTCCCTGAATTTTTATCCATATTAATAAAAAAATTGTTATCTAAAAAACTTCTATTCTATCTCTATATCACATCAAGATCGGCCTATCTAAGAGCGGCCGCGGTCTAGCGGGAAGACGCGTGAACTTACAATCTATGAGACCCGTGTTCGAACCTCGCTAACTCTGACCGGTACCAATTTAACTTTGTTATATGTACTTTGGTCGCTGAGTGCCTATAGGTTATTTGTCCTGTCTGCTGCCCTGGGGTAGTACCACCACTCTCGAATGTAACACCCGTGAAGTGACCGTGTCGCGTTTCGGGAATAGTTTGAAAGTAGCCAGGTATAACAAGAGCAGTGTGCACTGTCAATCTAGATGGTACATGCTCGTCTCCTCAAGCCGGCATAGTGGAGGCGACTGCTGCCCGCACAGGTTTCTCTGTAGTAGCAGTAGTTTCCATTCATGGACCGGACTCTAGCTTTACATCAGGCGGAGTGTTGTCACATGCCGAGCTACAATTAAAAAAAAAGATCCGTTGAGATTGATTGGAAGACAAACAAACATACATTTATAATATTAGTATAGACATTGCATAGAAAAATTGTTTCATATTACAGTGAAGATTATTTACGCCTCAAAAACAAATTGCCGGCTTTGTACATGCGTGAGTGATCAATAGGCAAGGTTATTACAACTTTCAATACTTAAATCAGTTGCAGTTTAGATGCATCAATTGTAAATAGTACATATTTATAAATGTCCGGTATAAATTTATTGTATAGCATTCTATTCTTTCGGATAGAATTTGTTGTACGTACGAAAGAGGTCTTTAAAGAAATTGAATTGAAATTGGAGATTAGTCCACATCGCTCACTCAGTTTTCCATTTGCGATCCCCTCTTTAGCCAAGCAGAATAACTTTTTTTTATCAATTTAATAAATATATTTTTTTTATTATTAAACCGTGAGAAACCGACGTGATTCGTTTTAAATTGATTTTAGGTACTTTAATATGCCAAATATTAATTAAAAAATAACCGAAAAATTTATATATTCAGTTTTTTACATATTATATATTTTTAAATATATTTTATCATATTATATTTGATATTAAATTAGATCGTAATTCAATGATAATATTATATAATTTACATAATTATAATTTTTACTATTGTAGAAAACAAAGATTTACCAAGAGTAAACCAAGAACCAAGTATTATAGGTGCATGTAGAGTAATAAATCAATCTATTCTTAATACTGCTCTTTCGTCCATTGTTGTATAATTGTAATCCTTTAAATAAATAAATAAATATAATCTTCACTAATCATTAAATAGTTAGAAAACGCGACACCTTGAATTTTAAAATGTCCTCAAAATACATTGTATAGAAAATTGCTATAATTATAAACAAGAGCGGAACTTTATGAAACTATAGAAGTCAATTCTGAGAAATTTATTCTCTAAGGAGGGGCAGTGTGAGGCTCTATAGCCAAAATTACAAGATGCTAAATGCTGCAGTCACTACCGATAGAGCACACACGTTCGCGAGCCGTCGACCCGTAAACACGCAGCAAGGATTTGTCAATGCAATAAAAAATATTTTATTTCTTACTCAAATAATTTATATTGAAACGATATTTTTCATAATAGTGAAAATTATATACATCTCGTTGTGGTACCAGTGCGGATGTTGAAAAACGGAAGTGACATGAACTGGTTCCCTCCAGTGAATATAGTTCATTATAAACCTATTCATATTTCGTGATATTTAATTTTTTTTTTCATAAAAAACATTAATTTAATTATTTATTGTTTGAATTTAGTAGTGATTTTTTTTTCTACTCATTGAACTTCATTTCTATAAGGGTTCTTTCGGGTAAGATTTTTTTATTATTATATTTTATTATATTGTTGTTTTATTAAAGGCAAAGGGTCACTGACCATGCGCCCAGTTTTTAGTAATATTTCACTTTTTGACAAGGAAATGACTCACTAGTATTTAGTTTCCTTCTTTAAGCTACCATTATTACACATTAACACAAGTTTAGGGGGAAAAAAACAAGAATTTTTATCTCTTCAATCTCGCCAAAACTCTTTTTTATTTTAATTAAATGAAATCCTGAGGAAAATGAATAAAAAACTTATAAATTTTGATTAGTATTATAATTTTTTTACTGAAAATTTTATAAGTTACATTTAAAAGGAATTGAAAAATGGAATAATTAGACGAAATTAATGTAAACAATAATACAAAAGAGATTTGTTTTAAATAACAGTAGTTAATCCTAATTGAACAAGGCAAACACATTATGTTGGAATAGATTATTCTTACAAAATGAAACCATTATTCATTGCCGCAATTTACTCGTTATAGAACAATAATGAACATCACGTTACGACAATGTTAATATGTTCCTATATTGTTACATTACACTTACTATTTACTCTTTAATCTGGGTTGAATTATGTTAAGTCAACTTCTATGAAAGATGGAATATTTTCGCGGTTAATTTTTGTTTATTGTGTCTATTTTTTTTTTATTGTAGCTCGGCATGTGACAACACTCCGCCTCATGTAAAGCTAGAGTGCGGCGGAAATAAAAATTTTAATATTGTTTTTTAACATTTATAAATTTTATGATAATTGTATTTTTACTAATATTTTGCTAATGATTGTTTAATAATTTGATTCTATTTGTAAATTTTAATAATTTTATAAATAGTGTGTATATTTTTATGATAATTTTGCATGTCGAGAGACAGAGCACTTAAATAATGCTCCCGCAAATAAATAAATTTCATTCCATTTCATGAATGGAAACAACTGCTTTTTATTGATATTGTGGCCGCCACGGGTTCTCCCTGATTTCAAATCGGGCCCGTATGACGGTGCGGTGGGTCGCCTTGTCCCTATTCGTTACTGGGGAGCTTTGCCTGCGACGCGAGTACAAAATAACAATATGTTCGGACTCACCTCGGCTGGCTCAGCTCTTCTGTGCTGGTTTTCCTTGAATTTGTAGGATGCGCATCCAGAGACTTTGTTCACAATGATGTACTTTATTGCGGTAATGAAACGAAGGAATATAAAAAAAGAGCGGGTAACTCGTCGAGCGCGGGCGACGACAGCAAGTCCTTGCACTTGTCAAATTGCACTGTGCCACAGACAAGATAACAAGGCACCCAACCACAGCCTGTCATAGACTGGCGTAAACATCCCCGCCCCTTTGAAAGCATCGCTTTCAAGAAAGAACAGAGGAAACAAACAAAAAAAATAAAATAAAAAATTGGTAATAAAGCGGAGCGGATTGTGGTTGAGTACAAAAAAAATTAAATATAAACATGCGGGAAAAAAGTAAAAATAAAATAACTATAAAGAAAAAGTAATAATAAAAATAAAATAAAAAAATTACAATAAACTTATTGTGCGGGAAGTGCGCATAAACGCACAACTGGGCGTTTAAAAATGCCCGTTGATAACTTCACCGATGCAACACGGACAATTCCGTCTGCACCGGGATGGACAGCGATAATACGGCCAAGGGGCCAACAAATAGGCGGGACGTTGTCGGTAACGACAAGTACAATAGTACCAACAGTAATAGGATTCGTTGCGGTATTCCATTTATTCCTTGTTTGTAATAAGTGGAGATATTCTAATCTCCATCGTTTCCAAAAACCTTGTACCATGTTGTTTATTAAATTAAATCTATTAAGTAAATGTGTTGGTTCATTGGATACATCATACTCAGGTAAATGTTTAAGCGGAGCGGTCATCAAAAAATGAGCGGGAGTCAGAGCAGAGGGCTCTGAGGGATCCTCGCTTAGCAAAGTCAGCGGTCTCGAATTTAGAATCGCTTCTATTTGTATCAATAATGTGGACAATTCGTCCTTGCTCAACAATTGTTGGCCTATCACACGATACAAATGTGTCTTGAAACTCTTTATATAAATTTCATAATGACCTCCGAAGTGAGGACTTCGAGGAGGATTCAAATGCCATGTTATGCGGTATTTATTTAACTCTTCGCATAACGGCTCCTTAAGCTGGTCTTCTAGAAAATTATATAAATCGTTGAAATAATTCTTAGCACCCACAAAGTTAGTACCGTTGTCTGAATAGACGTGTTGTACGACACCACGTCTCGATATAAAACGTTTGAAAGCATTGAGAAAAGCAGACGTTGACAATTCCTCTGCTAATTCTACGTGAACAGCTCTGGTTGACAGACAAACAAAAATACATACGTAAACCTTGTGACGCTTCGCACCGCGTCCGCGGAGGAGTGTGACGACTAGCGGTCCAGCATAATCTACTGCTGTATGTTCAAAGGCGTGTGTTATTTGGACGCGGCTCGCGGGTAAATCACCCATAATAGGGCTAGTTGACTTTGGTTTGAATTTAAAACAATTATTACATTTACTAATGATACTGCGTATAATACGTCTCGCGGACAGTATCCAATATTTTTGTCTCAAAAGGGACATCAACTGATAAGGACCAGTATGACAATGAAAGCGGTGATAATAAGTAATTATTAAATTAACAACATGATCTTTTCCCGGTAAAATTATAGGATGGGATGATGAATAAATTAAATCAGCGTTTCTAAGGCGACCTCCTACTCTTAGAATGCCGTTTTCAATAAAGGGATATAACTTTCTGATAGAAATGGAACACGGTTTATTATTTTTAATAGATAATATATCTTGTGAGAAATACATATTTTGGAGAATTTTAATTATTTTATTTTACACTTAGAGTAGCGGAGCGCGGGAGAACTTTTATAAAGCGGTAAATATAAACAATTATATGTAATAATTTGTTCCAATTGGAAACTTTACAAGCGACTAAATATAATATATGCGGTGTATTATCAAAATTTATATTAGAAGAAAGCGAAATAGTTTTGACTTCCGGTATTACAGTATGCTCTGGTGGATAAAATTCCTTCGTCGGCCATTTATTAGTTGGCGACGACAACCAGGAAGGACCAGTGAACCACAACGGATGGTTCACCAAGTGTAGAGGAGTTAATCCTCGCGACAAACAGTCGGCGGGGTTCTCAATACCTGACACATGTTGAAACTTCGTCGATGGTATGAGATCATTTATTTGAGAAACTCGGTTAGCAACAAACGTATTAAGTAAATGCGGTGATGTATTTATCCAACAAAGTGTGACAGTCGAGTCAGAAAAAATAATATAGTCATCAATGGGATATCTAATGGTGGTTATATCTAGCACGTGACGGGTTAATTTGGCCGCTAAAAGTGCGGCGCAGAGTTCTAAACGAGCCAAAGTCACTGTTTTAAGCGGCGCGACCTTTGACTTTGAACAAACTAAACGAACTGTTATAGAATTATCACTATTAAGTATATGAAAATAAATAACGCAACCATAACCCTTTTGGCTTGCATCAGCGAAAGCGACCAAATTTAACTTTGACTTCAATAAAATACCAACGTGGCGCGGAATTTGAATTTTTGATAACATTGGTAACTCATTTTGAAAAGTTGACCATAATTTAGTTATATTTTCGGGAGGCGTTTCATCCCAATCTAACTTAAGATACCAAAATTGTTGAATTAATAACTTAGCAAATAATATAACGGGCTGAACAAATCCTAAAACATCATATAATCGAGCTACAACAGAAAGAACATTACGTTTGGTGCATTTAACCTTTTCAAATGAAATACTATAACTAAAACTATCATAAACTGGCGACCACTGTATACCTAATATTTTTAAACTATTATAATCATTAAATTGTATAACATCTGGATGTATGTGCGTATTTGGAATATCATTTAAAACTATTTGAGAATTACTACTCCACTTTAAAATATCGAAACAACCGGCCTTAAATAAATTGATTAGTTCATTTTTTATAATAATAGCATCTTGATCTGTATGACATGAATCTGCGATGTCATCCATATAACAAGATCGTAAAATAACATCACTAGCGAGTTTGTAGCTTGAACCTTCATCTTTTACTAACTGTTGAACGGTACGCATAGCGAGATAAGGACTGCTGCGTAAACCAAAACAAACTCGTTGAAACTCATATGCTACTAGCGGCTCGCTCGCATCAAATCTATATAAAATTATTTGATACTTGCGATGAGATTCGTTAACTAAAATATTTAAATACATTTGCTTTAAATCAGCTGATAAGGCTACTCTAAATAAGCGAAAATTTAATAAAACGGTGAATATTTCCTTTTGTAAATTGGGGCCAGTATGTAAAATGTCATTAATAGAAAATCCACTAGTGGTTTTTGCACTAGCGTCTAACACAACGCGTAATTTAGTTGTGAGTTTATCTTCGCGCAAGACGGCGTGATGCGGTATAAAATAGCCCGTGTCAGGGATTTTCGAAAGCGGTACAATATAATTTTTATCACAATATTCACGTATAACTGCGTCATAATCGGCGTGTAATATTGGAGACGCGAGCAATTTTCTTTCAAGGGAAAGAAAACGCCTTTTGGCGGTACTAAAAGAATCACCCAAAACGGAGGGGTCACGAGAAAACGGTAAAGCTACACTATATCTACCTAGCTCGTTGCGAGCGACGTTGGCGATATAAATTTTTTCGCATTCTAGGTTCTCTGGCGTTTCAATAATAGCATCAGGAACCTCTTCTAATTGCCAAAACCTTTGTAATAAATTGTCAAGGGACGCAGTAACTGCACAAAAATTATAATGACAGGATGGCGCGGTCGAAAGTAATGAAAGTGATATTTTTCCAATTAAAATATAACCAAATATGGTTTCTAAAGCGGTCGGATGTTGCGGGGAGACGTAAACACGACCGGGTAATAATATTTCTCCAAAAACTAAACCTCCTAATAAAATATCAATTTGTCCCGGAATATGAAAATAATTATCTGCTAGTTTAATTTTATTTAAATAAGTAAGAGAAGAGCGATTAATGCGAACAGTTGGCAAATCACCCGTAATGCGGTCTATGACATAAGCGTCAATAGTAATAAATATATTTTTATCAAAACGAGAATATAAAGTTAAAGAAACAACACCCATAATGGGGTTACAAGTATTACCAATCCCTTTAACTACTCCAGCTGATACTTCATTCATAATTAAACCTAATTTGCGAGTACATTCGTATGTAATAAAACTACTTTGAGAGCCGGAATCAACCAAACCACGAAGACAATGCTCGTAGCCGTTCGCGTCCGTAGAATGTACTTGTACAGTACCTAATAAACAGGTATCACGTGAGAAATTGCAAAGAGACGTCGTAGGCGGCGTCGAAAGCACGGGCTGAGAAGTAGTATTGAGAGAAGTTGGCTGCAAAACTTGCGCGGTAGCGGGTACGCTCGCGGGAGCGATAGCGGTCGGCGGTGTGCACTGCTGGACACCTTGCGGGGCCTCTTTACGACGAGGCGTATTATTGTTATTATTTTGCTTAAAAGGCGTGTGAGTCGGATTATGAAACTTACACAAAAGAGAATGATGCGGATAATTACAATGTTTACATTTATAAGTTGAATTACAAGCTGGTTTATTATGCGATAAACTTAAACAATTAGTGCAACCATTTTTATTTTTAACAAAATTAAATCGACTATTAACATCTAATTTGTAAAACGAGTCACATCTATATAATTGTGTGTGTGTATTTTTACCACAATAAGCACAATTATTACTGCGGGGATTATTATTATTGTTATAACTGGATACAAATGCATGCGTATTATAATTATGTTTTTTATTAGAAGTAGAAGACGCGGGTTTAACACTAGCGGTACGATCTAGAATTTTAGACTGTTCTTGCAAAAATATTATAAATTGTTCATAAGTAGGTAAAGAAGAGTGACGATTTGTCATCTCGAATGCGCGCGTGGTTTCAGGGTCCATCTTCTTCAGTGCTATATGTAGCAAAATAAAATTAGATAAATCAGGTAAGTTCAATGACCTCAGACCGGCGGCAGCGGTAGCATAATTGTCTAAAAATGTGTCAATATTTTTACTCGAAGCGCTTGATAAAGATTTAAATTCTAATATTTTATCTAAATAGGCAGCGGCTAAACTACGTTTATCTTCATATTTATTAATTAAAGTTTCCCAAATAATATTATAATTTTCAGCGGTGGGTGCAATACCTGCACAATGGGACAATGCACGACCAGATAACTTGCTTATTAAATATTGTATGCGTTCGTTATTACTTAATGTGGTATTTAAATGTATACTATTTTTAAAATTTTCATAAAAAAGGGGCCATTGTAAGGGATCCCCTGCAAAACTCAATAACTCAAGTTTTGGTAATTTTGAAAAATTATAATTTTTATTTTCAACTTTAACTGCAGGTGAACTAGTACCTTGATTTAAAGAAAATGATTTGTAAACTCTTTGTATGTGACAATAAAGATCTTCAAAAACTCCTAAACTTTGAAAATTAGGTTGGAAATTTGGATTCAACATTAACTCTAATTCATTCGTTTTATCTAAAATTTGAGTAAACTCTGTGCGGATAGTATCAATGGAATCAATGCTAGATAGAAGCCTTTCCTTTGCATCATCATCAGTGGATGCTTGCTGAGCATAGGTGTTAATAGATTGAATCCGAGCAAAAATAGTGTCTCTTTTTGCATATAATAATTTTAAATTTCTTTCCATGAGAGCAACTTCAATATCGTCTGGACGACCTCTAGGCATTTTATATTATTATTAAAAAACAATATAAGAAAAACAAAAATAACAAAAAATTAATTTTTGAAAAATTCAAAATAAATCAAAAGTAAAAAACCGGACTTATTTTGATAATAATTACATGGAAAGGAATGTATTTTGTATGTAAACAAGTAATTAAAATTAACTAAAACTGTTTTTATAAAGAATTATGTTACAAGTTGTATAAGGCAGGGTAGGTACTCAAATCTGTGTGTACTCCCATATAAGTATTTTTATAAAAATGTAATTTAATTTGAACACTAAATAGATATTAATAAAGCGGGTGAACAAAGAAATAAACAAAAATAATAAAATTAACAATTTTAGGTATAATGAAAGCGGTAATAATAAAAATAAAATATACCTAAAATGTTAAACTTGAAAGCGGGAAAATAATCGTTTATTTATTTAGTGTAAATATTAAAAAAAAAGAAAATATATGTAATTATAAGTATTGAAGCGGTTGGTAAACAGGTACCTATAACAAGCGGCAAAAAAATAAATAATTTTTATTTTATTTAAAATGAAAGCGGTAAGTACACCATAATATAAATGCGGTTATAAATAATTATAAATTAATATAGTAAAGCGGTTTTGTGAACTAAATCCCTAAAAAATGGCAGAAAGCGGTGCGGGCGTTTTTAAGGTTATGTATTTCAGACTGTAAAATACTGAAAAATACTAACTTCTTGAGCATAAAAAGAATTAATTTAACTAAATCACTAATATAATAACGTATACAATGAACCAGACACAGAAATAAATGCGGAAAAGGACAAACAAAATTCAAATTTTTGTGTAACGAACTTTTGGAATATAGCAACTAAAAAAGGGAATAAATAGGGGATTCAACCAATCCGGCTCGAAGGACCATAAAAGAATGTGGCCGCCACGGGTTCTCCCTGATTTCAAATCGGGCCCGTATGACGGTGCGGTGGGTCGCCTTGTCCCTATTCGTTACTGGGGAGCTTTGCCTGCGACGCGAGTACAAAATAACAATATGTTCGGACTCACCTCGGCTGGCTCAGCTCTTCTGTGCTGGTTTTCCTTGAATTTGTAGGATGCGCATCCAGAGACTTTGTTCACAATGATGTACTTTATTGCGGTAATGAAACGAAGGAATATAAAAAAAGAGCGGGTAACTCGTCGAGCGCGGGCGACGACAGCAAGTCCTTGCACTTGTCAAATTGCACTGTGCCACAGACAAGATAACAAGGCACCCAACCACAGCCTGTCATAGACTGGCGTAAACAGATATATTAGATCAGCGTTTTATTGATGAAATTTTGGTTTGTTTATAATTAATTTATTTCTTATTTTATAATGAACAATTGATATAAAATCTTATTTTTATTATATTAACCCATGGAGGTGAGCCCGCCCAGTCGGCTGTCCTGGGGGAGGTGCCACCACTTTCACGCGATAGGTGCGTTACGGGATCAGCTTGAAAGAAGTCTTGTATTAAAATAAGAGTGTACTCCGACAATGTATGGTGTATCTCCTCAAGCCGGTATAGCGGAGGCGGCTGTCACCTGCAGATATTTCTCTGTTAGTAGTTATTTCCGCTTATAGATCGCAATGTGTCACATTAGGCGGCGTTACTCGTACGAAATGAATTTTATTTCAAATGCTAGGTTTTGGACGCTAATTTCATTAGATAGGTACTAGGTAATAGATAAACTAATTCGTTCTACTTCTCCAAGTATTACATAAATTCGCTGATTACTATTTTATTACAATTTAATTTCTGTTCTTACTAATTCTACAGTTTAATTTAGAGTCAATTAAGAATTACTTAAGACTTGCTTACAAGATTAAACTGCTCGCACGAAACCTTTTTTAATTTAATGTCTAAATATATATTTATTAGGAATTATTTAAAGATAAGACGATTATTCATAAAAAGTGAACTTTAGGTAGTGATAATAATTTTTTCTATAATCAATTTAAAAAAACAACGTACAATCTAGTATTGGTGATTAGTGAAACCACCCCAAGTTTCATCTAAATCCATCAAGGGTCAAAAAACATTATAGGCTTTGTATGGAAGGAGACTTTAGTCTTATGCATACGTCTTACATGTTTCTGACCATTAATTTAAGTTAATATTTAGCCAGTTTAAAATAAACGATCGTTAGTGTGTTTGACACCATTCTAGGTTTTAGAATCTAGAACCGGCTTAGTAACTATTTCCTTATGCATCATAAATCCTTATAAATCAAATAACGAGGAGTGTACCTTGTCGATGGATGGTGTACATTCGTCTTCTAAAGCCAACATTGCAGAGGCCTGTACGCATTGCTTTGTGACAGCAGTTGTTACCGCTCACAGATCGCACAACTGTCAATCTAGATGACGCATACTCGTCTCGTCAGGCCGGCATAGCGGAGACGAGTGCTGCCCGTAGAGATTTCTTTGTACTAACAGTTCTTTTTTCTCTAGCTTTACATCAGGCGGAGTGTGGTCACAATAAATAGGCATAGTATTGAGGAGACACGATTAAATGCCCAGACTAGTTCTTATTAATTTAAAATAAAAATAATAATTTAACTTTATTTGTTTATCGAAACAGCTGTCTCCAAAACAATAAGTTTGTCGAATAAAATTGTGTTAATGGGTGGTATTTTAATAGTGAAATCTGCTTTTGAATGTCAATTTCTAACATTTGGAAGGATAAGTATAAACTTTCACCTTTCTTTGGTGTTTATATAACGTGACGTCTTGAACGTATGATTTATTGCTTACTATTTGTTTACTATCAGTAAACAGGCTTTATATCCTGCAGCTCCCATAATGCCGGCTTTTGGAATGGTTACTAATAATTATAACTAGATTAGCAAAGGAAAATTTTACCCATTCGCATAAGTGAAATGGGCCCACAATTTTTTTATCGAGTTTCACGATCATTTTAGGTTAATTTTGTAGAAAAATAAATCTACATTCTTTATTATTACCAATCAGTATCAATTTTTTTCACCCAGGTTATTGAGTAATTAAATGTTTTCTGACGCAATATTTGAGGTTATTATTATATTAAATGCTTTAATAATTGATTTTTAACCACCCATTTGAAAAATTTACCCTGTATATTTATTCATATTTTGTGACGTCATTTTAAAAGATTACAATCAATCCACGAGAAAAGTAAGATGGACGTGTGTTTATGTCCTCAAATTATATTTTATGAATATAATCCTGTATTACTTAATATGTTTAATATTTAACATATTTATTAACATTATTTAATGCTATGGATTCGTGTTAAAAAACCTCTTACGAGTTCATTCAAATATGAAAAAATTAAACAATGTGTAATTAAATTAATTAATTTTTAAATTTTGATTGTTTACATTTTTTTAAAATAATGGTATATAATAATAATACGTAATTTAAAATGTTGCGTAGTAATTAATTTTTTTACTTTGTTTATCAATAATTAAAATTACATTTAATATTTGCCAGTCATTATATTATGAAGTATTGCCAATTTAACATTTTTTACAACTTTGTTAGATCCGCAAAAACACTCCAAATATTTACATATTAAATTTTGTTAAAACTGTAAATAAAATAATAAAACAGATGAAACCTCATTGAGGAAAATACTTATTAAAAAATCACACCCTCTCGTAACATCACGGTTGCGGTTATTTGTACAATGTTTTATAACTTTATTTTGTTGACATCCCATGCTGTATCTACCCAAAAATTGCGTGCTGCCCTGACCTTTTACTGCGTAGGTTTAAAATTAAGGAATGTAAATTTAAAAAATTATTTAATAAATTGTAAATTCAACAATTAACTTAGATATTGTGGCAAAAGTTATGTTGAAGTTCGGTCAATTGAAAAGGATAGATGCGAATAAATTAAATAAGAAGAGGTGGCTGCATGTCATAACTAGCAAAACTGGCTTCATGTATCCAGTAAGCTAGTAGCTTCTGGCTACGTTTGTGCAGCATTAATTTTTATAATGGACCAATAAGCTAGTGAGGAAGCTAGTAAGTCAGTGTTTCTGGAAAGTTTAATACGATCGGGGTTCTATTTTTTGAGTCATACTGGCTTGCTGTAAACAAACTGATTTGAGAAACTGACCACGTGTACGATACTCGCTAATCCTGAGCGTTAGTGGCGACTACAGCTGTAAATTATAACAAAAGTAATATAAAACATATTTTTTTCTTTACATCGCAACCTGTTTCAGATGATATTTGCATAATATTACCAAGGTTGTCATGGATAATGATCGTAGGCTTAACTAATATATTACTCAACTTTTTGACGCTAAACAAAACCAAAAATTCATACTTAAGTACTATTTATTTTTATTAATTTTCATCAATAAACCTGTAAAATATCGAATTGCTGTTCGATATCGAAAATAGCGAACTAGAATTGCTGTTTTTGTCGCGTTCATCGTAAACCTTTTCTGTATAGAGAAACAAATAATAAAACTTTTTTAGAATAAAAATTGTACTTGTAATTAATTTTTTCGCAACGTGTTTGTGGCTGCAAACGATGTCCTGGGCTAGGGCCGCTTTGATAATTTAAAAAACAAACAATGAACGTTTTAAAAATTTAAGTTTTGGCGGGATGATAGCTAGAGATAGATAATAGAGTTTTTTGCATCTTAAAAAACTGAAAACCCTTTGTCTGAAACAATAGAAAAAAATATTATTTCTTTTATTGTAGCTCGGCATATGATAACACTCTCGACAAAGCTAGAGTGCGGTCCCTGAATGGAAACAACTGCTACTACAGATAAATTTTTACAGGCAGCACTTGCCTCCCCTATGTCGGCTTGAGGAGACGAATGTTCACCATATAGATTGACAATGCACACTCCTCTCGTTATGACGTTGATAGCCAAATTAACTTTTCGACTGCATTTAAAATATCATAACACTATTGATTGATTTTGATATTTTGTAAAATATACTCGGTAGGGATATAATATCTAATAAGTAAAAAAAATACGAAAATAATAATAATAATTTTAGTATTCAAAATAATTCGACAATTGCCTATTCAATCTGAAAAATTTCGATGACTTGTAAAATTCATAAAACATTTTTATATGCTGCTATATCTACTTACTCTTTATAATACGTGTATGTTTTATAGTGTCGTAGTTATTACTAGTTATGACGGCCGCTTCCCGCTTATTGTTGGTCGATCACTTACTACAACTACCGTATACTACATGGAAATCATTTTGGTACATGTAAGGGTCATGATCTAATCATATCCAAGTTTTTTTAAAGGTGTTTTGGCGGGGAAGTTATCATTCTATTTTTATAGTAGCTCGGCATGTGACCACTCTTAGCCTAATGCTAGGCTAGAGTGTAGTCCAAGCGCGGAGATAACTTCTACAACAGAGAAATGTCTGTGAAATGCAGCTTGAGGAAACGAATGTACAATAAGCCTGAATAGATTGACCGTGCACACTCCTCTCGTTGAATTAAAATATTTACTAAAGCTAGCTAGTGCGACCAAGCTCTAGTAGACGGAAGTAGCTCTAGTGGAAGTCGGCTAGTAGACCTACCCTTACATAGATAGATTTTAACACGGATCTTATTGATCGTGAGTTCACGCTTTGTAACGCTAGACTACGGCTGATTTAGTAATAGGAGGTAGACTAATGAAGGTTGTTAGATCTTTCAATAGTTCACGATTTTCAAGTTGCAGCACCCGTGAAGTAGGGACCGTCGGAATCTTGACAGTAACCGGGTATAACGACAGGAGTATGCCCTGTTTCGTAACTATTCAAATCTAGTTTATTTTAAACTATAAGGTCTAATTTGAAGTACATACCTGTAAACAAGTTTTCGTTTTATTACTATGGTCTTGACTTTCAATTATTTTGGTAAGTCATAGTACGAATTATCTAATTGAGAGAACGTCGTCAAACACTGTCACGCGATACTTTTTAAACAACAGCATGGCTTTTTACCATTTCAAATTTGAACTATGACATAATCTTTTCTTTGAGCATTTGGGTAATAATTTTTAGATTATAAATAGGTTATAAGTCTCTAGCCGTCCTGGAGTAGTCTGTAGTCACTTGTCACCTTTCCAAGTCCACCACTTTCGAGTCACCTGTCGCGTATCGGGATCTGCTTGAAAGTAGACAGGTATAACGAGTAGTGTCTACTCCTCCAGCCTCCGTGTGATAGCAGTTTTTTCTGACCGTGGACCGCACTCTAGTTTAACATCAGGCGGAGTGTTATAAAAAATGTAATTTCTAAAATCTATATACATATATGTAGGTATATCCAAGAGAAAAAAACATTGGAAAAAAATTCTTGACGTAAACTTGATTCGAGTTCAAAATACTTTTTAAAAAGAGTCAACGGTAAAAAATCATCACTATGTACTCATAATATTGACAATATATGACTCATCTATCTAACCACTACGCGATTTCTTAAATTTCCTCAGATACAGTATGTGTTACTTGGTTCAATAAAGGATTCAAGATGGCTCACCTATTTGTGTCTTCTTCACATTATATCACCATGTATATGCCTGTATGGATAGCAAAAACAGTTTAATAAATACGCATCTAAAATCATGAATAAAAAAAATAATTAATAAAAAAATATATTTTATACGCTAACGGTACAGCTGCCACACCTCGCCATCTTTAATCCCATTAATTTTTATTTGATCAAGTAGAATTCATCATATTATACTATAATGAAACTGCCCAATTGCGTTCCGAGTGGTCGTGGCCTAGCAATTGAAGGCACTTTCACACCATCGAGAGACCCGTGTACAAAGTCTACAAACCCCACTTATGTAACTTGACATTGAGTAAATAAAAGAATAGTCGCCAGACTGATGATGGGTCTGCCCTAGGAGGTGTACTGTAAAGCTGGATGGACAGACATTTTCTATGGTACCGTAGCAGTTGTCTCTGGTAAAAATTTGCGCTTTAATTTAATATAAGGCAGAGATGGGTCACATGTCGATTTATATAAAGGAAATATCGGTTTTAATTTTCTGTAATCTCGCATCATAGCGAGAGGAGTATGCACTGTCAAAAGATGGTGCGTGCTCGTGGAGGCGACTGCTGCCTCTAGACACTAATGTGTAGTAGCAGTTGTTTCCATTCATAGACCGCACTCTGGCTTTACATCAGGCGGAGTTTTGTCACATGCCGAGCTACGATTAAAAACGTAAAGAACTAAAGTTAACAAAGTATGAACGCTCAATAAACGATAGTATAATTTAAATAATACAATAACAACTAAATCAATGGAAATATCATGATAAGGTGGTATTGCACAGAGAAAACAATTACAAAGTAACAATTTTCTCAATAAGTGAGTAAGAAAATGACGTCTGATAACAATGAAATTGCGTCGATTATGTATTAAATTGTATTATTACAAGTACCTAAAAGTGGACCTAGTCGTAATTTTAACGTGAAACAATTAAATTGCCGCTACACTTTTTTTTTATAATTAATTGTTTATCTTGTAAGATTTGCATTTAAATGATATTTGATGTATAATCGAATATTTTATTCGTCTTTGTTATTGAATTAAAAAATGCTAACATATAAATTCCTCAAAGCGAAAAATATTTCGCTAATTACAAAACATAAAAATATTTAATAAAAACGTAATTTATTTTGTTGTAGACGAGCCGTCGCCGATCTTCCGAAAACATCGCCCCAGTGATCCTGAAAGTTAGGAGTTTGTTGTGCGCACACGCAGACATCAACCGACACTCGCCTGCATAGGATGGTAGAAACTGATCCCGGGCCTAAGAAACCTCACCGTTAGTATATCTTTACATTAATTATTAAAAAAACTTTATGAAATAAAAAAAAATTTCACGATATGTTATTTTTTAAAATTTATGGTATTATGATAAAAATTAAATTCTGAGATTCTCTGAAATAAATCTGGTGAGAATCAAACCCGGTGTGAGACTTGGGGTTTGCTTACTGATTTTCTCACCTAATAATAATAAATAAAAAAAATACACCAAAATTGTAATAAAAAAAAATAAAAGCATTCTTGTACAATTTTAAGTGTTAAAAGTTCGCACAAATTATCTGTAAATAAAGTTGCTATATATGCTGACGGTACCGTGTAGTGAATACATAAAATACTAAAATAAATAGTAATATTGTATGGTATTGAAGCAATTCTCTTCTCTCTTCTATTCTTTGCACTTATTCTGGGGGTGGGCACAAACTCTAGCGGTTGAGAAGTAAGAGATAATCTAAAAAAGATCTCACTGATAAGAATACAGAGGTAGGCTACGGTTCTATTATACAATTGCATTTATTTAATTATTGTATTATTTTAGATTGTGATGTAAAAATCGAACACCATAATCTACACGGGCCAGACACTATACCTGCAGAGCTTGGTGAGTTTAAATTACAAATTCAGTGATTGCGCGATGATAACCAATAGAATTACACGTCGCATCCATACATCAAAACTGTTTCAACTTAGAAATCGCACTTAATAACCTGAATTTTAATTACAATTTTTTCATGAAAATTCTACATTTTCTGTCATAATCGAAGTCTCTTTTATTTTTTAAGCTAAACTGTTTTTATCTAAATGAAGTTCAAAAATTCAGTATAAGAGTTTCACAGACAGTTTAAAGACTACATTATCTTCTAAACGCGTTTATTGTTCTCTATTGTTATAAATTAAAGTATTGTCAAAGTTGTCTTTGTTAATTTACTAAGGTTAAACATATGTTCTATTAGCAAACCACGATCCGAACGTCTTGGTAATCCTCCAAGGTTCTTATTCTTGTCTATCCCGATTAGCGAGGCATTGTTAAGTACTAAGTCAGACCTAAAATAACACATTTAATTAGAAAGTGGTTAAAGCCACCTCGACCCCAATTTCTTATCAATTTAAATTAAAACACGTCATTTTATGTATCCAGCCGTATCATAAACTCGCGTTGTTGTTTTCTTCAGCACAATCCCTAAGGATATCTGTTAACCTTACTGGGTGAAAACGAGCCAGAGACGGAGTAAACTTACTAACAAACTCACCGACGACCAGAGGAACCAAATCAAAAAACCATCTGTCCAATAAAATATATGACATAAGTCACTTTTTAAATTCGAATCGTAGCGCGCGTTGCCAACACTGGGATAGACAGATTTCTTTCCATACATACCACTATTGATAGATCCATTATACATTACTTGATTACATCCATTGCAACGCATACACATGAGTTGAGGGGTGTACCTCGCCTGAACATTTTTGACCCGTTGACCTAATCTAAATAGGTCTTTCAATTGCCCTCGTCCATAAACGACTGCCATTTACTTTCGCATGATAAATCTGTTTCGTGGAAAGGATGACCATCTCTTATCGCTCTGGTTTTTGAGGTCGCAACGTGATTTTTAGTTCAGTTTTTTCTTTCTCTGACGATTTTTTTGTGAATCGTGGTTTGTGTGGTTTAGTCAAATAATTATAAATGAAAGCATTTTTACAGCCGTGGTGCCATCACTAAAGACACCAGGCAAGGCTGACACGGAAAAGGGTTTCATTACAGAAAAAGCAGACTTCGAACAGGCAATAGAACTAACTAGTAAGTACATTATGTAAGCACAAACTTCATACCGAAAAACTATGTATTTTTATTAAAATTAGCTCGCCCTAGCTGATGCAAAAAAGTACCTAGATAGACATAATTAGAGTGTAGACATACAGGCACCGGTCGTGCCCGCTGTGCCGGATTGATAAGACGAGTTGTAACACTCAGTTTACCAGTACACACTTCTCTCGTTACATTGCGACTAATTCTACTAGGTCACTTCCAAAAAGGTATTTTTGTTTACAGGTTATGGACGGTTTCACTATCTGTTGTTGGCAGTATGTGGACTTGTCAGCACATCAGAGGAGATGGACGTCATCTCGATGTCCTTCATCCTGCCTTCGGCGCAGTGCGACTTAGAACTCACCACTTACACTAAGGTACTTTACTTACTTGAAATTTACCTAATTTTATCCTAATATTATTATGAATTTATTATATTTATTATATTAACGTTATTAATCTTCTGAGAGTAGAACGATATCCTGTTTATAAACCAGGATGATAATTTGGAATAAACCAGTTGGGATGTTAAATAAACATAATTGCTGACCAGGGTTACTGAAGTTTAGAGGCCGGTGTATTTATTTGTTTGTTTATTAAAAAATAAACAATAAAAACTAGCTGTGTATGAAAATAAGGTTCTTTGGTTTTTCACACCTATTTCAACAGTATCTATTAGTACAGATATAAATGTCACTCATCATTGAGTCCATTTCTGTGACCATTTCCAGTCAGTAAAATAAATAAATCTCTACATCTACTACGCTTACTCTATTTTGAGATAACTGTCTTTATTAGATGCATAAAAGTGTGCCATTTATAGCAAAATAACCGTAGAAAAAATGCTGAGTGTAAAAACTAAAAATAAAATAATAATTCGAATTGATTTCGTTCATGAAGACGATAGGAATTAAGGCCTGTTTATTATATCGCACAAATTCAATGGCAAATGGCATGTATTGTATAATTGTTTTAAAATGAAGTAATTGAATTAAAATAATGTAATTGGTCCTTAATTGTCCTTAATTTAATAAATTACTTTTTAAATTGATTTTTTAAAATTATTATTTTTTTATTAGAAGGTATCGAGTATCTGTAAGAAAAAAGTGTAGCCAAACTTAAACGGCAGATTATTATAAAATAAATAATATATTCTCTGTAGTAGCAGTTGTTTCCATTCATGGACCGTACTTTAGCTTTACATCAGACGGAGTGTTGTCACATGCCGAGCTACAATAAAAAAAAAATTACAGGGATGGCTAAATTGCATAATCTTCATCGGCATGATGATCGGCGCTTACGCATGGGGTTCCGTTGCCGATACTTTGGGGAGAAAACGCGTTCTCATAGCGATCTCTGTGGTGAACGCTTTGGCTATCGTAGCGTCGTCTTTCAGCCAATCTTATGAACTCTTTATGTTCTTTCGGTTTATGAACGGTGCTGCGTAAGTATTCTTTATTAATAAATTCAATTGTTTTAAAATAAATACATTTTTTTTATAAAGACAAACACTAATTCAGATTTGAAACAATACCAATCAAACTACGAAACCTCTATGTTAATTTCTTTTTTATTTTTGAAAAAAAAAGTTTAATATATTTTTGGTTTGTACTTATTATTATCTACATTAATCGAAAAATAATTTTAATACTTACAACATTTTTATACAATTTTTTTCCATTCGAAGTGTTTAAAAAAACCAGTTTCTTTACCTTTACGTTTTTATTAATTACGTTCTTTGTCTCTCTAAAACAACATTTTTCCTACAGGTTAGGTGGTTCAGGTCCTGTCATCTGGTCGTACTTCGCAGAATTCCAGCCTAAAAAGAAGCGAGGTGCCATGTTGAGTTTCATGGCTGCTTTCTGGACTTTAGGCAATTTGTTCGTCGCTGGACTTGCTTGGATAATTATACCTAGTGGTTAGTATTTGAAGTATTAAATAGATACATTCATAGGTTCTGATCCGAACCTTAGATAACCTATAGGTCATCATCATTAGCATCACAAACTTTTATTTTATGACGACACTCCGCTTGATGTTGAGCTAGTGTAACAACTGCTACCGTGTATAAAATGTATACAGGCAGCAGTCACCTCCGCTACACTGGCTTGAGGGGACGAATAAGTACCTTCCATGTTGACAGTGCACTGAGGAATCGTGGGAGGAGAACGAGAAGTCGTTATATCCGACATACGATATTCCTCACGGATAATATGCACTTGTAAGTGGTGGCAGTACCATCAGGACGGGAGACTGTGCTAATGACCATCATAAACCTGCTAGCACTCTTAAAAATAAGAACAAACTTAGAAGTTAAAATAAATAATTTATTTTAAACAGAAACAAATACTTAGAGAACAAGTGCATATCTAATTTGATATTAAACGTTTGATCAAGATTTGCTTTGGACCAAATTGTTTCAACATACCTATTAAAATTAGTAGAATTACTACTTAATCTTAAGAAATAACGAAAAAATATGTTTAATAATGATATTCGTTTCAGATATTGGAGGAGAAACGCAGGGTTTTGTTTACAATTCCTGGCGCATCTTCCTTTTAATAATGTCAATTCCATCGTTCATCGTTGCGTTACTACTACTTCTTCTACCTGAATCGCCAAAGTTCTTGATCTCTCGCGGGCGCCACGATGACGCTTTGGAAGTATTCCGTGGAATGTATCTGATGAACACGGGAAGAAGCAAAGAATTATATCCAGTGCAACAGTTGTATATTGATGAACCAAAGCATGATGTAAACGTTAAGGAGAAAATGGATCAAATAGAAGTTAAAGAGAAGTCGAAAATGAGACGTATGCTGAGTGATATTATTGAACATAGTAAACAGTTGTTTGTGCCGCCTATACTCAAATTCACTACGATCTCTATCACTATTAATTTCACATTTCATATTGGGTAAGTCACTTTCTTTATACGTTTGAATCACATGATCTAAGGCCTGAGTACGAGTTTAAATTTACGCCGTGAATACGTAACGTGAGAATCACCCACCAATAGGATCGCTTCAATTGATTTTTATTACCTCGGCGGTCAAAATAACACCGTGTCATTGGTAACCTCTTACTTGGCTTTCAGAAGAGCTCCAAATCTACGACTTTTCCGAACAAAAGCAAAAACTCTCCATACCCCTGTGGCGAGATTAATTTTTTACATGTCGCAAATATTATAATTAAATAATTTACAATTTATAAATGTAACGCCCGATCCGTTGTCTCTGCCTATGCCTGTGGGAAAAAGCGTGACAATTGTATTGTATTGTACGCCCGATTATTGCATAATAAAGTAAATTTTCAAGTCAATAAATTAAATAAAATAAATAATAACAGCACAGCCACGAACCGCCCTACTCCCCATTTCGGTTCACGTTTTTTTATTTTAATATAATATGAGATGTAGGTTTTTTTAATTCACTCGCGTAAATATACGAGTATTTATGATTGTATTATTAAGACAATATGATTGATCGTAGTTTTTTTTAAATTTATTTTATTATTATGATCATGACGAGTTGACTGAAAACGTTACATTTGATTCCTTAGATATATAACTTATTGGATTTTCTTGAAGAACATTATTGGCAGATTAATTACTTACATAAAAAGCCATTGCCGAACATTCGCCGGGAGTCCTGGAACAGCAAAATTTTTTTAAAAATATAATTAATTGTCAACAGGTATTACGGTTTAATGATGTGGTTTCCGGAAATGTTCAACCGTTTCGACGAGTGGTCTCGCAACAATAACAATACAGAAGCAGATATTTGTAAAGTCACCGCTTACGTCACACAAAATGGTACCCGCTCGCAAGATGGTGTGTGTGATGCCCACATACATTCCGATGTGTTCATGGAATCCCTCATCACGGTCGCAGCTGCAATACCTTCAAATGTTCTTGCTGTTGTTGGCATGGATAGACTAGGAAGAAAATTCTTTTTAGGTGAATTATTTATTATTTATCACATGTAAATTTGAAGGGAATTATAACGATATCTACCATTAAAAGTAACGTTATTTCCCTGATTTTTACCGATACTTTCGTTATTTTTATATCGATATAAAATTAACGAAAAATGTAGGACGTAGATTCGTGTAACTTACTGTACGGTGCCAAGAATGATAGTCTGACTGATGATAGTTATTACCTCAATCTGCCGTCCTGGGGTAGTTCCGTCCTAAGTGCGAAGTGACCTAATTGAGTTTAGAAATAGCAAGGTATAACGAGAGGATTGTCAACCGGGATGCACGATGCGTTCCGAAGCCGGCATAGCAGAGACGACTGCTTTATCTCAACATCACGCGTATTGACCGTACGACAAGCTACAATAAAAAATAAATAAACTAAGAATTGAATTACCGGTTCACATTGAACTAACAGAAAAATAACAATATTAAATTGTGATGAAAATTGAACCGGCACATGATACCTTGAGCTGCGGGATCGAACCCACGTCCATTGGCGTCTTTTAATATTTTTTTATTAAATGCCAAAAATAATCTAGAAATTCTTAATACTTATTGTTTTTAATTTTTGTCAACAGTATTTGCAACATTC
The DNA here is from genome assembly GCA_948150575.1 of Tinea pellionella. NCBI lineage: Eukaryota > Metazoa > Arthropoda > Insecta > Lepidoptera > Tineidae > Tinea > Tinea pellionella. The sequence continues at coordinate 5,160,919 of OX411259.1, read as the reverse complement.
TCAGGTGGTCTTTGTTCAGCTGGTATGTATTATGTTTACAACAAGACAAATAATCTAATCGTGAGCGCCATCTTCAGTTCCGTCATCTCATGCGGTAATGCTTCACTTGATTGTCTCGTCACTGAAGTATTTCCTACCAATCTTAGGTAAGTATCGCTGACAAACTATAAAACTTTTGCATTAGTTGTTTCCCGACAAGACATGTCTTTCAATTTCACTGCCCCGGCCCAAAAAGGTGGGGGTTCGTCTCGGCATAGCAAAGGCGACTGCTGTCTGCAGAATTTTTTCTATGGTAGCCGTCTCCATTGTTGATTGCATTGTTCATGAACCGCACTTTTACTTAACAACAGTGTTGTCATATGCCGAGCTACAATAAAAAAACGTATGTTTATTACCGACCGCAAAACGAACCCAGGACCTTAGGTCAACTGGCACGCTAACCACGGGAAGTTTGTTACCAAACAAAACTTTGTAGTTATTAAAAACAACTTTAAATTTTCAGGGCAACTGGTGTAGCAATTTCAATGGTAGCTGCCCGACTTGGTGGTATAATAGGGAATGTGGTGATTGCAGCGTTGTTAGATACGTATTGTCCTGCCCCTACTTTCATTGTCGCTGTGTTGCTAGCTGGAGGTGGACTTATGTGTTTGTTCCTACCTAACACTACGAGACAGGCGTTGAAATAAAAATTATTCCTAATTTAAACGTAATTAGCCTGTTGAACCAATAATATTTATATTAATTTAAAACTCGATTACCTGAAAAATATAGTATTATAATTATGTAGTATTATTTTGTTAACTATTATCTAGGACAGGGTAGAGTAATTCAAACTTAGCGTATTACCTACCGTAGCTTAGGGCCGCCTGAATCTTTTAAATGTCAAATGTCTAGTTTAAATTATTTTGGAAACTCTTTCAGTTTTCAATTGATAAAATTAACGGAAAATCTTTCTAAAATTGTATTAAAAATTGAGCTCCTTTTTCCATGTAAACAATATCAGCATTCTGAATCCCTTATGGCCCCATGTTTCATATATTTCGTTGCCCTGCATTTTTTGATTAGAATAAATAGATTTAATCAATATTACTGATTATTTCAGACGATAAACCGTATACTTATTAACTATAAACGTTACCCTTCTTTAAATAAAATTAGCTGCGAAGGAAAACATATGTTTTTAAAATTTGTTTTAATAATATAGAAAAAAAAATACAACTTGCTTTTGAATAATCTAATGGGTGAGTTTACGGAGCATTCTTGGTCACCTTTAAAATAGTAATTTCGTGTTATCGTCAAATCGATATCTATTTATGGCCATAAATTAATTGTTGTAACTTTGAGAAACCCTGTCCTAGGATATCTAATTAATGCTAAGACCTAAAAGTGTGTTATAATTAAAAAGTGGTTAAATTCGTAGCATATTTCACCGTTATTAAGTACGTTCAACTATTAAGTTTAAATATATTTTTATATAATAATTTTATATTACGAATTTATAGGTTTGTTTAGTATGTAGATGTAGAAATAGGTAGAATTTAAACGCACAAAGTGAGCTTTAACTAAGGTGCGCAGTTTAATTCAAAATTTATCGAATACTTAAAAAAATGTAATCGAATAAAAATATTTTGATTAAATCATTATCGACATTTATTTGTGTTTTATTTTAACATGTTTGTGGTTCGTGTGACGGACTTCTGCGAGGAAAAAAACAGGAACGCTGATTGTACCTCACTTTAAATATCACAAAATACAAAGGATGAAGAGGTGCTCATCCCGAGCAGCAATCGAATGCGGGGTGCTATATTTTAGTAAGACCAAATAAAAATATTAAATGAAAACACCAATTAATTCATCATAATTTCTATATTCTTAAATATACATCTAATCAATGTTGACATTAGATCAATTAATATTAAATGATCAAAAATAGTTGTACTTAAAAGTATAACTTTGAAAACCTTTAAACTTTAACCTAAAGTTCAAAACGAAAACCTGAGTTAACAATATTTTTTAAGCCATTGTAGTTCCCAAATTAATTTCTGGTGCTAAGTAAAGTTAAATTTATATTATAGCAATATCAATATTTTTGGGTATAACGAGTTCGAGGTATGGGAAAAACTTGGGCTGTAAGCGCCTGCGACCACAACGAATTGAAAACCTACATAATTTGTTTTAATGAGAAATATCTTAAAATTAAATAATAATAATAAAATAAGAAACAAAAGCAATGTAGTTATTTGATAAACAAAAACATCGTTGAAATGCTGAAAAACAAATTGATTTACAAAACCGGAACGCAAAAAAACTCAACTACGATTTTTAAAAAAGTGTCATACATTATATTGTATACATATTTGCCAACAACATCATAATTTACAAAACGTAAACAAGAATCTATATATTAACACAAAATAGGAAATATATTTCTATAATAGCTGTACAATATGTAATTTAACTTACATTAATGTTATGTACAACTTTTACCATCGTTTGAAACGCACTAACCGTCCCTAAGTTACTCAAAATATATTTTTTTATCTGCATTTTATTTTTATTTAATCTTTTCTCCTCTTTGAGATTTAAAATGCATTAAAAATACAATTTTCAAATTATCCTCTCAGTCACAAATTATACTCATTTGTTTGATAAAAACTAGCGGACGTGAGTTCACAAAACAATTTACAAAAAATATCAATTGTGAATGAGAGAAAAGTGTGATTATCTCCGATTTAGATCATTTACTGAAACTTGAATCGTACTTTGAAAAGGAATTTCAACCGAAGTCTCAGAGGAATCAGATCCCGGGGTTAATAGTCTTCGAGACCAACTGTTGCCGCCCTCCATCTCGACCTCTCTCACCTCTGAAGAGGAAGGCGAGCCGATACTAGAGGATACAGTCTTTTCATTTATGTCATCGGTCAATATCGGCATCGACTTACCGATGACGTCGTCCTCGTCGTTTAAAAGAGGCATGTTGATGGGGCCAGAGTGTATAGTTTGCTCACTGTCCACGTACATGTCGATGTTTGGTGAATGCAACAATGTTGTACCATATGATGTTCCGCTCAGTGGATCGGTTGAAGTTTTTGGCGCTATCCTCGGGTCGGTCACGGTGATCGGTAATTCTAATGACGTGGGTACGCTGTGCGGAGTGACTCCGATCACAGCCAAGCCGTCCTCCAAACTGGACACGACTGTAGGGTCGCTTTCACCTTTACTAGGTACCTCTACTGGAGTCATTATAGGTTGATTGAGTGTCGAACTAGTTTCTGATACGCAGCAGTGTACAGAAACGTTTGCGTTTAAATCTCTGAAATCGGGTGCTTCGTCTCGCGGTGTCTCCGCGTGGAATACATCGCTATTGGCGAGAGCTGCTTCCAAAATATCCATTCGTTCAGGTTGTGCAGTTAACGTCGGGACAGGTTCAACTTTCATTGGCATGAGTTGATCATTTTCTAAAACTAACGGCCTATTATCTACGGGTATTAGCATTCCCTTTTTCTCCATGCATAGATAAAAGGTTCCCTGAGGACCTCCGAAATGCTCTCCGGGTACGGCGAGTAAGTTCCCGTCTGGGAAAGGATTAGCAGACTCGACCGGCTCTGGAGGCGGCGCAGTCTCCTCGACCTGAAGTACCGTGTCCGGCTGCCTGGCAATAGCCGTAGACGGTAAAAGATCTTCAAAATTGTCTAAATCTGGATAAACAGCTGCACTCGTTGTGGGTTGATTTTCGGGAATTAACAATGATTGCATTGTAATATTGTTAGAACGTGGAGCGTTTATAGCGGTCAATGGCGGCGGATTCTGTAAAGTGAGCGGCGGAGTGGGGATATCTTGTTTTAGTTTTTTTTGTGTTTCGATAGGAGTTTTCGCGAGTCTAGATCTCGGTTTTTGATTTTTATGGCTCGCCGAAACAGAGGGTTCATTAGGTGGCTTGATAGTGACCGATTTTTGTATAACAATCTTGTTTTCTTTAGCCGGCGTCCGCATGATGGAAGTCGTCGTCGCCGTCACTTGGGGTGTAACTGTCTTCTGAACAATTTGACTTTTTCTTTGCAATTCTTCAAATTGCTGGGGCGTCAGTCGTACAATCGACCCACATTTTTGTTGCAAAAGTATAACTGGTTCAGTCGGCGTTTTCTTTAATAGCGTTGTATCTGGCAAAATTCGTTTACGTGTTATTATTTGCTTAATTTCTGAAATTGGAGCTTTGCTAGGTACCGCTGTAGTGGTTAATCGACTACCGACTATCAATTGCCCCTTGGAAGTTATTATTGCACTTTTTTGCTTTGTTCCACTTTTTGGTTGTTGCTTGGTGTTAATGTGTTGTGCAGTGGTGACCTGAGACATTGGTGTTATAGATTGCTTTTGTGCGTCAGAAGCTGCAATTTGTCGATGTGTGACAGTCTTAATTTGAGAAATCTGTTTTTTAGGGAATAATATTTTTTCATGCTCAGGTCTCAAATGAAGCTTCGATTGTCCACCCTGTGCATTAGTTATTATCATGATTTTTCCACTCTCAGATGCAGAATCAGAAGTAGCGGGAATCAGCTTTGCAGATATAGGTCTACCTTCAGTCAAAGATAGAGGTTCATTTGTTGAAACCAATACATGGGCTTTACCAGAACGAGGATCTAAGACAATTTTTTGAGTATGGTTTCCTCGTTGCTTTGATGTAGGTACTATTAATATTTTTTCACTCTTTCCAGCCCTAGGTTCTTGTAACATTGGAGATTTCAAAGGTTCTAAGGGCGGAGGTTCTGGATTGACAATGACAATTTTCTGTTTGCCGGAGGTCTTATCTATTACCAATATCGGTTTTCCTCTACCTTTTGAAGATTTCGATAATATATTTGGTGTATTAGTTCTACTTACTTCTGAACTGGGATTTAAAACTAGAGTTTTCATTTGAGTTTTGTTCTGTTGATTAGTTACCTTTCCAATTGCTGGAACTTTGTCTACTTGCTTTATTATAGTTTTAGGTTTGACCACCAAAGGCGGAGGTGAATTAGTGACAAGATTTCCATCAGACATAACAATAGGCATTTGATCTATGTTTTCAGGAGTTACGATATCATCACTCAACACGACAGGCATCGAATTGATGTCAAATATATCATCATCACTTGACATATTCAACAATTTTGGTTCCTTTCTTGTCGCAAGTAAACTGGTTTGTCCTGGTTTAATTAACCTTTGCATTAGTTTTGTAGGCGAATTTTTATCAATTTTTCCCCTTTGTTGCATTATTATAGTACTGGTATCACCTGACATATCAGAAGTCCCTTTTATTGTATAAGTTTCAACTTTAGATCCATCTATTGTGGACTTTGTTCGTGATAATACAATTTGTTCCTTAGGAGATTCAATATCTTTATTTACATTTTTATTTCCAACAGTACGGCGGATGAGTGTCGGTTGGTTGAAACGAGTGGTTTTCGTTGTTATCTTTCCTTCATTATTTATTATTTTTTCTCTTTTAGGTAATATCGAAGAATTCGTTAATATATTTTTACTCGTCTTTTTCATCACTTTAGGTTCCTCTAATATTTGCAAGAGTTTAGATATAGGCTGCCTGGGATTCGATGTGGCCAATTTATCTTCCCGTCCAACTATTGTAGTGCTTTTTTTGACAGGAGACGCTTTATTTGTAGTATTTGCACTGTCGTCTATTTTAGACTCACATCCTTCAGGCAATTGTTCCGATATCTGTTCTGACATTTCTACCAAAGATTGAGCTGCATTTAAATTTTGACATTTTTCCTCCTCTGTTTCAAATCTCACATGTGGAGGAACATTTTTAAACATATTAATATTGCTTTCACTACTATGTACATTTTCGTCACTAAGATTTAAGGCATCATTTATTGTTAGTACTTTATTAACAGCATAATTTTGCCATTCCTTTGCTGATATTTCGCTTTCTGAATGTTGAATAGAATTTTCTATTGTTGTTGATTGCTTATGAGTAGAAGGTAAGTTCATTAGTGCTTCTGCAACTTGAATATCAGATACAGTTGGAGTTTTTTCTAATACATAACTACTGTTATCCCCTTCTATAGTTTCATCTTCTCTTAAAATGACTTCCGTTTCAATATCTTCCCTTGAAACATTATCATTCCTAATATAAGTTTTATCTTCCTCCATGTCTTCCGTAACAATTTCTTCCTTTAAAACATCATCTGCAGCAACATTTATTTTATCTTCTTCTAATATAACACCTGCAACAACTTCTTCCCTTAAACCATTCTCTTCAGTAATGTACGTTTTATCCACCTCTCCAATTTCTTCAGTGATAACTTCTTCGGTCAAAACGTGATCTTCAGATATGTATGTTTTATTTTCTTCTACAATATTTTCGCCAACAATTTCCTCGTGCACATCATCCTGTGAAATTATTTCATCATTGGCAGCGTTTTCCATGTCAATGTTATTTTCTCCTATATTCTGTTCAGTCATAGTACTTGCCGGGTTAGTTTCTGAAGCATTATCCATTAAAATTTCATCTGTAGCAACATCCATACATGCGTGTTCGATAACAATATTATTATCAACAATATTTTCTTGAATATTTTCTTTTACAGCCATATCCTCTGTTGTTTCTAAAGCCACTTCAGTGACTAAACTCGTCGTCGCGGGTATTTCTTTTTTGTTAATTTCAGCCTCATAATTTTCTACATGTGATTCTTTCTTTCCCTCCGTAATTTCACAATCTGTGGCATCCAGTCCATTTATATTTTCATTGCTATTATCAGGTTGCTCATCTTCAAATAATATATCAGGTAAGTTCGTAACTCTAGTAGCCTCATTGGTATAATGTGTAGTATCAGATATTTGTGGCTGGAGAGAGTTATTTTGTTGCAAAAACAAATTGTCACCCTTCACATTCTCCATATCATCATTTGTAGTCTCAATACCAGCATTTACTATTGTTTTATTTGTTTCTGCTTCCACATTTGTAACAGTTTGTTTAGGTTTCTCAATAAAAATATCAGGATCAACAACTTTGTTATACAATAAATCACTTTCAGTGTTTAAATTGTTATTTTCTAAGACAGTCTCCGATTCCTCTGAAATATTGCTATTTTCCGCTCTTCCATCGCTGTGCGATGTTTCCAATACTTGATCATCAATTGGTTTATTCTCAATTGTCATTTTTTGTTCAGCATTTAACATTGGAAGAGTACGTTGATTTGATGTTATTCCACTATGATTATGAATATCATGTGTATCAAAATAATTTGAAGATAAAACACCTTTTTCCTTTAACTGTGCAGCTTCAGCTTTCATCATTTTCAATTGTATTTTGGGAGCATGTCGAGCAACTTTAACTGGCTCAATAGGCGGTGAATCTACTGCTTCCGGTGAAGGAGTGGCAACATCAGCCCCATTCATATCACAGTCCATAGAATCAATTTTTTCAGTAGAATTAAGTTGTTCTGCAACATACTTCTCTATAGCATCTTGACTTCTAGAATGTCGGCTACGAAAAAATGTTTTTGTCTTAAATATTGTTTTTGTTGGGGCTTCGTCAATCTTTTTGGGAGGTGACGTTTCAGATGATTGACCACTTTTATCTTTATCTGGTGACTTAACTACTGAAACTTCAGGAAAATTTTCCTCAACTTTCAATGGTTCCGGCGCAGAAGGTAAATCTGGCACAGCTGTCTTTTCCAGAAGTTCTTCTACTTCCTTTGCCATATCTTCCTCATCTAAATTGAAAGCTTGAACGTCATTTCGAAGTTTAGATGAATTTTTAACTCTAGGTATCTTTCTGCCTGCATCCGCTTCCAACGGCCAATCTTCATCCTCACAGAATTCATACTTCGAATCTGTAGAAGCTTCAATTTTTTCATTTGAAGATGTTTCAACAGAATTCTTGGCATTATCTACAGAATCTGTTACATCAGTATTGATAGTATCTGCTGAAACAGGGACATCTGGAGAGTTTGTTGATTTGGGAATTTCTGGTGACACAGTAGTGACCTCCTGTTCCTCATCTTCATCTCCCCATTCATCGTCCCAATCTGCCAAGAGACTGCTTTTAATTTCCTTATCAGTTTTAACTTTCTTCTTTGGTGAATCTTCTACTTTGTCCTCCGCATTTCTCTTTGGAGCACTTTTTACTTTATTTGTTGATTTATCCTTACGTGGTTTAGGGACTTTAGGCGTTTTAGATTCCTTTGTTTTATGGCTTTTAGGCGTAGTTTTTATTGGAGATTTAGTAGTTAGTTTCTTGCGTACCGGTGAAGGTGTATACTGTGTAAATGATACACTATGTGTTTTGTTGTGCATAATCATTACATTTAAACGGGACGTAGAAAATGAACAAGCATGACATTTATATATTCCTGCATCCTGTGTGGAAGATGGTGTTGCGGGTGTCTTCGATAAACTCGGAGAATCAGTACACATATCTGGGGATTTGGAGGTTGAAGCCTGAGCATCCAAATTTGGATGTTCAACTGGATTTTTGGATTCTTGCAATAAAATTGTCACTTTATAATCAGAATTTCCCTTCTTAGCCTGAAATATAAATTATTACAATGTTTATTTATTATTTAAATAAAAATATATGTAAAAAATTGAGTAGAAAAATGAATCAATATTTCTTATAACCAACCAATTTTAATTTTTTTTACCCGAGTAATTAAAAATCGAATGTAATATTTGAGGCTATTATTATATTAAATGTTTTAATTATTGGTAATATCTGCTTTTATGTTATTAAACTTCATCTATTGATTGGTAAACTATGTGAATAATAATTGAAATAAATTAATGAAAAAATAAGATATTATTCTAGAATATTGTTAAATGGGCATTGTCCTTTATTAACATAGTTTATATTAAAAAAAACCATACCTTGCGTATAGGGCTGAATATCGGTGTTTCTGATTGTTTTATTTTTGATCCACGACCTAAAATAATTTATAATAATTTTCAGTCTTTCCTTGTAACAATGTAGCTATTCTATAAATCTTCCAACCATGCATTTAAAACAAACATACCGCGTCTCCCTGAGGACAGAGTTTTTGGGTCACCAAAGAGTCCCGCATAGCTTTCTTTCTTGACTTCCTGAAATTCCTCGTTCGACAATATGTCTTCATCCCCATCTGTGAGTGATTCTGCTTTAACAACATCTTCAGGAAATTTCTCCAATCTACCACGTTTCGATCTGTACATATCTGTAAAATAAATAAGTACTATTGCAATAATAATGGTTATTAGCCCAGCCTGCCACTACCACTAATGCCCTTTTATGTTCAAAACTCATGAAGTGACCTAGGCATCTTAAAATCAACTCGGTAATTATCTCCCTTCTACAGAGGAGTGTGTCCGATCAACTTGGGTAGTACAAATTTGTTCTAAGTCGGCATAGCAAAGGCTTCTTTATGGTAGCAGTTGTTGTTGCTCAAGAACCATTTGAATTTCAATTAAAAATTGGTAGTAAACTTACCCAAACCCTTCTTAATAAATTCCACTTTACGGCTACATTGATAATTGTATATTGAATTTGTATTTCTGACATATTCACTGTAAAAGAAATATAATTAATTTAACATTTTCACAGAGTCGCATCTTACTGTGATGAAGTAGTAAGTTGCCGCAACATGTCTAATATCTTGGTACCACAAAGCCATAATCAATAAGATGGATTACATGTTGCATCCACTTTAGAAGAAATAACTGGGTAGAGGTACAGCAGATATACAGATAAACAGATGGAACACTAATTGTGGCAGTTGTCCCGTTTTTGCAGTGCCTCAGGTATGTTTCCGTACATGCCAATAGTTTTATCTCAACTGTGTAAGTGTGGCTTCAATGGTGTAGCAGATTTGGGACAGCAGGTGTAAAATACAGAATACAACTGCAGGGACATCTGCTGAACCAAATAACTCATACGGCGAAAAAAAGTTTGATTACGCATGCTAATTAAATATTCAATAGCTATGTTCACTTCTGAGAAAGGTTCTTAAATATAATCTACAGGGCATTGGTGTTTACAAATCCTACTTGAGAGGTATTACTTGTTAATCCTAAGCATGATGAAGCCTGATTGAAAAACAAAAATAAATGTATGGTAACAATAATCGTAGTTGCCGATGTAAAGCATTATTATGTGTATATACATAAAAGAGAGTGTACTTTTACTTAAAACGAGCTAAAACTTATACAGAAATTATTAGAAATTACATACAATGTGTCTTCTTGGAAGAATTTGACAATAGCAATTGGAGGTTTTCGAAATGATTTAAGGACATCTGGTGGAACTCTATCGGCTCCGACTACTTCCCCCGGCCAAAAGAATGAGCCGAGCTTCACCCACACTATTTGTCCATCAGAATAATTTATTTCAGTTTGATCACACATCACCACTATCTTCACGTAAAACGTCCGACCATATTTTGATTAACTATAGCCACTATAGTTTACGATGGAGTTTTTATCAAAACATCCTTGCAAGGACCAACTTTTAATGATTGTCAGTAGTAATCAGTATCTCTTTTGTTGAAAATATATAGAATAACAAGAAATTATCAAAACATTGAGACAATACAACTGTAAATAGAATTTTGCCGACTTCTATAATAATATTTCTACGGTCGCCGAATTGGCAGCACTGTTTAAAGTAATGGTATCGGAGGGTATTTTCACTACTTTTAATAAAATAAAGCATTTATTATTATGATACTAGAATATAATATGAAACCTAAAATATTTTCAAAATAAAATTTGAAGACACCATTTCTCAAAATCGTGTATTATGAACATATTTATAATAAGTATCTAAAGTAAACAGGAAATGCAAGACTGCAATGAAGAAAATAAGGACAGCGTCAGCAAGTGCCAACATACAAATCTTAATATTATTCCTTGTCTGTGATACAAGGGTTGCCAGTAATAGAACAAATGACCTCTATTGTGTTTAAATTCTAATTATTTAAATTAATACCTTATATAATATTATTAACAATAGAAAGTTGAATTATCTTAAAGTTATTTTTAAAATTGTATTTATATGCTATAACTATAAACTTTCTTCTGTACCATTATGTGTCGCACATATTGTCAATGTTTATCTCTGTTAATGAAAAAGAAACCGTATGGCTTTGTAATTGTGTTTACTTTTAAACTACGTGAGGGCTTTCATACTTTTATAGTATTGGTCTGGCTCGATCTCCCGCTATTTTTTCACTAGGATACTGACTCGAGGTTGGTTTTGCAAGCCACGTACACTGTACAGAACTGGCTTATCTGACTGGCTTGAAAAACTGACCTCATGTATCCCGAACGTTACTAATGGCGATGGCGCGATGGCGCAGCCCCGGGTGCCTCCAGTTTGGGAGTGACTGTGAAAAAGACTAAGGAACTTTCTTATTCCGTCCTGCGACCCACCCACCAGACATAATTGTAGAGGCAGCTAATTCCTATAAGTCTGTGGTAAACAGACTTAGGTCTAATGGAAGTCATTATTGACTATAATTTAAACTATTTAACTGTTTAATACTTAAAACATAGTTTCGTAAAACAAACAATAATAATAATAATCAATATGATTTATTAAAAATAAACAGTAGGTAGTTTTATGTTGAAGGCACTAATCCTATGCCCTGAAGAAATCCTAATAAATAAAGAATCTCATTAATTTAATTTTTTCACATCACAAGATTTTTATTTTTTATTTCTACTACTTTTAACCAGCATATTGTTTTACAATTTTCGACCATTCTTGTGGGAAATTCCTTTGAATATAAGAGAGAGTTCGTTGTATTTGTTTCGTTTCTTGAGGTGAACATTGTGGACATGCTCCTCGTAGGACTAAAGGTGCCAGTGCTGTAAAAATAACAAGAATATATAATTTCCTTGGTAAAAATGTTTTGGTATCCCTATTCCGTTAATGGTGGGCAATTGTTTCCTGAAAGTGTGTGAGAATCGGCAAATGATTCAAAACGGAAATATTAAAAATAATGAATCAATATCTATGGTATTTGGCGGGACATATTCAATTTTGTCTATTTTTGATCTTACGCGATTTTATAGAACGAGATGCATGGGCGGATTAAGGCCAAGGCAACTTAGGCACGTGCCTAGGGCCCGCAATTTTTGGGGCCCGAAAATTAGGTTTTTACGAAACGCAAAGTATGTATCATGACTAAAAAATAGGTCTGGAATTACAACGTTGCCTAGGGCCCGCTTTAGCCTTAGTCCGCCACTGACGAGATGACATTTTCATAATTGAAGGTAGCCAGGTATAACGAGAGGAGTGTGCACTGTCAATCTAAGATAGTACATGTTCGTCTCCTCAAAGCCGGCATAGTGGAGGCGACTGCTGCCCGCACAGGTTTCTCTGTAGTAGCAGTTGTTTCCATTCATGGACCGCACTCTAGCTTTACATCAGGCGGAGTGTTGTCACATGCCGAGCTACAATAAAAAAAAAATGTTTTAAAAATTTCAGGAAACATACTCTTAAGTCTTTTCCCAATTGGATCACAAGGAGCATCTCCAAGTGCACACTTTAATTGTCTCTGAATAAAACGTTTATCATTGAGTGCGTCATCTAGGGCTGTGTCTGAAACTGGAGATCTGGTTGTAGCTGCATAACATGAGTATATCGCCGCACAAAATATTATTAATTTCATTGACATCTGTAATTAAAAAAAAATACTTATTTCATATATTTGCAAATTTACACTCCAATGTTGCACTCCAATTAACAACAAATTTAAAAATATTTAATCAAAATAAATTAATTTTTACAATTTTACATACATCATTTACATTTACAGAATAAAAAAAAGAAGTAAAATAATAACAATAGAAATATTATATTACTACTTTGACACTGGCAAAATATTACAATATACTGAATGAGAAAAATAATAAAACATTAAAAAAATTAACACTTAATTGGGACCGCGAGGACATTTGGGTTGGCCTGACCTTTGAAGGGCTGTATAATTTAGGTTTTAATTTGACAAGATTTTTTTATTAACACCTTTTAACCTATTAAATTTATTAGGTATAATATAAATTCTTACAATATTTATCAGATATCCCATGACACTACAACACATTGCACTATCAAAGCAATAAGGACATGTTTCATAATGGTACATCACACGCAAGGCTGTAGCTTGTACGTACCACGTACCCATTTAATACAGACACGCGCAACTATTTTATATAAAAATAATAAATTAATAATTAAAACTAGCATACAAACTCTAAACACGGCTTTTTGTAAAATTCGCACATTTATTAAAAAATTCTATATTGAGAAGCTATTTTAAAGGAATATTTATTTATTTATTTATTGCTGTCACATAATATAAATATCAAAAGTTTCAGTTTTAATCGAGTGAAATGTTTTGTACGTACAAGATTCAATCGGGAACGAAGCTCCTTAAACACGGTGGAATTACTCGAATGTATAAATTAAAACGTGTAGGTAGATTTATTTCTATCACTTTTCTTTCTACTAGTTTTGATAGCCAATGGGAATTATTACCTTTAAAGAAACGATTTCTTATTGACTAAATTAAGCTAAGTTCAAAGCAGGAAAAGTCCTCAAAAACAAAAACTTTGTTTTACGTCACCTTGAAGTAGGCCCCCTGGTTATTAGCAGACTGCTAGTACAAGTATTAATAATAAACATTTTCATTTCAAAAATTAAGTACCTTTACCATTTGAAAATCAATTAAAAATACTTAAAACATTATGTAGCCAATTGTACCCAACCAAAAATGGTGAACCAATAACATGTACGTCACTTTACGTGGTATGAATTATAAATTTGTTTTACCAAAACCCAAATAGATAATATGACTAAAATGTGACCCTTTATGACCCTGTAAATACATTGGACATTATATTTTAACAAGTGGAAAGGAAATGGCTAACGCTTTTAAAGAGTTCACGTTAATAGTTCCATGAATGATTTTTTCATCTCCCATTATTTCGTTAAGACGTTTAACTTTTGATATTCTTGTTGTATAAGCATGTGTGCAACTTAAGGGCCCTACAGCTGGCAATCACCTTGACCATACATTCCGCTTAATATATGTATATTGAATAAAAAAGAACTTTTTACTAGATCATAATTTTGCAAATATAACGATGTAAAATAAATAAATATCATTACTTGATTAGTTACTCAGGACGCGATGGCTTTAGTTTTTCGTAATAAATTAAAAACGCTAAATGCTTACGACATGTGACGCGACGCGGTAGACATCTGTCTAGGTACGGTGAAGCAATCTAATTCGTGCATGACCCACCCTGATGCTAAATTCGCTTGACATACAAGTCGTCACTCCTATATCATTTTAGAAAATACATACGGCATGTTTTTAACATACAGTCTACTTACTACTTACCCCTATTCTCTGTCATTTAAGCGACAAATTAATTATAAATTTTAAAATTTATTTAAAAAGACCGTGGGAGTACTAATTAATTGTAAAAAGTGTTCGCAAGGTCATACATTCACAAAATAATTTAATTTGTAACCGTAGCTCGTGGACGAGAGTTACACATTTCATATTTTTCCGAGAAAGTGGACTCGAACAATACATTTCGATTTTTTCAAACCGTGGCAAAACTTGACATTGTTATCCAGATACCCCGAATAATCTAAAATTTTGTGTACAGTTCAGTTCCAACTTCTGCTTAACATTTATTTTCTTCACACCACGGTAAAACGAGTTTTTTTTTAACTTCGAAATACGTGGACACCGGAACGCACTCTAGATCCGGACCTGACTGAATTATTATTTAATTTTTTTACGATAGATAGTTACGTTTTTTAAGTTAGATAAAATATTCTATACTATTGAAACTTGAAAGTGGTTGTACTCGTTACTACCCCAGGATAGCAGACTGGGCTAATAACCATCATCAGCCTGCCTACCAATTACAACAATTATATTCTGAATAAGTATTTGATATTTATCTAAAGGCATGTTTGTAAATCGTTATCGTTTATCCTCATTAATTGCTTAAGAATTCGAAGAAACACAAATATTATTACAATACACAATTAGTCATAAATTTTGACCCGAAATTTCAATACCATTTTGTTTCACACTAGTTCCTAACATCAATATTATGTATGAATACAACTATATTAACATTCTCAATTCATAATATCACCAAAGTTTAGATTTAAAACATAAATAGATAGAAATAGTAAACATAAATAAAAAATAATTGTATTTTTAAAATATTGTTTTTGTGTAAAAACGGGGAAAATATGGTAATTTCTTTAAAATATCATAGCTTTTAAATTTAAAAAAATTACCAACTTATATTGTAGATATTGAACCCCTCTATTTGTAGAATACCGTTGATACCACTACTTACGGGACACCTGTATATAAAATTGGCAAATGGTGAAAATGTGCGGTTCACAAAATAATGAGCGGGATTACGTTTTATAGTTTCCGTCTCCGTAATATATAATTAATTAAAAAATACGTTAAAAAACTGAATAAAGATTTAAAACAACACAAAGATTGTGTCAAATTGTAATTTGAATGAAACGGACCAATCGGGTTTTGGCGGCCATCTTGAGACATTGGGTAAACTGTCTTGAATTATTTTCCTAAACTTGTGTTTCTTCGAGTGTTAATGTGTAATAATGGTAGATTAATTAACCATTAAGTGTTCGTGAACGTGCGTGAATATGGGCAAACAATTCAAAAGAAGAGAGCCTGTGTTTTAATTTTCCCTCCAAAACTCCGTAGGAAGTTTCAGTAAAGATTTTATCACTTTACTGGAGCAATTTTTGACTTGACTGAGACTTGTCCTGACTGTTTAGCGTGATTATGAATGACTCGTGATGAACAATATTAACTTGATGCAAAAAAATATTTACTTTGACACTGGCAAATATAATGCCATATAAAACCAAAAAAAAGGACCAATCCTTTTCATGCCCGACCTATGAGGTTTTTCTTTTCAAGTTTCTATCTATGCTTCCTAAATAACTATTCCTATAACTGTAAAGGAAAACTACTTACTTTTTTTAAAATTATTTACGGTTAAGATTGGTTCTTGTAAAATATTCGCGCGTTTCTTTTGCAATTTACTACGCACTGAAAGCGGAATAGCGGGAAACTTTGATATTTCATATAACATGCAAATGAATTCATAGTAAATTTAGTTTTTTAAAACCGATTTAATAAAATATATTTTAGAAATATGATAACATATTTATTTATCGGTCATTTTTAAATAATTTTTAGGATGATCTATAAAATCAATGACTTTTTATACTATTTGCTCGTTCTATAATTAAAAACATTTTTTTTTTGGGTGTAGTACTAAAAAAAAACTATAATTCACATGATGTCGACCGAATTGGAACAAAACATTTTTGTGTCGGACAATTGACAAGTCGAATGCATTGCCCTCCCATTCCTTGGACCTTTAAGCGGAGCGTGAAAAAGCACCTTCTCAGGCCGGCATAGTGGTGGCGACTGGAGCCACCATGCGAGCGGTTCTCTAGTCGTCAATGTTCATGGACCTCCAATGAGTTTACCATCAGTCAAAAAAAAAAATCGTGAAAAATATGTTAGCAACTCTACATTTCGGTCGAAGTGAGTAAACTATAAATTAAAATTGCATTTTAAAACAAAACTACCTTAACCAACCTAATAAAATAAAAATGAAAACGATACGTTTTTGTCGATAGCGTTAAAACGACTTATTTCAAATAAACCGTGAGATTTTTTTATTATATTTTTTTTTATCAACCAGCTAATGACATTGAACACTTAACTGTTTATTTAAATATGTAAGTAATTATATATATTTTTTTAATTATTTATATGACTCAAAAGCTACTGAAATACCGGGATAAAGGTATCGATATCCAAAAAATACCGTTAAAATTAACGCTACAAAATATACTATAAAAGATATTAATTTTGTTAATGAAAAATTTGTACATGTACATGTTTAGGTAATGCATTTGAAAATAAAGTCTTAAGATTTTAAACAAGGAGTGTACGTTATCAAGCCGGCATAGTGGAGGCGACTGCTGCCCGTAGAGATGGACCGCACTCTAGCTTTACATCAGGCGGAGTGTTGTCACATGCCGAGCTAAGAAAGATATATATTTATTGCAATTAAAATTCATACAAAACGTGTATTGCTGAGAATTACGAGAAAATTGCAGTCCTTCACCTACTTTTCCTGATTGTGATGGAACTTGCCAAGATGATTAAAAATAAATATTTAAAATTATTGTTTTAATAAAGAGACTTCAAGAAAATAAATCTTGTATCTCCAAGACCCAATTTTAACCTTCATCTTATATAATAAATAATAGATATCTTTTAGCTTTTAAATTTAGAAAAATATAGAAATCCCATCTAGTTAATATTTACTATTGGTTACAGTTTTAGAATTGTTTCCTTTCCTTTTCACTCTAGTGCAGCGTTTCTCAAACTTTTTCAGTCAATGTTGAACTGTTGATTAAATGTCGCGCTCTTATTCCACTACTTACTATTCTTTTATCTTATGTAGAAATATTTAGATAGATTTTTTTTTCAACCTTATAGTATCCCTTGCCACTTACTTAGTTTGAGTTACTTTGACTGTTACGTTTTACGGTAACTTTAACGATTACATTTACATTTAATACACACCAATCGCACCATCGTCGCACCTGTCACTTTTGACGCTTACTTTAACGCTAACCGTAATCAGCGAATTTTGGCTGGTCAAAGTTAAAGTAATCGTCAAACCAATGTCACTAACGTCAAATGTATAAAAAGAAGCCAAATTAGTTTTTCTATTATATTTTCGGGATCAGCTACCCTTGTAACGATAATAATATGGATTTACACGATATTGCAACGCGTGTGGATTAAATATAAACGTTTAACGGTTACGCCACACCATTTTGGTGCAAATGGACCTTAATAAGCGGTCGTGGTCGTGGACGGACCTCACGATCGATGAGACTCGTGTTCTGAACTCGCTGAATTATTGTGACCAGTACCAATGTAATTATGTTATAAATACATTGGTTATTATAACTCAATGATTATGATCAGTATTTTCGTAGAGCCCCCACGGAAGCTTTAAGTATGGTTACCTTTTAGTGAAAATATTATTATATTTTTATAAGTTAAAAAAAAATAGAGATATATAAACCGAAAAATCTATAGAGAGTTTAAAAATCAATTAGGTAAGTAGTAAATAATTCTAACATCCAGACATGATAAAATTAAAATTCTAAGAAATTTAATTAGAATTGATAACAAAAAAGTACGACAACTAATGAACGAAATTACGTAAAAAAGAATCACGTAACTTATTTAAAATAATAAGTATAAAGAGTGTACGAGTATGCGAACGACATGCGAAAGTGTGTCACATTTCCGGATTAGTCTAGAATTCTAGAGATACAGACAAGGATATCCAATTAATTGCATATATTCATGTTATATCTACATTCCTATAAACTCATAATTACTTAATTACTTTTCAACAAAGTATGGTCCATTACTTCGTGTAGATAATCGACTAACTACCCCTTTTTTTTTGGTTTGTTACAATGTTATCGTGAGCTTTCGCAAAATTTAATATTTACAATAAAAAACTAAAGTAACTATTAAAAATTAGTGACAGGCCATTTTATTAAAATGCAACTGTGACGAATAATGCAAAAGAAAAGAAACGCACTTACCTCCATTTGTAAACGGTATAAACGTTAAACCAAAACGCCTTAGTTACGAATAAAATAAACGGAACCAATTTGGTATTATATTCTAATTTCAAAAAGTGTTACACTGATTTTTTTTTCTTTTTTTACGATAGAGGCAATGGAGCGTTTCGGACTGCGCCAGAATAGAGAGTGTTGGTTCGACGTAGAATGCTGTAACCTCTTACTCAATAAGACCCCCCCTCTTTGAGAATGCACTATGACTTTACTCAATTACACGATACTAAATATTTGTGTAGGGGCGAGCAAAACGTTTTAGTTAACTTACTGTTTACTTAATTTGGTTAATAAAGAATAATTGTATGAAATGATATGGATAAATAAAAATAATTAATAATTTCGAGTAATATTATTATTATTATTGTTCGAAAGTATTATTAATTGCTAAATTCGTATGTTTAATTAATCGTCAACTGAAAATTATAAAGGAGAATGCCCATTCGCTAAAGGAAACTGGGCCCACAATTTTTTTCTCGTGTTTGTCGATGATTTTTAGTTAATTTTGAAGAAAAATAAATCTAATTCCTTATTACCAATCAGTTTTAATTTTTTCACCCGGGTAAATGAGTTATTAGATGTTTTCTAATGCAATATTTGGTTGAGGTTATTATTATTTTAAATGCTTTAATAATCGTTTTTTATGTAATAAAACACTCTATTGATTAGCAAATGATGTGTTGATATAATTAAAAATAATAAATTATTTTAAAATATTATTTTGTTACCAAATTATTAGGTATCAAGTGGGCCCAAAAATGGGCATTCTCCTTTCTTTATTTCTATAAAAAGTCTCATAAAATCTTTTAAATAAATTACTTTCACGTTTAATAAATAAAATATACTTGTATATATTCTTTAAATAACAATTAATATAATAATTATAAATAATAAATAAGTATATTAATCTACTAGGTGCAATAAATGCCCGGACTGACTATCGAAAATGCGTCCGGTGCAAAACAGTGATAAGTCTTGTTTCATCCATATTGGCGAATAATCTTAGTCCATTCCCATGGGTAATTCCTTTGTATAAAAGAAAGTGTACGCTGGATTTGTCTTGTTTCAGCCGGTGAACATTGAGGACATGCACCTCTTAAGACCAACGGTGCTAGTGCTGAAAAAAAGGAAATGTTCATATTTTATTTTAACTACTTATAGCGAGAGCAGTGTGCACTGTCACTCTAGATGGTGCATACTCGTCTCCTCAGGCCGACATAGAGGAGACGACTGTTGCTCGTAGAGATTTCTCTGTAGTAGCAGTTGTTGCCACTCATGGACCGCACTCTAGTTTTACATCAGGTGGAGTACTGTCACATGCCGAGCTACAATAATTTAAAAAAAAGGATATAAATAAGTAATTCTATTAATATTAATTAAAATTATTGTCAAGCCGTTGTCTGCAACTTCGTATGCATGTGTTTCATGCTTTGTGCGTTCTAGTTCCACCCTTAGGGAATCTTTTTTAAAGATACATAGGAACGTAATAGGGTAAAGCGCTATAAGATCGGTTTACAAATTTACAAATGTCAATTAATATTTTATGTGTTAAATACAAATAATAATATATTAATCTACTTATGCCAAAGTACCTACAACAATGCATAATAAATATAAAACGATATGTTGAAATTCACAGATTGGTAATGCGAGTTAATCTTATTCAAACAATTTATCAATCATGGCCGGTCTCCGTGTGTTGTGAGCTAACAATATAAACGAGCTGTAATATTATTGCCCGATTTAAGTGATATAGTGAGCCCGCACTCTTACATTTACGTATTTCTGGAAAATGATTAATTAGGACGTGCAGTAGCACACAAAATTCAGAAAAAGTCGACAATATGAATTTTTTTAAAATATTTAGAAAGAAATCTTTATATTTAAAGTAACGTTCGCCTAAGCAACATGGGCCCACAATTTTTTTCTCGAGTTTGTTGATGATTTTTAGTTAATTTTGTAGAAAAATAAATCCTACTTGCTTATTACTAATCAGTTTTAATTTTTTCACCCGGGTTATTGAGTAATAAGGGGTTTTCTGATGCAATATTTGAGGTTATTATTGTTTTAAATGCTTTAATAATTAATGATATATGTTTTTTATGTAATTAAACATTGTATATTGATTGATAAATGATGCGTTATTTATTTATTTTGGAGAAAAGACAGCGACAGGCAGAAATAGAAATCAAGAAGAATTAGAACATAAAATACAAAAAAATTATACCCGCCACCAAATAAATTTCCTACTATGTACAATTTTGATATAATTAAAATTAATAAATAAAAAAATAAGATATTATTTTAGAATTTGTTTTTTTTTTACCAAATTATTAAGTATAGAGTGGGCCCAAAAATGGGCATTCTCCTTTAGCTCCTATTTGTATCATATCAAGTCTATAGCCCTGGGCCCGTTCTTCATATGCCTTACGGAAATGATATGGAGCTGCATACACCCAATCTTTATAGACTTGGCCTTCTTTGACAGGGTTATATTAGTTTACAAGACAACGGCTTTTGCGAACACGTTTGGTGTATGTGTGCTTGATCTACGAGTACCTACTAGGTAATCAGCTTACTATTACTAAAATAGATAATTATAATTTTAAATAGACTTTTCTCTTTCCATGTTTTCTCTATTGCATCTATTCAAGTTTTGACAACGTCATAATTCTTTGTAAAGCATTACTAATATTACAAATTATGTGGGTTCCAATTTACTGTCGAAAATATATATGTTTTTATTATTGTATAAAATATTAAGTTTTAAGTATTGAAGATAAAATATGTGGTTAAAGAAAACTTACATCTAAGCCGTCTTCCAGAAGCATCGCAAGGTCCTTCCCCGAGTGCACATCTCAGATATCTGTGCATAATTAATCTATCATTTAAACTTTGCTCTAATTGAGCATCCGTTAATTGTGGTGCGCATATTGAAGATGAAATAATTGAAATAAGCATTAACATTATTATGACGAACTTCTGAAACAAACAATGTATTAGTGTCGTAGATCGTAATAGTCCAAAGGAGCGATTTCTAGTTTATTAAGTAAACATTAATATTTTTGCATTTTTCCTCATATCACATGATATAATAACTGCTAAAACAGAGAAATCTTTACAGACTACAGTCGCCTCCGTTATGCCGGCTTGAGGAGACGAGTATACACTATCTAGATTGAGAATGCACACTCTTCTCGTGCCCACTTGACAGAGGTACCGGGCGAAAGTTAAATCAAGCACTTGTAGAGCAAAACAATACTTTAAAATTTAAAATAGCGAACTCTTTACACTATTGTACTATAGCATAATCTAAAATAATCTTATCGATAGTCGACAAAACAAAAAGAAAACTATAAAATATTTAGAAAAACTCACCTTCATTTTGAACTATTCAACTGAACTTAAATCTACTTAAACTAAAAGGTCCTTCTCGTAAGGACTTGCGACAACAACTAAGTAATTTTTGGTCGGACAAATACGGGCTCACTTCAATCACCCAATTATTAAATCATCTAATATTATTACCGCACTCTTTTGTCATGTCATTAGGAGCTAAGGAGCACCAATACGTGGTACTTATGAATCACTTGAATAACAAAATCAGTCAATAATAGAGTAATTATTATTAAATTATGGTGAAAAGGATAATGCCCATTTTTGGGCCCACTTTACATCTTATAGTTATATTTAAAATAATACCTCATTTTTCATTAATTTATTTCAATAATATCAATCCATAGTTTACCAATCAATATACAATGTTTAATTACATAAAAACAGATATCATCAATTATTAAAGCATTTAATATAATAATAACCTCAAATATTGCATCAGAAAGTCTAATTATTCAATAAGCCGGGTGAAAAAATTAAAACTTCTTCGTGATAAGGAATGTAGATTCATTTTCCTACAAAATGTAGTAAAAATCATCGACAAACTTGAGAAAAAATTTGTGGATCCATTTCTAATAGGCGAATGGGCATTCTCCTTTAATAGAAAAAAACGTGAAGCGCAAATGATTGTGTAATATAAGAATAAGTAAGTATAAAATAATGTAATAGGTAATAATAATATATTTTAAACCATGGAATTATTTCTACTGTGAAACCAAGTTAATAAAAACTGTAACTAATTTTAAGCAATATCAGAAAATAAAAATATTTTAAGCGAGACAATATATATAAATAATATTTTATTATCTCATTTCTTTGGTCATAAAGCAGCCTTAGATTTGGATTCGTTGAATTTCGTTGATCGAATATGAACGAGTCGAGTCAGGTCACCGAACGAAAGTGAAAACCATAGTGGAGTTAGAAGAGAACGAAAAATAGAACGAATCATTTAACAGAGGCTGTTTTTTACTTAATTACAATTAGAACTTGTCTTACAAGTGAGTTTAGAAATAACAGTAAACAAATGTACATTTAAATTTCAATTTAAAAGCAACTTTAAAAGTATTTAAATTACTTTTAGAATTTGGAAAGTTGTTCAGTTTGACACTATGAACGAATCGATATGTTGAGTTGCGAGTTACTTTGCTCCTGTGGATTTTCATGGGCGGTTTTGTATAGATATATTCTTACTTATTCCACCAATATTAACAGATAACGTTATTTTGTTATTTTAATACATCATCTACTCATAGTTTGTTGTTGCAAAACTACAAAAAGTAAACAACGACTTAATTAAAACTCATAATTAGGTAATTAGTGTCAATCATATGGCTCATAAGAATGTCAGTTTTTGTTTACAAACAGGAATTCAGTGAATGGTGTAAGTGTATAATCTAGACTTTAACTTTGAAATGAGTTTATCAGAATCTTGTAGTTCGTCAGGCAAACGACAAGAAAATGGCGACGAATCTACAGAATCTGAGCGTCCACTCAAAAAAGCGCGATTCGCATGGCAAGTTAAGGGTAAATATAACTTGAAAAATGAATCAAATGGTGGCTTAAGTACTAGTAGAAGCAAAATAGATACTACATCACAGGTAAAACCTACAGAAGCGACGCCCCATTGTAGCAAAGACTTACAGAATCAGCTTGGAGGAGGAAATACAGACAAAAATTTAGAAGTTTTAAGTGATTATTTATTAAAACAAGATTTTAAAACGATAACAGACCCTGCTTCATCAGATTCTGAGAACTCGAGTTCAAGTGAAGAAGAAACAACCACAAGCATTCCATACCCAAAATATTTAGCTTATAAAATTAACAGTATTAACAGTCATAATAAAACGAGCAAGAATAGTATATTGCCATTATTGGCTTCATTAAGGAAACGCACTAAACGCAATGTAGATGCATGCATTACAAAATGGCAAACTAGACAGGTGAGATAATATTTTAGTTAATATTATGTTAGTATGATAAAAGAGACTGCTGTTTCTATGGTTTCTACAACTGTTTACTGTTTATTTACCATTTTCATAAAAGAGGCAGAGCTTTAAATTTAAGTAATATTTGAGTGTTCAGCCTATATGAAATTATATGTAATAAAAATTTATTAAAACTTCATTCAATAAATTTAAAACGCCAAAAATTAATAAAAAATAACTTTAATATTTATCTTACGAAAACTGAACAGAAAAAACGTAATACAAAGTAGCCAGTGGTCAATGCATCCATACGCGATTAAAAGTATGTGGGTTCGATTCCCACCTCAGTGCTATGTCTGTATGTACTTACAATGATGTTTCTCTTTAATTTTTATCATAGTAATAACCCTAATATATAACAAATAATAATAAATCATAATAATTTGATGACGCCAAAATAATTTAATTAAAAATAAAATAATTATTTATTTTTAGAATGCTATGGCCTTTGTGGACAACACAATAAATCATGTTTTGGACTCATGGACTATGCCAGCTGTGAGAAGAGGTAGATCAGTGGCAATTGGATTTGCAGAATTTCTAAACAATCTTCCTGATTCCAATAGTGTTGAAGACGAAGGTATAATGATGGCAATCTCTGCACACGGATTGCATAACTCATCAGGTGCATCAACAAGTAACCAATCAAATAATATTGACGAGACCTCATCCGATGATGATTTATCAACTCATTTAATTGTTGAAATGGAATCTAAATATCAAACAATTAATAGTAAACTTTTAAGTTCTGAAGACGGACCTGCAGTTCAGAGTCAAGATCAAGTCCAAGTTGTTCCGAGCCCTTCACCTCCAGATATTCCAGAAGTTCAGAGCGATCAAAACCGTTTTTTTGTTAATAATGCAGGCATGATTGATTTTACCCATCATTGTGATTTTATGGATGAAGCAGTGTCCTATGCTATACAAAATTTTGGTTTACAGTACTGATTGTAACCAACTTTTAATTATAAAGTTATGATTTTATAGGAAGGCGTCAAGATTAGTTCATAAAAACTAAATTGTTAATTTTTTTAAAATGAACATATTGTAGATCAATATTTGAATCACTAGCAGTTCCTACACTGATGCTCTGGTGCATTAAAACATAGCGTAGCGTAGCAATTAGCATGTTTTTATTTTAAAATAGTGATTTAAGCTAAGATCAGAATTCACAGAATAAAAGTTCCTTGTTGCAATATTTTTATAAAGGTTAAAGAACTTTAAGATTGTAATCAATGAATTTTATATTAATGAGGTAAAGTTTAATCCCATTTAATGAAATTAAAATAGAGTTAGAAACTAATGTATTCATAGGTGTTTTGGATTAGGATATATGTTATATATGTGATTAATATAGACTATTTTACTTTTTATGTATATTAGTGTTTCGTATTGTAATTATTATTATTATTAACGCACATATTATTAGTGAAAGATACAAAAATACTTCCACTGTAATCTAATCTATAAAATGTATGCCATATGACAATATAGTCAATAAAATACTCAACTTAATGATTACGTTTTTTATTCTATCAATTTTAGTTCACACTAATTAAAATATCTCTTAGATAGGCAGTCTCATTATGGTTATCACACATCCATCAGCATCTGTGAGGTTTCAGCTCTGAAGTCTGCCGTCCTGGGGTAGTACCACCACTTTCGAATGTAACACCCGTGAAGTGACTTTGTCGCGTTTCGGGAACAGTTTGAAAGTAGCCAGGTATAGCGAGAGGAGTGTGCACTGTCAATGGTACATGCTCGTCTCCTCAAGCCGGCATTGTGGAGGCGACTGCTGCCCGCACAGGTTTCTCTGTAGTAGCAGTTGTTTCCATTCATGGACCGCACTCTAGCTTTACATCAGGCGGAGTGTTGTCACATGCCGAGCTACAATAAATTTAAAAAAAAGTCGCCTTTATTTTATTGGTTTATTTGACCACTAGGTGGCGTCTTGTTTGGGCGATGAAAATGTGAATTTACAAACGAAGGTTGACCTTTCAATTCCAGTGTAACTCCGTTATGTACTTTAAACAGAAATACATTATTCCGTGATAGCAGTTGCCGCTCATGGATGGTACTCTACCTTGACATTAGGAAGGTAAGGATAATTCAACCCTCCGACTTTCGCTTCGAGCATATTTTGTTGGCAACGTACAGCAGGATTCTAAGGATATTCCTTAGTACTTCGATGGTGTAAGAATAAGGTTGTCAGAAATTAATTATAAATATTACACCTAACAAAATTCTCTTACAACCCTAGTGAGGTGTTGCCAGCGATGTTTTTTGACTTTGACATTTGTTTAACGAAGATTGAAAATCGAATTAGGGAGTTAAATAAAAAAGTATTAACAATGCATGTTATTTTATTCATATTCACATAATACAAAATAAACTATGCACAGACCATGAAGATGTTATTCCAATAAAAACAAATTTAGAAGTACAACTTCATTATTATTTAAAATTATTCACATCACCTTTATGTAGGCATCGATTCTTTCTACAATAAATATATACCTACAAAATAATACACTGGTGCATGTCCCTGCAATTACAATGAAATTGGGCTCATTTACAATATTGTACATAGTTTTAAATTGAGAAACTGGGAAACTAAACTTGATATGTTTGTAACAGAAATCGATGACTAGTTCACCTCGGATGGACTTTTCGTCTTTCGTTGCTTTTCGCAATTTTTATAGAGCATATTAAGAATAATAAAAGACATATCAGATTTTCTTTCCCAGCTACCTTCTTAATTATTTATTATTTTCCATAATACAGTAAATACAAAATCTGGGAAATATAGACCGACCGGAAACCGATGGAAAGTGGGGAAAAAATATTTTGAGCAGGTAACACTCGTACAAACAGATCAAGTAATCTTGATTATGCATAAATACATAAAATATACTCAGGTTTCCCTTTAAAACGCAATGCATCTTACATAAAATAATGTATTTTATAAAAATTGTTTATTACATAGAGTAGAAAATTCATATTGTGTTTACAAAAAAAGAATTAAATTAAATAAAGTATCAAAATTAGTCAGGTATTCCATAAAGACAAAACCAAAGATTTCATTTGATTTCAAGTGGTTCTTCACAAATTTTACAATAAACATCGAATACAATTTTTCACTACTTTTAATATAACTATTTTTTTATTGTCATTCGTGCCATGAGATTCCGGTAGGTCTATAGTAATACTAAATCAGCCATTTTATAGCAGACTGAGTTCCACTATCCACGGAGAGTTCTTGATTCATGGTTATTTTTTTGTTCTATTTCTATCTATTGAAAGAGTCGCTTCCGTAGATAATGGGGCGTCAAGTATTCAGAAGGAACGGGAACGGGAACAAAAAAATCTGTACATAATAAGTGGGCTTTTGTTTTTAAAAATTAGTGATATTTACAATACGATAAAAATTATATATATACAACAATGAGCTTTGGAAAATATTAAATTGGAAAGCTGCCATTATAAAAAAAAACTAATTCTATTTACAAAACCTCAGGGCCCCAATTCTCGAATGTAGCAGACTTAGCTACTACGAACTTTTTTGCCAATAAGAAATCGTTTCTTTAAAAGTACTATTGGCTACAAAACTGAGAAATTCATACGTTTTGAGTCTGCATTCGAGAATTACCCACCAGGGAACAATATCATGGAACTGCTTAGACTACGTTGAAACTATCGAGCGGATTTGCGTCGAGCATTTTGTTTGGGAATTTGAAATATAAGTCGGCGACATCACAGTAGGATATCAAAACGACATTTGGTTGGATGTAATTTTTAAAAAAGTATTAAAACCATTGTCTGAAAATGAATATACATATCAATATCATACAATCAATAACGGGTAAATGTACGAAAATGGCCGGGATTAATACGAATCTATTACTATCAGACAAATCTGTTGTAAAAATAATTTAAAAAAGTGTCAACTTATATTACAAAATACCATAGATATACACAACTAGATGTGCAATAACGCTCCCAATGTGACGCGAGAGAAAAGTTGACCACAGCCACGTCTAGGTTCTTTGTCAGTTAATATTTGACTTGACAGCAACGGCCTACGCTTTCTTTAGTCAGATGTATGAAGTTTGCACCTCTAGTATATAGTATAATCTCTATGCAAAATATCATAAAATATTCTCGAAGCAAATCTGCTCCACAGTTTGTTAGTTCCTAAGGGGCAGACCTAAAATGCCACACGCGTTTTAACTCCATATTATCCACATGAGATTTTATAAATAGTTTACTATCAAATTAGGACGAAAAAAAAACTAAAAGAAAAATAAATTGTATTATACATTAAGAACTGACGGAAGACGATGCTTGAAGTAGTTTCGGATATTTTTAAAATTAACTAACCTTATTACACTTAGCGACTACATTAAGAAATATTACTAAAACGTCAAAATAATAATAATAATAAAAAAACAACACAAAATTTCAATACAACCATTTAAGTACGTAATTATTATGAAGCCCTCTTGCTATAAAGAAATATACGCGCTCTTTTACTTTCCAAGGACACAAAAAGAGCTCCAAATATTATTTTTGATTGTAAACTGGAACATGCACCCCACCGACTCGACAGATCTGCGTAGTTTCCAAAATCTGAGACAGAGTTTTGTCGCCGACTTCGGAAGTGTACTTGTGGTATCGCAAACTAAATATTCGCGAGTACCACTTTAAAGTAAATAAATCTCATCTTTATCATTAGGTAAATGAACACAGCACGGTTAACCGTAGCACTTAACGCCATCACTAATCCTGATCCAATTTTCACATATCCGGGACTTATATCATTATGGTTTGGTAAAGGACAATGCCCATCCAATCTGGGCCCACTTGATATTTTGTTAACAAATGAGAATGCCCATTCGCCTAAGAAAAATGGGCCCACAACTTTTTTTCGAGTTTATCGATCATTTTTAGTTAATTTTGTAGGAAAAAGAAACTACTTCCTTATTACCAATCAGTTTTAATTTTTTCACCCGAGTTATTGAGTAATTAGATGTTTTCTGATGCAATATTTGAAGTTAGTATTATTTTAAATGCTTTAATAATTAAAGATATTTGTTTTTTTTTATGTAATTAAACATTGTTTATTGATTTATTAAAAAAATAAGATATTATTTTAGAATATTGTTATGTTACTAAACTATTAGGTATGAAGTGGGCCCAAAAATGGGCAAAATTCTCCTTTCAATTATTATTTTAATATTCTTAAACAATATTTAATTTTTTAATTAATTTATTTCAGTTATATCAACACATCGTTTACCAATCAATAGACAATGTTTAATTACATAAAAACAGATATCATTAATTTATTAAAACATGTAATACGAGTATTATAACCTCAAACGCATCACATGAAATCAAATAAAAACCATCGGCTATCTAAAAAAATTATAATGTTGAGACCGTTTCTCTTAGATACATTCTTACTTAGGTATACTTAGGCATTCTCCTTTAGATAGCTAAAAGTATCAAGATAAATCGCAAATTTTTACGTCCACAGCTTTTTTTGCCAGAGTTCGTTCCATAACGAAAATGTCTCGTAGCAGTCGTCTCCGCTATGCACCGTTCAAGTGGCCATGCTCCTCTTGTTACAAGCTGACAGTGGAAAATAATAAACTGTGCATTATTGCTAGGGTTGCCAACATTGTTTCCACGCTTATTTTACGAAAGGAGTAAAAAAAACTCGTCGGCGAAATGTATTAGGATTTTTCCGTATTATTTATTATATTTTTTAAGGCCGCAACAACAGGGTCAGGGATCTGGGTTCAGGGTATCCGAACACCCCTTCTGTCTTTCCAAATACCAAGAAAAAGTGAAGAGTTTATCGATGGTAATGAACATCGAAAAGCTGGTTTTTTTTAAATTTCCTGACCAATAAAATTTGGCAATAGTTAAAAATTGTATTTCATTATTATAATACACATTTTCAGTACAGTATACTAAAACTAGATGAATATCGACTGGTTGGGACACCCTACGTTCTTTCAATCGTTACGATATGGTACAATACTATATTTATAGTACGGTTGGCAACCCTATTTATTGCACACGTATGCACACGCCAATCTGACGAGTTACCATGATCACAATCAACACGAAAGATTTTTACACTTAAAATAATTTACGAAAACAATTCTCAGTGTAAAATCGTACTTACGTTAGAGGCTTAGCCTTATTATTAAGTAAGTAATGTACAAATCTGGCCAACATAATAATTAATAAAACAAATCTTATAAATATACTGTACAATTTATGTCGAGTACCTTAACAACTAACACTAAAATAATATTTACACGAGACAAATACAAAATGGCGCTGAAAAAAAAAACTACGTAACAATTTTACAAAATGTAGTTAGTAATCATCATTATCATCGAAATACACGCTCGTTCCGTCTATCCTTATTTCATCACTGATAAAAAAAAACCATTCTGCTGTTACGTCAGCCGACATGATGACTCTACAACCCCAATTTTCTCAACACCCTTTGATCCATGACCGTACTCCTATCGTATATCCACTGGCCATTATACTATTCACCAACACTGGCTCACATGTGACAGAGCCATTACGGGTTTTAGGGTCGGTAAGTCAATATTTCCTAGTTAACGAGAAAGCCAATACCTGAGCGTCCATACTCGTACATTTTGTTTTACAACATTGTTTGAAACATAGCAGATTTATGTTGAAATTAAGTAATTTTATAACTTTCTCAACACTAATTATTATTGCAAATCACTATAACAAACAAATAGCTACGGCACAGAATATATTAACCAAATCAATTTGCTTTGATTCAAACAATGTTGTAAAACAAAACGTATGGACGCTCAGATGTTGACTTTCATGTTAAGGCGACCTTATGAGCTTTCACCATGATAATTTTTGTATTAACAGGTGGGATTTGGGCACATACAATAGTATATTGTCCCAGCCCGATTCTGTAGCCGTTGTAGAATTGTATAATTTTTTTTTAAAGATGGGCAGACGGTTTTACTTTTTGTTTCTATATTTAAAAAAAAAGAGCTTTCTAAATACATTAATTACAGAACCAAGACAGATTAGAAGGAACGATCGAATATGATTACTGAAATTAACATGACAATAAAAATATTTCTTAAATAAATTGCTTTTACTCAATCAGTACTTATTTGACGACTATACAAAATTAAAAAAAAATGAAAGAGCTCAATTTTAATAAATCTATGTTTCTACTTTAAAATCTGGTGTATTCACTGGGTATAAAAATATTACGAATAAATTAGGATTAATTACTGCATGCCTGATTGTTAGGATTATACATGATGTCCATAGTATATATTAAGATATTATTACACTAGTAACAATGGCAAGATATGTCCTGAGGATTACGGATTAAAAAAAAAACATTGTAACCAATGATTGATAACTGGATTCAGCTAATTTCAGTTTCATTGTAAAGAAAAAAAACTAATTTATTCATGAAATCAGTACAGACTAAGCAAGCCCAGTTGATATTACAAAAACCCCATTAAACAGTAACAAATATATGGTGGAAAAATATATTTATTAAATAGATTTTTTTTTAAATTAGTTTGTTTCCCTAACACTGGAGTTTGTGATAAAATATTATGTAGATGATAAATTATAAAAAAAAATGGCACACTTATTACCGACACATATAAAGCACCATAATAATACAGACAATCTGCTTCTACAGCATATTGTCTATGACAACTGTCACACGAAAACAATACACACAAAATAATTAAGTAATCATTAAAAATCGTAAACACCCAAAAATAAAAACGTCAGTCGTTATTAAATTATCTCTGCAAACACGCTATCTCATTTAAAAAAATTATCCTCATTAAAAAAGTCCATACAAAATTTAAAAAAATAAATCTCAAAACTTTAAAAAAATAATAAACTTGTAACCCCTTAACCTTATCAAAGCGTATCGATTCATTACTTTACACGGGTACTGACTGGGTTTCATAAGTACATTATCAATATGACCGTCTCTCAATTAACATAACATCATTGAGTGCTTCCACTTTCAACCCGCATTTTCACTCTGTAAATCATATTTGAGTTTTCAAAAATAAATAAAAAATTCTTTCTTGCCAAAGGACAATGTCCATTTTTGGGCCCACTTGATTTCATAGTTTATTGACAAAACAATACTCTAAAATAATATTTTATTTTTTCATTAATTTTTTTTACATAAAAACACATTACACTAATTTTTAAAGCATTTAATATAATTCCAAATATTGCATCAGAAAACGTCAAATTACTTAATAATCCGGGTAAATAAATTAAAATTGATTAGTGATAATGAATGTGGATTTATTTTTCTACAAAATAAACTAAAAATCGACAAACTCGAGAAAAAAAATCGTGGGCCCATTTCTTTTAGACGAATGGGCATTCTCCTTTTAATATATATTTGTGAATAACTCATAACTTCATGTAAAACGCAGTAAAAATAAATTTTCTAAATGACATCGAGTCATTCTCCCCATATAAAAATATATTAAAGTTAATAGTAAAATCTGTCCCAAATGGGCAAAAAGTTAGGGTTGAATGTGCAATAACCCACCATTATTAATAAGGCGGAAAACTAATTAAAATTAGTTATTTATTTACAATATAAACAAGCAACACACGTCACAATCCTGGGCAACCATTTATTATAATTATTATTGCTTTCAAAATCTAATAACAAACACCGTCAAATTGCTTTAATAGATATGCCATTCTCGACCACATATGACTTAATTATTTCCAAACAGATAGACAACCATAAAAGCAAAGAAAAATAGATCAAAGTGGACCAAACTGGCAAACATGAACCAACTTTCGATTAATGAACAAATTTTGTTGGCAACATCACAATAGAATTGTCACAGAGTTACTTCATTGGTGTAATATTAAAAAATAGTGTTAAACTTAAGAATAATTGTCTGAAATAAATAAATATTACACTTACAACAAACAATTACATTATAAAATATATCTTGACAATCATGCTGAGGTGTTGCCAACAAAACTTGCTAGTAGCGAGTCTGCACAGGTCTTTAATTGGTTCTTGCTTACCACCTTGTTCTGATTGACCTATTTGTCTATAATGAGTTTGACACATTATAGTTAAGGAAAGTAATGAGCGATTATTGCAGAACAGATGATCGTCTCAAAAACACAAAAGAGTCGTAATTGTTCGTATAATGTCAGGCAAGTACAGTTAACTATAATATTCCAAACACGTGATACTTTTTGTATCTGTTGCGAGCATAAATGGAAATACCTATGTCACCTTCACATATTAAAAAAAAAGTCAAAATATTTTAAACAAAGGGTCTAGTATGAGTTTACATTTACGGTGTGACGACGTCACGGCGTAAAGTGAGAATATCTATCAATCAGACATTATTTTGGCGACTGAGGATAAAAAATTCCAAACAAAGCGATCTTGTTGGTGGAGAAACCTCACTTTACGCCGTGACAGCTTAAATATAAACTCATACTTAGACCTCAGACTAGATTTTTGGACAGAACAGTCTGTAAGTTCTCTACGTTCATTTCAGTGCAACAAGACTGCTTAATTTAAACAATTCCAATATCTTTTACGATTAATAACTTTCATCTCTCATATAGACAATATTTTATGAACAATTTGAACACATTTTTATTGGACATAAATAAATAATAATGCAATAATCAATCACATTTTGTTATTATTAAAATTAGCTTTTTTAAATTCAATTAAAAGTTATTTTATTAGTTTAATACATGGACCGAAATGCCGGTATAAACAAAGACAAAAATACCGATAAAAGTAACGTTACGAAAATATACCGTTAAATTAGAATAACGTTAAATATTATCTTTTACTTATGTCTACTGTTTGTTGCCTCGATGACAGAATAAAGTTATCTAATAACGGGATGTTTTTCGTTATTTTAGAATAGATATAAATGGTATTTTATACTGGTGAAGAAAAATAACTTTACTGCTTGTAATGTCGTTACTAGTCCTTAGTTTCATGTCGCTAAAAGTTTCGATTTATTATAAATCCGATTATCATAAAAGAGATTGGAATAATTCAGAAACTAAAACAAAAATGGCCCATAATAATGTAGCCCAAGTTTTTCGGCGTATCAACAATATACACAAAACACTAATTTCAAGACTTGATAGAAAGATTTTAACGGGAATGCTGTTAGTCTATCGCACCACACAAACTTCAAGTGATCAAATCTCTATCAACTTATTTTTAATTACTTTTTTAATATATTTAATTAGATATTCGGGATTAACAAGCTTTGACAACGTTTAACCAATCGCCATAAAAGTTCACACACGTGTGTTCTTTTTTCATACAAGTTTTTATTCTATCTATCCACTTTGTTGTATTCGCTACTAGATGGCGCTGCAACACAAACTCCTATAGCTGATATATAGAGCTGAATATACACCCAAACCCAGTAGACACATGCTAGTTACACATAATTGTATTTGATATATTTTGACTACGTGAATGTTGTACGCAGCGACAGACTAATGACTCCCCCTTAAGAGTAAATCTTTAATTTCTACTTCTAAGTTATTCTAAAAAGGCATTTTAATTTCTTTTTATTACAATTATTGATCGTTCTATCTTAAATCTTGTGTTAAATAGTGAACGAAACTATAAATAAAATAACTTCTTGTTATTCATTATTTATAAGATTTCTATTAGCGATTGACACAAGAAACAACCATATTTCTCTAATTTCACATTCCAATCTTACGAAAAAAGATCTAAGTGTACTGACCAACAACTAGAGCTTTATTCGTAAAGACAAGTACGATTTATTCACCATATTACAAGATTTTCCTCTTGAAAATTAATTTATCTAATTTTTAATTATCTAAAATCTACCCGAACCTCGTGTTAATACCATCAAGGCATTGGTAAGATGAAGGGTAGACTGAGGGCGCATCGCTAGGGTTTAAACTTCACCAGTGGAATACTTTTTGAAGATAAGCACTTATCACATACCCATTCCGCGTAAACTTCTGCTGTTAATAATTGGAAAGCGGGTTCCGTTAAGCCTGTACAGCCTCTGTAATGTTAATAATACAGTTTAAACAGTTATCTATGAAACTGCAGAAGATTAAGTGAGGCCGTGGTCTCGCGGTAAGACGCATGGACTCACAATCGATTAGACCCGTGTTTGAACTTCGCTAAAATTCTGACTGGTACTAATGTAACTTTGTTATATGTACTTTGGTCACTCAGTGCTTATAGGCACTATTAGGGCCAATTGCACCAAAAGGCCCAGTAAAATTACTCTGACTGTTACATTTTATGATGACTTTAATGGTTACGTCTACGTTTACTCCACACTGGGTTCTAATAATTAATTTTATTATTATATTATATTAAAATTATTATTTTTTTATTGTTGCATGTGTTGGTGTAGATCCTGCTCAAGAACTAATAATTAAATAAATAATAAAGAAAATATAAATTACCTGTGAAACCAGAAATTGCAGCCAGACTCACACAGGATCGCCTGATCATTATCATGTACTTCTTTGTGACACACACCACATGGATATATTGGTGGTGCGTTTGGATTCTGAGGGTTAAATACCATCGGCTGGTCAGGCGGGTATACTTTACCAGCGCTCACTGGCATTGGTTTAGGCCCGAACATTCCCATACCTTGGCCCATTGGACCCACACCTTGGCCTCCAGGGCCACCCATACCCATCCCGCTCATCCCTCCCATTGATCCACAATTTCCCATATTGCCACTAGGTCCCATTCCAATCGAGTTGCTTCCACCCATGCTCATCGGACCTCCATGACCCATGTGATTACCAGAATAAGGAGGTCCAGGTCCCATGGATGTCATTGGTCCGTTACCACCCATAGGTCCTCCTCCCATTGCCGAACTCATCGGACTTCCATGTCTCATTGGTCCACAATGTCCAGGCCCCATTCCACCGCTAGACATAGGACTCGATGACATAATAGAATTACTAGGACCCATAGAACCATTAGAACAACTAGGACCCATTGGCCCATTCATTCTTGGTACATTCATGACAGGTCCGCCACTACCCATAGGTCCATTCATCGGCCCGTTCATTGATCCTGCACCGAGAGGACTATGCATCGGAGGACCCATTGGACTATTGCTCATATGATTTCCGGCCATTGAACCCATATTCATCGGACTTCCCATGGGACCTGAAGACATCGGGGAGCCCATCGGCATCGAATTCATAGGGCTCATGGGACTACCCATCGATCTAGAAGAGGGACCCATTCCGGGCCCCATACTGTGATTACTCATGCCCATGCTAGGACCGCCCATTGGTGACATACCACCCATATGGCCCATTGGGCTCATATTACCCATAGGACTTATGCCTCTCGGTGGCATCTGTTGGCTCATTGGACTCATGTGCGGTAGAGGGCTCATATGTCTCATTGGAGGTCCCCCCATGCTATGCATCGGTCCCATCATTCCCATTGGTCCATTTTGACTCATCATGGGACCATTTTGGCTCATCATAGGACCATTATGTGAGACTGTTGATGGGGAGTCATCAAAAGGGTTAGATGCGACAATAGTGTCTCCATATCCAGTAAGTGGCGGTGGCAGCAGATCCTGTGCTGTCGGTGGTGGTTGAGGTGGCAATGCATTATTTGCATTTGATGTTTTCCGTCTTTTCTTTGGATTAGCAGGTGCCGGGGCTGGCGGTGTCGGTGTTTCCATCGGGGGCTTGAAGTCAGGGGGCCCCAGTCCTGGCCCCGGGAGCCTGTATGATGGCATTCCTGCCAAATTGTGACTCATCTTGTAATCTTTATTTACTGTTCCATTAACATCATAAGGATTCAGTCCGCATCAATAGTATTTATAAGGCACGACATTGTGATGAAAATGCGCAATTACGTGCCGGAAGACTGATATCTATTTCTGTAACAAAAACAATCATCAAATTCTAAAATTAAAGTCTGAATAATTTACATTGCAAGCCTCAGTAAAACACGTTTTATTTATAGACATGGAATTAGAGAATTACTATTTGACTTCAGTTATTTACAATAACATATTTTAGTTGTTTTATTGCACTCCATGGTGTAGTTCATATTTATAGTAACCTAAAGCAGTTTTACAATTATAATCTCTTAGGTAGTGAGTAAATTCACACCTTCGTTGTATAATTTATAACAAATAATTACAATTAAACTTACTTCATTTTAACGTAGCATCAGAATTTATAATTATTTTGTGTCCTCAAGACCCCATGGCAGGCGTGCAACATGACAAAATACCAAATATAGATAACTTTTGTCACAGTGTTTTTATTTTGACAGACACTTTCTTCACTCTATTAAAATTGTTTTTACTTGTTTTATAGTCAAAAAATCCGCCTCATGTCCATGAAAAGCATTTTTATTTACGACTCGCAATAATGCAAACAACACACGCCACATTCACCATGTATTTTCTGACAAAAATTCCACGACAGAGGGCGCTTATTATAATTTATTAATGAGCGTTCAAAAATAAAAGCAATTTGCTTCGTTTTATTTTCGCATACATTTCGCTTTTGTTTATGTGATCTTGCTTTAAATTAATTATATTAGAATGATAGGAATTTATACAATTTGCATATTTTATTTTAATATTTTTATCTATGGTTTAATTGAATTATTTGGAAACAAGTCCAATGCCTATATTTTAAGTGATATTTTGGTGATATTTCTCCACCAATATTATTATTGTTTTGAAAACGACCCTATTGTAATATTGGCGAAATGGGTTCACTGTTCACTTTGTACGCCGAATTTTTTAATTTGAATCCATACTTGGGCTACGAAAAACTACTATTTAGACGGGTTTAGCGTGGCGTAAGGATCGCGCGTCATGAATACGCCTGTGTGAACGAGCTTTTCTCTATTGCTATATAATAAAATGGTTCTAAGAGTTTTGGCGGCCTAGGATTTTTGACTTGACTGCGAACCCTGACTGATTTAGTGTGATGAATGAATGACTTGTGATGCACAATATTACTAACTTGATTTAAAATATATTTACTTTGACACTGGCAAATTGTTATAATGCCATAAAAAACAAAAAAAATAATGGTTCTATAACCTCGACGTCGACTTGTGTTTTATAGTTTAGAGCACAATAATGGTATTAAATAAGTTATTTTCAGCATTGGTAATAGCACCTGCAACAATCAGTAGAAGAGCTCTACACATTTCAGCCCTAAACTATGGTAAAATTTGTCCAGAAAAACCAAAACCGGGCTTCGGTATATCTTATAGGCGAATTGTACATTTTCCTGAAGAATATACGGTTAAGCCGTTAGATGTTACAAATCTTGCTGGACGGGATCCTGTAACAGGTAACTAGGATGAACTTTCAAACAAATAGACAAATTGTTTTACAAACAAATATACAAATGTTGCTGTTCTTAGGTCGAGTGGTAGCAAAGGGTATTGGTGGTGGTATAAAACACAAATATCACTGGATTCAATGGGTGAGAGATGGGCCTACAGAAGGACCACCACAGCAAGAAAAAGTTATTAAGGTATAAACGTTTTAGCAAAAATAATTCTTTTTTTTTTAAATACTAGCTGTATGTGACTGTACTGTTAAACCAGTATACACACCATTAGTAGAGAGAACGAAGCAAACTTTACGGCGGCTCTGAAGTTATGCACAAGCTGCTGCGCAGTACACAAATCAGTGGGGCACGATACTCTATTTATATTTAAAATTAACTTAATTTTTTTATTGTGAACTTGACTGTACTTGCGCGGCATTCAAACTGAGACGCCATAAAGTTTG
Source organism: Tinea pellionella (assembly GCA_948150575.1). Lineage (NCBI taxonomy): Eukaryota > Metazoa > Arthropoda > Insecta > Lepidoptera > Tineidae > Tinea > Tinea pellionella. The sequence goes on along the minus strand of OX411259.1, from coordinate 5,121,914 downwards.
ACACGAATATACATACTACCTGTATGTATATCGTCCCTGCCCAAAGCTCGAAGTGTGGTTCTATTACTTTAGGTGCCGAAGTGCCCCACGTTTAGTTTGCAGTTACGATTGATTGGTTACATGGTGTTTTACTGCTAAGTTTCAATAACCACCCTCAATACCAAATAATCATCACTGCTTTCACAACCATTTTAAAATATTTTTCTATTCCAGATAATTGAGGATGGATGTAGGACTGCCCACGTGGCGTTAGTCGCTGTAGGTGACAAATTGAAGTATATATTAGCAACGGAAAACATGAAACCTGGAGATATTATCAAGAGTTCTAGATATTTACCTAGGAATCCAGGTAAATCTTTACACTTTATTGTGTATGTAATACTTACATTTTAAGGGGCCATTATGGTTGATTTGCTGTAGATTAAAGAGTGGTAGGCAGATTGATTATGGTTATTAGCCCAATTGTCGTCCTGAGGTAGTACCACTACTTTCGAATGTAACACTCGTGAAGTGACTTTGTCGCGTTTCGGGAATAGTTTGAAAGAAAGTAGATGGTACATGCTCGTCTCCTCAAGCCGGCATAGTGGAGGCGACTGCTGCCTGCACAGGTTTCTATGTAGTTGCAGTTGTTTCCATTCATGGACTGCATTTGTTGAAGATTTGAGGGGGATAATCTAACCTGACATCTGAGGCGACGGCTGTCTGCAGAAATTGCGGGTTACATTTATGAACAGCACTCTAGCTTAACATCAGACTGAGTGTTGTCATATGCAGAGCTACAATAACAAAAATGTCCTTTAATTTGTGTGATTATTATTTTAGTTCGTGCCAATGAAGGTGATGCTTATATACTAGGCGCCTTGCCACTCGGTACTGTTGTACATTGTGTTGAAAAAGAACCAGGTAATTAACAGCTTATTTTACAATTTTATAGTGAAACAAGCCGCCTGCATCAATATTGATGTTTAATATATGTGATACAACAGTCATGGTCTTCTTCAATTCAATCTTGTTAGCTTTATTTTTGATGAGTTTAAAGAACCCAGAATCTGGTCTGCATGTTTAGTTACCACTGACAGTTGGAATGGGTCATGATTAAGAAATCGAGTTGCACATTTTAATAATTTTATTATCTTCCAAAGGTCAAGGTGGTCTGTATATCCATGCAGCGGGAACATTTGGTACAATTTTAAGAAAACAAGATGATAGAATTATTATTCAAATGCCATCAAAAAGATTATTTAGTTTTGATCAACATTGTATGGCTGTTGTTGGTGAGTTGAATTAAGTCATATATTTATTTAATTACATTTAGTTTTGACATTGATAGTTGAATCATAATATCTGTCATTCCACCGCCATTATTTTCATAGTCTGGTCCCAGTGCCCCCGCCATGACCATCATCAATCTGAATATATAACGCCCGATACAACGCTTATCTGTTGGGCTGCATGTACGCTCGCGCTTGGAGAGCCCTTATCCCAGATTTTGCGAAAAGAATGCCCATTCTGGGCCCACAATTTTTTTTGCCCGATTTTGTCAATTATTTTTAATTATTTCAGAATATTGCTTTGCTAACAAAGTATTAGATATCAAGTGGGCCTAAAATGGGCATTATGCTTTCATTTAATTTTAGGTTCTTTCATGGAAGATTTAGGTTTTATGTTATCATTCATTTTTACCTATTAAGAGTTTAAAATTATATTGTTTTCAGGTCGCCTCTCAAATGTTGATCACGGAACAACACCAATTGGATCACCACAAAGAAATCGATGGCTCGGAAACCGTCCAAGGTCCGGTCTATGGAAACGGAAAGATGGGCGTCATGGCAGAAAAATCAGACCACCAAAGCCTATTAAAATAATAAAACAGCAAACAAAGTTCCCACTCTCAGCAATTAAATTAACTATGACACCCTAATTGAAATGAAATAAAAAAATCAACTATTAAAAAGATTTATAATTTTTGTTTTAATTTCTCGAAACATTTGTTGATTACAATTATTATAGGTAGGTACTTAGTTTTATACAAAAAAAAGGTAATTATATAATGAATATTACTATTTAAAACGTCTTTTATTTCTAATCTTATTTTTTAAAGGATTCTCCGGCGCCTTTTCATTCTTTTCAGGCTGGTTCTTCTGTAAAATCGTTGAAAGTTAAAAGCTGAAATGTAACAAAAATAACTTATCGAAAATACAAGTATCTTAATGGGCTGGTGCGTACATACAATTTTAAATGAAATTATTATTTAGTTGTATGTTAACTATGAGAGTGTATGAAGTGATTTGTGGTTGAAGAAGGATCGTAATAGATAAATCTTACAATAATCGCGATTGCTATCTATGTAATTTGGTTTCTCAGTGCCTAAAATTACAAATCTTAGTGTAGATATATATCGAACGACCGCAGAACAGGGATTGTATATTACTCTTCATGTAGTACATTCTGGCCAATAGCCGAGAGTAAAATGAGAAAATCAACAGAAATTAGATAAGTTACAAGCGATAATAAACAGTATATCAACACCTATTGTGCTGTTGACGGTGTGCCGCGCCGAATCGAATCGCTAAGTTTCGCGAGCGCCCAACGTTGACGAATCGCACCGTATTTCCACGTAGTAAATAAATAATCAGCGTGACGAGTGGATGCCATTATAAATCCTAACCTCTAGTAAAAGAGATAAATATATCGTTGGCCGTGTTTGGCACGAAATCAAAGTAAAACTTACTTTCATATTTTCAGCTTCCTCCCGCAATTTTTTCAATCCAGTAATATCCTCCAAATATGTAGCATCATTCAAAACTTTTAAGAAAAATGTCTCGCCTTCGTCTTTATATTTGTCTATGACAAAATTAGAGCATGCGATGCATTGTTTGAATTTTGTACAAGTTGGAAATATAGTTTGGTATGTACTGAGGTAACTTCTTATTGAATGAGGTATCGGGCCGAGGATACTCTCTGTTAATGCAGGGTGATCTGTCTCTTCTTTTATATTACATGCTGGAGCATTTAATCTAAATTGAAAAATTATAAAATGATTAATTATATACTAGTAGGAACGTGTCAACCAAAAAACTATATTAATAAAAGTATACAAGCGGCCGTGGTCTAGCGGTAGGACGCGTGAACTCAAGACCAATGAGACACGTTCAAAGTTCGTAAAATTCTGACAGGTACCAATGTTATAATAATTTGTACTCTGGTCGGTCAGTGTCTATACTAGACACTATTAAAGAGTGGTAAGCGGACAGATGATGGTTATTAGTCCTGTCTGCCATCTTAGGGTAGTACCACCACTTTCGAACGTAACACCCGTGAGTGACTATGTCGCGTTTCGGGATCAGTTTGGAAGTAGCCAGTGTAACAAGAGGGGTGTGCACTATTAATCTGGATGGTGCACATTCTTTTCAAGTCGGCATAGCGGAGGCGACTGCTGCCTGTTGAAATTTATCTATAGTAGCAGTTGTTTTCGTTGAACACACTGTTATAGACCAGACGCATTGCCCTTTTGTACTGCAAACGGGTCTCACGGAACACATGACTTATACAGAGATGTTAAGCGGTTGTAACCTATTATGCAGTTTCTTAATCCAAACTCTATAATTTGTCTATGGATTTCCATAGTGGGTTAAGAAGAATGAGGATGTAGGATATAAAATTTTGTTCTAAAACGCCTTCTATTTAGAAATTTAACAAATAATAATAAATTCTTACCTTAGTGGGTGTTGTAGTATTGAAACCACCATTTCTACAGCTAGAGCGCCTGCAATACTCGCCACTCCTGGCCTAGTAACCGTACACTGCTGATCCAAAGTGCGGTCCTTCATTGACTGAAATATAAAAAAGGATTTATTATAATAACACTAACAAATACACTACAGACAATACTCGGGGGTTTGTCCCTACGACCCTAGGACAAGGAAAACACAAATATAAAACCAGACTCAGGTTTCATAGCATTAGAGCGGAAATCGCACCCATGACCGGCCAGGACAACTTTCGCCACGAGTTAAGAGCGCTGACGCGCGTGGTTAGCGCATGTACAATCACGCCCAAAATTCATAAAACATAAAAATTTAAAGCATGTAGAATATTATATTTACAAGAAATATATTGTACAGAAATACGTGTTAAAATTAATAATATTTGATCTGTTTTTAGAGCGGCCGTGGTCTAGTGGTAAGATGATCGATGAGACCCATGTTCGAACCTCGCTAAATTCTGACCGGTACCAATGTAACTTTGTTATATGTTCCGTGCCTATAGTCACTATTAAAGAGTGATAAAGAATGATGATGGTTATTAGTCCAGTCTGCCGTCCTGGGGCTGTACCACCACTTTTGAATGTAACACCCGTGAAGTGACCTTGTCGCGTTTCGGGAATAGTTTGACAGTAGCCAGGTATAACGAGAGGAGTGTGCACTGTCAATCTAGATGGTGCGTGTTCGTGTTCTCGAGCCGGCATAGTGGAGGCGACTGCTGCCCGCACAGGTTTCTCTGTAGTAGCAGTTGTTTCTATTTATGGACCGCACTCTAGCTTTACATCAGGCGAAGTGTTGTCACATGCCGAGCTACAATAAAAAAAAATGTTATGACATGTGACCTCGACTGGCCTGATGGTAAGCCCAGTGGAGGTCCATGAGCACTGACGTCTAGAGAACCGCTTACACGGTGGTTTCCCCCCAGTCGCCATTACTATGCTGGCTTGTGAAGATGCTCTGAACACTGAACACTTTTGATCTTGACTATATTTGGTCGCCCGCCCCATACCACCAAACAGACCTACAAAATGTCTACTGCGTATCTCAAGGTCAGTGTTCTTAATTCGTAGTGTATATAATCAATCAGTTACCTCTGTTTAACCCAAGCAATCACCTATATGAAAGATAAAAAAATCATATCTCATAACATGAAAAATATATTATACTTTGGTTAATTATAAATAATATTGATAAATTAATTATAAAATGTAATTTAGATAAGAAATACTCTCAAGAAAAATATTTTTCACGTATCGATCGCGCAATTATAATTTATTTATATTTAAAAATTTTAAATAAATTAGGCATTTTTTGCTTTACATAAAATGCTTGTAAAATATAACTAATATAAAATGTTTAAAATATTTAAATTCTGTGCCGCAGCTATTTGTTTATTATAGTGATTTGCGATAATAATTAGTGCTGAGAAAGTTATCAAATTACTTAATTTCAACATAAATCTGCTATGCTTCAAACAATGTGGTAAAACAAAATGTATGGACGCTCAGGTGTTGGCTTTCAACTTAACTAATATTAATTTATAAATATGAATTAGGAGAAAAAAAAGTAAAGTAACAGCTTACATTTCCCGGCGCCGTGACGTCATTACAAAAGTAACAAGCAAGATTCGCTCCCGCCACATACTTCTTAGCATCCAATCCTTTAATTTTTGCATTACTTGAGTTTTGAATACCGTGCCTCATCACTAGATAACTGTCAAAACCTAACGCGGCACATATCACTATCTGAAACACAGTACAGTAGATACAGGAGGGGATCTGCAACAGCGTCCACTATGCCGGCTGAAAAAGCATAGGCTTTATGACAATTACTTTAAAAAAATCTGTTAATGAAATTCGGTTTTTTTTTTGTTAATTATTATATGTACAGACTATGAGCAAGTGCTAAACTAAACCCATCCTAATAAAACATGTTCATTTCATTTCATATGATAAATAATTTGTAATATATATGATACTTACCTTTCCAAGTTTAGAAGCAATAACCGTTGGCATCCACCTCGCTTCTCTGGTATCCAGTAGTAAAAATATGACGTCATGGGATTGTATAGCGTCAGTTAACGCAGCAATATTCTCTTTTGTTTCATCTAGTAGAAACTTACCAACTGGATGATCGGGCATTGGAATATGAGCTATTATTGACTTAGCGTTCTGTAAAAGTGAAATATATAACCTTCTTCTTATTTTAACATTCAAACTTCTAAATTCTGACCGGTTTCAATGGAAATATTTTATATGTGCTTGTGATATGAGCATTAGTATAGTATAAAAATAAATATATATATTATACACTTAATATTAGAATACTGCATAAATTATGATAAAAATTGAGCAGAAAATTCAAGTCTGGGGCCTTTCTAGAGCGCCCCTTTGGACACTGCTATCCAGTGTCCTATTTTGCTCAAAAGTGGAATCTAAAAATCGTTGTTCTAGTGATTTAGGTTGTTGGTAAAAATACTTGATCATTTAATAAAACACAAGGGAAACATATACAAAGAAAGTGACCTTGCTGTGTTTCGGGCTCAGTTTGGAATAGCCATAGCATATTCGGTATAGTGCAGGCAACTGCTGCCTGTAAAAATATGTCTGTGGTAGCAGTTGTTTCAGTTCATGGACCGCACTCTAGCCTAACATCAGAGTGTTGTCATATGCTGAGCTACAATAAAAAAAATGTCTAAAATATGTTAGCTGCCTGATTTGCGGTTACTCTAGATTCTAGATTGGGATTAGAGATTTGTATGTAATGTAAAATATAATGAAAAAGTATATTACAACGCTGGGCAGCACAAGTTTCAGGTTGTCTGCGGCAGCTTCCGCTTTTTTTCTTCCGAGTTTTATCGAATCTTGATGGTTGAATAAAACTTGACGAGTTGGATTCGAATAGGAAACAACGCCATTATCGAAAAATGTGATATTTCTGAATCCCCATGCCTGAAAAATATATACGAAAGTATCTATAATCGATCTATGTACCATAATTAGATTTGTTGAGCGGTATGGCGGCGTTTTGAGTGTCAGTGGGTTTACTATTACCACTAGACCTCTATTCATTGGGGAACACTTGAGCTCGCTTCAGTCTTATCGTTGGTCTGTGGTCAGCTGGTTGGCGATTGAGGTGCACTTTTAGCCGCTTAATGTATTTGGCCTCAACTAACTTAAGATAGGAATCTATACGTCAACTATACAATACATTGTGAAGATTTGATTCCATAAAATCTGCAAGTGTTCTCCCAGTCCTTCCACCTTGGATCCTTCAAGCGGAGCGTGAAAAAGCACCTTCTCAGGCGGGCATAGTAGTGGCGACTGGAGCCACCGCGCGAGCGGTTCTCTAGTCGTCAATGCTCATGGACCTCCACTGAGTTTACCATCAGACCAGTCGAGGTCACATGTCATGCCAAAATTTAAAAAAAAGTAACCGAAGTATAGTTAAGTTTAGGTAGCAGTAGTTTTTGCTCATGGATCGTACCCAGTTTAAGACCAGGCAGAGTTTAACTTAGCATCCGACGGAGTCAAATGTCGAGCTACAAAAAACGATCAGAAAGACCACTTAACACACTTACAATCAAATTCCTAGCAACATGACAGCCAAGTGTACCGGCGCCCAACAAAAGACATTTTGTTTCCTTCATTATCTCCAAATTTAGACTGGGAACTATACGCCACTTCATCAGTTGTAAATTCAAATTTGCAGATGTGTCAGCCAATCTGAATAATAAAGAAATCCTTAAGTTATGAAACACTGTAGAGGGTGGATAAAATATATAACAGTAGAGAACAGATCTCACGATTACACAAACGATGATCCATATTCGCACCTCGCTAAATTCTGACCGGTACCAATGTAACTATGTTATATGTACTTTGGTCATTTAATGCCTGTGATACAAGTACTAGCTTAGTATAGGCATTAAAGAAAAAAAAAACATAAAAAGCTGTGGACTGCGTTCATTTTGAAATAAACTTTGTGTCATAAGTCATTGAGACATATGTAGTTTAATTTCTGATCATCCCAATATTTTCAATGATGATTGTGGAAGAGAGCAAAATAAAAAACAAAAGAATTGTGTGAGTGTTCAGAAGTTAATAAACAGAACCTAAGGCTGGCAGATGAAAGAGTGTTGCAGTATATGCCGTTAAGAAATAACTACCTACATTTTTTTTTTTTTTTTTTTTAGCTCTTTTCTGCAACACAATCTGTCACAGTAAGGACATTCAGCGTTGGTTGTGTGTTATTGGGGTTATTTGGCATGTGCGGTACATGTCCAGTGACATGTCCTTCTCAATATCAGCGGAGGAGCTCCTTAACATCCTCCAGATTTGGGCTATGCGAGGTCTCTTGGCACTTTCCTTTTTAATCTTCGTCTCGGTTTTGTCTTCGTGAGGAGCTCGGAAGCAAGTTTGTTGGGGTGGTTTAACATGCGGTCTTTGTATTTTCTTGCTGTATTACAAGCAACTGTTCTTACAGTGGGTATATTTAGATCATTATGGATAGATTCGTTTGTTATGAACCATGGCGCATTTAACATTGTTTGTAGAGTCTTAGATTGGAATCTTTGTATTATCTCTATGTTTGACTCCGCTGTAGAGCCCCACAGCTGGATTCCATAGGTCCATATTGGGACTATGATGCATTTGTAGAGTAGCAACTTGTTCTCAATACTAAGTTCTGACTTTTTATTCAGCATCCAATTCATTTTGAGCCGAAGCAGGTTTAGTTGTTTCCGTTTGGTGGTTAGATGATTTTTCCAAGTTAGTCTCCTATCCAAATGAAGACCTAGGTATACCTACATAATTATGAAAATAAAATAAATACTAACTTGATAGGATCCATCGATTCGGATAAATTAACCATTCTTGCACTCCAGCCCCCTTTGTCGTTTGGTTCCCATCCGACCCAATTATCTCCGAATTTCGAATTCTATAAATAATTTGCTTACTGAGTCATCTTTTATTCAGAGGCTCAAGCACGTGGGCCAGGTACATTTTCGCTGTGACAGCGTAACGCGAGTACTTTCCACCAATCAGATGTTATTTTCACCATCGAGGTAATAAAATCAAATGAAGCGGTCCTATTGGTGAAGATTTCGCGTTACACTGTTACGGCACAAATGTAAACTCTTACTCATTCTCCCAACCACTTATTTTCTCTAATATTTTTATCTCCAAGCTTATAACATTGACAGTACTTAAGTATACAAAATAAATGCAAAATTTGGTTACAGTTACACATCATCATCAATTGTAGGGGTCTTGGGATAGGCAGACAACAGAATGTCACTTGTCACCATCCTGACGCAATTCCCACGCTTCCCTCACATCCACAATTCTCTACACACAAGCCCGACAGTTATGGACACTAGGCAGTCCAGCTTTCATAAAAATTTCACAAATTACATAAAGAAAATCAATAATTGAGGAATAGTAAAGAAAATAACTCACCAAAGGCATAACAATTTCAAAAATACGGCTCTTATCAATATTCCCATGGACACCCATTCTTAAGCCAAAAAATTTTAGTGGTAACCCAATGAGACATGGACAATGACATATTATGGCTGCCACATATGTCCTTAACGGCCAACCTGGATTCTCTCCATTACTTGGATCCAAAAACGCAAAGATCATACTTTCAAAATCAAACTCAAAGTGAGATTGATCACATAAATCTTTATTCAAAATCTCTGATATAGTTTTAAGGATAATCTTTCCTTCACTTAATATTATTACAAAAAAAGGTTTTTGATTCTCATCTAAGAGTTTAAATTGTTTGCAAATTTCTTGTAATTGAGTACTATCAAATTTTTGAGTCGCAGAAATGTTGTCTGATGTAAGGACACATTGTGTCGGAGCTGGAAATGCAAACCAGTAGAAGTAGTTGTATTTTTTCAAATCCTGAAATGAAATTGTTTTATAAATAAAAACAAAAAATTTGTGTTTAAAATTTCACAAAATACTTGGCATTAAGTTAGGTAAAATAAAAGTATTCATTTTAGTGGTGTGCAGCTGATAAAGGTTACTAGCCCAAAGGTAAAAGGTAACAAGCCAGCAAAATCCCTCATCACTTCTATCATGAACTGTTTTATAAACAAATATTACGAAATGATTTTCTTTAACTTAATGTTCTAAACTATTAATATATGCATAAAAACACTTACAGCAAATGATACAATAATAAAAGTCAACAAAACACTTGGGTTTTCAATCCAATTATTGTCACCGATATTGGAAAACATAACTTCTCCAACTGAATTCAACAGCGCTTTTTTATCCATTGTCCTCAATTCTCCTATGGTATTTTTATTCATCAGAGTCCCAGTTACTGGCTGATAGAAGGCCTCCATGGATGGTGCACTGATAGTTTAAAATTATTTAAGGACAAATACAATATAACTACACAGCAAAGGTTATTGTGAATTGAAAATCAATTTTGTTACATTTTTTAATTGATTTTTTATAAGGCTTACTAGTTATCGGGTTACCTTAGAAATTCGAGTAAATAATTATTGCGTTATATCAGTCAGATTTATAGCTTCAATTCAATACACTCAATTTTATTATATATACAAACCTAAATGTAACTATCCTGTTTGTAATGGGTAAAAATCTGCATACTGTCACGCCTTTTTCCCACAAGGATAGGCAGAGACAACGGAACACCAATTACCACAATCCTGACACAACACCATTGCTTCCTTCACATCCACAATTCTCTTCATGCACGCCCGACCGTTATGGCTAACCTAAATCTAACCTAATCTATTCATAACGGGTAGAAGAATTCTGACAATTAAATGTAATTGTATATTAAAAGTGATTTTAAAATTAATTTTAAGTGTCTGAGAACCTTTGGTACCCCATTCGAATTTTAACAGGGACCGATTTAACCCAATAATGATCCACCGGAATTATCTCAAAGTTCTAAGGTCTCTCCTCTAAAAGAATTTTGTTTCAGTTTGAAATGAATTTCATTAATTTCGCATGCACATTTATGGTGAACTTTAACTTACCTATTAAATGAAGTACCGTCCACTTCAAATACAGTGCCAATATCGTCCCTATAGGTAAATTTTCCAAATACTTGTCGACTCGCATCACTAAGTCTATCGACATTCAGCTTCGTTTCAGTAAGAGTATGCCAAAAAGAGGGGTGTACAAACGTTGTAAATGGCACAAATTGTACAATTCGTTTATTTTCATCCATGGTTTCTTTTTTGTACGAGAATATATCAATTTAGCATAATATTAATTCGAAGCGATGTCGTCAGTTATTGGCGTCGCCGCGTCGTATCGTTCTCAAACCACAAGTATATTAGTAGTATTATTATACTGGAGCGATTATAACTATAACAATCGTATATATCGAAACATGAACTCTTCTAATTCTATTCAAAGTTTCAAACGATTTATAAAACACGAAATTAATAACATTGAAATATAAACGCAGGCAGAGACAATAATAAAATGAATGCAAGGCAAATTTTACGCGTTTTTTTTTTTGTTTTTTTTTGTTAATTCTCCCATTCTGGGAAGGCAAAGGGAACAAAGCCCATACAGCCATGTCTTCAGTAATAAATTCTTCTTCTATAATATATATCTCATTTGTAGTAAATTCTTGAAGTTTTTACATCAAATTGCAATGGTGTTTTACAATTTGACGCTTTCTTGGAGTATTTGGCGGCAATTCACCCGGTCACGTCACAATATGAGCGTTTTCACGGCGTGGGATAACCACAAAAAAAAACCGCTTCTGTTGCCTTATATAGAGTGAACTTTAATGTTTCCACAATTACTCACATGCGCAGCATAAAATTACGCAAAATAACACCAATTTTACACAATAATAACCACTAAACTAATTAAGGAAAGGGATAAAAAAACACCTCAACCTTCCCGGGCAAAAGCGCGCCAAACACACTCTTTTTTTTTTGTTAATTCTCCCATTCTGGGAAGGCAAAGGGAACAAAGCCCATACAGCCATGTACGTGTTTTTTTTTTAGTTTTATACGGCATTATAATAATTTGCTAGTGTCATAGTAAATATTTTTGCATCAAGTTAATTATATTGTGCATCACGAGTCATTTATTCATTACACTATCAACTCTCAGTCAAGTCAAAAATTGATTCAGTAAAGTGGTAGAATGTTTACTAAAGCTTCCTACAGAGTTTTGGAGGGGAAATGTAAACACCTGTTCTTTTCTTTTGAATTGTTTGCCCATACTTACGTACGTTCACAAACACTTAATGGTTAATATCACCATTATTATAAATTAACAATTGAAGAAACACAAATTTAGGAAAATAATTCAAGACAGATAACCTAATGTCTCTAGGACCGCCAAAACTCCTTGATATTACATTCTCCCATACTAGGAAGGCAAAGGGATCAATGCCCGTACAGTCGCGTCTTCGTATTATAATTTCTTTTTCTTTTACATTCAAAGATATTTTACAATTCAATTAAGCCTCTTTAGTTGGCACACCTAGCTGGCTGATCACCCATCCACACGTTGGCGTCGGTCAAGCCTGATCAAGGTCTGGCCAAGATGTGGAGTCGGAATTTAAATATGTATCAGTATAAACATCAAATTGATATTATTCAGCTTTTTACTATTATTTTTGGTATAAGTGGACAATTTTATTTCATAAAATATACTTAATAAATTTTGATACTAAATAATTATTTAAATACGATAAAATGAAAATAAACTGACATAGTTTGACTTTCGATGAATCCAAAATATTTAGGATTTTTTTTAAATTAAATATAATACGCTGTAGTATTATAAAATTATTTATTGTAAAATATATTACGATTATGTGAAATTTGGGACCATTCAACGTAACTCTTCAAGTGTTATACACACCGGTTTTTGAGCCACTGAATTAAAATAAACGGAGATCGTATATTTTGAAGTAATTTTTGAAGAAGAAATGACTGTAAAATCAAACATAAAGTACAATTCGAGTCGAGAAAAAAATATTACTACAGATCACATAGATAAGACAAACTTTGGATATGATGCAGAGAAAGCTGGCATAAAACGCCTGAATAATAAAACATCCAATATTTATGAAGGCAAGTTAAAAAATACAACTCAAGGTATTTTAAACAATACAAGGAAAAATTTATCACCAAAGTCAAATCCCACAATAATATGTAAAACATTATCTAATGACACCTTTACAGTAAATAATAGAAAAAAGTTTAAAAAATCAATCTTAACTTTGCCGAATAAACTCGAGAAATCCGTACCAATGTGTGATAAAAGTAATAAGTGCGAACCAAATAATGAGAAAGAGAGGAAAACCAATAAATTATATAATAAACGTATAGAAGTATCATCTAATCAAAGCTCAACAAATCTCCACAAAAGTACAAAAAAGCCGTCGAAAAATAATAGCGGAAAAAATTTAGCAAACACTTTGGGTGATGTATGGACAATCTTAAACAATATAGATGCCTTTAAAGTTGTTCCTACTCCTATTATTTCTGAAGCTAGCTTTAGTTTTAATAAAAAGACGAAGAATAATTTATCGAAGCGTACAAAACTTGAGTAAGTATAGCTGTAAGTTTAGAAAATGTTCCCAAGCAGAACAAAACGAGTGTTATCAACGATAATCTTGTATCAATATTTCGTTCACTTTCTATCGCGTTTATTTTAATTTGATGACGACATTTCGAAAGCTTTGCAGCCTTTGTGGTCGCGGATGTAATTGATGAGGGTAGGTAATTTAAATTTGAAGTTAAATCAAGTTCGCATAAGTAGAAGAACTACAAAACCCATAAACGTTTACAAATATTTTGCAGAGTGAAACCTTTTCATAAAGTAGACAATGAAATAAAAGTAATTTACTCGCCCGATTCGTCGGTTTCTTCAAGTATAACAGCTGTCATTGCCAGTACTAAATATAGGAGAAAAGCTTTTGGACAAGAAAATAAATTTACCCGAAAAATTAATAAATCTTCTAAAATAGAAGATGGAATCAAGTCACTTAAAAATAACGGGAAGGGGCATAATTCTACATCCTTTAAAGAAAACGCGAATAAATCGAAGAATCGTATACAGCCGGCAGGTAGGTTGATTTTTGAACCCAACGAAACAATGTTGCCAAGGGCAATAAAACTATAAAAAGTGCGCATGAGTATAATTTTTTAAAATTGTTTCAGCTAAATCTACCTCAGAAGTTGTCTCAAGCAAATTGAAAAACAATTATCATGCATCAGTTATAAAAGCGCAAAAACCAATGAATACGAAATCAATATCCGGCAAAGCTATAAATATGACGGTAGCAGAAATCAAAAACAAAGTAGCACAATTAAAATTTCCAATAATAATTCTAGGAAAAGATGAACTCAGCTCCACAGTACATGTGGAAAAATACGAGCCCCCACAATTTCGCGGATTAAATAAACAAATATGGCCATTTATGAAAGATTGGTCTATTGAAACTGTTAAGGAATCTCGCGAAATCATGGAACCACCTAACCGTCCGATGAGTAGTAATAATGCAATCACAAATGTAAATTCAAAGAATCGTAATAGGAATAATGAAATAAGGCTAAATACATTTAATGTAAAAACTGAGAGAAAATATCCAATCAAACCACTAATCAAGAAAACTTCGGGGCAAAAAGTTCAAGAAATTAATAAGAAAGAATGTTTTAAAGATTTAAATAAAATAACTGAAATATCAGCTTGTGATGCTTCAACAATGGATATTGGAGATGAAACTGTAATGAATTCTAAAAAACAATATAACGACGCTATCATCGACAAAATTATTTTAAAAATAGAAGAGGGTGTTTATTATAACAATGTTAAATCGTTTAAACGAGAACCACGTCGACAGCTTGCCGATAAACGTAACAGTGGTAAGCATTGTAGCAATTTGCCAGTGTCAATAAAAATTTGCATCAATTTTTCTGGATGAAATTCTAATCAAACATATTTTTGGAGGGAAAGTGAAAATACATTCTGCTATCACATTTATAAATTTGTTATTGATTTTCAGGTAAAATTGCAAACTTAAAGAACGAACAACCAGCAAGAAAGCATACAGTTAAAGAAATAGTTCACACTTGTGCAAATTTCAACAAAGAGTTGTTACTGTCTATACCCGGATTTGAGGACTGTTTCTCAGATATACGACTTGAGGAAATATCTCGCAATCAAGTGATCGTGACACATAGTCGCACGAAAGTTTCGTTAGAATTTATTGCAGACGAGCTTTGGAGTGACATTTCAGATAATTGCATCCCACTGAAGGCCAAAAATAACGTTTATACATTCCCTCTTCATATAAATATGGAAAGTCTACCAGAAAACTTATGTTCAATGATACCTAATCTTATAAATAACATTTTACATGACTCTAGTTCTTATGAAACACTCGACAAAGTACAAAGCAGTGCAGAAGTGATGAAATTGAAAGAGAAAATTTCGAAATTGCAGTCACAATTCTCACTTTCATGTAGAGACGAATAAATTGTTGAAGGGAAAAATGAAATTTTTTGATAAATTTTTACATTTTTTTAATTTATTTTATGAGTCAGTTTACTTTTGGGCACTTTGACTCGAGCTCTTTGATTCACGGATTGAAGCGGAACGCCTGCGTTTCTGTTCCTCTTGACGACGTGCCTGCAATGAAACACGATTATATTTTTCAATATGAAATATCTTGTTTAATTTTATTTTCTTGCTGTGTAAGTGGATTAACTCATACCACACATTAAATCTGTAGCTCATTTAATACCTTGAATAATATTAATTAATAAACAAGGGGTAAGACAAAGCCTTTTAGTTTAACAGTAGATATGTAAACTATGAAACAATTCATAGCCATTTTATATCACTGTGAAAAAGTCTGTAAATTATATATAAAAATTACCTTAGATTCCTTCTTCCTTTGAGCGAGGAGTTTAGCATATTCAGCTTCTGAAGTTTTGCGTTTAGCCAGACGCTTCTTCTTGAGGGCCAAACGATGACGTCTGCGTTGCAACACTTGTGGCGTGATCAATCTTTGAATCTTAGGTGCCTGGAGAAAAATTACATTTTTAAAGTGATTGCTGCCCTTTTATTATATGCAAGCCTTTGTTTTATCAACAAAAGAGTTAAGCAGTCATAAATGCCAAACATCGAGTTTTAAGAACTGAAAGTTTGATTGTCCAGTACACTGTAAAAGTAGACAGGTATGGCACCTGATACTTCTGCTCGGTGCTGTATTACTATACCCTAATAATAAAGTATATCAAATAATATATCTGATAAACATTATAAATCATCAGGGAACATGACAGATTAAAATACTAAAATTACCTTATGTCTCGGTTTGGCATTTTCCTTCCCTTCTTTAGGTGGAAGGACTCGTTTGACAACAAAGCGGCGCACGTCATCCTCTTTGCTTAAGTTGAACAGCTTGCGGATTTTAGACGCACGCTTAGGCCCTAGCCGGCGTGGTACAGTGCTGTCAGTTAGTCCGGGAATCTCCTAGAAGGTGAGTTCAATAGTAAGCTATACTAGTACTAGGCTAAATTATGGATGCTAGGTCTTCTCTGATGATACAAAATATGATATATGTATATCAAAAGAATGGGTGTGGTGAATGTGTTTTTAGAAGTTAGATAAAGAGCCACGAGGGAAGACAAAAATTAGAAAATAAGTTTAAAGTTAAAATTGTTAAAAAGTGCAATGGTTTTTGTAATGGAAATCTATTGTCAAATTTTGTATAGCAAGACTATAATTACTGGTATGTCACCAGAAATGAATAGATCCCACTAAGTTAATATACCCTGTCGCATATAATTACCCAGATGTGGTGATCTGGAAAACAGTAAGAACAGGGAATTTTTCCAACATTTCTTTATTAATAAGTCATAAAAAAATATTCACCTTGGCTCCTTTTCGTACAACAACAAGTGCCAATACAGATAAGTTAGAATCAACAATGCAGCCACGGACAGACTTGCGTTTCCTTTCACCATCACGACGTGGTCTATAGCAAGAATGACCCTTAGACATCAATAGGCGAACACGACCTGAAAAATTCACACATTGTTTTGAATTAATAACCTCAAACATGGTTCGGATTGAAATTGGTTTAATTTTGTAAAATAAGTACTTACTGTTAGTGAGAACACCCTGTTTCATGGGGAACCCTTGCTTGTCGTTACCACCAGCAATACGAAGTACATAACCTTTCCATTCTTCACCTAGTTGGTCTACTTCTACTTCTGCGCCCATACGCTTTTCGTAGAATATACGGAGCTTGTGCTCGTCTACTACCTCGAATAACTTCTGGCATCCCGTCGCCGGGAAAGAGACGTTTAGCTACAAATGTGAAAGAGGTTAGGCACCAAATAACATAAACACAGAGTGGTAATTATTAATTCAAGATACTAATTTAGCACATCAAATATTATTAATTAAAATTTGTAATATGAAATAGCACAACTGATATTATTTTACATAGAAATCGAATTCACAACATGAATAACACTATCACAGCAAGGCACAAAAATCGTATTATATCTTTATAATCTGAGTGATAAATTTTTAAAATATAGTTGGATACTATGATATATACACTAATCTTTCAAACAGAATATTACTTTTAGTTCTAAAACTGTAATAATACTAAAAATAAGACAAAAACCTTCATGACTGCGGTTTCCCTCTACGAACGTCAGCCATGAAAAAGGTCAGAGACAATTCTAGAGTTGCTATCTAGGGACGAGAAAAAATTTATGATTTTGATTATAGTTTTACGCGAGTTTTGCAATTACTGAAAAAATAACACTACACTTATTCCAAAAAACATTCTCTTATTTGAAATAAATATCCACATTTGAAGATAATTACTAATAAAACATTGGATTGGAATTTGAAACACTATCATAGACAATATTGCAGCTGATTGACATTGACATTTAGCGATTAGAGGTTGGATTTGGAAATGTTGGAATTTATTCTTCTAAATTGTACGTTATCTTCAATTAATTATTAATTAAATACAGTTTTCGTGTATTCTAAGATAAGAATTCACTATTTACTTTCAAAACTCAGTGTACTCGTCTTCAACCTTCTATATTTATTGTGTTGTAAAGGTACCCACTTTTAAATGTGCATTTGTTGAAATCGAAGTTACATTTCTAGGAATAAAAATACTTTTGATAAACATGGATAATGAAGAAAACAAGGAGATGGCTCACCGCCAACATGTAAAATATTTTATGAGGTTTTTAAATATATTACCTTCATCGTTGTCATCTCATGATACTACGAGGTAAATGTTGTTTTTTTCCTGTTATATGTTTTAAGATAACTTAATTTATATTAGTCCGTAAACAATCGTAGTAATTGTACAATTTGAATATTTTTAGAGAAACAAACTTTATGATTTATTAACAAATCTTTGATTAATGTTTTCATTTACCATATTTTCAGAGTGACAATAGCCTATTTTTCTGTTGTCGGTTTAGATATATTAGGTGCAACAGAATCGCTTTCCGATGAACAAAGAAAGAATATTATTAATTGGTTGTACACATTACAAGTCCATCCGAGTAAAGGTAATGTAAAAAAGGAATAGAGACTAATTTACTACTTGTTATCAAGGCCACAGGCTTAAAATTAAAGTGTTTATTCAAACCAATGGATAATAAACATTGAATGTGGCACGTATGTGTTTATAAGAATTAAATAATAAGTTAACATTGCTATCAGTTTCATTAATAATAATGAAAAAATG
The DNA here is from genome assembly GCA_948150575.1 of Tinea pellionella. Lineage (NCBI taxonomy): Eukaryota > Metazoa > Arthropoda > Insecta > Lepidoptera > Tineidae > Tinea > Tinea pellionella. Next base: position 5,103,381 of record OX411259.1, on the reverse strand, counting down.
ATAATTTGTATCTAGTAAATATTATGTCAACAATTTGATAAGGATTGTTGTGTTTGTTCTCTTATGCTTTTCTTTTTACATTCTTTGTTTTTAGAATTTTAAATAGCCTGCATATGGTGGCTGTTATCTTTTAGTAAAATTAGGGGCATGCATAATGTGACCATTTATTTATTCCCTCAAAATGGGACATTGAGTTATAATATAAGACAATATCCCACCCAAAATACATAAATAAAAAATACCGTGTTTTTAACCTATATTTTGAATCTCGAAATACAATTCGCAAATATCTTTTTACAACTATTAAGAACATTACATTCTCTAAATGAAGATAAATTTTCAAAATACACATCAGGCATCGGTTCTATACAGAACGCCCGTATCTCTTAAAACGGGACAATTCTCCGCCCTAAAGCTCCGTTTCGAACAACGGGACGGAGTAACGAAAAACGGGACAGTCCCTTCAAAACGGGATGTATGGTCACGTTAGGCATGCTTAATAGAACCCCCCCTACGCCTCCATCCACCCCCAACCCATAATGACAAAAAAAATTTATTCTAACCCATTTTTTGGACCAATTTTTCTTATATTGAAAATCTCGAAATATAATTCGTAAAATCTTTTTGTGGTTTAAGATGAACTTTATTAGATATTCTGATGATTGTCACTTTAAAATTACTGAACACCTATTTCTGACAAAATGAGACAATTCTTCTTCATCCTGAAGTTGGTTTCGGGGACAACAAGACAAAGTATCTAAAAATGGGACATTTACGTTCAAAACGGGACATATGGTCACGTTAGAAATGCAGGATATTTTGAAACCGATCCATAAATTTTTTCGTTATTAATAAAACATAAAATGGTTAATTAATTCCCTGTGGGAACAAGACGTGACAATTGTATTGCATTGTAATGTAATTCCTGATTTCACCACTGATATTTAGGGTTACTTCTATAGTTCATAGTGTTAATGAATGTTAGACTTGTGGTAACCCTAAGTTTACTTTCTTAATTTCAGATAGTGACATGAGTGTGTGTGGTTTTCAAGGATCTTCAACGGTTAATATAGATTTAAGTCCTGAAACCAGTCATTACAAATGTGGTCACTTGGCAATGACATACACTGGGCTTTGTATACTATTGTCTTTAGGAGATGATCTTTCTAGAGTTAACAGAAAAGCTATAGTTGAAGGTATGATCTTCTTGTTCGGAAATTGGTTTTCTAGCTCAGACATTATTTTTTATTTTATTTAATAAAACCTTAGATTAAAACAAAAGAGGATGATACGGCACATTCTCTGTTGTTTACTATTGTAACATACTTATAGTACCAATATTCATGCACAGGAGACAAAGATAGAAAGATGTTGCCATTGTTAAGTTACAGTGTGATCCGTGGATGGAGGCAATGAGAGATGTATGTTATCCAGGTTGACAGGTCACGCCTCATGTTATACCTATCTAATCCAGAGTGATTAGTCAACAGTGTTACACTTGAAAGTTTACCCACAACAAGCCATAGCTGTTCAATTGCAGAAAAAAAACTCCCAGGAAGGACAGGAGACTCTTCACGTTTCTGCATACCTCCGGGAGGAACTTTTGTCATGGTTCGTCCACGCCATCTTAGACACCATTTGATGCAGTATCACTACTATGCTGCTATCACTGAGATTCAATTAAGTAGGACTTAGGACATTCAATTAAATAGGACTAAGTTAAAAAAGTAGTATAAATAATGTTTTGTACAACTTTCAGGGTTAAAAGCATTGCAAAATGATGAGGGTAACTTCTCGGCGACATTGTCAGGATGTGAGTCAGATATGAGATTTGTATACTGCGCTGCATGTATTAGTTATATGCTAAATGATTGGTCTGGTTTCGATATTGAAAAAGCTACAAACTATGTTATGAAATCTATTGTAAGTTTTCTTTATCTATGTCTGGGGTCAACTAAAATGTTCAGCAGGCCACACTAGTTAAACATATAAGGCTGCAGCGGAGAACGGAAGCAGAACAGTGGGAGCGATACGCTCATTTCATATATTTAATATGAAGGGCCTTAAATGGGGAGCGGAAATCGCGCCGGGAGGAGTTTACTGGTGGATCGCGAGAACCCTAGATAATAAAATAAATATAAAAATAAAAAAAATAAAATAAAAATAGATAAAATAGATTTGACATTGAGATTTTTGTTCTATACGCTCCTGTTCACCGCTGTCCACCTAAAAGATTAGCGGGTCGCATTTAAAAAATAAATAAATAACAATCTTACAGTACTAGGCGTGGGTCAAATCCTGATCTATGAGTAACTCCGTTAGACCCAGAGTGTTATGATTTTATTCATAAGTTAAGTTCTTGTTGCAAAAAAACTAAATGTTTCAATAATTTTTTTCTTTTCCAGAATTATGATTATGGTATAGCACAATGTCCAGAATTGGAATCTCATGGCGGGACAACGTTCTGTGCGTTAGCAACCCTAAGTTTAACAGGTCAGCTGGATAAACTTTCTGAAGAACAAATAAATGGATTAACCCGTTGGCTGATGTTCAGACAAATTGATGGCTTTCAGGGCAGGCCCAACAAACCTGTTGACACATGCTACAGCTTTTGGGTTGGTGCTTCATTAAAGATCTTAAACGCCTTACACTTAACTAACTTTGTTACAAATAAAAGATATGTATATGCGACACAAGATAATGTAGTCGGTGGTTTCTCTAAATGGCCAGAGATATGTACGGATCCAATGCACACGTATTTAGGCTTAGCTGGTTTAAGTTTGATTGGTGAAAGTGGTCTTTTGGATATAGTTCCTACTTTAAATATAACGAAACGTGCTCACGATCATCTTAAAGCATTGCATAGTCTATGGCGTGTGTCATAGACTATGGTTTTCTTTTTTTTCAACTTTGAATTTCAATATTTTGTTTCATATCATTTTCAATTGGAATAACCTAGCTATATGAATCACAACATGGAAATTAATATTTATATATTTAAATAGTATCAATTAAAATAATCTTTTATCACTGTAAAAACTAATTTCTGTGATAAATCAACATTTATAATCTTCACTGCCAATTATAAAATATTTAGTTCTTTTTAAAAATAAATATTACATTTTATTTACGTCCATATGTTACGCTAGCACCAAACTAGGATAACATGTACTAGTGTGTATTTGGATGCCACAACGATTAGGCAGTAACTACATTTTCGCGCAAAACGTTTGAAATAGTTTTGACACTGGCAAATTGTTAGAATGTTATAAAGAAAAAAAAAATCTTAAAATATATATTTTGTACTCACAATAAATTTAGTTTAATTAAAATTTGTACATCATTGTAACATATCATTGAATTAACATAAAAACGTAACTATTATTATTATTTACTAATAGTGAGGTCCATAAGCAGAGACGGCTGCTACCACGGATAAATATATGTAAGCAGCAGTCACCTCCGCTATGCCAGCTTGGGGAGGCGTATGTTCACTCTCCATTTTATATTAAATTATTTCTAATGTGTTTAATTCATTGATTGTGTTTCAATTTGTTTTTTAGAGAAGTAAAAAGTATTAAAAAAATGTATTTTAAATTTATTTATTTAACTATTTCTAGAGCTCTGTTTACCCCTGTCTAGATAGTTAATAATATTGTGCCATGTTGTACCGTTAGTATGGCAATTAGGTATGAATATTTTGCACAAATAATTATTAATTTTTGCACAATAAGCTCTTAAGTTGTCATGTGATATTAGTTACGATGTTTCTAATTAAACTAAATAATAATAAAACTCTAATTATTATGCATTTAAGCCCGGTGTGTATTAGAGGCGCTGAATCGAATCGCATTTCCAAAGGTAAATTGTACCTTATTGCCAAGGAGTAAGTCGGAAATTCGCTTTGAGTGATGCCAGATTCGCTTTAGCTCGGCGTGTATCGTGACTCCTGAAAGTTCGCTCAACTAGATTCCTCGATCGGCTTGCCAAAGTCTAATGGAGGGATTTTTGCACCGGCATCTCCAAATAAATTGACATCTGGTCTGACTAGCGGCTTGGGCTTCATCAACCTTCTTTGCCACCATGAGCTTCTCCAGATTGTCGCTATCCTTGTAAATATAGGTAAGCGAATTGTTGCGATTCGATTCGGCGAGCCTTATAATAATTTCGTGTGGCCAGACTTTCTATATTTTAAATTTTTAAAGAATCAATATTACAATTTTCTTTAAATCTAGTTAGTTTATGGAAAATCCTGGTAAACATATTTTTATAGAAAGTTGTAACGTTTGTACACCTACGAGTTACGTTGGTGCGTACTCGGGATTTCTGGGTTTTATTATGGTTTAATTACCATAATTTTTCATTAAAAATTAAAGTTAAATAACATTTTTGGTTTAGTTATCATATATATTTAATACCACGTGTGTAAGACTAAAACTAATACGAATAATTTTGGTGCTAAAGCCTTTTTATTTATTATTCTCATTTTTCTTTTAATATTTATATTTTTTATTTCTTTATTCTTATTCTTGTTTTCATATTCCACATCTAAGTAATTTTCTCATTTTTTCCTTCTATAGTTTATTATTTATAGATATACTAACGGATTTCTTTTTAAACACTGTCACAAATTGTAACGTTATCTAAATTATGTATTTACTAACTAAAGCTCGGATTACATGAAGCTATTTTACTCGTGTCCTGGGGCTAAAGTCAAAAGCTAATCGAAAACAAAATATATCGGAAATGACGTTTCACTGTCACCTCCTAGGTGATAACGAAACGTCAAATCCTACACGTTTTGTCGATTCGATCAAGTGACAACTATAGTTTGGCTTTTGGCTTCAGCCCCTGTCCCTGACTTGACGCTAAAGTGGTTCGCAACTTATCAGGTACAATAGAAAATACATCGTCAGTGGTTAGAAAAACAAAATGCATTGCAATGGCACACGAGTACACGATTTTAAACTATATAAATCGACTAATTTTTTTTTTAAATCTACGCGCCAGCACATGGCTAGTTTGTATCCCCGCAACTAGTTTAAAAATAGAACCTCATTCTATTAAACTATCCTAGTTTGAGACACTAACGTATTAGCATACATACTACGTTAGAAATGACGCTAGTTTTGTATAAATGAAGCTAGAGTTTGCTCGATTAACACTAGTGCGAGCTTGACATTCTAGCCTCATGTATTCCGGGCTTTAACCTTGTTACATCTTAGAATAGTTTCACCATCGCTTCGCCTTAACTCGTTATTAAATAAGACACAATGTTGTTACTATTATATTAATAGTTGAAAAAAGCTGGTTAAATAAATTATTTTTTTGAAAAGAATTACCTGTATTTTTTTTATATGATATACTTAGAATCTATTTAATTTAGAAGTGGTGTTTATGTGCTATATTTTTCGTTATAATAATGATTTAAAAAAAATGTATATCGACATACACACCGCCTGATGTAGAGTGCGGTCCATGAACGAAAACCACTGCATGCTACTGCCAGTCTAAGGAGACAAGTATGCTATACTAGATTGATAGTACACGCTCCTCTTGCACTCACAGTACGCACACCTTTCAAACTGAACCCAAAACGCGACAAGGTCACTTCATGGGTGTTACATTCGAAAGTGATGGTACTACCCAAGGACGGCAGATTGGGCTAATAACCTGCATCAATCCGCCTACCACTCTATAGGCACCGAGCGACCAAAGTACATATAACATACATTGCTTCCGGTCAGAATTTAGTTCACTCGTCTTACCGCTAGACCACGGCCGCTCTAATACATATACGTACAGTCAGAAATATATGTACGTACGCGTAATATACTTCCAAATGTTAATTTAAACACATTCTTGGATACATATAATGTGTACATAGTTGCCCCTAATAATGTGTGGACATGGGCGGACTAAGGCCTAGGCAACCTAGGCACGTGCCTAGGACCCGTAATTTTTGGGGCCTGAAAATTAGGTTTTTACGAAACGCAAAGTATGTATCATGACTGAAAAATAGGCCCGGAATTACAATGTTGCCTAGGGCCCGCTTTAGCCTTAGTCGGCCACTGTGTGTGCATATGATTCTTAGATGTTTACATACTCGTATTTATGATTATGTTGGCAGCGACATATTTTTGTGTTCTTGTGGTGTATACTTAATATTTTTTGGCTTTGCACAATCAAAGGCATCTATCCTGTAGGCATTATTTATGGGTATCAGAACAATTTTGTAACACCTTTCGAATGTAATACCCGTGAAGTGACCTTGTCGCGTTTTGGGAATAGTTTGAAAGTAGCCAGGTACAAAGATAGGAGTGTGCACTATCAACCTGGATGGTACAAGCTCGCCCCTTCAAGCCGGCATAGTGGAGGCGACTGCTGCTCGCACAGGTTTCTCTGTAGTAGCAGTTGTTTCCATTCATGGACCGCACTTTAGCTTTACATCAGGCGGAGTGTTGCACATGCCGAGCTACAATAAAAAAAATTGTACACACTGATTCGAAACTTGTGTAATTATATAATTATATTTTTCAAATCTATCATTTTAATATGTTAAGAAACCGATATAGACGAAGACCTACCTTTTTCATAATATTTTTATAATTTAGAAACCGTCTATCTTACTGTTAAATATAATAAGCGAGAATATAAAGGCTTAGTAACTATAATAATATATGATATGTAACAAAACAAACCCAAAGAGACATTTTATAATCGGATTTGTGTTAAATGGAGGATCCGGTCAAACCCGCTCCGGGCATAGAAGTCCCTTAATAGTTTCATTATATATTCCAGGATTCGGAAACAAAATATTCTTACTTCCATTAATTAAACAAGAAAACAGATCGGCTAGATAAAGGACTATAAATCTAAATGATGAATAGGTGTGCTCACTCCAGGCAGGGATACGAATTGTAAATTGCTTATTTGTGGGTGTAGGTGCGGTTTATGTTGATAGCGACGAATTCTGCCAGAGTAAATAAAATACTATTATGTAATGAAAACTTCATGAAACATGTTAAGATTTATCGTTTACGGTTTTTAGAATTTTGTCTTTTTTGTTGTCTACTTATAAAAATGTATTTTTTATTCTATTCATAGCTAGACAGATGTTAAGTTAGAGTGAACGGAAAAACTTCTGTAGGCAGCTGTCGTTTAGTATCAATGTTAAATTCAATGTCGGCAGCGGCCTAGGCAAGCAGCCTCTTTGGCAGCCATCTAATATAAATTTAAAATTACTGTAAAAATCTATAAATGTCGATTGGTAAGAAAATGTTTTTTTTTTTAAATTCCCGCGCACCCTTTGTATCTTTGCACCCGCCCCTAGGCACGCGCTAAGTTTGCCTAAAGGATAATCCTCTACTGTTTAATATTGCGTTTCTTTTCTGAATGTAAACACACTTTACCCCAATTTTTTTATGTTCAACAAAGGATAGATATATTGATTTGTTTTTAATAATAGACTCTATCGATTGTCATGATAAAATTAAGTTTTTTTGCATTTGAATCGATTACATTGCCGCAAGGACTAATTAAAAATCTCTGATTTGTTTTTTTTTTAAATTTTCTATTCACAATCATGGAACAGCCTGTATATGTGTAGGTACACAAGATTAATTACCTATAGGGGAAAATACTTATAAATACCTTGTTACATCTCTAACTTGATATAAAAGGGGATGTTAAATGACTTCGTTAACTTCTGATATGAACAGCTTAATTAATTTGTTAATTACTTCCTTGTTTAATGAATAATTCCTTAAATAAATATTATCTGATATTACAAATTATTTAATTATTAATATTTTTATAGTAGCTCGGCATGTAACAACACTCCGCTTGTTGTTAAACTAGAGTGGGGTCCATGAGCAGAAACAACTGCTACCAGGGAAAAATATTAGCCTTTAGCAGTCGTCTCCGTTATATGTGCACCATTCATCGATAGGAAATTGATGCTGAAACATACATACATACATACAATACAATGGGTGTAATATTTGATAAATTAAAATGTAACGAATAGTTATTATAAAAAATATTATTGTTTAAAATCGTTTTACCAACATTACTCGTATCTGCGACATTGTGTTTTTAACTTCCTAAAGTTTTTATGTTGTTTAAGAAAAAGGATAGCAAAGTTTTTGAAGAAAACTTTTGGTATTTTGCAAAGCGTCGGTATGATAATGGTCACGCTCGACGGCCAGTAAAGTCTTATTTCTTGGATGGAACGGTCTACGGTTTAAGTGAGACGAAACACTTAAGAAGACCTCCCCATCAGCGAGCTCTTTCCTTGTCCATTAAGAAACCTTGGCCCTCTTGAGAAATGGTCGTTTTAGACACAGATAAAAAGCAACTTTTGTTTAAAAGAAGTTGAATGTTTTCCGGGAAACTTACTCATCCGTTAGTCTTGTACTAAAACACTCACACCTTAGAGTTAGACCACACGTACGAGAGTTTGAACTCTCCATCTCAGACAACAGAATTCACAACACCTACTTATCTTATTTCATTAAACTTTTAAACTTTATCCGTAGTATTACGATTAGATAATTAGTTGAACATGTATAGAATCCACGGAACGACTAAAAAATTAAGTACTATCAGCAGAGCTGCGCTGCTTGACCTTACAAAATAATCTCAGGTCTCATTGTGTATTTCTCAAATGAGCAAGATGTTTAATACAATAGCATAAAATAACTGACTTATTAAATATTACAAAATAAAATATTAATTAAACATTATGACTGTGAAACTTTTTTTGCTAACCATACAGGCATATGCGAATATAGAGGGCATTATTAAAAGACACACGCGAAATGTTATTTTGCGGCATTAATAAGCTGCAGGTTCTAGATTCTAGAAATCTACAGTATTCTAAATGCTAATTTGAAGATATCGCGTAAGGTATCTACGAGTAACTAAGGTAACTAGGTGTCGCGCTCGAAGCACGTGAAAGTTTAATACCATTTTATATCTTTCAAATATAACTTGTATTTTTTTCTGATTATTTAAAAAAACCGATGATAATAATGAAATAAAAATAATTAAATAATTTCGTATATGATAAAATTCGAAATTTATTTATTTTTCAATCATATTATATAAAGCTCGATTACCACTCAATGACTGACTGACTAACATTATGCAGCAGTTGCCGGGGGGTTTTTGATACGATAGTGTGGGAGTCCATGCGACCTGGACATGTTCTGAAAGTCTTTTCCGTCCGCTTCCGGAACGCGATATCTCCGGAACGGAGCGAGATAGGGCCAAAGTTTTGGAAGAAAGGTTGTAGAAAATGACCTCTATTTTCGAAATCGATACTTTTTTTCAATTTCTTTTCCAACAGTACTCCAGAGCTCGCGAAGCGCGCCCCAAAAAACTAGTATTAGTTATACAGCTCGCACAAAGACTTTATTCTAATAAAATTTGTCGTCTTTTAAGAAATATATAAAAATAAACAAATATGTATTTATATTGTATAAGTATGTTATTAATCCTTTATGAGGGACGTCCTCTAGACGGCCTTCTATTCAGTTAGACTGTAACCGTTAGAATTGAATATTTTATTTCACATGTTCTTCCAGAATATAAATACACTATCTATAGCTATACTATGATATGAATGTTATAATAATAACTCTGTCTGTTTAATACTTATTCACGCCTAAACCGCTGAGGCCCCAGTATGAGTTTATACTAAGAGCGGCCGTGGTCTAGCGGTAAGACGCGTGAACTCATGATCAATGAGACCCATGTTCGAACCTCGCTAATTCTGACCGGTAACAATGTAACTTTGTTATATGTACTTTGGTCGTATAGGCCTATAGGCAATATTAAAGAGTGGTAGGCAGACTGATGATGGTTATTTGTCCAGTCTGTCGGCCTGGGGTAGTACCACCACTTTCGAATGTAACACCCGTGAAGTGACTTTGTCGCGTTTCGGGAATAGTTTGAAAGTAGCCAGGTATAACGAGAGGAGTGTGTACTGTCAATCTAAGATGGTACATGCTCGTCTCCTCAAGCTGGCATAATAGAGGCGACTGCTACCCGCACAGGTTTCTCTGTAGTAGCAGTTGTTTCCATTTATGGACCGCACTCTAGCTTTACATCAGGCGGAGTGTTGTCACATGCCGAGCTACAATAAAAAAAAATAAAAAAATTATATATTTACGCTCTCACTGTGTAAAGTGAGTATTTTTCACCAATAGAATTGCTTCATTCGATTTTTTTCCTCGTAGCTTCAATAATATTATCTGATTGATGGAGAGAACTCACTTTACGCCGTGAAAGCGTAAATTGTAAACTTATATTTGGGCCTCTGCTGAACGGATTGTACCAAGAACCACACGTTTAGTGGTCAATACGTAAAGACGTGGGTCCGGTTACCAGCTCAATTTAATAATAAATAAAATTACTATATTTTAAACGTAACTTTTACAAATTATAGTTGACACACACGTTGTCATATTCCGTGGTAAACATGAAACCTTCCGTGATATAATTATGAAAATTAGCAGTTTTATCCGTGGACGGACTGACGCCGACAATTAGGGACACACGGCGTTCACGTTAACTTTCCTACTTACATGTTGTTTTGCCCAAAACAATTATATACTTTACTATGTAATAAAATGTTACGTTTCGTTTTGTATATTTTAAGTGTGTACGTACATGAAACACATATACGTTTTATCGCATGTAAATGTGCGTTCGGATTATCGGATTAAAACTGTCAGTATTGCATTGATTTCAGTTTAAATTACCATTTTCCACGTTCAACATTTATTACCTCTCCTTTTATTGTAATTTGTTTGTGTAACGAATTATTTATTATCAATTATTTTATCTATTCAGTATCTGCTTACCACTAACTGGCTTTGATGGCTTGATACAAATTTTGATTACAATGTAATAAGTAATCGTAATTTATATAAATTAGTGAGATTTTGTCATAGTGATAGTTGCTTATTTTGCTAATTTAAAAGTAAATTATAAACTTTTATTTATATTTTTAGAATCAATTTAAGTTAATTTTAGTTTAAAAACAGACTAAAGAGTGGTAGACAGGTTAGTGAGTGGCGTAGCGGGGATAATGCGCCCAAATTACCTCATTGTTTTTAGTTCTTGTGGGGACCACTACAAATACCGCTCCTTTAGTTAGGGGATGACACCTAGGTCATGATCAGATTTTTTCTTAGAACCCCAACCATTCCACCCCCGAATGCCACCCATACTAGCCTTGAATTTGCCCATTCTGTTGTTTGTGTGTAGCAGGGTATAATGAGAAGAGCATGCACTGACAACGGTACATAATTGGAGTGGCCGTGGTCTAGCGGTAAGACGCGTGAACTCACGATCGACGAGACCCGCGTTTGAACCTCGCTAATTCTGACCGGTACCAATGTAACTTTGTTATATGTACTTTGGTCGCTCTGTGTCTATAGGCACTATTAAAGAGTGGTAGGCAGACTGATGATGGTTATTTGTCCAGTCTGCCGTCCTGGGGTAGTACCAAAGTGGTGGTACTACGTCGGCCTAGGGTAGTACCACCACTTTCGAATGTAACACCCGTGAAGTGACTTTGTCGCGTTTCGGGAATAGTTTGAAAGTAGCCAGGTATAACGAGAGGAGTGTGCACTGTCAATCTAGGATGGTACATGCTCGTCTCCTCAAGCCGGCGTAGTGGAGGCGACTGCAGACAGGTTTCTCTGTAGTAGTAGTTGTTTCCATTCATGGACCGCACTCTAGCTTTACATCAGGCGGAGTGTTGTCACATGCCGAGCTACAATAAAAAAGAAAATAAAAAAAGAAATAATCGTCTCCTCAAGCCGGCAAAGCGGAGATAATTGTTGCCTGCAGACATTTATCTGTGGAAGCAGTTGTCTCCGCGCACGGACCGCCGCGCCGGTTACTATAAAAAAGTATTTTTATTAAATTAGTAACACGTCATTAATTTGATGCATACGTAAGATATTGATGCATATAATATGTAGTTGAAAGCCCTTGAATGTTATCAGAAACATGATTTAGGGTGAACGAGATTGTTGAAACCTGAAACAATGTGGTTCAACGTAACACATCACATGCATTGTGTGCGGCTCGTTAATTATATCATAAATTTAAATAGCTAATGACAATGTGTTTAACGTAATAATTGTTCTTGCGTAATTTTGATTTTAATCAAATTTTAATCATATAAATCAAGAAAATAATTAAAAATAGGTCAATCATAATTTTTACAATAAAATATTCATAAGTTAGATTTGAAAATTTTCTGTTTATTGTTATTAAAGTATTGGGATTGTCATTACTAAATTAGGTTCTAAGTCCTATAGTTGTAAATTAAAAATAAAAATAAATTATTAAAATATGGTTAAACGGTTACGTTATTCATTAAAAAAAACATAGTTTCTCTTTATATAGGTACACAATAGTATTTGGATCCAGTTATGTTATATGCTCCATTTATTAAATTTTTGACGTAGCGTGAAAAAATATCTATTCTAAGTTCTAAGGGAATAAAGTAGAATAATAAAATTAAGTTGTTTTAGATGAATATTGGTAAAAACATGTTCAGTTTTAAAATTACAACCGAAGTAAACATTCGCTGTGATTTGATTCGTGTTTCAGGGTTGTAAAATCCCGTAGTCCCTAATTGTGTTTTGGGAGATGTCGCGATATGCGATAGACAGAAATATGAATTTACTGTTTTAGTATTTAGAACTTTATGCTGGTATAGTAATAAAGTCGACACTCGTCTGGTTAAATGTACTTTATTAGTGGTGTAGCTGATATAGCTGTGATTGTGGGTCGTAGCTAGGATGTGGCACTCGGAACACGTAGAGTTTCAGATTGTAAACCGAGTCGGAACTCTTTTATGACGGAATCACAAATGCATTTTTCGTGTTATGAAAAAAGCGGTCATTCCGTTCACTGTTTGTTCAAATGCGAGGTTGACTGAAGTGTCTGTGCTCTTTTACAGGTATGTAGTGATGCGAAAATTGTTAAATTTAGATTGCGGTTTCATATCGCGTTTTTTCAGTCTGATTTTATTATAACATGCAGAAGTTAACTTGGCTCCTTGTTGGTAGTTGGTAGAAGGAGAGGCGCATTTCTTGTATGAACTTAATTACGAGTAATGAAATGAAATGAAATGAAATGAAAATCCTTTATTAACGTAGGCACGGACTTGGCATGCACTTGTTCATCGTCAGAATCTACTTTTGGCTTCGGAAAGGCATATGACGAGAAGACAGTCATAAGAAACTCATCAATTATAGCCTGTGTTTATAATTAGGATCATTGTGTGATAAGTGCCGAGTTAACTTTTGCAGTGCTAATAAAAATAGATAATTAATTTCTATCTTGGGCGTTCATGAAAGTGAAGTCTATTGGCACTTTATTTATAAAGAAAATTAACTCGCCCACTTGAGTGACAAAAGTTACATCACTACTACGGGTTGTAATAGGCTAGAATTGTTTAATATTTTTCGAGCAAAAATGTTTTTACATCAGCTTTGATCTTTCTATGTTGATACAATGTATTGAATCTGAAAGGTTGATATGATTTACCCTAAGGCTACACAGGCTTTATTATAACGTTTTTATTTCTATACACACCGATCGTTTTTATTTTAGTTTAGAATAAAAATGTATTTTAATACAAATATATTTATAGAACAGGAAATGACGTAATAAATTAACTAAAAAAATATATTTTGCGCACCAAATTGCATTCGTAATAGTGCCAAACTTGAATACCCTGTGTCATGGGTATCAGGACTAGAACATTACAAACAAAATCATAGTTATAAATAAATTGTTTCCGTTCATGGACCGCACTCTAGCTTCATATCAGGCGGAGTGTTGTTATATGCAGAGCTACAATTAAAAATAAAATTCTAAAGGGCGTTTCTTTTTGTTAAATTTTTTGTTATTTTTGTAATTCAAGCTGTGATTTCTCTGAATAAATAAATAAATTTCAAACTAGGAATCGAACCTCGGACCTCCGTGATATCTATCCGACCTCGAAGGGACAAACAAATGAATGCCCGACAAAATATTTATTTTACTTCAGTTACAAGTTACAATTTATCTAATGCAATACTAATTGGACCCCAGTTAATAGTTTGGTAGTGGTATGTGACTGTACACGTTCATAAGTTTCATAAATTTATTGTTATTTTAATGAAGTTTCGGCGCCTCGTTTCTGTAAAATTGTTACTTAATTCCGAGTTTCGTTATAAATTTGTTAGCAGGCGACTAAAATAATTAAAATGTAATTAAATTAGGGGATTTTGTTCAAAAATTATGTTATAATTAATATTAATTTTAGGAGTATGTATTATTATAAATTTTAAAAGAATTATTGTACTTTGAATGCCTCTAAAATTACTTATATAAAACGAAATTTAATAACAACAACATAGGTAGATGCTAAAAATAGGGTTTTTGATAGATTTTATTCAGTTTTTTATTTAAGATGGAATTTGAATTGACTCAAGTTAGGTACGAATCTTTCTAATAAAGCTAATACTAAAATTATTGATTCATCAAAAAATTTTCGTGTAAGAGGAAAATTCCACTTTTCCACTTCCACTCCACTAAATAATCTTGGGAGATTCTACGACGTGACTGGTTTTTCCTAGATAATACCAAAATTATAAAAATGATATGCCAAAATTATTTGCTTTTTTATAGTAAGCTCGGGATGTGATCACACACTGATGTGAAGCTACAATCCATGAGTGGAAATAACTACTATAACAGAGAAATGTCTGTAGGCAGCATCGCCTTTGCTATGCCGGCTTGAGGAGATGAATGTGCACTACCCAAGTCGACAATGTACATTCCTCTCGTTATACATGGTAACTTCCAAACTGATCCCGAAAAGCGACAAGCTCACTTCACCGGTGTTGCATTCGAATGTGGTGGTACTATCCCAGGACACTGGCAGACTGGGCTAATAATTATCAGTTTCCCTTCCACTCGAGGTACTAAGGTACCGTTTATAGTAGGGCGGTCGATGAGAACATCTTCAACAGTCCATGGAAACCACTACTACCACAGAGAAATATCTGCAGGCAACAGTCGCCATCGCTATGCCAGCTAAGAAACGGATGCGGACTATTCATTGGTGGGTATACTCTCCACGTAGTCTCGTAGTACGTATGTTAAATATAACAAACTTGATTATGTGTTAGGTGCTTAGAAATATAATATTATATTTTGTTATTACTTCCTTAATTTGAATCACAAATTGATATTCATCAATGCAGTAATTTTAGGTGTATTGCTCGAGGGATTGAAGTAGCAATCGACAAGCAATCAAAACCGATCAACCATATAATGTAATAAGAGTTAGTTGCTGATGTAGTTATCCAAATCCCTTTGCTCCAAACGGTATTAGGTTGAAACTGCGCAATTTAAAATATTAATATCGTGAAATCGCTTTTGAAACTTATTACTTTAGTTTCTGTTATTTCTCTTTCAGATACGGCTTTATTTTTAATTTATTTGTTTATTTAGTTACTTTTTTTTCAAATTATTATCAACGGTTTGATAACTTACTTTATAATGTACACCTTTAAACTATTGTAGTGTAGCTAGCGATATTTAAATAGTTTACATTGGTACCGTACGAGATTTTTCTAAGATTCATTATTATATGGAATTATAGGGTTATTTTTGACGAACGTTTTTTACGAACTCATCACATTTATACGAAACTCGATTACCCTCGGTTAAGCTAGCTGTAGTTATTAATTCAATAAATATATGCAGGATTAAATAAGTATGTTTTAACCAAAAACGTTGCTTAAAACGAACTTTATCTAAATATCAAAACTTTCATTTAATAAAACGGTCCCATCCAAAAGTTTTCATATTCTGTCTTGTAATTTGCATGCATTAGTAACTTTTCTGTTCTGTTGTTAATACTTCTAAAGATAAACTCTGTACACAATTTTCTTTTGTCTAGTGATTATTTGTGAGGAGTAATGGATTTGGGTTCAATTCTTTGACAAAAAAAAAACTATATTTTAAAGCGTGGAGTAAAAAAAAAACAGTTATCAAAGCGCGTAACCAACAACACCGAGTTAGTATAAGACTAGTATATTATAGCGTATCAGCATGAGAAGAGAAATGACGAGCATGAGTCGAGCTGAAAGTGATACGTAGAAAGAGAAGTCGGTGGAGCTCCATAGACTTCGCATGCCCTGGTCGTCATATACGATACATCTATATTACCTAGATTAAAATTATGGCTAAAATCGCTAAAGTTGTTTAGCCGAGTTGGAGAGTATAGTGGTGTTTTTTATCAAATTATATTTGGTAGATATATACTAGTACAGTGATGATACTTTTCTTCCAAAGGAAGTTTAGGAACTTATTCAAATAACGAAAGTACTGTTAGCTTGATTATAGAGCTCAGTAGTCAAGAGTTAAACAAATTACAGATATCAAAATCCACAAAGACGACAAGGAAATTCTCATGGAAGTAGAAACAGCTCTGGAATTGTATTACCATCTCCAATTACAAGTTTAACAAAGGCGCTCATTCTAGACTGTTCTAGACAGAAAAGAAAAATACATTTGTTAAACATTAAGTGTCATTAAAATGAACTTGTGAAAAAAAACGAATATTTTTTAAATTTTTTTTTAAATGTAGCTGGGCATATGACAACACTCAACCTGATGTGAAGCTAGAGTGCGGTCCATGAACGGAAACAACTGCTGCTACAGAAAAATCTCTACGAGCAGCAGTCGCCTCCGCCGGCTTAAGGAGATGAGTATGCACCAACAGTGACTATGTTCAAATTGCTCCCGAAACGCGACAAAGTCACTTCACGGGTGTTACATTCGAAAGTGGTGGTACTACCCCAGGGCTGCAGACTGAACTAATAACCATCATCAGTCTGCCTACCACTCTTTAATAGTGCCTATAGGCACTGAGCGATCAAAGTACATATAACAAAGTTACATTAGTACCGGTCAGAATTAGCGAGGTTCGAACACAGGTCTCATCGATAGTGAGTTCACGCGTCTTACCGCTAGACCACGGTCGCTTAAAATTACCAATTTACACCTTTGTTCACGAAAGGCGTAGGCAGAACTATTGGAAATATTTTCTTAAAGACAGCAAATATTTTAGAATATAAAATCGTCTAGATGAAACGACATTCTCAACCACGTTTTTTTCGCTTTCTATAAAAGGGATCCTTCAAGAGCAGTGTGAAGAGGCATCTTACTAAGCCGGCATAATGGACGCGATTGCTGTTTACAGATCTCCTTCGGTGACAGAGTCGCCCCCGTCTTTAGACCGCACTCAGGCTTATTATTATGTGTAGTACGGTTATTTGAATATCTAATAAAAAAAAAATTAACAAAGATTACAAGCTATAAATTATTAGATAATTACACGAAAAATATATGTTAAAAATATGCAATACATTCTAATAATGGGTTGTTTACATTTTGTTAATGTTTTATAACCTCGTTAATACGAAAACTCTCAAAGAAAAGTGATTTTAAAACATTAATACTTTATGTGAAAAACCTTTTAAGCCGCAAACATTTCCGTGCAGTCGCAGTTTGTCAAGTAAAAACAAATTTACGTGAAAATCTATATTCTATATAGGTTATTTATATTCATAAAAATTGGTCATATTATATAAAGGTGCGTTTCTGACCGATGTTATTATCTATTTACGTAATTTATGGCAAATTCAATAGCTGGGATTGTTCAATTTAATAATTTTACTAAGTTTTTTTGTTTATTGTAGCTCGACATATGACAACATTCCGCCTGACGTTGATCTAGAGTGTGAATATCTGTAAGCAGCAGTCACCTCCGCGATGCTGGCTTAAGACAGTGCAAACTACTCTCATTATACCTGCCTACTTTCAAGCTGACCTCGAAACGCGGCTTACACATGAAAGTGCCAATATTCAGTTTGCTTACAAATTTAAAAAAATATATTTTATAATATGCGAATAACTAGTTTTATTTTTTGTAGCGCGCCTAGCGAGTGCAGTGGGATGGTTTTGTGAGTAGTTTGAGTACAGATGTATCGATTTCGAAAATAGAGAGCATTTCCTATAACCTTTGTTCCGGAACCTCGGCCCTATCTCGTTCCGTTCCGGAGATATGCGTTCCGGAACCGGACGGAATGGACTTCCGTAAAATGTCGTATTTTATCTGTGGTCCCATAGGCCCTCTCTATACTTGATACCACAAGAATCACCCGTGAGTGAGTGGTAGTCGAGCTTTATATAATATGATAATATCCTTATTATTTTCCATTTATGTAACTATAGTTTGGTCTATAGATACATGGCTAAATTCTGTGTAAGTCAGGAGAGGTCAACTGAAATAATGCTCCGGGAAGTTTACTGTGGCGCACACATTTGTAGTGCTAAACTGTTCTTAGCCACATTAAGAGATACACTAAATTGAGTGCCACAGTTCCTAGTGGCACTGTACTTTTACAAAAGGATACAGTCTATCTATAGGGTGTACTGTCTGGGAAATAATGGATATATTTTTTTAATGCTTAGCTACTGCCTGCTTTTAATTATGTCTATAATATTTTATTCAAACGTCTGTGTAGAAAAATGTTCATACTATATCAAATGATCGTTTGTAAAGATAACCAAATCGTAAAATTCCCAATTAATATGTAGGCTCTCTGCAGATTCCCTTCTCCGACAACAGTCGCCTTCGTTAATGGATCGCACTCTAGCTTAACATCAGGCGGAGTGCAATCATATGACGTACTAAAACAAGGTTATAAAGCGATACAGCCAGATAGAATATAGAAACGAAGAAAAAGAACGCTGGTTATTTTTTTTTAAATGTAGTTCGGCATGTGACAACACTCCGCCTGATGTAAAGCTAGAGTGCGGTCCATGAATGGAAACAACTGCTACTACAATGAAATCTCTACAGTCAGCAGTCACCTCCACTATGCCGGCTTGAAGAAACGAGCATGCACCATCCAGATTGACAGTGCACACTCCTCTCGTTCTATCTGGCTACTTTCAAACTATTCCTGAAACGCGACAAGGTCACTTCACGGGTGTTACATTCGAAAGTGGTGGTACTGCCCCAGGACAGCAGACTGGATCATCAGTTTGCCTACCACTCTTTAATAGTGCCTATAGGCACTGAGCTACCAAAGTACATGTAACAAAGTTACATTGGTACCGGTCAGAATTTAGCGAGGTTCGAACACAGGACTCATCGATCGTGAGTTCCCGCGTCTTACCGCTAGACCACGGCCGCTCTAAATATAGACAATTTGATACTAATTCTTTTTCTAAGAGGATAACACCCTCCATATTAATATTATTACAGTTTAAAATGTATATTAGCAAGCGACGTAATAAACCACAATGTTACACCAACTGAGTAAGGATTCTGAGTTTCTGACATTGCGAAGTAAATGACTCGGGAAATAGGCGACCTCATAAACTTAATTGTGGTTGTAATACAGATTGTGATGATTGTATAATGAGAAACATTATTAAGCTATTTGTTTAATAAAACAATATTATTATTCTTAAATTATGATGAGAATGTAACACCCGTGAAGTGACCTTGTCGCGTTTCAGGAATAGTTTGAAAGTAGCCAGGTTATACCTGGGTGAGGATTGTGCACTGTCTATCTAAGATGGTACATGCTCGTCTCCCCAAGCCGGCATAGTGGAGGCGACTGCTACCCGCACAGGTTTCTCTGTAGTAGCAGTTGTTTCCATTCATGGACCGCACTCTGGCTTTACATCAGGCGGAGTGTTGTCACATGCCGAGCTACAATAAAAAAAAAATATGAAAAAAAAAAGAAAGGAATTTCAATGCGGTATGATTTATGATGCGCTAATTGCTTTGTGTGTGTCTAGTGGTCAGAGCACCCGTGTGCAAAGCGGAGAACATGGGTTCGATTCCAACCTCAGCTCGGAATATTGTTGAATTTTATCTTTTCTAAATAATTTAATAAAAATCATTTCGTAATAGCCAAATCTAAATTGTTTGCTTTCAAATCAATTCCGACAAGTGTTGCCGTAGATAAGCAAACATTGAAGATTTTTCTGTATGGTTTATTGGAATAAACCTCGAACGTTTCAAATTAACGTTGATAATCCTACTTGAGTACGATGTTTCCAAATTGATTGGCGCAATTTACGCAGATTGGATTCGCAATAATGGTATCGTCAGATCATGTGTACGGTTAATCCCTCCGAAATTGGGTCCGACTCAAATGATTGCCAATTTCATACACATTTTGTTCTTGTCGCTACTTAAAAAATATATTGTTGTTCTGATTAGATACGAAAGAAAACAATAACATGATAATTCATAGCGATATGTTGCTTCGCGTTTGATGTTGCTCTCCTCTTGACCTTGACCGGTTTCTATTGCAGTTACTTTGAAAGTAGCCAGGTATAACGAGAGGAGTGCGCACTGTCAATTTAGAAGGTGCGTGCTCGTCTCCTTAAGCCGGCATAGTGGAGGCGACTGCTGCCTGCACAGATTTCTCTGTAGTAGAGAAATAGTAGTTGTAGAGAGCGGGTGGTTTACAGCGATCCGCTCACATACTTGTATAAAAAAAGGTAAAATAAACCTCAAATATAAATAATTATTTTACTTTCTAAATCCTCAAACTTATAAAATTCTCATTATTTATGTAGAAAATGTAATTTTACTTTTAAAATATGCAAATCTTGTTCTTATTAAAGCGGTTATTGGCTTCAGGCATTATTCAATGTTTGATAGGTATAGGTACTTTATATTCAATTATTATAATTATAGAGTATTATTTTGGTCTCTATAAATATATATAATGTCCAACACAAATATATAGATCCGAAACAAACAGGTATTTACTATTTTTTATAACATCAACTTTATTTTGACCTGAAAACGAACCCGGGACCTCCATGCACCATTGTCCGTGTAGTTATTTCACTACATAGGTCGTAAAAAGAAAAAGGGTTAAAATTCAATTATATCTGTTTTAATTTATAACCCCTACTATAATGAGATCCAGAATAAATATAATGGTTGTATAACTTTCTTTAGATTGATTGTAGCAAAATCAAAGTTTTGTCTTTAATAAATTACTGAAGTTGAATTTGAAATTTTCTCAATATCCGGCTTGATTGTTGAAGACAGTTTGTTAATTAATATGCTTATAGGAAAAGTATTATATTTTTGTTATTTTTGTAATTTTTGGTTTATATTATTCAAATGCTGGTATTATCATGAAAATTGAACAGAAAAACCTAGCAGTTGGAAAGATAGCGCTGTGTAGCTCAGTGACCAGATCATTCGTGCATCTACTGTTTAGATGCAGGTTTGATTTTTCAGTCTTCTTTTTAAATTCACGTTTAAAATTAGTGCAACATATTATTAGTAAAAAATTATTAGTGGCAAAGTAAATATACGCATCAAGTTAATATTTTACAAAACAGTCAGGTCGATACACAGTCAAGTTAAAAAAAAAAATCAGCAAAGTGGTGGGGACTAAAATTTCGAACGTAACCTTACCTTAGTTTGAATCGTTTACCCAAACTCACCTACGTTCCTGAACACTTAATTAATAATTATAATTAGTTTTGAAAAATAACACAGAAAACTCTTTTAATTTTTAAAAGTTGTTTTTATTTTAATTAATTGCTTTAACAACATAAACTTGTTTTATATTTGTTATGTTGTTATTTTGAAATGTTCGATATTCGAAAATTCTGTTGTGTTTTATTTTAAATTTATTATTTTATGTGAAGTACTATTATGAATTAAGAGCATGTACTATTTTATAGTTGACTTCATTTTCATCTCTTTTACTGGTCTAATTTTCCTTGGGTTTAGCGCAAACAAATTTACATATATACTGTTTCGCGCGGCATTTGTTCCACATGATGTCAAGTGCAGTCTATGAGCGGAAACAACTGCAACCACAGAGAAATGTCTGCAGTCACCTTCGTTACACCGGCTTGAGGAGATAAATGTACACCATCAATACATTATACCCTGATTTTTCCAACCTGATCCCGATAACCTGACCAGGTTATCACGGGTGTTACACTTGAATCTTGAGTAAGCTACATTTCAAAAGTTTTGAAGCCTTCGTCGTGAGCAGGATAGCGTCGGATCAAAATAAACACGATGGTTGCTATTATTTTTAAAATCATAATTATTTTAATGTCTATACTGCGCTAGCGCTTGTGATTATGGTACAACAACATGGTACATTTGTACCGGTCAGAATGCAGTGAGATTTGAACACGGTTCCATCAAGTGTAAGTTCACGCCTTTTATCATTAGACCACGGCCGATTTAAATGAACATTAAAAATTAATAATTAATGTTAGCATTGTTAAATTTGACACAATAATTATCATTAAAACAGTAGAAATCTACATTAAGATAATTGGAAAATGCATAAATTATGCAAAAGTGGACATTGAAAGAAGGAAAAGCTAACAGTTTTGAAAAGTTTGCACAGAGTTAGTTTCCAATTCAGACACTTTCCCATTATAAATGTGACTGACTCTATCTACCTGAAAATTATATTACTGTCACGTTTTCTGGCTTAATCTATGAAAAGTTTTAAAATTGCATTATTATTAACAGAATTTTCTTTTTATCATTTGGTTCTCGGTTATTTTTTTATTAGTTTTTGGCATATTAAAATACACCTTGTTTATTATTAAATTATGATGAAAATTTAATAGAAAAATAAACATGATAAGTTTAATTTTATTTAAGTTAATTAATAATAAAGGACTGCAGTAGGTGTTATATGTTTGTGTTGTCCTTGTCCTGATACCCATTACGATACTCCGGTACGGTATCCTAGCTTGGGGTCAAGACATATGTATATACCTTTATTATTATTAATTCCATTCATCCCCGTGATATCCCCATGTAAATTCTAAAGTTTATAGAAAATTTTCACTCGTAAACGAAAGTTTTGGTTGCTGCTAAAACTCTGCACACACGATAAGCTCCAACGACGTCATAATTTCCAGTTCAAATATGCGATATAACAAGCACACACCTCTGCAACTTACGATGGATTATTAACATAAGACAAGAAGTTTAAAATTTGGAGCGACTGTAGCCGAGCTGGTTGGCTGCAATAGATTGTCCCGTGTTCTAATATAACTTTTTACATGCTACCTAAAGGTTAATTTATTTGTAAATTGTTCTGTTTGATTACAAATTCGGAAATTGAATAAGTTGGTGCCATAGTATCGACAAATGTCTAATTGTGAAATCGCTCGTTTAGTGGGTGGGCCGAGCGCCACAAAAACACAAGTTTCATTTAAAGTAAAAATTGCTGCGATTCCAACGCGGTATGTCGTTATCATAAGGTTATAAGTCACGTTGATTTAATTGATTTGCGAATATAACTGAAGCTGCGGTCTGCGGTCGCCGTCGACATCGCGCCTTAAGAAATAAGAAAAAAAAAACCAATCAGATTCGCATGGATAATAATATTACTTATAAATATATATTTGGCATTTTCCTGTGCCCTAACAGAATCGAATATTTTTTATTAATTTTATCATTGAGCAATGAAGAATCTTAAGTTTTTGGATTGAATTTGTACGGGTCTTTTAGTAACAATACTACTATATTTAGTACTATATGTATAAAGGTGGTCTTTATAAAATATGGAACACGATGTATATACAGGGTGTATCAGGCAACGTGTAAAAAATTTAAGGTAAATATTACGTGAGGGATGAACACCTCTCAAAAAATAAATTTACTAAATAAAAGTTCTCGTGTATGGTATTATCACAAAAACAAAAGGTCTATAAATGGACCGGCCGACGTGGACCGCCGTTTGCAGGTGGGCCGGCACACGGCTTGTACGCGCGAGATCAAAGGCGAGGCGGCAAAGGTTGTCGGCGTCGATCAAAGGCAAGGTCATTTGTTTGATGCACCGCCCGACGACACAACGATTACGCGTTCGTGTAGTAAATTATGTATGTTTCTACAAGGAAAAGGTGGACATTTGGATAAAAAAAAAGTATTTATTATTTAAATTAATTTCTGCTCAGAATCACTTACTGAGTCATTTCTTGAAATTTTTTACACGTTGCCCGATACACCCTGTATATTACTTTTAT
Organism: Tinea pellionella; assembly: GCA_948150575.1. Classification (NCBI taxonomy): domain Eukaryota; kingdom Metazoa; phylum Arthropoda; class Insecta; order Lepidoptera; family Tineidae; genus Tinea; species Tinea pellionella. Next base: position 5,079,234 of record OX411259.1, on the reverse strand, counting down.
AGTATTTCAACGTAGACGCCCGTAGAAGATAATTAAAAGAGTGTTTATTTTAATTAAGTAATAAATTTAATACTTTAACTGTCACGATGAAGTTAGACTTGATAAAAGTTGAAATATCAATTATTGAATTTAAAATTATATAACTTATATTTTACAAACTAATTAAGAGGCAAAGGTAACAAATTAGCAGTAAAATTTAGACTCAAAATTTGTAATATAACTTAATTAGTGTGATTATAATTAATTCTGTGGTATTTTCAAAATTATTAATTTAAATATACTGTTTGATATAAATAAATTATTTGAATGCACAATCTTTTGATCTTTTCACTTGTAATTTTCTTAATTATGAAAAACATTATATCATATAGGTACTTATGACGACAAATCAAATTAGGCTTAATTAAATTAGTTATTTTTATGATAGCGTTCGATGTTAAGTTAGATGAGATTTTTTTGTGGATGTACTATAAAGCGCCTTGTCTGAATTATAAAAAATTACAGTTTACATAATATACACAATAACAAATAATTAAGTATTTTCCAATGAAATTGACGATTTTCAATGCTGGCAACTTTGAACTCAAATATCTGACATTTTGTTTGGAACTCCAAAATTTCAAATTAAAGCTAGTAGAGTTTTGTTTCGAAATTAGTTATTCATTTGTTTTCGCGTCATTTGATTTCACTTTGACATCGTTCTGTTCACGACTATAGAAAGGTTTAAATTTAGAAATGTCTTTATTAAAATATATGAAGTTATCCGGCACAAAATGTTACTCGCGCAAGTAGTATTTCATATAGTGACTACGCGTTATTTTATTTCCCTCGCCACCGAGCGAATCTCGTGGAAATTTTAGTTTCCGCAATTCACATATTGAATTACGAATTCTGTTTGATGAAATAAAACCTACAAGTTATTTTTTTTTGTTGACAACAAATATTTCCTATGGGATATCGAATAAGTGAAGATATTTTTATAAATATTTTTTTATATTAAACGATTTTATTTTCCGAATCGAATGTGACTACATTCCGCTTGAGTTAACTACTATCCATCATCATAGACAACTGATACCACAGAAATAGGTTTGTGTGCAGCTGCCTCTGTTATGGCGGCGTGAGAAGACGCAGGGTTTTATGATTAAATGTCTACCCACCACTCTTTTAAAGTTTTATTTAGATATAAAATCTTAAAAGTCCATTTTAATGCCAGGCAATCTAGCATTAGAACAAAGTGAATAAGTGAATTATTCACTAATTACAGCAACTATGCTGAGATAGTACAGTCGCATTGTAATTGGATAAAATGGCAAATAGAGTAAATGTATATTGTATAACCTATGTATAATGAACATAGGGTTTCGTTTTGTTGTTATTTGTTCATCATTATAGGTATTTGATTTCATATAGGTGTGGGAAATACTCGTATCTAAACGTTATGAAATGTATTTTGCAAAGTGGTTGCATATTGTAGCAACATCAGTGCAAATACGTAAATGCATGTAATGAAATAAAATGTCAGAACACCATCGTGTTTTCTGGAAGGTTGCCAACAATATTCGCGAACTATATGATGTTTAATTTAGATTTGAATGGTTTATTTTAATATTATTTTAGTATTAAGAGTAGTAAGTGGACTGATAATGGTTATTAGCCGAAACAGTATCACCACTTTCAAATGCAACACCCGTGAAGCGATCTAGTTTTGTTTAACGAGAGGACTGTGCCTTGTCAACGTATGGAGCATATTGGAGGCAACTGTAGCTTGCAGGCATTTCTCAATGATAGCAGTTGTTTCACCTTTTTTTTATTGTATGTACATCGGAAGAGCGGCCGTGGTTCTGTCAATCTAAGATGGTACACCCTCGTCTCCTGAAGCCGGCATAGTGGAGGCGACAGGTTTCTCTGTAGTAGCAGTTGTTTCCATTCATGGACCGCACTCTAGCTTCACATGCCGAGCTCAAATAAAAAAAACATGACAACAGTCCGTCTGATGTAAATCTAGAGCGTGGTCCATGACGGAAACAACTGCTACTACAAAGAAATCTTTACAGGTAGCAGTCGCCTCCGCTAGGCCGGTTTGAAGAGACGAGTATGCACTCTCCTATCTTTATACCTGGCTACTTTTAAACTGTTCCCGAAATGCAACAAGGTCACTTGACGTGTGTTACATTCGAAAGCAGTGTTACTGTCCTACGGCAGACTGGACTAATAACCATTTATCAGTTTGCCTACTACTCTTTAAAAGCTCATGGACCAAGTGTCATATGCCGTGCTATAACTGAAATTATTATGTTGTGCTACTTTTATTATTCATATTGTTGCAAAAATCAAGTGAAGACATGATGTAAAGGGTTGTGTGTTATTGTAGGGATCAGAATACGTGATGTCATAACATTGTCATCCCTTGAGACTACAATATGTCAAGCAGCTTGTTTTTCGTCACATATTCAAAGAGTACATTCGACTGAATATTTATTTATTTTGTGGGTATTCCCTATTATATAACTCTTTTTTGTATAGTAGTACGTACTCCGGAACAACCGCTACTATACTAAAAGTTTTCAGGCTAAGTCTCCTCCACTATGCCGGCTCGAGGAGACGACTATGCACCGTTCAGTTTTACAGTGCACAATCTTTTTTTTATACCAGGCTATTTCAAAATTGATTCTGAAATTCGAATTTCAGGAATAATATACTTGATGTTGCACTTAGGTGTTAGTACCCTGGAACGTCTCCTCCGTGTCTACCATTCTTAAAACTCTTCTATAAGTATATACCTAGTTATAAATACTTAACGATATACTATTGATAGTGATGGGAACATTGGAGATAAACATAATCAAGTTGAAAGGTGTCTTAAAATCAAGGTAAATTTATTGAGTTTGTTATTCTGGATTCTATTAGTTATAAATTCGCATCCCCTTTCAACATGTCGTAGGAATTTAAACAAACAAGTATTTTCTAAGTTTTCCCATAATATTTTCCATGTATTAAAAAAAAACAATAATTAAAATACAAAATTTTCGTCAAAAATGAAAAAAACAATGTTTTATTACTAGTAGGTTAGCTTTTGTGTCTTTTATTGTAATTTTTGGCATAATTTTTATTATTGTAGTGCGATCTACTTTTACTAGAGAGAAATATCTACATGCAGTCGCCTCCGCTATGCTGGCTTAGGGAGACAAATGTGCACTAACATAAGTAGACTTTTTTGAATTAATGATTTTTTTAAAGTCCTGGTAACATATTCGTTGATACATCAATCGTAGGTAGAAAAGCCGGAGGGCTCCGAGAAGGTAAATTAGCCATAACGTGTAAATTGAAACGAAGGCAATTTCAGCGAGTTAACGCAATTCCGGGGCGGAGATTCGAGTGTTAATGAATAAAGGGGCATGTCGTTCATGCACCTCAACACCTCTATCTACCCTTCAGCGGAAACACTAATTTGGAAAGTTGGTAACCATGAATTATGGTTATAATACGGACCATATTGTCATGGTTAATCAGTGAAGATTTATGATTTGTTCCCTTGTAAATTTTAAATTGATATCTGGATGTTTTATCTTGAACATTAAATTATAATGAATATTAAAAATAAAAACCACGGACACACAACACGCTGGGCTGATTTTCACGATATTTTTCTGTTTAATTTTAAATAACCGGTAATTTAATAACTCTTTAATTATTTAACTTTTTTATATAGTGACCACACTGTCTGATGCTAAAGCAAGAATTCAATGCACTAAGTCGACAACGGATTTCTTAAACTTTCCTTCCTATTCCTTCATCAACGCCTTCCTTTTGTAAAATCATATAAAGACTTAGTTTGTTCAGTTATGTTTTAGTTTGGAACAAACAGGAACAGCATTTGCAAGTAACTACATGTATACAGTATACATATACCTATAGGTAAATGTAGCAATTTCTATTGGGAATAACATGTCCAAATGGCACATAAACAACGTCTGTGACGTCACGGTAGCGGGAGCATGATAGGTGTCAAAATCGTAAAAATGTCGGTTTGCGGGGTATGCGGCTAAAAGCCACTTTTTATATGTCTGCTTTTTTATGTACGCACAAATATTGTGTTAATTAGAAAAAAGTTCATGTTTTCATGACCATGCGCGAATGTTACATGTTGTTTATGAAATGTAACCTGATATAACGTCTTTTCAAGGCGGCATGGTAAATATATATGGTATATGTATTTTTCTGTTATTGCTCCCTTTTTTATTGTAGCTTAAAATGTTATAACTCCGATCCAATTAATGTTAAGCAAAGTGCAGTGTGCAGAAACAATTGCTACCACAGATTTTTTTTTGCAGGATGGGGAAATGTGGACCATCCAAGTTGATGGTGCACACCTCCTCGTTATACGCTACTTCCAAATTGATCCTGAAACGCGACAAGGTGTTACATTCAAAAGTGTTGATACTACCCCAGGACGGTGGGCTAATAACCATCATCAGTCCGCCTACCATTCTAGCTAGAGTCTAGTGCTTAACATTAAGTGGAATGTAATGACAAAAAATGTGCATGTGAGCATATTATTGGGCTTTGCCATCGAAACTAGTCGGCAGACTGTATCGCCAACAATAGTACATAACTCATGTTACTTATTTATTTTTATTTATTTATTTAGAGAAATCACAGCTTATATTATAGAAAGAACAAAAAAATGAACAAAGAAGAAAAGCCAAATCGGTTTCAAATATACACTTACATCGCAATCAGTAGCAGACTAAGGCTAAAGCGGGCCCTAGGCAACATTGTAACTCCGGGCCTATTATTCAGTCATGATACATACTTTGCGTTTCGTAGTTTGGTTTTAAAGCATATAGTATGTAGTTCTATTTAATTATCGGAATCCAAGAAAAAAAAAGGAAAAAAATGCATGTACAAAAATTAAATAAACATAATTAAAATTACAGGCCCTAGGCACGTGCCTAGGTTGCCTAGGCCTTAGAGTGTCCGTGATCGCAATTAGATCCAATATAATACAGTGTGTCACACGTTATAGTTAAAAATAATAAAGACTACTTACTAATGATAAACAAAATACAATCATATTAGTTTTAGCGTGTAGTGTGTGTGTGCCTGTGTGTGACATAGGCGTCTCATTACAAGAGTTCGTGCGCCTTATGTACGTATGCATGAATAAGTATGAGGTCAAATAGAGCCGGCATTCTGACTTATACCATTAGTCTTGACAGTGTTAGTAGGAAGACGGTGGACGGCAACAAATGGCAGATTACTCTCAGTTTACTAGATATCCGCCCTCCGCGAGTGTCGCATCCAGTCGGGCGAGCGAACCCGCATAATGAATGCCACTTTGAAAGCGATATTATGCAAGGATTCATCACAACGACACTGATTTATAGTTCGTAATACATAAGACTATACTCTGACAGATGTATTTCCATCTTTTAATCGTCTATTTAAATATGAAATTGGCCCATTTTTTGCGTTATATTTTCGTATTTTTCTCTGAGCCCTGACGTTTTTATTGCTCGATTTACAAGTTTCTACGATATAGGTTACATGTCAAAATCGTATTCAACTTTTCTATTTATATGTTTGTAAAGAAATAATATTTCTTTCACGTTGTTTGTTTGTCTATAGTACTTGGCTGAAAACGTATGGTCGATGCCTGGCGAGGGAAATAAAAACCCGGGTGATGTCTATGACAGTTCATGACTCGTAAATTGTGATAGTAATAAAGAATTATATTTTTGTTGTTTACAATCTAAAAAAGTGCGTGAATAAAGTTTAATTGTCGTTTCTTCTAATTTATGTTAGAAACAAATTCTATTTTATTTACTACACAAAAATAAATACCCAAAACTAAGATCATATAGTCTTATAAAACGACAATTTTCACAACAATAAAACAAGATGGATAAACTGCAATTCGAATTTTCGGTAATCGCATCGAGTGATGGCAAATCCAATATAATGGCCATAACCTCAATAATAACAGAAGAGGGAAAATGTTTTACATTACCAGATGAAACAAAAGCAATAACTAACCACAAAGAAATTATGAATTGGGGTAATTACGCAAAAATTAAAAACAGCTTAAAAAAAAGACACCAAACCCGAAAAATATGGATAACCTTAGATGAAAAACTGAAAAAAACATATTTGGATGATGACGGAAACTTACAATTTTTGGATCAATATTTAGAAGAAGTATTTACAGAACAATCTAAAGAAAGAAAAGACAACCTTCAACAAATCCTCGATAAATTAGTAGAAGCCACAAACAAAAAAGAAAATCATCTAAACATAAAAAATATTTCGGAGAAATTCATATTAGAGAAATTTACAAGCAAGAATCCAAACGCAGTGCAATGGATAGAAAATTTTGAAAAGGAATGTATGCGATTTGATATAACGGAAGACGAAACAAAGATTGAAATACTAAGGTTATTTTTAGAAAAACCCTGTTTAGATTGGCACAGTTCAATGACAACAAAATTAACAGTAAATTCTGACTGGAAAGAGTGGAGAAAAAAATTTGTGGAAACTTTCACTAATAGAGGATGGGGTATGGTCACATATGCTTTATCATTCAGATATAAAGAAGGACTATTAATTGACTATGCCATGAAAAAAGAACGGATGCTGTTAGACATCAATAAATCAATAGACCCCAAGACATTGATCGACCTCATTGCAACAGGTTTACCAGAATTTATCCTAAATAAAATAAATAGAGACGAACTTATGGAGAGCATAGATCTGTTCAACGAGATTAGAAAATACGAAGGTATGATATATAAGAAAAACACTATTAAAAACAAGGATAGTAAAGCGGATTTTAAAAGAAAGACTAATGAGAAAAAGCCATGCAAAACCTGTGAAGATTTAAATAAAGGAACTAGATACCACCCAGAGGAAGCATGCTGGTTTAAAACAAAAAATAATAACCATGAGAAAATAAGAAATGTAAATAACAATTCTATAATAGAAGTTGATTTGAACAATGATCAAAAAAACGAATAATTACACCATTAATTAAGATCAAACTGTTATTAGAAGGTAAACTTGAAGTAAATGGTATTTATGATTCGGGATCACAGATATCTTTGATAAATTCCAGATTAGTGAAAGTAAAAGAGAAAAACAATAATATACATAAAACATATATGAAGACGGTTAATGGTGTAAAGAAAACAGACGGTTTGATAAGTATTAGAATTAAAATTTTGGAAATTGAAGAAACAATTGATGTTCATATTGTAGAAAACGAAGATTTTGAAGATTTTATAATTGGGTTAGATATGATAAAAATATTTAAATTAACCCAAAATGAAGATTTAAATATAATTCAAATAAAAAATACAGATGTAGAAATAAAAAATAATACAAACACAATTGAAGATACAAGAGAAACAGAAAATGAAAATAAAATGGTGGAAATATTTTCCATAAATTTCAATGAACATGTACAAGAAGAAGAATTTAAAATCAAAATAGACCATTTAGATAAACAAAAGAAATACGAGATAGAAAAAATTATAGAAGATTACAAAACGGTCTTTGCAAAGGACAAATATGATATAGGGATGGTTAAAGGGTATGAAGCGCATATAGATTTACTTGTCGATAAATACTGCTGTAAAAGGCCATACAGATGCACAATAGACGATAAAAAAGAAATAGAAGAGCAAATATCAAAATTATTAAAAAAAAATTTAATAGAAGATTCTTACAGCCCTTTTGCAGCCCCGGTAACACTAGCATTTAAAAAAGACGAAAATAAAAGATCGAGACTTTGCATAGACTTTAGAGAATTAAACAAAATTATAGTACCACAGGCACAACCATTTCCATTAATAGATGACCTAATAATAAAGACAAGAAACTGTAAATACTTTACCACTCTAGATATAAACTCGGCCTTTTGGTCAATACCACTACGGATTGAGGATAGAAAAAAAACAGGATTTATCACACAGAATGGACACTTCCAGTGGACCTGTCTACCATTCGGTTTAAAAACATCGCCAGCGATTTTTCAAAGAGTATTAAGCAATATTTTAAGAAAACACGAACTAACAGGATTTTCAGTAAATTATATTGATGATATTTTGATATATTCATCGACTTTCCAAGAACACATAACTCATGTAAAACAAGTATTAGAGGCAATAATAAAAGAGGGATTCAGATTAAAATTTAAAAAATGCACATTTGCTTCAGATACAGTACAATATCTCGGCCATATAATTAATAACAATTCAGTAAGACCATTAAAGGACAACTTAACTTCAATAAGAAATTTTCCGACCCCAAAAACACAAAAAAATATAAGACAATTTTTAGGAAAAATCAATTTCTACCACGAATACATACCGAAAAGTGCAATTATTTTAGACCCATTACATAAACTATTAAGAAAAAATGAGAAATTTGAGTGGACAGCAAAATGCGAAAAGTCGTTCAGAGAAATAAAAGAGCTTTTATGTTCCCAACCAGTGTTGGAGATATTTGATAAAAATTTACCAATAAAAATTTACACAGATGCATCTATAGAAGGTATTGGGGCGATATTAAAACAAACTCAACCAGATGGAAAAGATAAGCCAGTAGCATACTTTTCAAGAAAATTAAGCGAAGCTCAAAAGAGAAAGAAAGCCATATATTTAGAATGCTTAGCGATAAAAGAAGCTGTTAAATACTGGCAACATTGGCTTATGGGTAAATCGTTTATTATATATTCTGACCACAAACCTCTAGAAAATATGAACATAAAAGCTAGAACAGATGAAGAGTTAGGAGACCTTACATATTATTTATCGCAATATGATTTCGTAATAAAATATATACCAGGTAGAGAAAACGTGGAAGCAGATTGCTTAAGCAGAAACCCGGTATTAGAACCAAAAGACAATACAGAAGAATTATTAAATATAGTAAATTTAATAAAGATAGAAGATATATTGACAGATCAAGCAGAAAATGAAACAATTATAGATAAAAAAACAAATTTAATAAAAAATAATAATATCTACTATAAAAAAATAAAAAAGAAAGAGAAAATTGTTCTATCAGAAAAATTTAGCAAAAACCTTATAAAAGAAGTACACGAAGATTTATGCCACATTGGAATAAGACAATTACAAAAAAAAATAAGTCCAATATATACAGCGAGAAACCTAACAAGGAATATAACAAATGCTTGTAGAAATTGCGAAATCTGCATAAAAAATAAATCGAGAAGTGGAAAAAAAATTGGATTAATGTCTCAACTAGGACCAGCGACAAAACCGTTTGAAATAATGTCCATAGATACTATTGGTGGTTTTGGAGGATCTAGATCTACAAAAAGATATCTACACCTTTTGGTAGATCATTTTACAAGATATGCTTTTATGTCAACATCTAAAACGCAAAGTGCAAACGATTTTATAAAATTAGTAAATAATGTACTAATAACAGATGAAATTGGAATCATTCTTACGGATCAATATCCGGGAATAAATTCGAAGGAGTTTAAATTATTCCTAGAAAAAAACAATGTAAAGCTAATTTTCACAGCAGTTAATTCACCATTTTCTAACGGGTTAAACGAAAGACTAAATCAGACTCTAGTCAATAAAATACGGTGCAAGATAAACGAAAAAGAAGGAAAAAAAGCATGGACAAAAATTGCCTTTAACTGTGTAAACAAATATAACGAGACAGACCACTCAGTTACAGGCTATGCTCCCAAATATTTACTGGATGGCACAGATGTGACCATTTTACCAAATGAATTGAAGACAAAAACAACTGATGAAAATTGGAATGAAAATAAGAAACTAGCATTAGAAAATACAGTACGTTCTCATAATTATAATAAGAAGAAATTTGATAAAAACAGAAAACAATATGAGTTCAGTGCAGGGGACAAAGTTTATGTCGAAAACGGAAACAAACTTAATAGAAGAAAATTAGATGAACTAAAAATAGGCCCTTTTGAAATAATAGAAAAAGTTTCAGACACCATATACAGAATCAACACAGGAAAACAAAAGGCTGAATCAACTTTATTCCATATAACTAAGTTGCAACCTACAAGAACAGAAGAAGGAGAGACAGATGAAGAATAACATGCGGGAACCACGTAGATGGCTTATTGAAGATTCTTACCCTGGCGGGGGAGATGTAAAGAAATAATATTTCTTTCACGTTGTTTGTTTGTCTATAGTACTTGGCTGAAAACGTATGGTCGATGCCTGGCGAGGGAAATAAAAACCCGGGTGATGTCTATGACAGTTCATGACTCGTAAATTGTGATAGTAATAAAGAATTATATTTTTGTTGTTTACAATCTAAAAAAGTGCGTGAATAAAGTTTAATTGTCGTTTCTTCTAATTTATGTTAGAAACAAATTCTATTTTATTTACTACACAAAAATAAATACCCAAAACTAAGATCATATAGTCTTATATGTTTATTGTTATATTAGTACATTTTGAACACTTGAAGTTTGTACGACGCCTTACGTGAGCAACAGACAAACCGCTCTCTTTTGACGCTTTTTTTTTTCTTATAGCTCGGCATATGACCTATAGTATAGAGTCCAGTCCATGAATGGAAACAACTGCTACTACAGATACATTTCTATAACCCTGAGATACGGGTTTTACGCCTAATTCAGGGGCCTTACTTTTTTTTTAACCATTTGTAAAAATTTTGCAATAAAGGTCTATTTTATTTAAAAAATATATATATTTATAGGCAGCAGTGGCCTCCGCCATGCCGGCTTGAGGCGACGGATTTTAATGTGTACCACCAAATTGACAGTGCACAATCCTTTCGTTACCTGCCTTTAAAAATAGTATCTTTTTTTTAACTTATTGTAGCTCGGCATATGACAACACTATTAATTTATAATATTATCTTATTCTAATTCAATAAATTAACACTTTACCATGAAGCAAGTAATAAGTTAAGGGTTTAAATATAAATTATAATTAATTGTATAAATAATACCGTCACCGAAGTTTCCAGAAGTTTTATAGCTTTCAATTAAGTTATTCTATTAAATCGAATAAAACGGATAAGTTGTAATTATTCTAAATTCTATCTGCTAATGCTGCAATGTCTTTTCGTTGACATTGATGGATTGTGTGTTGTGGTTTCCCCGCGTAAATTGTTCACACAAATATTTATAAAGGTACAAAAAGTTTTGTCTTTTGATGTAAATTTTTTGACTTTGATCAATTGTGTCTTTGTTACAAATATCTGTATATTGAGCTGTAATCGCATTAGAGTTTATTTATAATTTAAGCGGCCGTGGTCTAGCGGTAAGACGCGTGAACTCACGATCGATGAGGCCCGCTAATTTTGACCGGTACCAATGTAACTTTGTTATATGTACTTTGATCGCTCAATATCCATAGGCGCTATTAAAGAGTGGTAGGCAGACTGACGATGGTTATTTGTCCAGTCTGCCGTCTTGGGGTAGTACCACCACTTTCGAATGTAACATCCGTGAAGTGACTTTGTCGCGTTTCGGGAATAGTTTGAAAGTAGCCAGGTATAACGAGAGGAGTGTGCACTGTCAATCTAAGATGGTACATGCTCGTCTCCTCAAGCCGGCATAGTGGAGGCGACTGCTACCCGCACAGGTTTCTCTGTAGTAGCAGTTGTTTCCATTCATGGACCGCACTCTAGCTTCACACATCAGGCGGAGTGTTGTTACATGCCGAGCTACAATAAAAAAAAATAATAAAAAAAATTACACTATACAAAAATGTTACAGGATTGAAACTTTATACTTTATCTTAACCCAAATATTATTGAAACCTAATTAATTGTATTCTTCAACTTTTACATAAGTTTTTAAGCGGCCGTGGTCTAGCGGTAAGACGTGCGAACACGCGTTCAATGAGACCCGTGTTCGAACATCGCAAAATTCTGACTGGATCAATGTAACTATGTTATATGTACTTTGGTCGCTCATTGCCTATAGCTATTAAAGCGTGGTATGCAGGCTGATGATGGTTATTAGGTCAGTCTGCCGTCCTGGAGTAGTACCACCATTTTCGAAAGTAACTTGTCGCGTTTCGGGAACATTTGAACGTAGCTAGTTATAACGAGAGAAGTGTTCACTGTCAATCTAGATGGTGCATACTCATCTCCTCAAGCCAGCATAGCGGAGGCGACTGCTGCCCATAGAGATTTCTGTGTAGTAGTAGTTCTTTCCGTTCATGGACCGCACTCTAGCTTTACATCAGGCGCAGTGTTGTCATATTATGCCAAGCTATAATAACTAGGCCCAACTTTATATCCTGTAGTTTAATTTTTAGACGCGTAAGGGTTATAGTTACTAAGTAAAACTGCTTCTAAAATTACAGCTGGCAACTCTTAAAAGAGATTCCCTAGAGATAGGAAAGGAAACGTATAGCACTAATTGTATACCTACGAAGTTGCGGGTAACAGCTATTTTGTTATCATATAATAACAAACTCATGTTATTTTGTTATGATCTCGAAGGAGAATCTTTGCATATGAGATTTGGTGTCAAACTGCAGATTAGATAGTTGTAGGAGATAATACAAATTGGCTTGTAGAGTTCAGCTCGACGAGTCCCTCTGGATTAAGTAGACATTCCCATTACCCACTGTTGGAATACTTACAAGACTCTCTGCAAATTACCTACTATTACCTGTCCTTTTCTTATTACAAACGCCATAGAGATCAATTTACAATGTGTTGTTATTTTAGTTTGCCTGGTCATATAAAAGAAGAGTCAAATTATAATACTGCCATCGGAGATACAGTCCCCAGACTAGTTCCGATGGCAGTGCACTATTGTACATAGGTAAAATTTTTGCATAAATAAAATTATTATTATAATAAATTTATTACTTAAAGACTTTTTAATGCAGAAAAGTTTTTATAATTGAGGTGAATTTTTATATAATAATAAGTAGTAATAATAATGTATAAGTATATCTACCTGTTGTTTCAGTGCCCCAACGGGGTTCTTGCAGAACATCTGGCAAGAATGAAAATAAATATTTTGATTTTTGATTTAGTTTTATATGGCATTATAACAATTTGCCAGTGTCAAAGTAAACATTTTGCATCAAGTAAATAAAATTGTGCATCACGAGTCATTCATTCACCACACTAAATAGTCAGGTCAGGTCTCAGTCAAGTCAAAAATTGCTTCAGTAAAGTGGTAGAATCTTTACTGAAACTTCCTACCGAGTTTTGGAGGGAAAATGGAAACACATGTTCCCTTCTTTTGAATTGTTTGCCCAAACTCACGCACGTTTATGAACATTTAATGGTTAATAATCCACCATTATTACACATTAACACTCGAAGAAACATAAGTTTAGGAAAATAATTCAAGACAGATAACCTTATGTCTCAAGATGGCCGCCAAAACTTATTTATAATGTGTTCTTATTTTAAATTAGCTAATAAATTTGTAAATATACAAAGGAGAATGGCCATTCGCCTAAGAGGATTGAGCTCAAATTATTTTTCTCGAGTTTGTCGATGATTTTTAGTTCATGTTGTAAAAAAATAAATTACATTTCTTATCACCAATCAGTTTTAATTTTTTTTTGCTTTTTTTTTTATTTTTTCTGATGCTATATTTGAGGATATTATTATATTAAATAATTTAATAATAGACGATATTTGTTTTTTATGTAATTAAACATTATCTATTGATTAATACGTGATGTGTTGATATAATAAATAAATTAATAAAAAGTAAGAAGAAAAAGTAAGTAAGATATTTTAGAATATTTCCTGTTAATAAACAATTAGATCAAGTAGGACCAAAAATGGGCATTGTCCTTTAAGGATATTTTGAATGGCGTTAAAATAAAATGTTTCTCATATTATATTCTCTGAAGCTCACCTCTCATGATACCCACAATCCACATATGGCGACTTTTGGGATTAGTTATAGTTTAATTAATTTGGGATAATAGGTGAAGCTATAGCAGCGGTAAAGGATGAAATTTGTCCGAAGACAAGCCGAATGATAATGCTAATAAAGCATCAAAAAATTCAATTTTTATACATTTTCTTTCTTATTATAATATTTTAATGTAATACAGTGTATCTATTTGGATATTACACATTCGTCACAATTTCAAGCCGGCATCGTAGAGGCGACTCTGCCCGTAGAAATTTATCTGTGGTAGCAGTTGTTTCCGTTCATGGACCACACTCTAGCTTTACATGAGGCGGAGTGTTGGTTATGGCATGGACGCTTCGCTATCGATAAATGTATATATTATGTAGATACATATAATGTTATAGGTAGGTAAGTATTATAATCTCGTAACTGGCTTAAAAAATATTACGAGTGAGGAATTGGTTATCAATACTTTTAACAATCGAACGAGGGCCGTTATTTGACTTTAACATAAAAACGTTTCGTTTGCGCTGTCAATAAAAATACGTAAATACCATTCAGTCTCTCATAAAACTGACATAATCGACGCATAAACCGAAAGGGTGCCAATAAAACGACCCTTTTAACGAAAGATATTATTTACTTTTCCAATATCAAGAGGCATTCGTTTGCCATGAATTGCTTTTATTTGTAATATTCACATGAAACGATTTAATTTTGTATTTTAATTAGTTAAGTTGATTTGGTGGGTACCTACGATTTTATTATTTGTTGTAATCTCTGAAGTATTTTTTTATAGTAACTCGGCATATGACAAATTTCCACCTGATGTATAGTGCGGTCCATGAACGTTAACAACTACTACTACAAATTGTATACTTATTTGTTCTATTGTTTCTAAATTAACAATTATTATAGCCTAGCTAGTGCCCAAAGAACGTCGCTCTCTCTTCTTCCACAACGCAATTTTCAATTTATCTCTACCAATTATTGTGGGCGTTGAGTTCGTCTACCATCTGGGCCATAGAAAGACTCTTATTGAAAAAAACCCGAGATTTGCTATGAACTTTTACTTGCGCCGAGGGATCTGAGGGGTCAAACATGCGTTTTTATCCGTTTTTTTTAGCCTACCATTGAGTTGTAGTACAGTAAATATCCTGGAATTTTGAAAGAATAACTTCACTTAACATTGATATAATGGTAGACAAAAACAATATATTTGCATAATATTGGAAATTGATAATCTTTTAAAGTAACGAAAAAAGTTTCTTTTGATGGATTCCTTTGAAGATAAATAGCTTGTTTTTTAAGATAAAATATTGTAAAGTTCCGAAGTGAATTTGTTATGAAATACCGTTTTCATGTATCTTCTTAAAACATTAAAAAATAAGTGAAAAAGTTAATGAAACCTAATTGGAATAAATACTTTACCAATATAGAAACCAAGAAGATTATAAACACATGAATAAAAAAGAAGTACTGTAACGAGGTAGATAGATGAAAATACATTATGATATTGGCGAAAGCGATGAAATCGATTCAGATTTTTGATTCATAGGCCGTGTCGTGGAAGATTGTGCGGATTTGTGCAGGGTTTCGCGTCGCGCTATCTACTAAAAATTATGTTTAAGACGTACCGTACGTTCGCCGACATTTTCTGTTTCATAAATCTCCATTTGTAGTCGACGTTAGCGGTGAATAGGCTCGTTAGTCATAAATAACCGAACTCTAGTCGTTATCTCTCATTCAAACGGCGTGCGACCACGAGGTGCGCGCCCCGTGCGCTTTTCACACAAAACCTTATTATACTTCAGTCCCTAATGTTTGTATTTATTCTATGTGCGTTAGTATTTTCAATTTCAAATTATTATAATTGTATTTTATATTTATCTAGTTTTTTAAATGATTTTTTTAAAAAGGAATAATTAGAGTACAACGAGAGTGGCGTGCGGATCCTCTTGGACCGGAGTGGTTTAACATCAGGCGGTGTGCGATAATGGTAAAGCCGAACTACTTACCTCCGAACCGATCCTGAAACGCGGCAAGGTCACTTCTCGGATGTTACATTCGAAAGTGATGGTACTACCCCAGGACGGCAGACAGGGCTAATAACGGTCATTAGTCTGCCTACCACTCTTTAATTAATGCTTTAAATAACCATTGGTACCGGACAAAATTTTGCTAGATTTAAACACGGGTCTCACCGATCGTGAGTCCATGCGTCCTACTGCTAGACTACGGGCGCTAAATTTTTCCAACAACGAACATAGGTAAGTGAAAATTTTCATGAAAACATACTGTTAGGTAAGTAAAGTAATCTAGTATCGAATGACGCATACTGTGTAAGTAAGTTAGGAGTATAAAGCCGAATTTATTTACGACCTGAAAGCTTTTGGGTGTAAAATGTTAATGGTTATATTTTCTTTTTCTATGTCTTCAAATAGAGTTATTGAAGAATTTGATTTCAGCTAAAGAGCCAGCATAAACTTGGCCATTAACTTGAGATACGATGCGATAATAAATATTGATTATCTTTCTTATTTTTTATGCTTATAAATTAGATCGTAAGAGAAAAGTAATGGCGTTATTCTAAAAAACAACTTTATACAGTGGTAGGCAGATGATGGTTATTAGCCTAGTCTGCCGTCCGGGGGTAGTACCACCACTTTCAATTGTAACACCCGTGAAGTGACCTAGTCGCGTAGCAGTTGTTTTCATTCATGGACCGCACTCTAGCTTAACATCAGGCGGAGAGTTGTCACATGCCGAGCTACAATAAAAAAAATGCTAATAAATAGTAGAATATCTATTTGTTTAAGGCTGTTTAAAAGTAATATAAAGTACTTAGATATACAAGTATGTATATTTAGGCAGAAAATATACTTAATTTTGTTTCTAACATTAAAAGTAAATAATATGGTTATAAACACAATCTGCCGTCCTGGGGCGACACTCCAGGTTCCAAATGTAACACCTAGTCTCGTTTTAAGATCTACTTGGAAGTAGCCGTGTATCAGTGCAGGATTTAAATAGGCAACATAGGCAGTTGCCGATGGGCCGCCACCACACCACAAAAAAACAATTAAATTAAATCGATAAAGTATCAGTAGAAACAAAAAAATACTGAGTTTTGTTTTAAATTTTGTGTTAGCCAACTTGTTTAGTTGCTCTCTTCTTTACCTTGACCTTAATAGAAACTTTCAACAGTTAACCACAAACGATTTGAGGGCCTCCACAACGTGCTCTGCCTATAAGCCGTCGAAGTATAAATCCGGCGCTGCCGTGTATACCGAAAGAAGTGTGTACTGTCAATCTGGACAACTCACGTTCGTCTTCGCAAGCGACTGTTGCTGTAGCTGTGGTGCTTCTGGACCACATGTCGATCTACTATAAAAAATACAGAAGAAGAAAAAAAAGCAAGCGAACTCATTAGTTAAGTCAAGTGTAGTTCATCAAAGAAAACTATGCACTAAGTATTCTAAGTTTAGGCTTTAACTTCAGTCTTTATGAACATTAATGATCTCTCTTGACTTTGGGATTAGAACGTTTACATACCACAACTTAAATGTCTATTCAAGTTTAAGTATTAAAACTATTTTTACTATGTTCCCAGTGTGCTAATTACAGTTTTTGATATAGATATAAAGCTATATCGCAGTAAGAAGTGATTTAGTTTATGTAATAAACGATATTTTATAAAATAAAACATATTATAACATAACCACTTTTAAAAGTAATTGCCTATAAAGAAAATTTAGCAAAATAAAGAGATACAATTAATCTTTTTGCTCATGAGAAAATCTCAGAGATTTGGAAAATTAATTGTAATTTCAAAGTCATATTATCCACGCTCGGTTATGTATACAAGAAACGGAGGTTGCGGTGAAGTTTGATGTCTCTAATTACGTTTTCTTAATTTGGTAATTTTCTTAATTCTTCCTTCCCTTAGCGCTTAGTATGATGAAATGATCAACATTTATATTTCTGAATTAATATTACACTGAATGAGCATGTACAATGTACATACATTCAATTGTCTATTATTGTTTTCAAATACTTATATTAACGACTATGTACTACATATGAAGTGTACAAAACATAATTACAGTCGTTGCACAATAATAGGAAAATTCCTGATAATTTTAACCCGAATTCTATACTACATATATTATTTTACCAATGTGTCGCAAAATATGATTTTTCTAACATTGTAATTCTTCAGACATCTTATTATATCATATTTTATGCAAATAAAGACATTGTTATTATTATTAAAGCTTTTAATAACGATTTTTTTTAAATAAAAATTTATGAAAAAATCTGAAAAGAAAATCGTATTTTACTTCCTTATTTAAACTACAAAACTCATTAAATTTTTAACTGTTTCAGTTACGAATATGTGGGGATCATCTCACTGAAAACCACACTCAAAAATCGCCAGCGTATTAATCTTAGTTTGAATTTTATGTGATATTTATAAACGTGAGGAAAACTTGATAGCAAATAATAAAATTGCTATTCCTTTAGTCTGTATTAAACGGATGTCAATGAAATGTAGCATCATGTTAGTTCTTACGAAATTTACTATAAAATTTCTGTGGTTGTAGCTTTTTACGTGTGGAATTTGTATTTTATCTAGCTTTTCTCTTTGAGGTTTTATTGCTTAAACGTGCCATTTCTACAGTTCTATCAAATGAATTGAGATGAAACACTCTACGAGATATTTCTTCAACTATTTACCACAGAATATATATGAAACAAAATGACTGCTAATAAATAACGGTGTACAATCTTTATTTCTTCTCCGGTCATGAAAATAAGGACTACGAATAACAAATGTTATAATATACTATTAAATTATAAGAAAAAATGAATATATAAAAGAATTCAACACGCAGATAACAATCTGAGCTGAAGTGAGGATCGACCCATGTCCTTCGTTAAAAACGCGGATTTCCTGATCAACAAACTACGCTAGTCATTGGCGCTTTACGTGATCGTGAACGAAATTACTCTATTATCTTTGCATAGATAACTCTTTAACTGTGAGTTGACGTTATAGTGATATTGTTACTTTGTTTTTTCACCACGAGTGTTTGGCGCGCTTTTGCTCGGGAACGGTCGTTCCTCGGTTGTGGTGTTTTTTATCCTTTTCCTTAATTAGTTTAGTGGTTATTATTGTGTAAAATTGGTGTTATTTTGCGTAATTTTATGCTGCGCTTGTGAGTAATTGTGGAAACATTAAAATTCACTTATATGAGGCAATGGAAGTGGTTTTTTTTTGTGGTTATCCCACGCCGCGAAAACGCTCATATTGTGACGAGACCGGGTGAATTGCCGTCAAATATTCCAAGAAAGCGTCAAATTGTAAAACAGCATTGCAGTTTGATGCAAAAACAATAAGAATTTACTACTCGACATTGGCAGAATTGTCGTTGTTATGACATTTGAGGCCATTTAACAAAAGAAGAAGAAGAAGTTTTTTCACCACAATTAATACAAGCAAGCTCTAGTTTGTGGTCAAGTTCATTGCTATGTGACACAACACGTGTATCAATTATCGGTGTTTATTTCTTTTAAAATTTAGCATTTTAAAATACTAGATCTGTTATTTTTTTCAATTAATATAAATTAATAACAAAATTGGTACTGAAAGGTTTGTTTGTTTGTTTGCTGGTTTTTCCTTTGTAACAAACTTAATAAATAGTTTATTATTATTTGTTTTGTTGATATAACGATAAATCAATGTCCAAAAATGGGCTAGAATGCCGCATTGTAAATATTTGTCTAAAGTAACTCGTTCACTTAACACTCGATCGATCAACGTCCAATACAGAAAATCGCGTTAATATAGGAAATGTGCTTTTAAGGAACAAACTGTAAATATTATTATGAACAGACTTCATTTTTTGTTATAAGCAACTAAGACTGATTGAAAACCTAACTCTGTAACCTTTCCTACTCTCTATTTACGTAACCTTTATATAAAACGCCTTTCTTTATGTAGATATTATTTTCATACTAAATGATTATGTAGATTTTTATAGTAGTACTTATATATAATGTTAGAAATGTGAATGTACATATGTTTATCGCTCAATCACGCAAGGGATGAATAGATCTTGATGAAATTGAACGTAGAGACCGTAGAGATCACGGGCTAGAAAAGGGTATAGGATACTTTTTTTGCCTTAGATAGCCCATTGAGGGATATTGGTGCGGGGTACGGCCAGTTTAACCAATTAAGCAAAAGGTTTCCTTGAGATGGAATCTGAAGAAAAGAGTGGTAGGCAGACTGATGATGGTTATTTGCCTAGTATGCTATCCTAGGGCAGTACCACCACTTTCGAATGTAACACTCGTGAAGTGACCTTGTCGCGTTTCGGGAGCAGCTTTAAAGTAGCCTGGCATAACGAGAGGAGTGTGTACTCTCAATGTAGATGGTGCATACTCGTCTCCCCAAGTCGGCATAGCGGAAGCGACTGCTATTTGTAGAAATTTCTCTGCAGTTGTTTCCGTTCATGGACCGCACTCTAGCTTTATATCAGGCGGAGATACGATAAAAAGACTGTTAAACTTACACTACTACTCACATACTAATACCCACACGAAGTTGCCGGTAACAGCTAGTATAATAATAATTTAATAAATAGATTATGCTAGCTTAAAGCAATAAAAGTCGACCAGCCACTCTTCATAAACGTCTGTGAAGCGAGAATTGCTTAATTTAATTTTATTGTCAAATGCATCCGTCGCGTAGTCATGTCACTACACATTATTGTATACACATCTACTTTGACACGGGAGTTTAGACCGTATGTGTGGAAAATAAAGTTTATAATTAAATTTGTGTGGGAAGTGACGGAATCGTGAAACATGCCACACTTTGTCAACCCGAGAAACTTATAATCACTTTACGTATTGAGATATGTGCCGGACCATGTCATGTCAATTTATTTATGATTGTAGGTATAATAATTCAATTATATGTATATTCCTTCAGAGAAATTTGTTTTTCAACATTATTGCGATGTATTACGCATAAATAACAACGTCATTAGCGTCGTATTTTCCGAAAGTCTATTTTCGTTTTGAAAGGGATAATAATTAGCAACTTTTTAATTGTTTCATGACATGACATTCTTCAGATTACTGAAAATGATTCAAACAGTAGTAGGCAGGTTCCTAATACCTCATCCTTGAATAATGAGACCACTTTCAAGTGTAACACCCATGAAGTGACATAGTCGAGTGTCGAGGCGCATATTAATCTTCATGAGAGCGGCGATTGCTGTCAGGTACATGTAGGTAGGTATATGTCCGACAAAAAACTTGATTTCAACGGAGTATAATAGAGTTAATAATTTGTTTCAATGCCTGTAATGAGCTGAGCGACTAAAGCACATTAAGATACGTTACATTGATACCGGTCAGAATTACGTGAGGTTTGAACGTGGGTCTCATCGATCGTGAGATCCGTCCTGTACCGCTTGACCACGGCCGCTCATAAAATATAGAAATAACTATTATTGGTGGTTACGGTGATCTAGTGAGTACAGGTATAATTAAACACACCCGCGTTCGAATCTTTTGGTAATAATTTCTGCTGGTAGCAATGCAAGACACTTTTGTTTCAAGGCTAGTACAGCTTAGTGTGGATAACATTATTTTAAAAAACGATATAAAAATTCTTATTAATATTAAATATAAAAAAGTTATGCAATGAAGCCTGAGAAAGACTCTTATTTATACGGCTAACTAGGTATTGCGTCTATTTCGATTGATTTAAATTGATGTCTCGCTGCGACTACGATGTCAGCAAAGCTTTTGAAACATTTGGGTTTAATTAATCGAAATAAACGCGATAATAACCCGCATAAAATCTTTTAAATTGGATAATATCACAAATAACTATGTAGGTATAGGTATTTATATTTATAGTGGTTAAGAATAAGCTCGTTAGCGCGCGACGACGGTTTTCATAAAGTATATAAAGGGTCACGTCTAACACGAGTAGAAAATATTTTCCAGAAGTTTCCTAAATCAGTTTCAAGGCTAAACTTCGCCGTACGTGATCTCAGATGTGTTACAATTTATATTCTTTAACTTATTTTTATGTTTTAGAGGAAATTTCGTATTTTCTGTTTTAATTTATCAACCCAATAAAAAGTCTAGATAAGTTATACGAGTATTAAATGTGTTATTAATGTCTAGATGAGTTTTTTTTCATTGTATATACATATAGTTACTCATAATTAAAGATTTTCTGACATTAAAATGATATTAGTACTTTTTAAAATTTTACCTGTTTTGTCTCTATTTTTTAATAATAGATACATACATAATAAAGATAATAACGCCCTGACCCCAAACTAAGATTCTCTGTGCTTTGGGTATCAGGACAAAGAGAACACAAACATACATATTAACACACTTATTCATTTTTAAAATGTTAATTTATTTATTAATATTTTTATTTTGTTGTTATTAAAAATTATGACAAAAATTGAGCAAAAATCGAACCTGGCACTCTAACCACTCCAAAGAGCGATCCCCTTTCAAGTTAATTGAATATAAATACTAGACCGATTTCATAGAATTCTGAAGGTATCTGTAATATTACAAAATTTGCACTAGCACTTCTCATCAAATACTTGAAGCACAGGATTTCTAGAAGTGTTTATTCAATACCTACTACTATTACACACTGAGTACACTATCCTAGGTCTCTAGTTTGCGTAAGTAACTACAGAGTTATACCTTGTTTCAATAACTAAAAAAATATGTGTAAATATTGACCTTACATTTGAACAAATATTTTAAAGCCAAAGTTTCGATCTTCATATTTACGTAAAATTATATAATTTAAAAAAGTGGGATTCCAGCAATAAGTAGATGACAGTAGGTGAAAGGGGGGTGACACCAGGACATGGAAAAAGCATAAGACTTGAACGAGGTAGTCCTTCGGCTGATAACCACGAGGATCGTCCGCGTTCCCACCAGTTTGGGAGTAATACCCGTTAAAAAAATAGGTTTGAGAAAGTTGGGGTGACCATCACGACTTCCGCTATGGGTCGATGTTAGATGTATATAAAAAAGTACTTTCTTCATGAACTATGCTATAGTAATAATACGCATGGAAAGGTTCCAGACAGTTCGACAAATAACAGTTCATTATTTTGTTTGTCTACAACACTTATACGATTTCAATATAATAAAGACAGGTAACTACAAATATGTTTATATGAGCTTCAAATCAAAAACAATGTTTGATTATATTATTCGGATTGTAATAATAACTTTCTATATATAGATTATATATTGATAAAAGAAAATTGATAGTACAAAAATATATTTAAATAAATACGTATATTTGCTTGGCAAAATATAATAAAAATATAGACAATTCTTATTCAACAATTCCTTTTAGAAATTAGAAAATATATAAAAAAAGGTTTAACATGCTGTGTTACAGGCATACACACACACGCACACGTACGCACTCACACAATCAGACGCGTAGTTAGTGTACTCGTAATGTGCTTTGTTTTATTTCGTATTAATTTCATTAATTATTTTATTCTTTATATTATTGGTCCATGAGCGAAGACAACTGCTACCTCACAGAGAACTATACGTATACAAATATCGACGGCAGTCACCACCGCTATGCCGGCTTGACACGAGAAGTCAACCTAGTCCATAGTAAAACACGTATTTATTGTATAAAATAGGATACAACAACAGAACATGTTGTTCAATGAAAGCTTTGTTTGTATAACAACAATTGTGTAACACTAATGAGATTTTCGTTTGAATGCGACAATGTTACAATAAACAAATGATACTGATACAATAATCTTTTTTTTTGTCGCAATCAATTGTATTTTTAATATAATGTTTAAGAATTTTCCTTTTATAATATCGGTTATTTTTTATTAACTTTTGGCATAATTAAATGCTAAATAAATTATCTTGAAACTAAATAGAAAAACAGACAATTAAACAGACTGAGCTGATGCTGGGAATCGAACCCAAGCACGTAGATTTAAGTTACAAATTCTTCTCCCTCAGAAGTCGAAGTCGAAGTACAAATGCAGAATAACTGTGCATTCCAGCCTACGTTTTTTACCCACGTTTACTATTTGGGATGCCCAGGCTCTTGGTGAAGGTGCTACGGACTAAAACCCCACGATGTTTGCTCGACGCATAGTGGATAGTTTTTAGATATGTTAGCATTCATTCGGATCTCATTTCGGAGGTCTAAGATATTATATATTAAGTTTTTATTTTATTTTATAAGTTTTTATTATGGAAGTTTATATATATATATATATAAGAAGAAATATATGACAGAACGGGAGAGCGGTCCCAGGCTTCTGTCCTCCATTTGTGGGCGATAACTAAACAAATATGCTCAAACACGACAGTTCCTCCGGACAAACAAGTTACAATATATCCTCCGCGTGACGTGTTTTCAGCAACTCTGTCAAAGGTTGACGACACTTTTGTTTCATATTCAGTTAGTGCTTGTACTCATGACCACGTATTCATTTTGTTCCAAGTTAGTTTCCGTAATCGTTCAAATTAGAGTCCGTATTTATAACCGTTTCAACATATATAAGATTCGAAAATGTTATAGTTTATAGTTGTTGTGGAAAGTTTTATACATATAAGTAAATTATTGTACAAAAGATCTGGAACCGGGGTACCCAGTAACACAGGTTCTAAGAACCTAATACAGGGACCCTTGCAACTTTTATTATTTTACTTTTTACAATAAATGATATTTTATTAATATTTTTTATTTAAGATAACGGACCGAGCCCCGAGAAAGTCGAATCGAAACATTCAACTACTCCTCAGTTTATAGGATGACGGATAAATCTCCCAGTCAAAAGCTGGCTGTTGGCTAGAGGCAAATTGAATTTTAAAATTCTGGGAAATATGTTTTTACTTAACAGTAACTCCAAACGACTTAAGAGGAAATGTATCATTGACCTTGGCAACAGTAATTGACCATGAGGCATCCTCGGTGGATGTCAAGAACACTTACTTCAGCGGATCTGCTCATCTATTTAGACTGATTGCAGATGAGAATGATAAAAAACCTACATATGAAATGGTCAGTGAACAACTCCAACAATAAAGCGATTGTAGTTTGAAGCTCAATTGTGTGATTTTCGATTTGGGTTGCAGTTCGGCTATACTGAAATTGTTCACCTCTGACTATCTGTGGCATCTGCGGTTTTCTCTTAGTGCGTCTGTTTGATTCACTTCTAGCTTTTCTAGTTGCCGATTAAAATGCTATTGTCTGAACTACATAGTTTGAAGAGAAAAAGTTTTTGCGTTTTTATAATTTATAGTTATTTGATTATACCGTAAATTGCATGCGATCATATTCTATCTACCCACGTAACTTTACTAACTGTCGATTTTGAAACAGTTTGGCTTCGCGCATACTCGTATTTTGTTTATATTTTTGTCAAGAGAGATATATGGTTGAGTGTAATATTAAAAAAAAATGTTTAATGTTAAATGAAACTTGTTAGTTGTATTAGACATTTTTTTTACAACATTTTTTAAAATTACAGCAACACAGTATCTCTGACAGTTTTGATGTGGTGTTCCAACAAAATGTGTTCGAAGCCAATCTGTTTGAAATTTGTAGGTTGATTCGTGCTTACCTCAGCACAAGCTTATTGTTAATAAGTATTTAATAAATAACTAAACTTATTTAATAGATAAAACTATTATAATAACGCAAAAATGAGACCTTGGAAATATGGCAAAAACCCTAGACTCTTCTCTTCTTGAAGAGATGAATGTGTATCTGGGCTAAGAACCATCAGTCTACGCCTACCACTGAGTTGTATTTCAAGACTTCAATACGCGAATCACACAATGACAGGTAATTATACAATGTCGCAGTACACACCCAGGAGACATGACCAGAGTATAATTCCTACCAAGTTATTACACTAATAATAGTCAACTAGAATTTGTAGAAACTTCGCCTTTGTTCTGTAACTTTCGAGTTCACGTTTACAATCAACTTCGTCTGTCTCACTAGCAACTATTTTCACAATTTTAATTTATAATAGTAAATAAGAAATTATATACTTTTATAAGTATAATTGATACTAATTACAAAAGGCAGTGTTAATTAATTTTGTAAGCGAGATAAAACAATTATTAGTAATAAGAAAACTTGAAGGCTAACTTACAGAGCATCTTAATAATATTAAAACTGTGTAATTCATACTTTAACTTCTTAAAAGGTCCAGAGACATCGCTGCCGGAGGAATAAGCGAGTTATACTCAGATAAAGTTTGCTACAATTTAGGTATAACTACTAGTTCACCAAGACACTGCAAAGAGATGCTGCGGGTCTGCTAATGGCTCGGGCCAGCACTACCACTAATTTAATTTCTTCGAACATGCATCTCTGTAACAAGCCATAACCTAAAGCTTGTAAGCTGTCACTAGCTTTTGTTATGTTTCTATGTAGATATTTTAAAGGTTAATTTATAATTAAAATAATAATTAAAACAAGTTTTGTGGTTGATACTTTATTTACTTTTGTAGGATGCAGGATGGCTCACCTCGAAATATCCAATCTTCCTTTTCCAACTGGTGTTCGGATTTTGTTCTTAATGCGGTACCGCGTTAATCCGTCAGAGATGATGATGAATAGAGATATGATAGCACAAGGAATGGTTTACAGGTTTTATAAGGGTTTACAGTAGGACCTGGAGATATATAATAACTTAAAGATATTTTAAACTACAGAAATTACAGACAAGACTTACATACTCGTGTGTAAGCTGAAAAGTACGGATGTGACTCTCTCGGCTGTTAGGCCAGAACCATGGCCGTCACCGTTAACGTATCCCTTCATTAACGCCCCGCTAAAGTTCTACACTACTATCTGTTTCGAATACAGGATACACACTCGTAAGATCTCTTCTTTGTTATATTCGCGCTTCTTAAGCTAAGTAGTAAACTCCGGGTCTATCTAAAATATAAATTTAAAAAATATATACGTGGCTTATTATCGCGTTTATATCTATAACTATAATTATAAAATATAACCCCTTAATACGACTTATACATATTATAGACACTAATCTGTAGGTATCTGAATTATTAAGTATCTCTAAGTTATATATCAGACTTTTTTTATTATTTACTACCCTTTCTATCTTTCTGCTTCCTGGAGGAAGAAAATGCCTTGCGGCATTAAGCTCGCCTTTTGTTGTATAACAATAAAGTTTTTAAAATAAATAAATAAATACATTCTTTTTAGTTTGTTTTCATTGGCTTTGATAGAATATAATTATTTATTTCATAGACTTAAACAACATGTTATCTAAATTATTCTCTTTTTTAAAATAAATTTCATTTTCAGGACTTTCTCTCATTGTTTATTTTAATTAGTTAAAAATTAAGCCGTCATAGCTGAGGCAGACATTAATTTGTAATAGCCGTAAACAGCGTGATTGTTGGTTTATTTATATTTATTGGAATTTTGTTTAATTTAGCGCTGAATAAAGTGGAGTCTTCCGATGATATTCATACATTGTAAGCCTACCGCATATTTTAATCAAGGGCAACATGTTCCGTGGCTAGTTAATGGGTTTGTATCTACAAAATTTACAAATAGCCACGATTACCATAATATTAAATATATACTAATTATAAATTACAATTTATAACATATTTTAATTAATTTGAAAGGCGGGCTGTGGGTATATGAATTATTATTACATTACATCATTTTTGTGTAGTAAGCCAGCCGTTTTTATAGTCTCCTAGAGTGCGGCCAACGACCAGAGACAACTGCTACCACAGAATCTGCATACGACAATCGCCTCTGTTATGCTAGCTGGAGGAGATGAATGTACAGCGTCCAGGTTAATAGGGCACACTTTTCTTATACACGGCTAGTTCCAAGATGATCCTAAACTCGACTGGGTCACTACACAGTTTTTTTAAATGATTTTACAAAACATGACAAAAATCAGTTATTTTTAAAATGATTGATTTGTTTATTATTGAATTATGATTTTGAGTAGAAAAATAATTAGGATGAGGTTGTATCAATCGAGTTTAATTCGATCGAATTTAAACCGAGATCGTAATTTAATTTAAAAAAAAGTTTCAAATGTATAATTGAAGTGTAATCTAAATACAAAACATGGTTCTCTTACTTTGCGGGTAACGATAAACTATGAATGACAACAGGGATTATTCAAATAAGATTGCAAATTTCGTTTGAAGAATTTGTCCTTCAAACTTTGGCATTGGGGTTTGAGCCTAGAGGCTTTCAAAAGCTTGGGTACTTCTATTTAAGCATCCTCTCAAGTTAGAAGCCTCCTTAACGGGTTTAGATTTAAAATAGCTATCATTTTGTATTTGTGGTAGTGATGTAGTGTTAGGCAGAGTGATGATGGTTATTAGCCCAGTTTTACCATCTTGAGTTAGTATCAACACTTTCAGGTGTTTCAACACACTCGTAAGGTTAAGGATAAGGTCACTTACGAGTGTGTTAAAACACCTGACCTTATCGCGTTTTTAGATCAGGTTGGAAGCAAATTTGTCGTAGCTGTTTATGGACCGCATTCTAGCTTAACATCAGGCGGAGTGTTTTCAAAATTATATATGAGTACGGATATAGGCAACTCCTAGCAGACTATCCGCGATGGGATTGGTGGAATTTTCTCGACTTAATCGACAAACATCATAGTTCGACCGACAGAAAACCTTCATAAATTGTACATCTAAATCTTTCTCGTGAAAACCAAATGATAATAACTAATGTTTATAAGTTTATAGGCCGGTCTACTTCCAATTTACGATATGACGTCTTTGGACACTCCGACCTCTATAATAGAAATTTGTCATAGTGTGAGTTAGAGAAACTTTTCACATTTCGGTATTCAGAACAAGTTAGAACAGAACCCTGTAAGTAGATTTGGATTTACATAAATGCTCCATGGAAATAGGAAATTTTCGACCACTATTGCTATTAGGATTTATGAGAAAAATATTTTTGTCCGTTTTTATGTTACCTATATTTTTACATAGTTCGCTTGATGTTAAGCTTGAGTTCATGACGCAAAATCTACCACAGAAAATTATCTGCTAGTTGCAGTTGTCTCCGCTATGCCGACTTGATGAGAAAGTGCAGCGTCCAGGTGGACAGCGCAGACTCCATCATTATCTAATAACGAACCACCGCCAAATAGTCTTCCTGCTCATCCGTCTATGCATTATATCGAAGCTTCTCGTCTGTAAGTAATTATTGTTTATATATAAAATAATATATTTAGTTATTATACAGTAATACCTATGTGTTTATTGTGTATATACTATTTATGTATTTATTATATTTAAGTAATCGCCCCCTATACAAAGACTGGTACAAAAATCCTTACGGCTTTAAAATAATCTTTTGTTTACCCTACAACAAATACAATGTTTATTCAAACATAATTTGTCAATCTCAATTGGTGTAAATATAAAATGATTCTATTTCAGTTTCGCTGATCATGATAGAGATGAATAGGCTGCCATTTCAAAAGGTCTCCTAAGGTCCAGACAGATAAGAGAGATATCTTCAACTTTTATGGATGATTTGTTCCATTTGAATCTGTCCACATCACTTAAATGGAGATAAGGGTAAACATAACTTTTTAGGTCTTTTTCTAAGTACATTGTTAACGGTTAGTTGCTTTTGTGACCTCGTTCGATATGTCTTATGATAACTAATACCCATTTCTTATATTCAATCGCGCTGGCCGCCTTCAAATAAATCTGTGACAGTTTTAACTAAACAAAACATTATACTTATAGAGAAGGGTTACTTAAACTGCGATCCGTGCCATGAGTATCGAGAGTCCATGGCTATACGATACATTTTTTAAAGGTATCGTTGTTTATGAATATAAAACGTTATGAGCGGTCATGGTCTAGGGCAGTGGTCCTCAACCTTTTTTTTAATGCGGCACACTTTTCACGATTTTAAAATTTGGCGGCACACAAAGAAAAAGATTTAAAGATAAAAAGAGAGAAAGTTTAAAAATTATTTACTTACCTATAACACACTGCGTAAAATAGTTTATGGTAATAATTTTAAATGTGCTAAATAAAATAATATGTAGGTACTACAAAAATAACAGTACGTTTATTAAGGGATTAATTACAATTATAAGAATACTTGTAATGCAATTTTTTTTCTTTAAATCATATTATTTAATAATATTAACATAAATATATTATCTAAAATTTGGCGGCACACTTTTAGAATTTTGCGGCACACAAAAGTGCCCCGGCACAGTGGTTGAGAATCACTGGTCTAGGGGTACTTTGGTCGTTCAGCGCCTGTGATACAAGTACTAGTTTCGTATTGGCATTTATAAAATAAACGAAGATTTTTGAAAATTTTAAAGGCGTCCGCTACTCTAAAATGATTAAGAAGCCCTGCTGTAGTCCGAAGACTTTGACTCCAAAGGGCAATGCCCAATTTTAGGCCCACTTAATAGTTAATAGTTTGTTAACTAAACAATATTTTCAAATAGTATCTTATATTTCATTAATTTATTTCAATTATATCAACACATCGTTTACCAATTAATATACAATGTTTAATTACATAAAAACAGATATCATCAATTATTTATTAAAGCATTTAATATAATAATAACTTCAAATATTACATTAGAAAAAGTCTTATTACTCAATAACCTGGGCGAAAAAAAATGATTGGTAATTAAGATGGTACGATTGGTAAATAATGGCACTGTCAATTTAGATGGTACATGCTCGTGTCCTCAAGCCGGCATAGTGGAGACGACTGCTGCTCGCACAGGTTTCTCCGTAGTAGCAGTTGTTTCCATTCATGGACCGCATTCTAGCTTTACATCAGGCGGAGTGTTGTCACATGCCGAGCTACAATAAAAAAAAATCTATGCTAAGCTATGCCGGCTTGAGGAGACGAATGTCACCATCTAGATTAACATGACCCCTCTCGTTATATCCGGCTACTTAGAAACTGATCCCGAAAAGCGACAAGGTCACTTTACGAGTGTTACATTCGTAATGTTAAAATTCAAAGCGACGAACCTTAAAAGTGTTAGAAGCAGTTACTGTCTAATTAACGTGACATGAATTTCTTAGCTCAGTTATAAAGTTTTTGTTCCCACAGCGAATTACAGCCGCGTACAGTAGAAATGTTAATAAAAGAAAGTTGGAACTTGTATGAACTTTATGGTACCATAGTTACGTATTTTTGTTTGTGTTTCCGATAACAGGTAAAAGTTTCAATAAAACCTTTGTACACTTTAGTTTTGTATACTATGTATTCTACAACCTATGCACATAGTTTGTGAACAATAAATGCGGGTAGTACAGCAGATTAGTGGATTGCAACAAAGTTTCGAGGATTGTGGATGCGATTTGTGGTACTTGTGGCTAACATATAGCACTAAAGGGGACTATAAATTAGCAATTCATAGAATTGTTTTTTTTTTAGACGCCAATACTAAATTGCAAGTAGGTATCAATGCTGAATAATAAAAGTTCAGATTTGAGAGTGTACATTGTCTATAGCTGATTCACATTCATCTCCTCAAGCCGGCATAGCGAAGGCGACTGCTGTCTGTAGAAATTTCTCTGTGGTTCATAGACCGCACTCTAGTTTTACATCAGACTGCCGAGCTACAATAATAATGTGAAAAATTTAAATATCATAGAGGAATGTGCATCAAGCCGGCATAGCGGAGGTCAGGCGGGGTGTGGTCACATGTCGAGCTACTATAAACAATAATATATTGTTTCGGCTACGGATGATAAGTCATGTAACTAATTAACATATCTAAATAATGAAATAAAAGATTCCCTTTAAAATAATTGGAACGGGAACGGGAACGGGAACGTGAAACACATCATAAATAAAAATATAAATAGTATAAGTATAAATTGTACGCCTGCGAAGTTACAATAGCCAAGATACATTACATCTTTCTAATTTGAAGAAACAGACTAAGATATCGTATTACATTACGCGTAAAATATTGGCGAAGAAATAAATCGTTATTTAATTAAAATAAGGTTTTAGCTTTGCATAAAATTGTATTTAGTATTCAGGGGCGCCGTTTCTACATGGGCTCAGAATAGCGGAGTGAAACGACAATGGTAGAACCAGTTCGCAACGTTAATTGCGATTTGTGGTTCCTCCCATTCGAAAGAAAGAAATAGTTTTGTTCAGGTCTAATGAAAAAAATAAGAAACTTTTAAAAACACGGCTGTAATTTCCTTTTAAGAAAGTAGTTAGGCATTCCTTTGCTCTTTAAGTTTGTCTTTTCTTCAACTCTAACTGAATTCCTTTCGTTTAACGTGTAAAGTTTTTTATTAAGTTTTTTTTTAATGCATGTTTTGGCATATTTAAAATTGAGTCGAACAAATCAACGCACACATCCCGAGCTGAGGTGGGAATCGAACTAAAGCGGATGCTCGAAGCAGGTTTAATTTTTTTTAAATATAATTTTTACTGATTTTTTTAAATAGCACACTTGAGATTGGTTCCACCAGGATGGCCGACTGGTCTAATAATTATCATTAGTCTGCCTAAGACTCTTTAATTAGTTTTATATTATTTATACACTATTTAATAAAAGGGGTATGCTAAGGTGGTTCGGTCATTTGGAAAGGATGAAAGGAGATTAACAAAAACAGATCTATTGTGCGAAAGTGGAAGCCCTAGGAAGACCTTTCTCAGTCAGATCGGTGAACTGCTGAGAAAGTGTCAGATGAGCAGCACCCTCAACCGACGTGCATGCATGAGGTGAGTAATGGATGTGGTCGAAGCGAAAGCGCTCCTCCATAGTTTCTGCCTACCCCAGTGGGAACAAGGCGTGAGCAAAGTAGTAGTAGTAAACGTAAATCAAAATTTAAACAGTTAATACTTGTAAAATTGTATTACTAATAATGAAATAGAAAGAAACATTTTATTCCTCTAATTGCTTATGTCCTTAGAAGGCTCATTAGATACGATTGTCTCTTATTTCAGATATTCTCAGTAATTTTCGTTGGGTGATAAAATTTGTTCCGGAAAAACGACTCACTGACTGACGTGACGTAATGAACAGAGACGAGAACAACACTTGCCGACATATAAATGTCTTGTTCAGCTACGGAATATATCAGAATGGAAATGACCGGAACATTTAGTAAAGCTTATGCGAACACAATGCTCTGAGAAAATGGTTCGTCTGAATAAGTCATAAGATTGAGTGTCTATGATCATTCTTATCACGCTTCTTTATTTATTTATAATTGTTAATATAGTTATGTTGAGTTTCCTTTGTTGTAGGTCATTAAGGTATTGAAAGGTGTTCGACCTTTGATGTGAAGTTATTTTTTTAAGACAATAACTTGCTCTGTTGAAACAAATGCTGAATTTCTGTAAAAACGTGAGTAAATATTGATAAAGGAGTCTCTATAGAAATATTTCATGGAAAGCTTTTGTGTGTTTTACAAGGGAATGATTACTTGGAGATTGAAAGTAACTTTGTCGTCCCGCGTCTGATTATTCGTTCGTTTATCCTTTTT
This sequence comes from Tinea pellionella, assembly GCA_948150575.1. Lineage (NCBI taxonomy): Eukaryota > Metazoa > Arthropoda > Insecta > Lepidoptera > Tineidae > Tinea > Tinea pellionella. The sequence goes on along the minus strand of OX411259.1, from coordinate 5,045,729 downwards.
CTTTGCACAATATTACTTAGCAATCAGCATCTGCGTTTTAGGTATTCTTCTATGATATTTATTTTGTGTGTCGTGTTTGTATATTGTATGTGTTTCCTTATTTTAATTCTTTTGTTTAATAAATCTTAGTATCCACAGGCAAGAGATTACATTTTTAACAAAAAAAAAAAAAATATCCGGAGAATTTATCTTTGTAAATAAAAACAGTACATTTCAATTGAAGCTCACACGCACGTAGGCCAAAAGAAAATATTTTCTCACAAAATATAATTTTGTGGAATAAAGGTTGGCTTGGTTACGTATTCAGAGAGAGGATTTCGCGCGGTAGCAGCACGTCGCCGTCCTTTGTCCGTCACGAGCGCGGCTTTTATTATGAAAATCACGCCACTTGGTTGCCACATTCACGACACAGCGTCTGTTGCGAAGTAGATGCTGAAAAGGGTGACTTACGAGGTTAACTTTAAGTATTGGTTCTACTTATTGTATTTTTGATTTTTTACCTTCTACCACTTGAAATAATCGCAATGTGGTTTACGTGATATCTAGACACCATTGATTTACATTAATCAGTAGAGGTGATTCTTTACCCGTGGTTTGTATTCCTCTGACCGTGAGGACAACGAATCACGATATGAGGGGCCCTGTTGGAGTTGCTGGTCTCCCATCGGGCACGTCCTCAGGTGGTGAATAGATGGTCCCGGGATACCTTCCTGAGGTACCACGGCGCGAATTAAAACCAGCAAGGTGGGGTCTCTCTTCGGGTCGCACTCTGCTTTCAGAGAAGACCTGAGCGAGAGACCACCATTCATCGCGTAAGCGGATTTCCCCCACGTAAAAAAAGGATGATCTTTTTCTTCACACTGGACCTTTCCTAAGTTACAAACACTGCTTAAGCTGTTGTATTTTAGCAATGTTGACAACATGATGCTGTTTACGTAATTTCAATACGCCAAAAGAGGCTGTAATTTATGATAATCGACAAAAATTGAAAAAAAAAAGAAAAAGGCAATCCATACTCTCCGCTTATCCTAGTGAAGGCTTATTTTACAGAGTTATTTTTTGTTAGAGTATGATCAAATATGAAAACAAACACATACATATTTCATCAGTCCAAAGTTGAATTGAGTAAATTTTTTACAATATACATTGTACAACACAACTGAAAAATACATACAGTTTTGTTCGTGAAGGATTTAAAATGCGCAACGTGTGCTTACCGTGATTTCCCTCAGTACGAGTCTTACATAAGCCATCGACTTCCATATTAAACTTGCAATATATTTATTTAGTAACGATAATATAATATTTTATAATACTACGATTTATTGTAATGTATTAATAATATATTTTGTATATTATTGTTACTATCATTTTGTATATATTATAAATAAAAGTGGAATAGATTTTGGCGTCATATTATATTAATATTGAATTATTTTTATGAGTAATATATTAGTTTTTTAATGCCTATACAGAACAAGCTAGTATTGTGGCGTAATAACAATTATTTTTCTTCTTATTGTTTTATTAATAAATGCAAAGAAATCGTCATATGCATGTGTGCGCGCTTAGTCTTCATTACTATTGTCCGGTCTGCTGTTTATATATTTTTAAATTAATAAAAAGAGTAATGAATATCCAGCGGAGTTTTGGTAAAAAAATAAAAACTATTGTGAATCACGCACGTTCATACGTATCTAATAAACCACCATTAATAAACATTAACAAACAAAGGAGCACAAGTTTAGGAAAATAATTCAAGACCGAAACAAAATCTCGGACCTAACCATTATTTCAAATAAAATATAATAAATGTGATAAATAAATAAATTACACTCCGGCTGTGGTCAGAGCGGCTGTGGTCTAGCAGAAGAAGGCGTGGACTCACGATCAATGAGACACATGTTCAAATCTCCCTAAATTCTCATGGGTACCAATGTAAAAATGATGATATGTATGATACAGGCAATCACTAATATGATGTCTTAAAATAAATTGTAAGGGATTGATTTAATAATGAAGCAATTTAAATTTTATCTCGTTGTTTAAATTTTTTGTTATTGTAATATGAGTTAATGAACAATTCGATAACTCTTCAATTCTCAAATTCTCCACAAAATAATTGGAAATTGGTGTCTTCTATTCGTTAGCTGAAATTAATGTTTCTGGGCGACTTCTGTAATGACCCTAATCAAAAACCTTTGAGGTTTCGATTTAGTTTGGTTCACCAATTAATTACCAATATTAGTTCAGTAAAACAACCGCAATTATGATCGCATTGCAACATTGGGAGTTCAAATTGTACGTTTATTAATAAGTATTCGATAAATACATATTCAAAGATACATTGGTTACGATTTTATGATGGGAATTGAAGCACGAGGATCCTTATTTAAAGTTAAAATATGACTAAAAACAAATAGTTTTCTATTAATATTCAATTCTGTTTCTAAGTTAGATTAGTCCTTTTGGTTATTAGTCTGCTACGCGGAAGTCTAGGATTGGATTACAGGCCGGAACCGTTTGTTTCGGGGTCTGGGTGTTATAAGTTTTTCAAGTACGTACAATCACATTTATATTAACTGTCACCAAATATTTCAATGTTTATTTGCCTAAAATCTTATTAACACGTAGATTGTACACAATTTAAGTACGGTGTATAAACATTTATTCCTGAAAACCACCATAAATTTAATAATTCCGAGTCTATATAATATAGTTATAGGTTTGCATGTATAAAATGTCGGATATGATGAAATTTCGGTACTGCCTTTTACGTCTGGCACGCCCTCGAGTTACCCGTCGTTAATTCATTTAACACCGGCAGTATTTCAATGTAAACGCTATGCCTAATATTCACCCTCCCTAAACAACCCCTTGACATGTGTGCAGAAGGTTAAAGGGGATATTGAATAAAAAAGCTTTTTGAATTTTTAAATAACCGTAAAAACACTAGTTTATACTGTATATACTAACTCTGTAATATAAAGAGTCGTAGGCAGACTGATGATGATTATTTGTCCAGTCTGCCGTCCTGGGGTAGTACCACCACTTTGGAATGTTATCCGTACCTAGTCGTGTTTCGGGAATAGTTTGAAAGTAGCTAGGTATACCGAGAGGAGTGTGTACTGTCAATCTATATGGTGAGTGCTCGTCTCCTCAAGCCGGCATAGTGTAGGTGACTGCTATCCGCATAGGTTTGTATGTAGTAGCAGTTGCTTCCATTCATGAACCGCACTTTAGCTTTACATTAGGCGGAGTGTTGTCACATGCCGAGCTACAATAAAAAAACTGTATATTAATGTTTTGTTATTAAATTATGGTGAACATTGAATGGAAAAAAAAACACTTTAACTCCGGTCCCAGATGTGTGCGTGTTGATTTTTTCTAATCAATTTTCACAATTAATTTAAGAACAGCATATAATTATGCCATAACTTAATAAAAAAATCGACAAATGAATTACCGATCTATTTAAAAAATCATATTTTAATTTGATTATTTTTAGTTATATTTCAATTTTTTTTTATTACATTTTTATTATATTTTAGTACTACATTCAGTTTCACTCAAATTACTTAATTTACTTTTAGTGCGTGTTATTTGATTTCATAATTAAGATGGCACTAAGCCTTAGTATTTGTTTGATGCATTTTTTGTAACGGTTTATAACTAAAAAAAGACATCACGCGGCTTGTCTACAATAATTAAATAATTAATAAATATATAAAATATCCTAATCCTAAATTAGGATTCCCTGTGTTGGGTATCAGGACAAGGACAACACAACACAGGTATTATATATACCTAGATCCGAAACAAATACTATATTTTTTTCATACCTATAATAAATAAATACGTAAATGTAAAACGTAAAATATAAACAATGAAATCCCAAAAGAACAAAAACCGTAATTATATTCCTAAAAACAAACAACTGATAAAGTAATTATAAATGTTACACATGTATGAAGTATTGTAATCAAAGTACGCCTTTGATTTAACCTATTTACGTTTTTCCTTCTTAATAACGTCTAACGCGGATTTAGCGAGCCTAATCCAATAGAAATAATGGATTCTTTCACATCGCGGAAAATTCGGGTCTGAAAAGGAATAAAAAAAGCTTTAATTAAATAGGATTTTTGTTCAACATGTGTTCACAAACGATACTTTGTTTTAATTTTTATTATAGCTATATATTTAGAGCTTAGTATATATAAAGCTGGAGTGCGGTCCATGGATATGCCGGCTTGAGATGACTGTGCACACACTATTGATAGGGCGTACTCCTCTCGCTATAGTTGCCTACTTATAAGCCGATCCTGAAACGCGACTAGGTCGCCCTATGGATGTTAGTACACAGAACAGCGCTAATTAGCGTCAACAGTCTTTAGAATTTTATATTTTTTTCATTAAATTGATATTCGTTACTTAATGCAACGGAAGTCTTAACTTGCATGGGTACTTGTGCTTAATTTTTAAAAGCAAATCCGAGATAGAGTTTACGTAAGACGAAATGAGCTTCAGTCTGCAGTCGGTTGCATCTCAGGGATTACTGCACGAAGCCACTATCTCTTCAGTTCAGGCGTCAGCAAGGAAATTTGTTTTACAAAGAAAATAGCTAATAGCTACAAAATTGTATTTGTTAATTTTATTTTACATTAAAAAAAATATATATTTGCAACTGAATTAAAAAGATTTTATGCTATTTACTATCGCGGTTATTTTGACTATTTCAGTTAGTTTTTCTCTATTATCTTGGCATGCATAAGATGTGGTCGAAGCGAAAGTGGTATGTAGAGAGAGGAGTCGCTAGCGCTCCATAGTTTTTGCCTACTCCTGTAGGAACACGGCGTGAGTTAAGTAGTAGTAGTATCTTCGGATTTTCTCTATTATAATAGAAACAGCAATGAAAAATTTTGTAGATATGCATATAGCACTATTGAACCAAGTCTAGACTTCGAAACATAGACAAAAATTTGTACCATATTTAACTATAGTTGTCTAAATCTCTATTATAGAATGTTGTAAATTGACACATAAATTTCCTAATTATAATGCAAATTAATATATGTGATATTAGTGCTAAATTATACCGGTTGCTTCACATGGTTCAATAAATCAATAATCCTCCTCAGCGTGGATATAACCCAATTAGCTGAGATTAAATCATGTTCATGTACTCGGGCGTCATATTGAGAGTTTTCCACTTCACGCTGATATAATATCTATTTATTTGTATTCATTTGTAAGATTTGTTACAGATATTTCATTTAGTGCCTTTTTGTATTGTGTTTGAGTGCATTTTATTCTATTTGCACAATAAGAGTTTTATTATTTTTATTATTTATTAGGCAGTGTAATGAGAGAGGGGGTTTATACGAACAAACCTTCGACTTTAGAACTTTGTTGCCAGATTTGTCAGTGAGTTAGTGGGAGTTTTGGCGGCAATGTGCCGGCCACATTAGGTTATCTGTCTTGAATTATGTTTTTAAACTTGTGTTTCTTCGAGTGTGATAATTGTAGATTATTAACCATTTTAAGTGTTTAAGTGTTTGGGCAAAAAATCAAAATAGGAGAATGGGTTTTTCATTTACCCACTAAAACTCCATTGGATATTTTAGTAAAGAGTCTACCAGCCTTTTTTGTTAAAGATTAAATAACAGTTCAATGAACTATGTGAAAAGTTAAAGGTTAATATAATTTTATTGTAAAAAACTGAATGAATAGGCATTAGAGGTACGCGCTCCAAGCCGTGCCCGCGGTGCCCTCATTCAAACGCAAATTGATTTCGATCTCTCACCGAATATGGAAAACAGATCCGGCTTCAATTGAAATTGAAGCATATCGAATCCATAAAAACAATTTTCCTTCTCGCTGTCTGTTGATACAGGGAAGGGTCTCGAATATTTTCGACACCATTTCCTCGGAGAAGTGTGTATGAATTCTGTACGTGACTGCGTGTCCGAGTAAAATTGCAATTGAGTATTTTTCATACTAAGCAACTTCAAATGCGACGTTGCACTAAATTTTGCTGCATAATATATTTAGTTGGTTCGACATTGTTAAGACGTGACTTAAAACAAGAATAAAATCTTAAAACTAAATATGAAAAGAGTAAATCTACGTTGAGCTTTTAAACGCTTTCGTTTTTGAAAAATTTACACTCTAGCTACGGGACGGGTGGATTGTAAAATCAGGGAAAAAATTAGAACACACATTTTGGTCTGTGAGTTCTAGCTGCTGCGGTTTGAAAAACTATTGAGTGCACTCATACGTTTTATTTAACCGTACTTCGACAGAACTACGGGTAAAGTTTCTCTAGCGACATGAAAAATGCATTTAGTTCGAGTAACATGCAGTCTGTTTACAGGGTATTGGAAGATTTTCCTTTATTGCCTGCTCTTGAGTTTCAATACATTTATTTGGCAACTATGTATATATTATTTTTCAATAGAAGCTTGGTATTGGGTACGACCACCTTGAAGTTAAAGTGCGGTCTATGAAGTTGCCTGCTTCATATATATATATGTTAAAATTTGTATACATGTATACATATATACATGTGCATGTGTGTGTGTGTGTATGTGTATGTATGTATATATGTATATGCATGTATGAGTGTACATGTATGTTTGTGTGTGTATATATGTATATATTTTAAACTATTTAGCCTTTGTTACACATTGAATGTTGTGCATATTTGTAATTGGTTGCATATCAGAAAGAATAAAAAAATTAACTGTATTATTTAGAGCCTGAAATATGTTAACTGTTAATATGCCATTAAATAAATAAATAAAAATTTCGTACAATAAAATTTAATTTATTTAAATTATATCACAATTTTAATATGTCATAAATTAATTAAAAAAAACCCAGCTTAGCGTAATATCGTTTTACTAATAAATCCGTTTTTTATAGTACTTTGCCGGACTGAGATCAACGGCTAAAGTTAACAAGTTTAAGTGGGAAAAAATTAAGTTACTTTAACGGTATAAGTATAACGCGCTAACACAATTCTGTAAGCTTTTGTCTTGTCGTTAGGTACTCACAGATAACGGAACTGTTCATTAGCATACCAATTACATTCATTATTCAAATAAGGATGCCAAGTCACTTTCACAAAGTCACGCTAATTTCAATATTTCAGTTTTTCAGACGAGCTATTTAAATATTATACCAACGATAGTATTTCTAAAAGTTTTTTTTCCTTGAAGTGTTTTAATTAATGGTAAGTTATTTATGAATGATAAAACAAAAATAAATATAAGTTTAGAAATAAAATTGCAATTTTAAGTTTTTACATAAAGTTAATATTAGATTTATTCCTAATAATAGATTTTTTTTATTTTTTTTATGTTTATTGTAGCTCGGCATGTGACAACACTCCGCGTGATGTAAAGCTAAAGTGCGGTTTATGAATGGAAACAACTGCTACTACAGAGAAACCTGTCCTGGCAGCAGTCGCCTCCACTATGTCGGCTTGAAGAGAGGAACATGCACCATCCAGATTGACAGCGCACACTCCTCTCGTTATACCTGGCTACTTTCAAACTATTCCGCGACAAGGTCACTTCACGGGTGTTACATTCGAAAGTGGTGGTACTACCCCAGGACGGCAGACTGGACTAATTACCATCATCAGTCTGCCTACCACTCTTAAAATTAAAACTATATTTTAAACGTTTTTTATTAATTACCTTGTCGCGTTTCGGGAATAGTTTGAAATTAGCCCGGTATAACGAGAGGAGTGTACACTGTCAATCTAGATGGTACATGCTCGTTTCCTCAAGCCGGCATCGTGGAGGCGACTGCTGCATGCACAGGTTTTTTTGTAGTAGCAGTTGTTTCCATTTATGGACCGCACTCTGGCTTTATATTAGGCGGAGTATTGTCACATGCCAAGCTACAATAAAAAACAAAAACAAAATAAGAGTAATATTAAAAGAGAATGCCCATTCGCCTAAGAAAAATGGGCCCATAATTTTTTTCTCGAGTTTGTCGATGATTTTTAGTTAATTTTGTAGAAAATTAAATCTACTTCCAATTAATATTACCAATCAGTTTTAATTTTTCACCCGGGTTTTTGAGTAATTAGATGTTTTCTGATGTAAGATTTGAGGTTATTCTTATTTTAAATCTTTAATGATTGAAGATACCTGTTTTTTTATGCAATTAAACAACGTCTATTGATTGGTGAATGATGTGTTGATATAATTGATATAAAGTGATATAATTATAATGAATTAATAAAAAATAAGATATTATTTTAGAATATTGTTGTGTTTACATACTGTTAGGTTTCAAGTGGGCGTTCTCCTTTAAAAAAAAATTAAAATATATCTTTTGATCTTGAATTTTAACACCTGAATTCACACATTCTTATTTTAGTATAGGCAGTCGGTTAATAAATGAAAACAGTTTGCTCATCAATTTGTCCGCTGCAAGCTCATCTCGTTTTTCGAACCGGCATAGGAGGTGATTACTCATTATTTCCCACAGACATTTTCTATGTGCTAACAATCGATTCATCGTAAATTAAAAAGAAAAAAACAAAATTAATTTAAACTTCATTTACAATGAGTGCAGTCATCTTAACAAGACTGAAGCACACTTGTAAGCATTCTGAACCTATCTTCCGATCGCACGTATAGACTCTTTTTAATTGAGAATGTGCCGCAGCCCCCTAAAGCTGGCAAAACAGGATGCGTTGCCAAGTTTCTCTTGGCAGACCACTATCTTAAGCCTGATGACGTTTCGTGCGCGGAATATTGCAAATATGTTATCTTCTTATGTCACATTATTGCAGGAAACATTTTTATAAAACGCTTCAGGTCTAAATTAAAAATACGCATTCGCATCCTCCAAGCGTGAAGTGATAAAATGAAAAATTTAAATGTATACAGAAAAATAACTTTTAATTAATGTACAGAATATAAATTTGTACCAGACGATTTTTTTCAGTGACACGCCATTTGAATAGTATATTAGTTAGTATATAGTATAAATTGTGGTATATGAGCGTAAGGCGATTCTCACACTGCCCCGCGCTATGAAGTGGAGTGCGTGGCGACGGTGCCACGCGTGCGGGTGCGGCAGTGAAGATCTTCATCTTCATGCAGATTTCTCCGCACAAACGCTCGGGGTTGCAGTATAGTCATGCGGTGGCCTAGAGGCCTCATTTCACATCAGCTTGCGGTGGTGATATATAAATCGATCGATATCGAGATCCATTTCGCAATAGTACGTCTAGTCCTGTCAAAATCACGTACGATACTGCAAAACACCGCGCGCAAATGCGTTATCTATGTGTTGCACTACGCGTGTATTCTATACAAACAAAGATACTTGCAAACAACGTAAGAACACGCACTCCCGCGCTACGCTGCTGTGTGTTGCGGGGCACTGTGTGAATCGTCTAAATAACCGCTACCACAGAGAAATGACTGCAAGCAACGCAGTCGCCTCCGTCATACCGTCTTGAACATACTAATGTATACAATTTATTTTTATATATTTTATATTTAATTTTACTATATCTGTCTACTTCCAAGCTGATTTAATTTTTATATTATAACAATTTATCAATGTTATCGTTATTATTTTTTGCAACAGAATCTTTTTGCTTCTACGCATCAAAATAATTATGTAAATTATTTTTTTCTGATCCAATAAAAAAACACATAACGTAGAATTTAAGATCGCAAAAATATTTGTAACATTGGTAGCGCAATCTGGAACCTCAAAACTGGAAGCATAAGCCTTTATGAAAGAAACTTTCAATTGTAGACGCAATTCTATCTTAAGATCTAACAAAATGCTCCTACAATTTCGTGAAAGTGATGTGACAAATAAGTTTCTTTTGTATAAAACAGCTCCCTAGATGTGTGTTCTGTTGTGCATTTAAAAAAGTTGGTGGTGTTTTTGTTAAAGGTTTTCTTTGTAATCCCTATAGATACGTGAGACTTTTAATGGTTTTTATTTGCAGTTTCTTTTTTTGTTATTTTAATATATAAATTAAAAAATATGTATATAATTAAATATATTATTATTAAATTACAAATATACCTATATAGTTGTGTAGTTTAGTGGTCAGAACATCCGCGCTTATAACGGAGGACGTGGGTTCGCGTTCCCATCCGTTCAACCTGCTGTGTGCATGTTGATTATTTTCTATTCAAATTTTATTCTAGTTATTTATTATTAATGTATTACCCGTGTTATTTTTCCTTTATTATAAGATAATGTAGGCAATTGAAGATATAAAAATGTTTTAATTAAAAAAAGAGTACTTTAGATGTATGTAAATCTTTCTTTGAATATATTTTTAGAATAGAAAATTGCTCTAAAAATAAACGCTGTAGAATTATAATTCGATACAATGTTATTATACTTTAGGTGTAGAAGAAAAGTTTTTTACGCTGTAACTAGAGAGAAATATAGGGCAGCAGCCGCTATACCGGCTTGGATAGAAAAATGTGTACCATCTACCGACAAGGGCACACTCCTCTCGTCATACCTGACTACTTGAAATTATCTTGGTATTACCCCAAGATGGCAAACTGGGTTAATAACTACCGTCAAACGAGTTCGTTTTAGACTGCTTTATTTTACACAGGAGCACCATTACTATCGGTAATACTATGGAATACTATCTTATTTAATAGTAACGTCAGAATTGAGTTACCGGTTCTACATCCTTATAACATGAAATATTAAGTTCTAACTGATAATATTTTTACGTCCAAACAGCTATTCAGGAAAGTGACGTAGAAATACATTCGTGAAGTTTCGTCCCTTGATTTATATAAAAACGAGATCAAAGGGCACATATTTTTGCAGCAATAAATCATATTTCTTTTATCAAGTAGGCACAAATCAAACAGATCCTCGAATCAAACTTTGATTTGTTTGAGAACATACACATCTAAATATATCTAATTCTTTTAACAGATCAATGATATCCCAATTACGGGTCCATCTTATCTCAAAATTTATTTACATTTTTATTATTTGCATACTAAACTGTAGTCTACCATTTTCTTCTTTTATTTTTTATTATATGTCCTTAAAAAAATTCGTTAGTTTCAAAGTATGGTAGGCAGAGTAATGATGGTTGTTAGCTCAGTCTACCGTCTTGGAGTAGTACCACTACTTTTCAAGTGGTCTAGTCGTTTTTCGAGATTAAGTTGGATGTAGCCGGGTATAAAGAGAGTCGTACTTGGTGTGCTCGGTCAATGGATAGTCTATATTCATCTCTTTAAGCTTGAGATGGTGATTCCTCTCTTACAATCGACTAAGGGTGCCACCAACCATGAAAAAAAAAATCACTTAGACTTGAGGAACTTTTCTTTTGTCCTTGGGGTGTGACTACAAATAGTTTCGTCCCGGATCCCACCAATCTGAGTGACACCATTAATGTTAAGAAGCAGTATTAGTTCCTATATTGCTCACGTTGCATAATTAACAGGCGATGCATCTTCAAAATTATGCATTTGATTCAATAAACTTCATGTGTACCATTGTTTATTGACAATAAATCTGCAGACCACACTGGACAACGTCATACGTCCACTGTCCAATCTAAATGATAAATTACCACACAACTACAATGTGTTTAGGTCACTTAAGATAAATGTAACATTATTGAAGTTACATTATCTTTTACCGGTATTTCAGAAGGTTAGTTTTTATACTGATACCGGAAGTAACGAAATAATACAAGGAATACTAAAAAATACGTTATTAGTAGCAGTAACATTATTCAAATATAACGGTATATTTGATAACGTTACTTTTAACAGTATTTTTGGATATCGATACCAAATTTATATCCATATTTTATTGACTAAAGGTCAGGTAAAAGGTCTATTTTTAATGCCTGTGTAATGTTAATGCTGCCTGTAGAGATTTGTCTGTAGTAGCAGTTGTTTCTATTCATGGACCACACTCTAGCTTCACATCAGGCGGAGTGTTGTCACATGCCGAGCTACAATTTAAAAAAAACGTGTTTGGTGTAATGAGGATAATAGTCGACTTCAATGTTCTTTCCCTTCCTGTTCCAATCGCTATTTGCTAAGAATGTGGTATACACTCGAACAAAATAATAAGAATAGTTTCCAAAAAAAAAAGAAAAAACAAATATAAAATAAATTAAGTACTAAAAATCTCTTTAAATTGGCTTGAGATTGATGATCAGTGTAAAATGATAAAAGTTTTCCCACAACCACATGGCTACCAGTCAAAATAGTCATAAAATTTGTTATGAATAAAGTTTGAAACACATATAAAGTTTTTTGGTGTTAAGCCAAAGTTCTAAAATAACTAAACACGTATCTATAAATATTCCAATTGATATTCTACTTTATATAGTATTAGTTTACATCGCCGTTCTTGAGCCACGAACAAAGGTAGTAGGGTGAGTTTTGCGCTTGTACACTTGCGCACAAAAGTGTAAATGTAATGTATAAAAGCGTAAATATATTTTTTATATTTTTAGGGCGACCAGTGGTGGAAATCATTATATCATGCTTAACAGAAGTTGACCAATCCTATGGCGAATGATCCACCTTTAGGTGCCACATCTTACACAATAAACTGTAGTAAAAAAAAAAATTGACATAGTGTTATGTTGCATATTATAAAAGTGTAATTAGACAACTTGAATTTGTTAATAACTTGTTTATATGGAGTTTCTGAATATTTAATTTAATTAATGAAAATTATATTCGAGTTTCGGGGAAATCAAAGACGTGAGGTACGACTAGCGAACCACCAACGACGAACGCCCAGCCAAGCATATTTAAATAGATAATTTCATATTATATGTATTGTGTATAGGTTTTTAATACAACCGGGATACTTTTTTTATTACTGTAGCTCAGCATATGACAACATTCCGCCTGATGTCAAGCTTGAGTGCGGTCCATGAACGAATACAACTTCTAAGTACTACGATAAATTTCTACAGGCAGCAGTCGCCTCCGCTTTGCTGGCTTCAGGAGACGAATGTGCACGATCTAAATTGACAGTGTACACTCCTCTAGTTATACCTGGCTACTTCTGTTCCAGAAAAGCGAAAAGCAGACTGGGCTAATAACCATGATCAGTCGGCTTACCTCTTTATTGGCACCTATAACCACTGAGTACCCCAAATACATAATATAATATAAATATACTTCCTTACATTGGTACCAGACAGAATGTAGTGAGCTTTGAACACAGTTCTCATCGATCGTGAGTTCACGCGTCCTACCGCTAGACCACGACCGCTCTGAAAATTCAAACAAAGGAAAGCCAGTTAAAGCCTTACTTCGCTGCTTTTCTAATAATAGAGAAACAAATCAAACGTTGATACAACCGAGTAAAAATCACATTACATTTTAATGTTAAGCCGTAACACGAGACGGGTGAAGGATAGAAAAGTCGTACATGTCATCCTAAGTGAGCAATCTTGATGGGGAACGCGGCGCGGTTTGATCCACACCACAACCTAGAGATTATAGTTATTCGTAAGGAAAGTGATATATTTTAGTAGGTGTTAAGTTAGTAGCAGTCTATATTGATGTCGTAGTATAACCAGATCAATTTTATATAAGTGCGTAGTTACTGTGTGAAGTACTAGGTAGCTACAGTAATGCTTTGCAGTAATGCTACAGAGAAAAATACAAAAAAAAAAAGAATTATATAGGCATATTTTAATAGGCAATTTAGATTATTTTTCTTAGGTTTTGACGTTGAACGAAACAATGTATGTATAAAAATTTATATCGCATTTATTGCAATCAGCTACGTTTCGAACGCTACAGCAATCTTGATCCGGCATAAAATCCTTGAATTAATTCAATAATTAACACGCTAATGAGTTTTATGAGGGCAGGGATGTTTGGTCGCGGTCGTGTCGGTTCGCTTACGTAGTACAATGACAGTGACGCTACGGCTTAACACGTAACAAAAATAGTTAATAATGTGAAGAAGAGGAAAACGCAGACGACAAAATGCAATTAACATTTTAATATAATTTAGGGATGTTTGGTCGCGGTCGTGTCGGTTCGCTTACGTAGTACAATGACAGTGACGCTACGGCTTAACACGTAACAAAAATAGTTAATAATGTGAAGAAGAGGAAAACGCAGACGACAAAATGCAATTAACATTTTAATATAATTTAGGGATGTTTGGTCGCGGTCGTGTCGGTTCGCTTACGTAGTACAATGACAGTGACGCTACGGCTTAACACGTAACAAAAATAGTTAATAATGTGAAGAAGAGGAAAACGCAGACGACAAAATGCAATTAACATTTTAATATAATTTTCCGCCAAAGTAATCATTATATTCCTTGGAGTAAATATAAATTTTGTGGGATAGTTGTTCTGTTTCCCGGAGCCGAGTCTGGAAACATTTGTCAACAGACAATCCGTTGAAATTAAATATAATTAAGCGCTTCACGTGGCTGTGGCCCTTTCAAGTACTGATGCAAATATTACTAGGATTTTTAGCACAAAACGGCTTGCGCTATGATGGGGATTGAATCCACGTCTGTCGTTATACTTGCAGATCACTAAACTACTCTGCCGAATTATTTAGCCCAACTTTAAAATACTTTATGCGGCCTACTATCGAGTTTATTGTGATTATTTCAATTCAATGTTTCGAAAGCTTTTACGTGATCGCAGCGAGACTGTATAAACGCGATAGTAAGCTGCATAAAGTCTGAGTATATTTACATAGTTAATGCTTGTTCGAGGATCACAATATAATATTAAAATATCTGTTTTATGGTATTTATAATGGGAAAGCGCTTTAAGTAAAATTACAGAGCTGTAAATTCAATATTTAATTAAATATCGAGTTATTAATTTCAGTTTTAAATTATTGAATGTAATTTATGACTGAATCGTATTTTATTTTATTGGTTTTTTATTATTTCAATTTGTTGGTTATATTTTGTTAAACTGCTTTCATGTTTGACATATTCACGTTTTTGTCAACATGTCAGGGAGTATCTTCCTTCATTCTTTTGATTGTTGAGTGGTGAAGAAACCCGATCCCTCGTCACTCTGCTTGACAAGAAAAGTCGTGTCATTCGCCTTCATTGCTTTTCGTTCAAGAGATTTTTATGACGGTAACAGTTTAGTAGTTTCCTACTACAGTTTTAACTTTATTTTTTTGTCAATGTAGCTGAAAAACCACCAAACCGAAATGGAGCTGTGCACTATGGGAAAAGTCTACTAAAGGGTTGACTCGATTTTGAAAAAGGCATCGCGGTAGACTTTACGATGGGATAATCTCGACACCTATGCTAATATAAGTGAGAGGAAGGGAGAAAATGGCCTTTATTCTGCAATTGGACGTTAAACAGGTTAATAATAATGTTTTCAATTTATATTTCATCTTGCAGTGTCTATAAGAAAATAGCTGTACTATACATAAGAGTAGAAATTACAAAAATGCAGGGTGAGTTAAAATATGTGACTAACACGTTCCTACATTCGCTTCAGAATTACCATCGAATACAATAGATGTGAGTGTTGAGGGTTGAAATATGGTGATGACGTGAGAAATATTTTATAAAAGCAGATTTTAATAAATAACAGTCATTGAGAAATTGCTTTCGAAAACAGAGTTTGCAAATTGAAATTATTTATCTTTTGAAGAAACAGAAAACGAGGGGTTCTTTATCAAAGACTTTTTAAGTGTCAATTTCTTTAGAATATCGAAAAAATATATATTGAACAGTTTATAGAAGAAGATAAGGTTGATTGGACTGTTTAATTTGAACTTCAATCTATGACAACTGAGCCGACTAATTTAACAAAGAACTCATTTCGTAACAATTTATTAAAGGTACGTACATCCACCCATTCGAGTAATTGATATTGGAAATTGACACTCAGCTCTTCAAAGAAGCATATGACTCAATGTTATTATAACAAGTACAATAAGTCAAGTGCTCTTTTTGAGCTACAAAACGGTTATTTCTTTTGTATGCTCATTTTTTGTAGTGAGTATCCACCAAAATTTGGTTGATCAATGTACCGCGGTTAATCTAATAAGCTTACAAATTATATTTTTTTATAAAGAGAATTGTTTACAACGTGTGTGGTAGACGATATTACTACAGAGTCATGAAAGAATTAAAGGCAATCAAATCATTACTATAATACATAGTACATTCAATTATCTAGAAA
The DNA here is from genome assembly GCA_948150575.1 of Tinea pellionella. Classification (NCBI taxonomy): domain Eukaryota; kingdom Metazoa; phylum Arthropoda; class Insecta; order Lepidoptera; family Tineidae; genus Tinea; species Tinea pellionella. Next base: position 5,029,534 of record OX411259.1, on the reverse strand, counting down.
CTACTGGTGGAATTTTTATTTGGTTTACATTAAAATTATTGATAGATTAAATTATTAACGAGGATGGCTTAGTGTATGACAACACTTCGCCAGATATTACTACAATTGCTGCTACTACAATTAAATGTATATAGACAGCAACCATCTACGCTATGCCGGCTTGAGGATACGAGTAAGCACCATCTAGATTGACAGTGCACACTCCTCTCGTTATATCTGGCTACTACCAACCCGCCCGAAACGCGACAAGGTTCGCAGGTGTCACATTCGAAAGTCTTGTTTTAATTTGCCGAAATATGATAAGAATAACAATATATAGTTGACGTAAATACATTTCTAAAACAAAAAAAACTCATAACCGTTTTATTACAAAACAGAGCAATTATGGTTTTTGTAACATTTGTATTAAAGAGAAGTTTTTGTGTAATTTAGTTTCAGATGTTTGCAGTTTATGGCTACAATGTGGTTTTTATTACACACTGTAACTGATCCTGGCTCTGACCCATCTCATGTTTTGTTTAATGCACTTTTGAACTATATTTAATTGTAATTTACTTTACATTTTTAGTACTTATTTTACACGAGTAATATTCTATTATATTTCCAACAAAGTTCGAGTCGATATTTGTTGAGTTATGAGATTTTATTTAAAAATGCTTACACTAAACTATTGCCCGCCTGAAGCACATATACATAAAGTTACACTGTACTGCTAAAATTTTACGAGATTTGAACACGAAATTGTGATGATCGCACTCTGTACCACTAGACTATGTCCGCTTTAATTTATTGATTATGTTTGAATTTATAATTACAAACGCAAAGAACCGTACTTAGCTAAGTGTTCAGAAGCACTTCACATTTTTTGCTCTTTCAAACAATATTTCGAGTTGAAAGAAAAGTAAAGGATGTTTTATAAGGCTTTGCTTTTATTCTTTGTTGTGGCATCTTTTGTATTTGAACTTTGGAAATTCTTTTATTCAGCGAGGTGTGCTGTTACATTAACTAAACACTATTTTTACTGACTTCATTAATTAATTGAAACTGTTTGCTTTTAACTAATCTAACCTACGTTTGTTTGATCTCGAAAAATTTAATTAAAACATAGTTTTAAAAACAACATACTGTGAGAAAATATATGTTTTTATTTTTTATTTTTTATTATGGCTCGGCATGTGACATCATTCCGCTTGATGTAAAGCTAGAGTGCGATCCATGAATGGAAACAACTGTTACTACAGAGAAACCTGTGCGGGTAGCAGTCGCCTCCACTATGCCGGATTGAGGAGACGAGCATGTACCATCTTAGATTGACAGTGCTCGCACCTGGCTACTTTCAAACTATTCCCGAAACGCGATAAAGTCACTTCACGGGTGTTACATTCGAAAGTGGTGGTACTACCCCAGGACGGCAGACTGGGCTAATAATCATCATCAGTCTGCCTACCACTCTTTAATAGTGTCTATACTGAGCGACCAAAGTAGATATAACAAAGTTACATTAATACTGGTCAGAATTAGCGAGGTTCGAACACGGGTCTCATCGATCGTGAGTTCACGCGCCTTACCGCTAGACCACGGCCGCTCATAAAACATATTTCAAATTTAGAACTCTTGAACACGACTCCATATCAGTTCCACTTTCGCATATTTGTAAAAGTGCGATTTGCATCCAACTCGTTCGATATTGAAGTGTCGTTGTCGCTGTTCTATTTAAACAGCCATCCAAGTGTATACATGATTCTAAAATAGTGGTTTTAGTGATATTGGTTTTTTTATTACTAGGCTTTCTTATTTTATTCCGAAGAAAAAAGTAAAATTCTGCCTCAGGTTTTGCGTGTACATGTTTAACTATATAACCATTGACACATTTTTTCGACCTGACCGGTCTGTCCACTTTGATTTTAAAGAGCTAAATGGCATTAAAACAATTTGTTCAATTAAATTCAATTATAGAGATAATCTTTGTATTTATTTTTTGTTATATATTGTTAACTGGTAGAAAATGCCTCAAGGCATTAAGTTCGCCTTTTGCAGATTTTACACTGTGCAATAAAGTATTTTTATTTATTTATTTATTTATTTATTTATTTATTTGATTGGTCTTATTAAATACGTATTGGCCAAGATAAAAAAGCTAATAATTTTTTTATTATCATTTATATTAAAATACAATAAATAAAACACAATAAAACACAGAAAAAATAATAAAAGTAGCCTGGTATAACGAGAGGGTGCACTGTCAATCTAGATGGTACATGCTCGTCTTCTCAAGCCGGCATAGTGGAGGCGACTGTTGTCCGCACTGTAGTAGCAGTTGTTTCCATTCATGGACTGCACTCTAGTTTTACATCAAGCGGAGTGTTATCACATGCCGAGCTACAATAAAGAAAAAACATTTAAGATAAATTAATTACGATAGAATTTAAAAAAAATCTAAAGTATCATTTTATTGTAGCTAGATCGTAGCTATTTCAGGCTACTATTATTCTGGACTGTAGACTAGATATACAACACCGTGTATAATAGTACTATGTGTATCTATAGGCTGTCCTAAAAATAATCCCTAAGCCGTGATTGGGAGGTAGACCAGCTCTTACAGACCTATAGAGAAAATTGGGTTGCATTCTAAGTTCCCCGAATTCGATCTTTGTTGGTAATAAATTATGTACTAAACCTTTATAATGTGACGTAATAGTTAAGAAGCGAAGACTGAAACATTTATTTTACAGCCTAACATGTCTGTTATGACACCGCACTTCATAACATCAGATTAAGTGTGTGACTATATTATTATAAAAAAAAAACTGCGACCGCATAGACAATGTCTGTAGGCAACGGTCGCCTCTGCTATGCCGGCGATATAGGAGATGAATGTGTCTATTGACAGTGCACACCATTCTTGTTATATATACCTTTATATTATCCAACTAATTCCGAAAGATTAATACCACTCTTGAAACAAATATAAATATAGTTATAATAAGAATAATAATAATTGTATAGATCTTACTTGGAGACAATTATTTTTTTCTTTGTACAACAAGATAGTATAAATAATTCATCACTCGAGCCTTACTTAGACTAAGTACACCATATTTCATAAAGGCAGACCCTTCTGTGGACGCGACGTAAAATACAGCGTAGGTAATCCTATCCATTGGTGATTTATATCAAAGAAGGGTCAATGTGGAAAATTTCATAAGCGATATATCATCATTTCATACTTCTCTTTAAAAAATAAGCTTGACAGATCAGTGTGCCGTTTGTTGACTTGACATTTAGGTATGAACTAGTGCTCCATCCAGGAGGAGGACAGGAGGAGGGGTAGCATAATAACCTTCTGTCATCTACATTTAAACATAGTACATAAATCGAATGCGTGGGTCGACAAAAATGTTTTTGAATTTCATTTTTAAATATAGAACGTATATCTCGTCTCGTAGACAAACAATTTTAAACTCGAATCATATTCAAAATTCGAACATGTTCGTCGTCAATAAGAGCTGCCTTTAATTATCTAGAAGTTGTCTGTCTTGAGTTGATGACTTGATTTTTTTTTCAGATTATTAAGTTATTATTAAGAGTATTAAATAAACAAAATAATTTCCGAAAACTTGATTTATAGAAGTAGAAAATTAATTAACTTGTTGGATATTAAGCTTTCTTCCGTTTTCAATCAAAACATTGTATTTACTTTCGTGGCAAAGGAAAATAATTAAAATTGGAAGTATCTTTCATTGTAATTAAGAAAGCAAGCCCTTGCGAAATTCCTTCGGCTTTTTCTTTTTGCAAAATGTTATTTAATATTAAAAAAAATATTATTGACATTTTTTTTCAAACTTTTTTATTGTTAATTTCAGTCTGTGAAATAGAGAAAATAAAAAAAATCTTTAGCATTTATCACTGCTTACTACTAACACATAAAGTGATTAACCTTTAAATGTATAATTTTTTGTTTTGAATTAATAAAATATTATAGGAAATTTGTCACAGATTACGTAAATAATTTTTTTAAAAAATCCAATTTTTGTTATGACACCAAGCAACCTTGCATTTGATGTACTCAGTACGCGAAGGTTCGGTGCAAACGCAGACACTCAGGTTTTTGAATAATTTTATGTGAAAATGATGTAGACAATTGGCAACAATATGCATTTAAGGGTTAACATAGTAAGCTTTTGTTTATGATTAGTATTCTAGTATTCTATTCTATAAAAAATCTAGCATAATAAATGGGTTGTCTAACTTTGACTGAACTGATTCCGGAACGAATTAATTTTTATATACAATGCCTACTTAAACAAAAATAAAACATAAAGACGTATAAAAAAGAGATTAGATGTAAATTATTAATTTCATAACGTAATTTGGAAAGCACAAAAAAAGATCGTTAGTTGTTCCGTGCTTATATCCGATCACATTTCCGCTGATGTAGTCATTAAGAAAATGTAATGTCATATTCGTTTGTAGCTCTGTTCCGTCTAATGGCTTGCTTTCTCTGTAATTTTTACTACATGACAGTTTTAGTGAGATTTTGCTCTTTTCGTTTTTTTTTAATACTTATATTTTATATAAGCGACCTTGTCGCGTTTCAGGAATAGTTTGAAAGTAGCCAGGTATAAGAGAGGAGTGTGCACTGTCAATCTAGATGGTACATGTTCGTCTCCTCAAGCCGGCATAGTGGAGGCGACTGCAGCCCGTAGAGATTTCTCTGTGGTAGCAGATGTTTCCATTCATAGACCGCACTCTAGCTTTACATCAGGCGGAGTGTTGTCACATGTCGAGCTACAATAAAAAAAAATATTTATCAAAAAAAACATGATTTCAATTTAATTTTCATTTTCAACAATATTGTGCATACTAGAACTATTCTGCTCGGATGGTGTTAATTCGTGAAGTGATTTACTTAGTCGTGTTTCGGTATAGCGAGAGAAGTGTACACTGTCAACTTGGATGGTACAAACCGGCATAGCGAAGGCGACTGCTGTCTCATAAATTTCTTTGTGAAGGCATGCAGTTGTTTCCGTACATGTAATTAATTCAAGCCTACATCAGGCATATGCCGAGTAACAATAAAAAAGAGAGCTGAAAATAAACATTGATTAATTACGTTTCACCTGAAAATAAGCTGAAGTATGTGAAAACAACAAGTATCGAAAATTGTTTATTTATTTAGGCTCCTATTTTGGATTTAACATAATACATTTTCTAGAAACTCCCAAACCCTCTTCACCTAAAGCGCCGAAAAGTTGTTTACGCAACTTTTGATTGCCTTCTTTACTTAGTTTGCTTACTTTTTTTACTTAGGTGAGGATTATGATGAAACTTTTTTCGTTAAAGGCTCAAAGATACATAAATGGGTTTACAACTCCGCGTTCAACATAAATTTTTCTTCACAAATGTTTTCCTCGTCGAGTGACGTTTCAAGATATCCTATTTTTCATTTTATCTAAAACTTTTTTATTTTTAGTTGAAAATTTAAACGTTTAAAAATATAAATACTATTAAACATTTTTTAGGCATGAGGAAAATAATGAATTTTAAGATTTATGGTTTATACGTTTTTTTAAGAGACCAATGTACAAAATCACAATTTAGTTAGATTCGAACACGGGTCACACACTGTCAACCTCCAAACTCGGCTTACCTGGCACTTCACGGATGTTATACTTGAAAGTGGTGGTGATACTAGTGGTACGCAGACCGATTTTATTTTTATTGTAGGTCGATATGTGAAAACACTCCGCCTGACGTAAAGCTAGAGTGCGGTCCATGAATGGAAACAACTGCTACCACAGAGAAATCTCTACGGCTGCAGTCGCCTCCACTATGCCGGTTTGAGGAGACGAGCATGTACCATCTAGATTGATAGTACACACTCCTCTCTTATACCTGGCTACTTTCAAACTATTCCCGAAACGCGACAAGGTCACTTCACGGGTGTTACATTCGAAAGTGGTGGTACTGCCCCAGGACGACAGACTGGACAAATAACCATCAAAATTACTGATGACATCCGGCTGGCCATGAATGACAAAAAACTTACTCTGCTCACTTTATTGGACTTTAGTAGCGCATTTAATTCTGTAGATCACGACATACTAATGGCGATACTACGATCACTCAATATTTCACAGAATGTGACACAGTGGTTCGACTCCTACCTTCGCGGCCGGCGCCAGCGTGTCCGACTCGACAGTGCTTTTTCCAACTGGTGTCAGGTGAGCGCTGGTGGAGTACTATCCCCTCTACTATTTTCCTTATTTATCGATGCTATTGTCCCAGTTATTGCCTATAGTTCTTACCATCTGTACGCTGATGACTTACAACTATCGCTACACTTCAATCTCGACGACTTGGGTGATGCTATAACCAAAATGAACCGCGATTTAGAGGCAATACGCATACGGTCAAATGAACTAGGACTCCTGGTTAACCCAGAGAAGACCCAGGTACATGGGTACCAGGTACATGTTGGACAAGGTTGATCTGGGTTCCCTCTCCCCACTTACTTTTAACACTGTCCCACTGTCCTTTTGCCAACGTGTTAAGAACCTTGGTCTACATATGACCTGTGATCTGTCCTGGGAATGCCAGGTGTCCGAAATCAGCAGAAAAGTCTTTGCCACCATGCACTCTCTTAAGCAACTTCAATACTTCATACCTTTCAAGGCGAAGCTTATGTTGGTCTCCACATTACTCCTTCCTATTATTGACTATGCTGACATATGCTATGCCGATATCAACGAAGATATGCTGAATAAGCTCGATCGCCTTCTAAACCTATGCATACGCTATGTCTATGGTCTGCGCAAATATGACCATGTCTCTCATTATCGCGAAGAGTTAAAATGGCTTAATATCCGCTCTCGCAGGTCAGTACATATATTGTCATTTCTTTATAATGTTCTTTTCAACCCGATGGCTCCTTCTTATCTTAAATCTCGCTTTGAATTTCTTTGCAACTCCCACGACCGCCCCCTCCGATCAACGCAAAATAACCAGATTAAAATACCAGCACATGCCACAAGCCGTTATGCACATTCATTCACTGTATCAGCAGCTCGTCAGTGGAACAAGCTACCACTGACTATTAGACAAGCCTCATCGATTGGAAGCTTCAAAAGTATGCTCACTAAATACTTTCTCCTAAGACAGAACTCTTCTTAACTCTTCTTCCTTTCCCTAACTTATATTGTGTATATTTATATTTATATTTGTATTTATGTATATTATATTATATGATATGTATGTATTATATTTTAATAACTTAATCTTTTATTTTTACTTTATTTTTACTATATTTATTAGCTTATTCTATTTATTTTGTCAATATTTATTTATTTATTTCATTGCACTGTAGTAGGGATGTTGCGGATGCAGATTTCTTCACATCCGCGGATGCGGATGCGGATGCGGATTTTAAGAGGCTCACATCCGCGGATGCGGATGCGGATGCGGATCTTTACAAAAAACTGTGTGGGTAAAAAAATTAAAAGACAGTAAGAACTATCCTTTCTTTATTTAAAAGTAGTGAGTGAATTATTATTATTATTATTAACCGACTTCAAAAGGAGGAGGTTATGAATTCGTCGTGTATTTTTTTTGTGGCGATGTTTCCTCATATCTCCGCCGTTTGTGAACCGATTTTGATGATTCTTTTTTGTTTGATAAAGTATGTCTCGGGATTTAGTAGTACTTAATAGTACTTACATACGTAAACAACACAGTTACATGTACGCGATTCAGCGTTGCCAGATTTTTTTTTTTGCCAAGTCGGGATTTCGAATCTTTTTGAGTGAAAAAAAGCGGTATTCTTTCTTCGAAAGCGGGATATAGTAAAAAACATATATAATAGTAGAGCAAAATCGGTCCAAAGGCGCCGCGGCGCCACCTCGCGCGCAAAAAGTACCTGAACTTCATAGATTATTTAAACAACTTTATTCTTTGTCAAGTTATTTGGAAATTTGTAGTTCAACTCCTCCTTAATGCATAGGAACCGAAATTATAACGTTTTTCGAAAATTAAAATACCCTCCCAGTCGATTTAAAAAAAGGTTACTTTTTGCAAAAGTCGACGGTTTGCAAAAAGTTTACAACATTTTCATCTGACAATTTAACTGTAGTTAGAGGACCACAAAACTGACAGCATATTCAAATTTCAACTCTCCATCACTTTCAGAACGCGAGTTATTGAATTTTTTTTTATTATTTAATTTCTGGACCGATTTTGCTCTACCGGGGCTCATTCTCTTTGTTTTTTTTTGCACGCATTTGTTGCATTTAACTTTTTTTTGTCCGAGCTGTAGTTTTTCCTCTAGAAGCGAAAAACCGGTTTTTACCATTTTTACCTTTTTTTGGCACTTTAGCGCCCAATATTCACTTATAAATTTTATTGGTATCAATTCTTGATGTATGTGAAGTTGGCCCCCCATTATAAAAATTTTGAAAATTTAAGCGGAGTTCTGGTAGCCCCTTCAATAGTTCTAGAGTTCTCTATTAATAAAAAAAATAGTTCCGCTGATTAAAGTGCTGAAAACACGAAATGAAGTTTACACAATGTCGAAATTTCAAACACCTCATTAACTTAACATGTAACTCTTTCATTTTAGCTCCGATCGATTCTGTTTCTTCAACAAATAGATAGAACTCCGAGGGGGGCCAATAGAACTCCAAAGAAAATTAACGATTTCTGAAAATAAAAATTTTTTCATACAAAATATGCTAATTTTAAAAATCGGAATTTCCGAGCCCCGTAGCTCTTTCATTTCAGTTCCGATCGGTTTTATTTCTTCGACAAATCGATAGAACTCCGAGGGGGGCCAATAGAACTCTAAAGAAAAATAACGATTTCTGAGAAATAATTTTTTTTTTCATACAAAATATGCTAATTTTAAAAATCGAAATTTCCGAGCCCCATAGCTCTTTCAGTTCAGTTCCGATCTGTTTCATGTCTTCAGCAAATAGATAGAACTCCGAGGGGGGCCAATAGAACTCCAAATATTTTGTATGAAAAAAAATTTTATTTCTCAGAAATCGTTAATTTTCTTTGGAGTTCTATTGCCCCCCCTCGGAGTTCTATCGATTTGTCGAAGAAATGAAACCGATCGGAACTGAAATAAAAGAGCTACGGGGCTCGGAAATTTCGATTTTTAAAATTAGCATATTTTGTATGAAAAAAAATTTTATTTCTCAGAAATCGTTAATTTTCTTTGTAGTTCTATTGGCCCCCCTCGGAGTTCTATCTATTTGTTGAAGAAACAGAATCGATCGGAGCTAAAATGAAAGAGTTACAGGTGTTTGAAATTTCGACATTGTGTAAATTTCATTTCGTGTTTTCAGCACTTTAATCACCGGAACTATTTTTTTTATTAATAGAGAACTCTAGAACAATTAAAGGGGCTACCAGAACTCCGCTTAAATTTTCAAAATTTTCATAATGGGGGGCCAACTTCACATACATCAATTCCTGACACTTTAATCTATACAAAAAAAAAATCGACCAATAGTAATTTTCTGTACTTTTAAAGAATTTCTGCTAATTCTATATGAGTAATACAAATTTGACAGATCGTAAACGATAGTTATATCAAAATTTATGGGTCCGTTAGAAAAATGTGGTGTTTCAAATAATAGTCTGAAGAGTGAGTTACAATTTGTACTCTTTATACACAGTTTACAGTAAGCTTTATACTTATCCGACGTCACAATACACACACAAGTCCGAGAAGCGGGACTGAACCTGTCCCGCACGGGACATTGAATTTTGATTTAAAAATCGGGACGTCTGGCAACGCTGACGCGATTGTATGTGTGCTGCTTAAGTGAGCTTATTACTCTCTTACTAGTCGACTCGCACCACAAGCCGATCCCGCTCCTTTCTTGTCGCGACCTGTTACACATTCGCATCCGCATTAACTCCGCATCGATTTATGCGGATGCGGATGCGGATGCGGATGTCTAAATCGATGCGGATGCTCCGCATATGCGGATGCGGATGCGAATATTCGCAACATCCCTACACTGTAGACATCTCCGCTCACACCAACAAAGGTTAGCTGGTAGACAATGCCAAAGGCATTAAGCTCGCCTATGTACAATTTAACATGTGCAATAAAGTGTTTTTTTATTTTTATTATTTATTTATAAGTTTGCCTACCACTCTTTAATAGTGCCTATAGGCACTGAGCGACCAAAGTACATATAACAAAGATATATTGGTACGGTACCAATGGTACCGGTCTTTAGCGAGGTACGAACACGGGTCTCATCGATCGTGAGTTCACGCGTCTTACCGCTAGACCACGGCCGCTCGAAATCGATGATGGTTATTCGACCAGTCTGCCGTCCTGGGGTAGTATCATCAGTTTACATCAATGTAACATCCGCGAAGTGACCTTGTCACGTTTTTACGTTTTATTAAAAGCTGATTTACGCTTACATAATTTAACAAATATTGTGGTTAGGTTTTATTATAATTAGTATTCTTCTGAAGAATAACTTTTACTTAGTGAACCAAATAAATATACCAACCAAATAATATATTAGCGTTTATAAAGGTTATGTTCATATTAGGCTCACTGTCAGCCTAGAGCCAACCAGACAGCCAGTTAGAGCACAATATAATTTTTAATAAGCGTTCAAACTACGCGTATAGTTTGAAGCCAATCGCACGTCGACTAGTTTAGTTAGCGGCTCATTTGCACCATGCGCACTCTGCAATCAATTAAAGCATGGGATTGGAAGATGGCGACGCAAAATTGTACAGACAGCAAAAGGTAATAATATGTATTAAATGTATATTGGTGTAATCTTTGTTATTAATATGAATGTGCAAGTATGTTTGTTTGTCCCCGAATTATCATACGTCTGAACAGATTTCGATGAATGAACAGAGAGATTATGTGCCAGAATAGCTTTTATGAAATTCTTAATATAGCTCGTTTGTTATTGTAGGTGTTTTTTTATTTTATTTTTGTATTAATGCGGTTATAACAAGGGGTACAGATATTTTAACCCCTTTAAAAATAGAAGGTATTTGATGACTTTTCCTACTTCTAATTGTGTTTATGTAGTTTTGTTCCCGATTGTATTTCATTTACATCCAACATTTCACTCGATTCAAATATTCAAATAAACGATTTAAATATAGAATTTGCGCGAACGAAATTTGAGAGTTGACTTGAGTAACAGACCCCCTGGTTTGAACATAGCCTAAAGAAACTAATTAAAATTTCAAAATATTCTTACATATTTATCTACATTGTAATCTTTAGAAGGCTTCGGGGAAGAAGTATGGAAGAAACGCGGTTATGAATTTTACTTACGTGATACTGCTTTACTTGTGATACGTGGCTTGCGAAACTTTTATAACAATTTTACTTGCATGTAAATATGGCGTCTGAAAATTTAAACACCATGTTTGTATATAATATTATTACTTTGCTTTATATTATTATAATTAATTTTGATTATCTGCCTACCCCTGTGGGAAAAATCGATGATGATGATGAATTTTAATTGGATCATTGTTTGTAAAGCTAAGTGTAACGCCTGCGAAAGGAATGTGTCTAGTCAAACTGGGTGATGCTGATTCGTCTCTACAAGTCGGAATAGCCGAAGCAACTGTCAAAATGGAAATTTATACACAATTTTTCGAATTACGCAACAAAAATAAGTAGATACTTTAAGTACCACAGACATAAATTTTCCATTTAAAAATCTTGAAGACACAAATATAAAAAATACGCTGCTTTCCGTGTAAACGCGTCGCCTCAGGCAAAATGTGACAAAATGGCTAAATTGAAGAAATTCAATTCTTCGTTGATAGCTAATTTATTTTATACTTTAAGGGGATTCTAACAAGCTTGAATACACATACAAATTGCAATGTTAATAACATTGGATTACGGTACGATTAACATTAGCCACGTTTACGACAAAATCTACGGTTAATAACATTACAAAATGCATAGTTAGAGAATTACTCTCGAATCAGATGAACGATAAACAACCCTATTTCGACAAATCCATTTAGTTCTAATTAGTTTCAGTTTATATTATTTGGCAGAGTCTGAATGATTATATAGCTGACTCTATCGTCCTGGCTTTCAAATGTACTGTTCGTGAAATGACTTGCATTTAGGGATCAGCTTGGAAGTAGCCGGGTATATTGACTTCTCAAGCCGGCATAGCGGATATGACTGCTGCCTCCAGATGTTTCTCTACGGTAGCAGTTGTCTGCTCATGGAACACACTCATGTCGAGATACTGCAATTAAAATAAACTTACGTAACTTTACATTGAAAGAAAAAAAAATGTGTCGGCGTCTTATATTTAAAAAAAAACTAAGCGCTTTAATTAACTAATATAATTTCACGCCATAAACTCATTTATTACGTAACATTTTAATATATTTCAGTCATAGTACTGTAACAAATTTATATCTTAAATTCCCTTAAAGATTTATTGCCCAGTAAAAGTAACAATTATGAGCATTAAAAGAATTTCGGCCTTCGGGTGGTTTACACGAATGACGAATGTTCTCTTGGGGACAATTTACTGTTGAACTTGTGCTAAGATCTACATTAACTTGGCACATTCTTTACCAGAAAAATGTCCCTTTCGAACCTTTTTAGGGATAATTTTTAAACCTATATTGCGATAAAATAATCTTAAAACAAATTGGAATTAAAGCTTTTGGCATAAAATCATCTCATATAAATAATATCTCAATTTATCTGTAGTAACAGTTGTTTCCGTTCATGGACCACATCTCTACTTTAACAGCAGGCAAGTGTGGTCATATGCCGGGCTACAAGTAATCTATAAGAGTTGTGTCAGTAAGCAATGAACTTGATTGCAAAGTAAAGCTTGCTAATATTAATTGTGGTGAAAAAAAACCCAGTGTAAAAAACCCAGTGATATAATAATATGACGTCAACTCAGTGGGAAGGGCTGCCGATAGAAAGTGAAGCGTTGATGGTTGCGTAGCTTAGTGTAGAGCGGAGGACGTGGATTCAAACTCCACCTAGATCAGGATTTTTTCGCCATATTACATTTGATATTTAAAAAATTACTTAAAAATAAACATAAAGTAAACACAGTGTATTAATAAAAGTCGAGAGACGTTTGAAAAGTAAATTGAAACTACAAACTTACAGAAGTAGTTGAAAGCAAGAAAAACGCGATTCAAGTCACAGTGAGAAACAAGTTTATCTACTTAGAACTCGTTTAAAGAAAGCCACGTTGTTATTTTCATCAGATTAATGCAGAAATATCTCACTGAGAAATAAGATAAAAAGTTTCCTTACTAACCGCAGAAATCCATTTCGAAGTTAAACAGACCTTTTTTGTTCCACAGTTTTTGTTCATTGAATAACGACGAATTTTGTTTTTTTTTTCTTTGCCATTTTTTTTAGGTTATTACAGTCTAAAAAAGAATCTTTACGTTTATAATTAATTGTCTGCGTAAATTGTTTACCGATTTTTTAAAAATTCTTACTCTTAATCAGCAGTTTAGCTCGTCAAGGGTCATGAGCACTGGTAAAATTAGAATTTTGTGCCCGCAAGATTATTTTATAGGAAGAGAAAAAGAAACGATACAATAACAATTAAATTATATTTTTAATTTATTTTATTTTATTTTTTGCACAGTCATATTAAGATAGTAATGTAGCTTATAGTGCCGAGAAAGTAAAATCTAATTTAAATATGTAACTTACATATGTAATACATTTAAGCATAAAATTAGTTTTTGCTTGTTATATGTAGGAAAATAAACAATTAAATACCTCCTCCTCCATCCTTTACTTTTAGGCAGTATAAAATCTCTAAATGATAAAATGGGCCTGATGATTGCATCCCTAGCTACCACGCTGTTAATAATTCTCTAAATAACATAACGTTATTATTAATAATCTATTACCTTTTAAACATTCCAATACAAAATAAAGTCACCAAATAAAAGTAAAACAATGCGACATTTCTCGTAGAAGGAAAACCATATTTTTTCCCGTATCAAATACTTTTGATTAATAATCTTTCATTGGGAAAGTATTCGTATCTTTCTCGCCACAAGTTCGGACTCATTCTTATATTATTATTACAATAATGTGGAAAACATATTAGAGGATTGTTGTGGGTAGTTGTGTATTGCTTGCTAGTAAGATAATAAAGTGTGTGAGTACAATATGCGCGTGTTTCATTGCATTACAACATGGTGACAGCGGTCGGTTATTAAAATTAGTGAAGAATATAAAAGAAGAACAAGAAAAAAATGGAACATGCAAGACCGCCATCGGAATTACGTACGGATGGGAGTCCAGTCGGCAGGGCCGATGCGTGGCGCAGGTGGAAGCGGCAGTTTGCATTGTTCCTGCAAGCGTCTGGGACGCATAAGGTTGAAGATGCAGTACAGACCAGCTTACTTATCAACTTAATTGGGCCAGAAGGTTATGACGTATACGAAACGTTCACATTCGACAATGAAGAACAAAAAGAGAATATCGAAATATTGTATAAAAAGTTCGACGAATACTTCGGTACAAAGTCGAATATAACTATAACTAGATATAAATTTTTTACAAGAAATCAAGAAGAAGGCGAAAATATTCAACAGTACGTCACAGCCCTAAAATTGTTGAGTAAATATTGTGAATTCTCAACCCTAGAGGACGGCCTGATTAGAGATCGCATCGTATGCGGTATAAGGAGCACAGTTTTGAGAGATAGGTTGTTGCGCGAGGATGACTTGGACCTCGCAAAGACGGTGCGTACGTGCCAATCGTATGAAATGTCGTGCGAGGCCGGGCGTCAGCTGGAAGCGTCGTCGAGCGGCACAGCAGCGCCCGAACGGGTGTATGCCGTGGGAGCCCGAGGCCGCATTACAACAAGGATCATTTAATATGAGGTAAATAAAATCAAAGACATTTATTTATTTATTGGAGAAAAAACAGAGACAGGCAGTATTAGATACATAGACAAAAAGTAAAATATAGGATGCAAAAATTATACACGCCACATATTTCCCACTATTAACATTTCTTATTTTTATTTTAATATAATATATTTTTTAATTACTACATTTTTTGTATAAGTATTGGCGGGAAATCCAAGATACTTTTAGGTCGATCGACAGTTTGTGTAAAGAAACTAAACTAAAAGAACTACTACAAAGTGTAGAACAGTGTGTTGTCAGATTTAATTACATATATTTTAAAATAAATTTTTTATCTTTTCAGATTCTAACATCAGCGGGTGGTACACTTTGAAAGCAATGCATTTAAACTTTTAACTTATGAAATTGCAAAAGCACTATTTTTGTGCCAGTTACTTTACAAAATAATCTAGAAATTTATTTTAAAATGAAAGCAAAATTCATATTTTTAGTACTCAGCTTCAAATTAAATTATTTGATAAACTTTGATAAACTTTGATAAACTTTATTTATTTATTTATTTATTTGGTCCTGAGTACAAGATGCACTGCCATTGAAACTAGTCTTGCGACTGTATCTCCAATGGCAGTGCTCGACCTAAACTTAACTTAAAACTTAAACTTAATTAAAATTAAAAATTAGCTGTAGTGTGTGTATGTATGTGTATGCGAGTGTGGGTGTATGTGCGGTCCTCTCTGTGTGTAGTATGAAATGTGAATGGGGTGTATGTGAGAGGGTGTGTAATATATATATATATAAAACTATTTTACGACGCTCAGCAGTTCCTCAGTTTCCTCGTAATTTCGTGACAATAGATAATTAAATTATTACTTCCTTCTTGCTGCAACTCGCCTTCTTTTAGGCGCAGTATGCAAAAGCATTTAAGTAGGAATAACAGAAACGACTGTAATCGATAATCTAACTCTGTGATAGTAGTTGATTGCACTCTAGCTGAATATTACACGAAATGTGACAATAAATGTTGCTCTAATATAAAAAAGCTAGATGATTTTTTTTTTTTAATTTAACATTATTATTATTATTTTGACATTTGCACACCGAAATGGGTAGTTATGGAGAAACACTAACAAAGAAATAAGACCATTGTTACTAACCCATACGAGTAACTAGTAAATAAATTATTTGATTTGATATTCAAATGAAAGTTTAAATTCTTTATTCGTACTTCATAAGTAGATAATAAATTTTATTAATCAAATTGTTAAAGGATACATTTGGATGAGATATACAATTTTTTAGTTGTAGTATATTGATAAAACGAATCTATTATTAAAATACAAATAGACCTCATTAATAATCAAAATTTTCATTTTAGTTATATGCTACATAGCTACATTTAAAAGTCTGCAAATTGTTATACTTTTTGACAGAGGTTAATCTAATCAAAAGTTTGCGTCCACTGAAATTACTACAAAACGATACTCGTGGGCTTAAGTGTATTACTTTCATTCCAACAAAGTTAATGATTTTTTTAGTATATTACTACTGAAAAAGAAGTTATAGAGAGTACCAAAGAAAAAAAAAATTGTAAAAAAATAATGACGCGTGCACCGTGATCGGTGAATTTATATATAAAATATTCGGAAATAACCTCTCAAATCTAAAGTTAAAGCAAATAAGGGTTATTTGTGTTCAGTTGGGATAATAATTATAATTAGTTATACGTAAATGGAATCAGAACTGGCCTAGTGTGCATTACCATGATAAATGGTGGCTTATATAGTTTCCTGACGATGCGAATTGTTACCTATTTGCATAATTTGTGTTAATTTATGTCACTCGACAACATTGTTTGATACACAAAAACATTTTAGAGTTTTAACCTTTATTTTTTAAAATCTAAGGTTGAAATTTGAAAGATTGCTGTTAATTAATTTGTATAATTGATCGTGTTTCCATATAATGGGAGAGTTATAACGTAGTGCTAGTGACTAAAATTCTGAACGAGGCGCGTTGGTATGAGTTGTTTTGAAACTTAATTTCTATACCTCAGGTGTATATTTCATGTGAGACATACCTAATTAAAACATCCTTTAGATTAAAATAATTAAATTAACTCTGTTAACTTTATAAACAATTATTTATTAACTAGGTTATGCCAATAACCTAGGAAGGTTGGTAGAGTCGGGCAGCGGGCGCCTTCATTATGGGTGAAATCGGACTTGAGAAGTTTTTTCAGTTGTTCTTGGGTGATCACCAAGAGTTCCGCTCCGGGTTACGAATGTGCTCCTCTATAAGTGTAGCGGTTTAAATAAGGATTAAATTGTAATGAAGATTGAATAGAAAAAAAATCTTTATCAGTTTGTTTAATTTAATAATAAAATTGCATTTAAATTTTAAATTATAAGAAATAACCGATAGTTAATCGTTAATTTAATTCCGTATTAATCACATCGTTTTGTACTTGCAAATGTTTGTTATTGAAATAAAGAGTGGTAGGCAGACTGATGATGGTTATTTGTCCAGTCTGCCGTCCTGGGGTAGTACCACCACTTTTGAATGTAACACCCGTGAAGCGACCTTGTCGCATTTCAGGAAGAGTTTGGAAGTAGTCAGGTATAATAAGAGGAGGAGGAGGTGTTCTCGTCAATCTAGATGGTGCACATTTGTCTCTTCAAGCCGGCATAACGGAGTTGACAGCTGCCTGTCTATATTGCGATACTTGTACATCCTTTTACGTCTTTAAGGGCAAAAGGTCGTTTCTACACCTGAACTGTATATCGAGACCATCTCAGTTGCGAGTTCTATGTTTACGCGTCATCTCCACCCGCTGAGTCTGGCTTCCTTTTGGAGCCGCTACAGGGTCATGAAGGTCAAAGGATAATCGATACCATAAATATCTACCTTTCCAATCGCAAAAGTCTACATAAAATGTAATGAATACCGTTGTAGAAAAAAAATACCATATTGGAAAAATATCTATTACATTCCGTCATTGAAAAGAAATTACGGCTTTTGTTCTGACTTAAAAAATCTATAAAATACGTCAGCATATAACTTCAGAAATCTCCCAATATTTTCTTAGGGGCTTTGAATCAATAATGAATCCAATTTCACCCTTTTTTCTCTCGTTATATTCAGAGAACCATTGAGGAAAGCTAAATTCCCTTACATTGCCCACTTTTGGTTAAAATAATTTGTGCAAGTCCCACCGAACATTAAATTTTTTATTGAAGCAAATAACACGAATTCGGATAATTCTATTATTTCTTCGTTATTTTTTTTTGCTTTATCGACGGTTTGATAGTAGAAGGAGGCAATTAATAAAATAAAAAACGCACGTTGGATTATTAGGCTATTGTGTATCACCTGTAGCTCGCGGGCCTTCGACCGTGAGTGACAGTGTCGTGGCACTGTTGGAGTTGCTGATCTCCCATCGGGCGCATCCTCAGGTGGTGGATAGAGGGTCCCGGGATACCTCCCTGAGGTACACCGGCGCGAACCAAAACCAGCAAGGTAGGGTCTCTCTTCGGGTCACACTCTGCTTTAAGAGAAGACCTGAGTGAGAGACCACCCTTCATCGCGTGGGCGGTACCGGCGGTGGGGTACCAAGCGTTATCTCCTTCGCCCCGAGCCAAGAGCGGTAGTCCCGGGGTTGGGCTGCCGCTCATTTACTTAGCTGGAATGGTGTTTCTTCCCGATGAGGTGGGGCCTATCGGCCATAACCTCGTCGTCTTCCCCGAGATGGCGAGGCATCTATAAAAGATTTTCCCTACGTAAAAAATAAAATAAAAAAAAAGGCTATTGTGTATCAATTTAGCCGTAGTAACAAAAAGGAAATAAATGATATTATATATCAAGGAGAATTAATCTAAGACTAATTTAGAATAATAAAACTTAGAATAGTTCAATTGTCGAGAATCTAGATGCTGCATACTCGTCTCCTCAGGCCTGCGAAGCGGAGGCGACTGCTGCAAGTAGAGATTTCTGTAGTTGCATTAGTCTCCGTTCCGGACAGCTCTCTAGCTTTACATCAGGCGGAGTGTTTTCATATGCCGAGATACAATAAAAAAAATCTGTAGGTAAATTTGAATTGTAAATTTTGTAATAAAGGAAAAATATTTTTTTAAATATTAATTAATGTAATGATAATATACGGCTAGTGCTTTTATCATGGGCACTGATAAAGGTACATTGGTACCGGCTACTGCGATCTGCGGGCCTATTACGGATCTCAAACATCAACCACCATCGCCGATTCAAAATGTCAAACTACAAGTTTTTCGCAGTCATTGATGATTTAGTAGTACGTTTCTTTAACAACCATTAATTGCTGATGACGTCATTAGTGGGCGAATGAAATTCTATCGACCCCAGTACATTTGACATTAAATCCGTATTATGTTTCTTCGATCGCCGATAAATTGTCGGCGATGCGAGATTAGAAATGTCAAACGAAAAACATTAATTTTGGGTGATCGCTGGTGATCACTAAGAAACTCTTAAAGAGTTTATCTATTGAAATCAGTGAAATTTTTAGATTAAATATAATGTATTGTTTATATTTTAACATATTTAGATAATATTTCGCAAAAACGACATTAGTTAGATAAACTAGCTTACCTTTTACGTTTATTTAAGTACAATTAACTGTTCTTTTTAACTGGTTCTCCACGGTCGGTAGTTTAGTGGTCATGACATCCGCACGAATAACGGAGGGCGTGTGTTCGAATCTCACCTTAACTCTGGTGTACGTGCTATTTTTTTTAAATAATAAAACAAATGTAGCATTTAAAATGCCGAAAAATTAATAAAAAATAACCAACAAATATGCATTTGTTTGAGTGAAATATGTTTGTGTGTGAAATAATAGTAGAATGTAAGACGTGAATAAAGTGCTGACATCTTTATTTTTACAGTCAATTTCTCTTGAGGAAAACATGATTCTTTCGTTGGCGTAAACTACTGCATATTTTAACTTAATGGACCGTTAAACTATACTTATATTTTGTTGTATAGTGTATTCATGTAAAGAATGGTAGGCAGAGTGATGCCGTTCCATTTTCGAAAGCGGAAATAACTACTACCACGGAGAAATGTCTGCAATAGCCTCCGCTATGTTAGCTCGAGAAAACGTCTTCTGCACTTCTGTCTTTATACTCAGCTACTTTTAAGCTTATCTGAATTTCAAATTCATTTGAAAGTAACGATACTACCCCAGGATGGCAGACTGGATTCATCCATCAGTAGTCTGGCTATTATTTAGCTACTAAAACACTGGTCGGAATTTAACGAGATTCGAACACGGGTCTGTCGTTCGCCAGTCCGCACCCTCAATGGCTGCTCTGACAAATTATCATGTATTTTAAAAGAAAAAAAGATGAGCCTTTATAATAGAATAGTAATGGAATTATGTTAAAGTTGTAACCAGTAACGGCATCAAGAATTACAACATCAAATAAAACTGTAAGGGAAACTTCCAACTGCCATTTTTCATTTAGATGTTACATGAACCGTTTGTTCACAAAACTTTACAGTAATCTCTACCAATAAAATTTACACTTTCTTACACGAATTTCAGGTAGATTATATCAAAGTTTTTGATGTATTTGAAAAATAAAGTAATTATTTATGATTTATTCTTAAAAGATTTTATGTCCCAGGGTAGTACCACAAGTGTAACACCTGTCAAGTGACCTAGCCTAGTATAACAAGAGAGGTGTGCATTGTCAACCCTAAGTGTGGTTATAAGTGGCCAGATATGGAAGTGACCAGATATAATAAGAGGAGTATGTCCTATCAACCTAATCCAAACTGATGCCGAAACGCAACAAGCGCCCAGGACGGCAGACTGGACTAATAACCATCATCATTCTGTCTACTACTCTTTAAATATTTCGGAAACCATTTTTTTAGTCAATGTTATGTCAACCAGTTGGACATCCTTACCGTTCCAGTTGTTGTATCTCTGTCGATGACCGACGTCACTAGCCGGTACAAGCCCATAAGGAAAGACTTAAAATATTTAGTGTACCTAACTCTATATTAAACGAGCTATTCCTTGTTTAACAATTTGAAACACGTCTTAAGTTGCTTTGACTTTATACTTGCATGAAGTTTGTTCATTAGCAGTTCGGAATAAGTCGTGAAATTTTCTTAAGTTGATTACTGAGACGGAATTAGCGCGTTGCCGAAACATCAGACGCCTCGCTCGAAGCCTGCTAGCATGCTCAATTAGTACTGTTAGGTACTTTTATTTATTTTTATTACGGCCGCAACAAATAAATCTAATCAAGTCACTCGATGTTTGCTCAAATCTTTAGTTAGACTTAGGTTCACATCTGTTAGGTTGATATATTTAGGTAACACCAAATGTGTACGAGTATGTGTTATTTTATTTCCTGGAATATAATCTCGAATATAAACTGAGAGTGGTTATTGGCCCGGTCTGCCATCCCGGGATAGTACTACTTTTAATAGTGCCCATTCTTGAAGTGACATAAAATGTGAAGTTACCTGTCTTTGCAATTTGTGTAGTAGTGCGAAGACGCCGCGACCACTGCCGCGAAGTCGACATCTGCCAGTTATTTTTTGCAATAGAAATTCTATTGCAAAACTTGTCTTCTCTCATGAGCTATTGGCAATTATTATATTCGTTTATACATCATTATTGTAATGGTTAGTTATTTTTATAGATATAAATACTATAATTTAGGATCAAATTTTCGTAGCTGTAAAACCACGTGAAAATTTCCAACAACCCTGCCCGGCGATTTTCCAATTTAACGCAATTTCTTACTCTGAATAGACTCGTTATCCGTGAAAAGTTTTACTAAATCGATTCAAGGTAAAATGTAACAAAAAGATCTTAGTATCACTGTCTGGTTTTCGCTCATTCAAAAGACAATGAACTCTTCTATTTTGTTTTATAAATATTATTCATATTATTCGCAAAAATATTTTTTAACTACTTAATAGACTCCGTGGCGCAGTGGTTGTGGCGTTAGTCTGCATCGACTGGGAGATAGTATTGCAAAAAAGTCTGTGTGATACCTATAGGTTTATGTTGATCATTGTCCTGGTACCCATAGTACAGGGTATCCTAGTTTCGGATGGGGCCATTGTATATTCTATGTTTCCTTTATCAGGTATTCTAAGTAAAGTTTCTTTTAGTGATAAAATAATAGATAACACAAATATATTGCAAACTGTACACAAATGCCTTCATTCATTGTCCATTTAATAAAGAAGAAAATACACAAGAGCTCTTCACTAGAAACATTGCTATTTTTTACGTCAAGCTGTATCTCGACTGAGGCACAGGAAGCGAGTGCAAACAAAGCGATCTTATCGAGCAAGCGAACGCAATACATTCGGCCAATAGCAGGTTGCATCCAGCATTATTCCTAAGGGTATATAACTATACAGGTTGAATCAATATAATGGAATAGACACATGTATACATAATAGAATTGTATGTAGAAAACAGTATAGTTAAGTAGGTGAATGCGATACTAACATATTACATAAACTTTCGTAATGCTAAAATTATTATTGATGCTAAATGATTACAGGTTTTTCTAATGTAAGTGCCAGGTAAGTGCAGTTCATAAGCGAATACATCTGCTACCACAGATAAGTGTCTGCAGCAGCAGTCGATTCCGCAACAAAATCTTACAAATACAAATTCAAATAATTTATTTCATCTTTAAAATCATAAATGTTATTTAATTCACCTGTAATGTTTTGTCGTTTTCCTAATTTAACAGTGTCATTGATACAACTATGGGCAATATTAAGGCAAAATGCGTCAATGACATCTTTTTTTTTAAAAGGTTGGCCTCTATTATGCGACAAACCGAGTCCGTGTAAAACGGCGTGTGCGACTTCATAATCGATACTGCATGTAGCCGTTATTAGAATTGACTGAAATTTTATAATTTAGTAACAAAAGTGATATTAAAGCCCTCAAGTGTGAATTTTTCAGCGTAAAGATGTCAAAAAATATTATCACTTTTTTATTGTAGATCGGCATATGACAACACTCCGCCTGATGTAAAGCTAGAGTGCGGTCTATAAACGGAAACAACTGCTACTACAGAGAAATCTGGCAGCAGTCGCTTCCACTATCTCGGCTTGAGGAGACGCGTATGCACCATCCAGATTGACAGTGCACTTTCATTATACCTGGCTACTTTCAAACTGCTCACAAGGTCACTTCACGGGTGTTTCATTTGAAAGTGGTAGTGTTACCCTAGGATGATAAACTGGACAAATAACCATCAGCAGTCTGCCTAAGTACTCTAATAAACTGTGTAAGTTTTTAATATTACATACCCTCTTGCCATCAGAAGAAGTATAAATAGTATAGCAACATTTCTCCATTACAGTTGAATACATAAAATACAAATATTCTTTATTAACACTTTTAAGTGCCAACGTAGTTGTATTATATTCAATAAATTTCAATTTAGACCTTCTTTCAATGTATTGGAGACCTTTTCTTATCATGGAAATTATTCGATTCGAACCTATAAAAATATTGTGTAAGAAATTCATAATTGTGTTTTGTGAAATAACATATTTTTGTAACTTAGGGTTGCTACTACTTTCGATTTTAGGCAAATATGATGATTTATAGTTAGTTCAACATTGATTTTTATTAAATATACTCGCAGCCGCAATAGTATATGGCGCAACCCGCAAACACGCTCGACCAATAAGCGAGTTATAACGTAAACTCAGTTTCAATCAAAACACCTAGTCTACCACTCCAGCCTTAACAAAATAATTAGCGTCTTAGTGTTTTAGGCTTAGATTGGAAGTAACCGGGAGGAGTTTTCTCTTGCCGGTACACATAGAATAGCGGAGGCCACTGCTACCTGCAGACATTTCTCTGTAATTGCAGTTGTCTCCTCTTATGTCTCTGCTCACATGCCGGACTACTATAAAGAAACCCATACTTACTTATTGTATAATAATCGAAAGCGTATGGTATACTACCATTAATCCATTCTATAGGCCAATGCAGGTCCTTTAATACTCCATTCACTTTAAAAATAAAATAAAGACATATGTGTGTTAGTTATTACTTCACCCATTTCTTTCTAACGTCTATGGTTAGACAGGGATAGGTAATGTAGAGACACCTTCCATATTTTTTGTTTCTATCATAAAATATCCATAATTTTCTACATTCTCTCCAATTCATTTCACTACGACTCTATTTTTACGCACCTTTATTATTCGAATTTAAATTTATAACTATAAAAATGTATATTATTCTAAAAAACATAGTTTTATGGCGTGTGTTATTGTATTGTGTCGACGTGGGATTGGCAGTGACGTCTTGAACGTGATATCGTAAGAGCACTGACTTATTATCAAACCCGAAAGTATTATAGTATATATAGGTATTTCATGAAAATAATAATAAAATCGAAATTAAAACAATAAACTACTCGATTTTAAATATTTATTATAAATAAAGAAACTAACGTTTCTTTGTCTAGTATGCGTTCCGAACCTACCGATTCGATTTGGAAAATAATTTTTACGTTAAATAGCCCGTTTATTGAGGAACATGAAGATTGCTTTTTATTAAGGCAAGTGCAACCGTATAGCGTTTTAATCTCTATAAAAGGTGGACGGTGCAGATTCGTCTCCTTAAGCCGGTATAACGGAGGTGACTGCCTGCAAAATTTTGTCTGTGGCATTAGATATATTTGTTCGTGGGTCGTACTCTAGCTTAACATCAGGCGGAGTATTGTCGTATGCCGAGGTATAATTAAAAAAAAAAAATAGAACGTCTATAGGTTTTGGAATTTTTTGGACACAACAGCAGAGAACGATTTATATGTAATTATACGCACACAAAGTTGCTGGCAACAGCTAATATGAAATAAAAATAATAAAGAACAAATTGTTGTTATAGCAAATAGTTTAAAATGCTGTTATAACGATGAATTATTACAGAAGTCTCAGCGCGTCGTGGGAAAGGCTAATGAATAATTTCTTCAACCGAAAGAGTTTTCCTTTGACTACAAAGCGTAACAAGTTACACGGTCTTCGTGGCTATGTTGAGATAACAATATAAAAACTGATTTAAAAAAAAAAGAGTAATTTTCGACGTACTATAAAACTTAATAACTAGCGGCTACAAATCGGGTATAGTGGCTCTGAGAATTAATCAACGCTTTCGAGACACTCCAATGAAATAAAAACATGTTTGGATAAATAATTTTTACAGTCAATGTTAGAGCTCTTAGGGTAGGATTGTTTTTTCTTTGTAAAGTGGTACAAAGGAAATCTTTTTGGTATTAAACTGTCTAAAACACCTTTCTCTATAGGTACCTATTTTATAGTAGCTCGGGTGTTGTGACCGCATTGCGCCTAAAATTAAGCTAGAGTGCGGTCCATGAACGAAAATATGTGCTATCACTGAGAAATATCCACAGCAGCCACCTTCGCTATGAAGGTTCCTTCTCTCGTTATATCTCCTACATTAAAGCTGATACCGAAACGCGACTAGATTACTTCACAGGCGTTACATTTGAAAGTGGTGATACTGCCCTAGGGTCATAGACTGGGCTAATAACCATCATCAGCCCGCTTACCACCACCCTTAAATTTATGCCCTTAAAAACGTTCTTATGAATAGTTAGTAATAGTTTAGTTTTCTCTGTTTACCTTTTTTTTTAGTGCCAATAAAGCGATATAAATACATTGCAACATTCAATTTAAGCAATTTTAGAATGTAAACTTTTCTATTCCCATACGATTTAAGGCATCGAAGTTTCACATAAACTTTTCTCAGCAGCGATACAAAGTAAAGGATTACAAACTTATTCTGCAGCTAACAGTAGTAAGTAAGTTTGCGTTTCGTATCACTTTATTGTACTTCACTACTTTTTTTATGTTTGTGTTACGTTTTATTTATACATAATAAATACATCGACATCCATTGTCAAGAACGTCGGATCTCCAAATTAGCAACTTTATCAGAGAGCAATTTAAAGTTTTTTTTATAGTAGCTCGGCATATGACAACACTGCTATGTTAAGCTAGAGTGCGGTCCATTAACGAAAACAACTGTTACTACAGATAAACTTCCACAGGCAGCAGTCGCCCCCGATATGCCGGTTTGACGAGACGAATATGCACCATCCAGAATAGCAGTGCGCAGTTCTCTCATACCTTTGGCTACATCCAAACTGATCCTAAGGTCACTTCACGGGTGTTACGTTAGAAAGTGGTGGTACAACCCCAGGACGGCAGATTGGGACCATAATCAGTCTGCCTACCACTCTTAATGTAATAAGTATACTTACAATTACTTGTAATAGAATGTTAATCTTTTAGAAACTGAGTCTAATATTGTTAAAGGTTTCACAAAACTAATATTCTCGAAACACAGAAAAGAAAGTGTAGAAACAAGAAAATGCTAGACAGTTGTTTGAAAGTGTAACATTGCGAGGCGCAAATTTGTGAATTCAAATAATAAAGTAGAGGTGGAAGTGCACAGCGGTCGCACCCTCATTGGCGCTTTGCCCACAACCGCCTCACAGACTCTTCCCTGCATTATACGAACGATCTCCGATCACCGCAATCTAATATACGATATTGCTACATTGTACTTATCAATAAATTTTCTTTTACCATAAGTAATTTTGTTCTTATAAGAAACTAGATCACAGACGAAAACTATACATATTTATATTGTATCTTTTTAAGATAACCTCCAATTATTAGGAACATCACCTTGCAGCATCCATTAGTATAAAACGATATAGTTTTTATTTTTTTTATTGTAACTCGGCATATGGCCGTGGATATCGGTAAGACGCGTGAACTCACGATCGATGATACCCGTATTCGAATCTCGCTAATTCTGACCGGTATCAATGTAACTTTGTTATATGTACTCGTACTTTAGTCTCTCAGTGCTTATAGGCACTATTAAAGAATGGTAGGCAGACTGATGGTGGTTTATAACGCAGTCTGTCGTCCTGGGGTAGTACAAAAAAAAAGATTGTCAGCAAGTCAACCTGACTAACGAGAGGATTGCGCACAGTCAATCTGAACGCCGTCTGCAGACATTTCACTACGGTGTGCAGTTGATTCCGCTCGTGGACCGCATTCTAGCTTTACGTCGGACGGAGTGTCAACATATGCTGAGTTACAATAAAAAAAGATAACTTTCAAGAATCATTACATAAATTAGAGTCGAATTTGTCAAAGTTCAGGGTTCACTTATTCTTGAAGAGAGGTCGACCACTTGAACAAGATATTAGAGTCGCATTTTTTTCTACTTGTCGAATCTTTTTATCCTCTAATCAGCATTGATTTTCAAGAGCTTCAGTGAATTAAATTATTATTTATTATGGCATCCTATAAATTTTCAAGTAGTATCTAAACGACCAGTAATTTTCCGATGTATGATCGCTATTTACCTGCGGGGCCTCCACTATACCTCTAGACCAATGATTGATAAGGCACTTTCATCTGCTACTTTCAAGTTGATCTCGAAATACAATAACTTCACGGTTGTTTCGCTGAAAAATGGTTGAAATTACCCTGGAATGGTAGTCTGAGCTAATACGCTAATCTTTAAAATGTCTACCTAAATATTAAAGAAATGTACGGTCATTCTGTACACAAGTCTGTAAGGACGTGGGGCCGCAGCAATTGCTATCTAATTTTTTTTTATTGTAGCTGTGACAACACTCCGCCTGATGTAAAGCTAGAGTGCGTTACATGAATGGAAACAACTGCTACTACAGAGAAACCTGTGCGGGTAGCAGTCGCCTCCACTATGCCGGCTTGAGGAGACGAGCATGTACCATCTTAGATTGACAGTGCACACTCTTCTCGTTATACCTGGCTACTTTCATATAGAGACCGGTGCCGGTAACATTATATACTTAGTATAAGCATTAAAAAAAGAATTTAAACATGTTTATTTTCTAACCACGAAGCAAATTTATTTTGCAGTCAATGTCATATGTTTTCACGGAGATAACTGACACTCTGTCCTATCCTACGGGACTCTAACTCAATGCTTGCGGCTCATCAATTATCGGATTTCCCGATTACGACCTCCATGTCGAGCGGTCAAGCTTGTGCGAGGTACTGTAGGTCGTTTCATCAATGCCTCAATCCTACGCAAACAGAGATAATTTATTTACCATTCCGTATTGAATAAACAAATACGATATGTGTTTACTACTACAGTTTGATCTCATTGTTTGAAATACAATTTCAATGTAAATATAAATTCTGAGGCATACAGCGCTGAGTTATATTACTGTTTGAATCTCAATAAGTCTTTAAAATAAACATACTATATACAATATATATTATTCATTTCTATTCAGCATAATAACATAAGTGAACCAAGTAGCATTATGGTCAAATGAGAGCGAATAAAATTTTTGAATTTTTGGTACCACTTACCCACAATGTGTGAGTTGATTACCGACCTTAGAAAGCTGTAAAGATTAAACTGCAATACAATTCACTCCTATTATATACTCGTAGGTAATTATTAATTTTATTTGGATTTATTTTATTGTACTCTGGCATGTACCGTTGGGCATAGATTCAAGAGGTCCAGGTCTAGGGCTCCCCGGTTCTTAGGGGCTCTCAAAGTTCCCGAAAGTATAATATCATACATATATATATAAAGACAGCAAAATTTAAAAAAAAATACTTTCTGTTCTATATTACTTTGGGCCTAGGGCCCCTTGATCCTGAAAGACGGTTCTGAACCGTACTCCACTTCAGGCTATAACGCGGTTTATAAGTAGAGACTACTGCTACCAACCTAAATTGTGTCTTGGCGAAAACTTAATGTACACATAAGATTTTGAAAAATGACTTGCGAACTAAGTAAATTGGTGTTTATCATTATTTGTTGTGATGCGTCGAAATTGTCGTTTTGGTGGCGACTTCAACACTATGGCTGGTTCCATATTGCGTTTGTTGAAATAATGGTGCTCAACTCTGTTTATTTGCGAGATTAATTTTGTATTTCTTTATTACTTTTACAGTGATGCGAACACGTAGAGGTTACGGATTTGAATGTGAACGAAGAGGTGGGTGGCCGAATGTACTGAACGACAAAGTTAAAGAGTGTTCTTTGTGTCTTGAGTGGTTTTAATAGTATCTTCTCAAACAAAATAATTCTACATGATATAGGCGAAACAGTTTTTTCTTTTTTATTAGTAAATCTACTACAAGTTGACTGTGACAGATTAGTACCATTAACGAAGTTGTTGGATTAATTGTTGGATGTATTTTACGGAGGTCCGAGTTAATAGGAGCTCTTTAGTTGCATGCGCTGTTGTAATTATTTGCAGAGCTCATGGATGCAAGTGATGCAAGTCTGCAGGAAAAGACTGCGACTCAGGAAACTGTTTATCTTTTCCTTCGGAGATATTTTGTTTTACAGACCCGTTGTAGGTACTTAATTATAGTAGACTGTAGAGAATGTTTTAATGGAGTATTTGAGGAAATATTTGGATTTCTTCCAAATTTTATTTAATAACTAGCTGTTGCGCGCAACTTTGTATGAGTATAATCCATTCCTTTTACCCTGGGGAACTACAAAAACCTCTTAACTATAATCATGAAGGTATTGATGCTTTTTTTTTCAAATCAGTCTAGTGGTTTTGGAATGCAAACAGGATAATAATTAATTTCGACTTTATTATATTTCAGAATGTTTGTATTTTTAGATTTTGTATGTTCGTTCAAAACTAAATGCGGTATAGTGGCAGTGACTTTTTAAAATACTTTTTTTTATAAAGTAAGATGGTCTGATGAGTAGACGAATGAAATGCCAGACAAAGAATATACATTCGTTGAAACTGTTAAAATGAATTCCTTATTTCTGTATCAGATTAAATCTAAAATGTATCATTTGAATATAATAAGGTACAATAAATTTACAAGCCATGAACAAAGCAATTTAGAAAACAAAGGCCTTATTCAGATTTGAAATTTTCAAGAGCCCGTGATAAATCTCTTTCCATTATTTCATCCCTTCTAGTATTTACTTGAAGACTCAACCCTCGACGTGTTGATTGATAAACGCTGACATATTTGGTGACAAGAACAATACCAATGTTGTCTTTATTTTAAACATTTTTTAATACGTGTATATTCTTGAAAACAATTGAAAATTTGTATTTTAATGCTGAATACCAAAGAGGTTCTTATATTAAAGTGTTAATTGCATCTATTAAATCCCCATATATTGTAGTTGATATTACTATTATCTAGGACCACAACTCACAGCAAAAATGTTTAATATTGAAGAATTAGTTAGATTATTGTCCTAGTAGTTAAAGTTCTTTAGCACTTACTTACTTTGCTGATGCCAGTGACCCTACCGAGGTTGGCGCAATCGATGGAGCAACTTTTTTCTCAACATTTTCCTTTATCAGTGTAGCTCGGCATATAACAACACTCCGCCTGATGTTAAGCTAGTCCTACCACATAGCAATTTCCTACGCTATGCCGGCTTACGTAGACGAATATCTCTTGTCTCACTCTTTCCCTGCATGCACGTCGGTGGTACTCACATGACTCTTTTTGTGCAGTTGATAAATCAAATCATGATAGATCTTCCTGAAGGGCGTCTCTTAAACTTTTCTTGAGTAGTAAAGAGTTTGTCGGATGCGTTTGACTGCAAAATAACAAATGGTTTCGTGCAAAATCTATCAAGAAAAGTATTTGTTTATATTTAATTTTAAACAAATTATAAACTCAAAATGTTAAAGTGGATAGCTTAAAATAACTTCACTTAGTTTAAAGTGCTGGTGTCCATTTATCTGCTCATGATCCCTAGTCTAACTACCAACATTTCAAGCTCTTACAAGATTTATTTAGACATTCGTACTGTAGATATTAATTGCTGTGATAATTTAAAAGCTCCGATAGCCACATTAAGCCGTGTAATATGTATACTGCGTGACAATAATTTTAATGATAATTGTATTATAAGAATTGTGTATTAATTTTATTTTATTTGTGTGAATAATTTTAATAATTATATGTACATTATTATTATATTTATTAAGATAATTTTACAGTTCGAAAGACAGAGCCAAAATTTTATTGTAATTTAATTTTTGACTTTATTTAAATTATTTCTATTATTATTACTTATTATAATTACTATTGTTCCGTTTCACAATTTTATTTGTTAATAAAATTCTAATGTTAATTTTACCATTCCAATGTGATAACATAAATAAATAAATAGAGTAGGTACTTAAAAAATAGTGCTCAAACATAATTGTACGTATGGCTTTTACCACGAGTTTGTAATACGTTTAATACAAAGAAACGGTACGTTTCAAACTCATTTTAAGGACTATACTCGTACAGATAATAAACTGTCTCGAAAAAGTCTTAGGAATCTTATAGATTATTTAGTCCAGGTTTTCTTTTGTATAGGAAATTTTACTTCGATAACGATAAGCGCAGGTTTTTTATGCTTAATAGGCAAGCGTTTGACCACACCCTGCCTGGAGTTAAGCAGTGGCGCGGTCTATGAGGTACCTATTCACCTTCAATTTGAAGAGACCAGTGTTGTACGTGTCGGGAAACACAGACACGAGGAACGTGTTGTTAAAGCGTCTCGTACGCACTTTAGGAACTTGGACCATAAATGGATGGTACCTCTCCGGGTGCCTGGACGCCTGATAGAATCATATAATAAGCACATTAAATAAACAAGCTTGGTAGTAGCCGGCAGTGCGCACTCATCTAACAAGCTAATAGCGGACATGACCTGTCTCCTCTTATGATTCACACTCTAATAACATAATTACTAGTGCCGGACTACTATAAAAATATATAGTAAAACCTTCTGTAGCCCAATTTGTTTTGTTGATATGTACAATGTACATAGTAATATATTTTTATATACTCAATATAATAACTCCTTTTATAGTAAAATCATATGTATTCTGAAATTGCTCGATTCGTATACGACAAACTTGATTGGAAGTTCTCAGTTTAATGGTCCTATTAACCCCTGAACTGCTCTCCAATTTCAGGAAGTAGCACAGCCTTTTGATATAAATTGAGTACTGAATATTAGGTAAAATTGACATAAAAATATTAAGCCCAAAGGCTTTAGATACTGGAGCTCAAAATAAATTTGATCACGCTGTTAAAAAATACTATTTGTGTACCTACGCATTATTTATACTAATATTACAAACGTGAAGGTATGTTTGTTTGCCCCCAGATCACGCTCAAACGGCGCGGCCTGAACGGATTTTGCTGAAAGAAAATAGATCAAGCCTGGCTTGATCAGATTTCATTTGATTTCGAATCGGCTATTTATAAGTTGATCCCGAAACGCGACTAAGCCACTTCAGAAAGTGGTAGTACTACTTGACTGCTTGTCATTCTTTAAGATTGTTTTTTTGTTAAATAATATTAATAATAATAATTCTTTATTGCACAAATGTTGTACAATGGCGAGCTTAATGCCATTAGGCATTTTCTCCCAGCTAACCATTGGGAGATGGAAGCGGAGATAGGGGCAATAAAATATGAGTAATATAAATACTATGGGTACATACATAAAAACAAATAAATAAGTATAAAAGTTTAATGCGAAGTACGTACTCGACCCAATACCTAAAACCTACACAAAACAGTATAGTCAAATTACTATTGTATACAAAAGATTATGATAAAGGACAAAATATGCGTTAAATTTCTCTCCATAAAGAAGTACCAACTTGAAATATTAGAGATTCTTGAAAGCAACTCTTTTGTGACTATAGAACCCGACACTTTAATAAACTTAGTATAATACAAAAGAAAACATAATTCCATTATTTTCTTTGACAGTTGAGTGGGCAATATGCTAAATAAATATTTAATAAACATTTTTAAAGGTCCTCTCTTTCTGCTGTTAAACATATATTACATTTTTCTAGGTTTTGTGTAAACATGTTTGAACCGAATGACTGATTTTGATTAATCTAGTCTCACTATTTGTACACCAATAAACAAAAAAATGACTGATGGTTTTTAGTTATTAAAAACTTCGCCTCGCTTGAACAAAGTCCATTAGAAATGTCTACAAACAGAATTCACCTTTACTATGCCGGCTCGATAAGGATTATCCATCATCGATCCGTGTAAAACATTTAAAAGTGTAATTAAGTAAGATACATTAAATAATTTGTTATTCTATTTAAGAAGGGTTCTATTTTAATTATGTACGGTAATTAATTTTATAATTTGTATCAATTTTTTTAACACAGGGAGGAGATAAAATATTTCTGCATAAGGCGGTCGTTAGACGTTCAGCAACAACGAGGCAGCAAGCGTTTCATTACTTTGAGCGTTATTAAACAGTGGGCGCTTTACGTAGGTAACAAGAACAAAAAGTAATTGTGCAACTTTGTGGTTACAAACTAGAAAAGTAGATATTGCGGGACAAAAACGTAATAAACGTAATATGAACAAATTTAAGATTATACTAAAATTAAAGTAACCCTCAGAGATGCGATTTATTTGAAATACTTATATTTAAAATGCAAATACAAAATGCAAAATACCTATTTTGTATTTTGCATTTAAATGCCTGTTATTAAAAAACATTTTGTATTTTATTTGAAATACTTTTCGAGATGTATTTCGCATTTTTAAAATGCAAAAATACTTTGTGATTAAGTTTAGCGAACATTACCAGTCAAACAAAATTAAATGAACGAATGACGCTGGTATTGGCCACTTTGACCACTAGAGCGCTGCTAGCCTTGCGCGCCTAACGTCTTTTCTTTTTGTTTTATATGGCATTATAACAATTTGCCAGTGTCAAAGTAAATACTTTTTTGCATCAAGTTAATAACATTGTGCATCACGAGTCATTCATTCATGACACCAAACAGTCAGGTCAAGTCTCAGTCATGTCAAAAATTGCTCCAGTAACGGCAATTGGTAGAATCTTTACTGAAACTTCCTACGGAGTTTTGAAGGGGAAATGGCAACACAGGTTCTCTTCTTTTGAATTGTTTGTTTGCCCACACTCACGCACGTTCACGAACACTACATGGTTAATAATCCACCATTATTACACATTAACAGTCGAAGAACACACAAGTTTAGGAAAATAATTCAAGACGGATAACCTGTGCCTCAAGATGGCCGCCAAAACTTCGCTAACGTCCTACAATATCTTACTTATCCTACAGTAAAAAAAGTATTTCTAAAATACAACACATGCTTACCAAGCTCAGCACCAGTAGAGAGACTTTTTTCATATGGTGGGATGATAATGAGACCTCACAGAAGAAAAATGAGTGATGATGTATTCGAACAACTGGTATTGTTAAAAAGTGCAATAAATAAAAATAAAGAGGATTGAATTGGAAAAGTATTTGTATTTTGAAAAAGTATTTTGAAAATACCTATTTTGCATTTAACATTTAAAATACAAAACGCGAAACTATTTGGTATTTTGCATTTGAAATAGTAAATCGAAAGAGTATTTGCATTTTGTATTTAAATACATTTCTTAAACTATTTTGTACATCTCTGGTAACCCTGTAACCCAGCAGGATGAATTTCAACACGCTCAGGTGAAGCACCACTGTACTCGTAGTATAGCGTAAGATGTGGGTTTGATCCCTATCCCAGCTCAGGGTCTGCGTCTTGATTACCGTAAATTAATATTTATTAAAGTTTATCATAATTTATTATAGTGATATTTGAGGACATTATTTAACATAATGAGAAAACTATTTAACTTAATTAAATGTGAGCACCAAAAGATGGCCCCGCCAAACAATACATATTATAGTAGGTAGACAGTTTCAACAATCCGAAAATTCTCGCTAAGAAACCTACCGTACATGAGACTAACGAAATTTAAAAAATCCCAATTTTAATACTAAAGGCGTCAATAAAGCCTTTTATTGTTTATTCAAGTCGGCATGGTGGAGACAATTACCGCTTGCAGAAATTTCAGTAGCGGCAGTTGTATTTGTTCATGGACAGCACTCTAGTCTAGGATCATGGAATGTCGACCTCAAAAAAAAAAGAGTTTTAATTTAGTTAACGACGATTTTGTATAGTTTGTTTATTTATATTACATTATATTTATAGAAATTGTTGTTATAAATAAAAAAAAACACGTGGAACATTTTCTTAAAGTGTAAAGATAATCACGTGTAATATTATTCGCTGATGAAGTTCGGGATTGTATGCTGACAAAGCGATTCGTTCTGTCGTTGTCGCTCGTCTGTGTGCGGGTATTGAAAGTGCCAACTCTGCAGAATCTATCTGTATCTGTAACCTTCTTAGATGGAAAGTTTTTTATTTTATTTTAGCTCGACATATGACCGCACTTCGCTTGATGTTAAGCTAAAGTGCGAACCATGAACGGAGAAGACTGCTATCAGAGAAGGGGATTCGCAGACAGCAGTCGCCCCCGCTATGCCGGCTTTGTGAGATGCATCTTCACGTTTTGAAGGATCACATGTTGTAAGAAGGCGAAAAGACGTGGCTGGGATTTTGATGATGACACAGGATGACACTAAAAAAAGTTTTGTAACTGTAAACAATGAGGTATATAAAATAAAAATTATCTACATTACCGTTTAAAAGTTTCGTGTGATTTTGTAATTTAAAATAATAAAAATAATAAATTCCTAGCCCTATTCTCTCCTTTGCTCAGTCGGATTGGTCAACTGCTCAGAAAGGGTCAGGTTAGGAGCACCCTCATTCTATGCGACATATAATCAACATTAATTGAGAGGAACGTAGTATGTAAAAAGGGAAGTCGATCGCGTTCCATAGTATCTACTTACCTCGGCTAATTATTTAGGAGCAAATATTATTCTAAATTGAACCACTGTGCGGCTAGTAGGTAATACAAAGATCATTATGTGAGATGGGCTATAAATACAAGTTGTGCAACTCTCGTAGCCTTCAAACAAACAGCTTTAGCTTAAAGTAAAATTAAGACAGAAGTTTGGCAAGCTGCTGCACAACGGAAAATACAGAACTGACCACTTAAATTTGGATTCAACCCTTTCAATAATTTATGCATAAATAAAAAACAACGTCTGACGTATAAAGTATGGTTGTCATAATAAATTTTTAATTGCAAGCAATTTATAAGCAAAAATATTTTTGTAGTGTTCTTAGGTGCGCGCAACCATGCTTCAACTAAAGGAGAATGCCCATTTTTGGGCCCACTTGATTCATAATAGATTGGTAACAAAACAATATTCTAAAATAATATCAAATTTTTTTTATTAATTCATTTTAATTATATTACCAATTATTAAAGCATTTTATAGAATAATAACTTCAAATATTGCATCAGAAAACATCTAATTACTCAATAACCCGGGTGAAAAAATTAAAATTAATCGGTAATAAAGAAATAGATTTATTTTTCTATAAAATTAACTAAAAATCATCGACAAACTCGAGAAAAAAATTGTGGGCCCATTTTTCTTAGGCGAATGGGCATTCTCCTCTAAAGTATTGTGCGGTTTACTATCGCGTTTATTTTGATTATTTTTAAACTGAATAAAGACGTTTGGAATGTTTATCAACTATCGTGATCCCGGCTCGTCTCATTTACTATTTTTAAAAGACAATAAAATTACATTATATTTTATTTTGATTAGGGATTTTTGTTCATAAAAATTAACGTTATCTATCGAAAAGCTGGTAGGTACTGAACCGGAAAATGAGCGACGTGATTAATGAATTAATGATGCTTAATTCGCAATGATAATTTCTATAGTTGAGCTTGCCACTTGCGCTCGCGGTTAGCCACCAGGAGTATTGTGTCGAACTTGAGATTTAGGTTTTTTTTTAATTTTGAGAAGAACATTTTTGTAATAAAATAGTTTGTAGTTTTGTCTAGTTCAGAAAGATGAAATTATAAATTAATAAATAAGGGATCATTTAATTAAAATTTACGTTTTTAATATACTTTTTTGTAATATATTAAAATATTAATTTACTATTTATTGAAAATAATATTTCTTTAAATTACATGGGGCAAACAGGAAACCTGGAAATTTTATAAGTATTAGGAGATTAATTTGTTTAATTGGTAACCCTGAAATTATAAGTAGCTAATTTTACGAGTATATTTAATTTTGCATAATCTTTGAAAATGTTGAGATATTTTTGTTTGGACCTGAGTTATTACATATTAACAGTATTAAATGCTGTGGATTTTTTTTCAGCTTAATTGTAGCTCGGCATATGACAACACTCCGCCTGATGTAAAGTTAGAGCACGTTCCATGAACGGAAACAACAGCTATCAGTGCACACTCCTCTCGCTATAACTGGCTAGTTTCAAATTGCTCCCGAAACGCGACAAGGTCACTTCGCGGGTGTTACATTCGAAAGTGATGGTACTACCCCAGGATGGCAGACTGGACGAATAACTATAATAATATAGGTATATTATATCGTGATAAAAATACATTAATTGAATATTTTGCTTGCATAGTGTTCTTGCATGTAACCATGAAACAAGTGAAAATATTATTATTTACACCTAAAATATATTGGCTTAGAAACGGACATTGTTTAATTATAAAAGCACATATAGCCGTATAAATAATCCTGACATATAAAACCACAACCCGAATTAAAATGTAAAACTCGGTTTCCGTCACGCCCTTGTTGGGTAGTATAGTGTACGTAGGTAAAATACTGGCTCTACTATGCCGGCTTGATAGGCGGGTCACTTCACGAGTGTTACGCTATAAAATAACGTAATAATGTTTTATTAGAAAGAAAAATAAATATGGTAAATAATACGATAACAATAAAGATAATAAGAGTGTGATGATAAGTAAGTTAGTGACAGTATCGAAGCTCATTTCTTTGTGATCTTGCTCGTTTATCACATGCATCTGTCGTGAGAAAAACTTTGCCTCCTTTTGCGACTAAATGATATTGCAATTTTCTCTCTTCCCGCGTGACATAACTTTTCTTTTTCTGTTCTTTTACAAAGAAAAATGGCTTTAACAATGATTTTCATTTTCGTTTGCTTGTTTCGTCCTTGTGATATTGAGTTAAAAATGTGTCGGAGTGGTGACGTCTTGTTCTTTATTAGACTGGATTTTTACGAATTAACTATTCATTATAACATAGGACCTATTAACATTCTATTCACTTCCATTATGCCGGCGTATTTGATGATCCCGCACAATATTGATTCAAGCTATTAAAATCTAATTATCTTAATTTTTTTCCTCATCATCCAGGGAGCTTTATTAAGCCTCAATAATCTTTTCATTATTCCATCGAAATCTATAAAATAAATTTAATTTAATTTTGAAAAAAAAAAAACAATATCTTTTTACGATTAGTTTTCGCGGCCAGGGTTACGTGGGTGACATGTATTACTCGGCACCAATCATATCTAAGTAATTATGTATATATAATTATTATAGCGAACAAAGTAGTTAAGTAAGGGTTTAACAAAGTAAAAGTAATAATTATTGTTAGGATAAGTTCTAGATTCTTCCTGAAGGCCAGCTGGAAGAAAATGTCTTGCGGCATTAAGCTCGCCTTTAGTTTTATAACAATAAAGTCTTTAAATAAAAATAAAATACAGAAAGTACCTACCTCCATACGAAATTAATTTAATAAACCACACTATTGTGAGAGAGTCCTCTCCATTTAACGATAAGAAAATTTCACTTTAGGAAGCTTTCTTCTCTAATAAAGCTGGAAGTAAATCGTTGGCTCCATGTAACTCTTGGCTAAGTAAGTAAATTTACTTATGCATGGCGAGTGTAGGAGACTGTGCTTTGTTCCGACCTCAGTGGTATCATGTCTTAACTTACGTGATATAAAGTTAACTTGCTTTCACACCGCACGTTCATGTCCTGTGTGATTTTTTAATTAATATGAAATCCTTAATTTTCGATTATATAAATCTATTAAGCGAAAGTTCCCGGTTTGATTACACTCAAAACAAATATTTATCAATATACGAGCATGATATGATTAAAACAATAATAGTATTAATATTTTTAAAAATGCTTCACGCAAGGGATACGTTTCGCAAAAACTCGCGTTAAGTGAAATTCGCGTATAAGGGGGTCACGTTTAAGCATAACCAAAAGTCAGTACAAAATACAAATCAATACATACTTTTATTCTAAAAACACATTACATGCATACATTATGCATTTTTTACGGAAAAATGTACCTTTCTATTGTGTTCTGGGTTGCGTTTCGTTTACGGTCTTGTAAAATATTTTCATAACACACAACACTGTTTTTTACTGATTGACACACGGTTAAAACACGGTCATCATCACTGTCTATGCTCTGCAATATGTTCAAACCTGAATAAACTTTTGAAAGAGCCATTTTAGCGCGAAATTTAAAATTCGCGTAAAACCAAAACCGCACATAACGGGGTCGCGTAAAGCGGGGTGTTACTGTATTTCTTTCCAGTCCAGGTGTTTGCGTTGTCATGTTGGATTATAATTTTTATAAAAAATCCTAATGTTGATAAACAGTCTATTAAAATAGTGTTGTGTTGCGATGTACATGCGTTCGTTATTCTCTGACTACCCCTTTAAAGACATGGGTGTGATCTAATTCAGTAAACACAGGAGGTCTCCATATTGATACAATTTTTAGCAGTTAAAAAAGGTAAATGGCGCGGACTCGTCATTCCGACACTATGAAATAAATAAATTGTGCCTCAGGCATCGAAGCGACCCTCTTCACTCTCACTGCCTTCGACCTCCAACAAATAGCACAATTATCCATCCCTTCACCTCTCTTTGCGGTGGACGTGTATTTATTATTGATATAAAAAGGTGATTCGACCAGAATATCCCACCTATAGGAATCGAAAATAGAACTGTCCATCAAGTGGCCCATGGATAGCTGACCCAATTATCCAGACCCCACACATTAAGGGTAGCGGTTACAGGAAAAGAGTAAAACCCAATTATATTTGGAATCAGAGGGCCTACCGCAAACTTGAACTATAGTTTCGTTTTACGTTTAGTCGGATGTGATGATGATAAACGAATCACTCATGTTTATTACTCATGTTTAACCAAAATATCCAGTAGTGATACGAAAACGTAATTCGAGCAGGTCAAAGGTTTTAACGTCAAATCATATGTAGAAGGTTTGGTCGCTTTCACAACTTCGTAAATGAAACGTCGTTTTCAGTCATTTGAAAGTAGCCCCCCAGAATACACGAAATGATGCTAATGTGTGCATATTAAATTTAGCGGGTAACCGTTTTCTCATACATTTTTAAATAGATCGCTCGCAAATATATCATGGCTTACCCAATAAAATACTTACATGGCAGTCGTATTTTTCATAGCAGTCCGACATGTGACCGCACTCAGCCTGATGTTAGAGTGCGGTTCATTAAAGCCTGACTGCTACTACAGAGAAATAAATATCTGCAAATGATGGTGTTCCGTACCGTTATTTAAAAAATTTATAATTAGTAATTTTGCTGGCTGGCAACATCCCTGTCCCCTTCTATCCAATTACTTTTCCTACAACTGCGCCATCTAGTGGCTACCTCTCTCTTGTGACAACTACTGTGCAACGCACATACTCGGACATCCGACAACAACAAAAAAAAGTACGAAAATTCAAACAAAACGATATAAAATCAAACCAGCTTTCTTGCCTTGGTGCCATAGGATACAGGAGGAAATAGGTGCAGCCGTATCACAGCGTGAGTACCATTCTTTCTCCATCCAGCATACCTTCTGCCAGCCAGTGAATATACCATACAGATGATATTGACTGGCAGACTGGGTTATAAAC
The DNA here is from genome assembly GCA_948150575.1 of Tinea pellionella. NCBI lineage: Eukaryota > Metazoa > Arthropoda > Insecta > Lepidoptera > Tineidae > Tinea > Tinea pellionella. The sequence continues at coordinate 4,988,795 of OX411259.1, read as the reverse complement.
ATCAGTCTGCCTGCTTCTCTCAAATGAATAATAAAAAATTTACTCCTGGTACTGGGTAGTGACCATGATCTTCAGTATTTTCAGTCGCATCGCTTTCATGGCCGTAGTCTAGCGGTAGAGGACGGATTATATGTACTTTGATCACTTAATGCCTGTAATACAAGCGTTAGCTTAGTACAGTCATTAAAAAAAACAATAATAATAATTTTCAAAATTTAGCGACTTCTGTAGAGTAGTGGTTAGTGCTAGTCCCGGATTCGATTCTCGGTCGATACAATCTAATCCAGTGGTTCTCAACCTTTTTTTAATGCGGCACACTTTTCACAATTTAAAAATTTGGCGGCACACAAAGAAAAAGGTAATTTTAAAAATTATTTACTTACCTATAACACACTGCGTAAAATAGTTTATGGTAATAATTTTAAATGTGCGAAATAAAATAATATGTACTACAAAAATAACAGTACGTTTATTAAGGGTTAATTACAAGTTAATAATAAGAATACTTGTAATGCGATTTTTTTTCTTTAAATCATATTATTTAATAATATTAACATAATTATATTATCTAAAATTTGGCGGCACACTTTTAGAATTTTGCGGCACACAAAAGTGCCGCGGCACAGTGGTTGAGAATCACTGATCTAATCCTATATTATAAATCTCTTTGTCTTTATGCTTTTCATGTACTTGTACATTCTCCAAGTACCTTGTAGCTGAATGTTATTCTAATTCATAATAATGTATGGAATAAATATTTGCTTAAGTATTTCATAAAAATAATTCAATATCTAAATATAATACACTAGGAAAATTTCGGAAAGAGCATATGTTTTTCGGGAACTAATTTTATACAGGGGGGCTACTTTCAAATGATCAATAACGAAATTTCAGCCGAGCTACTGAGACCTAACAAATCCAATACCAATATAGTGATTTGACGTTGAAATTCGAAAACATTTTTGAACTACCGGATATTTCGATTTAATTTGAATTTCTTCGTTTGTTTTGAGTAACACTTTTTTTTTTATTGTAGCTCGGCATGTGACAACACTCCGCCTGATGTAAAGCTAGAATACGGTCCATGAATAGAAACAACTGCTACTACAGAGAGACCTGTCCGGGCAGCAGTCGCCTCCACTATACCGGCTTGAGGAGACGAGCATGTACCATCCTGTTGACAGTGCACACTCCTCTCGTTATGCCTGGTTACTTTCAAAACATTCCCGAAACGCGACAAGGTCACTTCACGGGTGTTACATTCGAAAGTGGTGGTACTACCCCAGGACGGCAGACTGGACAAATTACCATCATCAGTATGCCTGCCAGCCACATCCGACTAAACGTAAAATTAAACAATTCAAAATCGCGGTAGGCCCCCTGGATATGTAAAATTGGAAGCCTAACAAAGAGTTCGTGTTCTCAATTAGATTAAGAAGCCACGAAATTTTGATGAAACCGCGAGTGTTTTCTTTGTTTTCATCTTAGTCTAATATTATTTAAGGCTCTTCTGATTTTCAAATAAATAATTATGTAATATTTTTTTTACTGTTTTAATAAATAACACCCACTAAATGAGCCCACGGAAACATTATTGGTTAATAAAATTAGTTAAATAAGGTAGTAAGAAATAATTTAAATTACTAAATTTAATTCAAAATAATGTTGTGGTCGGCATTAGAGTGGTTTTTATCTGCTGTCCCGATGTCACCATTTTGAAGTGACCTAGTCGTGTTGTGGAAAAGTGTACCCTGTCAACCTAGAGGTAGCACATCAAGTGGAGTATTGACTATTCTCATGCCGGACTATAACTAGTGTTGAAAGAAAAAAGAAACATTCATCATTTTTGACAAAAAGTAGTTTAATTTATATTCATAAATTATAGAGGTAAACCTTAAATTGCGTAATAAACAACTATTTTACAATTTAAGTAATTAAACATAGATATATTACCAGAGGAGCAAACCTCATTCATCGGAGATGAAAAAACCGTAACCCGCTTTAAACACATGTTGCTGTCGAGTCAAATACTAACTGACAGAAAAAGTGACTGCGGTCATGTTTACTCTAACGTTTTTTTTTAATTGTAGCTTGACATATGAAAACACTCCGCCTGATGTAAAGCTAGAGTGCGATCCATGAACGGAAACAACTGCTACTACAGAGAAATCTCTACGGACAGCAATCGCTTCCGCCGGTCTGAGGAGACGAGTATGCACCCTCTGAATTGACAGTGCACATACCTCTCGTTATACCTGCTTACTTTCAAACTATTCCCGAAACACCGAGTCACATGCCGAGCTACAATAAAAAAAAGAATTTCGAAATGCGGCTAGGTAACAGTTGTAACACTAAGTGGTGGTACTAATCCAGGACGGTAGACTGGGCTGATGAACGTCTACATCTGCCACTTTTTATTTATTTTATTTGATTTGATTTGAAAGCAGCAAAGCAAATGTCAATATAATAAACATAAGCTTTAGGAAAAGATAAAAAAAAAACAAGTTATTTAGTATAAATGTTGGACTCTATAAGGAAACTTCTAGTAAAGGTGAAACGCGATAAAATCACAACTTTGTTCTTGTCTCCACATCACCTATTTTGTGTCTCTGATAAATATACGCCATCCGTAAGAAGAGGCTACGTTTATGTACAACTTCATTTATATGAAAGAAATTTACGACCGTATACTTGTTATTTTTGAAGCTGGTTATTATTTGTCGGATTACCTCCAAGTACTATAACCCTTAATTCATATGTAAAGAATTTATTTTAAAACGTTGTACGTAATGTTAAATGTACGGCAGGTAATACAGCGATAGACTCACGATCGATGAGATTCGTGTTCAAAAAATAACACACGCTTAATAAAATATGCGGAACTTTCTGATGTGAATACTGCGTAGAAAATATTATATTGTACGGACCTCTGTCATACATCTTTCTGATTTATTACACCACAAAACACTGAATCAAACGCGTAGTTCCGTCTTGACGAAACATAACTAAATGTATTGTATAACTGTCGCACAATCTTGGAATATGCCGAATGGTTTTGAAGCAAAATAGTTTTGCTTTATTTCTTTTGACAATATAAAGTGTTATAATTTGTGGTATTATATAGAGTGTCCATTTTAGTCAAGCCAAAGATGAAAGAACTACATCGAAATATCAAAAACCAGCAATGCGAGTGCAAGGATTGATATACGGTTGGTGTCACGACGAACTCGTAGCACACGCGAGGTCATTCAACTCGCAGCTGATAGACGGCCGAACGCGTTTGCCTTAGCAATGTTATTACGATATTGCGGCTCGATTTTACATGAAAATGCTAAAAAAGCAAATAAAAAATATGCTAGCTGTATTTTTACAGCCTATAGGACCCTATAAGTATAGAGTTGTAGGCAGAGTGATAATAGTTATTAATGATTTGTGATAGGGACTAACCCAGCCTGCATCCTGGGGCAGTACCACCACTTTTATGTGTAGATAACAGCCGTTAAATGACCTATTTTATTAATAGATTTTGCATAAATTATTGATAAAATAATAGGAGCTAAGGCTAAAATTTATGTTGGCATGTCGTCTTCCTATTTAATGGCGTGGTAGATAAATTAACATTTTAATTTTGTTTGGCCCCAAAATTTGCATAACAAAGTCTTCCCTAAACGGGTTTGTAAATAAATCGTTATGCGGTAACTTACTCGGTGTAAATCTATTCCCTTTCGTAACGTCTCTCATCTAAACATAACTTACACGGGGCTACACGTACAAATTAATTTAAATACTCACATTTTTAATAATAATAAATTCTTTATATAGTGAGTCTGATCAGAAAAAACAATTTCTTCCCAACAACCAAATGATATGAGAGAAACTGTAAGGTAAAGGAAAAAAGCAGGTGATGCAGTTAGGTCAGGTTTAATAATAAATCTACCTATTATTATTAAATAATAAATCAAATCAAATCTAATCTTTATTTATCTTCTTGCTAGGCGTGCTGCAAGAACCCCGTATGGGCACTGTAACAAACTTATACATTATTATTATTTATAGTAATTTGGCCCTTCCTTTATATAATATAAAAATAAATTTAATAAAGGTATGAAATGATATTAAATATAAATAAATATCTGACTCAGAGAGATAGAGAAATTTATGTTTCGATTTAAAGATTGAGAGAGATATCGATAATTTAAGAGACATTGGTAGATCATAAGTATAGCTTCATTAGCTAGTATACTTCATTATATTTGGAATTCTTCAGTTCAGTGTTTAGATCAAGAGTGGTTGGAAGAATGATGATGGTAATTAACCCAGCCGGCCCGTCAAGGGCAACTCGTGAAGTGACCTAGTTGCGTTTCAAAATCAGCTTGAAGGCCGGGTAACGAGAAAAGCCGATGGCTGTCATTGTTGAGGTGATTGCTGCTTTGTGTCAGTTGTGGACTTATGAATCAGATAAAAAAGATGAAGAAAAGTATTAATAATAATTTTAACGTGACACGCGTCATGTTAATCGGATTAAGGAGCCTAAGGGCCGGTAACTCAATTTTGTCTTAAACTCGTAGACTAAAATCGTATTACAGATAACACTGTAGTAATGCTATGTAGAAGTAATATGACACGACCTTAGGCACTTAAGAAAGCTCATTTACGTCGCTTAAAATATTATTATTTTAAGACTTGGGTTATTTTTTTTGTTCAGAATTGCAGATTAAGGTACGTAATTAAGAAAGTATTGAATTACCGGCTCTTCATTCGAAAGTAATAAAAGTGGAATTAATAATTAATATTTAAGAATCTATATGAGGCTATAATAAAAACAAAATTGTATGTATAAATCGATTTATTTGCTGTATTTTTATATGTACAATTACTTTGTATCTGGGTAATAAATAATTACAATTAATTTACGTTTGTTACTTATATTAAAATCTTAATACTAAACATTCTTTTGATTTTTTTTACATAACATTCTTTTGTTTTCACCTAAAACTAAATAACGATTATTGAAATTAATCACAATTTAATTCCGTATGCCTTATGCCTTATACGCATTTATAATGTATATATTTATGAAGTTTTTTTTCTACGTCAAATAGTAGTATAGAGGAAGGAGTCAAGGGATCGGTAAGTTATTTGTCGTGAGGTTTTATGATTTCCTTTTTCAGGGGTAGAGCTAAAAGGGTGGCCGCTCTATATGTGAGACGGAAAGGGACGCCAAAGTTGCCAAAATCTGAACGACAATTCCAAGTAAAATAAATTTTATTTAATAGTAAAAGACAATCTCTCTCTATCCCGAGGACTAGGCAATGGTCTTTTTTCCCATACCTCGTATTCCGCGCTTTTCATGATTACCGATCTTTGATTTATTACAAATGTATTTTGGTAGATGGCGCTGCTTAATCACTGCCAACATTTTCAAATAACGTCTTCTATCAACAGCGTCTTCTATCCGAACAGACGCGCAGCACCAGTGCTTCGACTGATTCGTAAGTCATAAAGTGGTGTGAATTCAACTGTTTTGAGTAGTATGTAGGAAAATGTGAAAAAAGATTACAAACAGGAGTTTCAAAGTTTATCAATCGTTATAAAGATATTTACTAACAACCAAATATATTTTTTTTATGGAAGACCCGAGGTTGTTAACAGGAAAATATTAAAAAATAAATACTAAAGAAAGGAAAGAAGATTATTTGTTGAAAGGTACTTATATTAATGTCGAATTGTTAAAGTACATAAAAATAAACTTGAAAAACCCGCGTAAACACGAGGCTATTTGCAAGCTAGGATAGTAGTGTTAGTAAACTAATAATTAGTTTTGTCTATACAGCTAGCTACTAGCTTCATTTTTAGCAAGTTAAATCAAGATTATACAAGGCTAGTTTTTGAAGCTAGTGTGCGTAAACTAGCAACTAGCTTCGATTATTATATGGAACTATCTTAATTTGGTAAGTAAGTTGACTTGAGCAAGAGTTACTCATAAGCTTGCTATCCTAGCTTGAAATACTAGCCCGTATATTCCTTGTATTCTTGGCTTTAGAACTGAATATATGAAGCTAGAGTTATTAGGAACTAGCTTGTTATCCTAGTTTGGAAATCTAGCCTTGTATATAACCGAGCTTTAAAGTTAAAATTTGTATTTTAGGTGTTACTTATTATTTATATAGTCAACTTCCTCTTTGTAATAATATTAGGTACTTATATCAAATTCTTATTAAATGTTTATACATACTTATAAATTTACACAATAATATAGTATTTTTTTATTTAATAAATAATATTTACAACCTACAAACAACAATTATGTTTCAAACATTTTTATTTTTATTTCAAAATTTTGATATGCTTTTATTTCCGTTTTTTTTTCAATAATCGTACTAAGCAGTACAATACAGGATGTAAAAATATAGAAAGCCATCCTTTTAACCACGTTTTACACTGCCAATACCAAAACGTTATTGTATGTTAATTTTTTTGTCATTAGATTTTTTAAAAGATTTCATATAATTTTTTTTAGCCGTAATGGTCCTGTAACAACGCTAACACAATCCCGTACGCTCGTATTCAGTTGTAAATTAAATGATACATGGCCGTCGCGGGACACTAGTCGTTTTTTCATCGTCGCATCCACATTGCTTGTTTTGATATTTCAACGATGTTTCGTCTTTTTGAACAAATAATGGAATCATAATGTAGTTGATATTGAACAAATAAAAAAACGAACTCAAAAATAAAATTCTTGGACCCCGGCAGTATGATGTTATGTTAAACTTCTGGTTCGTGAGATTGTTATCTGTTTTTTTACAAGCTGATATTGTGTAAAAAATACGTGAATTTGCAGTAAAAAGCAACGTTATGTAAATTATGTAGTTAATAAAATCTATAAATAATAATAAAATTAAAGTTATTAACAATTACAAAACTATCACAATTCTTTTTTCGCAATACGAGTAAATTATAATAAATTTTTCTAATCCTTAACAACATGCACAGTCCGCAACTTAAATCTAACAATATTTGTTAAATAAAAACAGTGCTTCTTATAGACTAAGCACCCGATAACTTAAATAATTATGTACAATTAATATAAAAACAATATTTTTAAAAATTGACATCGTTCTTTCAAATTAAAATTAAAAAACAAAATATTTCCTCGCTTATCATCTTCCATTTCGAACACATTTTATCATTAAAAATGCTATCTTATAGATATTAGACATTAATTCTATGTGTGGTAATATAAATAATGTAAGTGTTGCTAGATGAAGCGGTCCTGTATGATGAGCTCGGGAACCTGTAGACTCGGCTGTTGGTAACCAGTTGTTGTCCAGGACGGATTGCTCAATGACATTTTGCATTGTGTCTGCGGACAAATGGGAACACGGGATTTAATAGATCGCCCGCAGAAATTAATTATTGTACCTAAATTGATTCTTATTGTTCATTTAATAAATGCTTTATATGAATTAACAATATTTATAATTATGTTTTGTTTCCAATTAACAAATTAACAAAAAAAAATAAAAATCTAATAAATCAAATAATGTCAACAACTTTTATAATTTTATAATAAGTTTTTAATCGAAAATGGAAATTCCATAAATTTTACAACAAAAGAAATTAATCCAAGTGTTCCCCATATTGCGTCACAACTAATAAAAATACAACTAAACTGCGAACTAGAACGTTTATATTGTAGCTAAACGCAGTAAGTACTCTGTTAACGCATTACCGAGAAACACATGATTATGTTATGAGGTCAAACTGTGAATATTCAGTGCCCTGCCTGACATGTTCTAATAGGAACACGACTGGTTAACTTCTAGATTATAATTACAGCTTACTTCATTAATTCGATAATTTGTTATCTTTTTCTTTGTTATTTATTTTTTAATGTCTATATTTTGTTTATAAATGCAAGTAAGTAATTTTCTTACCATATGTTGAAACATCAGGTGTGTAATATTTATGTTCAGCTGGTTGCAGGGGGACGACAAATTCTGTGAAATAAATATATAATAATAATTTTATATTCCAAAAAGACGTAAAACTAAATGATAGGCATGTCGATGTTTGAACTAGGAACTTGACAGTAACGCAAGCATTGGTTAAAAAAAAACAATAATAATGGTGATAATTATTTTTAAAATAATTTTTAGCCTCGTTTGAAATATGTTAGCAAATCGCGATGTGAAAAACACCTATGAATTTTAAAGAGAGAACTGTAAGCAGTAAAAATAGTCTGATACTATATCCACGAGTTAATTAAAAGTAAATGCATTCTAATAAAGTTACTCACGTGGCGGAGGGGTATATTCAGTAGTGGTAGTAGACGGTCTCATAGTCGTCGTCGTTGTAGTGGTGGTCGTTGTTGTAGTGGTGGTGGTCGTAGTGGTAATTTTTATTTCTGTTAGAAAAGATTATAAAGTTTTTTTAAATTCTTTTAGCACGTCATATGACTGCACTCCGCTTGATGTTAAGCTAGAATGCGATCAATGAACGGAGACGACTGTTGTCAGTGAAGGGGATCTGCAGACAGCAATCACCTCCACTATGCCGGCTTGATAAATTACCTACGAGTACTTTTAAATTAATTTCATTAAAATATTTGATGTATTAAAAAGTATGTTTCTTTGTTTGTTTGTCCTGTATAAGTTCCACAACTACCAGTTCGATATAAAAAATCTTTTGCGTTAGACAGTCCGTTTGTTGGTGAAGATTTTGGACTTTTTTTTTTGTTCTCTAGACAAAAGGTTCTCTGGGGACCGGATGGAAGGGCAATGGGAACTAGGGTTGCCAGAATTTTTTCAAGAGAAATAGTATTTTTTCAGAATTAGCTATAAAAATATAGTATTTTATGGAGGGATTATTTTTTATAAAGGTAAATTGAAATTATTTATATCAAATAGGTCTAATTGAGTTTTAGAAGGCTTTATCACTCATTAAATTAAATTGTGATCGTGGCAAGTGGCGTTTCGTTGTCTTTGCCTATCCCTGTGGGAAAAAGGCGTGACAATTATTGATGATGATGCTAAACTGAAATATAGTATATTTGCTAATTATTATACCCGATACTACATATTGTTATATGGTTGTCAACCCTAATGGAACGCTAATACTAATTTTACCTACACATATTAAATTACGAGAAAAATATGTAAGTGTAAAAAATATTACTTTTAACAATACCTTACTTAAAACTCACCATAAAGTCTAATAGTGCCTTCAGATTTTCCCATAGTGTTTGTTGAAACACAAGTGTAGGTGCCTACATTTTCAGTTGCGAATTCGTTTATGTACAAAATTGCTCGCATTTGGTATGTCGATATTCGTTCTTCTGATATTTCATAGTTGCCGCTACAAAAAATTGTACAAAAATATTGTTCAAATAAAAATAAAGGAAAAAATGAGTTATGAATAGTTTTTTAAGTATTTTTATTAAATTCGCCATTTAATCTATTTTGATAGATATAGCATAAAAATATCATCCATTTTGTATTCAATGGGATATATCATACACTGTGTATCTGAAACGCTAAAAATCATAAACTCAGTCTTAATCATTGATAATTATAAACTTTAGTGATTTTAATTAATTACTTACTTAATAGTAACAAAAAAAAAATTCATATTTTTTTATTGTAACTCGGCATATGACAACACTCCGCCTGATGTAAAGCTAGAGTGCGGTCAATGAACGGAAACAACTGTTACTAAAGATAAATTTCTACAGACAGCAGTTGCCTCCATTATGTCGGCTTGAGGAGACGAATGCATATCCAGATTGACAGTGCACACTCCTCTCGTTATACCTGGCTACTTTCAAACGCGACATAGTCACTTCACGGGTGTTACATTCGAAAGTGGTCGTACTACCCCAGGACAGCAGACCGGGCTAATGACTATTATCAGTCTGCCTGCCACTCTTTAATAGGCCCTGAGCGACCAAAGTACATATAACAAAGATACATTGGTTCCGGGCAGAATTTAGCGAACACGGGTCTCATCGATCGTGAGCTCACGCATCTTACCGCTAAACCACGGCCGCTCTAAATGAATAATAATAAATGAAATACCCTGTCAGTATCATTTCTTCGCCACTTTTAAGCCAATAGTTAATAGCGCTCGGGTGAGCTTCTACAAAGCATTCCAAACGCGCGTGGGCCCCAGTCGGGACACCTATAACCTTCGTCGACACCAAAACTGTTGGAGGAACTATGAAATAAAACACAATTTAAATTAAATTCCACCTGAAATCTCACCTTCAAAATTTAATTCTATTTTAACAGACATTTTTAGCGAAAACAACCAAAAATATTGTATAAGAAACATCTGCTACTACAAATTTATTTCTACAGGCAGGAGTCGCCTCCGCTATGCCAGCCTAAGGAGACGAATGTACACCATCCAGATAGATAGTGCACACTCCTCACGTTTTACCTGGCTACTTTCAAACTATTCCTGAAACGCGACAAGGTCACTTCACGGGTGTTACATTCGAAGGTGGTGGTACTGCCCCAGGACGGCAGACTGGATCATCAGTTTGCCTACCACTCTTTTATTATTTATGATGATATTTATTATATTTATCACGATTATTATTGTATTCCAAAAAATGCTTCAAAATCACTTACGTGAACTTTAATCATATTGTTTTTGTTAATTCCTGAATTAATACTTACAATTAATACTTAGCAGTATTCTCTTGCTCACTGAAGGTGGAACATCATTTGAAGCTATACAAAGGTACGCGCCCATTTGTCTTCGTTCAACTTTAGTTAGGTTCAAATCCGGGCCTATGAACATGTCCACTAAAACAAACAACAAATTGTATTTTTATTGTAAATTAACATTTAATCATAATTATTCTACTAAAAAATGATCCATATTCTAGCTCAAAGCCGGCATAGTGGAGAGCACTACTGTTTCCAGACATTTCTTTATGGTAGAAGTTGTTTATACTAATGGGTTGCACTCTAGCTTAACATTAGGCGTTAGTGGTCACATGTCGGGTTACTGTAAAAAGAGCTCATTCATCATTGTGCCATATAGCGACTTACGCGTTGAACGGTTAACGTTTCAAGGTGGAGAGGAATTAGAGGGAATTAGAGCCAACATCAGCTTACTGGGTAGGTATATGTAACGTTACAATATATAGTCTTTGGAAAGCGACGTGGTCCGGTGGAGACGTGGGTTCGCAGTCGAGAATTCCCTACTCTAAAAACTTCTAGAAGAATCGCGGTCAGTACCAATGTAACTTTGTTATAATTATGTACTTTGGTCATTAAGCAATCAGTACTTAGGATTTTTTTTTTTATTGTAGCTCGACATGTGACAACACTCCGCCTGATGTAAAGCTAGAGTGCGGTCCATGAATGGAAACAACTGCTACCACAGAGAAATCTCTACGGGCTGCAGTCGCCTCCACTATGCCGGCTTGAGGAGACGATCATGTACCATCTAGATTGACAGTGCACACTCCTCTCTTATACCTGCCTACTTTCAAACTATTCCCAAAACGCGACAAGGTCGCTTTACGGGTGTTACATTCGAAAGTGGTGGTACTGCCCCAGGACGACAGACTGGACAAATAACCATCATCAGCTTGCCTACCACTCTTTAAGGTTCTTAGGATACAAGCGATAATTTGTAGTTGTCATGTTACGAAAATAAACTAGTTATAAATAAAGATCCGTATGAAAAGTTAGAACTCAATTTAAGGTTCTTACTTAGTTCTAGTTCTTAGTAGCCTTTGTACTTAACTTGAAAGACAAGATCACATGGCAGCTCATTACAAAAATAGAGAAAGTTATTTATGGGACAATTAACCTGACAAAACTTTAGATCTCAAAGCGAAATAAAGCGTTGACAGTTGAGGGAAAAATATAATATTAATATTGAAAGAAGCGCTCAGAAATGAGAGGATCCAAAGAGAAATTAAAGTAATGCAAAATCCTGAACAAAAAGTTGTACGAAACGAGATGCTACCGTAAATCGAAACTGTCACAACCATTTATTAAAAACTTCCGCTCCCCTAATTTCATCATTTTAGAAGAACCACAGGATGGGTATGAAATTTTCTTATGAATATTTCAAAATTCAACAACATTTGTCAAAAGATACCAATTTGAATTATCTCATTATACTATAAGGAAACGGAAGGAATTAAATGGATGCGCATAGCGGGAGATAAGGGCTGAAACAGCTAAAGAACAATACGTACAATATTACATACAATGTAAACATAAATTGTAATACAAGAAAGTAAAAAGTAAACCATCATCGATCCATCACGGCATAAAATCAAGGTCTAATTCCACAATACAACCTACTAGTATACAAAAATATATCATAACGCTATACTATTAATTTATATCGACCTTTTTAATTTTCATTTAGATATTTATAATCCTCTTATATTTTGTGCTGTTAGAAATAGAAAAGATCGCTTAAAACATGACGTCACTTACTTATATTAATTACCCTGGAGAGAAGCAAGGACGCTGGCGCAAAAATAAATAGTAATAAATAGATATTTACATTCATATAAGTCCTAATTTTAAACTAGGGAAAAAATACTTTTTACTTTTTCTAAATAATTTTTTAAAATGCTATAAAGATATATATTAATTAATATTTCTAGAAAAATATTACAAATAAATATTTGTTCCGATCGGAAATACTCGTAGAACACGCGACCTCCGCGCTAGCCGTAGCGCCACAGAGGCCGTCATTTGTAAAAAAATATTACTAATTTTTATAAGTGGAGTCACAGCTCACCTTTATGTAGATCACCTTCAGTATTTCTTAATTGTATGTGAACTGCATCTTCTCTTCTCCAAAGAATTCGAGGTGGTGGACGACCTTGAGCTCTACAGGAAAGGGTCGTGTCTTGTCCCTCACGGGCGACGACATCGCCGCTCGTACCCTCATCGACTATGTCTGGAGGCACTATAACAAATAATTACCTAACTATGCTGACTTTGTTTTGCGGCTTTCCGTTGTTTTAAATGGTTAGTATAGATGCCAACAAACATGGCAGCAGTTGCCTCGCTATGCGTCGCCGTCAACTTAAGAGACGAATGTACACCATCCAGATTGACAGTACATACTTCTCTCGTTATACTTGGTTACTTTTTTTTTTATTATAGCTCGGCATGTGACAACACTCCGCCTGATGTAAAGCTAGAGTGCAGTCCATGAATGGAAACAACTGCTACTACAGAGAAACCTGTGCGGGTAGCAGTCGCCTCCACTATGCCGGCTTGAGGAGACGAGCATGTACCATCTTAGATTGACAGTGCACACTCCTCTTGCTATACCTGGCTACTTTCAAACTATTCCCGAAACGCGACTAAGTCACTTCACGGGTGTTACATTCGAAAGTGGTGGTACTACCCCAGGACGGCAGACTGGACAAATAACCATCATCAGTCGCCTACCACTCTATCTATGTTATATATGTTACTTTTAAGCTGATCCTGAAATGCAGGTCATTTCACGAGTGTTACACCCCAGGATTCAACCTGGTCTAATAACCATCATCACTTGCTTTAGTTAAGTAATAATTAATTTACCGGCCCCAAGTTACAATATTGAAGACGGGAAATATTAAATTACATTTCAATGCTACACGAGTATTTTTTAATAAAGAATTCCATTTAAATTGAAACATTTTTAATAAACTTTTGCTCCTCAATATTTGCCCACTTAAGATCATTTCTGATGTTAATATTACAAATGAGAGATGTTATTTACTGTTAACAAATAATTTCTTTGTTTATTTGGTACTCAGTAAACCTCAACATTAACTCAAACACTTAATACAAAGCATATAATCTATATATTAGTATGTAGAGTGTATATGTATAGTGGAAAGTAAACATAAGGCGTCAAAGGAAGCTACTACAGTGGCGTTGTTTCTACAAGAAAACAGTTTTAGATGAGCTACGCTAGTTTGTTTAGAACACAAGGATAAGTAAGTTATGTCATGAACGTCACGTTCAGAAAAATAGATCACTTAAATACCTATATAAGTTAAAAGCTACTGAATTTTGTCGTAAAATATTCATAGGTATACCTACATATTAGGATAGGACACCCAGATCCAAATAACATCCTTTTTAGAATACTAGATTATAAAATTATAAATATTTGTGTTGAACTATAATAGAATTGAACTCCGGAGGTTCCCATGATGCGCTAGCTCCGCCATAATGCCGTTAACCTTATCATATCTATTTTGAAATGATAAAAATAAATAATATTTTTTAAGGACGAAAATGTTCGATAAAAATCCTGTAATGATTCGTTAAACATAAAAAAATATTACACAGAAACCTTTGTATTAAAGATAATCCTTTAAGACAAAACCAACAAAATAAAGTTAACCTCGGGGACGCCTATTAACAGAGTTCTTATTCCATTAAAACACAAAAAATCGTCAAGTTTAGCTTTTAGAGAAATTTTTAAATAAAAAATGTTTAGGGAAATGTTCAGAACGTAATTTATGTACCGGGCGGTTGTTGGTAATTTTGGGTTAGGGGAATAAATTTAGAAGAAAAAAAAATGTGGTACTTATCTCCGACATTTTTCATGGATCATTGGATGAAATTTAAGCTTCCTTTGACCAATATCATCTCATTTTTTCATTCAGCTACTTACGATTCAAAAAATAAAACAAGTTTATTTTTTTACTCATATTTCACGATTATAATTATTTTTGTAGTATTTATTTTATTTTATTTTTCTAGCATAAATAAATATAATAAAAAAGAACGACTTTGAAAACGTTAAACATTAAAATTTTGTAGATACTTTTGTTATGTCAAGAAAAAAATATCGCCAATTCTTTTCTACTGAAAAAGGTTGAATACAAGCAAAGTGTTACAAAAAAGGGGTTGTTAGGTTCACGGCCTACCTTAGTACGCGCTCCCGAACAAAATGTTCCTGTAATAAATCACGCGAGTCCCGTGCTACGAGTTTCTATCTAGATGCACTGTGACCGTGTAACTTGATAGAAAGAAATCCATTTATCTCTCTTTTGTTTGAAATTTGTAATTTCTTTAATAATTCGGTGCTTTTTATGGTAGCTCGACATAATATGACAACACTCCGCAAGATGTTAAGCTAGAGCGCGGTCCATGAACAGAAACAACTGCTATCACAGAGAAATTTCTGCAGACAGTCGCTCTCGCTATGCTGAATGCACATTCAGGTTCACGCTCCTCTCGTTATACCTGACTACTTCCAAGCTGATCCCGAAACGCGACAAGGATGCCTCATGGGCGTTACATTTGAAAGATAACCACCATCAGACTGCCGAACACTCACTGTTTTTCTTTTGTTTTTGTTCGTTCACTAAAATTAGTAAAACTAGATACGTTGGAAGTAACACTAGTTGCTACAAGAGGATTAATGAAAACGGAGCTTCAGTAAGAAAATGAAAACAAACGTTCTCCTATTCTGAATCATTCGCCCAAGCACATTAGGGGTAAGAATATCTGCAAAGACTTTAGTTCTTTTTTAGGTTCAACAATTATTTTTTCTGTGTACAAGGAAAGAACAGCTTACCTAAAACGTCAACACATCCGATCTGTTTCTTCATCGTACTAGTATTAATTTGGCACATATAACAACCCCGATCTTCAACCCTCAAAGGCCTGATGTGAAGTTGCCATGATCCAGGGGAATCATTTGAAACTGCATATCGGGAACTATGGGTAACAAGTCTTGTGTGAAGGGTTAAGATTGTTTGGTCATCTGCTCGTATCCACGCAACCTGTGGTAAAGTATAAGAATTAATATTTTTATACTCTTATTAATGAATTCATTTTAAACTGTACTCGGGTCAGTGTACGTGTAACATCAAGTACTCGTATGCTCATATAATTTAAAAAAAAAATTAAATATTTTTGCTTTGTTTTTTTTTTTTCTTATCTACAAAATCAAACTATTACATTAATAATGTTCTCATTTGACATTTTTACCATCCAGGCTGGGTGAAAAGAAGTATTCACTTTTTTATAATACATATTTACTCCTGCGACTGGGAATCGAATCGGAGTAACGGAGCAGTAACCACTGCGCCACAAAGGTCGCCATGTTTAAAGTGATGATAAAAAACTTTTCAAAATAAAACTTACATAAAATATAAAGCCACAAAGTTTTCACGATTTTATAAATATTTTATACAAGAAAATAATTTTTATCTCGTTTCAATATCACCAATTTTAATTTAATTTAAGTACAATTAAGATTCAGTTTTAGTTTACGACCCTCGTTTCGTAATTTCATGGAGAGCTTCAAATTTTATTATTGAATTTCTCTTCGTTGTAATTTAAATTTAATACTGGCGATTGCCCCGCAATCGCATCGTTGTACGTCAACATATGATGTATTCAATTACAATTTTATCAAAAAATAGCCTCCACCATGCCAACGCAGTCTTTTATCTTTAGAAAACTATCCGTTTATCTTATGGTTTCTCTTTATCATCCATTTAGATATAGCCTATATCACCCACAAAGACATACCCGATACCACAATTTACATTTACACAATTCACATATTTAGGCGTGTTGAGACAAGCATATAAACACCCATATTTTAAAATATAATGTCATTAGGTTTGTTATTTGAATAATTTTTTTAAAATTCTATTTTTAAATATGGCTCCCGATGGAGTCTATGTGTATTGGGCAAGTTTATTTTATCTTATTTGTACAAAATTATAACTGTAAAATTTACGAGAAAAGCAGTATTTTACTAGACGAAATATTATTGCCATTTTGGGAACACCGTCGTGCGACCATTCATTTGCGAAATTACGATTCTCTGTAATATTATTTTCTTTCTCTTTGTGAATTATATTTACAGAATATTAAATGGGAAATAAAAATATATTCATTATTTTGCGAGTATAGATACAGTACGAAGACGTCATGACGGTCAAACGTTGCCGCGTTACATCTGTTTCTGGTAAAAATATTATTTTATTAATATTATTGTTTCTGACTTACTTAATTAAAATTAATATTGTAGCTTTCACACACGTAATTTTAATTACAATCCAAAATTTAAAACAAATATTTATCTTTTACTTATTAACCTCCAGCAGATGTAGTAATGTTTAACTCCGATTTTCAGCCAATTTTAATTAACAGCTTTAATGTTTTGACCGCAAAATCAATAATTTACTTGTGCGAGTAAAGATGTTTTCAAAAATTTCAACAGATTACTATCTCTTTCATTTTGATTAATTTGATTCAATCTGCGGATTGTGGTTTTATTTCTGCGTCGATTTTGTCAGTTTTTAATGAGTTTTGTTAACAGTCTTCTACTTGCCTCTTTTAGAATGCTCTTTAGTGGATATTCGGGACATACCAGAATGCTAGATCTGTGCATCCTTTCAAGAAGACTAACGATGTCAATGTCAGTTTGTTCTTTGATCATTCTAATTTGATTTGATTTTTTTTATTTGAATTTCTCAATATAAACGCGGTAGTAAGCCGTTTAATTCAGTTAAAACTTATTCTTGCATTTTATATATTTTAAGTATTTTATGTTACGCATGTGATCTGTGCGACAAATTCCTTCAAGCCATCGACAGGACAAGAAGGAATGAAAAAATCTTTATGTAGTAATCAGATAACGCTGAAATGAAATGCAAATCAATTTGATGGTTGGCGGCGTTCCCAGTCGTGAGATTGTCACTCGTTAGACGAACGCTTTGGTAAATAATAAATTTATTATAAAATGTTATTTTACTAAAAAGATAAGAAACAATATTTGTAATATTTGAAGGAGCACGCATATCAACATCTTTTAAGAACCGACTAGCATTAGCGTTTTGAAAAGAAAACTCAAGCAACATTTTAGTTTAAGTAAACGTATAAGCTAGATAATAGAACCCAGCACCTTTTTTCTATTCAAGAACTCGGGTCTTCCAGACCCAAATCTCGATAAAGAATAAATGTGTTATATTTGGATAGCTGTGTGATGAAAGAATATTCAGCTCATCTTTCGATATCGAATCTCGACAGCAAAATGTAATATGGTAACGAAATCGGATCCTTACGTCCTACATTTTCTTAATCCCACATTGACGAATAGCAATGGCGATTCACATTGTTTTTTTACGTTTAATGTCCTCAGATAGAATTACAAAGATACTTGTTTGTTTAAGTACATATTTAACGTATCAAATGTTGTTTTTAAGTACTTTATTTGCTAAATAGATATTGTCTTTCACTTAGGTATATACAGGTCCTGCTTTTGTAATCAACTTCGCATGTGCATAATTAATTTTATGTGCCTAAGGTTCCCAAGGAACCTTTTATAGAGACAAAATAGCTGTGTCACTCAATTTCACCCCGGTTATAAGAAAATCCTTCTTTAAGAAGCAAGCTGTCTAACGCAAAAATATTATTTTTAAATCGGATCAGTATTGCCTGAGATTAGCACGTTCAAACTAACAAACAAACACTGACTGCAGATTTAAGTACAAAATTAACGTTTCTTTTTATTTTTTAAAATTGTACTCATAAGCTAGTGTTTGTACTATAGATAAAGTACATATGTATTTGTATAACAATAAATACATTGGTACAGTCAGAGATTTATGAATGTTTCGAATACAGGGGTTATCGAACCAACGTGGTATTGGCTTAGTCACGGTCGTTCAATATTGTTCACTTGTACGGATACAACATAGGACATGTCAATATAAATCAATCAATATAAATTATAAGACTGTTATTACATCAATTCATTATTATAACGATACATTTGAAAAGCTAATGTCTTAGTTTCTTTTTTAGCGAAATATTAAAAGCGAGTGTGAACATGAGCTGCTGTGCATAACATACGAATATGAGAGAATCTCAAAAAGCATGTTTGCATAAAAGAAGCTGCTTGTAATGGAAATGTATTAATTTTTTTTTAGCAAGTCACCAAAGACCGTAGGTAAAAGAGTCTGTTTAAACGTCATTAGTGAGTGAGTGAGTGATCGCTTCCTAAAGGATAGGATCCTCGTTTGTCATGCTTGAGGACACTAAATGGATCCTCAATAAATGAAGGTTATTTACGTTCCAGACCACTTTCAACGAGCAAAAAAGACGTGAAAGGACTAAATCCGACGAATAAATGTTTGTAGAAGTTCCGGATTGAAAGGTCATTAATTTTGGCTGTTTTCTTTGAAAACCGCAATTGACTGTCGGTTTGTTTAGATGGGCTTGTGAATTATAGTGCGTTTTATCACTAATTAATTCAGACGAAAGTTGTGTCAATTGTTTTTCTAGCGTAATATGTCAATTCTAGCGTAATAATTGTGTTCGCACTCCGATTGAAATTAAGTTAGAGTGCGGTTTATGGGTGGAGTAGCACTGAAATCATGCAATGATGGCTTGTTTTTTTTTTGCCCTAATGAACGACCGAACTCGCATAAGTACCAGCCAAGATTTAAGGAGTTAGCCATGGTCGTCTAATAATGCCGCTTTGTGACTGAAATTGAAGAAGTTGTAGAAAAAAACACCCAAATTTTTTCTTCTTTTTTATTACCTATTTTTTTATATTTATTGTTTACTAATATGATATTTGGTGGATATCGGAACACCAATTGGTTTTGAAATGCCTCGCAGCTAGTCGGTGGAAATAAAAGGAAGGGTACTCATGGATAGCTCAATCGTTCTCACTTTAGAATGTTCCAAGGGCTGGTTTAGTAGATGTATTCTTGTATATTCATAGATATTTGGAGCGCGCACTCGCGGCGACACCCACACTTTTTCGATTCTTGTGTACTCGTTTGTTTTGAATTTTTAGGCAAAGGATGTCGGAAGAAATAGGATTCCGACTAGCTTTAAGTATCTAATAATTTTAAAAACTAATGTACAAGAGCGGCCGTGGTCTAGCGGTTAGACCTCACCATCGATGAACAGTACCATATGAGTATGTTATAATAATGTACTTTGATCGCTCAGTATCTGTGATACAAGCACTAGCTTAGTACAGGCATTAAAAGAAAAGATATATAAAATACGAATTTATTAAGTGTACCAAAAGGTGTGTTAATTGTGCAGATCTTCCTTAAACGAGGAGAAATTTCGGGGGTAATTGTAAGTTTAAAGTTAGTGATTTAATCCTCTTAAAATCCTATATAATCAAGAGACCATAAAGTTGACGAAGCTACGAGAAAGTGAGCAAGTGTGGTATAGTTAAATAGGGTTACGTGTAGATTGAGTCTTCAGCATCTTACATCTATATAAAAGACAGACTTAATTAAGTTTTTGGGTTATAATAGTTTTGTATGAAACTTTTTGATATTTATTTTATGAGATATATATA
Source organism: Tinea pellionella (assembly GCA_948150575.1). NCBI lineage: Eukaryota > Metazoa > Arthropoda > Insecta > Lepidoptera > Tineidae > Tinea > Tinea pellionella. The sequence continues at coordinate 4,968,449 of OX411259.1, read as the reverse complement.
ATAAAAAGTTCATAGTTATGGCTATATTTTTCTTGTCATACGCCTTTCTGCAGTTAGGTTATGAGCAACTGCATTCTAAGACCATACCTATGCTAGGAAAGTATTCTCATTTCATTTCATGAGGAGATCTTAAAAGGCATATTTTATAAAAGTACGTAGACTTCTCCTAAACGACTGCAGTGATTTTGAAGAATTTTTTAGCATGTTTGAGTGGGTTCCACGTCAGCATAATTTAGATTCACAATTGGACATGATTAAAATTTTAAAAAAGCAAAACTAAATTAATAAAATGTCAAACTCAGACAGGACAGCATCTTTTGGGTCCGCTAATTTCTTTATTTTTTTTTAAGCCGATTTAGATTATACAAACATATAACTACAGTCCGTTTTGATTTTTTTTGCATATGAGAATTTACGCGTATTGAAGTTTAGTGTGTGTTTTTTTTTTCTTTTAATTTATTATCGACCACAACTTGACTAGGTATGTAACGATAAAGCTAACACTAATTATACGCATACGAAGTTGGTTATAGAATAAGGAGCTGAAATAAGAGGCCGAGACTGAGGTATCTACACTATGAAAGTATCGACTTACTTTGTAGTCACCCAAGTCCGAAACCGAGCAAGTGAGGATAGCTTCTCGTCCCAAGGCGACGGTGATATTATTTATTGGCCCGTTGAAATCCGGCTCGATATCCTTCAGCGAGGTAGTAGGCACTACCCCAATCAGTGGTATCGTTGTTTGATGTCGCATACTTTTTACTGTGAACAAAAAAAAAATTAAAAAAATCGATAAAGATCAACATAAAAAAAAACTATTATAACTGTAAAAATTGAACTAAAAAAATTGCTATATATGTTATAACGACTTAAAAATAACAATCATGAAATTTTGACCTCGTTACCTTTGATCTATTATATCAATACCTACATTTTTATAAGTTTATAAATGTATTTGAAGCTGATGTAACGTCAGTAAATAAATTTTTAAACAGTTTGTGGTTTTTGTTTAGCGTTTTGTTTATCTATATTACCTCTTATACTAAGTAATTATTTCGGTATTGTATATTTTAAATGTTGTTTTAAGTAAAAATAATTAACAGCTAAAACAAACCATCACGGGTTCATTAGCGTGAAGTGAAAATTGTAAAATTTTTCACTTTAATTTTCACTAACCAAGAAAAATTTCAGAGAAATTGAAGTTAAAATATAAACATTTAAGACAACATTATAATATTAACTGTAGAGCTAAAACTCCAAAGTTTTGAGGCTAAGCAGTTATCACACAGGGTCATCGTGAAGTAAAGATATAGGAAACGGACATATAAAGTAGTAATTTATGGGACATTGTCGACCCTCAGTCAAGAGTAGAACGGATTCCCGACCCTCGGCGCTTATTCAAATTAGACCCACGATATACGCTTCCTTACGATCCCTATTCTCGAATTTATTATAAAATATTGTTGCTATTCCATTACTCAAATAATTGATTTGGAACTTTGTGCACGATTTTTCCTTGTATGACTTAAAAATACGTCTATATTACGGTAGGCATGGTTGTTTAACCCAGTCCGATACACTGGGGGTGTAACATCCGTCGAGAGCTCGAGACCAGTTTGGAAGTAGCCGAGTATAACAGGAGTGTCAAAGAAAAGTGCACATTCGTCTTCTAAAGTCGGCATAGCGGAGGCAACTGTTGCCTGCAGGTGTTTCTCTGTGGTAGCACCTATTTTCGCTCATGGACCGTATTGCTTAACATCAAGCGGAATGCTTACTGAATGTACAACAAAAAATATGAAAGTTTCAATTTTATTTAGACAGCGAAGTAGTAATTAATAGTAAGATATACAGGTGATTTATAGAAATAGATTACAGAGGAAATATACTAAACTAGGCAAATATAAGATAAGAAAGATATTATAACTCTTTATCCAAGCTAAGACATGAAAAGAAAAATCTGTGAATCCTTTTTTAACATCAAAATCTTTAGGGATTTACCCCCACTGACTCATTTTAGAATGTACAAATCGAAATTATTAGTAAATCAAACATCATTTGTTTTTGATGTAAATTCTCAAGCTCGTTTGACAACAATACCTACACTATTTGATATAAAGAATTGGATTGAGATTTTAGGCCTGAAAAAAGTATTAACAATATTGTGTGCCTTTTTTCCTGTCGTACATATAGCATGCCTACGATCTACCTTCAATTCCATTTTTTATTTGACCACGTAGTACTTCCCGGGTAAAAGGAAATTTTTATGTAGAGATGTTTAAAATTAAACCAAAAACATGTCGCAGTTCATTACACAACATTCATGATGAATTTAATACGTAAATATTAATCAGTGTAGTACCTAGGATTGTATCATTAATCACGCAAACAATGTCTGATGGAATTAACTTTGATTGGACAAATAACACAAATTAAGCATAACAACAAACCGTAAATACAAAAACAGGATAAACAAATATTTATTATTATGTTAATGAATTTAAAGTATGTTTTTGCCTTGTATTGAAACAAGTTTCAGATACTTATTTAGGTTTGATACATCAAATTGAAATTACATATTTTCCCTTTTTGTTTTCTCTTTAATTATCTATACAAGATAAATCTGTTTGTTACATAGTAACTGTGTAACAAGAGACATTGTTAAGAATTGTTCTAAAATAAAACTAAAGAAAGAAACCAAATTAAGAGTAAATTACTATTAAGAAACCAATTTTCAGTTATTATCTTCTAAATCTATCATTTAGGAAGCCATCACGAATCGTGGGAAGAAAGAATTTAACTTGGTGACCGCATAACTTCTCTTTTATAAATTGTTGACCCTTTTTTATGGTCATTGCCCGGAACTATTTTGACGAAAAAATGTGGAACGGTGGTGTTTCGGGAACGGCTTCTAATCTCACCTCTGATTGCAAGACGTTTCTCACAATTTTTACGACGCCATTACTACGCTCTTCACTGAAATCGTGGATTCTGGATCCCACACTGAAGGTTACCCCAGTAGTTTATCAAATATATTTTTGTCTTTCTCTGACCTGATTTTATTTAATGTGCTTTACGTATATTTCGCATATATCCTTTGTATTTTGAATATTTCGCTTTATAATAACCTTGTATTGTAAGTCCAGTTAAAACTTTGAATAATTGTGGGTTTATGCCGAACTGCACCATTAAAAATCAACATTGCAAGAATTATAGGTATTGAAACGAAAAATAAAAAATGAATTTATACGATTTATAAATGTGAATTGCCTATAAACTGCCCTGCTCGCTGTCAAACTGTCTGCTATAAATTTTGAAGGACATAAGCATCCAAATGAAGCTGTGGAATATTTTTAGTGAGTACGTAAATTATACCACTTTAGTAAAATATAGAGCTAACTTAAAATTCATATAATTATTTCCACGCAATAATGTATGCTACATTATACTCGTTGTAGTGAAAAGAGCTTTTGACTTGCCCATTAATAAGTGCAAACTGTGGTCCTGTTACGGACACCTCATGGTACACTAAAAGTAAAAAATGCTTTCAAAATATAATTCAATCGCACAATTAAATAAAAACTTTTTTCACAAATCGATAAAAAATTACTTAGATCATTACATAAATGATATAATTTCTACTAAGTTATGTTTTGTCTGCTATTATGTATGTCTTTATAATGAGCTGATCGTTGTAAGTATTAGAATCAGGGATTCAAAAATGAGGTTATCTCGAAAGTTTTTAATAAATTTTTGAGTTAAGGTTTGATTTGAGAATTCGAAATATTTCAATTATTTTCTTTGCTTATATGTATAAAATAGTTCTTTGTAGGTATTACTTAATTCTATTGAGTTCGCGTAATGTATTTTTTTATAAACATTGAAGTGAATTGTGAGACCCAAGCGAACAATTATGCCTCTAAATGGATGGGGTCAGTAACGCAAATCGTTAGCCAAAATGGACAGTTGTTAGTTCGCGACAATGAGGGCTATCTATCAGTGCACGAGAGCTTTTGCCAGGGGCTAAAATGTGCACGAAATCGAGATACAGTGGAATCTACACGTTAATCGCCTCATTTCGTTAATAACAATTGAAATTACAATAATGTGCTCCAAATTTGGACTGTGTTAGACAATATAATTAGGGTTGAATGAGCTTTAAAACATTACAAACATTTTGGACGTATTAATTGTAAATGTTTTTTTGAGTTTTTTTTTTTTTAAAGTAAATTAAACATAGTGGTTTAATAAATTCAGTAGGAAGATTAAAAAGCTTAGGGTGAAGTAGAAAAGGGATAAACTATGTCAGTGCAATAAACTCAAAAACTTACCTAAATAAATTAAAGAGCGACCGTGGTCTAGCGGTAAGAGGCGTGAACTCACGATCGATGAGTCCCATGTTCGAACCTCGCTAAATTCTGACCGGTACCAACGTAACTTCGTTATATGTACTTAGGTCGCTCAGTCTATTAAAGAGTGGTAGGCAGACTGATGATGGTTATTAGCCCAGAATCCCGTCCAGGGGCAGTACCACCGCTTTCGAATGTAACACCCGTGAAGTGACCTTGTCGCGTTTCGGGAATAGTTTGAAAGTAGCCTGGTATAGCGAGAGGAGTGTGCACTGTCAATCTGGATGGTACACGCTCGTCTCTTCAAGCCGGCATAGTGGAGGCGACTGCTGCCTGTAGAGATTTCTCTGTAGTAGCAGTTGTTTCTATTCATGAACCGCACTCTAGCTTTACATCAGGCTGAGTGTTGTCACATGCCGAGCTACAATAAAAAATTAAAGAATAAAAGATGTTTATTGATAAACCGTATTGGGGTATAGTTGTCATATTCTGAACCCAGAGTTAGTCCAAGGACTTTGGTCTTCCTGCTCTTAATAATAAAGATTTGCGTGGGCAGTTGGTTGAATTTTATAGCGAATCTAATGTAGTGTGTAGAGGTATACTCGTATATTTATTACAATGTATTATATTATCAATGTATAATATTAAAAAAGAACAAAAACGTAGCATAAATATGTAGCTAAGCGGAATAAATAATTCATCGGTGAATTCGGAATGAAATCAAATAGAAATGATAATACTAATGTTGCGACGCGTTTCATTAGACGCCACACTATATCGATGAATTGAACAATGACAAATGTTGGCAATGTTACCAGTATGATTAATGACATTATCAAGTTCCACCGAGGCACAGATGCACGTGCAATAACGGATCTATTTGATCCTCTAGAGACAATACGCACGAATACCCCCAGAAATAGGCCTGATACAACGGGTCTGTAGGGACGGGATGAAAGCAACGATTTAGTGTTAGGTGATTTATTATATCTTAAACGGATTGTGCGCTGGGCTGCAGTAATGCTATTGCATCGCCAAGGGATGTTATTCGATCAACGGAATCTTGGATAAGTTTATTATAATATAGGTTGGTTTTTAATAATTATTCAGAATTCAGCAAAGTGCTGTTGAGGTCGGAGCAATAGCTGCTGGGAATGTTGATTAATACCACGTTTGCGTCTTGACTCGATAATTTTATTGAAAACTTAACCTAATATAAATAATAAGTCTGGTTGTATGAAACCGCGATCGTAACCCGTTATGCCTTTTGTGCGACGCGCCTCTCCCTCCTCCACCGTACGGCGCGAACGCTCGGAGGACCGACGAACCGGTTTGCTTGAATGTAATATAAATATACCGCGGCCGTCGTCCGTCCTCAGTTACGCGAGGCTACGGATGGAGGAACGCTTGATCGGCGAGCTGAGGATGCAGTCTGCGAGCGCGCGTCGTGGTTTCGCAGTGGTGGTGTTGCGTGACGTCATCAGCTGGACCTTCGCGTTTCTGGTTTCTTTTACGGTAGCGTCTTGAGTTGTGACGTCACGCCATGACCCACGCTCATTGGTTGAACGCGTTGCGGGTTACGCCATGTACGCTGTGTCGCTGCTGCGCTCGCTTATAATTATTAGTCGAGCGCGCTTGCGTGTTCACTAGCGATGTTGTGGCGCAGCTACAGTGCTCCCCCTCAAGCGAAGCGTACGGGTGCCTTGATAACCCGTCCGTATCTCGATATCTTCACGGTGCTATTTGCCTTTTGGGGTAGGCTGCCACCGCTTTCGTTTTCTTCGTCTTCCTGCAGTATGTAGGCCGGCTTTAGCCTATCGATGGATACGTTGACAACTTTTGCGCCGACTTGTAGTGTGAAGTACTTGTCGCTTCTTCTTACCACGCGATACGGGCCAGAATATGGATGCTGCAGTGGCTTACGCACAGCGTCGACTCGCATGAAGACACTCTCGCAGGTGTGTAGGTCTTTGTGGACGAAAGTCTTCATGTTCTTACTGTGAGCTCGTTGTGCAGGCCTGTAGTAGCTTATGACCTGTCGGAGTCGCTCGACGTAATCGTGTGTCATCGGCGTTGTTGTCGAACTGGCAACGAAGAAATCCCCGGGTAAGCGCATAGCACTGCCGTATGTTAATTCGGCGGGGCTAGTGTTGGTGTCTCCTCTGGCGGCTGCGCGAAGCCCCATGAGGACAGTGGGTAGCTCTTCGGTCCACGTGCTGCTGTTGTTGAGACGTGTCATGAGTGATGTTTTGAGCGATCGGTGCCACCGCTCCACTATCCCGTTGCTCTGCGGGTGATAAGCTGTTGTGCGGATTTTCTCTATGCCGAGCAGTTTAGTCAGCTTTGAGAATAGCTGACTTTCGAACTGCCGGCCTTGGTCGGATGTTAGAGTGGCGGGACAACCGAACCGCGCTATCCATGTTTCATACACTGTCTTCGCTATGATTTCTGCGGTGATTTCGGAGACTGGTACCGCTTCGGGCCATCGTGTTCGACGATCGATCATTGTGACGAGATACCGATAGCCCTCTTTAGAGGTACTTAGCGGTCCTACAATGTCGATGTGTAGATGCTCGAATCGTTCTCGTTGCGGGAACTCAGTGATGTTACTCACGGTGTGTCTTTGCACTTTGGACGACTGACACTGCAGACAATTTTTCGCCCATGTCCCGACGTCCGTGTTCATCCCGGGCCAGAAGTATTTGTCCTGCATGATTTTTCTCGTCGCGCGGATGCCAGGGTGACTTATATCGTGCACCGCTTTGAATGCAGTGCGACGATATTGTTCAGGTAAGTACGGTCGAACTTTTGATTTTGATGTTTCGCAGTACAGCTTCTGGTCGGAGTTGGGTATCGTCAACCTCTTCATTGTTAATCGCTCGTTTTTCAGGAGTAATGGTGTGAGCGGGTCTTTTTCTTGGGCGTGAGAGACTTCATCGTAGTCGAATGTGCCGGGGCAGCTGATGGTATCGATGCGCGAGAGGGCGTCAGCTACTACGTTGTCGCTACCGCTTATGTGGCGTATGTCCGTCGAGAACTCGCTGATGAATAGTAGCTGTCTTGTTCTTCGCGGAGTTTCACTGCTCGATGGTGGCTTTGCTAAGGCGTAGGTTAGCGGCTTGTGATCGGTGTAAATAATGATCTCGCGCCCCTCGAACATCTTCCTGAAGTGCTTTACTGCCATATATATTGCCAGCAGTTCGCGATCGTATGTGCTGTATTTTTCTTGCGCGTTCGAGAATTTCTTGGAGAAATATCCCAAAGGTAGCCATCTTCCGTTGAATTTTTGTTGCAAGACGGCTCCTGCGCTCCTGTCTGATGCGTCGCACATGAGTGACATTGGCGCGGAGGGGTGGGGATGAGCGAGCAATGCGGCGTTTGATATGCTGCTCTTGCATGCTTCATATGCTCGTGACGCCTCCTCTGTCCATTGTATTTTCGTTTTGTCCTTTTTCTTGCAATTGTGGAGATAGGCATGGAGTGGCGCTTGAAGTGATGCGGCGTTTGGAATACTGTCACGGTAGAAGTTGAGCATTCCGAGGAATCTGCGCAGGGCTTCGACATCTTCGGGCTTAGTAAAGTTCGTGATGGCTTCGATCTTTTCTTGTGGAGGTTTAATACCGTTTTCAGAGACGGTATAGCCCAAGAACTTGACTTCATCCTGTCCCAGGACACACTTCGACGGGTTTATTGTAATCCCGAACTTGTTCAATCGTTGCAGGACTGTGCGCAGGTCTTCGGCGTGCTGATCTTCATTTCGTGATGCTATGATGAGGTCGTCGACAAAAGGAAATACATTGTCCAGTCCAGCAAGCACTTGATGAATAAAGCGTTGGAAAGTCTGACCTGCGTTTTTGAGTCCAGGGCACATACGCGGAAATTCGAACAGTCCGAAAGGCGTGATGATGGCCGTCTTTTCGATGTGCTTCTCATAAACTGGCAGCTGCTGGTACGCTCTGTTGAGGTCTAATGTTGAGAAGATTTTCATGCCGTTCAGGTGGTACGTGAAGTCCCGCAACCGCGGTACAGGGTAGCGGTCGGGTGTTGTTATCGCGTTGAGCCTTCTGTAATCACCGCACACGCGAATGTCACCGTTCTTCTTGGGGACGACATGGAGTGGACTCGCCCACGGGCTCTTGCTGGGTCGACACAGTCCCTGCTCCATCATCACTTCGAATTCCTTCTTCACGGCAAGGTAGCGATGCGGCGGAATCGGACGTGCTTTGGCGAAGAGTGGTCGTCCTGTCGTCTCGATTAGGTGCTCGACGTTGTGCTTCGGGCATACTTTCATCGACGAAGGCCTCGTGACGTCCGGGAATTCGGCGAGTATTTGATGGTACTTCTGTGCGATGTCGATAGTGCGCAGAGTGGGCTCCATGGAAGTGCAGAGTGTCGCTCGTGTAGACAGCTTGGTCTGCTTGTCTACTAGGCAGCGTCCTGCTAGGTCGACTAATATCTGATGGTGTTGCAGAAAATCAGCGCCCAGTATAGGTTTGCTGACTGCTGCGATTATGAACTTCCATCTGTATGGTCTTCGCAAGTTGAGATCGAGCTCCAGAGTTTTCTCACCAAACGTAGGGATGACGGTGTTGTTCGCTGCGTAGAGATTAAATGATGTCGGTGTTCCTTGGGATCCCTTCCGTCTGGGTATTACTGAGATGTTGGCGCCGGTGTCTATGAGAAACGATAGCTGGGTATTCTTGTCGGTGATGAATAGACGGTGCGGTTTTGTCCAATCATCGGATCCCGTCGCGTCCAGCGTGGGTGATTCGTTGGCGATGAAACTGCACGGTGGATGGCATCTTCGTGCTTCTTGACCGAATCGACGGTGATATCGACAGCACGCGAGGTTGCTTTTGCAGCTTGCACATCGTGCTGTCTCTTGGTGGCGCGGTCTCGACTGTGATTTATGCCGACGGCGTGTCTCGGTATGCGCTGTGCGGTCGTTGCTTGGCCTGTGCATCTTCAGCTCTGTGATGTCGCGGCGGAGAGCGTCAATCCATTCGTGTAGCACGCTGATCACCAGGTGCGTCTCTTCTTGCATTTTCCTGTTCGGGGTCACCACTGTTGAGGTCGGAGCAATAGCTGCTGGGAATGTTGATTAATACCACGTTTGCGTCTTGACTCGATAATTTTATTGAAAACTTAACCTAATATAAATAATAAGTCTGGTTGTATGAAACCGCGATCGTAACCCGTTATGCCTTTTGTGCGACGCGCCTCTCCCTCCTCCACCGTACGGCGCGAACGCTCGGAGGACCGACGAACCGGTTTGCTTGAATGTAATATAAATATACCGCGGCCGTCGTCCGTCCTCAGTTACGCGAGGCTACGGATGGAGGAACGCTTGATCGGCGAGCTGAGGATGCAGTCTGCGAGCGCGCGTCGTGGTTTCGCAGTGGTGGTGTTGCGTGACGTCATCAGCTGGACCTTCGCGTTTCTGGTTTCTTTTACGGTAGCGTCTTGAGTTGTGACGTCACGCCATGACCCACGCTCATTGGTTGAACGCGTTGCGGGTTACGCCATGTACGCTGTGTCGCTGCTGCGCTCGCTTATAATTATTAGTCGAGCGCGCTTGCGTGTTCACTAGCGATGTTGTGGCGCAGCTACAGTGCCTCGTTTTCTTATCTATGTGAGGTGCGTTTACTTACCAGTGCTCATATTTGTAAAAGATTTTTGTCTCATACGACCTTTTAAAAATGTATTTTTAGACGTAATAAATTAATGAAAATATTAATATAGTTCCGAGAATTGAGTTCGTCAAAGTTCAATTAAGGTACTGAGACAAAATTACTAATAACTTTTAACCTTTTGAGGTAGCAGCACCCTTCCACAATTGACTAAATATTGGAAGTCAATTATTTCCAGGCAATTGAGTTTTTAGAGGAGATTGAGCGTGAATATTAAACTAAGAGTTATAGTTTATGTTCGAGCGGCTGTGGTAAGACGCACGAACTCACGACTGATGAGACCCGCGTTCGAACCTCACTAATTCTGACCGGTACCAATGTGACTTTGTTTTATGTACTTTGGGCGCTCAGTGCCTATATGTACTATTAAAGAGTGGTAGGCAGACTGACGATGGTTATTAGTCGAGTCTGCCGTCCTGGGGGTAGTATCACCACCTTTGAATGTAACACCCGTTATCGCGTTTCGGGAGCAGTTTGAAAGCTGCGAGAGGAGTGTGCACTGTCAATCTACATGGTGCATACTCGTCTCCTTAGGCCGGCATAGCAGAGACGACCGCTGCCCGTGGAGATTTCTCTGTAGCAGCAGTTGTTTCTGTTCATGGACCGCACTCTATCTTTACATCAGGCGGAGGGTTGTCATATACCGAGTTACAATTTAAAAAAATATTTATTATGTAATTAAATATTATGTGCATTAACCCGGACGGTGCACATACGAGTACATATCTCTAAGTGTCGCATCAGCGTTGTTATATCGGTATTATAAAAAAGAAAAGAAAATCTGTTTAAAAATATTCTTGTCCATTTTTATCTGAGCATAGAAAGAACTACAAAGATTAATTAGTACGGCTTTATGAACTGAGCAGGTACCTTTAGTACTTAGTCCCATCTCGATCGATTCAGCTGCTAAAGTTTTTATTTTTATAAAGCTATTAAAATTGTATTTTTAATGGAAAATGTATATATTGTTCTCAGTATTTATAAAATCCTTTTGTTAACGACAAAAAAGGGTGATTTAAAACTTGAAGGACAATATCAATACACACACAATAGAGGGTGCTAATGGGTTATCAAGCGCGTGTGCCTCTTGAGCTCCCAGGATTATATTTATGTTGATAATATCCAAAACACCCATTTTTTTAGGGATGAAGGCGATTGTATGTGGTAGGCAGACTGATGATGGTTATTTGTCTAGTCTGTCGTCCTGGGGCAGTACCACCACTTTCGAATGTAACACCCGTGAAGTGACCTTGTCGCGTTTCGGGAATAGTTTGAAAGTAGCCAGGTATAGCGAAAGGAGTGTGCACTGTCAATCTAGATGGTACATGCTTGTCTCCTCAAGCTGGCATAGTGGAGGCGACTGCTGCCCGTACAGGTTTCTCTGTAGTAGCAGTTGTGGACCGACGGACCGCACTCTAGCTTTGCATCAGGCGGAGTGTTGTCACATGCCGAGCTACAATAAAAAAAAAAGAAAAAGGTAGTTTAATTTTTTTAAAGAGATATAGTTAGACTAATGGTATCACCAATTTCAAGTACAGATTAGATGTAGCCAGATGTAATGAGAGGAGTGTGCACTGTCAAACTGGATGGTGCACACTTTCAGCTGGTGTTACACTTCATAGTTTCATATATTTCAACGCGTATGTCACGAATCTGTGTGTCGTGACCTTTATTATCTTTTATTATAGTATTTATGACCCTTTATCATTAATTGTAACTGTAATTAAAAGAACAATCGGGTAGTTAACACATTGCTTGCTGTGTCAGCCTCAAGGGTTGTTCGGATCCATCCAGACGCGTGAAAGACCAACTCCTTAGGGACGACGTGAAATGTGCAAACAATTAGAGGCAAGGGCTTTTTTGCGCCCTCACGAGCGACACACAATAGTACTCCATGTCGCCATGTCGTACGCAGCTTGGTCTCTATTTAATACGTGTCACCCCTTGCACGAATATAGTGTTCTGTACTCGACATCTGCTCGGTATTCTCACTATTATTCTCAGGTTATTAATGTTAAGGAAATTGCATTATTTTGGGTAGTCTGCGCCTTGTATTGAGTAGCACAGAGAAATGTCTGCGGACAAGATTCGCCTCCGCTATGCTGGCTTGATAAAGGTCTGTCAGTGGAGACTTCTCGTCTCTCCAGCTCTTTCAAGGCTAATTCCCAAATGCGACTAGATCACGTCTTCTCAGGCACCTTTATTTTTAAATCAAAGGAGAATGCCCATTCGCCTAAGAAAAATGGGCCCACAATTTTTTCTCGAGTTTGTCGATGACTTTTAGTTATTTTGTAGAAAAATAAATCTACTTCCTTATTACCAATCAGTTTTAAATTTTTTACCCGGGTTTTTAAGTAATTAGATGTTTTCTGATTCAATATTTAAGGTTATTATTATTTTAATGTTTTAATAATTTAATTGAAGATATCTGTTTTTTTATGTAATTAAACATTGTCTATTGATTGGTAAATAATGTGTTGATATAATTAAAATCAATTAATAAAAAAAAAAGATAATATTTTAGAATATTGTTTTGTTACCAACTATTAGGTATCAAGTGGGCCCAAAAATGGGCATCCTCCTTTGAAAGTTCATTTATTTGTGCCCGTAAAACACGCAGTATTGATGAACACAATTCTTCGATTTCAAAGTTAATTATGACTGTATTCGATCATTGTCAATCCATGAACTCTGAAGCTAACCATATCTAAAAATAATAATAGTAACCGTTAACTTTTATTCGTAAAGAGACTAATGAGTCTTTCTGTTCACGACGAGCAATATCTTAGTTCCGTTGTTGAATGATAACTTCAGATTCTTTAGAAATTCAGTTCTTTATGTAGTTCGAAGTACGATCTCGAGTTCTACTTTTCTCTTAAATACATAAGCACTGGCAATCGGAAAGCTCGGCACGGGATCTACTCACTGCGTGAACCCATTCGATCTCATGCATTTAAATTCAGAATTAGTGGATCTCTTTGCCCACAAATCCTGAATCTCTTTGTTGCAAAAGGTAAGCAATGTCCTTGACCAGATTTCGTATAGATACTTTTCCATAGCGATGTGTTCATATCATTGCAATCGAATTATAAGAAATTAACTTACAGTTGGTCGATTGTTACTACGCATGTCGGAAACCAATATTTTTCTTTCTTTTTTTGTATAAAGGAGAATGCCCATTCGCTTAAGAATTGTTTTTTCTCGAGTTTGTCGATGATTTTTACTTAATTTTGTAGAAAAATAAATCTACTTCCTTATTATCAATCAGTTTTAATTTTATCACTCAGATTTTTGAATAATATTTGAGGTTATTTAAAATGTTTCAATCGTTGAAGATATCTGTTTTTTATGTAATTAAATTGTTTATTGATCAGTAAATGATGTGTTGATATAATTAAATTAAAATAATGAAAAATAAGTTATTATTTTAGAATATTGTTTAGTTACCAAACTATTAGGTATCAAGTGGGCCCAAAAATGGTAATTCTCCTTTTTGGCATATTGGTTAGTTTTATGATGCAAATTGATAAAAAAATCATGTACGCACACATAGCCTGAACTGAAATGGGAATCGATCCCAAGATCCTCGGCGTTGCACATTTTTTTTGTTCACATATCATCGTGATTAAATAATGCATAACAGTATCGATTTTAATAAATCGAACAATCGAATGCACGATTCTATTGACTATACCCATCGTTACATTCTCGGTGTGTTCTTTCTACGTGATATTTATTCTCTCTATATCGTCAGTAGTACGTTTGTTTAATCCCAAAATAAGATTATATTGTAAGTTCATAAACAATATTATACATCCAATTATTAAAATATTTCTGACATGTGTTTTTTATGTATTGCTAAATAATCAAACCTTTTTTCGTTTTACAAAGGTACTATGAGAAAACATAAATAATCTATCCGGGGACACCTTACCCCCTTCCCCCTCATTGAGGGGCGGAAAAACGGGATGTCTCCATAGACATAAAAGGATGGTGGGAGCGGTTCGTTACGTTTTGTCGCTCCCAAGGGCGTACCTCCTGCCATACGACTTGTAGCTACGTTCTTCTAGACATGAATGTTTTATATCAGCGTTGCAATTCTGATTTGCTTTAGGTCGCAGTTTATTTCATACATGAATAATCGCCTCAATCTACACTAAAGCATTTTAATAAATGCATTTTTTTATATATGAAGACTTATATGTGACTATACTTCGCCTAATGTTTAACTAGAGAGAAAACAACTGCTACCACAGAGAAAAGTCTGCAGGCGGCATTCGCCTCCGCTATGCCGGCTTGACGGGGCGAATATGCTCAGTCCATTGACAAGGCACATTCCTCTTGTCCCAAAACGCGCCGGGGCACTTTATGAGTATTACACATGAAAGGATGGAACTCTTGTTTCAAAGAAAAATAAAACTCCATTAAATTATTTAGCTAGGTTAGCCGTCACTGAGTTCTGCAACAGTAGTCGTGTCCGTTATGCATAGTGAGTTGCCTCTTCATAATGCACTTGATGGTTTCCCATGTTGAAGGAAGGAGATAAAAGTGAGGCTGGGAAGACCGCTTCACAATTTAGTTGAACGACAGAAAAAGGACTGCCCGAACCTTCGTTCTCCTGACGGTTCGTTTAGAGGGATTATAAATAATAGCTATTTAAATTTCCGCAATTCTGAAATCCTGATATTAATAATGGAAAATTTTGAACGTTGAGCGGAAAATCTTTTAAGTCCAGGCCACATGATTTATGCTATTGATATTTATAAGAAATTGAAAAGGCACGCAATGGTACGATGTCGGTTTTAACTTTTTCAAATAACACAATCAGTAATTACGCATAGTTGCATCACCTAACTGTGAGTCCTGTACGCAATTGTTTGGCAATGTGGCTGGTGCAAAATGAAGAGAGACAGAGAGAGAGAGATATTAAAAAATAATTTACGTATTAAAGTTTGAGACCTAGCTGAACCAACAGAGTTCAGCTAGATCTATTTTAAAAAGAGATAATCGTGTGTATTGTGTATCTAATTCAGCTAGGGGAAAAAAAACAAAAAAAAAGTATTTGAAAAAAACGGATTGCACGTACTATGTGTGACTATAATATTGTTATTACAAATAAATACATATACCTACCCTAGCCCCGAACTAGGATACGCTGCAGTGTATAAATATTTGTTTATACTGGAAATTGTACTCTACAAACTACAAACCTCTGCGTAACCGAAAAACAGCTAGCAACTAACCACTGCGCCACAAACTTGAAAGGTCGTTAACCTAGTAGAATGTAAAGTAAAATATTACAAAAAAAAAAGGTTCACAAAATTCACAACACTCCGCCTGATGCAAAGCTAGAGTACGGTTCATGAACAGCTGCTACTACAGATAAATATCTACGGGCAGCAGTCGCCTCTGCTATGCCGGCCTGAGGAGACGAATATGCACCGCCTAGATTGACAGTGCAAACTGCTCCTGAAACGCGACAAGGTTACTTTACGAGCGTTATATTCGAAAGTGGTGGGATCAGTCTGCCTACCACTCTTTAATAGTGTCTATAGGCACTGAGCGACCAAAGTACATATAACAAAGTTACATTAATACTGGTCAGAATTAGCGAGGTTTGAATACGGGTCTCATCGATCGTGAGTTCACGCGTCTTACCGCTAGACCACGGCCGCTCTAATAAAGTACACAAGGTGAAAACCTACATATTTTCATTTCCTTTAGAGCATAGTAGTACAACAAAGTTTTTCTCGTGGGACAATAGAATGTCTTACGAAAGTTTCTCACGCATCTGTTTTGACTTGGGGAAAATACCGTTGTGGTATTTCATGATAAACCCGTAAGCTTTTACGTTTGAACTCGAGAATCGAAGGTTCACCTCTTACCCAGGCTGTAATCCCCGTACCAAATTTTATGCATATTAGTTGAACGATTTAGGCATGAAAAGGTAACAAACAGACATAGTTACTTTCTCATTTATATATTAGTATAGATATAAATTATATTTACTTACTAATTATAATGGATATAAATATAATTTATTATGATGAATTGTACTCGTAAAATAAAATGACCGCATTTCGCCTGATGAAGATACTAGCAGGCAGCAGTCACCTCCGCTATGTAAAACAAGAATGAGCGACACATAGGTATGTCTATTTATATTAATATTAAAATAAGCTGAGGCGATAGGCGTTTGCTGTAACGACTTTTCCCTTTTCTCGTGATAATACAATTTATTTTATAAGCTACTAACTCAAGCGACGCGACTCAGTGACGTAAAAACGAAGACATATTTCCTGAATCCCGTTCTATACAAGTGAATAATTTTTTAGAATTTCTCGAATGCTTCGTAATGTGTAAGACATACAATTTTTTTCATTTGATTAGTATGTATTTACCTATTTTTATTTGAAATATATTTATAAGTTAAATTATTCAGATTTTTGATCTATTAAATAATATTATTACGTATTTTCTTAACCAGTTTTCCTCAATAGTTACTATATGTACTATAATACTGCAGTGCTTGCAGTAGTCCAGTTTAATTTCTTCACTAAGTCTGATCATTATTATTACTATGCCGACCTGAGAAGGTGCTTTTCACACTCCGCCTGAAGGATCCAAGGTGAAAGGACTGGGAGAACACATGGGAGGGCAAAGCATTCCACTTGTCCGACACAAAAAGGACGCGCCGAACCGTTTCGTTACTGGTTTTTTTTTTGCATATAGAAAGACAGTGCACTAAGAATATAATAGTTGATGTTGATTTATATTAGACGGACTCAATTGATACCAATGTAACTTTGTTAACGTGTTTGGCCTTTTAGTACTTTTAGTGTCTATAATACAAGGTAAAAAAACTTACTTTTGGTGCTTTCGACGACATTACAGTCTATCCTCCACAACAATAACACTATGCACACAGTTAGCAACATTTTGTCAACACCACGCGAGCAAAATAACTCACATTTACGGTTCTCTCTCATTCCTACATGAATATTCGGCGATGCCGCTTTTTATAGCCCAAACTCGCAACATTACAACAATCCCTTTAAACAACTAAAGATATATTTTTAATCTATTGATTTTCACTGATTAATAACTGAAAATATGTTAGGTAACTTCATCATGAACTCGTTTATTGTTCAATAATTTTATTCTGTTCACTGCACCTTTTTATTATTACCTGTAACCAAAAACATTAATTAATTAATACTTATTTTATCATTGAAACAGATGTTATTAATCTCTTCATACATGAATATGGAAAATAAATGGAATTTCAGAAAAAGTAATCTGTTTTTTTAATTAAATTAATTACTGTGCTAAACTTAAATGTTAAGCCGTTGTCGGTTGAAAGCTAAACTAAGTGAATTTATTTTAGTACGCATAACTTATTTTTTCAATACAAACCAAAAATGCCATTTTTGTTGATTGGTTGCCAAGCTTTGTAGTCGATATTATGAAAATACGGTTCATGAATTTATAATAAACAATAATATTTTATGAAAATTTTAGTAGATAGATTGTTACTATGTTCTCTTATATTTTATGATCAATTTCGACATAGTCCCAAAACAACAAACCTAGACTGAATTATATTTCTACAAAAATATAAGGGCTAGTATTCATTGGAGCGTATATTGCGTGGGTACAATCGTACATTCGTAAAAGTAATAATTATTCTCAAACGTGTACGCGTCTATGATGATACGCTTTATTGAGTACGATACGCTGAAATTGTCTGAGTATAAATCGAAGCTATCTATATTTCTTTCTTAATATTTAAAAAGCGATAAAGAGGAATAAACTGAGAGACTTGTAACTTCAAATAACACTAATTTAATTATGGAAATTAAATTATAGAGTTAATTATATTTATATAAATATATCTCTTAAACTAATAATGTTAGCTATCATATAATATTCATATTTATAAAACCGTGACAATGTAACTTCTGTGAACAGATGTTAATTCCTACCGTCTGCTATAAAGAGTTAATTATCTATCTAAGAATACGAACCCGAGCCGGCGACGAGTCCAGAATAGCTCCCTTGGGAACTACCGTTGTCTAATATCTTGTTTCTTTTTTATTTCGGTCATTCTTCTAATGAAATATATGTTATTTTGAGTCGTAAATTCTTAACTTTTGTCTATTAATTTTAAGTTGTTAGATCATAAAAGGTTTTTGTGGTTTTATTTTTACTTTTGAAGATTCTATTAGTTAATTGTGTTATGGTTGTCCCACTGTTGGAACAGAGGTTTCCACAACGCTCGGTTCTGCCTATTTCCTTTATTCGCCATAGCATAATGCTTTTTAGTAGGGTGTTTCTTTCATTGTAGTATGATAGCGTCAAACACCCTCTAGATATCCCTTTTATATCACGACTCTGAAACTGACAACTTGCATAGTAGTTATTATTTTTTTTTATATGTTATTAGATTTTATACCTAAATACGAAAAATATTATAAATGACTATCGCCATTTTTTTTTTCTTTTTTTTTTAAATAACGTATTTCAGTATAGACAAGCCATGTTTTTTCAATTAACAAAATTGAATTCACGTGTTCCGGGAGATTGGCAAAAGTAATTAGTTTCCGATGAGAGGGAGCGGTAACTGATAAATGTTGCAAATCATGATCATCTGCGCTGCTGCTTCCTCTTACCTACTTACTCATAGTGACGTCGACAATAGGAAAGCTACGTTCTATCGTTGTTACAATATAAACCTTATTACTTTGGCAATAAATATAAAAATCGAATGGAAGTCTTGATAAAGAAAAATGTTTAATTGGTTTTTGGCAGATAATTCTACGGAGCTGAATGTTTCTGTTCTTAGACTATATCTAAACTGCCCTTAATAAACAATTAAGAAGGAGTGTTTTGGCGGGAAAGTTCTTCAAAGAGTGGTAGACAGACTGATGATGATTATTAGCCCAGTCTTTGGTCCTGGGGTAGAACGATTATTATTAAGTATAACCTGTGAAGTGACCGGGATTAGCTTATAAGCAGCCTGTTGAAATGAGTATACAGTATACACTATCAACCTGGATTTGGCACTAGATGGCACAAACCGCAGGGGCTCTACCTGCAGACATTCCCTATGATAGCAGTTGTTTCCGTTCATGGACTGCACTCTAGCTTAATATCAGCCGTAGTGTTGTAATGCGCCGAGCTACAATAAAAGATAAAAAAAGCGTGTGTGCATTTTCCAAACAAAACTTATCTGCAAAAGAATAGAAAATTAAAACTGAAGATTAGGTTGCTTTGAGAAATTAAATATAACTGAACATTTGAAGATGATCCTTTTGCCTTTATCGTAAGAACAACAACAATTAAGAAAGTAAATATTGATAATACTTAGGCGCAAAATAATAATTGCGTTAGGAAAACGTAGGAAAAGTTGCTTATCGTCTAGCTGGCAGCCCTTACGACCAACTTTCATATAATACGTTCGTAAGTATGTAATATCACAGGAACTTAATTGAAAAACTTCTGACAGGGGTTAACTGTTGGTAGTTGGTACGGTTATGAAATAACGTTATACGAGTAGTGCCGTCTCCGTAATACGAAGGACATGTTGTTTTATGTCCTCACAATTTAACATGTTTAATTATATTTAACATTATTATTACCGTCAACTAAACTAAAATTTGAGGTTTCAGACGGACCTCACGATTGACGAGATCCGTGTTTAAACCTTGCTAAATTCTGCCCGATACCCATTGATATATACAACTAGATGTACAATAACGCTCCTAATGTGACGCGAGAGAAAACATGGCAACAGCCACATTTAGGTTCTCTGTCATTTAGTATTTGACTTGACGGCAACATTGTCAAATCGTTTGAAGCGGCCTACGCTTCTTTCATGTCAGATGTATGAAGTTTGCACCTCTTGGAATCGGCATAGAGATATACAGGGTAATTTTTTTAACTGGGATAGTGTGGAGAAATCCTAAACCACAGGAGATACAATTTTTTTATGAAAACGAATTCGGCATAGTAATTTTTCTGGGCAAGCTTGAGCTGTCCATATAAATGAGTCATTTTGATGAAAAATTTTTTTGATGCGGTTCGACTCAGTTTCATGGAGGATCATTTCATTGTATCAAAAGAAAAAAATCGGAGCAGCAGAAGTTAGTCAAATTTGATGAAATGTATTCCCATACTATTTGTAAGTAATCTGATGGTTACATTAATTATAATACTAACGCAAAATTGTTACGGGCACGTTTCAGAACTATTCTAGTAGAACTACTTCCCCATAGTGTCCCAGTTAAAAAAATTACCCTGTATATCTCTATGCCGATACCAATGAAAATATGTACTTTGCTCGCTTAGTGCCTGTGATACTAGCTTAGTACAGTTATTAAAAATAAATAAATAAATAATAATAATAATTTTTAAAAAATTTATACATATAAAAACAGTATTTTTCTATTTAATTTTCATTATAATTTAATTAGTAACTAGAGAATTACTCTGAATTTAACACAAGATTGTGTTGCTTTGAGAAATTAAATATAACTGAACATTTGAAGATGATCCTTTTGCCTTTATCGTAAGAACAACAACAATTCCCCATAGTGTCCCAGTTAAATAAATTACCCTGTATATCTCTATGCCGATACCAATGAAAATATGTACTTTGCTCGCTTAGTGCCTGTGATACAAGTACTAGCTTAGTACAGTTATTAAAAATAAATAAATAAATAATAATAAGAATTTAAAAAAAAATTATACATATAAAAACAGTATTTTTCTATTTAATTTTCATTATAATTTAATTAGTAACTAGAGAATTACTCTGAATTTAACACAAGCTACTAAGGATTAAATGAAAGGCGCAATAAACGAGAGATAAGCAGATTGATGATTGTTATTAGCCCAGACTGCCGTCCGAGGGGAAATGCCACACATCCGTATAGTGACCTAGTCACGTTTCGGGATTAGATTGAAAGTAACCGGGTATAACAAGAGGAGTGTGTCCTGTTAAACTGAACAGTGCAGATTTATCTACTTATACCGGCATAGTGGAGGCGCAGTTGCTTACAGACATTTGTTACTAGTCTGCAGTGCTGAGTACCATCACTTTCGAATGTAACACGAGTAACACCTTGTTGCGTTTCGGCATCAATTTGGAAGTAGCCAAGTATAAAAAGAGGAGTGCGCACTGTCGACCAAGATGGCATAGCGGTGGCAACTGCTACCTGCAGAAATTTCTCTTTGGCAGCAGTTGTTTCCGTTTATGGACCGCAATAAAAAATGTATATAAAGTCAATAAGTTATAAAAGTGGAACAATATTCGTTCATCAGTTTTGTTCGGTATACTTTTAATCCCATTGTAAACACGCTGCGAATAAACCAAGGATTATATACATGGGGCGGGAACGAGTAACTTTGTATGCGAGCTTGCACTATTCGATGTATTGCATTTCTTGTGGAATGTCATAAAACATTTGTTGCCTTTATACAAGCCAGGCTTAAGTCGTATTGTCAAGGGTAAACATTGTTGCAATATTAACTACTTGAGAAATTGTACGCGAAAATACGATCGCTAGATATTTGTCATAAACAAGCACTGTCATAAACAAAAGAAAGCTTTTAGTATGTCGACTTGTTTTTAAATCTTCGATAATTATTTGAGATTTTGTTACTAGCCCAATCAGCCATCTCTGCCTTTTGGATAGTATCACCACTTTCTTTAACGCTCATAAAGTGAACTACCTATACCAGTCGCGTTTCAGGGTAAGTTAGAAAGTATCAGATGATACCACCACTTTCAAATGTAATACCTGTGAAGGAATTTGCGGCGTTTCTGGATCAATTTAGAAGTAGCCAGGTATAGCGAGAGGAGTGTGCACTGTCAACCTGGACATTTGTTAGTATAGTGTAGCCGGCACAATTCTCTGGTAGCAGTTGTCTCCGCTCATGGGCCTCAGACTACTATAAAGTTAGTTATGTTATGTACAATTCTCGTAGGTCTTCCCACATTAATTAACGAGGATTAAATATTAATAAATTACTCATTAATTTAGGTAAAACGTGAAATTTATATCTAGTATAAAAGGATTAAAAGTAAAAAAATATGATTAAAAACTAACAGGATCCCTGGAGTAATTAACGCAGCGAATATTAAACAACTGCGATAGTAAATTTTAATTAAAAACATTGGACACCTTTAGTCTATATATTTTTTCATCAAATCGAAAAGTTAATCAATCTTACTATTTTTTCAATGGCTGTACGCGACAAAAATTATTAATTTTAATTAAAAAGGAACCCGAGCGCAAACGTTCTCTCTGTCCCCAATGACGCATAACCGATACCAATCGTTGTTGGAAGTTATATTCCAATTCCCGATTCAATTACTGCATGAATATCATTACTCGTTCATTGTATATCAGCATATTTACTCTGTTTACGTACGGAATATGGAAAAAAGAGATGCTAGTCGAAAATGGGAGGTAGACCAGGACATGACTGATTTATATTAAATTGTAATATCCTCATTAATTTTCGGTGTATTTTAAAAAGAATTTTATCAGTTATTAGGATTTCTGTTATAGCTTTTTGTTACCGGATAATTCAGCTTCAAGAAATAACCACAAGATGCTACATAATAATATAATAATAATAACTCAAAATAATAACTTAGGTAGTGGTTTTAAAGAAATTAATAAAATGCAATGCTCAATTTAACCCTAAAGATTTTTGAGCTAAATATCTATTAAAAAATATTTATTTTATTATTATATTATAATTAAAATTACTTATATTAGATATAGTTTATTTAACGAGTGGTCTACCATACACTGTATCTCTTAATTTTCTTTTTTTTTAATTTGTACTTTTTAAATAGAATATTCTTTTCCCTTTCAAAGCCCACATGGGCTCAGCACCTTAACTGCCTATTTATTAACTAAAAATTTTAACAAATTTCAACAGAGAGAGCACTATAACTACTTAACCTAAATTTATCAAAATCAACAGAGAAATATACAAAAATTACTAGCAAACGACGCATTTACACCTATTTCTGGCTGCGAACAACTTCAGTACATCTGTCCTCTATCTTTGATGGTTCCCTCATCATTAAGGTGCATCATCAGTTCTTATTACAACAAATGACTTTCGAAGTTATTGAATACATCCATAGTTACTTTCAGTATCACCGCGACCATGATGACAGTCAAGCCGCATAAAATCCTTTAATTTGTAGTTCATGTAGCTCATGAATTAAAGTTGCATCATTAGGTACCTACTCTAAATCCAACAACCAAACGGGTGCAGCGACCATGCAAATTTAGACATTAGCCTTGCACCATATGTAGTGGAAATATATCTGTAAATGCGGTGATGGTTCTGCTATAACGCTATTCTGCAATGCGCACTCGGAGGAACACAAGCTTAAAAAATAATTCAAGATCGGCACATACTATGCAACTCGGACGCTCTTTTCTTGCCCACCAAAAAATATTACATGTCATAAAAGGTCGTAAGTAAATAAAAATACCTATACTGGCCTTGACTTTCTTAAATCCAAACCGAAACCCTTCTCTTCTAAGCTT
Source organism: Tinea pellionella (assembly GCA_948150575.1). Classification (NCBI taxonomy): domain Eukaryota; kingdom Metazoa; phylum Arthropoda; class Insecta; order Lepidoptera; family Tineidae; genus Tinea; species Tinea pellionella. The sequence continues at coordinate 4,944,833 of OX411259.1, read as the reverse complement.
ATACAAACAAATGGACCAATTTAGTGTCATTTACGTAGCGAACGTTGCAGAGACAGGAATTTAAAGTGCTCTATTTTCAAAATGTAATATTTATAAATATACCCTAAAATAAATTCCGAATTTTGATGGGGAGATTCAATAAGTGTTGTCTAATGTGGCATTTACAAACATATGGGTCTATTTTAGACTACATTAAAAATGTACCTACTTAAAACTCAAATAAAATAACATAAAATAAAGCGTCAATGATGTTGGAAACATATTTTTAAAACATTCAGAATTTAACACGACACTTGCGGCGCTTTACTTTTTAGGCTCCCTTGTAGGGATGCCGCCGTCTTAACTTTTGATATTTGCATCTCGTGCATATTTTTCAGTTACTTTGTTTTAATGAGTGTTATGGTATTTGTTTTTTTAAATGTAAAATAATTTTAATTGCACGAGAAATTTTATCAGTTTAAATTTGTGTAGTTTTATAACGAGCAATGGCTACTTAACTCTTTACTAATAAGCCTTTGTTTGACTACCTTATAAAATGTAGTTAGCATCGTTACATAGTATCAATGAAAATCAAAGAGTAAATGCAATACTTTTAAAATATTTGTTGCTACTTCTTTTGATGAATAAATATAGTGACAAAATGTCCACATTAAAGATATACTAAGCCTATTCTAACCAAGTTTATTTATTTGTTTAATATTATCTATTATTATATTTGTTTTTGAGTATTAAGCAAGTTTGTATTGTAAAGTATACATAACTATAATAACAATTATAACCAAAAATCTTAATCAAAAATAATTTGATACATTTCCACCGCTAATGATCATGTAAAACATGGAGGGAGAAACTTTCAGAGTCTATTTACATGCGTTATGTAAATTCATTCTCGTAATATCCCTTAACTTGGTACATAATCTTAACGATACATCTCAAGTTATATTAGACGCGATGTCGCGAATAACAAGATAATTTCATTATATGATACAAAAACGAAGATTATAACTTAATAGCTTTCAGTATTTAAGTGTGAACATGGGGTCTCACAGACCTTTGATACTTTCGATTTTGATTTAGATTAATAGTTACTGAAAAATTATCTCTAATGTATAGAAATCTGTGATACCTCTATATCCAGGTTCGTGTAAAGACAAAAGTGTCCTTAGTTAAAGGTTAAATAATATTTTTCTCAAAGTTATATGAAATGAAAGTAATTTTACGAAATAATCGACTGGTATTTTGTTCATGATTGGTTTATTTATTATTAATTTGGGACAATTTCTTTTTATTCTAAATATTATTATTTTCTATAGTAGTCGGTATGACATAATATTGTGACCGCAGTCCGTCAAATATAAAGTTAGAATGCGGTTAATAAGCGAAAACAAACTGCTCCGTCAGAGAAATATCTATAGGAGTCGCACCGTCCAGATCGATAGGACATGCTCCTCTCATTATACCCTGTCACTTCTAGTCTTTTCTAGGTCATTTCACTGTTACTTTGATATATAAGCACCACACTTCCTTTTAAAAATATTGTTGTTTTTTTATTCTTTTCTATATACCTTTAAGTATGGACACTTTTTTTTCTTAACACTAACATGGGCATGGGGTCTCACATAGTAAAATATAAAAAGAATGTATGAGTTTTTAAGAAAAAGATTACGAGTAAATATAACGAACTTGTACGTGGAAAGATGTACGTGATGACGTTATAAGTATATAATAAGTGCTTCTAATATTGTTTTTTCTAATTTTTATTGCAAAATATGAAACTACAGTACAAACAATATAAATATTTTCTGTATACAAACATAGACATAGGGTCTCACAGACTCCGTCCGAACTTTGAATTGATATAACTTACTTGTAACTCACTAGATGATACAACTTTCTTTCGGATCTAGCACTAGGTGGCTAAATTCGAAGTTATATAGACGCTTCGGTCGCAGGGGAGCGCGGGAAGTATATAATTCTCGAAAATCGAAAAGTATGAAAGGTCTGTGAGACCTCATGTCCATACTTAAAGGTTAATGTTGTATTGCTATACTTGAATGATTGATGAAAATGAATGAAATGTAACAAATAAAAAAATAATGTAAAAATAGCTATTTTTTTAGTGACATCATATTTTATCTTCCTCTTTATATAGATATGATGTTATTTTTATTAGGTTAAATAAATATTATAAAATTTTTCCTTTTTAGAAGTCTTTCGATATATTTTTTTAACATTACTTCTATCAAAACAGTTTACCGGCTTTCATGTGTGAAATTATAAAATGTATGTTTTTTTACTTATTTTACATATTCACAAAGGAGTTTAAATGAAAAAGCGGAGTCAATTTTAAAAAATATTTATCGAGAACTATTATTATATTCAAGCCAGGTATTAATTTGATGTATTTTTACGTACAATGTCAATAAATGTAAAAAAGTATATATAAAATGTTTCACACTTTAATTGGGGACAATTTTAATTACCATGAGGCAAGCCATACGTCGCATATTACAAAAAAAACCGACTTGCGACTTAGTCGTGTGTTGAACTCGATGAATGGTGCACATTCGTCTCTTTAAGCAGGTATAGCGATGGCAATTGTTGCCTGATATTTATCCGTAGTAGCAATTGTTTCCGTTCATGGACCGTACTCTAACGATCAGGTCAAGAAGCCAAGTTAATAAACGTAAAAGAAAGCTACGAAACTGAGCTCGAATAAAGACATTGTCGTTAAATTCTCTATAAAATATGGTTTATAATGAACTAGTAAAAATGTTTGATGTCTTGTTAGAAGATTGTTTCAGGTAATCCCGAATCGTTTAAAAGTTACAACGTCCGGCCTAAATCTTTTGTGTATTAAAATATTATAAGTAAACTTTTGATATGTTTTTCTGATTTTATATTTTATACTTTAAACATGTTTAATCTTGAGAAGCATTCAAATTTAAATTTTATATTTTTAGAGAACTGTTGATGTTAAAAAATAGTTTGTCATAAAGAAACATATAGTTGTGCAACTTTTTTATAATTAAAAAAAAGGAAAGGCAGCAAATTACGTCTTACATTCCTAGAAACCTTATTAAATAGATTAAAATAGCTTTATACCGCGTTTTAACCCACACAAAGAAACTCAAAATCTTGCTCAATGAAAGGGATAAAAAAAGATAAAAAAGTAGATACTTATCCTATAGTTTATTCCAGCCCAAAATCTATGCTAAATGTCATCAAGATCCGTTTAGCTGTTTGAGGGGACAAACAAACATAATTTAAGCTGATCCCAAAACGCAGCTTTGTCACTTCACATGTCACTACTTGAAGGTGGTGGTACTATCCCAGAACGGCAGACTGAGCTAATAACCATTGTCAGTGTGTCAACCAATTTTAAAAGATAACAGTTTAAACCTACGTGGTTTATCTAAAGAGTTTCGTGTTCCATTGGTTCCATTCCATTCCATTGATCGTGGTTCAATTAGTGTACCTATTATTTTCTCGAGAAAATTCCCTTATAAAGAAACGACATTAAAATTCATCTGTAAATATTGAACTTTGATTTAACTGTTCTGTTTGTTTGATTAACGTGTAAATATTATACTTACATACTTCAGGATAATGTATTACAAATATTTACTAAGAATTTGCGTGTAGTTTGTTATGTAATAATAATAGAGATTCCAGAATTTGAATAAGCTAAAAAATTACATTAAAAAAAAAATGGTATTATACGATTTATAGGGAATTATTTTTGTATTAATTTATTATTATTAGATATAAATACTTTAACCATTCTATCATATTAAATTATGATTGAATATACAAATAGAATTATTTATTAAAATAGAATATAAAAATTGAAAAGAAAAAATAGCGATAATAACAACCCCAGTGTCAAATCAAATAAAAATCTTGATATGACTGTATCGGATTGCACGAATACGAATTCAAACTTTTTATGGAATGTGCTCAATAAAATTTCTTATACGCGAATATATCTGCAAGCGAATATTTCTAAATAGTCTAAATATAAACTTACTTTTAAAATAAAAAGACCCGAAGTATTAGTCAAAATTCCAATAAAACACAAAACAAAAAACCAGTTCACATTTTAAAACACACACGGTTAACGAATTTTTAGTAATCTGATAAACTTAAAATTTTATCGCGAGCGTGTTCCAATAACTCGTATAACTCGTAACGTACGAGAGTTATCGACAGGGCACCAACAGAAACGTCCCAACTTCCGAGCCGTCAGAGCAGATCTAAAAAACAGAATCCTGAAAGCTTATGGATACAGCTTTACTCTGACGAACTTTATAATACACCAAAGAAATTTGAACCTTAAATTATCTAACATAAAGTCTAAGCATATATAAAATGTTTACGTCGTTTTGATATTAACGACGCTGCATTGGGAGTATAGAGGGAGATACAGGGAAGAGGGTGTACAGATGCTGTGCGCATGCGATTTCGCGTAACGCACACATGGTTAGCAAGCTTAATAACTATTGTAGTTTTTTATGCTTGTGTGTGAAGACAAGCTAACATTGTTTGACTCAAAACGGACACTATTGTGATATACCCGGACCCAGGTCCCATGATAACCGCTGGTTTACGATCGCTGTGATTAATACGTTTATCCCATTTCGGATGTCATTCATCATTCCATTACGCTGCTAGGTACCTTGTGGAAACGTTAACTTCGGTTTAATGAAGAAATAAAATACTTACCGCAGTACTTTCCTCGCTATAAAATCTTTTTGCACTTTACTCGAGTTTTTAACTACAGATCTATATTACGGTTGATTTGAAAAGACCATAAAGATATTTTTTTATTATTATTTATGTAAATTAATGAAATACAAGATAAATAGTAAGTCATATCTTTTTTTTTGTTAGTACAAATAAAAAGTGGTTACAAAAGTACTTGTCAAGTCCAATTTCGAACTGTATGTCTAGGGTGTCACAATAATTTAGTTTATTCACAAATATTTCTCAAACTTTGTTAAAGGGATACGCATTTTTGATCCGTTAAAGAATTACAGCTGTAATATTGTAAGATAAAACAAAAGTGATTACTTACTATTATATAAATAAATTAAAAATTAAATAAAATATTGCGGAGAAAACACTGTATTGTGACTATCACGGGATTTGAAGTAATTACGTGTTTTTACGAGCGATACGAGGGTTTTTTCTCTGGTTATTTGTTATTATAGTATTATCTTGTTAGTAAGCCTGACAGATTTAGTTTTTAGTGTGATTTAAAGGATTTGAACACCCACAAATCGGTGTTAATTTCTTTTAAATTTTAAAATCTTTTGAAACCTAGTAGTGAAAACTTTTAATTGACTTTTTTAATTATTTATCGTTTGATATAATTACTAGTTGTTACTTTCCCATAAATAAAATAATAGAGCAGATTGTATGAAGGAGATGAAGGATGTGTAGAAAGCCAAAGAGCTGTGAGTATCGATGAAAGGTATATAGCGAAAATTATTTAACCGTTAATCAATGTTAGTGAGGGTAGGTACACAGTCACATTAGTTGTCAATGTTAGACCCTCGCCAAAATGCAAAAACCTCTCTACATGTTGCTGAGGAGTCTAATATGGATAGCTGACGTGACTATGTACCTACCCTCACTAACATTGATTAGCGGAAATTAGTTGCAAAGTAGTGGATTTCCGCAAAGTAACGCCTAATATTATTAAACACAGGTAGCGATTTTTTTTCATATCCATGTGAAAATAGAACCGTGTTGATATAGGTGGAAAGGATGGATGAAAGTAGATTGACTAAAAAGATTTATTGTACGAAAGTGGATGGCAGTGTCGGAAGGGGACGCCCTAAGAAGACCTTTCACACTCAGACTAGTCAACTGCCGAGAAAGGGTCAGTCGAAGCGAAAGTGGTATGTAGAGAGAGGAGTCGCTGGCGCTCCATAGTTTCTGCCTACCCCAATGGGAACAAGGCGTGAGCTAAGTAATAGTAGTATAGGTGATATGTTTAAACATTCAACATTCAAACTAAAAACAAAATGTTATAGCAGTATTGTTTTATTTTGTTTAAATATAGTTTATTAACTAGAACAGACTTTATTTAATTTTCATACTTAATATCTCTACAAAATTTTGTAATATATACCTATATTAATAGTTGGGTAATTATTAAATTATCATGAAATGTGTTTAATTTTCATCTTAATAACAAATTATAGAATATAGAAAATAGACCAAAAATTCTTAAAAAACCAATCCTAACTAGGTAAGTTAAATTCCATTTTAAATTTGCTAAAACCAACCCATGTAGGTGCGTTAAAAGCTGTGAGTTTCATTTAAAAAACTAGATTTTGAATGAAATTCGTTAAAGCGAAACGATATGTAGGGTGTAACGTTGTTTCGTGATTGCGCGGAATGGCTTAACACGGAAACACGCATACAATTTGCAAATATGAATAACAACAAACATACCGACACCTCACAGTGATATGTATGAATGAAACCACAGTTCAGAGCAGACTGATTTTATTATTTAAATTAACCCTCCACCGCACCGTACAAAATATTATTATTATGTAACTACCTACATACATAACATCATCCTCCTTTTTAATTCATCTATATAATATATACAAATTAATTAATAACAAAAACTAAATCCTAATATAACCGGCTAACAATATTATTACAATAAACATGGCTAACCAATCCTCTTATTAGTAAATAATAAACGTACATACTTATCCTATTTAACATGAAATTTAAAACAATTTACTTATTAATATTTTGCGGACGTAATGTAACATAAGAATTGACCGGGGAGGAATATTGAGGTTCACGTGATGAATCTCTCACTGATAAGTCCTCAAATGATTCTGAGGTCTTCGCTGATGGTCTAGGAACTTTTAAGTCTAAAATACGTTTACAGCTAATAGAGGGGGCCAACCCAGTATTTGTGAAGGCTAGAACGTTACCGTTAGCATTGCGGTCGCGGGTCAAATCTGAGTTGATGCGTCTGCAACGCGAAGATGTTATTGAAAAGGTAGAACGGTCGGACTTCGGAACGCCTATCGTTCCCATTGTTAAACGCGATGGAAGTATACGAATATGCGGAGATTACAAAATAACAATTAATCCCGTACTGAAAGACTTTCATTATCCCTTACCGCGCATAGATGAATTGTTTGCTATTTTAGGTGGGGGGGAACATTATACTAAATTAGATTTATCACACGCTTATCAACAGTGTGTACTCGAAGAGAATTCTAGACCTATGACCGCTATCACTACACATGTCGGGACTTTTGTATACAAACGGGTGCCGTTCGGTATTAAATGTATTCCCGAGAATTTTCAAAAATTAATGGAGGAAACTTTGAGTGGTTTATCGGGCACGGTAGTATTTTTGGATGACATATGTGTCACCGGTAATAATAAATTTGAACATTTAAATAATATTAAAGCGGTGTTGAAGAGATTACAACAGGCGGGTTTGAGAATTAATTGGTCGAAATGTGCATTTTTTAAAAATAGTGTTAATTACTTAGGATACCGTATTGACAAACAAGGTTTACATACGGACGAGACGAAAATTGCTGCAATTAAATCGGCGCCGGCGCCGATTTAATTGCAGCAATTTTCGTCTCGTCCGTATGTAAACCTTGTTTGTCAATACGGTATCCTAAGTAATTAACACTATTTTTAAAAAATGCACATTTCGACCAATTAATTCTCAAACCCGCCTGTTGTAATCTCTTCAATACCGCTTTAATATTATTTAAATGTTCAAATTTATTGTGACCGGTGACACATATGTCATCCAAAAATACTACCGTGCCCGATAAACCACTCAAAGTTTCCTCCATTAATTTTTGAAAATTCTCGGGAATACATTTAATACCGAACGGCACCCGTTTATATACAAAAGTCCCGACATGTGTAGTGATAGCGGTCATAGGTCTAGAATCCTCTTCGAGTACACACTGTTGATAAGCGTGTGATAAATCTAATTTAGTATAATGTTCCCCCCCACCTAAAATAGCAAACAATTCATCTATGCGCGGTAAGGGATAATGAAAGTCTTTCAGTACGGGATTAATTGTTATTTTGTAATCTCCGCATATTCGTATACTTCCATCGCGTTTAACAATGGGAACGATAGGCGTTCCGAAGTCCGACCGTTCTACCTTTTCAATAACATCTTCGCGTTGCAGACGCATCAACTCAGATTCGACCCGCGACCGCAATGCTAACGGTAACGTTCTAGCCTTCACAAATACTGGGTTGGCGCCCTCTATTAGCTGTAAACGTATTTTAGACTTAAAAGTTCCTAGACCATCAGCGAAGACCTCAGAAAATTCATCACGCAAACTCGACACTAAAGATTCCTCCCTACTATCTAAACCGCTCAATTTAAAACAACTCGCTATATTCAATTGTAATGATTTAATCCAATTACGACCCATTAATGGAGGGCCCCCATTCTCAATAACATATAATTTTAATTGGGCTGACATTTCACCATATTTAACTAATACATTCATATAACCTAACGGTTTTATTATGTCACCTGTATACGATTTTAAAATTAATGTACATTTAAATAGTGTGTTATTAAGAAAATACTTATTATAATAATTTTTTGAAATAGCGGATATTTTGCTTCCTGTGTCTATTTCGAATTTAATTTTAAAATCGTTTACCAATAAACTTATATAAAACGGGTTGTTACCTCCACAATTAATGATATTATAAAACTTACAGTCGCTATCGTCATCCTCATTGGAATCATTTAAAAAAAATTGACTTTTCATTTTATTTTTACTAACACTTTTACCACTTTCACTTTTTTGACACATCATTTTTAAATGCCCTTTTTCACCACATCGATCACACGTATACGCTTTGAACCGACACCTCGCCGTCACGTGTCCCTTGCCGCATCGAGCGCACGGGCCCTGCGCCAGCGACCCGCCGAGCGGCCCGCGCGCCTTGGAAGCTCCGTACCTCAGCAACCTGTCCGCCGCGTCCCCTTCGCAGCCGTACGCTCCGGCGGCGCCCGCTCCTGTCGCGGTCACCGCGTGCCTTTCAGCCGCTTCTAGCGCCAGAGCCAACTCGACTGCTCGTTTGTAATCGATGTTCTTCTCGGCAAACAGCCTGGACCTCATCTCTTCGCCGTGCAGCCCGGAGACGAACTGATCCCTCAGATTCTCCTCTAGGGACTGCTTGAACTCGCAGGTCTTAGCCAAATGTTTAAGGCCTTGCAGGTAGTCGCTCACCGACTCGCCCCGCTGTTGCTTCCTTTGCCGGAAGATGTGACGCTCTGCGATTTCTGAACGTTGTGGCTCCAAATGGTCTTTCACAATATCGACCAATTCGTCGAATGACTTCTCCTCGGGCGGCATGGGTGCACACAGATCGCACATCAGCTCATAACATTTTGAGCCGACATGTGTCACCAACAACGCCACATGCAGATTCACTTCGATCGAATTTAATGCGATGTATTGCTTTATTCGTCGTACATATGCCCCCCAATTATGTTCACCCATCTCGAAAGGTTCTATTTTTCCAATCGGCATTGTTACAACTAACACGCGTCCCGAATAAGTAACAAAAATTATCCTCGTCGCCAGTGATATGTATGAATGAAACCACAGTTCAGAGCAGACTGATTTTATTATTTAAATTAACCCTCCACCGCACCGTACAAAATATTATTATTATGTAACTACCTACATACATAACACACAGATACATGCATATCTAGGTATATACAGACTGTTCTAAAAAGAGATGTCAAATTAAAGTAGTGGGTAGGTAGTTGTGTTTCAAGATTTTCGAGTTATGAAATAAACATATAGCATGAGGAGTGGTGGTGCATACTCGTCTCCTCAGGCCAGCATAGCGGAGGTGATTGCTGCCCGTAGACAATCTCTACGACTACCGCACTCTGCTTTACATCAAGCGGAGTGTTGAACTACAATAAAAATTTTGGTTTAGATAAAATATATTGTTTTAATAATAGTGCTTGTATTAATTCATATAACAAAGTTACATTGCTACTGACGGAGATTTTCTAATTTAACACGGCTAAAATCGCTCAATATAAAAAAAGTTATTTGTTTTTATTGAAATTTTTAGCATATTCATACGCTCGAGTTGTTGTTATTAAATTGTTATGAAAATTGAAGCAAAATATTGATATAAGAGTTGCGTCAATTAGCTAGGTCATTACCTAGCTACTGCAAATTAGAACTTGCAAGTATTAATTATAAAAGTTTATTAGTAAAAAAAATTGTAGTCCGGCACATGATACAGATAAACTACAGATAAATTTCGGCAGGCAACATTCGCCTCCGGAGGCCTCCTCGGCTTGAGGAGGCGAATGTGGACCATCCAGATTGGCAGCGCACACTCCTCTCGTTATACCTGGCTACTTCCAATCTGTTCCCGAAATGCTACATAGTCACTTCACGGGTGATACATTCTAAAGTGGTGGTACTACCCCAGGACCATTATCAGTCTGCCTGCTACTCTAAGGTATACCAGTAATAACGTAAAAACTGCTAGTGTAAACAGAAATTCGATACGTTCACGTAAGCTGTGTAGCTCAGTGGTCAGTGCATTCGTACGCAAAGCAAAGGATTTGAGTTCGACTCCCATCTCGTCATCCATTTGTTACTGAACTACAATTATCGTGTAACAGAATTACGGAATACTCGAACGTTGTAAAATTACCCGAATTAAAATCGAGAATATTTACAAGTTATTTTTTATATTTCTCTTTTAGTTATATGCTGATGTATCTCCCATTAAAAGACACTCTGTATTTGTATTGCGCCTTTTTGACCAAAGCAAATTTTGTGTTAGACCACTACTGTAGTAACTGTTTGCGGATTTAACTAATCAGAATAAAGTAAACGTATTTAGTGTTCGTAATTTTGAGTTTTGGTGAGTTTTGGTTGTAATGAGGGACTATTTGTTTTTATTGTGCAATACTAGTTAGTTAAAAATACGAATTTCTATAAACTATAGCGACAATAGAGTGGACTTAGACAAAATACATATAGTCTTACTTAATTGCCCATTAGAAAGGAAAAAATATAAGAGTGAAAAAAAAGTTTTTTATTTTTATTATTTTCATAAGGATACGTAAATGGAAAAACATATTTGTATTTAATAAAAAAATATATCTTTAACATACATTTCTCCAGCATGTGTTTAGGGACTTATTAAAACTTTTAAGCAAAACTTCATAAAAATTCTATTAAACGTTCATTCGATAAGAAAAGTTATAGGAAAACCCGATTTAAGTAAACGTCAGGTTGTATTGTGTAGGAATCCAAGTTGACTTAAATCTCAGGTGGATTCAACGCCTTCAATACCCGTTTACAGAATCTGGGGCTCAATTCTCACCAAACTTGTTTAATTAAACTTTTCGCACTTTTTTTCCTTCAGGCGGTCTGAGGCGGTATGTACTATGTAATCCCTTGTTGAGAACAAGGTAAGGTATGCTATATTGACAACTATTCCTGAAGTTAGGGATGATTTTTTTTGTAGTGAAATAAATTGACGAGTTTCGGCGAACTTCTGGAGATAAAAAGTTATCGATCTTTTTTATTTTAGCCCTTCATATGACCGCATTCTGTCATAGATAAATTTCTTCAAGCAATGAACTTATATATGCTTTTGTTATACCTTTGTATTGAGCGGCTAAAAATCCTTAAAAAGTAAACTTTAGTTAAAATTATTGCAGTCATAAATAAATAATCTTTATTTATTATTTTGAAACAAAACAAAATCAATTTTCCTTTACATAGTCGGCCTGGGAATATTTATCAAAATCCAATATCAGTGAGTGTAACAAATTAAACTAATAATGGGGAATGGCAGCCGGCAACGGTGGCTATTTTATTCAGATTTATTTTGCACTGATACTTTTGTTCATTTTGTTCTGTATGAAATTGACAGATGTAGGCAACGGCACGTGTACGTCACGCATTTTTTTTCCGCCTGATGTTAAGCTGTAGTGCCATTCATGAGCGGAGTCGCCTCCCCTATGACTAGACGAATGTGCACCAGTCATTGATAGGCCGCTCTGCTTGGCTACTTTCAAGCTGATCCGGCTAAGAATGCGGCTAAGTCACTTCACGGGCTTTACATTTACTTACAAGTACTTCAGTTAATTACTTATATCTGTAAAACCAAAGGCGTTAGTCTATAAAATAAATAAGGATAATAAGTTTTATGCAAAATACAGTTTCCTGAAGCATCTATTCATGAGATGTAAACTGCAAGTTTGCATTTTCAACATATGGTGCTTATTCAGTAGTTTCAAGCTTAACATAACAAAGTAAATATATCATAATGATAACTCCCACTCTGCCTGCATAGAAGCGAGCCATTGTCTATTTTTACCAGCATAATAATATGCTCAGAACTGGCGTAATATCACTTCACTTGCTCGCATTCCGGTTACAATCTTCATAACAATGTTTTTGTGTTAAAATAAAATTATATCGTAATATGCAAATGCATATATCTGTTACGTTTTCACGGGTAATCGCGCGAACAAACGAACAAATACTTGTATTATTATATACTTATGTGAGGATAGCAGAGAAGATAAGATGAGATGAGCTGAGAGAAAAGGAGATGATAGGAGAAGAGGGGAGAGAATATAAGATAAGTGAGGAGAAGGGAAGAGAAGAGAAGAGAATAATATAGAGACTAATAACAACAAACTTACGTGTATTATTTTACGATTCAATGAATAATTTTTGGCTTTTCTAGTGTTATAAAAGTGGTGTTTATAGCACAGTACCTATAGTAAATAAATAAATTAATAAACAAAAGGTGTACGCCATTATACGTCATCCAAAAAACTTAAACTTAAATTTTCAATAAGGATTTTTCATACTCATCTCTACCTGAGTTCATTTTATAGCGTGGGTGTGTTGATACCAACATTATAACCGTAATCGATACGTCTTGGTTTAATTCGAAGTATTTAAACTATTGTCTAAAGCACATCAAAGGTTTCCGCTCACAAAGGCCTATTCTTCGTTTAACACGCTACACAGCAATTCTGATAATAGGATCATGAAGAATGCAAGAGTGGTAGGCAGACTGATGATGGGTATTTGCCCAGTCTGCCGTCCTGGGGTAGTACCACCACTTTCGAATGTAACACCCGTTTGACCTATAACTTACTTTTTTTAAAAGTACTATTACTACAGCTACTTAGCCCACATACAAGGTTCTACTTGGATAGGCTATGGTGCCAGCTATTGCTTTCCCTACATACCACTTTTGCTTAAATCGCATCTATTAGATACTCTCCCTATGCATGTACGTCGATTGAGGGTACTCCTCACCTGACCCTTTGTAAGCAGTTGATCAATCTAATCGAGAAAGGTCTTCATAGGGCGCCCCCTTCCAACATTGCTACTCACTTTCGCACGATAAATCTGTTTCATTAATCTCCTCTCATCCATTCTTTCCATATCATCGAACCACTTTAGCATATGTCTTTTCACTCTAATCACTTTATAAGTTATTATTTGTAATATAACAATATTTTAATGAATGGTCTAGCGGTAAGACGCGTGAACTCACGATCGATGAGACCCCTATTAGAACCTCCCTAAATTCTGACTGGTACCAATGTAACTATGTTATAATAATATGTAATTTGGCACTATTAAAAAGTGGTATGCAGCTTGCTGGTATCCCAGACTGCGGTTCTGAGATAGTACCACCACTTTCGAATGTAACACCCGTGCTGTGACCTTGTCGCGTTTTGGGAACAGTTTGAAAATACCCAGGTATAGCGAGAGGGAGTGTGCACTGTCTGTCTGGATGGTGCATATTCATTTCCTAAGGCCGGCGGAGATGACTGCTGTCTATAGTAGCAGTTGTTTTCGTTCGTGGACCGCTTTCTGGCTTTACATCAGGCGGAGTGTTGTCATATGCCGAGCTACAATAAAAAAAAATTAAAAGAAAAAAGTCATTACAATCCGTTGAAAATGTTATTAGGGAAGAATCCATAAAGCACTGTTATCATCTGTCACGCATGGAAAGTTTGACAAATCTTAGCAATTCCCAAGCGAATGAGTAAGGTATCAAGAAAGCGATTTTCGATTACAACTTCAGATGTGGGACCTTCGGGAGCGAAAACTCTCGCTAACTTCACGTCGCGTAGATCGTCACGAAATAACTTTGAATAATAACTCTCCCACTTTATTAACTCTATTTCAAATTCAATTTAATATCGTTCAATACTTATCAGCAACCCCTTGTACCTTTCTTTTATTACGTAAAGAAACTGTTCATTATTAAATGTAAATTCGCCCATGTAGAAGTATTAGAATTAATTTGAAAAGATTTCGCAGTTATAAATGGTCTCTATGATTTTAAATCAAAGAGTTAGCTTCGAAGGGAATTCAATAAACTCGACCTTAGCTAAATCAACAAAAGGATTAAATATACGATTTGACAATGAAATATACCTTTATTACCACTCGAGTAGTAGGCACTGTACGTTACCGAAAAGGGAACTGTTTTGAGTTTGTCTCGCTAGTAACAATAAAAACAACTTTGCAGAATAGCGGGAAAACGGCGTAAGCTTTACTATTAAACAAACCGTCGCCCGGGAAAGCAATTTTCGTTTCCAAGTTGAGATAAAGTGGCCCTTTAGGGATGACGCACTTTGTCTTTACTTTTCGGGATCTTTCGATTTAGACAGCAGTGACGGCGCGATCATTGTTCATAAACTCTTACTTGAAAGTTCGCGATACAATTTTAACAGCTAAATTTGAATAACTCTGCTTAGAGTATCATTGAATTAATAATAAGAAAGAAGACTTTGGGGAATGAATTTAACGAGGACGCTTGTTTGCGATAAATATTAAACTTTTACATAACAATTACTGCGAATACAATTTAATGAATCTTTTTATGTATCGTACAATACTTTAAAAGGTAAAAGCTAGTAAAAGTAGATAAGGAAAAGAGTCCCATTTTGTCGTATAAAGTGTGACTAACACACCAAACCCTATTTTATATGCGCTATAATTTTTGACAAATGTCTCTCTCTGCACCTGAGCTCTCCCTCATGCTTGTAATTCATTATACAAATTGTTATGTCCCATTATACTTATACCACTATATTGTATAATAGGAAAAATACTTTTATTTGTCACTTTTGTTATACAAATTGTCTATTTTTTTTTAAATTGTAGTTCGATATATTACAACACTCCGCTTGATGTTAGAAGTGGTCCATGAACGAAAACAACCACAGATATATTTCTGCAGGCAGTTACCTCCACTATGCCGGCTTGAGGAGACGGATGTGCACCATCCAGGTTGACAGTACACACTTCTCCTATTATATGTAGGGCTATGATAAAATCCTATGACGCAGGAATCAATCAGTAAGCTTTAATTCGCATGTCACCTTCTTGTGAAACTTTAGAAACTCCTGGAACTACATAATTCAACTGTCAATCAATTTAATTAAATAAATTTGATATTATATTCGACTAAATTGGTGCTATTATCAATATTTACTAGTCTATGTTTTTACAAGGATAAGTCGATATAAAACGCTGCGTTTTGTAGTGTAGTGGGCATTTTTCATGCAACGAACACATTCGTGTTCGCGGGGATTGTATAAGAATTGGATAAAAGGGATTTTTTTAAGTACGAACCTCCTCTGTACCAAGCATCGAGTTAGATCCATGGGCGAAGGCAACTACGTCTAAAATATCATTAGGCGACAACCACCTGATATGCTAGCTTGATAGGACCATCCAGTGACAGGGCAGACCTCTAAATTAATCCCAAAATGCGAGTAGGTCATGCGAAAGTGTTAGTACTATCCCCAGAAGTCAGACTGTCACACAATAGCTTTTAACTATTCAATTTTTGTTAAATAAATTCAACAAAGGAATTTCTATGGCGTTATGTGATCCGCCAGCAATGTCTTCGTAGCTTACTAGTCAAAGTGTAAAGCAAAGCGGAAGCCGTAGATTCGATCTTCATTTCAGTTCAGAATATTTTCTGTCAAAGGAGAATGTCCATCGCTTAAGAGAAATGGGCCCACAATTTTTTTTCGAGTTTGTCGATGATTTTTAGTTTATTTTGTAGAAAATAAATCAGTTTTAATTTTTTCACCCGGGTTATAGAGTAATTAGACTTTTTCTGATGCAATATTTGAGGTTATTATTATGTTAAATGCTTTAATGATTGATAATATCTGTTTCTTATTAATTGAACTTTGTCTATTGATTGGTAAACGATGTGTTGATACTATTGAAATAAATAAATGAAAAAATAAGATATTATTTTAGAATATTGTTTTGCTAACAAACTATTTGGTATCAAGTGGGCCCAGAAATGGGCATTGTGTTTTCAATAATAATTTAATAAGTAATCTTCAAATAAAATAATTTTAAAATATTTTTTTAAGGTCGAACAAACTTTAGGAATAGTCAATGATATATTTTTGTCGTAAATTACTTGAATAGACGGTGAATTTGCATCCATATGTTTGCTCAAGCGATTAAATCCACACCATTATCCCGCTTCTCTTTGCTTACATAACTCCTGCGAACGGTGCATTTTTCCTACTGATATTTTTCTACCTGGTATACATATTAGTCTATTATATAAAATATTATTATAATTAAAATTAAATAGAAAAGAAAATTAATACGCCTGAGCTGAGGTGGGATTCGGTTGGTTTAGTGATTTACGTGTTTATGTACCAGGAAATAATTTTGGGTGAGGTTTAGATATTTACGAAAATTTTCAGAGATTGCAAACAAAAAGTCGCAACCAATTAAATACATATGGAATCTTTATGTTTCACTCTCGTAATGTCTACTACTATCTATATATTTTGATGTATTAAAAAAATGTATTTTAATGTATCCTAGAATTTAGAATATAGGTACATTATAACCTAAAAAAAGAAATTCAAATTACATATCTTCGCATTAGGTTAGACAAGGGTCGATTCTTTATGGAAGCTATTATTCAATAGCAAGTGCCTCTGCCACCTGAACTGGTTCGTTTGCGCAATCTTTTCTGCAGTGCAGGCAAATATACACTTAATCGCCACGACATACCATTTCCATAACAATAATACCACACACACAATACTGCTTCTAAATAAATATTATATAATTTTCGTCATTAGAATTAAGAATTCAAGAGTGGTAGGCAGACTGATGATGGTTAAATAACCTAGTCTGCCGTCCTGGAGTTTTACCCGTGAATAGATGGAAGGTGGTATAGCGGAGGCGACTACTGTATGCTGACTGTAGTGTTTATCGGCTCCTCACGCAGCGCTCACGCGTCAGTACCCCATGCCCGTTGGCAATAGACTAACTGCGCTGGCCTTTCAGCGATTCGCCCAGCGCTTGCGTGGGAGACGACAAGGTGTATACATATAGCAATATTATGCATACACTACATCTCTTCCTTGTTTTAATTAATTTAAATAAAACATCATTGATTAGTCATCGTTATATACAAAATCACATTTAGCTAATTGCATCATCAATTATCTAAACTTAATTACAGCTTCCATCATTATCCATCATCATATATTTTTAAATCACGTCTAGTTAATTGCATCACCAATTATCTAAACTTAACTACAGCTTCCATCATTATTGATCATCATATATATCTAAAACACGTTTAGTTAATTGCATCACCAATTATCTAAACTTAATTGTGCTTCCATCATTAGTCATCATCATATATTTCTAAATCATATTTAGATAATTGCATCACCAATTATCTAAACTAAGTTGCAGCTTCCATCTTTATTACATTTGTAATAATTTAGTAGTTCCCTCGAACTTACTATTCATCGCTTACATCTTTATTACATTTGTAATAATTTAGTAGTTCCTCGAACTTACTATTCATCACTTCCATCTTTATTACATTTGTAATAATTAAGTAGTTCCCTCGAACTTACCATTCATCTATTTTATACCATCACTTCCATCCATCTATTATTATTTTTTAATCATCTCTCATCATTAAAATTAATTATACACATGTTTTAAATTAAAATTACTTTTATTTATTTCTTCTATCAATGTTCTATATTCTTTCTATCTTCGTGTGTTCCCTATTATCGTTTTCCTTGTTAGCAACTCGCCATTGTCCTTCTACTTTCTTAAGATGTACTACATTTCTCCTGAGATGTTCACCTGTAGTATGATTTTGAATTTCAGCGTCACCTCTGGTACGGGATTTAACTGTATACGTTTCGGGCTCAAAGTTTAAACTTAATTTGTTTGTTTTATTTAGGTTTTTTACGCATACTTTATCTCACCAGTTTATCTCATCTCACCCTTTCAATAGCTTAATAATTACTCCACTGGTGGATTCTCGACATATCTTTACTCTTTATACCATATTTATTTATATACTTTTTTTTTTTACAATACCTGGATGTCCTTCATGAGCTGCACCTAATATAGGTTTTTCAATTCAATCGTAATTGATTGAAATTACTTTCTTTTTTTTTTTACACCCCTAATCATATATTATTATAAAACATAATTCATTTTCAAAAATGTTTCATAGCTTGGTCGAATCATCCCATTTATTTCTATAAATTCCTTTCTTTATTTTCTGTGTTTCTTCATCTCGCTTTGATTGTTCTTCGATTTCTTGTAAGGAGATAGCTACCAGTCTGATTTCTTCTAATGTCTGTTGTATGTAGTCATTTCCAGATATCTCGCAAAGGGGGTTTGCAATATTATTATTTTTTACTGGGACGATATGTAACCCTGTAGATATAAGATTGCAATCGTAATATCCAGAGTTCAATGCGTACACAAGGTTTTGGGTTTGGCCCAAATATTATTTTTAAAGGCTTGTTGTCCGTTATGAAGTCAAATATGACAGAACGGGTGAACGGTCCAAGGCTTCTATCCTCCATTTGTGGGCGATAACTAAACAAATATGCTGAAACACGATAGTTCCTCCGCCCAAACAAGTCACAACCACCGCGTCATGTGTTTTCGAAGACTCTGTCAAAGCGTAACCACGTTTCAGATCCAGATAGTGCTTGTACTCATGACCGCGTATTCATTATGTTCAAGTTTATTTCCGTAATCGTTCAAATTAAAGTCCGTATTCATGACCGTTCCGACAAATAATAATAATAATAATAAATTCTTTATTGCAGTTTACAGAGTTAAAGAAATACAAAATCATAAATAAGTTAGTGCAATTGGCGGTCTTATCACTAAAAGCAATTTCTTCCAGACAACCAATTGATATTAAATAAATTGTAAGGAAAAGAGAAAATATATTTTTCTTATTACATACAAGAACATGTTCAACCGCCCATACAAGTGCCAGAGCCTCTTTTTCCGTTTGACAGTAACGTCGTTCACAACGCCTAAGAATCTTATTCCATATGGTATTATTCGTGTCCCTTCAGCGGCGCCCTGGACTAATACAGCTCCGCGGCCGACAGGACTAGTGTCCCAAACACCATTGCTGCATCGTAGATTATTTTTTTAAAAATATATTTTAGCTTGGCATGTGACAACACTCCACCTGATGTAAAGCTAGAGTGCAGTCCATAAATTGATATAACTACTAGCAGATAGAAATCTCTACAGGCAGCAGTCGCCTCCACTATGCTGGCTTGAAGAGACGAGCATGTACCATCCATGTAGTATCCCAGAGTAGGCAATTTACTCGTTGGTCATTTTCCACTTTATTTCAGCATTTCTGGCCGAATTCTGCATGAGGTTCGGTGAGATACGAATCTCGCCATTTCCTTTCAATATTGGTATAAATGG
Organism: Tinea pellionella; assembly: GCA_948150575.1. Taxonomy (NCBI): domain Eukaryota; kingdom Metazoa; phylum Arthropoda; class Insecta; order Lepidoptera; family Tineidae; genus Tinea; species Tinea pellionella. The sequence continues at coordinate 4,924,989 of OX411259.1, read as the reverse complement.
TGATACTCACGATGAAGGCCTTCCTACTCTTTTTGTGAATTAAATTTTCTAATTTTACTTCTACTTTCTGCTACAATGGAATGGGGATTCTCCGGTATGGCTGTGTAACAGGTTTTATATCTTCATGTATAGGTTTCATGCGAATTAATACATCTTTGAATTTTGGAAAAGTCGCACTGACCATTTTGATCACTCCAACACTGATTTTATGACACCTAGCACTATTACTGCCCGTTTACCTAACAAATTTCAGACCTCCTTTAATTTTATAAAATAGTATATTGTGTGGTTTCACCATTCAAACGTCCGTCCGAAAAGAGCCTGAAGTAGTTAGTGGGGTTTTACTGCAATGCGTCACAAAAGTTTTATTTAGCCTTTGAATCAGTTGTATAATTTTAACATTGTTGATTTTCATATTTGTCCAACTCCATTCTGTTATTAGGTTCTGCATACATCCTGAATCAACTAAAAAGTTCATCCTCCATCCTCCCACGACAAAGGAAATAGTTATGTTATCATCTATACTAAATATATATTCAACTTCCGTCACATTAATTTCATCTTTACTTTCATCTACACATTTGATCTCCCTATCTTCGGTTTTATGTCTTTAAACCATTCGTTTGCATTAAAGTTTAAAATATCCGATTTTCCCGCATTTTAAACCTTTTCCTCTTGCCAGTCACTTATCATCTTTAGGTTAGGCTTCCACAACAAAAACATTCTGTATCCTATCTTATTTACATTTTCCATATTCTTATTATTCTCAAAATTACTCAGCTGCTTATTAATAACTTCTAATGAATTGGTTTCAGTGATTACGTCATACAATGTAATTTTGTCTCCCAAACGCAATATCTTTTCCTTTAATTCCTTCAAAAACAGGTTTTAGTAATCTGGTCTATGAAATAATTGTCTACATCCGAAAATAGACATTTCATTACCTTTTGTCTTAATCTAATTAGAAACTTTTCAAATTTTCCTCATCTTCCTGTTTCATCCTTCTGTTTCACCAATATGTGCTTCTCAACTCTTTTACTTTGTCTTAGTGCAAAGTATTCGTCTAATTTCTATTTCGATAATTTATTATTTTCATATTCATATTAAATTATTACTTCAATTATCTCATTACCTCATCCAAATGTAAACGAACTTGCACGCTTCTTACTTGGCGAGTCTATACTGGCCACCTCAAGGTAGATGTACAAACTTCTTTTCCAGCGCTCCCATCTTTTACCAACAGATTTTAAATCACCCTCGCACTCGAATTTTCTAATGAGAGGGTTGCCATTTGGCTGATCTGTTATCAATTGGCTTCATCCAGTCGATAACTAGTAATAGTATTTGCCACGTAATACAAACTGTTTTTTTTTTTAATTTTATTTATTTATTTATTAATTTAATTTTTTTTTTTTTTTTTTACATCATACTCTGTAGTAGGTATTAATATTCGTACGTATCCACTACCAATCATGTATATTAAAAAAAATGATACATAGGACTAGTTTATAAAAAATATTACAAGTAGCTGCATTAGCTGCAAAATGCTGCAATTGCTGCATACATAAAACTACAACGTACCCTAACTATGAAAATCATTTAAATGATCATTTTCTTATAAAGTATAAAGTTGCTAGTCTTCCGAATGGGTAAGGCCCTCGAAACCCAACCCATGTCAAATCAAAACCATTTTAAGACATCACTTCAATCAGATGCACCTTCTGATTCCGCCCGAAAAAGAAGTCCAAAATCGCAGAGATACTTGAAAAACTGTAACGACCCTCTCCAATCCTCCTTGGAGAGCCCGACAAGACAGAATACAAAGCACCAACCCAACAGTTCTGCAGATTACCCTGTTGTCTATGGTTGTCGCCCCACAAGTCTGTCAAATATCTCCCGTCTGTATTTCCCAATAATAACAGTGTTTCACACGAATAACCACTGCAATTTTCAAAACAAAACCACATAATAAACACGATGTTTCAATTAACTAAGGAACTTCCAAAAATCAAAAGTTTGTTTGGACTTTTGACAAACGATTATTTTTCTTGTTCATTGGCAATGGTCTAGTTCCGGCCGAAACGTCACGATCACTACATTACAATCGCAACTTTTGAAAATAATTAAAAAGAACAAAGCAATTATAAAAGCCTTCCAGAAACACTTCTCGACCAAACCAATCCATATCATCTAAAAAAAAATATGTTAAAAGATAGCTGTCATCAGATACACGTCCCCAATTAAACGAGTAAAACAATTCTCTTCATGCACGCCCGACAGTTATGAGTATAAATATCTTATTAAGAAACTCCCTAACATCATCTTCATAATAAGCGAGAATTAAATTCGCCTGTCAACCAAATGGATGTTTCTTACTGATGCCACGACGCACAATATGTGCATGCGTGTACCCTAATGTACGTATGTAACTGTGTACAGTTACATACTGGAAAATATACTATTGTCGTACATTTGGTGCATAAATCTACCAATGAAGTTATACTATCCATTTTGATAACTTCCACGTTGTTACCTATTTCCTAACCTATAAATAATCATTTCATTCTTACTATTTATTTTCTGTTTTTTTTTTTTATGCTTGCGAGTTATTATTATTGCCCTTACCTTTGTACGGTTGCATTACTTACGGTTCGGTTTCTCGTCGCCAAAATGTAGTGTTTATCGGCTCCTCACGCAGCGCTCACGCGTCAGTACCCCATGCCCGTTGGCAATAGACTAACTGCGCTGGCCTTTCAGCGATTCGCCCAGCGCTTGCGTGGGAGACGACAAGGTGTATACATATAGCAATATTATGCATACACTACACTGACATTTCGCACTCTAGCTTAACATATAGCGGAGTATGATCGCATGTAGAGCTATTCTAAAAAAAATCACATGAACGTGAAAGAAAAAGGAAACAAAAAGTTGCAACAAATACCACCTAAACGAGCATTCTTATCCGTAACGTGAAAAAAATTCACAATTTCTAGAACAAAGAGAAAAAGATCCGGATTTTGCTAAATTAGGCAAACAAAGCGCGCTCAAAACTAAGAAATTCATAACAAAAAAGTCCTTACACTAACGAGATAAAAAAGTGCAACTAGTCTAGTACACAACACTAATGTTGAAATGTATGGTAGTCGTGTATTTTAAAAACAACTTCGGGCGCCAAAGTCTAGGTTCCTTATCGCACTGAATTTGCATAATACCTTAGTGAACATCGTTGCGGGATATTGCTGCAGGCCAGATTATCGCTGAATAAGCCGTCGACATCGTCAGTAACCGGGATATTGTATGATCTTTGCGGTAGGTGCAAACCATTATTGTTACCTAAATATTAGTATGTAATAGTAACTAGAAATTTAATTTAAAAATAATAATAATTCGTTTGTTATACTCTGGCATTATCTATTACTGTTATTTATATTATATTATTATTAAATTATGGATTTTGGAAGTGGAAATTGAACAGCAAAATTGAAAAGCACACGAAACGCTTACTCCTATTACTTGTGATGACCTCGTCGTAATTACTCTTGCAGCGCACACATAGTAAATAGTGTAACCCGCAAGCGCGTTTGTCCAATGAGCGTGGGTTACTGGCGTGACGTCACAAGTAACAAGGAGTTAACGTGAGTTATCAGTTTCATCGGCAGGGTTGACGTTATTGCTGACTTTTCTTTACCAGAATTAACAAGACGCCCTACTTTGCAATTGAGCACATTGCTAATTGGGGAGGTGTCTCTGGTGACAGCTATCTTTTTTACATATTTTTTAGATAATATAGATTAATTTAGTCGACACGTGTTTCTGGAAAACTTTTGTAATTGCTTTGTTCTTTTTTTATTAATTTTTAAAAATTGCGATCGTAATATTGGCAAGCCTGAGGATTCGTTCGGAACTAAACCATTGCCAATGAACAAAAAAAAATCGTTTGTCAAAAGTTCAAACAAAACTTTTGATTTTTAAAAGTTCCTGTTAATTAAAACATCGTGTTTATAGTGTAGTTTTGTTTTAAAAATTACAATAGTTATTCGTATAAAACACTGTTATTGTTAGGAAACACAAACAAAAGATATTTGACAAACTTGTGAGGCGACAACCATAGACAACATAATAATCTACAAAACTGTTAGGTTGGTACTTTGTATTCTATCTTGTCAAACGGTACGAAAGTCGAAGTGAAAGGTCGAAGACGGTCATTACAGTTTTTCAAATATCTCCTCGATTTTTAAGTATTTTCAGACGAGAATCAAAAAATTCTTCTAATTGAAGTGATATCTCGAAATGGTTTTCGATTCACCATGGGTTAGTTTTTTTGGACCTTGCCCATTGACGCAACTTCTATATCAATTATCTACCTGTTTTTAAATTATATTTTGGCATACTAAAAAGCTACACTTAAAGTAATGGTAAAAATTAAAAAAATATTAAGTATATCCAATTTATATATACATATATTATATTAATTAATATAAGTATTTTCTCATAGTTAATCCAGATGTTTTTAAGAAAGAATACACAAAAGTATTTCTCGAATATAATCGCGATCGTTAAGTACAAACTTTCATCAAATGTGTTAAGCTTATATGAGAGATAGAAAAATGAGTTTTCTTCAGTAATTTTCGCGGCAGATTGCGTGATATGGCAATTTAGGCATGTCAGTATATGAAAGAATAACTGATTGCGTTGCCACATTTATAAAAGAAAATAAATACAAAAGAAGAAATCATAATGCTGAAGAAGTGGCCGTATAGGCTTGGTTTCCTTTGCCCTTCGAGAAAAAAACCGGAAGCGTTTGACGATGACGGCCATTTGCGTGGGAAGGCAGTTCTACGTTTTTATAAGCTGGTGTTAATTTGTATAATGATGTGCTACGATAGTGAATAACTTGTTATGATATGAAAATACACTCTATATGGTGTAGTAAGCTGTAATTTTTTGTGGCATCCCACGTCATCAAAACGCTCATACTCGTATATCGATATTTCCGAGCAAAATGTTCTGCCAAACACTCCACGAAAGCGTCGAATTTTAAAATACTTACAAAACAAGAATATAATATACCTAAAATAAAACGGAAAACGTGACTGCTTGGGCTTTTTCCCAGAATTAAAGAACTGAATTAAATAAAAAAAAAAAGAAATGAAAGTCAACAGAATGAGATGATACAATGATAATGTAAATTTTATATTTCACATTTTCAATTCAAACTGATTTCAAAGACACCTTTTCAACGAATAACCTCAAAGAGATTTTATTATAAGAGACGAGTAGAAGGCACACTCATACAACGTCGCGGGCGTAATAGCGGTTTTAATTTAATAAATCATTTTATTTCATTTAATTTAATAAATAAAATCTAATAAAATAATGAACAATTACATTTATTATTAACATTATTGTTACAAGCGTATTATACTAAATAATACGAGTAGGTAGGCAAACTGATGATAGTTATTAGCCCAGTCTGCCATCCTGGGGCAGTATCATCACTTTCGGCCATTTGGATGTAGCCAGGCGAGAGGAGAGTGCACGCCGGCATAGCGGAGGCGACTACTGCATATCGAAATTTATCTGTGGTAGCAGTTGTTCATGCACCCACTCTAGCTTTACCTCAGACGGAGTGTTGTCATATGCTGAGCTACAATAAAAAAAACAACAATTTTTCAGCAAATATAATAGTCGTTCATAATCTACTCGATCTCAGTCAGTTCACTATTCACTATGTATTGTATTCACTATGCTGACCTGGTGACACGAGTGATGAGGTAAGTGTATAGCATCCAAATCTTTCCAGTCGCTACACACTCCTCTTGTTACACTCCGTCTACTTCCGAGCTAATCACATGATTTCAACAATTAGGTGTAGGCAGAACTCTTGTCGCGGTCTCCGGCCAATATGTGAAATCTAAATAATGTCAATATTAATGTATATTTCGAAAAGTAAAGTAAAATATTTCTGTCGCAATTATTTTGTTTTTCTTTTTCTTTTTTGTGACGTTGCGACGTGACGTTTAATATGATATACAGCCATTGTATATTGGGTTTTGAATACTCTCTCATTAAGTTGTCACTAACACAAATATCTTATAAAGAATATTGAACTCGACACCTCTAAAAACATATATTTGATGTATCAAATGCTATTTAACATAAAAGAAAGTCTAAAATCAGTATTAAGCCCTCGACAAGAAATATTATACCTTTTCATGAAGTCTGTCATTTAATTTTAATGATTTTAGATCGTATTTATTTAAGGGTTTGGGAATTTTCCATGATAAAATAATTAGGTATATTTAATGAGATATTTAGGTATTTATATATTATATATTTATCATATCACGTTGCGATTTTGTTTCATAAATAATGATTTGTCAACCTCGTATATACGAGTATATTCTATAGAAAAGATTAAATATAACTATTTAATTGTATTAAAGTTGTCAAGCGTGTATTGTAATTTTTTTCTGCAATTGAAAGTGAGTTGGTATTCATCACTACAGCTAATCTGTTTATGAGCCTGCATGCCTGTGGGAGTGTGATGATGTCCAGTCTGGGGATCATCTCCACCACTTTTAATATTTTTTTATGGTAGCAGTTCTCTCAGCTCATGAACCGTTAGCTTAACATTAGCTGGAGTGCGGTCGGAAACATGTGCGCGCATATTAAAATAAAATTTATTGGAGAATATTCTGATGATATTCTGTAAGTTCCTTCAAAGCGTTTATGCCGAGAGAGTATTTTAATATTACAAAAAAAAAACAACGATTATTAAAATGTTTATATATAGACAAATTGAATACGTTCAAAAATATTTAATTTGTCATAAATCTATAAGTGCAGTAACGTATGCGACAACCCTATTGTAAATACAATATGACATCGGATCCTTGAATCCGACAGAACAGAGGCTTTGAACTTTGCCCACATAGATATCTCTATTGCACGAGTATGAAACTATTGGATGGAATATCAAGTAACTCCTAGAAAGTGAACTTTTACCAATGAAAAAAAACATGGAAGATTTTGGTAAATTTCTAATCTTATTTATTAATTATACCAATTTTTTGTTACTAGCAAAATAACTTTCTTTTTTTATTTCAGAAAATGTTAAATTAGCTTCTTTTGCTGATTTATTCAAACCGGTCAAAATTTGTTTTTGGCTAGCAGGAATCCCTTTCGATGAAAACAGTTCGGCAACTTTACATTTTTGTTTCGTACATTTATTTATTTTCATTGTGGATACGGAAGAATGTTTTTATTTTGCGTCTAAAATTGAAAACGGGGATGTTTTGGAAATAGCTACCCTTGTACCGTGTGTTTTTACTGGAGTTTTAACAGCGATAAAGTTCAATAGTTTATATTTGAAGAAAAAAAAGTTGATTATTTTAACAAAAAAATTAATGCAACTCTACGATGATTTTCGTAATGATAATCATAAAAGTGAAGTTATTGAAAAAGATGTACATTTCTTAGAATATATAACTAAATATTATTCCATATCAAATATAACTTTACTCTCTGTGTACGTTATAAAAGATGTTATAGCTATAATTTATTCTAATATAACGGGTAAAGAAGGGAATTATCCTATACCTTTTGCTATTCTACTACCGGTCCCTATAGACAATTTCCTCGTATGGTTATTTGCTTATTTACAATGCAGTATCGGAGGTAATTCTGTTTTAGCATACAATTTTGTTTATCTTTATTATAATTATTTGTTTATTTATTTTTTAAAACCGTATACATACAATGCCCTGGCTCCAAATAAGGATATCCTATACAAGATAACATTCAGATCCTAAACAAATATTTACAGAAGGAGAGATAACTGCCACCAGAGGAAAATATATACAGCAGTTGCCTCTGCCTTCAAGAGACCAGTTCGTTTATATTGACAGTGCACACTATTCCCATTATACTCTAGCTACTTCTAAGCTGTTCCCGAAACGCGACTAGGTCGTTTCGTAGGTACACTTGAAAGTGGTTACACTTTTGTAGTTGTATTTTTGTTTTTTTATAGCATGCATATGTATAATATATGTGTTAGCAAGTGACGTATTATATTGTATATTAACAGCCCAAATATGTTTCAATTTCACTGTTATATGCGACCTAATTGAAAATGTCGACCCAAATGACATAAACGCTTTGAAGGAAATTACAAAATATCATCAGACTATTCTCGAGTAAGTTTTATTTAAATATACCCGTTTATTAGAAGTCAGAGAAATATTTGCAAGCAGGCGTCGTCTCCGCTATGCCGGCTTGATGAGAAGAGTGCGCTTTCAGGTTAGTTTTATGCTAAAGTTTCACTTGAAAGTAAGTGGTACTCCGGACACTTTTTTTATTGAAGGTTTGAATTTAGCGAGATTTGAATACGATTGTGAATTTAAGCCTTCTACCGCTAGACCACGGAAGCTCGTTAATCATAGTAGGATTATTTAATATTTGTTTATTATTTAATATTATTGTTTCAGTTTATCGAATGATTTAGAAGATGTTTTTGGTGGAACAAATTTTTATAATTATTTATCAGCTTCAACTCAGATTTGCGTTTTAATATTCTTATTAACTGTGAGTGTAAATTTATATTAATAAACTATGATGATAGAAGCATCAGACTAGTCGAAGCCACATGTCTAGTCAATAAAAAAACAAGAAAAGATAAATTAGTCTAATTGTCTTAATTTTCAGATCGTCAATGTTTCAGAAATTCCGCAGTTTTTGATATTTTTCATTTCTATACTTCTACAGATATTTTTAATGAGTATTTTTGGAGAACATCTTTTAAGAGAGGTATCTATTAACTCAAAGCTTAAACTTCCTTTTAATACTTTAAACTGCAAGAATTACTTAGGACTAGTAATGCAATTCTGACTTAATCAGATGGTAAACTAAGGTCGTCACACTGATAGCGCTGCAGTGAACTGTGGAAAACTACCTTAGACATTTAAGAAAGATCATATGCGATACTTATAAATAAAATAACGTTTACGTATTTAACGTTGTACCAAAAATGAAATACTAATTACATGAATACTAGGTCACTTCTATACTAGAGCCACTCCCCCCCCCTCTCTCTCTCTCTCTCTTTAAGATCAGGCTCCTGCCTCACATATCGTGGTATAAAAAAGGTTGACTATTAGGTATCGCGTTTACGTAAAAAAATGTGCACAATTTGTAAATTACTGAACCAATGATTCATACGAAACATAAATACTACGTACAATTTTAGGGACTCTCTCTTCCTCTCTCTCTCTCTCTCTGCCTCTACTCCGAGATCAAGTTCCTGCTTTATACAGTGCCGTTTATAAAAAAAGATAACTGTTGTAGAGTGAACGAGTAAGGCACGCTGCCTATCTAAGTCAATGGTACAATATGGATGAAAAAATGAAGAAGATTCTCTGGCTCTTGTGTGAAAGGTATATTTGAATTTATATTTTAATACTTTTTCATTTTAAGCGTGTATTTAAACAATACTTTGTAATTACAGAACAAAGCGCCCCCAAAAATTAACAGCTTACAATTTTACTATTATTTCTTATAGGAGTTTCTGTAAGGTAAGATAAATATTTGTTTTAAAAATATAATGTAAATTGAGTAGAAAACTCATCCCAGTAGTTGGAAGGGCTGCTGATGGAAAGATAGAATAGATGAACTCCGCAACGATCATGTAAAGAGCCAATTAATTTTTAGTCTAGTGGTTAGAACATCCGCGCCAATAACAGAATGGGTTGAATTCCCACCTCACTTAGGCATGCGTGTTGATTGTTTCTATTCCATTTTTTTTTTTTTTTTTTTTTTTTTTTTTTATTGTAGCTCGACATGTGACGACGACATTTTCATTATAATTTAATAATAAAATGATAAAAATATAAAATAACGATTAAATATTTTATTTCAGATAATAAGTTCATCGTGGTCTTATTTTACAATTCTTAATTCAATCTATACTACTCCAGATAACCTTGTCACTACCAACACTTATTAATTAATTATTTTAGAACAAAAAAATCACAGCTATAGTTTTCACTTTGTAGTTCATGGACCATCCATGAACGGAAACAACTTTTACTACAGATAAATTTCTACACGCAGCAGTCGCCTCCACAATGCCGGCGGAGACGAATGTCCACTCTCCTCTCGTTTTATAATCTGAATGTAGAGCTGCAATAAGAAAAAGAAACAAAAACTATTTGCAAAAAAACTTTCAGAGTGCTATAAAAAGTTGATTAATAATTTAAAAAAAAAATACTTCATTGCTTCCGGCACACTGAAGATAATTAAAACTCTTTTGTCAATATCTTTACTTAATAATGATAATATTCAGAGGCGGCTTTACCTATAGTGCAAGGTGTGCGGCGCACACGGGCGCCGGGTCTAAGGGGGCGCCACGCGTGTCGTCAAAAAGTTGCTTCCCGACATCATTTAAAATTGCACTATTTGCACCCGAATTTTCGTTTGAAAATATAACTGTAAGTATTCCATTTTCATCCCGCTCCTACTAAAGGGCGCCATGGTACTGGTTGCACACGGGCGCCACAAGGGCTAGAGCCGCCTCTGATAATATTATTACATAGAAATAATTCATCAATTACCTAACTCTTTTATCTGTATTTTATTATTATTTAACACGCTTTTAATCCAGCTGCGTTAATTTTATCTTTTAATAAATAGAAATGTAATTCGAATATTAATCTGGAAGGTGACATTAATAAAACCTTTAATACTTTTAACTCCAAATTAGTTTTTTTTTAATACACGTGACTACACTTCGACTGATATTAAACTAGAGTACAATCCATGAGCGGAGACAACTGCTACTACAGATAAATGTCCACAGGCAGCAGTCACCTCCGCTATGTCGGCTTGACAGATTGACCGTTTACATTACCCGGCTACTTCTAAGATAATTGCGACTCTACTAAATCCTTCATGGTGGTTGAAACTGGTGATACTACCTTAGAAAGGCAAACTGGGCTAATGAACAAAGTATGTATGTACATTGAATGTACATTGGTCAAAGTTATATTGACACCGGTATTTTGCAAGATTTGATCTCGCTTTCTAAGGCTAAGCCAAGGTTTAATTAGGCAGCTAACAATCTTGATTATTAAAAGATTTGAGGTTTAAGTAAAATTTATTAATTTTGAAAGAATTTTTTTTTTTGTGCACTGAAAAGACTTTTTACATCAGCCAAACCCAAACAAAGTATTATTTATTATTAGAATTATAGTCGGTTACATAAACAGTGATAAAATACGGATCAAAATACAATTTATAAATCTAATCTAGGTACCAATGTATGTGACGAAATCCGGAATGCTTTGTTTGTTTCAATATCCACGCATAAATCTCATTGTGAAAAGTTTTAATTGGTTTTGTTTTCCCACAATGTTTTTCGGTAATGAATAATATGCTAATTACGTTTATTTTGACATGTTATTACCATCTTTTTTAATATTAAACACTGATTTCATCGAACATATTTTGATTATGTTTTCACAAGATTACGAATATTTTATAACAATACTTATGTTTATTGAATACAGATGTTTATTGAAATTACTGGTTGGTAAGTACAATTTTTAATTCTCTATCTCCTTAATTAACTAGAAAATTACACCATTGTTAATAGTTTCATTTAATTTTAACATTTTTAGCAGCCCTGTAGTCAGAAACAGAGTCAATACCGGTCTTCTGTCTAGTCGGAAATTCTTTGACATTCTACATATTTATTACCGACGTCAAATATTATTTTTTATATTTCTTTTAAGACCAGGTCATACTTTAGACGCCTCGACACCTTGTATTACGAATTATTAAAATTAAGTGTTTACTCACTACAAACATTTTTTTAAATTGTAGCTCAGCATATGTCAGCACTCTGTCTGATGAAAAGCTAGAGTGCGGTCCATGAACAGAAACAACTGCTACTACAGAGAAATCTCTACGGCAGCAGTCGCCTCTGCTATGCCGGCCTGAAGAGACGAGTATGCAGCAATAGTGCACACAGCTCTCGCTATACCTGGCTACTTTCAAATTGCTCCCGAAACGCTACAAGGTCACTTCACGGGTGTTACATTCGAAAGTGGTGATACTTCCTTAGAACGGAGACTGGGCTGATAACCATCATCAGTCTGCCTACCACTCTTTAATAGTGCCTATAGGCACTGAGCGACCAAAATACACGTAACAAAGTTAAATTCGAGATTCGAACATAGGTCTCGTCGATCGTGAATTCACGCGTCTCACCACTAGACCATGACGCTGTCTTACTCTATTGCCTACAATTCACAATATTTTACCTATCTAGACAGTTAGACGGGGTAATAAAATTAAATACCAAAAGTAGCTGTAGTCATATAGGAATTTTATTTATCACAGTAATATCCGTTGCCGATTAAACGTCTTGCTTCAAAATGGATATCTGCGGCTAGTATTCACTCGGTACCTGCCGTTTCTGCAAATAAACATTAATTTATAACATAAATGTCTAGAATTTAAATGGCATTTGTATAATTATGAGTACGTACCCGTATTTTCTTACATAACCGTTGCCCATTGGGAATTCCGGACCCCTGCATCGGTTTAAATTTATCTGCGTGCTGTTTTCACACCTATTTCCAATCAAATGGTTATGTGCAACTGAAGAAGCAAAGAACTCCCAAGCTCTGTTGTGATTGCAGACGTTAGTTAGACATCCAGGTTGAGATAAACCACCGTTTGGATAGAAGTCAACTTGGGCAACGTCACGGCCAATACCGAGACCTCCAATTGTGTAACCGCCATCTGTGTGAATTGCTTCAACATAACGTCCGTCGTAAGGAGTCATTCTATTTCGGTTAAGAGTCCATAGGGGGCCAGCGGGGTCCAGACCTAAAACAATAATTTGTTTGTTAAACTAATGGAGTCGGATATAATAAGAGGAGTGTTTACTGACACAAGTAGCGGAGCCGATTGCTGTCTGTAGACGAAATTATTGTACAAATTTTTGTTCGTTAATTAGTTACCTGTAATACGCGCAATTCTTCCACCACATTCACGTCCAGCACTACCAACAACATGAGCTCCCAAACTGAACCCAACCAAATGCATGTTGTTATATGAAGTCCCAAGGTTATTCAGGAAGTTTATAAAATGACCTAAATTTCTTCCTACTCCTGGGACTGCATTGGCTGCAGTTACATAGCCAGCTATTGCCAGACGTCTCCAATCGCATACAATGACGTTTCCATCGAAATTACCCAAGAATGCTACAATAGAATTACAATAAATTAAATTTCAGTTAATTTAAACATTATGTTTCTTTACTTCTATGTACGGTCAAACAGACCGAATTGTGACTCCCCTTAACGTCAAAATTTGCTTTGTATTCTGATACATCTAAGCACATCTAAAGTCTAAACTAATCTAATTTTAAAACACAAATAAGGTAATTAAAAATTTAGTTTGACTTTTTTTTGACATGTGGTCACGGATGATTTTGCTCCTACCTCTAGTAATTGCAGGGTTCAGATTAGTATCAGCCTTACTGAACCATCCATGTACTATTACCATAGTCGGCAGCCTCGGGTTGAAATAGGAATTACGAACTGAGTTTGCATCACCCATTGTAAGTCTTTGAGGAGTTTCAGTATTACGTCTAAAAAAAAAGATTCAATGAATATAGCGAGAAGAGTGTGCACTGTTGGTGCATACTCGTCTCCTCAGGCCGGCATAGCGGAGGCGACTGCTGCCTGCAGAGATTTCTCTGTAGTAGCAGTTGTTTTCGTTCATGGACCGCACTCTAGCTTTACATCAGACGGAGTATTGTCATATGCCGAGCTACAATAATAAAAAGAATAATTATCATTGGACCGGATATCATATTGTGATCATGTATAACTTAATTCAAGAATGAAGAAGATCAGATAAATCCACTATGCCGGCTTGAGGAGACGACCATGTACCTTGTATAGATAGCAAAAAAACGTTTTACACTCCACTATATTACTATTTTTTGTTTGATCTATAATATATCATGTCATCTCTCACCTTGTAAACAGAAAGTATTCATTAATATCCTCATTACGTCTAATCATATCTTCATAATTAGGATCAATAGGCTCCTCTAAATCTACAAGATGAGGGTTTCCTCCTCCATCAGGAAAGGTTATGAATCTAGGATATTGAAAATCAGTTTCTTCTTGTTCCGTTGGAAATGCAGAGACAGCGTATGCTGAAAAGAATCGTACAATAAATTATTCTCACGTTTACTGATCGAACTTAAACTTAACTAAAAAAATACCTGCTAAAGCATAAATCACTAAAAAAGCCTTCATCTTGAATGCTTGAAAATTAAAAATAATTACTCTTTTTATAAGACTCCATATCTAACGCGCGCTGATAAAATCAATCTTAAATAATAATTATCCAATGTGCACAGATTATTTATAAGTATTATCAGAAGTATAAATAAAAATCGTTCATATACAGGGAGCGCTTTATCAATTAACTGGTTAACGTGTTCCCTGTTTGTACTTGTATACTCGTACTCTACAATCAATTTTTTTTTCATTTTATTGTAGCTCGGCATGTGACAACACTCCGCCTGATGTAAAGCTAGAGTGCGGTCCATGAATGGAAACAACTGCTACTACAGAGAAACCTGTGCGGGCACTGTAGCAGTCGCCTCCACTATGCCGGATTGAGGAGACGAGCATGTACACTCCTCTCTTTATACCTGGCTACTTTCAAACTATTCCCGAAACGCGACAAAGTCACTTCACGGGTGTTACATTCGAAAGTGGTGGTACAACTCCAGGACGGCAGACTGGACAAATAACCATAATCAGCCTACCACTCTTTAATAGTACCTATAGGCACTGATCGACCAAAGTACATATAACAAAGTTACATTGGTACCGGTCAGAATTAGCGAGGTTCGAACACGGGTCTCATCGATCGTGAATTCACGCGTCTTACCGCTAGACCACGGCCGCTCTACTAAATAAAATAAATACTACAGAAACCTAAAAAAAATAAACTTAATTGCCTATGATAAGTATTTTTTGAGCATACAGGCGTGGAGACAAGAGCTACTACTACTGCATTTCGATATTAATTTATTATCGTGATAAAGAATGTCTTCCGTATTAAAGTACCTTTCTTTTGTCCAGTCAATGGGTCATTTATCGGGATCCTTTTGACCGTAAAAGACTTTCAGATTGAGTAATTTAATTTAAAATTCGTTTATGATTTTTATGACTTCTTGGACTGATGATCCTTCGTATCTTGCATATAATGTCCTGGCTTGTATTCACAGGCCACATAAAACGCATAAAGTCCGTAAGAAAATATATTTAGTACCCTATTATCTAGACAAATCCAGAACTTACGGCTCTAGAATCTACTCTGTTGTGGATCTTGTCAGCCAAACAACAGAGCAACCCAGTCCCACTTCAATTCTTCGCTTCTAAACTTTTGAGGTTACGGGTTGTCGGCAATAAAATTGGTCTAGATGTAAATAATTAAAATAATTATTATTTCATTCATAGATATTTAAACGTAATTCCTATTAATTAGCATTAACTTGTTTATCAAATACATCACGGCGATGTTTGTTTTATAAATAAGATAGTACTTAAATCGATTTAAATGAGCGAAGTTCGTAATAATATTTTGGTAATTTGTTATCAAATCCCAATAGTGTAAAGTTCCGTAATTATTTGTTTTGGTCTAGACTAGAATTACATAATTAGAATATTTTAACTACTTTGAGACTATAGATATTCTACAATAATTACTAAAAAAACATCTTATTTAAATGTGAATAAAATCCGAGACGGAAAATGAATATATTTTTACCTGGTCTAACATTCAATTACCATAAACTTATCTGCTAAGTATAAAAATCAATATCGTTCACAGCTACGTTCGTCGAGAGCAAGGAGTAGGACATGTTCTTAAGGGTATGTTACTCTTCAACCTTTCCTTACATTGGTATCACTCGCCTGGCCTCGAATACGAATCGTCACATAATGAGCCCGTGAAAAACACTCGTTGCTCTCACGACTCCGCAGCCGACTCTTAACCTTAACACCAAAAGGAAATATCAAACTTCAGCATTATAGAACTGTAGCAACTAAAGCCATTCTAATAAAGCCTATTTTCGTATCAAAGGAAATGCATCGAATCTGAAAGTGATTCTTCTCTGAATCGCTGTTTGATATTCTGATGACATTTCAGAAATAATAGGAGATGTTCTATGAGACACTCGTTTATGGGTTCGAGGAGTTTAATCAAAATACTCCAGATATTACCATTGATATTGCTATCCCCCACTTTTATCAGGTCTTATGTGAGTAATCGGAAAAACAAAACTCGATGTAAGTCAGTTTGCGAATTTATACATCTACGTGAAGTTTCATTATTATTTTGCTTATAAATTATATTGGGAATAAGAGTTTTCTTGTTATATAATTATTTTATAAGGAGTATAGTTATTTTGTGGATTATTTCTGACGGATTAATATTAAAAGATTATAAATAAATAAAATACAAATCTCTAAAGTGCGAAGTCCTCTAACCAGCACCGCTGTGTGTTGATTTTTTCAGTTCACTTTTCATTATAATTTATTAAGAACGGTTGCTCAGCAGAAAATAACTTTTGTAGATTGTTTATTATTCATCTTTTGTAATAAGTTTCTTATTTGAATAAACAAATAAATATGTGGGTACCACTCAGAAAGTTAAATAGTGGGATTAAATAATATTGCCCTATTTATAATGTATACGCTTGTATGGATAGCAAAAACAGTTTCACAAAAATCATTTTCAAGAAATATGTTCTGTGTAACAATTAATAAATCTGTTCTTTTATTATTTTATTTAATTTACTTAACAAAAAAAAGCACTCGAGATTCCAAAATTATTGTTAACTACTAACGATACAGTTGCAAACGATTTTTAATCGTATTATTCAACTGACATCGACCAAAGTAGTATAAAATATTCTTATAAAGTATATAAAAATCCTTATAAAGTAATTGTGTAACAACAAAACTGTTTAATATGTAATGCGAAAGATTTTTCAGCGTCTTCAAAATATTTTCATGCATTTTACATAAAGGCTATTGCAGTTCGGTCACGCAGGCGCACGTGAGAGAGTGCAAAATGTCGCCAGGCCGTGACTTGAGGCCGCAATAAATGCATTACCGATGCATAGCCTGCCCTCTCTTCTCCAATATTGAAAGAGATACCAAAAATGCGGAAAATATATGCGATAAACTCATATATGAACGTACTTAGCATATAAATCGAAAATTATAACTTTATTTTAGATTAAACTATAATTTTTCAAAGGATTATACCTATCTCAAGTTTACTCATATCAATTTCAAGCATAATTTTAGCATTGGAGGGAAGATCCTTCTAACTATAAAGATGGCCGCCGATCAAATAACTACATAAATTGTAATATGCTTTCTCGAATATCTTCATAACTTTATACATTTCAAGAATGAAAATTTTACAATAAAATAAAATTTGTAGTCTATGCTTCCGTTATTCTTGTGTTAATATTTTACTGTACTTAAAAAAGTGCAAATTTTCTTGTAGATATAGTGGTACTACTAATCTTGAAGTTTAAAAATGGCTAATCACAAACTGCCAGAAAAAAACTTAACTTCTACGTGATCTCTTCAGGAACAACTGCTATGTCCAAAGTAGAATGAACGTGACTTGGTCCCCACTTTCGACTTTTCCTATCCTTAGTTAATTAAATTTACCTTTCCACCGCTTAATTTCTAGAGGCACTTTCAAAAGAAAAAAAATTGATTAGACTACGTGCTATCATTTATATAAAATAGTTCGTTTCGCTTCATCATGTTTCCGAAAAGGAAAACATAGGGTTATTGCACCAAAAACAAGTACGATTAGTCGATATACGTTAATTTTTTCGACATTTATTAAAAATACTTTATACAGCTTACTTACAGAAATTGAAAACTAAAACATAATAAGTTACAGTCGAATACTTAAAAATTATTCGAATCTGCTTAATTTTGTTCATTCACTATTCAAATTATTAGACAATAATAGATTAACACAAGGGATTTATTAATGTGAGGTCAGTGAAAGTGTTAAAAAGAAAAAAAAAGCGGAAGAAGACTTGATATTTCTACATTATTAGAGTGTCTGCCGGCCGGACCTGTAAATTGATTTAATCTCGTTGCGCGAAACCGCAACTGCTGTATGCGGTTTTTTTCTTTATAATAGCAGTTTTGTCCACTCATGGACCACTAGAAAAACTTATTGTAACAATTACAGATGAAGATTTTAATTATTCCTTGGCTATCGAGAGTTAAACTTAAAATACACTTGTATAAGTGTAAAATTTAATTTAAATTGAAGCGAAGCTTTTTCCTCGACTGATAGTTGGAAACAAAGTTAACCACTGGGGTATCCTAAGAAATCAGAGAAGCTTCCGAAGCCAAACTTGATCTTATAGATGTACGCTATTGCACTCGAATACTCTTTGACTCCAATCGATTTTAGAGGATATTTATTAACTTCACACTACTTTATTTTATTTCACTATTTACGTTTTCACATTCTTAAACTTGTATAGAAAACATAAATAACTCTGCCGTTCTTGGGGTAGTAGAATGTAACACCCGTGAAGTGACTCTGTCACGTTTCTGAAACAGTTTGGAAGTACATTGAGGTGGACGTTCGTCTCTTCTGTCCGGCATAGCAGAGGCGACTACTACCTGTAGAAATTTATCTGTAGTAGTAGTTGTTTTTTGTTCATGGACCACACTCTAGCTTTACACAGGCGGACTGTGGTCATATGCCGAGCTACAATAAAAAAATAGATAATACATATATCTAACAAGAGTAGAGAATATCTAAAAACGTATTAGAAAAAGTTTAGTAGAAATAATCGGCACATTCATGGCTGTCGCCTTATCCTCCACAAATTGGTAGGTATGTGTGCGAGTTTTTGCGGTCTTTAGTCGAGCACAAGTCCGAAATCTGTTGTATTAGTAAAGCAATTTGTCCGGGACCCGGCTTGCCGACGACGGGAACTTTTCTAATCTAAAGTGTTGCCCTCATCGCGTTCAATCTTCGACAAAACTACTAACACCATCGTTACATCTATTATTACACTTTAAAACATTATCAAATCTACAAACATGATAACTATGCGATTTATGGCTGAATAATTAATCGTTTATTTTTATTTTTATTATATTTAAATTTGTGCCCATTCGTCTAAGAAAAATGGGCCCACATTTTTTTTCGAGTTTGTCGATAATTTTTAGTGCATTTCTGTAGAAAAATAAAATTATATTCCTAATCGCCAATCAATCTTAATTTTTTCACCCGCGTTATAGAGTAATTAGACTTTTTCTAATGTAATATTTGAAGTTATTATTATATTAAATGCTTTAATAATTGAAGATATCTGTTTTTATGTAATTAAACATTGACTATTGATTGGTAAACGATGTATTGATATGATTCAAAATAATTTAATAAACGAATAAGATATTTTAAAATATTGCTTTGTTAACAAATTATTAGATAAGTAGTTGGTCTAAAAATGGGCATTGTCCTTTGAGCGGCCGTGGTCTAGTGGTAGAGGACGGACTTCACGATCGACGAGACCCGTACCAATGTAACTATGTATTTTGGTCGCTCAATGCCTGAGATATAAGCACTAGCTTAGTGCAGGCAATAAAAAAAGACGGCATAGTGACAATGACCACATGTGGACCTCCACTGCCATCCTCCATGCTTACCATTTTTTGTTTTTACTATTATTAGATTTTTACTGTTGTTCGATATAACAACACTCCGCTTAATGTTAAGCTAGAGTTAACGGTTCAAAAAAAAAAAAGCTTAATCTCATTAGTTCTTTTTCATCTGAGTGGAGGCTGTAGTAGGATGATTGTCTGCCATACTGGGGTAGTAAACTGTAACATCCGCGAAGCAGTCAGGTATAACGAATGGAAAGTGCACTGTCAACCTGGATGGCGGCATAGCGAGAACGTCTTTTGCATGCAGAAATTTCTCTGTGGTAGTATTTGCGGAGTGTTAACATTTATGTCGAGCTACTATAAAAAATGCATACGAAGTTACGGTAACAGATAGTATGATAAAGGCACTAGTTTCATATTCATTCTGTCTTGAATAAAGTTAATCCGGCTAATACGAGCTTCTTACATACAAATCTTAACAATACAAGATGTGAACTCAAAATTGTTCCCTCTTAGCATTTCGTTATTTTTAATGGAACCGCAAGAAGCCTGCTAAACAATGGAAGTACCAACCTACTTTACTAAACAAGCCAGCACTCAGTGAAAAGAATGTATGTACACCACACATTTCTTCTGCAAGTAGGAATTTTACGACGCAAACTCCGCACGGGACGCCAACTCGGCTGCATTTTGTAAAGTATACCGCTACCGAAAAAGTTTTCAACAATTTTCATGATCGTCGATTCTATATCTTATAAATTTTGTATCTAACTATTTATCGCCTTCGCTACTAGCTTGAAGAGACGATTGTGTACATTTTATGTTGACAGGACACACTTTTACCGCTATACCCGGTCACTTCCAAGTTGAACTGCTTAGCAGAGGCGACTGCTGTCTTAATTGGCTTAACAATAGACGACTGGTCACATGCAAAATTAGCTTCATAGACATATGAATACTGAGGTTATTTATCTATGTTTCTTTAAATGAATTTATCTTCTTAATAGGCAAGCGTTTCTGCCTGCGGGCTAAACACTGTTCAGTTAAAACTGAGTGAGTTTAAATAATTTGTTTCAAAATGGTATATCAAATATAAAATAGCTAAAAACTAGCTTAGATAGCGTGTATGTTGAATCGAAAGAATCTCATTAGATACAATCTTTTTCCGATTAATTCGAGAACAAAGGCGATGCTACTCGTAGTTGCGAACTTTCCGCAGAGGTTAAATGTGACCTCGCAAACAGTTTAGATTAGAAAAGTTAGACTTCTATTCCGTGATGTTAGAAACAGTTCAATTTGCCGAAAACCACTGTATCTAACAAATTACAAATAACGATTTTCGTTACATTGATTATTTCAATTGCAACCAACCGAAGAAACAATACACAGTGAACAATGTGTCTAGTAAAAACAATTTAATTTAATAGGTAAATAAGTTCATAGGATAATCATCTTAGTTGGGATATTTAGGCTTATCTCTAAAATCTGTTTCTCTAGGAGGTAATAATAAAAATACGTGACCATCGGGTTCACGTAACCAATCCAAAAACTCCTCATATAAAATGCTAAAATGTGATTTGGCATAAAATGTTAAAAGGGCATTTGATGTCTCAAGACAACACAGGTGCTCCGAATGCTCCACATGATTCAGGCGCGACTAATTGCCTCTTGTTTATGCAAACAAATTAATGTTACATTCAAGTTTGCTCGTTCAAGACCACCATTAACGTCAAACAGGGATGTGCGTTAAGCCAGAAGGGTTCAGTACTATGCGATGTTTGTTCCCCGACCGGAGTAACAATTAATGACATCCAAAGACGTGCGCCGAATACTGAAAACTGAAACAAAGCTACTAGATAAGTAATGTTCTAAGAAAGTGTTAACGCAACTGGTAAAAGTCAGAACTCGTTAGCGAGTCTTTATCCAAAATAAAGTTTCACGCGAGACCGGGTCTAGGGTGTGGGCAACCAAATGTTGATAACAAAAACTTTGCTTAGTACGTGATCCTTTTTGACGTAAGTTTTGCCTCTCGATGTGGCCATCTTACCATTCAAACCATTATTTTTGTTACTTTAGTTTTTCTGTATTCAATAAGAAATGTTTTCCAAACTAACTTTCATATTTGTTCTTTTACACATTTTCTTATAATATAATTTGAACGTCTTTAATATCTAATAAGTTATTACAGTAAGGAATATCTAAATTGAAATATATCTTCAACAATACAACATTTACAAAACGCGTCAAACACAAAAGTTATTTTGTAAAGAAACTCAACACTACTTCTATCCTTGGAGAGAAACACAAAACTTATATCGTATCTTTTATTTGCGTAGAAAGTGTGTGGAATTGTGTTACATACATTTGAGACAAACATTTTACTATCATATTTTACGAAGAAGTTTTACTGACACAATAGATACATCGATATAATACAACTAGATTAGCAAATACGCGCCTGATGCATAACAACGAAAGTCGAGGCCGCAGCCAGAATTAAGGGGTATTTTGAGTTTGCAAAATGGACAAATAGGAGATGAAAAATACGATTCGTTCTAGTTGTATAATATCTCATATATCTTGTATACATGATATATCTCTATGGATTGATATACATATTTAATTAATTTTATCTAATTCATAATGAATTTATCAAAGATTAAAAGATAAGAATAAAAAATCCAAATGGAAATTAATTAACAAAACAACTTAATAATAAGAATTATTAAAATAACAATGATTATATCTTTGATATAACATATTTATCTAGTCGTTATGAACGATAATTCCAAACACAATAAACATGCTTATTTATAAATATAACTAGAGATAATAAGTATAGCATACCTACTTCCTGTTTAATGTATAAATTAAGTTTATTTTACTCAATTAAATATTAGAAAAAATTTTAGGGATGAAAATTATAAATATGGTATGTGGTTATTGTAGGCAGTTGCGGTAATAATCTCAATTAATTAAACTAA
Organism: Tinea pellionella; assembly: GCA_948150575.1. Lineage (NCBI taxonomy): Eukaryota > Metazoa > Arthropoda > Insecta > Lepidoptera > Tineidae > Tinea > Tinea pellionella. The sequence continues at coordinate 4,902,245 of OX411259.1, read as the reverse complement.
AACCCCAAGACAGTGGGTAACAGATGTCGTTAGCATTACACAGGATATTATGTTTGTGACGATACACGATTCTACCACAATGTCTCATGTCGTTCTAATATCTAATAATCTTATATTTAATTAATCTACATAAACAAAACTAAACTCATGCCAAATTACTTTTACTCTTATCAAATTATATTTTTGTATTTTGTAATAATAAATAATAATAATAAACGACAGTGCAATTCTAAGTCAAACCCTTTATTAGTATAAACTGGAAATTATAAAAAAAATATCAATAAACGTTTTTTATTACATTTATTATTTTACTAACAGATTCTTTGACTGGACATTGACAAGATGTTATTATAATAAATAATAAGAGAAAATAGTGGCAAATGTAACATAAAACGTACAATGCTTGTTGCACATACTCGTACGTATGACACGCGTATGTGTCCTCACCTTACATTCATAGACTTTATGCCAGCATCGTCAAAATATACCATAATATTAAAAATGAAATTAAAGTTGAGTTACTTACGAGAGTATAAGTAAATTTTACATACATATAATAAAATTAAGTGATACTCATAACCATTTCAATAGTCTTGTTCAACTGATGGCAAAAAACTTTCTTCCAAAACCGATCCGGACATATGAGGCATTTCCAAATGTTCCTTTATTTCCTTTTTTGATATAGATTTTCGTGTTACATCTGTTAAGGATTTCTTCTGCCCTTTGTGTTTGATCGTCTTGTTATTGAGTGGTTTCCTATTTTTACGATCTCCCAACAATAGCAGTCTCTCCTCCAATGAACCACATTCGAACGTATTTATCACTTTATATAATAAACATTCATTTTCCACACCTTTACTTGTGTTATATTTAGTTTCTTTAATTTTCAAAGCATAAGCTTTACCGTTCATGCTATATTTGGTCACGCTCGCAAAGTTATTCCCCTTTTTTTCTTTCTTACGTTTCTCTTTCTTTGCTGGTTTTATCTTTTCCGTGGTGCTTACAGGCAGACTGCGTCTTTTAAGTCTTACTCCAAAATATCTTTTCGGGTGTGAATTTGTTAAAATATTGTCCTCGTATGATCTGTCTTTATATAATACCAAACGTGATTCATTATAATACATGGAAGGACCGACACTGCTTTCTTTACCATTACGTGCTTCAAAATGGTTAGAATTTGCATGCCGTTTATTTTGTCCAGCCGAATTAGCAAAGACACTCCATTTTGCTGTATTTTCTTTAATGGCTCTTGACATGCAGTATAAGCAGTGACTGCAACCTCTAACGGTGAATATCAACGAATCATATTTTTTTACTAGAGGCAATGTGTTTGTATTAATTAAGACTTTATTGTGCATTGTATAAGATGGTTTTGATAAAACTGAATAGTTTTCAAGAACTTTATGAAATCTGACATCTCGTCCTGTAAATAAAATATTACACATTAAAAAATACATAAAACGATCAATGATTATGTCATATAAAATGTGAAAGTATATTTGTTTGTCTCTCAATCACGCCCAAACAGCTGAATAGATTTTGATGAAAGGAGAATACCCATTCGTCTAAGAGAAATGGACCCACAATATTTTTCTCTCGTTCGTCGGTGATTTTTAGTTTATTTTGTAGAAAATAAATCTATATTCCTTATCACCAATCACTTTTAATGTTTATACCCGGTTTATTGAGTAATTAAATTTTTTCTGATGCAATTTTTGAGGTTATTATTATGTTAAATGCTTTAATAGTTCATGATATCTGTTTTTATGTAATTAAACATTGTCTATTGATTGGTAAACGAGGTGCTGATATAATTGAAACAAAATAATGAAAAAATAAGATATTATTTTAGAATATTGTTTTGTTAACAAACTATTAGGTATCAAGTGGGTCCAGAAATGGGCATTGTCCTTTAACATAGAAATAAATTATGAGCTAGAATTTGGTATACTATTTAATTTTTTAAAACATTTATTTATAATATGGCCTTGAATACTAATACGAATATTTTGTGTTATTAATTGTAAAGGCACTTAATTAAATGAATTAACATAAAGCTCACCTAGTGCTTGTGACAATACCGTAGCGAAGGCACAAAACAACAGAGAACTCATTAGTTCCATTTGTACGAAGGTGTCTTCACTGCAGCACCAGACAATCTTCTTACTGAAACTACACTAACAAGCTTCGTTACACTGTTGCGAAGTTTTACAAAACGTTCGCTATATTTCTCGCCTCTTCGCGTTCCCTGTCGCTTATCCACGCTCTACTGAAATTTCAAGTGTCTCCTCTAGTGTTTTAAACTTGTTTCTTTTAAATTATTTTTTAATTATCTAAATTTATTTTATTCACTGTTCCAGATGTATGTTTACGTGTTAACTCTTTGAATGATATTACGATTGTACGAGTAAGTTAATTTTTATTGTTTGTAGTAAATTAGGTAACCGTCACTGTACCTATAACAATGAATGTTGTCTTGTTTATGTTTAAACGGATACGTACAAAATTTGCAAACATCACATACGATAATAAATTCCTTTTATATAAAACAATTTATTATGAAATAAAGGAACTTATGTAAAGATTCTTTATTTTTCAAGATCTTATTTTTATAGTAGGAGTGTAAATTGGACTAATAACCGTCATCAGTCTGCCTACCACTCTTTAACAAAAAAAATATTTGACATGATTTCTTAAATTACTTAGTGCAATAAAACAATAAAATTCAAAAGAAATAAATAATAAAAGAAAATAAAACGCCTTAACCCATATCTTATTTTCCTGTTAGAACCAATTTTTTCTGCAAATTAGTTTTTTCCATAGGTAAAAAATTTCACAATACTGGAATCGTTTAAGAAAAAAAAAAGTTATCCAAAAAGTGTGTAATAAAAGTGAGTAATAGCCGCAATTGCTCAGCACTGTTTACTTTGTCTTGTTCCGCTAATATTTTATAAACAATCCGTCATGCTTACGGATGTTTTTACTGAATCAAATAGTTTTCTCATTTATAACTCTAAATTAATGTACTTATAATTAGCATACAGCTTATAAACATATAAACACCCTTTCACCTTTTCTATATCTTTTATTTATTTATAATATAAATATTATTATTATTTATTACCTGAGGGGTTTATTTGAGTAACACGGCATCATAACTAATACAAGTTAATTTATTTAACATCTATATAACTAAAACTAGTTTTTTGGGCGCGCTTCGCGGCGCTGAAAAAGTTTTTTTTCGGGTAGTTTTGAAAAAACAAATTATGGATTTCGATATTAGAGGGCATTCCCTACGACTTTTGTTCCGGCACTTGTGCCCTATCTCGCTCCGTTTCCGAGATATCGGCGTCACTTCCGGTCCAGAGTCCGCTTCCGGTCAAAGTCGAGGTTTTCCCGAGGTCCCGGGACCGCCCTCTACACGCCCCAAAAAGAATCATCTCGCTAACCCCCCGGCAAGTGCTTCATAATATATGTCAGTCAGTCAGTGAGTGAGTGGTAATCGAGCTGTATATAATATAACTAGTTTTTTGGGCGCGCTTCGCGGCGCTGAAAAAGTTTTTTTTCGGGTAGTTTTGAAAAATAAAAACTTTGAAAAAAACAAATTATGGATTTCGATATTAGAGGGCATTCCCTGCGACTTTTGTTTGGGCACTTGTGCCCTATCTCGTTCCGTTTCCGAGATATCGCCACCACTTCCGGTCCAGAGTCCACTTCCGGTCAAAGTCGAGGTTTTCCTGGGGTCGCATGGGCCTCCTCTATACAACCCAAAAAGAATCATCCTCCTAACCCCCCGGCAAGTGCTTCATAATATATGTCAGTCAGTGAGTCAGTCAGTGGTAATCGAGCTTTATATAATATGATAATAACGGGATATAGAGAAACAAAAAGAAGCTTTCCGTCTAATTATCACAGTTACTGATTTATAATGTATAACCTATAACCTAATATAAATATAACCTAACCAGAAAGGGTCAGCATAGGAGCACCCTCAACCGATGTGCATGCATGAGGGGTGTAATAGATGTGGTCGAAGAGAAAATGGTAAGTGAAGAGAGGGGTCGCTAGCAAGCACTATGCCTCTATCTCTTACAGTTCTAATTATCATTCAGGATGAATCATCAGACTCTAGGTCAACAACAGTTCCAGGATACTTCAGTTTATTAATTGTTACGATGGAAATAATGTGATAAACAATATTGGTAAGAAAAATATTTTTTTTTATTTTTTTTATCTAAAATTAATAAAAACATGTTCACTATAATCTGATATGTAAGTAGGTTTGGATGATGCAAGAGTAAAACATTAAATTATATAAATTTCCCTAGGCCAAACTACCGTTTGTCCCATGGGCTTAAAAACTCATTTTGTTTATTGGCCGCTTTGAGGCTTAATATACATTGGATTTTTTTACTGAAATTAAAAAAATGTGCCACGACGCGACGTCATGAAGTTCTAGCTATCTAGCCATGTTAAATTTTCACAATACGTTTTTATTCAGATAAGTTTTTTGCTTCGAACATTATGTTTTTTCGTTTCGGTATTTATTGCTTTATATTTAATTTTCTGTAATGCCTGTAATAAATAATTCGTACAATACTTGTTTAAATTAGGTATAATTTTAGCTACAATTTACGTTATTACGTTTTTACAGTTAGTAAAATGTATGTAATCGATTGGAACATTCCGTGATTCAAATTTAATAATATTAAACCACGAAATTTAATAATAATTTATTAATATCCATTTGTATATATAACTTATAAGACTTACAAATTACATTAAATAAATTTTAAGTGCCGAAATTGTTTTCAATTATTTAATTCGACATTAATAACGACGGCGTTATGTTAATCCGATTGCCCATCAAAGAACGCCTTTCAAATACAAATACTGAATTTCGTGGGTTGTAAGAGGTACTTTAACGCGATTTATTGGACTTCTTTAGGAATCTTGAATTTGAATGAACACTTCAATGATCAAACCTTTACTTATTCCAAACATTTAGAACGACCGTGGCCGGGTTGGTATAAAGGTGGGCTCGCAATCCCCCCGTGTTTTAATCTCACGACAATTTTGGCTGGTACTTTGGTTCAGTGCCTAGCAACAAGCTAGTACAAGCACTAGAAAATAAAGACATTGTTGCAGAAAAAAAATTCTATTTTACATTATTACATTTGCATAATTTTGAATTGCCTTTTTTCTATAGTGGCAGGTATCTCAATATCTAGTTGTTACAAGCAAAGTATTAAGGAAGTCGTCTACACGCTTTTTACTAGTTAAGGATGTTGTTGTTTTTGCTTTCATAATTGTCAAATGTAACTTAATAAATAATTTTATTCTTTATAAAAAAATAGAAGTCAGATCAAATAACCTATAAAAGGTATATCACAATCTCTCCTCGACCATGCATCATAGCTATTCACTGTGATCCTCAAAATTCATGAGATATTATAAGTATAACTTTTAACATTGATTTGACATTTGTAATTCATACACAATATAACTTACTATGTTATAATCTATACTAATATTATAAAGCTGAAGAGTTTGTTTGTTTGTTTGTTTGTTTGTTTGTTTGTTTGTACGCGCTAATCTCAGGAACTACTGGGTCGATTTGAAAAATTCTTTTTGTGTTAGATAGATCATTTATCGAGGAAGGTTATAGGCTATATAACATCACGTTGCGACTAATAGGAGCGAAGAAACAGTCGAAAATGTGGAAAAAACGGGCAATATGAGAACTTCCGTTGCGTGCGCTGCGAAAACCGTTCGAGATATCCAAAAAATATGTATGAAAGAATTATTCCTCTTTAAATTATCTAAAAAAATGTCCACGACAGTATATGTCTATCTTTTAAGATTAACTCACAATAACCGTTTTATGATATCAAAATCAAAATTGTTCATCTTTGAGGGCTTCCGTTGCGTGCGCAGCGAAAACCGTTCGAGATACCCAAAAAATATGTATGAAAGAATTATTCCTCTTTAAATTATCTAAAAAAATCTCCGCGACAGTATATGTCTATCTTTTAAGATTAACTCACAATAACCGTTTTTATGAAAATCAAATTTGGTCGAAACATAATAATATTAATCTTTATCCAAATAAATGTGTTATTAATTAAGAGTATTTAACTGTGAACACAATCGTCTTTGACATCACCTAATTTCAATAAACATCTTATAAGATAATACAATTTTAAAATAACTCTAAAACAAAATTCACACGCGGCGTATGATGACGAGGCGGGGAGAGGCGGGCGGAGGGGGGTGTAGCTCTACGAGGTACCATGCCGCTTTTAAAAATATATTCTTTTTAAAACTACTTTAAAATATATTCTATTAATTATGTAACTAAATCGTCTAAAATAAGTTGTGGGTAACAGCTATAGGTAATTTATAATAAAGCATTATCTTTATCTTATGTGTAACAATAACTTGAAAAAACCCGGGCAGCGCCGGGCACTGTCAGCTAGTTTGTAATATTGCATGAATCATGATGTGGACGTACGTGTAGGGTCTAATGTAGTTCTGATCTGTGGTTTCAATTATTATTGTATTAATATGATTGTTACCTGTTGTATATACCTATTAATAAATAAATAAAGAAGTAAAGTACAAATGGATAAAGTCTCTTAGCCAACCAGAGCTAATCTCAACCATTACTTAGTTGGACAGAGGAGATACGCTGTCAACCTACATTCTTCTCGTCAAGCGGAATAGAAGCGATTGGTGCTTGATGGTATTGCAGTTATAGCAGTAATAGCAGTTGTTTCCGGCCATGAACCGCATTTTAACAGTCAGTGTGCCGGCTTACTATTAAAATATAATAACGAAAGTTATTCTGTCTGTTTTTTCATATATATTTTCACTCATAAACTATTGAATAGACGTCAATACGCCAAAAATAATTTCATAATATAGAATAGTTTACGAAATAATTTGTATTTAGTAATATAGTAGAATTTCGATTCTCGAAGCACTAGAATTTGAACATTGCAATATTCAACGAAGTTTTGCTTTAAAGCTAGCTTCAAGAGAGTTCAAAACCATGTTCGTTAGCTATAATTTACTTTAAACAATTACAACTGAGAGTCTATGCAAATTATTACATTAAATATGAGTTTTAGGTCTCTTGGTTTATTCTCGATTAAACTAGAAATATAATTATGAAGAATAAGCTACAGTGACCATCATTTACCATAAAATAAAGAATTTCAAATCTATTTGTTTAGACACGAGTGTTCACTAAATTGGCCTATAAGTAAATAGGTATTTTTCAGTTGTCATTCTTTTCCATTTTAAAAAGAAAAAATAACCTACTTTATTATATATGGATATCCATTAATTTTTGATTATAAAAAATAATGTATTTATTTCTAGATTTCGGTACCTATAGTAATTTATACGATGCAGCTATCGAATCCATTTTATCAGCAACGTTGTAAATGGAATCATGGCACTACCAGCAGCGCCAGAAGCGTTGCGTTCCATGCATTTTTAATGCAAACGATTTTACTGTTTGCTATTCGAGATAACTCAGAAAGTGTATATGACGTTCTTCTTTATCCATTTTGAGATGCAATCAAAATATAATTTAGTAAATATGTATTTATACACAAATAAAGCATGTAGACAGAGATAAATTAACAAAATTTTGCATCAGAAAAAGTCTGATTACTCAGAAACCCGGGTGAAAAAATTAAAACTGATTGGTAATAAGGAAGTAGATTTATTTTTCTACAAAATTAACTAAAAATAACCGACAAACTCTAGAAAAAAATTGTGGGCCAATTTCTCTTAGAAAAATAAATCTACTTCCTTATTACCGATCAGTTTTAATTTTTTGACCCGGGTTAATGAGTAATTAGATGTTTTCTGTTGCAATATTTGAGGTTATTATTATTTTAAATGCTTTAATAATTGAAGATATATATTTTTTATGTACTTAAACATTGTCTACTGATAGCTAAATGATGTTTTAATATAATTAAAATGAATTAATAAAAAATAAGATATTATTTTAGAATATTGTTTTGCTACCAAACTATTAGGTATCAAGTGGGCCCATAAATGGGCATTCTCCTTTTAAAATTGTTTTTTGGGTTTTAAAAACTACATAAAAGATTCTAAAACGCGGACCAGACAGCCTTGGCTAATCATCATCACCTGCTTACCACTCTAAACTTGATGTTAATAAATAAAAAAATCGAAGTTGCATTTAATCTTTTTAAATTAACACAACAAAGAGATCTTTTTCATTTTGTAGCGCCGCGCGTTTTAAATTACTTCCTCGTGTTGTCGACTCCAAAGGTTAGTGGTTAGAATAAGAATTGCATTAGCTTTTGTACAATAAATGGAACTAATCTATTATTGTTTATGGGTATAAATATTATTATCATTAACCACAACAGATATAGATTTTAACTGACTTAAAGTATGTAAATAAACCTATTTGTCATGGTATATTTTTTCTTTATAAACTTGCGCGATTCGTTGACTTGTGAAGTGAAAAAGCAAAAAAAAAAAACGAGCCTGAATAAAGGGAGCTAATTTTATTGTTTTATTATATTTGGGAAATTAACAGCTAATTATAATAACGGCATCAAAAACAAACAAAATATAAATTAAAAACAAAAAAAACTTTAATGATAATATTATCATAATTTTGTATAAGTACTTACATAATTGAAATTAGTTTAATGTAAAAAGTTTAGAGCGACCGTGGTCTAGCGGTAAGACGCGTGAACTCACGATCGATGATACCCGTGTTCGCTCACTGCCTATTAAAGAGTGGTAGGCAGACTGACGACGGTTGGTGTCCACCACTTTCGAATGTAACGCCACTGAAGTGACCTTGTCTTTTTTCGGGAGCAGTTTAAAAGTAACGAGAGGAGTGTGCACTGTCACTCTAGATGGCCCATACTCGTCTCCTCAGGCTGGCATAGCGGAGGCGACTCTGCTCGTAGAGATTTATCAGTAGTAACAGTTGTTTCCATTTATGGACAGCACTCTAGCTTTACATCAAGCGAAGTGTTGTCATATGCCGAGCTAACATTTAAAAAATTAAATCCGTTCAGAAGGTAGAAGTTTTCAGCTAAAATGAGTGGATAATAATAATAATAATAATAGAACTAGCTCAAACAATAATTCAGCTGAGCCTCTATTAAAGTGTACAAAACAGATAGGTAATTGTTGTATGGAAACTTTTTCCATATCTCCGGGAACAAAGGTTGCTTGGTCCAACTGATATTGTGATGAATAGCTGTAATCTAGTAGTCTGGACTCGCACACAATACCTAACCACCCCTCCCCGTCACTCCCCGACACCGTTACGAAGCTTTGCTCAGAGCCGAGAGTAGGTACGTATTGAGCACTATTCGGGAAATTTTTGTTATTTTATGTTATTTGTACGAGTATATATGGTTTATACGCATTGGTATCATTACCGGTATGATAGACATAGCATAATTTTACTTCCATTTTACTTTTTTTAATTGTAGCTCGGCATGTGACACTACTCCACCTGATGTAAAGCTAGAGTGCGGTCCATGAATGGAAACAACTGCTACTACAGAGAAACCTGTGCGGGCAGCAATCGCCTCCGCTATGCCGGTTTGAGGAGACGAGCATGTACCATCTAGATTGACAGTGCACACTCCTCTCGCTTTACCTGGCTACTTTCAAACTATTCCCGAAACGCGACAAGGTCCCTTCAGGTGTTACATTCGAAAGTGGTGGTACTACCCTAGGACGGCAGACTGGGCTCATAACCATCATCACACTCTTTATTTTTGTCAATGAGATTCTCGAGTATTAATTTAGAGAGTAAATATAAAGGATAGTATTGCGATCAGGCAAAAAAGAGATGATCCGGTCATAAGTAAAGAATGGATGAAAAAATATTAACGAAAGATTTATAGTGCGTAAGTCTATAGCAGTGGTTAAAGGGGGCAGTTTAAGACCTTTCTCGATCACTTCGGTCAATTGCTTGGGTAGGGTCAGATGAAGAGCAACCTCTACCATCGTGTATGAAGAAGAGTTATGAATGTGAAGCCCTGACCTCAAATTAGGATACCTTTTGTATTTAAAGAGTGGAAGGCAGACTGATGGTGGAGCAGCTATATCACGTTTCAGGATCGCTTTGGTGCACATTCTTCCCCTCAAGCCGGCATAGCGGAGGCGGCTGCTGCATATAGAAATTTATCTGTTATATTTTTATATTGTTTCAGTTCATGGACCGCACTCTAGTTTTACATCAGGCGGAGTGTTGTCACATGCCGAGTTACAATTTAAAAAAAAACGTTTGGCGCATAATCTCAGTATACATAATTTACTTCAATTAAATCAAGTGTGCTCGTGCTCTCACTGCCCCACTGTCAATATTTTAAGCTTCATTAATCCGTTCAAATTGCAACAATGTCATTGAATATTTATGTTTTGCAATCACATTTGTTTGTTACATTAATAAATAGGGAATCATGTCTATTGTAAATTCTAAAAATCATAATGTTGTTATATTCGGTAATGTTAATTTTAATTATCGCTTATTTTTACGAGTTTTTGGAATTTGAAATACTATATTTGTTTTTTAAATAATAAATTATGACGAAAATTGAACAGAAAAAGAAGCACGCACTAACGTACGCAACAAGTCTGAGCTGAGGTGGGATACAAACCCAGTCACGTCTACCGCTATGAGCGCGGATCTTCAGCACTTTACGTATTTCTAGGCATGTGACCACACATCAGTACCGGATACTGCAGAGAAATGATTTCAGGCAACACTGCAGCGTCTTTCCTCCTTGCTACACCTTGAAACCCTTCAAGCGCAGTGTGAAGAGGCATCTCACAAAGCCAGCATAGCAGACGCGATCCTCATCTCTGATATCAGTCACCTTCGTTCATGGATTGCACTCTAGCTTAACATCAGGCGGATTACGGTCATATAACGTGCTAAAATAAAATGTCTAATTGATTAACACAAGTGTCTAGGTTGACAGAGTAAACTTCTTTCATTATACTCGTCTACTTTCCAACTAATCTTGAAACACGGCTAGAGTTACAGGGATAACAGATTGGGCTAATTATTATACAATTATCAGTCTATCAGCCTCCTCAAATATATGTTACAAATTGAACACAAAGTAGTATAAACTAATGAATCGGGTTATCTCGGCTATAACAAAAGCATTAATATAAATTATTGCAGTAGTAAAATTTCGGACCGAATTGGCTCAATTTACCGACTGTAGTTTGTTTGTAAATCTTAATATCCCTCCAAGGCAGAAGTACTATCTATCATGCTTTGTCTCAAATTAACCCGTCTCGCTAAACTTTGTTTTAGGCTGTTTATAATAGATATCTACTTGAATTTACAATTGTTTTTCTTTCTTTGTTTCTTTAAAGCTATATACTAGTAAAGTTAAATCTTTACTGAAACACTCAACATTCCTCCTGAAGTTATGCTAGAGTGCGATCAATAAGTAAAAACAACTGCTATCACAGAGAAATGTTTACAAGCAGCACTCACCTTACTATAACGGCTCGAGGATATTGATATCAATTAACAGGACATTTCCTCATTATATCCGGATACTTCAAGCTTCCAATTAACCATCATCAATCTACAATATTCTTCTATTTTGAATTATGTTCCCATATTCACGTTCACTAACATATTTTATTAGTTTTTTAATTAATTTAATTATATTTTATTACTGGATAATAATCAACGTTTATTATACCTACTAGGTACGCATTAACACTAAAAGAAATACGGGATAATAATTGAAGATAATACAAGTATCTCCAGGTACCCGTTATTGCAACGTTACATGTGTATATTACGTAGGTGGACGAATGATTCTGCAAAAGAAATCATAAAAATTTCGCCACTTTACTGAAGTTAGATTTGACTTGACTGAAACACATCTTGATCTCATCATTAATGACGCGTGATGCTCAATATTTACTTTGATACTGATAAAATGTTAAAATGCAATAAGAAAAAGAAAATGAACAGCCTGTCTCCATTGAGTAATAAATATTGTGGTATTTTCAGCTTGCAAAATTTTAAGTGTAAACTTTACACAACCGTTTTACCAAACTAAGGGGATTCTAAGGCGGGACTTAAATCGAATAAATGTCAACCGCGGTAACACCAGACCTCGTGGTGAAATTCTACAGCAGGATATACTAAATTTTGTAGGATATTTGTCCGTTTGGTTAGCCAACGTCCTTATTCTACAAACCGAATCGTGATTCATTAACTGTTTTTTAAATTTAGATTTATTTTATCAAAATACAGTCTTCTATTTCTTTTTTTTATGAAATTGTCTTTAGGTCTCATTATATTATCTCTATATTATAAAAATGAATTGCTGTTCGTTAGTCTCGCTGAAACTCGAGAACGGCTGGACTTATTTGGATAATTTTGGTTTTGAATTATTTGTGGAAGTCCGGGGAAGGTTTAAAAGGTGAGTAAAAAAGTAAAAAAAAAAAATGCTTGGAATATAGTAAAAACAACAGTTTCGCTTTCCCTTGGTTTTGAATGTCAAACATTTGATGTTCGTCCCGTCGTTTAGAAATCAAATTCTGAGGCGGTACGAAGTTTGCCGGGTCAGCTAGTGTTAAATAAATAAAACTGCGCGAGAGAAGTCCAAGTCATTGAACCAAACTGAACCGCAGGCGTCGCAGCCAATAGAGGGAACGGCCAAAATACAAAGAATGATATGTATGCAAATGTAGATGTAAATACTAGTCACTGAACCGAACAAGTAGCCGCAACCGATGAAGGAATCTATAGTACCTGTGACCTGCACGATCTTCATATGATATTATAACATATGTTTATGTAGATTAATCCATTTTTTAATTGTTTTTTTTTATGTATCTTATACAGTTTGTATAAATGATTTATCTTGACACAAAAACATGAGGAGCAGTTAGTAATTTAATAAACACTATTAATCAAGTCATGTTAGTTTCAAAGTGTTTACATAGTTTATCGCAAGATAACTTATAAATTTTCGTAACATCTATTAATTTCTCATCTCGACATAAAACCGCAGACTCATGTTGAAGTTTTGGACTTGTACTTTAGCACCACTTTTAACTTTTGATATATAGATTTTAAAGTTGCGAGCTAAAGTTTAAGAATTCACTTTCGGAAAATGATAAATGTTTTGCAATGTTTGTGTGAAGTGAATCTTTAAGAATATTAAAATTATTTATTAATATTTAAATAGCAAGACAAGGGTGCCCTGTCAACCTGTATGATGTAGGACCATTCGTATCGTAGGAACGCGGCATAGCGCGGGTTAGGCTTACAGTTCATCTGTGCTATTTCCGCGCGTAGACCGCACTCTTGCTTAAAAAAATTAGGAAAGTATTACAATATAAAAAAAAAAAATTTCGCGCATTCTGTAATTATAACACGTACGACAGACAGCGTATACAGATATCTTGTGATTTATTGTAAACAATTACCATTGTAGTTTAAAATGAAATAGAAATACATAAAGTTGACAGTCTCACAAATATGGACAATAAGTATTTCGAAATTGTTTGAAAACCACTCCACAGTTTTCATTTGGGTGCACTGTTCCATGAATGTAGTTCCTGCCTTGTTATAACTCCAGCATTAGAACTATGCATTTGTGTTGCACGTAACAGTAAAATTCAACAATATAAAGTTATTTTATTTCAATTTCCATTTTCTAGTACCTAACTACTTTTAATTAGAGTTATACTAATTTCGTACCATTTTATCGTATTTTACAAGAGCTAACAATATTGTATTTCAAATTAACAATCTAATTCTCTTTTTTAAATTCTTGTTTTATAGTGGTTATGTTTAGCTAACTCAGTCAAGCAGTCAAACTCTTAGCTTTATGTCCTCATTTCAGGTTAATGTAATTTTATTAATTAAAAATAACAGATAATTAACGAAGAATTATTATAGTCAATTAAAATAATAATAAAATAAGACAACAACATTTATAATTGCGCAAACATTGTTATCTTGGTAAATGCAACTGAGAATATCGATTTATAAAATATTTACAAAACGGTGTTTCTCAATAAATCATGTCAAATAAGCCATTAGTATAATTTACAGCTTCGCGGGAATCGTGTGGCAAAATCGCGGCATACTGCGCGTGGGAAACCCAAGGAAAATTAATGAAAATCTATATACGCTCATAAAAGCTTTCTACTTTATTTCCTAGGATTTTCTTCTGCTCCTTTTGATCGACAATGTGTCAATTTATAGAAAATATTGCATGATTGACGTTTAATTACTAACGTTATCTTAATCATTGTTACATGGTTACATTCAGCGGTAAGGCACGTGAATTCACGATCGATGAGACCCGTGTTCGAACCTCGCTAATTCTGACCAGTATCAATGTAACTTTGTTCGCTCTTTTGTTTGTTTGCACTTTGGTCGCTCAATGCCTATAGGCACTAATAAAGAGTGTTAGGCAGACTGATGATGGTTATTATCCGAGTTTCCCGTCCTGGGGTAGTACCACCAATTTCGAATGTAACACCTGTGAAGTGACCTTGTCGCGTTTCGGGAGCAGTTTGAAAGTAGTCAGACATAGCGAGAGGAGTGTGCACTGTCAATCTAGGTGGTGCATACTCGTCCTCTCAGGCATAGGCCCGTAGAGATTTATCTGTAGTAGCAGTTGTTTCCGTTCATGGGCCATAATCTGGCTTTCCATTAGACGCATACATTTACCTACATTATTTATTAAAACCAATATTTTTACCTACATATTTATGTATAACATAATTTAATATCGAAATATTTCCATAAGGATTTCTAATATTTATAAAAATCAAACATGTCTAGTCGCAATTCTAACAATCCCTACGACAGGTAACGCAGCGCAGGTGCATACCGGTTCTATTTGTCAAACTACAGCGATGAGCACCTCTCAAATTATGCAAAAGACGTATGTCAAAATGGAATATTAAATTGTTGTAAAATATTGGTCTCTATATTTTATATTTTTCAAGAATTAAACAGGTAGTATGAAAGAAGAAAATAACTGTTTGATTAAACGTAAATTTTGCATTTGAACGTTTAAATTTTTTATTAGCTATTTTTATTTTTATATTAAAATTTCTTGGATATAATAAAAAATATAAGCCACTATTTCTTTAATTCATAAGTCAACATTGAGGCGTAGTGATTCCCACTGTGGTAGGCAGAGACTATGAAGCGCTAGCGACTCCTCTCTCTACATACCACTTTCGCTTCATTACTCCCATCACGCATGCACGCCAGTCCCCATTCAACTATTTTTAACATTCAACTGTTAAAATAGAAAGGAAAGGAGAGAAGATTAACGAAACAGATATAACGCCGAAGAAGCGTCCTGTTGGTGAGAAGCATCCTTAACCAATGTGAAACCTCGAAAGCACTCATAAACGTAAACATGGCGAAAGTGGTGTGTAGAGACAGACGTCGTTATTAATCCATAATCTTCTCTGCCTACCCCGATATGGACGTAACAATCTTGGATTTCAATTTGTTAAATCAACTACAGTAGTTTTGGTAACAAAATTTTGTCATACTTAGTTGAGTAATCGTTTTGTTTATATTTGCAATGTCCGGACTGCTGCCCCGGTGACCGCTGCCGCCTGATTTGCATAAAGCCCGCGGACAACGCCCTAGCGTCAGTTCTGCTTGTATCTCATTAGCATAACTGCTCAATTATTTTGTGCGGAATAGTCAGTTTACAAGGAAATATCGGTTTTGCGCTACGTTAACTTACTTATTGAATGGTACTTAAGAATTGGAACAAGGTTAATTTTTTTTAAATTAATATTCTTTTACGTTCCTCTGCGTCCTTTGTTTTCTTCCTTTTGGTGTAGCTTCTTTTTTTTTTAAACATTAAAACGACGGCCGAGTGGTCTGTATTGAAATCCACCAAAAAGCTCGACCGGTAACTTAATAACTACATGTAAATCTATGTAAGAAATTACCGTTTAAACTTTTTTGTAAGAGTATAAAATATTTATTGTAAGTTAGTTTATATGTCTATTTACTTAGTTACCGTGTTACTTGGTTATAAATTATTATGGTTAAGGTTAATGCGTTTTTTAAACAGAAATCTCAAAAAGAAAGATTTTTTGTTTTAAATTAAACAATTAAAGCTAATACAATATGCTCGTGGTCAAAGTTTGGTGATTAATTTATGAAACAAGCCTCCTTAGTAGTTGGGAACTTTAGACGAATTTCCAGAAAATCACGCTGATAGAACATCTGTTTGCGGTTGTTACTTCTATAACAAAATCTGTTGTTCCAAATAAATTAAATAAATAACATCTAAAGAGTGGTAGACGGACTGATGATGGTATTGCCAGTATAGCACTAGTGAAGTGACATAATATGGTTGCGATTCGGAATCACATTGGAAGTGGTTTTTTATCAGGCACAGCGGAGACGACTATTGCCAGACTTTTTTGCTAAATGGCCGAAATCTAATTTAATATCAAACGGAGTTTGTCTAACATCATACTAATATATATAAAAAAAAAGTATATTTTAATTTTTAATAACTGTAGATTGTAAATATGTAGGCAATTATAATTGTTACAAAATATCTCACTTAAATGTGTTATTTCATAAAATAAACACTGAACAACAAAATAAATACTTACCAAAGTGCTACTTTAGTCGAAACCCGCCCTTATTCTTGATTCCCCTTTATTTGCAATATAAACAAACTATTCACGAACGAAAGTGCCATAAATTGTTTATTGATGAACTATTAGTCTCGAGACAACAATTTCCATGTAACAACATTTTTCCTCAATTACCCTAAGGATTTGGAGAAACGTGCACAGAATTTTCGGCGCCTCCTATGAAAATATTCTTATATTTATTTGTACACAAATAATCTTAATGTCCGTGTAAAATGTCTACGTCTTATGGTTTAAGTGGGGTACTACGGAGACATGTCGCCTCCGCTTTGCCAGTTTGATGAAACGAGTGCACAGAGGTAGACTACTCTTATTATAGCCATCTACTTCTAAGCTGAAAATGAAATAAAAGATTCATCCACAGCCGCAATATTTGAAACGGCTTACGATTGCTAGCGCAAGAAGTAGGTATACCTACATGATTTTTCATTTTTATCATCACAGGACTGTAAACTAGTGCACTTTAAAGAGTGATAGGCAGACTAATTAAGGTTATTAGCCCAGTCTGCCGTCCTGTGGTAGTACCCCCACTTTCGAATGTAACACCCGTGAAGTGATCTTGTCGCGTTACAGTTTGGATGTTGCCAGGCATTACGAGAGGGGTGTGTACTGTCAATCTGAATAGTACACATTCGTATCCTCAAGACGGCATAGCGACTGCTGTCTGTAGAAATTTATCTGTAGTAACAGTTGTTTCCCTTTATGGACAGCACCTTAACTTTTTTACATACATTGTAACAAAGTTTTTTTAAAAATATAAATATTGTCTTTTTAAATAACCCATAATTAAACTCTGAAAATTACATGAGAAAATATAATGAGGTTTTTTAAACTTAAATATCCTGTAACCTATATAGATATGTATACCTATATATATTGTAATAAAAATACATTAAATAATATCTTGTATTCAAATAGTCCAACTCATTAGTGATTCCTTCAAAAGCCACTAAAGAAATTTTAATAAAATTCCAAGTAAAATCTGGGAGGGAGAGTATTTTGAGATAAGAAAATTATTTCTTGCTGAATTTCAAATAATTTTAAAATTTCATTCACTTTTATGTAGTTTATTAAATAAAATTGTGAAATAAATTTAAACGAAGTTGATAAATCATCACACCATTAATCGTATCCACCTATATGCAAAATATAGTCAAATACTTTATAGATTTTCAGCTAAATATAATAGATTTTCAGCTAAATATATTTAATATAAATTGAGTAGATACTTACTTTTTTGATTACGCTGCCAAAATAAAACGTTCTTTTTTAATTGCAAGCATGGCATACGACAATGCTCCGACTAATGTAAAGCTAGAGTGCGGTTCATAAACGAAAAAAACCGTTATCACAGAGAAATCTCTACGGGATCAACCTACAAGTAGCCAGGTATAACAAGAGGCACTGTGTGTGCACTATGAACCTGGATGGTTCATATTCGTCTTCTTAAGTCGATCGAAGGTAATTGATGTCTATAGTTGTACATGTAGCAGCAGTTGTTTCCACTCATGGACCATCAGTTCAACATCAGGCCGAGCGTGGTCAGTTGGTCACATACTGGACTACAATTAAAAATACAAAAGTGTACCGAGGAATTCAGTAACAAAATTGAACATTGTCACATGCATTGGATTTTTTAGGCTAAACAACATAAATAAGTTTGAGTAAGTGTTTTTTGTTATTTCATTTTGATGGCACGAAATACTGTGAGTGGCTCTGCTCACTTTACATAAAACTTGCAGATGCAGAATGGAGCTGGCACCACTCCCGCTCTGGATTACCATAAGCGCTTAATTATTTTGTTTATCTGACCACTAAACTGTTCTGACTTCTCTCGCGAGTTATTCCGACTGCTTTACTGAGAAAACTTTGTTGTATTAATTAATAATTTTTTTATCGTAGTTTGGAGACTTTTTCCGCTCAGAACTGTGTTTATGAAGTTTCTTTCCCGATCGAATATCATACATCATAACGTGACATACACGTATGAATTTTCTAACATTTCACGCGGTTCAATTTTCCGAAACAACGAATATTTACGCCCCCAGTATATCTATCAGAGTATATCTAAACGTGAATTTTCTTTTCATTTCATTTCAATGAACATCGCAGGTACAGGTCACGCCCTCTCATAAAAGAGTGGTTGGTAGTCAGAGTGCTGATGGTTAACAGTCCTGTCTGCTGTCCTGGGGTCGTATCACCACTTTCAAGTGACATTAATCGCGTTACGGGATCAGCATAAAAGTAGTATATAGTAGAGGAGTGTGCTCTGTCAATAGATGCCGTATATTCGTCTCGCCCGCAGCCGGCAATCTTTTTTGTTTGATAGTTTTTCCGCTCATGAACCGCGCTTTATCTTAACACCAGTTAAAAAAGTGTGGCCACATATCGAGTCACTGTAAAAAGTCTGGATGAAATATCACTTTAATATATAAATACTGTTTAAAAGATTGCTTTAGTGTGTTTGAGGGGCCGTAGTCTAGCGGCGCCGGCTTGACCGGTACCAATTTAGGTAATTATATTATGTGTTTTGGTCTACAGTGCACCAGCTTAGTAAAGGCATCTAAAAAAATAAAGATTTTTTCTAGGAACTATTTGAACGTTTCTTTCTAGATATAAATTATAGGGGGAACACTTTAATATTGCGTTCGCAGTTTACGTACTAAAGAAACTTGATGTGGGTACGTTAATTAACTTTACCAAGGGTTACGGTTGCAGAGGACACTCGATAAATTTACACAAATAACGCAGAAACTATTTCGATTCTGCCACTAAACTTGTTTCATACATTTTATTTGTGTGAATTCAGACGTTAAATTAAGGAACTAAAACAGCCATAAGAACTAAAGTTCGTAATTATAATAATTTACACAGCCCTAGATAACTACTATAATAAAGAAACTTACCCTAAATTATTTTAATTGTAAGGACACTTCATTAAAAAATAATTAGCAAAGTAAATTAAAAAAGAAACTAAATACTCGATAGATCTTCGTTCCGGTGAATACATGATTAGGTACGGTCTATTTTAAATATGCTATTTAATAATACAATGTTTTTAAACACCCGGCTATTATGAAACTGATCTCGAAACGCGACTAGGATACTTCACGGGTGTTACTACACTTGCAATGACTACTTTACCTTCTACTACAGGACGGACAGGCTAGGCTAATAACCATCTCCAGTCTGCAATACCATTATTGTTAATCAATGCCTTTAGGCCGTGAGCGATTAAAACATGTATAAGGAAGTAAAATTGGTACCGATAATAATTTTACGGGGTTTGAATACGGGTCTTTTTATAGTGAGTCCACGCCTTAAGGCGCTAGGCCACGTAGGCTGTTATGTTCAAATTAATACAAATGGACCTGCCATTTAAAATGCTCAACGACATTTTAATTGGTATAATTAATAATTTTCAGTGCAGTGAACAGTTAGTTAACGATGCGCCAGAGCTTGCAATCAAGCTCTAATTCAAAATATGAAATACATGCATTAGTACGCTTAATGCTTCAAATATGCTTATGTTTATTTATTAAATATTACACTCTACTGGTTTAAACTGTTTAACTTGCAAACACAGGGCTTGAACAATTCTTCGGGCTAACGAGTCAACATTTGTTCTGAAGCTAAAATTAATTTGTTTTGTGGGTGCGTACTTCGTAACCTTAAATTATACAGAAACAAAGAAACGTGATATGGGTCTCCTAATGACCAACACAAAGGTACTCGTGCATGTACTGGAAATTACTGCTGGCTAATTATTTTGTTAAAGGATTGTTTGAAACCGCGTTACTGTTGTCTTCTGAAGTTATACATGGAAATTATTTGTATAATTTCTCTAGTAAAAGGTCTTTGCCTTTTATAATTATACCATGTTCTCTCAGTGCCTATTATGACAAAAAATATGCCTTTCAAAACATCTGTGGTTTAAAATATTATTTATTTGGAACCATAAAGAACTAAAAAATTTAAGGTTCTTAGACCTTTACTAGGTTATATTATCTATGATATGATAATTCTGGTAAGATGTGAACTGCAATTATTATATTAGAATACGAGTTAACTTTTAAACTACTCGTACAAAAGGCGACGAATATTACACGCCGTGTTTTGTAAACTGTACTTCTCTCTATACAAAAAAATTACATGAATAATATTAACTAGAGTTGACATATTTTCACTCTCTTCTTGACTGAACATTAAAAAAGTTTCCCGAATATTTTAAAATTCATGCATAATAATATTACGACTTTATTTTTCTATATTGAATTTTTATGATTATTTTTTTTATGAAGATTATATTCATAAAATAGTAACGAATTATTTGTAAGGATGAAGAGACCTAATGATGTCCCCTTGATGATGAGGGGATTTATAAGAGACAGAAATTGGTGTAGTGCTGGAACTAACGTCGTTTGGGACTAGACTTTTATTTTGCTTTTAAAAAGCTCATGGACTACTGCTCTATATTAAAAATTAATCCGGACCTTCAGACGATTCGACTGTGGCCAACTCCTACGTCTAACGCCCAACAAAGAACGTAAAACAACGAAAAAGTAAGTGGAATATAATAATTCTTTACAAATCTTTTGAAAAAAAAACAAGGAAACGGTGATGCAAGCGTCCGCGGTGTTTATCGTTTCACGTTTTGGAGAACGTCTATAATGTAAATTTCCTTTGTAATGTAAGCAGCAGAAATTTAATTAACTCTCACTTCAAAGAGCCCGTAAGGGTCAATGAGCGAGCGCTCTGGAGGATTCCTCGTTTTGTACAAAAAGGGGGCAACTTGAAAGTCATTTTCGACCCGACTTCAACATTTTATAGCAACGTTTTAGCCTTTATTATGACATCAAATTGCTTAATTAAAGGTTATGCTAATGAAATAAAGAGTGGATTGTAAATTTAAATCGAGTAACTCTGCTACCGTGAGAAAATAGCGATCCGAAAATTTTACGAATGTGTAAAGGAATGCCATGAATTTTGGCAGGCGGTGAGCCGAGTAAAGTGATCTAGGTGTAGTAGATTTTCACTGTTGAATTATTTTCCTAAATTTGTGTTTCTTCGAGTGTTGTCAATGTGTAAGAATGATGGATTAGTATCCACGTTCCTGAACATATGTGAGTGTGGACAAACGATTCAAAATAGAAGAACGTGAGTTTTCATTTTCCCTCCAAAACTGTTGGAAGTTTTAGGAATAGTAAAATAAATTAAAAATAATTTAAGAAGTTTATTAAACACTATTTTTATTAAAATAAAAATTTTTTAAAATTAAATATTTTAATGACTTTCATTAAAATTATAAAGTGATTTTGTTAAAAAATATATATATCATATTATGAATTTTACATGGAACTGTGTTGCATACAGGAAAAATTATACTCACAACTTTTTATGTCACTGGGAGGGAATGCAATTATGATTTTCGCTGGAAATAACTACGAAATTTAATCTTAAATTCATAACTTTTCACTGCAATTTAATTTATATTTTGTTCTAAAATTAACAGTTTTTATATTAATATTTATTAAATAAGGTAAGGTTAATGGGGAGACTATTTGGAAGTTAGCGAAATTCCTTGGAGTTAAGAAACACTAACACCTTTGGCATAGAAAAAAAATTTATAACTCCGATCCGACAACATTTTGAAAAATACGCCGTAGTACATAGTAATTCTACATAAAATTACCCTTCTATTGATAAAAAAATCACAGCTTCTTTAGATCATGGTTCGATCACCTTCACAGACCAATTACCGACAATCACCAGTTCAATCAACTTCTTGGTACAAACAATGTGTTTGGAAATAAATGTTTAATGAAGGTTAAAGACGTTTAAACTTTAACATTACTTAGTGTAATCCTAAGTAGCCTAACATATTCATAAGGGAAAATTGCATCAATTTCCTTAATAGCCGAGCTCTTTAACACCTGTATCTTGTACGTGTGAAACTTCAAGCAAACAACGGCGTCGTTTGCAGAAGAGATCCGGTGTGTTTGTGAGAGGTAAATATGCAAAGGGCCAGGTACGGTCGGCAAACTTAACTCGAGAACTTTGCAAAAAATATAACCGCGATGATGTAAAGCTTAAAAACTTTTAGAATATTTAAACGTGAAAACGGTACTTTAGGCATGGTCTCGAGAACTACAGTCTCCAGTACTATACCACCACTTGAAAGTGAAGACTCGTGAAGTAACCCAGTCGCGTTTTGGGATTAGCTTCCTGTTATGTACTGCCTGCATATATTTCTCAGTGGTAGCCGTTGTTTCCGTCCGTGGACCACACAATGACTCAACATTAGTGTAGCGAAGTATTATCATATGCCGAACTACACAAAAAAAAAACTTTAGATGGCCAATATTCCTTAACCCGTGCCTTAAAGTAGCAGTCAAGTACTTACTTAAGACTTTTATTTTATAGTTTAACCTAATTCACACCTTGTTCCTATTAACGGTTATTTGGACACCTGGGACCATGTCTTAAATTAATATATAAGTACGAAAGGGCTATAAGCACGCGTACTTTAAATAAATTAGTGCTTGGAATTGGTAATCTTAAATTTAGATTATTAGGAATAATACCTCTCATTAGATATTTCTAAATAGACAGAACCTTGGAAATAACTTTGAAGGTATTTTTTGTACCTACATTTTATTATTTACTTAAGAAAATAATTATTGTATTAAAAACTTGTATCGAAACTAAAAATCCACCATAATAGGGTAAATTAATATCTAAGCTCTAAATTGTAACCACGTTCTAAGGATTTTTATTACCCGAATATCAGTTTTTTAAGGTTAACCAAACTCTGAAAGCTTTGAAGCTATCTTGGTCTCGGTAAGACGTTTGCAAAGCTTCTTCATCAGATCAAAATTAACGCGATAGTGAGTCGCATCGCATCTTTTAATTCAGTAAAAACATATTAAGTTTAAAATCAAATAGGAGACATCCTCATGAAAGCTGGGCTGCCTAGTGCCCATAACCGTCGAGCGTGCATGAAGAGAATTGTGGATGTGAAGGAAGCGAGGGTGTTGTGTCAGGATTTCGTTGTCTCTGCCTATCCCTGTGGGAAAAAGGCGTGACAATTGTTGTTATTGTTGTTTAAAATAGTTATTCTGAAAAGAATTTAGGCCGACTTTCGTAGTTACAAACAAACGACCCAAATATATATTACCCAAATACGTATTCAGTTTTATGTTACTTTTATGTATCATTAAAAATGTACGTATGGATTGAGGAGCCACTCCAGATTGTAAAAAGAAACTCGTAACATTATTTAGCTGATTTTGTAGGCCTAATTCTGGAATTTGTTCGTAAAACCTATCAAAGGTTACATTAATTTAAAGTGGCTCCTCAGTTCAGATATTTGAATGGAGGAGCCTAAAACTCGTAAAGTTGTGGAGGAGTATTTTAAAAATATTTGTATTATTTAGTAGGACCCAGTCCTGTCACTGGGCGGACTCCTCCCTAATCTGGGCGGACCTATGACCTCCTGTAGGAAGCTGTACATGGGGGTGGTGCGATCCATGGCCCTGTATGGGGCTCCCGTGTGGGCCGACAGCCTAAAAAATCGCAATACTGCCCTTCTGCGAAGACCGCAGAGGGCGATGGCTGTTAGGGCCATACGGGGATATCGCACCATCTCCTTTGAGGCGGCCTGTGTGCTGGCGGGAACTGTACCGTGGGACCTTGATGCGAGGGCCCTCGCTGCCATGTTTATATGGCGCGAGGAGGCGCAGTCGAGGGACCACAGACCAGCACCTCAGGAAATATTAGCAAGTCGAGCCGAATTTAAACGGCTTGCAGTATCTGCTTGGGCGGAGAGACTGGCAACACCAACTGCCGGCCTCAGAACAGTGGAGGCTATCTGTCCGATCCTGTCGCGGTGGTTGGATAGACAGTATGGAGCGTTAACCTTCCGGTTGACGCAGGTTCTCTCTGGACATGGCTGTTTTGGGAGATACCTGTTTCGCGTCGCCAGAAGGGAGCCAAGTTCGGTCTGTCACCATTGCGGCGGTATCGAAGACACCGCCCAGCATACACTAGAGGTTTGCCCAGCCTGGGTCCAGGAAAGGAGCGCTTTGAGGGCAGCTGTAGGTGCCGATCTCTCATTGTCGGCCGTAGTCACTTCTATGGTCGACAGTGAGAGCAATTGGAAGGCGGTGTCACAATTTTGTGAGACCGTAATAAGATCCAAAGAGGCTGCGGAGAGGGAGAGAGAGGCGCTGTCCACTCTCCCAATGCGACAGCCTCGCAGGGGCCGCAGAAGACGAGAGTTTGCTCGTCTCCAGCAACCCCCCTAACAAGCCAATGAGCAGCAACTCGGGGTAAGTCTGCTGCTCTTATAAATTTGGCGCGGGAGTGTGTGTGCGTGTTCCCACGCACCTCTCGAAAGGGGGTTGCGAAAGCAAACACAAAAGTGAAGGAGCCACATCATCAGGCCTGTCACCGCTGGGGGGTTGGATGAATGCTACCGTGTACCCAACCCCTCAGCACTTTGGTGGCCATGAGGAGCACCGTGGGGTTTTAGTCGGTAGTCCTTGTGCGCATACAACATCATCTCGTATGCGCGCTGTTTAAGGGAGCCCGACATAGCCCTGGCACCTTCCCCGAGGTGCTAGGGTATCCGTAATGGATTTCCCCACGTAAAAAAAAAAAAAAAAAAAAAAGGACCCAGTCCTGTACTGCTGAAAGACACATGGTTTTAGTGTGGTTCACTATTTTCTTCGTAGGTATGTGACATTTTTTAATCCTTCTTTTTAGTGATCTTTATTTATTTATTTTGTAGTTGTAATGTGGGCGGAAATATATATATCATGTCTGCAGGCAGTAGTCGCCACTGGTTCCGGCTTGTGCGAGTGCGCTTCTGAAATTGTCATGGCCGACTAGAGTGAGTTAAGTACACATACCACTTTCCGCCCACATTACAACCACAAAAAAATGGTTGTGTGTTGAGTGCACTGAGTTAGTATGAAATGTCGTGATTGCACTCAGACAGACGACAAATTATGACCGATTTGAACAGTCGTCGTGCGTGACTGAAACGCAATATTAATTATATATTTAATATTATTTTTACACCCAAAATCTCGTGCTAGGTAGTTACGAACCGTACAATAACTCACGAAATTAAATGCATGCGTCGACTTTTACGATACTTTAGGGGCGAGGAAGTCGTTCCGTTTATCCTGACTCGAGCGCTTCATCTCGCTCACAACGAGCTCGCTATGAATTTTTCTACATGTTGAATTTTAGTGATGTTATAATATTAACGACCTTACTATCATGCAATTTTCCTGAGTGGTAGATAGATATCCGTTTTATAATTTCCTTAACAATAAAGGTCAGGCCAGAGTGCGCGACAGCTACACAACTTAGTTCTACCGTCCCCTTTCTTTCATCGGACGTCCAGATATCCGGAGAAGTTCCATCCATTTATGGTCCAAGTTCCCAAAGTACGTACGAGGCGTTTTAACAACACGTTCCTCGTGCGTACTGCGAAACTGTAGAACTCCTTCCCGGTGTCTGTTTCCCGAGAAGTACGATACGGACCTCTTCAAATTAAGAGTAAATAGGCAAGCCTGCTCCACCTTAGACCGCATCACTGCTTAACATCAGGCAGGGTGCGGTCAAACGCTTGCCTATTAAGCATAAATTTTTTTTTTAAATTAGCTGTTGCCCGAATTTCATATATTTTATATGTTTAAGGCATAGCAGAGGCGACTGCTGCTCGTAGTTTTCTTTGTAGTATCAGTTGTTTCCGTTCATGGGCCACACTTTAGTTTTACATCAGGCGGAGTGTTGTCATATGCCGAGCCTTAATAAAGAAAAAATACTTTTTTCACTCAGTTTCTGATACAAGACGACGGTAAGACGACTAGATGATATGATGCAAAAAAATGTACGTATGTATAAATAGTTTTATGAATTTCGCTTTGCGTTCCAGTAAACCTTAACGTATAAAACGAGTCATCTACCGTAAAGAAAAATGCGTTAAATTTTCTGTATACATAATAATAAATTTAAATATAAGAACTGTAAGTTTGTTTCAAGATAGATTTAATAATATCGTTAATCCATATTGTTTTTAAACAATAACAATCATTGGCAAAATAAAGCAAATAATCCATTTGCAAACTAAACTGCCCAAATCTGATTAGCATTATTTGAGAACGGGCCGTACACGACTGAATAAATTGACCCAAATTAACTCTCGTTTAAGCTTTTGTATTGATAATATTTACATATTTTACAGCATTAGTAATATCTACAATTTAAAGTTAATTAATGTTATAATTTGTTTCAAGTCCGCTATGATTCAATTATTTTGCAGCTATGTTTATGTCTGTAATTAATTGAAACAAGTAAATAATATTCATTTGCCATTCACAAGGAATTCGACAAACAGTTTTATAAAAAGTAGCTAGGCAGATTGATGATGGTTATCAACCTCGTCCGTCGTCTTGGGGTAGACCACCACAAGCCACGTTTCGTGATCAGCTTGGAAGTAGACGAATATTATGAGAGGAGTCAAGATAGTGCTCATTAGGCTCCTCCAGCCAGCATAGAGGAGACGACTACTGCCTGCATACATTTATCTCTTTCATCTCATGAACAGCACTTAACATTATTCAAATGAAGCGAGAAATAAATTAAAATATTATGTAATTTTATCTACAAGCAAAAGTGTTTTGTTATTCAAATGCTTAAATTCGACATAAAAAAAGAAACTTAAAAGAAACCTGGAAAACTTTTATAATATAAAGAATAGTATAAATAGCTTTAATTTATTCAAAAATCGACGGATAAAAAATCTTTCATTTCATTTCTAGAAGACCTTTTGTTAAAGTATTTCGAATTAGAAATTATCAAAGAATTCCTTAATCTAGAAACAAACGCTTTGGCAAATGTTATTCTTTGTATAAGCTTAAAAGTTTTCTTTAATTAGATCGCAAAAAATCTGGGGAAATAATTTAATATAATATTATGTATGGATAGAAGGGTAGCCTAGTAGCTAATGTACGTAAAAATAAAGCTTTTTATTTTTTATTGTATTCCGCCTGATGTTAAATGTTGTCATACGCCAAACTACGATAAAAAAAAGTGATTCCGAAATTCGACTAGGTCGGCAGCAGCTTGCTAATAATTATTAGTAGTTCAGTTTGCCTACCACTCTTAAAAACATAGATTTGATTGGTCAATGGCTCGCGTTTGTATGTATGGTGTATGTATGGTGGTAATGTATGTTAAAAAAAATAATTTTTAAATGGTAACTACCATTATTATTATTAATTTTGATTACTATACTACTCAATTCTTCCCTCATATTGTTTAATTTATCGCATTCCAAATTAATAGTATTCCGTAACAATGCCAAACATTAATTACAAATACTAACTTTAAATCAATCTCCCCGCATCTCACAAGATGGATGACATGTTGAAAGTGAGTCATTAAGAGTGTTCAAATATCTGAAGAGGTGTACGCTCGTACTGCTGCAATATAGTAGAGGAACACCGTAATCTATGCTTGTAAGCCTTGACAAACGCACACCCCACTCACAAATTAGCATTCCGTTTGAAACGGTTGAACGTACCTCGTCTTCGTTTGCTAGAACAACCATTATCACCGATTGCGTGTGATATTTTACGTAGATATGTGAATTGAAACTAATTAACGTGAGGGTGAATAAAATTATGTTCCAAAACAAAATTACGGCCAAAGGACTTGCATTCCTGTAAACTATAATAGACTAATGTAATTGCTTATTCAATTGTAAACATAACTTGATGAATGTAATCTCTGTGTTCGAGTACTAAATAGTATTCGGTAGCTCTTACCTAACCATCCGTAGTAAATTGTAGACTAGATCGTGCTTTGTCTAAGCATTGAGCCGGCTAATTCAAAGGGACAGGGCGCTGTCACGTTATACGGCTATTAGTTATTTCAGTACCACAAACAAGAATTAGCAAGAATTCACTGCGGGTTGTATTTCCTTAGTATTTGTTAATTTCAAAACAAGATTTTTATGGCATATTTTTTAAATAATTTTTGGTAAATATGTATATTAAAATTCTGAATTCTTTTGTTATTATTAAATTATAATAAAAAATTAACACATACCAACGTGAAATTAACAGCCTGGTAGGAAGTGGTGATCGAACCCGCCTCCGCTTTGCGCACAGACACTAACAACTGAGCTACACATCCATTGGCGCTTCAGGTGATCGCATCGTTATTGTTTTGTTTAAATATTTCATCAGCTCAATAATCTTTTATTTCATAACAATAATTTATAAAATTTAATTAAACGATTTTAGATTGATCGGCTGATCAGAAGAGATCTGTTAAAGCACACTCAAACATGCAGAGTGTTCGGGGTCTTGTATCCCGAATTAGAATGAAGCACTAATGTAATATTCGGGGTCCTGTTTCCCGAATATCCGGCTCGAAGGACCAATGTTCGGGCTGTTGCTACCCGAAATAGAATGAATGTAATGAAAAATGTAAATGTTTGTTGTAAGTCTGTATTTTATGCACTACAAACTATATACAATCAGGTTATTGTTGTCCGATTATATAAACTTGAAAATGCACACGAAAATGTACTTGAAAATGTATGAAAATGTAATTAATGTAGAGCGAGTACGCGCGGCCCGATCGCTCAACACGTACTGATTTGTAAGATGTTAAATATTGCTCGATTAGCGTAAAACGCTGACAAAACAATATGTACGCGAACCGCCGTACACAGAGAATATTACGAAATGGGTGGTCGGGATGAAAGTGGTACGTAGAGTAAGAAGTCCTTGTCGCACCACGGTCCCTGCCTACCCCGATAGGAATTGATTTTATTTTAAAAATTGTTTTATTTTCATATAAATTAAAACATCGGTTATGTTTATGAGTTCGGTTAACAATTTAGCAACAGGTTCTTGTATACAGAAATCGTTAACGTCGCAAAGTGACCGCAAAGCATCCGTTTATCATAATTATTATCTTTGCTGTTTTAATTTTAAAAATTTATCTTTTCATTAGGCGTTCTTTGATGATTTAATTTTGTTATAATTCAACTAATAATAATATTATCAACTGCCCGCAACTTCGTATGCGCGTAATTGTAGTAGAGCGGCCGTGGTCTAGCGGTAAGATGCCTGAACTTACGATCAACGAGACCCGTGTTCGAACCTCGCTAATTTTGACCGGTATCAATGCACTATTAAGGAATGGTAGGCGGACTGATGATGATTATTTACCCAGTTTGCCGTCTTGGGCCAGTACAACCACTTTCGTTAACACCCGTGAAGTAACCTTGTCGCTTTTCGGGAGCAGTTTTAAAGTAACCAGGTATAGCGAGAGAAGAGTGTACTGTCAATCTAGATAATGCATACTCGTCTTCTCAGGCCGGCATAGCGGAGGCGACTGCTGCCGGTAGAGATTTCTCTGTAGTAGCCGAATATGTCGAACTACAATAAAAAAATTGTATTTAGCGTACGGAAGCTTTTCAAATAATAAAAAAGCTCTTCCCCGCGGTTCTACTCAATAAAATGAGCACACAACCTTACTTAATCAATGGATTATCTAACTCAAAAACAATTTATGCAATCGAAATGCTAGAAAGAAACAATAAATATTCCTATTTATTTAAAAATATCTACTCGCAAAAAACCTTTATAGAATCACAGAGAACAAGAGTTTTAAATTCCTTTATTTTAACATAAAAGTTACCTCTAACGAAAAGAAACTCTTTCTCAACAAAGAAGACCCCACTATTGAAGCGTATCGTCATAGACGCTTCGTTTTTGTTAGCAAATATCGAAAATGTGTCAGCGTAAAATTTACAGTAACACATTATATTATTATGTAGGTATGTAATGTTACAATTCTAAGACATTTTTTTTTAATTGTAGCTCGGCATGTGACAACACTCCGCCTGATGTAAAGCTAGCGTGCGGTCCATGAATGGAAACAACTGCTACTACAGAGAAATCTCTACCGGCAGCAGTCGCCTCCGCTATGCTGGCCTGAGGAGACGAGTATGCATTATCTAGATTGACAGTGCACACTCTTCTCGCTATACCTGCCTACTTTCAAACTATTCCCGAAACGCAACAAAGTCACTTCACGGGTGTTACATTCGAAAGTGGTGGTACTTCCCCAGGACGGCAAACTGAGCTAATAACCATCATCAGTCTGCCTACCACTCTTTAATAGTGCCTATAGACACTGAGCGACCAAAGTACATATAACAAAGTTACATTGGTACCGGTCAGAATTAGCGAGGTTCGAACACGGGTCTCATTGATCGTGAGTTCACGCGTCTTACCGCTACACCACGGCCGCTCTTAACAACTCCTGTCTTTCTGACATTTCCCTGGATTACAATAAAAACATTAAGTTATTACAAATTAATTAATTCTATTCAATTTCATATTCCTTATAGTATATCTAAGTAGCATTGTTATAGCAAATTGCTTTGTTACAGGATTTACTAGAAATTGCGGGTAGTTCCAGTGTTAAGTATCTATAGGTACCTATACGATACGCAACAGACAAACGCGTTCCACAGGATTACACGGCTGGACGCCTCGATGGAGCGAGACAAGCCACGTCTCGTGCAACAGGACGGAATGATAGTGTCTTGCACATGGACGCTTTTTGGTGTAACGCTGCAATAGATTTTGCTTTTTACCTTTAGTTTTTCAATTGTCAACTGAAGCTGCCTGCCTTTGTCGAGACTAGACGTGAACGTTTACTCTAAATGTAAGAAGTACAAGATGAAGATGCAAAAACTGTAGTATAAGTTAGTTTTAATTTAGAGTATGTATTCATAGATTGGTAAGTAATAAAATATTGTGTCTGCAGATTGTAGTCGCCTCCATTATGCCGCGTGACCGTAACGTGACGGTGTTTTCGATTTACTAACCTATCGGTTGTCAACCATTTTTATGTCGCGACCCACGAAAAAGCTAAAAAGTGAATTTTTTTTTTCTTTTTTTATGCTTAATAGGCAAACGTTTGACCACACCCTGCCTGGTGTTAAGCAGTGATGTGGTCTAAGGTGGAGCACGCCAGCCTACGAGGTACCTGTTCACCTTCGATTTGAAGAGACCCATGTTCTACGTGTCGGGAAACACAGACACCGGGAGGGTGTTCCACTGTTTCGCAGTACGCACGAGGGACGTGTTGTCAAATCATCACGTTCAATCATCAAAAAATAATCACGTGACGGTGTTTTCGATTTACTAACCCATCGGTTGTCAACCATTTTTATGTCGCGACCCACGAAAAAGCCAAAAAGTTAAATAAAAAGTCTTGCGGCCTCGTCACTATACATTATATTAATATTTACATAGCTCGCTATTTTTATCAGCCATACTGGTTTCAACCTTTTTTTTACGTATTTTTTTTTTACTGAATGGGCGCCAGCGCGGCATGCTCGATAGCCCATGCACGCGAGACGTACCGGGTAAAACCTCACGGTGTTCCTCTCGATCGAATATTGGCAGAGATACGGGTGAGCTTTCGCAATCTTCCGCGTTCCACTGGTTTCAACCTGCGGTGTACTTGCACAAACCTATCAAATAAGCCGCTTGCGCATACCGTGACACATACGCTGGGACAGATTCGTATATGTAGTTTGTATTTATTATTTTTCAACAGACCCCTCGCTTGAGAACCGACGTACTAACCGATACAGAACGGTAAAATTTTAATTCATAATCATTTAATTAATTAAAAAAAGAAACTTGTACTATAAAGGTAAACCAGAAAATCGATGTATATAATTGCATATTGATATGAAATTGAGTCTCTCGCGTCAATAAGCACTCACCAAAGTATCGCTGACATGACTCACCTTAGTTAACTCTGATTACCCTTTTGATAGTTTGTTATCTTCATACAAATGTAATAAGTTTCAGGAAGTCAATTATTACAAACACACATGAAATCATTAAAATTTAAATATTTATTGAATATAGTTACATTAGTACCGGTTAGAATTTAGCGAGGTTCGAACCCAGGTCTCGGTTCACGCGTCTTACCGCTGGACTGCGGCGGCTCTAAAAAGATAACTTCTAACGTAACGTATACAATGACAAAGTAATGTATGCCAATATAAATTAACTTTATGCCAGATCACAAAACAGTATTTGTTCTAAGTTAATGAAATCCCAACACTGACAATGACAATGGGATATGTTCCAATGAAAATAGAGCGGTACGGTTGTCGACTATCAAATATTTACACCGCGCAAATTAATTCGTGCACGTTCGTCGCAATGTTATTTCGTCACACGTTTCAATCTCTACTGTTCTGTTTTGTCACATGGATTACTTATTTTATATGCAAAACAGTTAGTTTAACAGCATCCTTAAAATTTTGGAAGTAACGGTAACCAAGAGAAGAGTTTAAGTTAGCCTTGTCTATTATTACATATACACGACTTATTTGACGTTATATATTTTTTTATATAACGGATGTCATTTTCTTAGCTGTTGGAACGTTATTCTTTCGACTAATTATGGTATGTTTTAGGAGGTGATTTGCAAAGAGCGGTAGGCAGCCTGATGATGGTTATTAACCCAGTCTGCCGTCCTGGGATAGTACCAGCACTTTCAAATTTAACACCCGTAAAGTCCCGTCCGTTTCGGAAACTGTTTGAAAGTAGCCTGGTATAACGAGAGGAGTGTGCACTATCAATCTAGATGGGGCATACTCGTCTCCTCATTCCGGCGTAGCGACTAGAGATTTCTTTGTAGTATCACTGACACTATTAGCTTTCCTCCACTAACCGTTCTTACTCCACCGTTTGTTTCACTTCGCTTCTGTCCAGCATATTTTGACGCTATTTTTTTTTTAAATTATAATTAGTCATTAATTTAAATTCTTCGGGGTATCACCCTTGGTACCTCGGACAGACTTGACATCCTAGGGATGTCACTCCGCTGCGACTTGAATCACAGGGATCACATCGAGCGAGCATTAACAACAACATCCCGCAAACTTGGCATCCTGAACAGGGTGCGCCAGTTTTTCGCGCCGGAGCACCGCCTATTGTTGTACAAGGCGCAGATTCGCTCCTGCGCGGAATACTGTTCGCACCTCTGGGACGGCTCTGCCAAGTACCTCCTCGATGCCCTGGATTCACTGCAGCGTCGAGCTGTCCGAGTAGTAGGCGACTTAGAGGTCGCAAGGGGCTTAGAATCCCTGCAACTTCGCAGGGACATAGCGTCCTTGTGTGTCCTCTATCGCCTATACCACGGTGAATGCTCCGAAGAGCTCTTTAACCTTATTCCTACTTCGTCTTTCCATTCCCGTAACACCCGTACCGGGAGGGGGAAGCATCCACACTATGTCGACCGAATTGGTCGCCGAACAAAACGGTTCGGCGCGTCCTTTTTGTGTCGCACAATTGACAAGTGGAATGCTTTGCCCTCCCATGTATTCACCCAATTCTTTCACCTTGGATCCTTCAAGCGGAGCGTGAAAAAGCACCTTCTCAGGCCGGCATAGTGGTGGCGACTGGAGCCACCGTGCGAGCGGTTCTCTAGTCGTCAATGCTCATGGACCTCCACTGTGTTTACCATTAGACCAGTCGAGGTCACATGTCGTGTCAAAATAAAAAAAAAATAAAATAAAAAAAATATCTAAATATATGATGTACATTGTACAGTGATACCTCGAGATACGAGTTTAATTCGTTTCGTAACCTTGCTCGTATGCAGTGCCGGATTAAACTAGCGCGGGGCCTGTAGCAAATTCTGTCAAGGGGCCCTTGGTTTGCTTTAGGTTCTCAAGTTTAGGGTATTAAATAAGTGGAAGTGAAGCTAGCCTAAGGAGGCTCGCGTTTAAGGCATGCAAGATATTTTACGGTCTTATCTAAATTAATATTTTTTTATTATGGTCAGACAGGCGTTGGAGCGCGGGGCCCCCAAATTCGCGGCGCCTGTAGCTTTTGCTACTCTTGCTACGTGGCTAATCCCGCACTGCTCGTATGTCAATTTGCTCGTAACTCAAAGAAATTTTCTCCATTGAAATTAATTGAAATACCATTAATCCGTTCCAGCCCCAATAGTTTTTGTTACGTGTTTTTGAATAAGAAAAATGTATTATGAAATTACAAATATTGTATAAACATAATAAAAGAGAATGTAAAGCAAAAAAATTGGTTTTATAAAGTGTATATACATATTTGTATTTTGGTCACTTAAATGCAACTTACACACGGCTTAAATGCTACTGTATGCTTAATTTTAATCACTGCTTTTCTTTTCACTGGTCTTTGCCTTTTTCGCGGGATTGAAAAACAGGTGGGCCGTGTGCAGCGTCGCAGCTCGCCGTTCCTCGTATCTCAAATATTGCTCGTATTTCAAAACAAAATTTCGCTCGCTCGATAGCTCGTATCTCGAGGTACCACTGTATAACATATCTAATTACAATTTAACAACGATACAAACAAACAAACCAATAATTATATTTGGTAAACATAATTATAATTAATTACTTAAGATTATAACCACAGCAATTAATAATATACAATTACAGATGTACAGTATAATACAATTAGGTGACATTCATCGACTTTGAAACATAATACTAATTAATTACAATAATTATCGTTTAATCATTAAGTGGTTACAAGTGTACTATGGTCCAGTTGCACCACATAATTTAACTATTACATTTACGTAATGGTTAAAACTAAAATTGGGTTACTTCAAAAAAAACCTGTCACTTTTAACGCTAACCGTAACCAGTGAACTTTGGCTGGTCAAAATTAAAGTAAACGTCAAACCAATGTCACTAATATCTAATAGATGAAAAGAAGTCAAATATTTTTTTCTATTATTTTTTTTGGGAAATAACGCCGTCCTTCTAACGATAATGTTATGAATTTACACGATGATGCAACGCGTGTGGAGTAAATGTAGACGTAACCGTTAAAGTTACCGTAAAATGTTGTTACACGAGTAACTATAAGGGGCCTTTTGGTGCAACAGGGCCTTAATCGACATAACGTTTCACTTCAGATTCCTATTTCAACGAGTTTGTATTTGAGGAGTAGACTAACAAAGTAATAATGAAAAAAATATAATATTGGGACTAATTATAATTAATGAATAATCTATAGCAATATATACAATATACCTATAGATAGACGATGTTAAGAAGTTCCATGAGTGGCGACAACTACAACCACAGATAAATCTTTGTAGACATCAGTAACCTCTGCTATGCCGGCTTGACGAGACGTGTGTGTGTACTGCTCAGGTTGACAGAATATACTCCTCTCGATATTTCTTAGTAATCGCTATCTTAATGATTTGTAACACGGAACATACATCAAACATTATTTCATGCGAAAAATTTACATTTAAAATGCATTTTCTGAAATCTAAAACATATTACTCTCTTAGGGTTAGCGCACCGATATTCTTTACACTTATCGACCGTTGAATTTATATTCTTCAGTTTCCATTATTCACGTTGTTTTGTTCCTTCGTTTTGTTAATCTCTGGTTAACTAGAGTTTAAACCTCGAATAACTAACTAAAACCAGTGTTCAGTTACTTATTTTTTTTTAATTTTAGGTCTTAACCCATTTTGCATATTCAAATGTTGTATTTGTTATTAATAAATTATTGCTATATAGAAAATTAGGCAGGTAAAAAATATTCCTACAGGTGGGATTACAAGTGAGGTGCCAAGTTAACTTCTGCAGGTTATTGTCAGTATTGAGAATATAATTAGATTATAATATGAAAATTATAAATAAAATATGAAATTTCATCAAAAACAATGGCTTCTTGGGTAACTCCTTCCTGAAGAATGAAAAGGGGCGTGCCTTAACTTGTACTAGTTAATTATAATTCCGCCTCAGGGATACCAACCTAGTTTGGTACACTCCATTTAGGTTCGCTTAGAGTTTGAAAGAACTTTCTAGACTTTTAAATTCTCCATTGAAACTTAATTACGTACCGTGAATTTTACAATATTTTCTACAGAGTAAAAATGTTACTTTTTAAATAAAATATAAATAGATATAAACAAATATGTATTACTCAAGACTAGACTGCATGGGCTCTGATACCTTTGATAAATAAAACAAAACAACATTATTTTAAAAAAAAAGCAAATAAATAAAAATTTACCAACATTTTAACGCTATAAAGTTACTAGTACTCGTAGTTTCAAGATATCTAAAGACTTAATTTACATTGCAAATTACTGGTTTTATTAAGAAAATGCAAGAGCTCTGACGCCATTATACTGAAGCAGTTTCTCTCTAAATATCGGTAAGAAAACATTAAATATTAATATTTGTTCCGCGTTCGTGAAGAATTAGTAAAGAATTATTTATTAAAAATTCTTTGAAGAAATATTAATAAAGATTTGTAGGTACTTTAAAAAAATTTCAGCCTCCGTGCATTGGTCGGGACGTTTCGAAAGCTTTTAAATCTTGGTCGCGGCGATCCTGAGTGACCAAAGTACATTATAGCATAGTTACATTGGTACTGGTTAGAATTTAGCAAGATTTGAACACGAGCCCATCGATCGTGAGTACACGCCTTCTACCTAAAGACCACGGCCTCTCTAAATTAAATTAATCAAAATAAACGTGATTATAAGGCTATTAAGTATTTTAATTTAGTTAAACCACATTCGCGAATAATTTCAGAATACAATAAACATTACTAAGTTTTTTTTATGATTCGTTTTTCCAAAAAGCGATTGAACTCATCAATAATAATTAATTTATGTACATATTTCGCGCGAGAACTTGTTAGTAACCATTCAAACTTTTATACTTTAGTTAAACATATATCAGCAATTTATGTTATCTATCATAACACTAATATTAAGGGCCCTACTGCTGCCAATCACGATAATGACAGATCTTAAACATGTTTAAAAAACCTATTATTCTCACAAAAAAAAAAGAAAAAACCATGCTCTACCTTATGATTTTGCAAATATTATTGTTCGAGCAATCGACTTGTAGAAAGAACATCTATGGTCTATGTTTATGGTGAGCGGTGACCGACTCGATCAGTTGTTCGGTCATAGACACGTTCGGTCACCCTACCTCTTCGTTCAAATCAAGAATCATTAACCTCTCCGTGTTCGCAATAAAAAAGTTGATCTGAATCGCCGAATTTTATTTCAATACGCACAATCCTGAACCAGCGAGTTTTGAAGTCGCCGCATTGCAACAATTATAATGTTAAATAAATTTTATTCGATGTATGATTCGAATACTGCATCAAAAATTGATTTAAAACTCACTTCGTTATTTTTTATTCATGTTTATAAGACATAATTAACCCTTATGTGAGTGACGAGGTACCCGGGTACCTTTAGCGTTTTCAAATTTAAAAAAAAGTATGTTTTACATCCTGTAGGTAGCTGTGATTTCCTGAGAGCTCCTAACTATTTATAAATTATATATTTTTTAATGTTTTGTCCCAGTCAACTATTTACAATGTTTTGTGGAAACCAAAACATATTTGAAACTCACAATAGAGTGACGAGGTACCCGGGTACCTCTTTGTGTTTTGTATGACTATGAAAAAAGTATTTATAATTTCGTACAAAAATGAAATATTAATTTTCCTATTGTGCACTTTGTTTCTATATCTCTCATACTATTCTTCATCACATAGGTTGCCTGGAAGAAATTGCTGCTTAGCAATAAGGCCGCCTATTGTGCTACCTAATTTAATAATTGTATGTTCTGTTTGTTTTTTTTTCGCACAATAAAGAGTTTTTATTATTATTATTATTATTATTATTATTTTGTTTTTAATGTCTGTACTAAGCTGGTGTTCGTATCACAGATACTGAACAACCAATGTACATATTTAGTTACATTGGTACCGGTCAGATCCGTCCTCTACCGCTAGACCACGGCTGGTCTTTTACGATTCATAAATGTTATATAGTAATGTATTTTAGTACCGCTCTTTTATTTAAATAACAACTGTAATTTTGACTAAACATTTTGTAACACTACCTGATGTAGGAAAATTAACTATTTCGTAGTTGATATACCCTTATTGTCATGTTTCCAGACGTAGTTTCATTAATGATTAGTATCGTTAGTCTAGGGATCTCCCAAGGTACATAATTTAGCGAGTAATGGCGGGTTCTAACCACAGAACAGAGAATACTATAATAATTTTCTGTTCTGTGGTTCTAACCGTAGTTAAAGTGTTAAGCCGCGACTTGATAGCGGTCATTAATAAACAACACCGCTCCTGCCTACACTCTACTTAATAATTTATGAATCTTAAATTTCTTGTCATTCATCCCTAATATAACTTAAGTATTCTCAGAAAGTGTGTAACTACTTAACTCACGCGCTGTTATTACTGAGGTAGGCAGAAACTATGGAGCGCCAGCGACTCCTCTTTCTACATACCACTTTCGCTTCGACCACATCCATTACTCCCCTCATGTCGGTTAAGCGTGCTCCTCATCTGACCCTTTCTAAGCAGTTGACCAATCTGACAGAAAGATTGCGCCCCCTTCCGACACTGCTTTCGCACAATAAATATTAAATACATTGAATAAAATATATATGTACAAAATGTATACACAAACAATGTCTTGACAAAATTGGATGCATATATATTAATTGGATAAACTTACTAATAACATCCTGACCTTTTTTCCTTAATAATTTTACTATACAATAATTCTTAGAAATCGAATCGAATGTTATATGTAGGCATAACAGTTGACGAGCTAACCATTGCGTCACAAAGATCGTTAAACATAATAATTACAGATCCGTAGAGTTTTCGGTTTGCAATCGGCAAGAATCAATTCCTACAGTAATCTCACAAACTGAAACAAACTTTGCTAAACAAATATTTGCATTATTATTAATATTACTATTGTGTATAGCTTCTCTTTACTCACTTTGTTATTTCAGAAAACATTATTTTCTACTAACGAAAAGTGATTTTAGAAATACGAGAAATGCAAACAATCCAATCGGTATTCAAAGAGTGTTTTTTGTTGTCCGATGGCAGAAACAATAACTAGTATCCTTGTATTTTCATGTATTGTTGTTTTAAGAAACAAAAATCTGTGTGTAAAAGTAACATGCTGTCAATATTGCGAACAAAAATTTAATTAGTTTTTTACTTTATTATTTTTGTTATTTATTATTATTATATAATTAGTATCAAAGGAATTATTTCCCTGAAGTTTAAATTGTGCATCACGTCTGCATCATTGTAAACTTTCGGGTTGAGACTCGAGTCCCACTTAAGTCAGCCATGGCATGGAATCTTTATTAAAACTTCTTCTAACACTACGTTCACAAACGCTCATGGCTAATAATACATTATTATTACGTATTAACACTCAGAAATATACTCTTTCCAGAAGTCCATCAAAACTCAATCAATAAGTTTAATTAAGTCGATATTTGCTGTGTATCTCTTTAGTAAACTGGATGACAGTTTTTTTAAATTCAAAACAGAGATGCGAATCCCGAGTAGAATTGAACAATTAATATCCGAGCGAGGCCACTTCAAAAACATATGACAAAAAGTATCTGCTCATCACGACGAGACGCTCTAAATAAATCCTGAAGTTTTTTCATTTGTACATTTCTTTTTTCGGTTACGTGGCTTTAGAACAGTTGCGACCAATATGAATGTGGTACAATTTGTCAGTTTTACGTGGTTATTTGTACGTGAGCCTTCACGAGCGCAGGTGTAGAGCCCGCGACGCCAAACGGTGCGCCCTCGTTTCATAGAATAATAATGATGGATTCGACTTAGCGACATTCTTTGCTCTACATCTATATGAAATCATACCGTATAGTTATGATATATATAAATGTGAAAGTAAATCTGTCTGTTTGTTACCTTTTCAGGCCTAAACTACTGAATATATTTCGATGAAATTTGGCAAGGAGATAAATTTCATCAAAATTTAAATGCATAATACCAATTAAACGCATACAAAGTCGCGGGCAGTAGCTAGTATTAAATATAAGTTACTATTCATGTAAGAGGAGATATTATTCAAAAAGTGTATTCTCAAATGCACTTCACATATCAAAGATTTAATAAAAATTCCCTGGCATTTGAAATCTCAGCTGCGCCTCCCTGCCGACAGTTCTTGGCTGTCTTTTTATTCTAGTTTTATTC
Organism: Tinea pellionella; assembly: GCA_948150575.1. Taxonomy (NCBI): domain Eukaryota; kingdom Metazoa; phylum Arthropoda; class Insecta; order Lepidoptera; family Tineidae; genus Tinea; species Tinea pellionella. Next base: position 4,861,347 of record OX411259.1, on the reverse strand, counting down.
GCATTCGTCCTGCACGGCGCCGCATCGCTAGAGTCTTCCGGCACTTGAATATCAATTTTATCCACACATTATTCGATTATTTTCATGAAATATGGCCATTACAGGTTAATGCTTTTGGATCATTTGAGAATAAAGCTTTTATTTATTTTTTTGTAGTCAAAATAGTAGTGGTATTAGTTCAATATATTTATGCTTTTTACGTGTAAATCTTTTCTATTAAATTTTCATCATAATTTAATAATGAAATGAAAATAGTTTATTAGCAAAGGCATGAGCTACCATGACTTCGGAACGGTGTATAACGAGATGACTACCACAAGAAACTTTTTAATTATAGTCTGTGCAAAAAAAAAACTTAATTTTAAATAAATAAAATCGTAACTAATATAACATATAGAGATATATTTGATATATACGAGTACATAGAGAGCATTTCAATATTCCAAAAATTAACTTTAAAAAACCGATAACAAAGTACTGTTCAATATGATTATAATAATATTCACACAATAAACATTTTAGATACCGTCACGGTGAGTGAGTATTGATTTATTTTCGTCAATAATACAAGTCATTCTAAATACATTAATCTTAGTGCGAAAATACGTGGCAAAAATTGTTTTGAGTGCTTTAAATGCTGAGTTATGATGATCAAGTTTTATATTTTAAGTGAGATCGAAAACATACGATCTAATAACCACACGCATTATTAAAATCTATTTAAATAATGTATCATTGATACACGGCGCCAGTTTACAATCCAGGCCAGTAAACCAGTGCGGCTTTTAAAATAGAACCTCATCCTGATAAAGTTTTCTGGCTTGATTTTAGCTTACGGGCCCAAGAATGATGATACTTTTGTACAAACGTACCCAGAAGAACTAGCGTACTGACTTACTGGCTTGGCTTGCAAAACTGGCCTCGCGTATCGACTATGACTTGGAGACAGCGGTCAGGTTTCGAGATCAGCTCGAAAGTAGCCGGGAGCAACGAGAGCAATACTGGGTAGCGTGAAGAAAGAAAAAATAGAGTGTGAAATAGAGTGTGAAATCCATTAGTAGTGCACGAATAAATTAATAAATAGTGATACATATAAGTTACTTAACAATTATAAATAGCAATTACATACTAAAGTACCTAAATAATAAGACATTTAAAACCTTACATACTAATATTATTTAATATAACATTTATTGGAAATTGTAATATCCAAAATCGCATATAGTTTACAAGTACTCGTATCATTGAAATGGAGAGAGATATCTGAAACAAAGCTCACCGATTTTGTGTAAATCCGTGCCAAATACCACCACTAAAAATACAATAAAGCACATGTCCCGTCGTTCGTGTTGAACGGCCACGATTGTCTCCGCAACGAATCCAAATGTGGTTTCACCAGGGTTTCACCTACATTCCCGAATCACCCACCGAATTTAAAATAACCTTTGTAACTAAAAGCTAGGGCTTATTTATTGGTGTGACAGGGTGCTTGGGTAGTCATTTGTCAATAAATATTTTACTAATTAAATATATCATAGACTGCATAAGTAAATAAATAATATATTTAGAGCATCTCCTTACCGAATAACTAAATGTATTTTGAACAGAAACTAGTTGGAATTCAACAGCTGCTTAAGCTTAAAATCAGCACCAAAATGCAGTAAATGTTCCATTCTGAACTAAGCGCTTTTATTTATAGTCTACACTGATTGTCCTTAAGGAATACTCGATTCAGTCCGAGTAACAGTCGATGTCTACGAGAAGAGAGGCCTGGTTTAATTAACCAGGGAATGCGAATATTAATTCCTATCAATTTAGCAGACGAAGAACCCGTCGCCGCCATTAAATCTCGACTTGATAAAGATGTCTTTTAGAACTTTAGAGTACTCAATGAAATGAAAATGACAGATGCACTACATCGTTTAATTTTAATACTTAAATTTATTATTTAATGTTAATTTGTATTGTTATCGATTCAAATTAATCGAGTAATAACACTGCGCAAGACACACAATTAATTACTTAAATATTTTATCTTCAGTTATTAAACTAGAAATATTTTTGGATATTTATGACATACACACAAACGGATACACAAAATTCCTCGTCCACAGTACTCATAAAACTTTTTTTTTCAAACACGTATCAACAATGGGAAAACATTTAGTTTTTGTCTGAAAAAATATTTGACGTACGCCGACGATCGAACATGGGACAGTATCAGCTATGTATCTAGTTTATTTATTATGCATCCAAATTAAAAATTGGACACAGATTTCAGAGGATACTGTAAAACACAATTAAATTTTACGCCAAAAAAATGTACTATGTCGTAAAGGATTTTTCATTTGACAGAGTACGAGTATGGACCATATAAACATTGGATACAGTCTAAAATTCCATCCATCTTGTAGAAATGACGGCTTGTGACCCGAGTGGAAAAATGCTCTAATACTTCTAGATATACTTCTAGTTGTATTGAGGTTATTCGATCATTTGGAGAAGTAGATGAGAGAAAATTAACTAAACAGATTTATCGCACGAGCTTAGAAGGAGGCACTCTACGAAGACAGATAAACTGTTCAGAAAGGATAAGGTGACAAGAATAGGGCTTGTGATCGAAGTGATAGTGGTGTGTAGAGAGAGAAGCCACTGGCGCTCCATAGTTTCTGCCTACCCCGGGAGGGACATGCGTTAGAACTAAAATTAAAAGATAAGATTCCACTACAAGTTTTTGCGTATCTGCTTTTTATTGAGAATATGTTTTCATATATTATTAATAATATAGGAATTCCGCCACTGGACCACACTCTAGTTTAACATAGGCCACATGTCGGACTACTATAAAAATATAAACAAAAGAATAAAACGCAACACGACCCTAATTACTGTTAGTGCAACAAAACTTTGCATAGAACATGAACGGCAGCATGTTGCTCTTATGAAACTTTAACTTCGAGAACTTTAAGAGCAAAGGTATTAAAGGTAAATTGGACGCAGAATTTTTCTACAAACCTTTATTAAGTACAATAGGAGAATACTTATCCATGTTTCAGTGTAGAGTGGTAGTAGTTGGTAATTTATTACTCGGCCTGGCGCAGTACGGGGGCTTTGTGGTCGACGAATAAACGCCTTTGTTCGCTCCCGAATGTTTCTAAATCACCCAGAGATACAATCGGTAGGTGTATTCTGGACAGTTTTTTGTTTTATTACAACTCCTGTTAGAGACAATAAACGAGTTGTGTGTGTAACTAATTGTTCTCTAGTCTGTTTTGATTAATTACTTTTTTGTTGTTTGGTATTAATAGAAAATTAATAGCTTTAATAATTTCTCTTTAACAGCCGGTTTTTTATTTAACTAGTTCTGAGATATATCTTCTTTTCTATTTACCAAAAAGCTACTGCCCTCCGAGTTCCAGATACTTAATTCAGGATGCAGGTACTTCCAAACTAATCCCGAAACGCGATATTGTGCACTTTCTTGAGCTAATAATATTCATATCTGTTAGTCTTTGGGTGTGCGTCTGTTTGGATTAAATTTTGTAATTATAGTTAAGTAAACCAAAATAAAAAGTATATTTTCAACTACGGAATAATAATTAAAAGTAGAAACAAATAATGTAAATACTCGTACAATTATATTTAAATTTGTATCTATGGATTGTGTGTAGAACACGTGTTGAATCGGTATCATTTCGATTCGCTTTGTTTGACGATTTTCCAAGTGTCCGAAGCACAAAACCCGTTCGATTGAAGCTTGATTGTATAGATTGAACCGTCATATTGAATTATAAAGTAATTTAGAACGAATGGTATCGTGTGAAATGAACTAATCTTTTAGAATTTAAATTGTATTGTGTTTTATATGAATATACCTATATTTCTTTAATATAGCAGCTCGGCATATGATCATACTCAGGCTGATGTTAAGATAGAGTGCGGTCCATAAGCGGAAACAATTGCTACCCTAAAGAAATCTGTCGCCTCTGCTATGTCGGTTTGTGGGGACTATACATTGATTGCACACTCCTCTCATAGTCCCGGCTACTTCCAAGCTGATCCCGAATCGTGACTAGGTTAATTCACGGTTCAGGCAGGCAGGCCACTCTTAATTAATGCCTATATTATAACCATAGCTAGCACTGAGCGACCAAGTACATATTACAAAGATAATTGCAACCGGCCAGAATTTTGTGCGATTTGAACACGGATCCCTCGACCGCCCGAGCCTTCGACCGCAGATCAGAGCCACTCTAATTCATTTAAGCTTTTATGAACAAGATTATAATTTCAAAGTAATCTAAATATTGTCTGGTTCTCTGTCTAGTAGACATCTATATCAAATTAAAACAGCAGTAGAAATTTTATATGGCTGGGTTGATCTGCCATTTTTGTGGTACACTCTGATAGAAGTTTTTCTTGTTCAATAGCAAAATATATGACCTTTTAAGTCTTCTTAAAATAACTTTCTTGCAAATTTCAACTTTTCCGTCTTCGAAGACTCTACGACATATTCGAATACTTTTACGCGATTCCGAAATCGATTGGCTCAAAGTGCATGTATTCGACGAGCTCTTTTCCTGAACACACTTTACTGGATGCACAAACTTTACCTTTTTTCCTATATACTTAATCTACTAAAGTTATGCATTTGTTAAAAAATATGTAGACTATTGTTAAAATCATTATTGAAGCTTATTTTTTATGCATCTAAAAGTTAATAATAGATAAATGCAGTTGTTAATTATATTAACCCGTCTATGACCACACTCCGCCTGATGTGAGTGAGGAGGTAACTTCCTAATCGGTTGTTGCTAAACAGTTTCGCACTATACGGGGAAAAAATGTTTAGTGTTCACATACGATTTATGATTCAGTTTGCTCTTAACATTGTGGAAGATAGACGACGCGTAGAAAAAAAAAAACAACAAAACAAAACATGAAAATGCGAGCGTTTCGGTTTTTTTAGGCTTACCTCACACGTATCACTTTCCAACCACAAAAGTAGTTGTAATGTGGTTGAACTGTCGACTGTATCGACCACTTTTGAGAGTAGGGTTCTGTTAGCATCTGCGACATCAACTACGCATGACGACTGTTTTTGAAACCGACTAGAATTTGTCCGTCTGACATTCCATCATAATTTAGTATTCTCATCATACGACCATGGTCAATGTTATGGTCAAATGTGGACGGAAAGAGGTAGTTGTGGGTTAAACCTTAACGTACGCCACGACAAGACACGGCAGCAAAAATAAAGTAAACTATGTGGTTTTACCTTATGGCAAAGATATATCCATATTGTTGTATTACCACATACAAAAAACATGTGTAATGTAATTCCAGTCTTATAAAATACTCAATAGACTAATTACAACATCAACACAAAGTTAAAGAGTAGATTTTAAAAATATCTAAAATAAGCGTTACAAGTTTTATTGAAACTCTGAATTCTTAAATTCTTTATTTAAATTGCCAAACTTTAGCAATAACAAACTCCTGCAGCATTTCGACCTGAATAAATTTAAACGAATAAACTTGTTGTATATCGAAAATTGTAGCTACTTTTTTTATATCCTATTTTGTTACTGTAGGCGCCTAACAGAATTTTGAAGAGAAGTATGATGATAAATGCCGTCCTGGGGCAGTACCGCTGCCAAGTGTAACACTCGTAAAGTGTTATGTTATAGGAGTGTGCATTGTCAACCGGATAACCCTGATAACGGAGGCGATTGCTCCCTGAAGAAAATTTCTCTGTGGTAGCAATTGTTTCCGTTCATGGACCACACTTGGCAGTATATGATCATATGCCGAGCTATAATAAAAAAAGGGAATAATTTTAATAAATATTTTAGTTTTTACTTTTCATGTGAAAAAGGTAAAAGGTGAATTCCTCCAAACCAAACCTATATAACCACGTTTTCAGTATTATAATTTCTTCGTTTGTACATCGAATTGCAAGTCGCATTTCAAGCTTTCGTCAAATGTTTGGCGGCAACATTTTGCTGAGAAACATCGATTTATGAGGTGTTTTCAAGACGAAAAAACCATAATTCACTGTAGTAACACTTCTTATGCATAATAATACCAATTTTATACATTAATCGGCGCGCTTCGCAAGCGCTGGGACGGTTTTGAAAAAAAAAATTTTGAAAAAAAAGATGTCGATTTCGAAATTAAAGGGCATTTCCTACAACCTTTGTTCCGGAACTTCGACCCTATCTCCTTCCGTTCCGGAGATATCGCGTTCCTGTACCCAACGGAACGGATTTTCGGAAAATATGGAGGCTTTTCCGAGCTAGCATGAGCCCCCACGTATCAAAAAGAATCATCTTCATAGTGCTCCATAATTGCTGTCAGTGAGTGAGTCAGTGGTAATCGTGCTTTATATAAGTATAATAATAACCACTGAAAACTTATTTGCAAAAATGTCTCAAACACCACGCGATATCTATATATAATATCATAAAAATTATTCCACATAAATATTTATACAGTACCATTACTTAATTAATAAACAATAAACCTTATTGGGAAATCTGAGCAGGTTAATTTCTTTTCATGTTTTAGCCTTTGAAAGCTTTTGAAAGTCGTTTCGTGAAAGTAATTGCTTATGAGTGGAAGCGGATAAACGAAACGAGCTTCATTCTTCTCCCACGAGTCTCATAAACTGGACTAGGAGGCTTGCATTTAATTAATACGAGTACGTGAAACATAGCACCCGAAATGTAATCACTTTTCTAGTGTAGATACGAAATCTTTACAGAAAATTACAAGCCTTAAATTTTATTTTATGCATGCATTAAACAACACGCCAACTTTAACTTGAAGTAAAGCTAGCAATGCCATTATTTATTTATTACAATTTTGTATTTTATTCCGATCAATTTAAAGAACACGAAATAATAAGAAAGAAAGAATAATTATAAAAATAACTAGTGCTATTGAGAAAATTAAAATTAAAATTATAACGCAATCGCGCCAGCGCAAAATATTGTTGAAAAATGAGAAACAAATGCACAAATATTTAAAATTAGAACGCAACAAATAACTGCGAGATAAAATAATATTAGACATTTAGTATTTTACGTTATACTTTCAAAGCATTCGCCTGAATAGCGTGCTTATATTTACAAAGTTGTTTTTGTAAATCCCAAAGGCGAACATAATGTTCTTAGAAAATCTCTAAGAGGTATCTTCAAAAAGATGTTTGAATGTGTATACGTCTTAACCCGATTTGACCTTTATCACAAAAGGGATTTTCTCAAAAACTCATTCACTGGCATCTAAACAAAGAATTGCAAATATCTATACAATTTTAAAATGTCAAGTATATTCTTCAATATTTGTGTTTATTTTAATATTTTTACTATGTTTTAGGTGTAATTAAAAAGCGTTCTTGAATCTGTCGATTAATTATTTTAATAACATTAAACGTGACCACGGTCATTCTAAAGGTGAACACGGAGTCTGTGGTCTGTGATTTAAGGTATTTTCATTCTGTTTTACCTATTATATAAAAATGTCCGGGAGAAGGCGTTGTGCATCGTGCTAAAATTTAAAAAAAAAATCTAAGTAGTCTATTGTCATTTATTAAATAAAAAATGACAGTTTTAATTTTGTCATGAATTGAAAGACAATAGAATAAATTTAAAAGTAGGTAATAGTGACTCTAAGTCGGTCTTTTAAGAACAGGAAAAGTTCAGGCCACCACCGGTCTTTAATTTGCGACTATACAAAACGACACCCGTAATGGGGAGGCAAGAAGTACGATTATATGTCTTTTCTGTTATCCATGAATATTCTAGAGCTGATATATTTATTTATAGATATCGCGTCAAACTTTATGGCGTCTCGGAAGTTTACTGCAGGCTCTATTTCGCGCAGGTACAGTTAAGTTTACAATGAATAAAGTAAGAGTTAATTTTAAATATGAATAGAACAAATAAAAATAAACTGCGGGTAGCGCGGAGGTGTACCCTCTCACGTAATTCGTGCTCCACTGATACCTCAATTTGTGTACTGCGCAGCGACTTGTGCGTAACTCGAAGCCGCCATAAAGTTTGGTTTGTACTACAACAATATTTCTCAACGTTTGTTTAAAAAGCGGTAGATGGAGTGATGATGGCTATTGGCATCACCACTTGCAAGTGTTAACCTAAAACCCGTGATGACGTCATATCGCGTTTTCGATTAGTTTGGAAGTATCTAGATATAACGACAGGAGTGTGCCCTATCAACCTGGACTATGCACCTGCAACTGCTGCGTGCATGCATGCGACTGCTGCCTGTGCTAACCTCTTCGTCTTCATTCATGACCACCTTTACAGGTGATAATAATTATTGTCGATTATTTTTGGTATACTAAAATACTAGATTTGTTTATTATTTAAATTAAGACAGAGTTGATTTCTTTCTAATAAATTTTCATTATATTTTAATGAAAATAATTTATATTATGTATCATTTCAAGATCTCAATTATGAACAAGTAAATCAATAACAAAGGTGGTGCTAACAGTTCTATATAAATAGTTAAATATTTCTTTCTCGCAGGATCGTCGGTATGCAAATTGCGAATTCATTAAATGATTGTACGTCCGTTGTAGCTTTCTTTTTTATTTTTGTCCTTGTTAAGTCTCTTGTCCAGCAGCTAGTAATTCGAAAACAAGATAATTCCAATTAATAATAATTGTTGGTAAACTTTCTTTTGTTAGAAATATTATATCGTTTAAAAGGGGAAAAACACTCATTATAATTCATCGTGACGGTTGGTAGCAGTAATTTTATCGGAAAATGTACATTTCAATCGCCTCTAGTTCTTCGCCTGACACTATGAATCGTTGAAATCAGCTTAAAGCTCAACACAGCTGCCAATACCTAAAAAAAGAAAGAGATTCCTAATTTTTAACAACACTTTTTATTAACCTATTGAAGAGAATCTTAAGTTACGTGTTCAGGAAGAAAAAGAAGAGAAAGTCCAAAAAATAAGGAACACATACATATTCGCGGACCTCCATAATTCTTGTGATGAGTGATGTGTGCATTTGTCGGGCCCGCAGGTGGCGCTCGCGTCGCTATATATCAGGACTACCTCGACAGTCCCCTAATACCTACAAACTCCAACTAGCTTAGTTTTCAACCCCCTAATTTATCATTGCACTGGTTGAATAGTTTTCACGTGTTATTTGAGGTTTCAATATAAATTTAATATTAATTCTTTAAACTTCGATATTTTATATTATAAGATTTTTCTACGCATTTTACACGCATTTAAAACACATTTTCTCTGACAATCTTGCTGTGATGTTGTAGTCGAATCAAATCCGTTCGAAAATCGAGAATTGGTTCGTGTTTCAGGAGCAACTCCGCCCGCTGTGAAACATGTCATAAACAACCTAAACAAGCCATAATTTCGTTTGTTTAATTTTAGTGATTTTTCTGAACAAATGTATGTTTAAATAATAAAGTAGAGGTAAAGAAGCTTTTTTAAACCTGGACACTATCACGTCCAGAATTAAAATTGTAATAAATTACTTGTTAGGTTAGTCATTACTGCCGCATTTATTTTGATTAATTTGTTCCAGCGTTTTGAAAGCTTTACCATCGAAGTCTGGCTAGTTGTAGAATGATTGCAAAGCTTTCGAAAAGTTGGATTAAATTAAACGCGTTAATAACACGCGTACAATATTTAATTCAGTTAAAAACCCAAAAAACACTAAAAGGTAAGAATAATTTTTAAAGACGAAATTAAAAATGTTCAAATACATGTGCAAGTAAACAGTAAATAAGCTCCCCGTTTAAAATGCCACGTCACTCAACGGAATTGCCCTCGCCAACTCTAGTTTGTATTCAAGAACTCTTCGTGGCATATTTGTTCATACAACGATGGGAGACCGTGATGAGATGTCGACGAAGGCGGTAAATTATAGCACTCTTTGTCTACAGCAAATTTAAAATTACATACTACAAGATATTTTTCTTAAGAATTATGCTCCTATTTGTTTCTAGTAAGACACAAATTGAGTTTGAACGTCACCGCTTTACAAACAAGTTTAAATTAGGTAGTCACTTTTACTATCCCGGACTTTTATTCATAGTAGAACGGTCTGCGTCCACACTTAGCATGATGTTAAGTTGCGAGTGTAGTCCATGGGCGAAAACAACTAGAGAGAAATATCTGGAGGCGAGTGTCGCCGTCTGAATGGCGTCTATTAAAGTTTCCAAATCGACAAAGATGGTCTCATCAAGCTGGTGAACTCAGGAGAAATCTGGTCACATAATTACTAAGTTTGGAAAATTCAAATATCATCTGGAAAAATTGAAAGGTGTTGAAGTATAAATGTGTTAGGGAATTGGCCGTACGTCTTTAGGTATCTGAAAGATAGAATTAATAAAATAAACCGAGAATGACTAGCCATATATTAAATATACATCACTACACCCACCTTTACTTAGTTAATGATTTTTCTGCTGAATTAAGTCAGAATTGTGAGAAAAGTAGAATCATCCCGCCAACCATCGACTAATCCATTATTTATTTTTAAATATATTTAATTTTAATATAACGTCCGGGTTTCACGCGGTCAGTTTTACAAGCCTGGCTAGGGATCTACTACTTTTGGCTACATTCGTACAAAACTAGCTGGGTCAGTAAGCAGTCAATGACTCAAGCCAGGAAAGTTTAAGTTAGGACGGAGTTCTATTCTTTGAGCCAGTACGCCCCGAATAAGGATTGCATAACTCTCTTGAAAAATTGGTGTCCTGTATGCCGGGCTTAAACGTGTGCTCGCCATTGATAAAACCCAGGTACATATTGTAACTCCTTATTATATATCTGTAAATCTTAAATATTTATTTAATGTTATAAAAGGTTAGAGTTCTCAACAAATAATCCTCATCTTTGATGTTAACACTTTTCAAAAATTGTTCAACAAAGATATTTACAAAAGTTGAAAACCTTCTTTTACTAAAAATTATAAGACTTCAAAGGGCAAAATGGAAACAAAGAGATGGTATTATAGAATCGAAGAATAAGTTATTTACAGAAACATTAACAATACCAGCGAAGAAAATTCTTAAGCGTATTTTCAATTTTTCATGTTGTCTGCAACAGCGTTATAAATGCATTTTGCGACAGGCGACACTGCGCTCTGAAACAAACAAAAAGATCTGCCTTTAAGTTTGTATCTTATGAAGCTGATTTATTTTCACCAAGATTCCACATTTATACTTTCAAAACATAGGTACATTGAACATAAACAAATATGAACTTAGGTGGGAATTGAACTCCATCCTCTGCTTGAGCCCGAGGTAGTGCCCGCGTGACTAGGTCGAAATTCCTCTATTTTACTTGTATCTTTTCATCGGCAGCTGTTCCAACTGCTGCGCAATTTTTACCATAATTTAATGATAGCAACCCGATTAGGACGCGAAAGTCATCCTTAAATTTTCTCATTTGAAACAGTAAAAACGTAAGTTCTTCTTAATAATGTCTCCGTTTACATACTCGAATAGAACGTCTTGTTTTACTTTGAAACTAGACAACCCGCATCGAGGAATTTTTCTTCAATAAAACAGACGAGTGTGCGGTAAGGTTTCGCGGGGCATGAACAAATATGCCACATAACGAGGTCTAGAATGCAAAGTGGAACTCTTCTTGCAATCGCGAAAACTATTGTGCATTTTGTAGTACCATCGCACTTACTTTGAACGTTTAGTGCGGTCCACGGCGTTTTGTGGAACTCGTTCTAGCATTTCGGCTTGGTAATAAAATTTTCTACTTAAATATGTTCCGGCGCATTTAGAAACATTAATTACTGTATTATTATTGTGCTTACTTTTGACTGAGTTTCAACCATAAATGATATGTGTTTGATGTTTCTAAACTACTTTGATTGTTTTACAAATTGAATAAATAAAAACATTAGGAAAAAACAAAAAGTGGTAATGACGCCAATTTATTCAAGAAACACCCATTATTTTGAACAACAAATATGACTGTTACATGAAATAACTTTGATTTTTGGCGTATTTAATAATTACCTTCTAGCCTAGCCTAGCTCCCAGTCTTACCACTTCTTTCAGGAGTATCGCTCGTGAAGAGAACTAGAAGAAGTACATGTTCTGTAGTGAGCACTGTCAAACTGAACAGTACATATTCGTCTACTCATGTAGACATTCCTATATGATAGGAGTGGACTCCGCTCCTGGACCGCAGTCTAACTTAACAACAGGCGGTCACATGCTGAACTACACGTATTATAAGTAAATCAAAATATAATTTGGGTGGCATAAAGTTAATTATTATAAGAATTAATTAATTATATCTAATAAATAGAAGCCTTATTGATTAATTATTCTATTATAGTATCGCTTACTTTGTTTATTTACAAGATATCGATATCAGTAGGTACCTCCCTACAAGAAAGAAGGCAATATTCAAAATAATAAAAAAAATCATTTACTTTTTAATTTTGACGCATAATTTTAAGATGTAATCCAATCACCATAAGATTTATATTTATACACAAAGTATACGAAAACTGTGGAAGATATGTCCAGGTATTGTGTCAGAAGCAAAGTCAAAGATTGAATAGACAGTGAAAAATCAATCATTTAATATAAATAGGTAGGCAAGATGGGCACATTCAATCGTATTTTATACGCGTCCAGCTCTTCTGCCTTGGCTAATCCGTTTCCATGTATTTAATTATATGAGAGATATTTTAATTTAAGTTTTTTGTTTTGTTATTTTTGTAAATATTTTGATTTATTTTGTAAATATATTTATTTACTTTAGGGTTGAATAGGAATTTCATTGTAACGATTGTGAGCAGAAGCCCAAAAAAAATTTTTTTTTGACACTTTTGAATGTCCTTTGCGCGGAAATATTCACGTTTTTATAAATCGGTTCACATTCGGTTAAATTGTATAATGATCTGCTACGACAAGACATGAAAATTTACTTAAAAAGGTGCAGTAAGCGATAAACGTCGTGAATACACTCTCTTATATTGATGTTCCTAAGCAAAATGCTGATGCCAAACACTCCAAGAGAACATTAAATTGCAGAAAATACAATATTGAAGACGTGACAGTATGGCTTTGTTGCCTTTGCCTTATCAGAACGGGCGAAGAAAACTAAAAACAATCGATACTGCTATCTACACACATTTCAACCGATACCTATAGAAATTAACCCTAGATAAGTAACATTTATTAAGTCCGAATTAATCCACTAATGCTATCTTTATAGCGCACTCAATGATCTGTAACAAAATTCATTGGCAAAATAAACGAGCCACATATCGAAGTTAATGCACTATTGTCCAATATTCATATTGTAACAGATAATATCTGGGGCCAACGATCGTTATTAAAGGGTCGGAGGCAAATTATATTGTACGTGTTTCTGATAAGGCGAACCACTATAGTTATGGATATCTATATTCTTATTAGTCTTATATTAGCGTCTATAGTCTATACTAAAGAATAAATAAATTCTAACTGAATTCATTTAGTATATGTTTTTATTACTTTACGGGATATTTTTTTAAAGTAGCTCAGCATATGATCAACCTCAAATTAAACTATAATAGAGCGCGATCCATGAACGGAAATAAGTGCTATTACGAACCACAAAGAATTGTTCGCAGGCAGAAGTCACCTCCATTATGCCGGATCACACTCCTCTCGTGACACCGGCTACTTGCAAGCTAATCTCGAAACGCGACTAGGTTGCACTAGAAAATAGTGATACTACCCCACTGCCGCCTACGACTCTTTAAAATGATATCAAAATTTGCTGTAATTTAATAATCCCTTATGTAGGTCAGACAAAGTAAGTGTGCTCATCTTAAATGTACAAAGTTTCGTCGTAGAAACGCAATTGGAAGGGTTGTTGGAATAAAGGAAAAGTATTAAACAAACAAAACGATTCAACTAAAGAACTTAAAGTGCTTAATACGTTTGCCTTTCCGCGCTGAGATAAATCTGAGAATTTTTGAATCAATATTCTATATTAATCTATCCGCCGTTGGAAATCGAGTTTTCCCTAGATTTATCTTTCAAACACATATTTGTTCGGTTTTTTTCAGCAAATAATTAATGGAATCAAACGTAATAAATGTTTAGAAATATCGCTACGACCTTCAATATAAAACGTAAAATTTTTCTTTTCCTAAGATTTATTTAGAAATAATAGTAAATAACGAACAATTTGCCTCACAGCGGGGTAGAGATTGAAATATTGAAAGAGAAACACGGAAAATTCTAAGACATAATATTATTCCTACAGCGTTACAGTTATAAATCAATGCGTATGTCTTATTTGTTCTGGAAAATAATATTAGTGTACCGTTATTACCTTAATGTATATCTATACATATTACATATAAGTACTTAGGTACCTAGATACCCACCACAATTGTTTTTTGTTGTTTTTGTTACATTTTAACAGCCGCAAGGAGCGCCGCAGCTGTAAGGAGCGCAATTTCGGTCGTTTATCTACATTGATTAAAATAGTACCCTAAATTAATGTGTTATACGGTTTATATTGAACTAATAAATGTAAAAAAAATACAACTACATTTAGAAATTGTGTGCTCAATATGTAACAAAAGAAAATTAAATTTGCCCTCAAACAAAGTTTAAATTTCTGTCAATTGATGACAAGGGCAAGTGGTGAAAACGTGCGTTCGCAATCCTAAATACACAAAACAATGAGCGGGATTACGTTTCACAAATAAGTATATCGTTTCAATATCCACAAAATTGTAAATAAAAAATTTTAAAACAACACGATGATTCAAAATTATTAAATTATTTAAAACGAACCACGCTTTTTACATGCGCGATGGTTTGTCTCTAGTACATACACATGTAATCTCTATGCATTTAATATTAATTTGTGTATTATTTTTCTTTTTTTTTCTGGTACAAATTCTGTAGCAATATTACTATAATTTCTTTTAATAGTAGGTCGGGCATGTGACCTCACATCGTCTGATATTAAGCTAGAATGCGGTCCTCTGTAGAAACAACTGCTGCCACAGATAAATGACTTTTACATATACACAAACTAACAAAATACTGACTTCTTTCTCATTCTTCTTTTCCAATTGTACTGTTATTTTTACTATAAATAGAACCTTACAACTCAAACTGCAGCCAAAAGAAGAGTCTACTACTTTAATTTTGGTTGTACAACGTACAGTTCATATTTTTTAAATATATAAAATTTATATATGAATATTATTATTAAGGAATGTGGAATGTGTATTGGTTGACGGTGCACATTCCTTTAGATATCGGGCTACTTCTAAGCAGATACCCAAATTAGGTACAACTAGGTAACTTTACGGATGTTACTTTAATAAATTAACTAGGTTTTGCATCTACAAACAAATCTAAAGTAGGTATTTACTTTTCTTTGAGGCTCTGTAGCGCAGTGGTTAGCGCGCCAGTTCGACTCCGAAACAAGGTGGGTGTTGTCCTTGTCCTTGTCTTTGTATCACCATAGCAATATCATTCATAATTTGGAGTCAGGATTATATGTATATTATTATATATATTATTTATCTGTTACGGATTTAGACGTGATTAAAGTAAAATTAGAAAAAACGAAGAAAACATTTGTGAGACGCATTTTGAAACATCATTAGCTAAATAGCTCGATACAGATAAGATCTGGTAGCCTTGTCTGTAGCACAATACTGCAGTTCTAACTCAGCAGGTGTGCCATATATCATGACACAACTGTAATATTCCTTCGTTCCGCAGATTTGCGATATAAATCTCCGGGGATCTAACGAAACTCGAGCTGTCCCACGGTCGCAGCGGGTGGTTTGAATGCGCTATTTTTTGTCGCCCTTCACTGGATATTTCACGTAAATAAAGACGATAGATGCTGTTGAAAGCTTAACCGATTGTTGGTGCGAGTGAAAGCGTCCTAACCCAATATTTGGTGCGCCGTCATAGATCTCTCCGCCTAACGTTAAGCTAGAGTGAGGTCCATGAACGGAAACAACTGCTACTACGGATAAATTTCTTCAGGCAGTAGTCGTCTCCGCCTAATAAACATCATCAATCTGCCTACCATTCTTAGCTACGAATACACATCTACAATAATACCATAAATGTGAAAGTAACTCTGTCTGTTTGTTATTTTTGCACCCCTAAACCACTGAAAAGACTTCAATAAAATTTGGCCAGGAAATCAATTGTATTCTGGGGATGGATAAACTATCTTTTGTCTCAAAAGAAGGAGGTGAAATAGGGCATGAAAGTTTGTGTAGGTAAACTATCACGAAGTTCCAGATATTTAGGATTTTGGTAAGAATAAAGAGTAAAATCATCCCTCAAAATAGCAAAATAGCATAATTCCACGTTAAACATATAATATTGTTCACACACATACAACGCGGTTAGTGTTACATATATATTTAATACTTATACATATATATAACAGATATTTTTGTCGTTCTAACGAGAGCCATTGTAAACAAGTATTTGTGAATTTGTGAATAGATTTGTGAATAATATTAATTTATTATTTTTTAAATATTTAATGAGTTTTATTCTTAATTATTTTGTTTAATTTCTTTTTGCCTTAATTTTTTTATACAAAATACAATTAAAATATACAAATATAAAAATATACAAAACAGATAATCGCCATCTTCAATCCCATTATTTTTGACCGAATAATTCAGAGTTAGTTATTACAAAACCAATACTCATGCGGTATGCTAGGGATACACGAGAGTAGTTTTTCTACTTAGCACAAACTAAAACAGCTTTACTCTAGCAGAAGAGGGAGTTACTGGCCGAGGATTACTCGTAAAAGTAACTTTGTTGTGTACATACGAAGCCAGAATACTTGCTTGCTGTAGCTAACGCTGGCTGCTCCTGGCATGCAAAACTGTTTAAGAACAGCCGTGGTCTAGCTGTAAGACGCATGAACTCACGATCGATGAGACCCGTGTTCGAACCTTTGGCCGCACCACTTTCGAATGTAATTAATACCCGTGATACTTCACGAGTCACCTTGTCGCGTTCTATATCAACACCACTTTCCCACTTTTTACAATGTTATGTTATAGTCTTTATGGTATATCTAAGTTAAAAATAGGTCGTCGGTTTAAGTGGGATCATGAGCTTCAACATGATAGAAGGCTACTGGCCATCGTTGTAAAAAAATCCTTAATCGCTTGTTAATCTACGTTTTAAATTAATTTTCTACATTTTGTTATATTTATATTTCGTAGTTCGACATGTGACTACTAGAGTGCGGTCCGTGAGCAGAAACAACTCCTACCACGCAGTCGCCTCCGCTATGCTGGCTTCAGAAGACATATGTGCACCGTTCGGGACTCCTACTTTCAGGCTGATATCAAAACATAAGCAGGTCTCTTCATGGATTACACCTGAAAGTGGCGGTACTACATCAGGACTGCAGACTGGACTGATAACCAATAACCATCATCTGCCTGCCTACCACTATAACTAATTTAATTTAATAATATAAATAAAAGTGTCACGTGATCTTATAATGAACTATTTACACTACTAAGCAAATTGAAGACAAAGTTCGTCCACGAAACCACTCTAAAATTTCAAGTTGGTTTGAAAGGATAGCCCATTAACACTTAAGACAAACTTTAAGAAAGAGGTCAATCAGCCTTGAAATCTACTACACACAATTAAATTCTACAATTTGAAACCTCGATGTTTTTTACTAAAATATTCTTACATTAAAAAATATTCTTAAAGCTGCCGGCTAGCTTAACATCAGGTGGAGTGTGTTCACTATAAAAAATCATCGTAGAAGCAACCTTAACTGTATAGTAATAGAGTCACAAATCTCTGCTGGTACCAAAATTACATTATAATAATACTCTGTAGTATCAACCCAATATAACGTAAAAATAATGTATAAACATAAATACGTATTCAGAAGATAGAAAAACTTACCTACCCAGTTCCCTTGAGACATCTTCCGCTTTAAGTACCTAACCTTCCTTTTGTTGAGCGTCTTTCACCTAATACACATTGCACCCCTCAAAATGAGAAGAAAAATGCTAAGGGATTGGTACAAGGAAAGTGAAAAGCGTTGTACTACATTCATCTACTATGAACAAACACGAGTAGGTATCTATTGATTTCATGGACTTTTACTCAGAAAACATTTTACTTATTTTTATTTAAGGGAGAATGCCCATTTTCGGGCCCACTTGATACCTAATTTGATAACAAAACAATATTCTAAAATAATATCTTATTTTTTTATTAATTCATTTTAATTATATCAACACATCATTTATCAATCAATAGACAATGTAAGGTAAATAATAATAACCTGAAATATTGCATCAGAAAACAACTAATTACACAATAACCCGGGTGAAAAAATTAAAACTGATTGGTAATAAGGAAGTAGATTTATTGTTTTACAAAATTAACTAAAAATCATCGACAAACTCAAGAAAAAATTGTGGGCCCATTTGTCTTAGGAGAATGGGCGTTCTCCTTTATAAAGATTTTATTGTTTGATTTTCATCTCATTTAATATTTAAGAAATAATTGTAATTTAAAGTATTAAGATAAGGTTTTAATAGCTCTTACAGTATACTACCCAACGGAGTCCATTTTGTCGCTATTAGTCAATCTTATATTTCAAAGAGATCCAATTGCACCAAAATGCCCGTTAAAGTGACTTTGACCACTACATTTTACGATGACTTTAACGGTCACGTTTATATTTACTCCACACGCGTTGCACCATCGTCTAAATTCATATCGTTATCGATAAAAGAGTAGCTGATATACCTAATTAGGAGTATATTCTCGAAAAATTAATAGAAAAACGTATTGCTTTAACTTTGATCAGCCATAATTCGCTGGTCACGGTTAGTTAAATTAAACGTCAAAAGTGACAGGTTTTTAAACAACCCAATTTAAATTTTAACCATTCCTTTAACGTGAAAGTAATATTTGAGTCTGTGGTGCAATTGGACTTAAAGAATTTGATTTGATTTGACCAATAGAACTTTGATCTCTCAGTACCTATGATACTAATCCTATAAATATAAATAGGCAATACAATAAAAAACATGAAGGTACCTATTAATTAGCGAGGTCCGTGTAGTGACAATATTATCTACATAGTAGTATGTAGGTAAAAGGAAATAAAGAATTTGAAGGGTGTGGGGAAACGAAATTGACTATAAGCATTCATTATAATAAGTATTTATTGTCACTGCTTATCTAACGGGGCGCGATAATATAGATAGACTTTCAGGCAGTTAAATGCGGTCGAGCTAAATTTGCAAATATTTGGCAAAACATTGATATCACCAAGAAATTATATGTATTTTTAACCCGTTCCTATTGAGTCTGTATTTTTAAAAATGTAGGCACTTAAATATTATAAAACACCAAATTGCTCACTTGTTTAGAAATTCAATTACTGATCAACTTTTCCCTGGTGAACCTAAAATCTTTCACAGACCAAACCGTCGTTTTTCGGGCATGTTTTCCCTAGTTATTAATTCTGCCTCGGTTAATAAAGTTAAGAGCACTCCGCGAGGCTCTCCAAACGGGTGTAATTGCGTGCTTTATTTTAGTCCTTTAGTGCAAACAGCTTTTCGAAGCTTTTTTTATTGTTATTTAAGTTATGCTAAAAATGGTGGATGGTCTTAGAAATTACAACCTAGAGTATTAACCCTGTAGTAGGTATGTACTAAGCTTGTGCTTGAATAACAGGCACTGAGTCTGAGACCAAAGTACATGTAACATAGTTACATTGGTACCGGTCACAATTTAGCGAACTTTGAAAAGGTCTCATCGATTACTACACGGCCGCTCGTTTACGTTTTCCGGTTTCCAAAAATTGTAGAGTAGATAATATGTGGATAGATACCAGATGCCTAGAAAACATGGAATTCAAATGTAATTATCTCCATGCTCTGCTTTGAACAAGTGAGATTATAATATTTTACGTGCAGTGCTAACCTAATATCCATACTAACCTTTCACTAAAACTTTTGCGTAGACTGAAAAAAACACATTTGAAATGATTTAAATTAGGTAGTTTTTAGAACTCACTAGCTAGATTACTAGTTTTTTGTGGCACGCTTCACTAGCGTAGGGTAGCTTTGAAAAAAAAAAATTTTTAGATTGATATTTTCTACAACTCTTGTTTTGGAACTTCGGCTCTATCTCGTTCGGCCATATCTATAATTGCATGATAATTACATTAATAATAAATACACAAACAATTTTAGTGAAAATTTATTTTAAATTAATTAATATCTACAATATAAAACCTAAAAATAAACAATTATTTTGATTTAGCTTGAATATTTGATAAAGACTTTGTTGGGTCAAATTTGTAAGTTTTCTGAAGAGGTCCTCTACCAGCTTTTGTGAATATCATTTCATCTATTCTTTGCCTATCTGCTAATTCTTTAGAAATTTTCATGTTCGTCCAAGATTCTTTGGCACCGTCAACAAATCCTTTTTTTTGGATTGGTAAGTTATCAGGTGAATGCTTTAAGAGAGGTTGTATTTTACACCTGTCTCTCACTTTGGGTAGTTTTAACATGCCTACTTGGGCAAGGGAAATAAAGTTACTGGAACACCAGTAAAGAAGGATAGCACCTGGAAAGTTTATAGTGAAAGGTAACATGATGAGCGGAACTGCACGAAGAACATATCTCATTAGCTGCATATTCTGTGCTTGTAGTTTGCCACCATCTACCCCGAGTTCGATTGTAGCCCACATGGTCAAACTGGTAATTATTGGCAGTATAAAATATTGGTCTGGTACTGTGAGATCCATGAACCACCATAAACCGCCATGTGTCATACTGTCTACGGGACAATTAGCCATACCTCTTAAACCCATAAAGAATGATATGAAAAATGGTGCCTGAACAAGAGGCACAATCATATTCTTTAATGGATTTAAATTCTTCTCTTTCATAAATAAAACCATTTCTTGTGCATATCTAGCCGAATCCAACTGGTTACCACTCTGCCTGGCCCGTGTCATTTTTAATTGTATTGTCTGCATTTCTGGTAAATTGTTATTCATGACAGCAGCATTTCGTTGTGATATTATAACTAACGGAAACATAGCAACTCGTACAACGATGGTACCGATCAGAATAGCTCCCCACCAAGGTATATCCATAGTCACGTGTAAAAATTCAAGAGCTCTCTGTACTAAACCAACAGGGCTGTATCCCGCTAGTCCCAAACTAGCTAATGTTGGTTCTCCATTTGCAGAAAGAGTTTGTACTGCAACTTCTGTGACATCAACGGTTGGTACAGGTGGTGGTTCCGGTATATTTTCCACTAATGGATTTGTTTTTCCTGTAGATGCAAATCTGACTGAACCCGCAGCAGAATAAGCGTAGTAAATTTTTGCTTTTCTAACCTCCAAATGTTTCTCGCAAAATATGTTAACAACTATGCTTCGGCGGCTATGCCGATTTAATAACTTAAACATGTTTAAACGATATACAATTCCCAGATGGTTTATTATTACATAAAACTCTCAAGCTATTTACCCTTTAACGCGAAATGTTAATTTTCCTTCGACAATAAGTGTTATAATTATTTGGGGCAAAGATATAATTACTACGTTTGAATCAATTCGAGATCAAAGCAAAAATAATTTTCGTAAATTACTACGAATAAGTAAAACATTCTTATAATATTAATATTAGCGTTGTTTTTATAAAGATAAAATATATACTTTTTTCATTGAATTGAATTAAAAGCAGCTGGCTTGGCTGTACAACTGTCAAAATTAAAAAATAAACATAACCTAAAAGTTTTGATCGAGGGATTTTCGCTGGATTGTTTTAAAATATACAAATGAATAAAATACATCATAATGTCTCACATTTCGTATCCATTTAAAAAGACAAACAAAGCGGTTTTTCAAAAACCAACTACCGAAGTTACTGCCGATGTATCTTATTGGAAAGGCCTTTGTGTAAGTATTAATCGTGACTTCATTTAGATAGTGTTTATCGTTAATAAATCTCAATTGATATAATTTTCAGTCGTCTGTGCTAATCAAGGAATTTGGGGCAATAGACTATTTGGACTTCTGTCCACAAGAGCCATATTATTTTGCTGCAACATGTTCTGTTAGAGTTCAGGTGAGTTATTGTTTATATTTAGCTGAAAAAAAAGAAACTCACTCTTATAAATATATTTTTTAAGGTTTACAATCCCATAACAAAATTAGTAACAAAGAACATATCGAAATTTGTTCAAGCTGCATATGGAGGTTCATTTAGAGGTGACGGAAGGCTGCTGGTAGCTGGAAGTGAAGAATCTGTGGTGAAACTTTTCGATGTACAATCTAAAAATGTCCTCCGTGTTTTTACTGGACACACTGCTCCTGTATGTATCTGTAACACATATTTTATAAATGAAAAATAATGTTATACTATTTAAATTATTTGTATAATGCATAGTTGATAATGTTTAGGGCTAAATTCCAAACCCAATTAACAGTTGTCACTTGTTTAAATTGAAAACAAAATATAAATATATTTCGAATGTAACACCTGTGAAGTTTGTCTTTGTCGCGTTTCAGGAATAGTTTGAAAGTAGCCAGGTATAGCGAAATGAGTGTGCATTGTCAATCTAAGATGGTACCGAAGAGCTCTTTAATCTAATACCTGTCTCATCCTTCCACACCCGTAATACCCGCACTGGGAGGGGGAACAAAACGGTTCGGTGCGTCCTTTTTGTGTCGCACAATTGACAAGTGGAATGCTTTGCCCTCCCATGTATTCACCCAATCCTTTCACCTTGGATCCTTCAAGCGGAGCGTGAAAAAGCACCTTCTCAGGCCGGCATAGTGGTGGCGACTGGAGCCACCGTGCGAGCGGTTCTCTAGTCGTCAATGCTTATGGACCTCCACTGCGTTTACCAGTCGAGGTCACATGTCGTGCCAAAATAAATAAATAAAAAAGTACATGCTCATCTCCTCAAGCCGGCATAGTGGAGGCGACTGCTACCTGCACAGATTTCTCTGTAGTAGCAGTTGTTTCCATTCATGGACCGCACTCTAGCTTTACATCAGGCGGAGTGTTGTCACGTGCTGAGCTACAATAAAAAAAATTATGGAATTTGCCGTTTCATTATAACTTGGGTGATAGTGAAATGTCAAATCACATATATTTTGTTTTCGGTTTGATCAAGTGACAACTGTTGATTGGCTTTTGACTCGCCCCTAGTCTCATTTCGGGACCAGCTTTGATCTTGACAACCTGTACAGCCCATTTCTCTTCTCGGTATAAAGGATGCAACTGCCACCTGCATGTATTCATCTATGGTCTACTCTATTTTAATGCCTGTTAATCATGTAGCGTACATATTTTTCAGGTACACAGAACATTCTTTACAAAGGATCAAGTTAAAGTAATAAGTTTCTCTGATGATAAAACTGTAGCATTATGGGATATTCCTACAGAGGCAAAAATATCAAATTTTGCTGAACATACAGACTATGTGAGAGCTGGAGCTGCAAGTCCAGTGTCTCCGGATCTCATCCTATCCGGTGGATATGATCACATGGTTAAACTTTATGACTGCAGATCAAACGAAACAGTCCTCACTATCAACCATGGAAGTCCTGTTGAGTCGACACTCTTTTTACCATCAGGTGGAATATTCATAAGTGCCGGAGGAACAGAAATTAAAGTTTGGGATGTATTTAATGGAGGAAAATTGCTATCTAACATCTCACAACATCATAAAACAGTGACGACACTCAGACTAGCAAGCAATAACAGCAGATTAATGTCTGCATCGCTCGATAGACATGTAAAGATATATGACATCACTAACTTTAATGTAGTACACACTATCGACTACCCCAATGCTGTCCTCAGCATGGCTATTTCAGGAAATGATGAAGTTCTAGCAGTCGGTATGATTGATGGTGTTATATCAATTAAAAAGAGAGATCAAGTAAAAAAAACTAGTGACAAAAAAGTGAATAGTTATAAATTTGCACCAGACTATGTAGATGATGACACAATAAAACCAAAAGTGATACCACCTGTAAAAAAGAAGGGCAAAAGTAAAGCTAAACAATCAGAATATGAACATAGACTCAGAAAACTTGAATATACACAAGCTCTGAAGGATGTTTTAAAGCCTTATGTCAGAACGAAATCCCCAGAGAATACTTTATCTCTGTTAAATGAATTAATAAGAAGGCAGACAATACATTGTGCTATATCCGGCCTTAATAGCATATTTATTGAGCATCTATTGAAATTTTGCATAGATAACCTCGGTATAACAAGACATACTAGAACTGTAATAGACACTGCGAATGCCTTTATTGATGTCTTTGATACTCAAGTGAAGAGTTTTGAAGACTCGAATATAGTTCTGTATAAAAGATTATTGAAACAAATTAATAATGAAGTAGAAGTTTGTAAGAGAGTTTGTGAAATTGAAGGGTATTTAGGTTTATTGTTATCTGGAGCGCATATTAACGAGCCCAGTGATATTGAGATAAGTAACACGTTAGCACCTTCAAGTAAAGCTCAAAAAGATCTTATTATTGATGTCTAATAAATAAAAGAAATGCATTATTTTGTTTGTTTTATTTCTTTAAATTTTATTTTATTAAACAACAGTAGTTAAATTGTAAAAACTGCACGGGTAACAAACCTTCGTCTTTAGTAGAAGAACATGAGTTTTGGCGGGTCTTTGGAGATGTCGACCTTGAATTATTGTCTTAAACTTTTATTTCTTCAGTTTCATGTAGACAATGGTGGGCAAATAATTCAGAATAGCTGTTTTCATCTTTCCTCCAAAACTCCGCTGCAAATATGAACATTAGGCAATGCCTCTTGAAAAATAAAATATTACACCTGACTGTATGGAATGTAACCCTTTTGTCTATAATAAATTAAAGACAAAAAAATTGGCAACTCTTGGAAGTAGCTTTGGATGCCGATTACGAACAACTCACCGGAAGTAGCTACTGCCTTCAAACTCGCTTTGTAATGTAATTGGACGAGCCATGGTCAACAGGAAACGAAAGGGAACGCCCACCGTGGCTCGTCCAATTAAATTACAAAGCATGATCGAAGGAAGTCAGCTGTTCACCATGCTGGTTTAATTGGTGTTTCGGGAGATAGTAGGTTATCGTTCTTCAATTATTTTTTTAAACTTGTTTCTTCGAATACGTCATGATAATGAGTATGAAATATTCAAGAAGTTTTTTTTTTGTCTTGACTGAGATTACTTATGAATTATGCGTAAGATATTATAAATACTTCGAAGCCATAAATATTCATTTTGACACTGGCAAGTTATGACAATGCCATAATAAACGAAGAAGAAGCAGTCGTCGTCCCTCGTTCGTCGTTGGTTGACAATTGGTAAAAATGTTGAATGTTTTATAATCACGAGTGACTGTTGTGCTATAATTATAACTCTGCAATGAAACTTAATATTTTCAAAACAGTGAAATCAGAAAATAAATGAGGAACAATGTTCCTGGTTATTTGGTGATTGTTTTTTGAATGTAAGTTGTATTTTAGGTTGGATCTATTGTTGACAACATAAAAATTGAAACCGTACTATGTCCATACCAAATAAATTAATCTTTGCTAAATATAGAATCAAATTGCATGAATTATTAATATTTAATACATCAGTTACCTAAATACAACTTGTGTGTACTTCATAGTACTATATTTTATATAATCTTTTCTAATGCAATGTATCTGCGTGTTTGTATTTATCTACATATTTTAAAATAATTTTAGTGGTTTTATGAATATGGATGAACGTAGAGTAGCAGAATACTTTGTGGTCGCGGGTTTGCCAGAGACACCTGAATTATTGGATGAATCTGACTCTGGCCACTTAAAAGGTTACAGTACAAAAGCTCCTATTACTGATATAGGTAAGTTAATTGTTATTTTTCACGTTTAGTGCTAGAATTTCTTTAATCCTTCATGTGTCTAGGATACGGATCCACGCTCACAGCATCATTGTTCTTGTGTGTCTAGAAGACGGATTGCATTCATAAATTACTAACTTTGAAATGCTATTTTGTGTATTATTCCTTGAGTTTTTTAATCAAATTTATACAATTTTTATTTATTTATACAACTTTTTATTTGTGTCAAAGTTTAGGTTTATTTTGTTCAAAATATGACATATATTTTATCATTGATTATATTATATTTACAATAACGCTCCCAATGTGACGTGAGATAAAAGAAGACCACAGCCATGTTTAAGTTCTCTATCAGTTAGTATTTGACTTGACAGCAACAATGTCAAATCGTTTGAAGCGGCTTACGCTTTTTTTTATGCCAGATGTATAAAGCTTGCACCTCTGGTATATACACTATGTATTTAACATTTTCTAAGGACATCCAAAATGCACGCCGCGCGCCTTAATTTACAGTGCGGCCGGTACACTACCAATACGAATTTTCGTCTTTTGTTTCTATATAAAATAAAACTTAACTTTATACCCTATAAAAGATACTCAAAGTAAGTATAGGTAGGTATGTAAAGTAATACAAGGCATATAAAATAACACCTGTGGTTAAATCTAATGTTTCTATAAGCACTCGTTGGTATAATATTGCATAATGTCTTTGTATGAATGAAGAAGATTGTTTGGAAAATATAGTTGCTTTATGAGAAAATATTCTCATCTCCTACTGTCTATTATATGTTAATATCTTTATTCTTGAATGAGATAGGCAGAATCAAATTTCGGTTATTGTTAGTGTATAATTAAGTAAAAAAGTGTGCATTGTCAACCTGGATGGTGCATATTCATATGTCAAGTCAACATAACAAGGGCAACTGCTCTGATCGCACTCTAGCTTAACATATTTACCTACACGACTTAAAATGCATTTGACTACTAGAGTAATAAAAAACAGAAGTCAACAACCTTTTATAAAAATTAATATTATGATATAATTTTTTTATTACAAACAATTGTTAGATAAATAGAGCATAGGGCAAAAATTGACCCTACTTTATTTATGAACTCTATTGTTCTTTAATCTCGTTCAAAATGTATACAAAAGGTTGTTGACCCCTGTCTAGCGCATTTATTAGCACACTTATGTTTATTTAGAAGGTGTTACTAAGGCTCCATTGATACTTTATGACATAATTTTTTACACCTGTAGAAGCATTTTGAGTGGCCATGGTCTAGCAATGGACGACGGGCCTTATGATCCGTGTTGAAATCTCAAAAAAATTGACCTTTATGATACAAGCACTAACTTAGTACAGGCATTTAAAAAAGGAAACAAAAACACATATTTTGAAAAAGTAACTCTCACTATACTGACATATTACTTTTTCAATTTAGAAAACTGTTCTGGGACGTCAACTTAGTTTATGAAATACTATCTCAAATGGTTCTTATCATTAAAGCGGCGTCATCCGATATACATATATAATAATATGTAGGTATAACCCGCGCTTACAAACGATATAAATGAGAGGTTGGTGCTTATAGTACGGTCGGCAAAAAAGGCTATCAAAAATAAGTTATAATAATATTCGTTTTGACAGTCTTCTAGTTATAAAATTTTGCCGTTACCTTTGGTGCAAGAACAGAAACAACTGCTACCACAGAGAAATATCTGCAGGCAGCAGTCGCCTACGCTATGCCGGCACCCAGGTAGATAGTGCACACTCCTCTCGTTATACGATACCGAAAGGCGATTAAGTCACTTTAAAACCATTTTTAATTTTAAACCATTGGTGTATTTTAAAGAAAACTCGTTATCATTATAGATTTAGTTTTATCATTTCAAAGGAAGGAAGTATTAAATAATTCTTTGAAATTTTATATTAATAATTGGTATTACTTTGATTAGACAATAATACTCGCTCCCTTTTTTTTAATTATACAATTGTTGCGAGAATGCGTTTAAATAATGATATAGTAGTATTTGTTTATTAATTAATTTACAATTATTAAAAATTACACATATTTTAAAAGGTTTTAATGTAATAGATCTTTGCCCACTATGTTTGTTTTAACAAAATATTATTAGACAACTTTATTCATCCCAATACATATGTTTATAAGACAAAATAGGGAGCAAGGAACAAGGACCAGTCTGAATGGCACATTCCCGTTGGGACAGGGACAAAAGGGCGCACAGCTCAGCATGTGCTAACGACTTACACGAGACAGGTCGTAGCGCTAATTTTCAGCTGATATAAACATTTATTTTCGTGATTAACTTTAGGATGGGATTCTATTGCTAATTGTAATTTTATATATCTACTTATAGAAGCCACAGTGATAAGTTACATAATTCAGGTTTCGTCTATTTAACTATTAATTTATAAATAGGTATATACACTTAATTTCATCAGAAAACTATTTTAAAGAATGTGTTTAATTACCTGCTTAATTTAACAAGGTGCTACCACGTATAATATCATAATCTCTAAATAAATTAGGGCCGGTTATTCAATGCTTCCTTAAACGTGTGTGTCGCGTTTCAGAATCGGTAAGGAAGTAGAAGTAGTAGAAAGAGAGGAGTGTGCCAGTATAGCGAAAGTTACTGCCACTTCTAGACATTTCTGTGTCGTACAGCAAAGAAATGTCATTATAGCATTTATTTCCTCTTGTATACATAGTTCTAGCATAATAACAGGCGGGGTGTGATCACGTGTCCATCTTCTATAAAAATACTTAAATATGGCAAGTAATTTATGACGCAAAAAGTTATCTAAGTAACTTAGGATATTTCCTATGGTCGTCACAGATTATTTTATTTCACATAGCACCACCTACTGTACCTACCTAAGTACAGTACCCATTTAAGCTTTGAGGAAAATGGCCGTAGTTAACCATTTGACTTAAATCAGAATTGAGTTACCGGCCCTTAATTGTTAGTATTATGAATCAGTTTGACCTAAAATGTCTTATCAATATAGGGAATTGCAATTGATATGGGGAATTAAATGATTAAAAATTATGAAATTTGTCACATAATTCTTTAAGTCTTAGGTAAAGCGTGTTCTATAAAAACTAACTCTGCATAACACAGGGGTTAATAGCTGCAATTAAATTGGTTTCTTTACACGCAAACTAAAATCAATATAGGTAATTCTATAATGCTATAATCTAGTAAGTTTATGATTATTTTTTGTTTTTTTTTTAATAAGAAACTAAATAATAGGGTATATGTTTTTTTTATAGTAACTCGGCCTCGACATATTGTGACCAAATCCCGTCTGATGTTAATTTAGAGTGCGATCCAAGAGCGGAAACAACTTCTACGACAGAGAATTGTCTGCAACAGTCTTGATCGCTATGCCGGCGTCAGACGAATGTGTACTATCCACTGATAGGGCACACTATTAGGGCACGTTATTTTAACCTGCTACTGGCTTAGGGAGAACTGTAACCAGCAGTTGTATCACTGGCTACGTCACGTTAATCTCAATCGATAGATGTTTAATTTTGTTGATGTATTTTGAATGAAATAGGCAAAAATTAGGGCTATTAACTGGTTAAACCGCATACTGGTTATTATATTCCGGATGTCCCTACTTCTGGAAATCGAGGGCGAGTAAACCTGTTCTGTATTAAACACTATATTGAAATTTAATGTACACGATGCAAAGCAATAAATTTTTATAGCAACCGGCACTCGTAAATCGCCTATTTATTTGTTTATATAAACACTTTAAGACAAATTATTGATAGTGGCAAGACTAATAGGCCAAGGACTGTGCTAGGACTAACCCAGAGCATGTGCAAGCTGACGACCTAAAATTATAAATTCCACAACAAAATGTAATCAAAATCCATTTTATTCTATTGTTAGCTATTCTGGAGTCACGGCTTGTAAGACGGATGGATATACGATCTGGATTTATATATATGTTTATAAGATAAAGAATTGATTTATAATATAATGTACTGTTTTTTAAGACATTACCTAACTTTAAAATAAAGTGACATAAGACTTATAAACGCTAATAAAGACGCAATTTGTACTAAGCCTTATTTAAGTTCGTTACTCGATTAGGGTAAGATCAAACAGGTCTTTGATTTTATTATAGGTTTGCACTTGACCTGTATCTCTAAAGGAATGAATAATATTAATGGAAGGGTGAATGACCTGCACAAATAATTTATATCGATCAATGATAACACGCCCTAAATATCGACATTACAATGCCAATTTATTTACAATTTGCTCTTTTATTGGAAGTGACTAAGTTCAATATGTAATAAATAAATAAATTCTTTTAAAGAGTGGTAGACAAACTGATGATGGTTATTAGTCCAGTCTGCCGTCCTGGGGTAGTACCACCACTTTCGAATGCAACACCCGTGAAATGACCTTGTTGCGTTTCGGGAGTAGTTTGGAAGTAGACAAGCAACGGAAATATGTGCACTGTCAATCTGGATGGTGCACATTCGTCCTCTCGAGCTGGCATAGCGGAGCTGACTGCTGCTTGTATAAATTACTCTGTAGTATGGATCGCACTCTAGCTTTACATCAGGCGGAGTGTTGTCATATGCCGAGCTACAAAAAAAAAATACCAAGTTTTGACCTCATAAAATATGCTGAATAATATTCTTAAGTTAAGAAAAGATAATGAAGAAGAAAGATTTCTTAGTAATGAATCACATCTCTGTGGTAAGGTTTGACCTTATTAGTAGATAATATTGTTTATTTCTTTTATAATGAAGTAATTTAATTTTTAAGAATAAGTAGATTTTTTTTATAGTATAATAAATAGTAGGGCATGTGGCTACACCTACGCCTGTTGTTAGGGTCATTTTCATGATCGGTTACTTATGATAGTTTGTTTTAAAGTTTTAGCTGCGAAAATAAAAGGCAACAAAGTAAATTTTGTATTTGTTATTCAACGCTTACATAATACACATTTGTCTTGTAAGATAATTTACCTGTAATAAATGAGGTGTAACATTATAGTCTTGAGATTAGCTATGACGTAATAGTGTCGATCGTCTAGACTCGAATTACATTTACTCGATCTACATTTAAGTACTTTGTTGCACTTATTTGTAAAGTAGACGTATGCATTTTTAATTTATGTTATGGTCGGGTCTCTCTTTCCCTTTGACTTTCTATTGTATAAATATTATTGGCAACATTTTCATTTCATTTTATTTCAGTAAATAAACAGATAAAATGTTGATAAATAATTACAATAACCAATACAATAATAATCATGGCAATGGCAGCTGCACATGAGCATTGTCAAATTCACTAATTATACAAATACATTATTTTTAGCAATCTATGATTACTGTATTATTGTTTTAATATTTTTAATAAGTTGTTTGTAAAATTGTGTCAACCCTAACTAAACTATTAAAGCCATAAGAAACTCGATCAATCAGTGTCTTTTAACAAATTAGGATTATAAATTATAAACAACATAAACAGAAAGTCTCAAAAAAGAATATTGTGAAGGAAAAATGATTAATATTGATAAAATAAAAAAGTACTTTAAAACATCTAGATCCTCATTTTGATGAAAACTCAATGTTTTTAAGGACATGCGTGTTAAATTTTGATAAAAATCAAATGTAACACCCGTGAAGTGATTTTGTCGCGTTTCGGTAATAGTTAGCCAGCCAGGTATAACGAGAGGAGTGTGCACTGTCAATCTAAGATGGTACGTGCTCGTCTCCTCAAGCCGGCACAGTGGAGGCGACTGCTACCCGCACAGGTTTCTCTGTAGTAGCAGTTGTTTCCATTCATGGACCGCACTCTAGCTTTACATCAGGCGGAGTGTTGTCACATGCCGAGCTACAATAAAAAAAAAGCCAGGTATAACGAGAGGAGTGTGCACTGCTGCCTGTAGAAATTTATCTATAGTACCTACACTACCTACCTAGCAGTTGTTTCCGTTCATGGACCGCACTCCTGCTTTACCAGGCAGGTTATATGCCGAATTAAAATAAAATATTTTAAAGAATTTTAATTACATACAGTCTGTCGTTCCATCAAATTGTGGAACGACCTTCCCAGTCACGTCTTTCCCCCTTCCTATAGCATGGGATCCTTCAAGCGCAGTGTGAAGAGGCATCTCATTAAGCCGGCATAGCGGGCACGACTGCTGTTTGCAGATCCCCTTCTCTGACAGCAGTCGCCTCCGCTCATGGATCGCACTCTGGCTTAACACCAGGCGGAGTGCGGTCATATGACGTGCTAAAAAAAAAAGAGTACTTTCTGACTTTACGTAATCTCTGTATTTACTATCAATTGAGTGACGCTCCTACAAAAATAAATAAAACAACAATAATAAGTATTCTCTATTTTCAGCAATAATATTCCCCAACCTCGGGGAGTCAGTGCCGAGTGGGTACGAGTTCTTAGCACACACGCCCACGGGATTGCCAGCGGACCTCAACCATGGATCAATACGTTCTCCCGAATGTTTCCTCTGTATTAGACGGGGACGAGATCGACCGCCACTCGTCGATATTGGTGAGTAATATATAGATATATATGTTATATGTACTTTGGTCGCTCAGTGCCTATAGGCACTATTAAAAGAGTGGTAAGCAGACTGATGATGGTTATTTGTCCAGTCTGCCGTCCCGGGGTAGTACCACCACTTTCGAATGTAACACCCGTGAAGCGACCTTGTCGCGTTTCGGGAATAGTTTGAAAGTAGCCAGGTATAACGAGAGGAGTGCCAATCTAAGATGGTACATGCTCGTCTCCTCAAGCCGGCATAGTGGAGGTGACCGCTGCTCTCACAGATTTCTCTGTAGTAGCAGTTGTTTACATTACATCAGGCGGAGTGTTGTCACATGCCGAGCTACAGTAAAAAAAAAGTAATACTAAAAATAAATTTATATCAGATGGCCAAGTATGAGTGATGTTCACTCTGTCACTGCGTAAAGTGAGTACTCTCTACGAAATAATATTGTCTGTTTGGTGGAGAGTTCTCACTTAACGCCGTGGCAGTGTAAATGTAAATTTATACTGGGTCCTCAGGAACTTGGTTATCTAACGCACTTTTTGCATTACTTTTTTTATCTGTTTGCATTTAACGCTTCACTTAACTTTTGTATGTATAGTCGACAAAAAAAAAAATCAGTCGCAATGGTATTATTTTGTACGGTTACTTTAAGAGCCTTATTGCTTAGAAGATAAAGGTCAAGTTCGTACGCTTATTTAATATTAGAGATAATTGTTATGTTTTTCAAATTCAACAGTTATTTATGTATGTAGTAGAGGCAGTAAAAGATAACTTTGTTTTTTGTTTGGTAAGAAAATAAAAGCCGCGCGGCATAGTGAAGGTGGCTGATGCCTGTAGAATGCATTAGATATTTCTCTATGGTAACACTTTTCTACAATCATAGACGTCAGTTTTACATTCCTTTTTTTTATAAAAAAATTAAATAATTTTAGTCTGATTAAAACACATAACTAAAAAATAATCACTTGAGAATTTGTTAAGTCACGGTTTAATTCTATAGGAAATTGAACATAAACACGTACACATTTAATACAAATAAAGTTCAAAATCGCATAGCTAAATCTTAATGTACATTGAGCCAGTTCAGTAGAAATATAAAAATGACTGAATAATTGATAATATCATTAAAATGAAATAACTGACCCACTAACCCACGACGGTTAACAATGTCATTCGAAAGTGGTGGTACTTCCCCAGGACGGCAGACTGGGCTAATAACCATCATCAGTCTGCCTACCACTCTTTAATAGTGCCTATAATATTTAAAACATTCGGCATGTAGTGTTGAGCTCGTGTTAAAAAAATTAAGTGTGGCACTAATTATTTGTTATCTAAAGTCTGGAATGTTCTTAATGCATACATAGTTCAACTTACAACATTATGTTATTAAAAAAAACTATCATTAAATCGTTAATTTACGACCACAGTTCTTAAAATATTTAAGACGTTTTTCTGAACCAAAGGAGAATGTCCATTTTTGGACCCACTTGATACCTAATAGTTTGTTAACAAATCAATATTCTATTATAAAATACGAAAATATAATATAATTATAATAAAATATAAAAACGTTTCCCAATCAATATACGACGTTTAATAAAATAAAAAATAAATATCACCAATTATTAAAGCTTTTAATACAATGATAACCTCAAATATTGTATCAGAAAAAGTCTAATTACTCAATAACTTGGGTGAAAGAATTAAAACTGAATAAGAAATGCAGATTTATTTTCCTACAAAATGATCCGGAAACTCCAGAAAAAAATTGTGCACCCATCTCTCTGAGGCAAAATCGCCTTTAAAAAATAAATAGTTTTAAAATGGGATAAAAGAATGGTAGGCAGACAGAATAATGGGTCCCTTTCGTAACATCCATAAATCGACCCGTAATTAGGTTTCGATATTACAATGAAATTAAATAATTATTGTGCGCTTGGATTTAGGTTAGGTTAATTTGCTATATTAGTTGCTTTTATTTTTCAACTAATTCCTACCTTTGCAGGTGTATACATATTTGGCAAATTTAATTAGGTATACATTAAAATCTTGTAAATAGCCAAATATAACGAGAGAGAGTGTAAGAGTCTTGTTTTATTGTTCAGGTGTAATGTTCGAGGGAAAAGAGCGCTTAATGCCTGACGCAGAACAAGTGTTATCCTCTGTCAGCGGTCGCGTTGCTAATGTGAATAATTCTACGGCGAAAACGTTTATAACGTTTCGTCGGGCGCATCCCAGTGCACCGTGCAACGCGTTGGTTGTTGTCGATGTGTGCGTTATTATTGCAAACAAGGGTGAAACGCCACCGCATGCGTTTTGTATGATTTCTAAGAATTTAAATAAAGGTAAGGTTCATTTTATTTGTTTATAAAATACTAACTGTTGTTGCTTGCATTTTTTTTTCTTGGAACCAAAATAAATACCAAAAAAAAGGTATAAGAGAGGAGTGTGCACTGTCAATCTAGATGGTACATGCTCGTCTCCTCAAGCCGGCATTGTGGAGGCGACTGCAGCCCGTAGAGATTTCTCTGTGGTAGCAGTTGTTTCCATTCATGGACCGCACTTTAGCTTTACATCAGGCGGAGTGTTGTCATATGTCGAGCTACAATAAAAAAAAAATAAGACAAACCTAGTCTTTTTTAGACGAGCTAGCAGTTTTTTTTAAATCAAACTGGTAGTTTCAGACTAATTATGGGTTAAACAAAGAAACATTCCTTTAAAGAAGATCTACTAACCTTGTGCCTGTATCATATGCGTTGCATGATCAAACAGTTTTTTTTAAATTAAATATTGAGATTTTTGCACGTTGTAGGTACTCGATTATGATGAATCCACGTCTAAATAAATAATGAAAATATATATAGGCGTCTTACTATTGATCTATACCAACTTCACCATGGCTACTCTATATTTATTTTATACCACAGACTTAAACAGAATAATATGTTTAGAATAGGCTTTATTGTTTTGTTTTTTTTCTTTTCCAGGTCTAATGGGAAACGATGTCTATCTATGTTACAAAAAATCAATGAACCGTCCTCCTTTAATAGCGTACAAACCAGAAGTTTTATTTAGGTAATAAATTCTTAAATAAAAATATACTTATAATCGCCCCTAGTCGCGTTTCGAGATCAGATTGGAAGTAGCCGAGTATAACGCGAGAAGTGTGCACTGTCAATCTAGATGGTGCACATTCGTCTCCTCGAGCCGGCATAGCGGAGACGGCTGCTAACTGTATAAAATCTGTAGTAGCAATTGTTTACATTCATGAACCGCACTCTAGCTTTACATTAAGCGAAGTTTGGTTACATGCCAGGCTTACTATAAAAAATTACAAATCTAAATAGGAATTTACTCTTAGTAGAAAATGAAATGAAACTTTCACTGTTTAACATTAATTAACATAGACACAATATGCTACAGTGATGCTGGAACCCACTGGTAATTGTCTGTTGAAAAGTTTTAATAGTGTGTTAACTATAGATGTTATAAAGTGTGTTGCAGCACTATCTTTTCTTATTCTTCAAGTATAATTTGTCTTGTCGCGTTTCGGGAATAGTTTGAAAGTAGCCAGGTATAGCGAGAGGGGTGCGCACTGTCAATATATGGTACACGGTCAAGCCGGCATAGTGGAGGCGACTGCTGCCCGCACAGGTTTCTCTGTAGTAGCAGTTGTTTCCATTCATGGACCGCACTCTAGCTTTACATCAGGCGGAGTGTTGTCACATGCCGAGCTACAATAAAAGATAAAAAAATAATTGAAGAGTGGTAGGCAGACTGGTGATAGTTATTTATCCAGTCTGCCGTCCTGGGGTAGTACCACCACTTTCGAATGTCACACTCGTGAAATGACATTGTCGCGGTTTGGGAGCAGTTTGAAAGTAACCAGGTATAACGAGAGGAGTGTGCACTGTCATTCTAGATGATGCATACTCGTCTCAGGCCGGCATAGCTGAGGCGTCTGCTGCCCGTAGATTTCTTTGTAGTAGCAGTTTCCGTTCATGGACCGCACTCTAGCTTTACATCAGGCGGAGTGTTATCATATGCCGAGCTACAATAAAAAAAGCTAAATTCCGGTAAAGTGTGTGAACCTAGGCGCGATTCGGGTTTGGAAGTAGCGGGGTATAACAAGAGGGACAATTTTCCCTTGTTCCGTTTCCGGGATAATTGACCAGTTCCAGTTCTGACCAAAATTTTGCATTGGACGAGCCATGGTGGTTCTTGCCTTTCGTTTACTGTTGACCGTGACTCGTCCAATTAAATTACAAAGCGAGCTCGAAGGAAGTCAGCTACTCACTGTGACTTACGGTTCGTAATCGGCACCCAGTTTATCACTTCTTCTTTTATATAGAGATGTATTTTTTTTTCTAGATACCCACTAACAGAGCGTCGTGGTTTAGCATTTCCGACATCAGTGCCTATGTTTTGTCTACCAATGGGTGTAACATTAGAAATGTGGCCAAATAATGCATCCAAACCTAAACCAGTGTTCTCTACCTTCGTCTTAACCGTTGCTGATGCTACTGACAAGGTATTTTTTATTTTATTTAGGAAGTATGTACGGCTGTGTAGCTTAGTGACAGAGCTGTTTAAAAAGTGGAGCACGTGGGTTCGATTCCCACCTCAGCTGAGTCTGGCGCGTTATTTGTTATAAGGTTTTTTTTTATATGTCGTATAACAATTTGCCAGTGTACATATTTTTTGCATCAAGTTAATAATATTGTGCATCACGAGTCATTCATTCACCATACTAAACAGTCAGGTCAAGTCTCAGTCAAGGCCTAAAATTTCTCCAGTAAAATGGTAGAATCTTTACTGAAACTTTCTACACAGTTTTGGAGGGAAAATGGAAACACATGTTCCCTTCTTTTGAATTGTTTGCCTACGCTCACGCACGTTAACGAACACTTAATGGTTAATAATCTACCATTATTACACATTAACACTCGAAGAAACACGTGTTTAGGAAAATAATTCAAGACAGATAACCTGACGTCTCAAAATGGCCGCCAAAAGTATCATATAATGTTATTTAGTCTTTAAATGTTTTTGA
The DNA here is from genome assembly GCA_948150575.1 of Tinea pellionella. Classification (NCBI taxonomy): domain Eukaryota; kingdom Metazoa; phylum Arthropoda; class Insecta; order Lepidoptera; family Tineidae; genus Tinea; species Tinea pellionella. The sequence goes on along the minus strand of OX411259.1, from coordinate 4,823,760 downwards.
CAGCTGTCATCTGTCGAGTCACATTTAAAAAAAATCCTATTTCGCTTATTTAAACATGTCATTTTCAGGTCTACGGCTCAGCAATGACATTCTACGAGCAATACAGTCATGAGAATTTATCAGACGATCAAATGGAAGATATTGGTTGGCGGAAAGATGTATCGCAGAATACTCATTCATTGCATGTTAGCAAATGTATTTGCTTACTGTCACGTTGGCCGTTCAGTGATACTTTTGAACGGTGGTTACAATATATTCTTGTAAGTTTATTTATACATGTGTTTTTTATAGTAGCTCGGCGTATGACAACAATTCGCATGATGTACTGCCGCCCCGACTATTTTCGACACGAGGAGACGAATCTACACCGTTCGTTATACCTGGATACTTACAAGCTGATCCCGGAACACGACTAGGTCACTTCATAGGGTGCTCCCCCAGGACAGCATACTGGGATAATAACATCATCAGTCTGCCTACCACTCTTTAAAATTGGTAGTACCACTCCCAAGACTGCAGACTGGGGCGGTCGTTTATTAGATTCTTCGATTACATTGCAAATGTTAAATTGATTTTTGTTTCTTTGCAGGATATGTCGTGGAGTAAACAACCATTAAATATACCAATAGAAAGATATATAACACATTTATTAGAAGAAGTGCCATTTCCAGATCCTAGAATATTACTACAGGTAAATAAGTTTAATCTTGGTATTTCAATACTTATTATATGCAAATATTATCTGAACAATGTTAAATACACCATGGTTCATAACAAACGAATCTATTCAAAATGATCTAAATATACCCACTGTGAGAACAGTTGCTTGTAATACTGCAAGAAAATACAAAGACCGCATGTTAAGCCACTCCAACAAACTTGCTTCCGAGCTCCTCACGAAGACAAAACCTAGACGAAGATTAAAAAGGAAAGTGCCAAGAGACCTCGCATAGCTCAAATCTGGAGGATGTTAAGAAGGAGCTCCTCCGCTGATATTGAGAAGGACATGTCACTGGACATGTACTGCACATGCCAAATAACCCACAACCAACGCTGAATGTCCTTACAGATAGTGTTGCCGAAAAGAGCTAAAAAAAATTATATGCAATTAGCGTATAAATTGTTTTTTCGAAACCAGTCTGTGAAGAGAAATTTTAAGCTATATAAAATATAGTATAGCGAAATTCCTTTAAAGCAAACTAGGTCTTACGAATAACTCGACTGAAATTTTAAAACAACACCTACTTACTTGTAAATCGTATAATCTTTTTTTAAGAAAAAGTTTTTATTTTAATTTCAGTTATCACCAACGAATGCGAGCCATCGTGTCATAGTTACCCGTAGAGATGATCAACCGCTTGTACGAAGTGGTGCCGGTTTCAGACAATTACTTCTCAATTTAGGACCTGATAATTGTCTTCTAGTTTTAGCATTAGCTATAACTGAACAGAAGATATTGATACACTCTTTAAGGTAATAATAATAATAAAATTTATTTTGCGAAGTAATAATAGACAGTAATGCTGACCACCTCACGCACAACAAGCCGCCATTGCGGATAAAGAGTCTGCATGAAAGAATCCACATGAAAGCTGAGACCAGAAAATCGAATACCTGTTGCTTAATGAATAATGGAGGAGTAATAGATCGAAGGTGGCGGATGCTATGGACATTCTGCTGGGCTTTTTGGGAGATATCAGATTACTGCAGTAATGCGGACCATCATGTTTGTGCAGCGACTGAGCTGCTCATTTCGGACTCTATTATACTTTGTATGAAGTATTTTATGTAGTATTTCTATCAATTTTACTTGTCTATGACTCTGTTAATTGTCTGCTAAAAGAGAGTATAAAAATTAATTAAAATCTAGTATAACTTACTTTTATCTTTGTTACAGGCCGGATACATTAACAGCAGTTTCGGAAGCTGTGTCAAGTTTGTTATTTCCATTCAAATGGCAGTGTCCTTACATACCACTGTGTCCGTTGGGTTAGTAATTGTCACCATAGCATAATAAAAAAAGTGGTAGGCAGACTGCTGGTGGTTATTAGCTCAGTCTGCCGTTCTGGGGTAGTACCACCACTTTCCGAGTGCAACACCCGTTTTGGGATAGCTTGGAAGTAGCTGCGTATAATGGAATGTGCACTATATTCGTCCCCTCAAGCCGGCATAGCGAAGGCGACTTGTTGCTTGCAGATATTTGCTCATGCGGAAACTTAGCCTAATATCAAGAGCGCAGTCTGAGCTACTGTATACAGTTATACATGTTTTTTTTTAACTTTGTCAACAGGATTAGCGGAGGTACTACACGCACCTTTGCCATATTTGATAGGAGTTGATTCGAGATTCTTTGACCTCTATGAACCGCCACCAGATGTCACCTGTGTCGATTTAGACACTAATAATATTACTGTAAGTTTTTTTTACTAAACGGTGTTTGTAATTTGGGTTTATGAAGCTTAGATAATTCGATCTTTCCTTAATTATGACTAACGTCCACTAGAGCTCCGCCACGCCGAATCGAGTCACTAAAATTCGCTTACGTAGCGAATTTCTGGCTTACTACGTGGTAATAACGTACAATTTGGTGATTGACGCTCGCACGTTTCGGTGGTTCCATAATTTGGCGTCGCCTCCTCTAGTGTGCCTAAGTTCGAATTCCACACATCACCACTACCACACTTAACAAAATGAACTTGAAGTCATATTTGAGAAACGGGCCGTAAATCAATTACATTTTATTTCTTATATGTCAAATCTTCGGAACGACCTTCCCAGCCACGTCTTTCCTCCTTCCTATAACATGGGATCCTTCAAGTGGCGCGTGAAGAGGCATCTCATCAAGCCGGCATATCGGACATGACTGCTGTCTGCAGATCCCCTTCTCTGACAGCAGTCGCCTCCGTCCATGGATCGCACTCTAGCCTAACATCAGGTGGTGTGCGGTCATATGACATGCTAAAATTAAAAAAAAAGAAGTTATGTCTTGATTGTATGTCGTTTTTGTTTATAGGTATGTGAATCACAGAAGCACATTTCAATAAAAATATTACCCAAACGTCAAGCGCGAGTTTTGAAGCAAACTTTAGAATCGCTTAATACTAAAATAAGACCGGGAATGTTAGGTGAGATTTTTGCACTTCAACACGTAATTTTTGTTTAAAGAAAAAACATAACGTTTTCTATTTTTACAGCCTCACCGGTGCATCATTCAAGTTCACAATACAATGGGGAACCCACCACGAGTCTTGATAGAGATTTTCAAAAAAGAAAAAAGGAGGTAAATCTTTCTTTAAAAAGAATCTTATCAAGTCAACTACTCTATTATTAGTCCCTTTCAAGTGTCAGGTATAAGCCAGCATAGTAGAGAAGACAAACGTTTATATGTGGTAGCAGTCTGAGACAAGTCGGTACAGAGTGCGGTCACACTGCAAACTACTATAGAAATAAATAATCGCAGTTTATGGCTGACGTCCACTAGGCCCGTAGAATCGATTCTGCGTTAAAAAATATTCGTAATTTTGCATTACAGCAAGCTCTAGAACTGTTGATACAAGAAGCATTTCTTCGCTTTATGGTGGTAACCCTACAAGGCTACAGAGGATTTCTAATACCCATTACAAAGGCACCTACTGTTGGTACCACTGACCCGCATGCTCTATTCCATATGGACGCTTTCTTAAGATCGAAAGACAAGGTTAGTTTATCTCATGTACGTATATCGAAGTCTGAGTGCGTTTCCTGGAGCCAATTTAAGGAGATTCCAAATGTTCGAAAAGAAACTTTTAAGTTACAGCAGACCTAAGTATGAGTTTACATATACTCCATCACGGCGTGAAGTGAGTGTTCTCCACGAATAAGGTCGCTTAATTTATTTATTTTTTACCTCGGCGGTTATAATAGTATTGCCTGATTGGTGAAGAGGTCCCATTTTACGCCATGACAGCGTTTAGTCAGAGTTTGGGTTTTTCTTTGGGGTCGGGAAGGGAGCCATATCGAGTTTTGCCCCGGTTCGGAAATAATCATAGATCGGCAGGGTTATTGTGTATCATTCGCAGATATTTTGCAGACAGCGACAGCTGCGCGACAGCCGCGCGAACGATTGCTAATCGCTATAAAAATTCGTATTATGTACGGCTATTGCTCTGCTGTCGTCCGCTTCTTGTCAAATGCACTTTTAGCAATGAAATCAGCGCCACTCGCGATTGATTAGCAATAGGTGGAACTAAGATGGGAATGTCAAGTGTTTTCTTTATAATGGTGTTTCGTCGGTGTTTTAAAATGATGTGACCAAATTAGTAAAAAAAAACATTCTCAAGCGGGTGTCGAACGGCATTTGAGAGCCAACTTTTCAAACTATAAAGTCTGCTTGCAACAAATAACCTAAGTAAGTATAACAAGTTACTTTTGTTTAGTAGGTTATGGCTTATAGGTTATAAAAATCTATTACAATTATTGTAATTCTTTTAGTTTACAATGGAGCATGATACATCCAACTGACATCTACAAGGACTCTTAGACTACTTGGCGATGCATCTAGCATTAGCTACGGGGTTGGTCTTGGTGGAAGATCAAAGGAAAACATAGAACGAAATCAGCCAAAAATTAAATGCCCATGTTTCTGGTGAATCTAAAAATGGACAGCAGTGGAAACAAGTGAGTGACCTCTATAGTATTATGTAAGTCTATTCACCGAATCTATCGCTTTTAAAAAACACAAATCCTAATTAATCAATTCTAATTTTGTAGTGCCGAGCTGATTGACGTAGATCCAAATTTATGGCCGCAACAAAATACTGGGATGATATTGGCATAAGGTTGTGGGCTTTCCGCCCAAGGAGTCGGTGACAGACCAGAAGATAGTATCATTTGAGAAGCCACCGTGCTTAGGGACACTCAACTGTACGTGCCTGTTTCTGTAAGAAAGTATGGGCCACAGTCCATACGTTGGTATTTCTAAAAACTTTGTGTTTTGACAATAAATTAGTAAAACAAAAATGGTAGTTTTCTTTATATAAATGGTATAAACCATAAATGAAAAAAATTTATTACATATACCTACATACATACACTTTGTTTTTATTTTACAATATATACATATAACTAGATATTCAATTACTGTTACACATAGATCAAGTTCAAATTTAGGTATATACACCAAAACATTTAAGGCATATGACTTCATTTAACTATATTAAAATTACACAAAACAAAAGCTTATTCATTTTATCACTCACAAAGATGATCTATTAACAACTATGCACGACAACTTTGTGTAAGTACTGGGAGCTGTGCCTGTTGACAATGTTATGCAACACAGCATACACGTTAATGGGTGTTATAATGCAGTGTACCAGCAGACATCACCGATGGCCTTTTAACATTTATATGCAACGCAGTGTTCCTTGTCAGCTGATAGTGTTTATTGAATTGATAGTGGTCACTCCATAGGTCTTGTCTGGTCTCATATACTACGCTGTAAACAACTCGCTCGCTCTGTTTCCCGCTTCAAATCTCTCCAGAATGAACCACGCACGAGCCATAACTAAAATGATACTTAACCTAAAAAAATAACACAATCACGCTCATTAGAATGTTGACATAACTTTTAATGTAATTTATCACAATGCTACACTGTTTTAAAGCATAACTCACTTTAAATATTATCCAAAACACTATGTTCGAACACTAACAATAGGTAAGCAACAAGGGCAGAGGTTGTTGCGTTTTGACAGATCAAATTGTCTGCCGATTGCTGTCGCATTGCTACCGATCGTCTTACATAATACGAATTTTTTCGCACGCAAAGGACTTTGATGCACTTTTAGTTCCCCGATTGCTCTGTAGTGGCGCCACTATCGCTTATCGCGCTGTGGCGTTGCTGTTGCTAATATGTAATACCAAATTGATGTTTGACAGCGATTATTGTACAATTTACGCCTGTCGCACTGCTTATGCAAGATACACAATAGCCCCGACGGCCTGTTTACATGTCGCTTTTATAAAGAACACAAAATGTAATAGAGCTGTCTACAGCTTATCGACGAAGTTGCTAAAGTCGTTTATTTGACTATTACAGACTCAACATAGATTCTTCACATTAATGATGCGTACGCAAATGTTCACGCGTTTCATCGAAGAGCGTTCGCTAGTCTGTGATGTAGATCAGGGACTATCATTCTTTGATGAATGTATTGAGAAAATATCGCTGACTACAATTGATGAACCTCTTTTGGGGATTGACAACGCTAATGCGTCTGAAAGGACTGTGTTTGTTTTGCCACCTGATCCGCCAAGCCCAGGTTTGTACTTTTTTTTTTAATTATCGTAACCTGATGTAAGGCTAGAGTGCAGTCTATGAACAGAAACAACTGCTACTAAATTTCTACAGGCAGCAGTCGTCTACGCTGTGCCGGACCTGTCTACTTCCAATCTGATTCCAAAACGCGCCAGGGTCACTTCACGGATGTCGTGGTATTATTCCTGGACGGCAAACTGGTCTAATAACCATCATTAGTCTGCCTACCACTACCGCTAGATCACGACCGCTCAAAAATTCTATATAATATTATTTATTTTATTCTTTATTTTCCGGGGTTTGACAAGAGTAGTGGGCAGATGATAATTGGGCGGTACTTTCAAGTGTATTCTTGAAGTAACTTAGACTGGATATTCTCAAATTATAAAATTAAGTAAATAATTTCAGGTGAGACTTACAAATATGAAAGATTCGAACTCGATCCAGCATTATTAGTAAAAAGCGGTTTGAAGAGTAAAACTGGGGCTTTGAATATGTTATCTGCTGCACAGAAATCCGCATTAGCATCGGCCGAGTCATTGGGTGAGGCTTCACCTATGGCTAAGAGGACTAAACAAGAGATTGCTGCTGCTCAAAGGTAATTTAACTCTTTATCTATATTGATGAGTGGTAGGCAGACTGATGATGTTGTTAGTTCAGTCTGCCGTCCTGGGGTAGTACCACCACTTACGAATGTAACACCCGTGAAGTGACTTTGTCGCGTTTCGGGAATAGTTTGTAAGTAGCTAGGTATAACGAGAGGAGTGTGCACTGTCAATCTAGATGGTACATGCTCGTCTCCTCAAGCCGGCATAGTGGAGGCGACTGCTGCCAGCACAGGTTTCTCTGTAGTAGCAGTTGTCTCCATTCATGGACCGCACTCTAGCTTTACATCAGGCGGAGTGTTGTCACATGCCGAGCTACTATAAAAAAAAATTATACATAGAATACAATTTTGCTTAAACAATTAATTAATTGATTTATTGTTGCTCAGCATATGACAGCGCCTGATGTAAGTTTAGAGTGTGGTCCATTGACGGAAACAACTGCTACTACAGATAACTTTCTACAGGTAGCAGTCGCTATGCCGGCTTGAGGAGACAAATTTACACTCCAAATAGACAGTGCGCGCGTCATGCCTAGCTACTTCCAGACTGATCGTGAAACGCAACTAGGCACATGGCAGACAGCTAATAGCCATCATCAGTCTGCCTACTAATCTTTTCCTCGAAGTTAAACAATGCCTCTATAATTTCAACCGCAGTCTTTCTTTTTCTTATTACGACATTATAACAATTTGCCAGTGTCAAAGTAAATGTTTGCATCAAGTTAATAATCTTATGCCTCACGGATCATTCATTCATCACACTAAATGTTAACAACTGTTGAAATAGTTATATTGATTTGTTATTGTTATTTTCTCACTTATAATATTATGTTGTATTGATTTCTATTGTTATTATTTTACTTTTTTGTGTTCTGTAACTATAACTTATGTAAAACTGTAAAAGTATAATTTGTTTTGATTAAACATTTTTAAATTTATTGTGTATAGCTATAATTGGAGTGCAAGTTCAAACTATTCTTTTGTTTTAAGCCATGTATTTATGTATTAAATAACTTGTGCTCTGTTGGTATATCTCTTAAATAAATAAATAAATAAACAGTCTGGTTTAGTCCTAGTCAAGTCAAAAATAGCTTCAGTAAAGTGGTAGAATCTTTACTAAAACTTCCTACGGGGTTTTGAAGGGAACTACATTTTGTTCCTGATAAATTAGTAAAGTCATCACGTAGTAAACGAACAATTGATTACTTTCTCTACGACGTTCAATGTTCAATATACAGAAGTTATTATTTTGTCAACAGGTTGGCTCGTAAATTGTGTCTGTCTCACGAAGGTTGGGCGAAATGTTTACTTGGAGCTTGTTATTCTCTGTACTTCTTATCGTTACCTTGTCGTGTAATGGTTAATCGCGGTAAAGAACACGCCACCTTGCGGGCGGCTTACGAACTACTTGAAAAAGCAACTAAGTTACGGGTGCCTTGCGATGAGGTAAGGAACATATTTGACTATCTATACTATTATAATAAAAGTGAAGAGTTTGTTTGAATGTTTGTACTCGCTGATCTCAGGAAATTTTAATCCGAATAAAATAATTGTTACTGTGCGCGATAGATGTGGTTTGAAAGATGATGTAGTGACGAGGATTGAGAAAGGAATGCTTCGATGGTTTGAACACTTGGAAAGGATGAACGAAAAGAGATTGACGAAAGGAATATATAAATCTGATGTGAATGGATGCGTTAAACAAGGTAGACCCAGAAGGGTGTGTTCCGATCAAATAGGAGACATCCTCATGAAAGCTGGGCTGCCTTGTGCCCATAACCGTCGGGCGTGCATGAAGAGAATTGTGGATGTGAAGGAAGCGATGGTGTTGTGTCAGGATCGTGGTAAATGGCGTTCCGTTGTCTCTGCCTATCCATGTGGGAAAAAGGCGTGACAATTGTATTGTATTACTGTTTATTGTGTAAGCGAAGTTTCGGGCAATAGCTAGTCATTTATAAAACTGTGTACACTTAACTTTTACTTTAAAAAAAAGATTTGATTTAAAGGAATACTTATACAAAAATAGTTAACATTAAATTGCTATACTTTGATACTTTAATAGTTATCTATTTGTTTAGTTTACATAGAGTTTAATTTGGCTTGTCTTTGTTTATTGTTTCTCTTAGTATGAGGTTTAATAAGCTAAAAATCGCCATCCTACGTTATTGGCGTGGTTATCTTAGCAATTGAAACTTTTTTTTAAATATACAAGTAGAGGGGAATGCCCATTCGCCTAAGAAAAATGGGCCCATAAGTTTTTTCTAGAGTTTGTCGATAATTCTTAGTGCATTTGGTTGGAAAACAATTCTACATTCTTTATTACCAATCAGTTTTAATTTTTTCAGCCAGGTTATTGAGTAATTAGAGTAATTTTTCTGATGCAATAATATGTTAATATTATATTAAATGCTTTGATAATTCATACTATCTGTTTTTTATGTAATTAAATATTGTATATTGATTGGTAAACGATATGTTGATATAATTGAAATAAATCAATGAAAAAATAAGATATTATTTGAGAATATTGTTTATTATTTACTACGTTGTCCTTTCTGCAACATATTTTAATAAACGTTATATTTTCTTCGTTATTTAATATTCAACTTTAATATGTTTTTATTAGGTATGCTATCGGGTAATGATGCAATTATGCGGTATTCACTCACTCCCCGTGTTAGCTGTACAACTTCTGTTTCTTATGAAGAGGGCTGGACTGCAACCCAACGCTTTGACTTACGCTTTCTACAATAGATGCGTTTTGGAAGCTCAGTGGCCGCAAGATATGCCCAGGTATAAGAAAATTAATTATTCTCTAATACAACGAGAGACGTGTGCACTGATAAGCTTAAGCCGGCATAGCGTAGGTGACTGCTGGCTGAAGAAATTTCTCTGTAGTAGGAGTCGTTCCGTTAATGGACTGCATCAGGCGGAGTGTTGTCACATGTCGAGCTACAATAAAAAAATAGATTGCAAGTAACCAGTATAACGAGAGAAATCTGCCCTCTCGATCTGTATATTAGCATAGTGGAGGGGACCGCAGTCCCAGTAATTTGTCATTCCAATTGTCTCCACATTGCGCCATGGATTGCCGTCTATAATATGTAACTTTTTTAAATGGTTATATTGAGCTAGGCACCGAGCCTGTACTGGTCACGTCAGCTAGATTTGAACACAAGTCTCATCGATCGTGAGTTTTCGTCTTTTACCACTGGACCATGGCTGTTCTTTACACATTAGACGGATTGCGGATCGTTATTATTAAAAAACAATGTGTAATTTTTTTTTGTCGCAGCGGATCTCAATTATTATGGAATAAACTTCGTATCGCTGTGTTGGGTGCCGCCTTGTTCCGTAAAGCCGGTGCGCGTCGTGAAGCCAGAAGAGGATCTGGTGCTAATTTACAAATTAGTGGATCAGCTGGTTAGTTTTAATCCTCACCATATCCTGATAAACCATAATCCATGTCACTGAATGAAATTTTTGTTCCAGGTGGTACGTTACCTCGTGTAAGGTCAGCAGCGGCTGTTGGTGATGGGGCGGAGTTAGCTAATTTAGCTGGATTGGCTGCCTGCGAACCTAATATCAGTCGAACGAGTCTAGATTCTGGTAAATATTGACATTTTAAATCCGTCTTTTTCAACGTGACCGCCTAAATCTTTATTCTGGCTTAAAGTTAATATTCTGTCATTAAAGAAAATCTCGAATCTCAATCGAGTCCCAGTCTTCTTCAGACGTCAATTCTTTAGACAATTATTCTTAATACTATTTTGTTAACATTACATTCCAATGAAATATCTCTGCCCACCCTACTGTAATGTTGCCAACAAAATATGCTCAAAGCAAATCTATTCGGAATTCAAAGTTTGGTTTGTTGAGCATACAACTACAACTGAAGTTATTCTTTATTTCTTGAGTGTACCTCCCTCTCACAAATAGTCATGAAGTATTATATTTTATTGCAGGTGGAAATTTCTCTGAGAGCAAATGGAATGGATTCGATGCGTTATGTCGTCGTGGTGGTCATATTGTACGGCCTGCCCCAGACACTATGCCTCGGGCACCTAGAATATCTACTGCTGCTGGCATTTTGATATCAGGTCTCCCTTCGAATCCGGATCTTTCTGATGAAAGTAGACAGCGAAGTAACTCATTAGGGGAGATAGAATCTACGAAAAATTGGAATTCTGTCGAGAAACGAAAAACTATTCATGTTAGTCCGGAAAGTCCGACTGATCTAAGACTTTTAACACGATCTGAGAGTTTTGCCGGTGATGCTCAAATACTACAGAATTTACAGAGGCTTTCATTTGTCAGTTGTAAGTTTTTTTTTAACATTTTTTTTAGAGTTTTAATGGCTTAGTATTCTTCTTAATATCTGTTATAAGATAGTGCTTGGTAACGAAATAGCGAGAGCAAAAAGCAAGGTTTGAATACTGTCCTCTACGGCTAGTCCGTGGCCGCTCTTAGCTAGTGGTAAGTTAGGTTAGCTTAGTCAGCAAAGTTGACCAAATCGTAAAACTATTATATCGGCTATAAAGCGACACGCCTAAAGTAAGGCCAATGAGATGAGATAAAATACGTAAATAAATATGACCGTTACTAAGTTACATTACGATTGTTAGCGATTATTATCTCTGTCCTTATCTCTCGTACGCATTAATGACGTTATTTGGTCTACGACAGCTTTCATTGCGTGATTCGTGGTACAGAAAAGCGGTCGGATCAGAAGATGTCAACATTTAGGCCACCAAATTATTCACGCTTAAATTATATTTTTTGCTAAAAAAAAGTATGTACAACCTACTCATTTCAGAAACGCAGAGAGAGTCTTTATGCGATACTCAAAATACATAGGATCTTGCCATTGTTCTTTATACCTACTTATATAATGTCTTCAAATAAAAAGGTTTTGAACCCCTGAAAGTTTCTTTACATTATTTATCTTGTTTTGTTGGCCTTACTTATGTTAGAACATTTCTAAATTTAAATTGTATTATCAAAAAGATACTTGCTACATTTTGCTGCTTGGTGAACTTGTATGTACTCTATGGTTCAATTTGTATATTTCCAGCTGCATCAAATCCAAAATCAAGATGTTCACGTACATTGACCTTCCTTGAAGAACCAGAAACTGAAGAAAGTAATGAAAACTTGAATAGCATTAAATCACCTCTCAAGTACGTAGTTTAACTTTAAGAGAGAGTTATTAGTCTGCCGCCACTTGGTACTACCACCACCACTTTCATTTTTTTTATGTAAATGCCTGTACTAAGCTGGTACTTGTTACAGTGATACCGGTCAGAATAAAGCGAGGTTTTTATTTTTATTTTCTTTTCAGAATTTCACCCCGAACGGAAGTATTATCAGATGATCCATTAGGAGCTTTACGCGAACCTGAACCGCCACCAGAACCTCAACCTCAAGAAGAGGAGCCACCTCCGCTTCGACCAGAATACAGTGTCAATCCAAAATTATTTCATCTACGTAGCAATTCCTTCCAAGACGACACGCCTCACAACCCTGATGGGTACAACACTTCCTTTTTATTTACTTTACGTTTATTAGACTAACATCTTGTTTTGTGTAACGAGAGGCGTATAACCTGTCGACCTGACCGCTTCGTAAATAGTTTAGTTATGGTTTTAATTTGGTGACCATGAAATTTAGATTTTTCACGATAAAAATAGTGTATAGCGAGAGGAATATTCTTTGTTAAAATGGTCAGCAGTCCTGTCAGGTCGGCATAGGGGAGACTTTTCTCCGTAGTTTCACATGCTTGATACGCATGTTGATTTATGATAAAAATTGTAGTCACATTGTAACTAACTTAGTTTATAGCAATAAAGCTAGTCCAGTGTAGTCTTGAAACATGATAACCTCGATGGTTTCCTCTCTTCATAGGAAACTACACAGAAGCGAGACCGTTCCAGCTGGTACTGTTTCATCGAGTTTGGCTAGCCTTGGGAATACATTAAAAATTAGTTTTGGGTGAGTGAGTACGCAACTATAGCCCTTATGTTTCTATGTTGTAGGTCTTTTTTTGGTTTGTTAATAATATTTGAAATATGATAGAGTCCATAACTTAATGAAGTTTGAAATAGGTTTTCTTGTGATTAAATTGATATTTTTGTGATATAGCGAGAGGAGTGTGCACTATCACTCTAGATGGTGCATTCGTGTGTCCTCAGGCCGGCGAAGGCGACTGCTGCCCGTAGACATTTCTCTATAGTAGCAATTGTTTCCACTCATGGACCGCACTCTAGCTTTACATCAGGCGGAGTGTTGTCACATGCCGAGCTACAAATTAAACGACTTCACTTCAGACATGCAGAATTTAATTGTACTATTACTTGGTCAAATAAAGTATGGGATTGGAGATGTCGGCTCGCAACAGCTGTACTGACAGCAACAAAGCCGGTTTTTGTAAATTATTTTTAATTTTTTTTGTTGTCTATATTTTGTATGAAAATATCATTCAATTTGACCAGTGATTGTTTTTGCTGTCCATACATACACGTGAGAATATAGACATCTATTATATATTATGCGAGCAAGATGCCGCCATCTTCAATTTTATTATTTGAACAAGTAATACATTTGACTTGTATGTATAGAATTACTTCAAGCTATATTATAATTGATATTTAAAAAGTATTACTGTACAGCATTTTTCAGGAATTAATTTCATAACACATTTCACACTTTTATTCGTTTGCATGCTATTCAAATGCTAGGAGGTAAACAGAACTTAGAAGATAAACATCGTGTCACTTTCTAATACACTAATAACTCAAAATTTACGTTTAAATATTCACAATACTTTAAAAAAAAATAATAAGCACATTAATTTATTTATTGCTATTTATCGTTGTTGTCATTGCACTAAAATTTACGATTGTTTGCTTGCCTGTTTGTTTGATTTAGACGTTACTCGCCCGCTCGACTATCATTACGCAAGGAAAATATGAAACTTAGTAAATTCACTGGCACATTCGAGACTTACTTCAGGTACGTCTGACAATGCGATTCTACGTATAATAAAACTTCTGCTAGTAGTAATGTTGCTAGAGTTAAAAAGTTGTGCAGAATGGTGATGAAAATTATCCCACGAGGGTTGTGAGTAGCTGGGTACAATGACCAGAGTGTGCACTGTCGTCCTGGATGGTGCACATTCATTTCCTCAAGCCGACAACGGAGGCAACTGTCTAAAAACAGACAGATTTCTCTGTAGTGGCAGTTGTTTCCGCTCAAGGGCTGCGCTTAACACCATGTGATCACATGCCAAGCTACAGTAAAAACAAAAGATGCAGAGACGACAGGTAAAATTATTTTTAGTTGAAACTTGTGTTATTTTTTTATTTGCATTTTTGCATGTTTTTTTTTTTGGAGGTTTATCACAATTTCATTTCATTATGGTTTCCATTATGATTAATTAATTTCAAATAATTACAATTTAATTTATTTTTTCTTTTCTATACCGGTTAGGATTCTTTATCACATAGAAAATAAACTTTCGTACACAGTAATGAGTTTTAAATTTTCATATGAGTATGTCATTTGGTTCAGGTGACCATAATATTTAGATTTTTCAGGATATCCAACGAAACCAAAAATAACTTTACTAATACATGTTTTTAAATATGTTAATGGATTTTGCCCGGTATAGTATAGTATTAAAAACACCATTAGTAATAATCAAGATCTAAATAAACCTTGTCGCGTTTCGGAAACACTTTACAAGTAGCCAAGGGAGTGTACACTGTCTATCTGGATGGTGCACATTCCTCTCCTCAAGCCAGAATAGCGGAGGCAACTGCTGCATATAGAGATTATCTATAGTAGCTGTATTTACGTTCATGGACCGCTCTCTAGCTTTACATCAGAAGGAGGTACAATAAAAAATACAAATATATTACAGCCCGAACAGTATAGCTGGTAAAAGATCAAACGAATTCATACAAAGTGGTCTGAGCAGTCTGAAATCAGCGGCAACGACTATGGCGAAGAAATTTGATGAGATGAAGGAGGTTATATCAGCAAATTCGACGCCAGTTAAAGGCGCAATTGGAAATGCGACGACTGCACTTAGCAACTTAATGTATGAGGACGACTCCACTAATGATGGCTCTTCAGAAATGAATCCTGATGGTAAGTTGTTTCTAAAACTCATCGAGAAATTGCAATGGCCGAGTCAACCTAAGAGACTCGACACCAGGTCGAGCCTACCTTCTCTGCATCGTAAAATGCAAGACCTCCGCCTTCCGTGGAAGTTTCCGGTATGCGGCAGTCAAGATCTGGAATAATCTGCCTCCGCCTATTTATTATTTATTTACTATTCTTTGTCACACCGTTCGCGTTCGCCTGCCACGGGTTCCAGCTGAAAACCAGCGCTACGAGCTGCCTCGTGTAGGTCGTAGCACATACTGAGCTGTGCGCCCTTTCGTCCAGACTTGCTATTGTGTCACACAAAAATATTTATTTTGGGATGAATAAACTTTGTTTTTTTTTTCTAAAAAGTACGGTAGCGACTGGGCTAATCAGTCTGCCGTCCATGTAACACCCGTCAAGTGATCTAGTCGCGTTTCAGGATAAATTTGGAAGTAGTCAGGTTTAACGAGAGGAATGTGCATTGTCAGTCTAGATGGTGCATATTCGCCTCCTCAAGTCGGCATAGCGGTGGCGACTGCTGCCTATAGAGATTTCACTCTAGTTCATGGACCGCACTCTAGCTTAACATCAGGCGGAGTGTTGCCGAGCTGCAATAAAAAAAATTCTAACCCCTAATTTGCAACGACCGTGACCGAACTGTTATAGGCGTTGAAGACCCAGTCAAAAATGTCACTTAGTGCCTATAGTGTCTTATAGTGCCTTAATTAAAAGAGTGGTAGACAAAATCATGATGGTTATAAAATCTGTCTCTTCCGGAGTACCACCACCAATTTAGGTGTTTACGGATTGACTTGAAAGTAGTTGGGTGTAACGAGTGGTGTGTATTCTGTCGACCTGGCCACTCGTTATGATGTTAAGCTAGAGTGCGGTCCATGAACAGAAACAAATGCTTGAAGGCACGAATTTACTCCATTAATTATATCCCGCTTTTATTAACGGTGGTTTGCACCAGAAGGCCGGTTAAAGTAACTTTAACTATTACTTTTACGGCGACGGCGACCGTTAAACGTTTACATTTACTCCACACGCGTTGCAATATCGTGTAAATTCATATCGTTATCGTTAAAAGGTTGGCTGATCTCGAAAAATAATAGAAAAACATATTTGGCTTCTTTTCATACATTTGACGTTAGCAACATTGGTTTGACGATTCCTTTAACTTTAACCAAGCCAAGATTCGCTAGTTACGGTTAAGGTTAAGGTTAAAGTAACCGTCAAAAATACAAGGTGCAACTCGTGTGGAGTAGATATACACCATAATGTAAACGTAACGGTTAAAGTAAACGTAAAAGTAATAGTTAAAGTTACTTTAACCGGCCTTCTGGTGCAAACGACCCTTAGTATGGATGTAACAAATGTGAAATAATAGTAATTTAATATTTTATTTTGTCAGAATGGCAAAGTGGTATGGGGGGACGTCGTGCGTCGAGCGAGGCTGAGTTAGCGTATTCTATGGAAAGAGGATCGTTGGCTACATTACTCTCACATTTACCTGACAATCTCTATCCACCTTTACCTGTAAGTTTTGCATTTTAAGATTGGTATTTGATTTTCAAGGCAGACTGATGATTTTTTTTGGGAGTATAGAGTATAAGTAGTAGAGTATAATATGCGGAGTCTAAAAACACTACTATGACTAAAACGTTATTTTAAAAATTAAAAAAAAAAAAAAAAAAAAAAAAAAAATTTAAAAGCTATTAAAAAAAAGCTGTGTGTACTGAACATGGGTTTCTATACAAATTTTCGCCCGCGGTAGCTGGAAACGATTTCGTCACTTCGCAGAGACGCGTGGAGTACGGGTTTTCTTTGTTTAGAGTTTTTTTTTAATTGTAGCTCGGCATGTGACAACACTCCACCTGATGTAAAGCTAGAGTGCGGTCCATGAATGGAGACAACTGCTACTACAGAGAGACCTGTGCAGGCAGCAGTCGCCTCCACTATGTCGGCTTGAGGAGACGAGCATGTACCATCCAGATTATCGCTCCACGTTCCCGTGCGAATAGCCGTCAAACACTCCTTACTTTTTTTTTTCTTTTTTTTTTTGTTAATTCTCCCATTCTGGGAAGGCAAAGGGAACAAAGCCCATACAGCCATTTTTTTTCCTTAATTTTAGGCAAAGACTACATTAGTAATTATAATTTCAGGAGAAAATCGAGCGTGATCAGGAAAGCGTGTTCGTGTTGATGTCATCGTGTTCGCAATGCCATCAATGTTTGGCGTTGTTGTATGACGAAGATATAATGGCCGGATGGGCAGCGGACGATTCTAATCTTAACACGAGATGTACTGCGTGTGGACGACATACTGTACCATTACTCTCTATGGAGGTAAGACTTTTTTTTTTATTGTAGCTCGGCATGTGACAACACTCCGCCTGATGTAAAGCTAGAGTGCGGTCCATGAATGGAAACAACTGCTACTACAGAGAAACCCGTGCGGGCTTGAGGAGACGAGCATGTACTATCTTAGATTGATAGTGCACACTCCTCTCGTTATACCTGGCTACTTTCAAACAATACTGCTTCTGTTTGAATGATGCACACTCATCGAGCCGGCATAGTGGAGGCGATTGCTGCCAAGTATAGTCACGTGCTGGACAAATTAAAAAAGAGGACTATTCATGGCTGTCTGAGGAACGAGATATTTTTTGCAAGAGGTTTTTTTTAGTTGCGGTCCATGCTACAGAGAAATATCTATTGGCAGCAGTCGCCTCCGCTATGCCCGGCTTGAGGGAACGAGTATGCACCATCTAGATTGACAGTGCACACTCCTCTCGCTATACCTGGCTACTTTTATATTGCTCCCGAGACGTAACAAGACGTAACACGGGTGTTACATTCGATAGTTTCAAAGGAGATTATTTTAAAATATTGATCATGTTTTTACAGATAATGAAAACGGGTCAAACAGTAGCGGAATACTTGAGCGTGCCTTATTTGAACCCATTGGTGCTGAGAAAAGAATTTGAATCTATATTAAGTGAGTACAATTTAAAGAGTTGTAGGCAGACTCGTTATTGTTATTAACACAGTCTGCCGTCCTGGGGTAGTACCGCCACTTTCGAATATAACTACCTGTATGGTGATCTTGTCGCGTTTCGGGATCGGCTTGGAAGTAGCCAGGTATAGCGAGAGTGTGCACTGTTTTTAAACGGTGCATATTCGTCTCCTCAAGCCGGCATAGCAGAGGCGACTGCTGCCTGTAGTAGCCGTTCATGGACCGCAACTCTTACAGCTTTACATCAGGCAGTGTTGTCTTATGTCGACCTACAATTAAAAAAATAACACGCTGTGTTCCGGTATGTTATATGTAGGTACTATCAAGGCAAGGGGAGCAGTCCCAGTTTTTTTTTTTTCAAAATTGTTTATCGGCATATTACACTTGCCTTCTCTTTCTGATTGCATTATGAGTAAAGGAGATCAATATTGTTGTCAATGTTTCTATATGTTTTTTACATATTGCACGTCATTTAGTTGTCAATGTTACGAGGGGAAAACGAATCTACACACGTCAGTTGTCATAGCAACGTAAACATAAGTTATATTTAAAGTAGGAGGTAACATTAGTCCTTAAGGTGGGACTGCTCCCCTGCTCTTGATAGTACTTTAGTTGCTCAGTGCTTATGATACTAGCTTGGTCCTGTATGTTTAAAAAATAAAATAAAATCACTTTTCAGGTAGAGAAGGCGACGCTAGTCTTTCTGAACCGGAGTTTGTGGAATCGCATCCAATTGTTTATTGGAATTTAGTTTGGTTCCTAGAAAGGGCTAATATTGATAGTCACCTGCCTGATTTGTTATGTCCGAACTTCCAAGCAATGTATCAGAGCTCAGAAACATTGCCTGATACGGAGAAAGTCGGTAAGTTATTTTACCATGTTTACCTTTGACATCTGTTCCGCTTATGTCCTATTCCATTTAAATATAACTTTTTTTTTTAACGACACCAAATAACGATAAGGTATCGATATCAGATAAAGTTATCCAGCCTGATGTAAAGCTAGAATGCGGTCCACGAACGGAAACAACTGCTACTAGAGAGAAATCTCTACGGACAGCAGTCGTCTCCGCTATGCCAGCCTTAGGAGACGAGTATGCACACTCCTCTCCATATACCTATAATTTTTTTCAATTTTATTTACGTTTTATATCTTTATTCTTTTATTATTATATATTTATTGTTTATTGCTTAATGTTGAAATAGGTTAGAGAGAATTTCATCTCAAAATAGCAAATATTATTTTTTTCTGTAATTAAAACATGTTTAGACTATTTAGTTATTATAAAATTGTAGGTTGTCGGGTAGTGTGCTCGTGGGATTGGTCGCGATTACATTCTGAAGCTGGTGCGGCCTTACATCGTGTATGGAGAGACGCCAAGAGGGAGCAAGCCAGGTCCAGGGCACTACGGGCGCTGTTACTCACAGACGACTCTGCCAGAACCGGTTACACGTGAGTATCAATATTATTTTTAAAGATCAGAGACAAAAATCTCAACCATATTATTATTATTATTCTGGACGACGGAGAACGAAATTTCGGTCTATAAAGATGACTCCCTGGATGGTGCGTATTTGTCTCTCCCAGGGCAGCGTAGCGAATGTGACTACTGCCTGCAGTTGTGTTGTGTTGTTTATATGATTTTCTTATTTCAGTGTTGTAACATCTGTATTGGACGGTTTAAGAAGCAATGATTTAACAGACGCGTTACGTAAGTTATCATTATGGAGGGAAACAACTACGTCTAACAGAAAATATCATTCTTATTATAGGTAAGAAAAACATTTTTTTTTTATTTTAGCTCTGCATGTAACAACACTCCGCCCGATGTAAAGCTAGTGTACGGTCTATAAATGGATACAACTGCTATCACAGAGAAATCTTTACAGACAGCAGTCGCCTCCACTATGCCTGCTTGAGGAGACGAGCATGTACCTACCATCCAGATTGACAGTGAACACTCCTCTCGTTATACCTGGCTACTTTCAAACTATTCCAGAAACGCGACAAGGTCACTTCACGGGTGTTACATTCGAAAGTGGTGGTACTACCCCAGGGCGGCAGACTGGACTAATAACCATCATCAGTCTGCCTACCACTCTTTAATAGTGCCTATAGGCACTGAGCCACCAAAGTACATATAACAAATATACATTGGTTCCGGTCAGAATTTAATGAGGTTCGAACACGGGTCTTATCGACCGTGAGTTCATGCGTCTTGCCGCTAGACCACGGCTGCTCTATACTATTTTTCTTCGAAGAAAAAATGGATGGTGCACATTCGTTTACTCAGGCCGGACCGCACTCTAGCTTTACATCAGGCGGAGTGTTGTCATATGCCGAGCTACAATAAAAAAAAAATTGTTTCAACAGGGACGTGTTATTCCTCGCGTTAACTGCTTTCGGTGAGATGCGAGTTGACCTGCCGGCATTGCAGCGGGAGTATACACGCGCGTACGAAATCATGAATCGTGGGGGTGACCTTCGACCGCAGGACAGTCCTCCTTCAGCTACGGCCTTGTGTTGTAGACATTATTTCAAGAGATTGCGACTCATCGACGACTGACATTGTTGTATACTGACCAATTTTTTATTCGGTAATTAGTTAAGGAAATCGTTCACGTGTCCGTTGGTAATGTTGTCAGCTGTAGAATTTTAGGGTTGTCAATTTTGTGATAGAAACTAAAAGAAAGTTTTAATTTATGTATTTTAAACGAAAGATATATTGGTACTGTTTTAGTTCTGGATTTCACTTTAAAATTACTATGCGAGCCTACGAAGAATAGGACTGGCAATACGCCATGTTCACCCGCAATTACATAATGCCTTGAAAAACTCAAAAACCACTCATGTGTGACTGCTAAAATAAGATTATGAGGAATTAAAGGCGTTAACTACATTTTTTTTTTTTTTTTTTTTATTTGCTAAGTACAATAAAACGCAATCATATTAAGTTGACATCTGTCAAGTGAAGTTAGCTGCAAGTCCAGTCTTATTCTTAGTTGGCTCATAGTAAGCCTAATTATCTTACTATAAAATACAAATACTATTTTGATCATTTTCATTTTTGTAAATTAGCTCCAAATGTAAAATATTGATTATATATTTAGTTGATTTCAACTATCACAACGCACTAAAGTGTTAGACAGAGATGGCTATAGGTTTAGCTTTGCTTTTGCTTTAAGAATAATGTGCAGTACAATATGTCCGTCCAAACGGTTTTATATTTCAAAATTAAAACATTCCTTTTCGGTTACATATAAAATATGTTGTAAATTTTTACGCAATATTTTGGTTTTATATTTTGCATATCGATTTGGTGGGTGTTTTGGGTGCTATTGTGGGTGATATGGCGACCCCGTTTTGAATACGAAATGTAAATAATTAAGTTTAGCGTTTAAGGAACAGTATAAAAATGAAATGGCAATATTTTTTATAACAAATTATAATCAAATACATATTATGTACTGTAAATTAATTTTAAGTGACATGGAGAGTTTCTCTTTATTTTTTTATCAAGTATAAAAGAGTGAGTAGGCAGACTCGTGATGATTATTAGCGCAGTCTGCCGTCCTGGATTAGTTACACCACTTTCAAGTGTAACAGTTTGTTGCGGGATCAACTTGGTACCTAATAGATAGAAGAACTGTGAACAATCGTCTTTTTAAGTCGGCATAGCGTAGACAACTGCTGCTTGCACATTTCACTGTGGTAGCAGTTATCTCCGCATTCGTAACTTGATATCATATAAAATCTTTAGCGTGCCATATAGGGCACTAATAATCTGCTATCGTTGTTTTTCTCTTATTAATCGGCTAATTAAGCCGGCCATACACGCTCTAGTCTACCTGACAGATCACCTACATCCATACAAAAAAGACCGGAGCGTGTATGGCCTGCTTAAGAGAATCTCTCCTTTAATTAATTTTAGTCAGCTCTTACTTAGATTTTATAAATAAAATTGTGTGTTCTAATAGTCACATTATAATTATCGGCCTGTTGTCTGTAAGCAATAAAAAAAGTCGGGAATGTGACTGCCAAAATTTTAAAGTATTTGAATATTCTTAGACAAATAAAAAGCTTTTTTAGCATAAAGCGCTGACTAAAAACGAGACTAAATATCAGTCTATGAAAGTATATATATCAGCGGGTCTAAAGAGTAAATACAGTTATTATTTTATACTGTTTTATTATTAAATCGTTTATAAACCTATCATATTGTGATAGAAAATGTGTATTGTAAAAATTATGAACTTCTTTTGCTTATAAAGCTTATTATTACTACGATATAATATACGGGGTGTAAAAAAACAGACGGCAATCCCCTTAACCTAAAAAAAACCTAACCACTACTCATACCAAAATGCTATTGTAAGGTTTAGCCTTTTTAAGATTTTCATGTTGCCGCTGTCTATCAGCTGTGAGTTGAATGACCTCGTCGTGTCACATTAACCGTATATCAATCAAGTACATTGACATTTTTGATATTTCATGGTTTTTTTTAGCAAATAATGGTACCATAATGTTATGTAACCACCACTTTCGAATGAAACACCCGTGACAGAACAGTTTAAATGTAGCCAGGTATAGCGAGAGGAGTGTGCACTGTCACTCTAGATGGTGCATACTCGTTTCCTTAGGCCGGTATAGCGGAGGCGACTGCTGCCCGTAGAGATTTCTCTGTAGTAGCAGTTGTTTCCGTTCATGGAACGCACTCTAGCTTTACATCAAGCGGAGTGTTGCCATATGCCGAACTACAATAAAAAAAAAATGCTTTTTTTTTCTTAAATTATGGTCGGACATGAAAAAGAAATAGTATAAGAACACCGCATCTGTATAAGGTATACAATTTTTAGTTCGCGGGATTGCTGTCTTTTTACACCCATATGACATAGTACACAATTATTAATTACATGTTTAGTTTTACTGTAGAAGTTAACTCACGGTTTGTGTGATTATTTATAGGATCATAAATAACTGCATATCCTTCTAGAGGTTGTTTAAGTAATACTCATATTATTAAACAAATTAACAAACCATTTTTGTAATCCTATTTATTTTACACTAACGATAGCATTAGTATACTAACTTGTTCACTATTCTAAATTATAATGGATTAGATGAAGCGGAATTTAAATTCGGTGTTGAGAAATGGTGTTGCCAACATGCTAATAATTTGACGTTGACATGTACAGCTATAAAAACTACAAAATAGTCAAAATGTATTTTTCGTCTCAAAATAAATGAAATCTATTTTACCTTTTGCATTTTTATTTACAACTTTACCATTCTATGCGATTAGGTAAGCTGTAATTAGTTTCAACACTTTCTCTATAGATTTTTTCTGCCATAAATTAACAGTAGTAGACATTGACAGACTAAGACCTAGGCACGTGACTAGGGCCCGTAATTTTAATTATGTTTATTTTTATTCTTAATTCCGATAATTAAATAGAACTACATAGCATGTATCATGACTGAAATACAATGTTGCCTAGGGCCCGCTTTAGCCTTAGTCTGCTACTGGTAGCAGACAATAGAAATTGTGATAGACAAAATGAAAAACTGGACTCTGATAAAATAAGAATAATTTTATTTGTAGATGTTTTTGTTGCGGTTTTATAAAAAGCAAAGGCACCATTGGGCCAGCAGCCTAGTCTTCAATATTTTTATCTTTCAAGATGCATTGTCTACTCTTCAGTTTCCAGTACTTTTTAATAAAGTGATGGCCGTGAAATTGAATTTGTATTTACTCTGAACATGAATTTGGTAAAGGGCGTTCCGTTGTCTCTGCCTATCCCTATGGAAAAACACATTAACACTCAAATAAATACAAGTTCAGAGACATATATCTTCAGAATCCCGCCAAGTCTTTTATATATTGTTTAATTTGCACCTAAAACTCTATATAAAAACTTTCCATCATCATCATAATAGCAATCATCGACTCTATAAGTGAAACCTTTTTTCCATGCTTTCTTTGGTATCCTGATCCTCTGTGGATATAATTTAACTACGACTCCTTCATCCATTTTATTATTAAAATTTACTACGTCTTTATTGTCACGGTAAACATCGATTTCATTTAATGCACTCGCAAGTGTGACATTACCAAAATCTGAAGTGTCTTTTACAATTAATTGATCAGGTGCATTAACTTCATTTCCACTATCCATCCTCTTTTTAATTCTACTTGTGAGTTCTTCTAATGTTAATCTTTTGTAATCTTCCTTATCAACTTTTCTTTTGGGATGTGTTTCCTGATCTTTATTATATTTAGTATTATCGTTTTCACTCGATTCTGTCTGTTCAGCACATCTATCAATTATAGCTTGAAATTCACCCATATTTTTTTTAGGCGTGATGTCAATTTTTATAGATTTTTTATCTAACGGAGGTATGGTTCTCTCTGAAAATTTTAAGAAATGTTCTCTTAATTTTGGTGATATTTCGAGTGTGCCTTCTTTTAATTCTTTCCAGTTTCTCATAGCTGAGGCATCATGACGGGCGATGCGTTCAAGTGATGCTGGTTTCCATGGATATTTTAAGATTTTCTGAAACGCATTAAATATTTTTTTAAATACACAATTTAGTAAACAAAAGCGCATCATCCACAAAGCAAATATGGAGAGGAGAGACCAGTGCAGTGGGTGGTGGTAGGTGGCTTATGAGATAGTCATGTTTGGGTTTGGAACTAGCGAAACACATCTTTCCTCCAAAGCACTTGCATATTATTATTATTTATTTTAGAATTTAGTACTAGAAGTTACCTTTGCAATTTCTGGTGTAACAGGAAAACTTTCAGCTATTCTTTCTGGAGTCCACTCGTCAGGTTCCTCGGAAAGTAAATATCTAATTTGTTCCTTCTCACTCCATGTTAATAAGTTTGGCATGTGTTCCTTAAAATACTTTTGTTGAACAATATGATGACGCAATGCTTCTCTATGTTCTTCAGTTTCTTTGACAAATCTTTTATACATTTTGCCAGACTAGAAATTTAAAAAAAGGTATTTAAAATTTAATTGTTTTTCAGATTAAAGCAGTTAAATATTATTAATTAGATGACTATTAATAACAAAAGACACAAAGAAATGTTTGTTTGTTTAGTTTGTTAAAAATATCAGTCCAAAAATATATTTTACCATAAAAATAATAGATAAACACAAACTATACCTCAAACAAGTTGACCTGAGGACTGTCTGCGATATCCTCAACTCCATCTTCAAGATCTAGCGCCTCTTCTCCCAAAACATTTGATCTTTTATCAATTCCAGGATTGGGACCTAACCTCCTACTCCTTATAGTTCGCACAATCAAATTACCACAAATACAAGAAACACGCCGCAACGTTAGAGAATACATTACTAAAATTATCAATATAAATACTTAAATATACAACAATTCAGACTAAGATTTTAGAGTTATTAAATAGTGGAAGACACACTACCGCGAAGTTTAAAAACTCAAAAAATGCCGTAGAGCGTAATCAGCTGTCTTTTTTGTTTTTTTTTTTTTTTTTTTGTTAATTCTCCCATTCTGGGAAGGCAAAGGGAACAAAGCCCATACAGCCATGTCTTTTTTGTTGTTTTTGTTTCTTGCAAGGCATAGGGAACAAAGCCTATACAGCCACATCTTCTGCAGTATTCTTTTGTCCATGAAATTATGATCGTTGGTGGTATTATGCAATTCTATGGTTTCTTAGAATGTTTAGCAGCAGGATTTTGCTGAGAAAGATAAACATGTGTGTGTTTTTACAACGAGAAAATGTTACCATAAATAGCGAAGTTTCACATGTTAACATGTTATTTACAACCGTAGCATATCATTACACAAATTAATACCAGTTGTACATAATAACAACTATAGTAAATAATTTTAAAAACGCAAAACTTAAAACTTTCGAACTGCGCGTTCCCACTCAAATGACCGTCAAGCACACCTCTTCTTTTATACAAGGCAAAGGATCGTTACCTATGCAGCCCGGATTTATGCCATATTAAATTTTTTCTTAAGGAATTCCTGGTTTTAAATTATTTTCAGTAACAGTAATAGAATTTATAAAACCTCTCACGGAGATTTTGAGGTAAAACGTGAACACACGTTGTTCTATTGAGTGTCGTTTTTCCGCACACACACATACACACACACACACATTTCATGAATTTAGAAAAAAAAACTGAAGACTGTCTACGTGCTACATGTTATATGTTATGAATCCCGCCAAAATTCCTTTTTAATAGTTTTCCGCGATAGGCAATTTTTAATTTTATTTCTTCTTTATAATAAAGTAATGATTTCTGAATTTTTAAAAATTAAAATACGCGCTTTTTATTTCTAATTATGTGCTTATTTTAAAAATAAATTCTTAAAATTCTGTCTCATATCAATCAATGTTATGCTTTGGCACAAATACAATCATTTTAATTTTAATAAAAATCAATCTGTTTTACTTATTATTCAATTACAAAGATTACAAAGAAAGTTACTACCAATGTTATTTACATGGATACACAATAGGTACATTATTTTAACATTGAGATCGACTAGGTACATATATAGTTTTACAAAAAGACTATTATTTAATTAGTTATAAATAATTATCTGTAGTTATAAGTAAATACCTACCCATTGCTAAGCATTGCTGCGTGCTATTGTAGGTACACATGTTGAAAGATTTATAAATGTTGCAGAGATTGTAACAAAGTCCCTGAGAAGATCATCCAAGCTCCATGAATGTAACAGTGACCTGTTGCCACCAAAACGTATCGGCCAGTCTGCAATTGAGCGAGCCGCCAACGGTGAGCGCGTTTAAAATTATTAACAACGTAGAAATTAAAATACGTATAATATTGTTCTGGATATTTTCTTGTGAGTTTTAAAATAAAGTAGGTAAGTGAGACGTGATTATTTATTCTTGTTAAATATATATTTAAAAATAAAATAAAAATACATCAAAATAATATGAAAAATTTTCAAAATATTAATACACATTTTTTTTAAATTTTGAATTAAAAAAAATGACAACGATTATATTTAAGAAGAAATCTTGTAAGTAACTCAAATACAAATTTTAATACAATTTTACCGTAATATTCGTAAAAATTCTTAATGTATTTCCGAAGAGTAAAAGTAACAGTATTTTTTTACAAGTCGTTGACTTATTTGAACTTAAACATTGTGTTACATTCTAACTGTCTTTTCATAACTTTAATAACAATACAGTAAAATAATTTAAAAATGAAATTGTAGCGTGCGCGTCTGTTACGCGAGAGTTGTTCCGGTTTGGACAATAACCCAAAAGAATTGTTATAAATGTGATTTTTATAAATATGATGCCATAAAAAGTAGCAAATTCTTGTCCTTGTCCTTGTTCTGAACTTTATATCCTAGTATATAATATATATCATAATTTGAAGTCGTCAGGGGCATTATATTGAAGTTCAAAAAATATATTGCAGACATTAATAATCTACTTAAAAATCTGTTGTATTTATTTTTTCGGTATTAACGGTGTATTAAAAAATAATTATTGAAAAATTACTATTACCTTAACGTTTACGTTAGAAATAATAATTTATTCTATTGTTAAATGAAGCACAATAAGATGTTACAAATAGATGATCACGTTCTACGCAACGGTCCATTAAATAAATTAGATGAGATTTATCTTACGACACGTTTCTTTATTACTTACGTAAAAATAATTATTAATTGATTAGGATAACATTATGATTTTTTTTATCTTTTAATAAATTTAATAATATATAACGCAATTAAGTTAATTATTTTAATTCGTTTCGAAAGCTTTGCATTTGTTATGGTAGCTCGGCATGTAACTATCTTACGTTAAAGTGCGATCCAAGATCAAAAACAACTGCTACCAGAAAGAAATATTAACGGGGAATAGTCCTCACGTTAAACCAAGATTGATTCTGATCCTGAAATGAGAGAGGATAACTTCACGGGTGTTATAGTACCATCATTAGTCTGCCTACCACTCTTCGTGAGAATGATCGTAGATTTAAAAAAAAAGTAAAAACTAAATTTAATTTCGTCCCCTCTAAAACTCCATTGGAAATTTTAGTAAAGATTTTCTTCGCTTTACAACTTAACTAAAGCCTCTTTGCCTTGACTGGGATTCGACCTGACTGAAATTTTAAAGTGGATATTTTTTCCGCCGTATTTAAGCCTCAATTTAAATAAAAAAGGTTTTGCTAATTAAAAGGCAAGTCAGTGACAATTATATATTTGGTTTATCCTTATAGATTGAGTTTACATGATTTGAGGCCAAGGGCTATATTGAATCGGCAACAAGCCCAGATGACCTCTGACAAATTGTTTTAAACTTGCAACTAAATACGTAATTTATTCACAAAGACGAATTCGTTCACACCTTTTTGAGTTTTTTTTTTAATTTATCTTCAGACAAGCTTTTTAAAGTATTTATTTATTATTTAACACAAATATATTAAATTCCAAAATAGCTAATAATATATTTATAGCTTACGTTTTGAATATTTTTTTATTTATACCGCACTATGTGCCCGCACTTTGCTTGATGATAACCTAGAGTATGATTTACTACAGATAAATGTCTGTAGACAACAATCGCCTCCGCAATGCCTGCTTGATGAGACAATTGTGCAACCTAACCTAACGTGCACCCTCCTCTCGTGAAACCCAGCTACTTTCCCTCCCGCAAAGTGGTGGGGTTATGGGTTAACCATCATCAGCCTGCCTCTTTAAAACATCTTTTGACAAAATGTCGTCATAATCTTCATACAAAGAATTAAGCAAGTAACTCTTTATAGATAGAAATGACACGTTGTTGCGTATATTTTAGTACAGAGTTAGTACAGTGTACAGGTAAAAGAATAATAGCTAGTACAGTCAGCAACAAAAATGTCGTGAACATTAAATAAATCTATTATAAAAAATATATATTTCTTTGTTTTTTTTTTACCTACCAGTTGAATTTTAAAGATATGTTCGTCGTTCAATCTAAAACTTTGTTCTGTTAAGATAGAGTTTTATTTTCATATTCGTTTAGCTTTTGTTTATCTTTATATTTTTGACGCTGACTGTCCCTAGTGCCTACTTGAATCAAATGTGTGCAAATATTATGAGTTTATGACTTCACACGTCTGTTGTAATAAAGTAATTTAAATTGTTAAGAATCGTTATTAGGTAGTTAGAACTTTTGTTGCTCATTACGGATCTCAGTGAAGCTTTTCAATGTAAAAGCAATCAAGATGCGAATTTAATGTCATTTTTATTTGTTTTGGTGTATAAAGTTTCAATTTACGTGTTCTTAGGTAGGTACCAATAATTTAAGTACCTACTAATATTTAGGTACCTACTACAAGCTGTTGGCCGCAACGGTCGTGGTCTAGCGGTAAGACGCGTGAACTTACGATCAATGAGACCCGTGTTCGAACCTCGCTAAAGACCGGTACCAATGTAACTTTGTTATATGTACTTTGGTCGCTCAGTGCCTATAGGCACTATTAAAGAGTGGTAGGCAGACTGATGATGGTTATTTGTCCAGTCTGTCGTCCTGGGGCAGTACCACCACTTTCGAATGTTACACCCGTGAAGTGACCTTGTCGCGTTTCGGGGATAGTTTGAAAGTTGCCAGGTATAAGAGAGGAGTGTGCACTGTCAATCTAGATGGTACATGCTCGTCTCCTCAAGCCGGCATAGTGGAGGCGACTGCAGCCCGTAGAGATTTCTCTGTGGTAGCAGTTGTTTCCATTCATGGACCGCACTCTAGCTTTACATCAGGCGGAGTGTTGTCACATGCCGAGCTACAATAAAAAAAACAAAAAAAACTTCGTCTCCATTGCATCCCTTGGGAATATTTAATCCTGCATTAAGTCGCAAGTTAACTAGTTCAACTACTAATCTATTACGTTGATGTAGCCAAGACTTTAACGCGTTATTCTAGCAACGTTAATACTATTGGCGTTACACATTAAACGCTAACTCGAGCAAAACCTTTAAGGTAGCTATAATTTTTAATGCGTTTATTATCGCGCAGTTTTATTAATGCTAACGCAGGCGAAGTTTTGGAATTATAGGGAAATAATAGCTGTGCCCGCAGTTTCACTCACGTTAATCTAAAATAAACGAAAACCTTCCTTGGAACTGTACGTTAAAAATTTAAAATCACACACTCACTATTGTGAGTTGTTGTGCATAGCTAGTGAAAAAGTATACAAAACATTACGCAATTGTATTTAAGAAGATATTTATGGAGAATAATAATGTATTCGTCTCACAAAAGCGGCACGACCATTGGGTTACTAATAAACCCTCTCATTTACAATCAATTTTCCTCTTACAATTTTATCGCTTATTACTTGAACATACGGTTGAAATTTTAATGTCTTTCGAGAAGTATATTTTTAACAATACGTTCACGGAGAATCATACAATTTCCATGCAATTTGGTTTGTAAATTTAACTTTAAATATGAGCAATACATAAGTGGGTTTTTTCGTGATGGAACTGAATTTATCGTTGTAATATCAAGATTATTTAATGTTTGTTGCAATATTTTCCTGTTAAAAAAACTTATTTTTTTTTAAATTTTATTACTAGGAAATTATTATAACTTTATTGTTAGCACATCTTGAAATTATCTTTACAACACTAAGGATTTTCCTTGTCAGATGTTTATTTACCACGGCAAACGATCAGTAAGTACACGAATATCTATCGATTATTTTAGGATATCCTCATCGTTTCATTTTCAATTAGAAGCAATTAATTTAATGTACTTTATAACAAAATGAATAAATTGCTTAATATTAAATATCTCAATTCATAAGTGTAAAACTTCATAAATGTAAAACTACTGTAACTATTTATCACTGGTAAATTACGAGCAAACTGAGGAACCGTTTAACGTCAAAAAATAGTTTTATATATATTACACACCCTCTCACATACACCCCATTCACATTTCATAATATACACTGAAAAGGACTCGACATACATACAGATATACAGACATACATACATACACACTCACACACACTACGTCCAAAATTGTATTTTTTATTTATGATTAAGTTTAACTGCCATTGGAGATAACAGTAGTTTTACACACTGCACTTTGTATACAGGACAAATAAATAAATAAATAAATGGTTTATGGTTTTAGATTTTATTTCTCATAAGAATTTTAACAAATTCACTTATAACGAGAATATTATTAACTAGATATAAACATAAATTTCGAAACGTAAACTCTAAATTAACAATTATACAATATTATAACGTGACACTATATACTTTTTTAATTCGACTTTAATTTTTTAAATATTATTATTATTAATTACATTTGATAATTGCACTCCATCCACAATAACACTTCTCTTTCCATATTGAGAAATCAAATATATATTTTTTTTCTGTACACTATTATAAACAATGAGAACGAATGTACACTCGTCTAAGTTGATACATCTCTACTCGTGCAGTGCCGTCTTTATGCATAGACTCTATAGGCTTGAGCCTAGGGCACCGCACGATTGGGGGCCCCCAACTCTGAGAAGCAAATTTTTTTTCGATTTCACACAAAACAATTCAAGGTAAAATGAAAAAAGTACAAAAATAATACTTATAATTTTTTTATTGGTGAATAATTTAATATTAACATTTATCATACTAAAAAAAATTATTCTTATACCATAGTAGATCATTATTTGCGTATATTCATATGTACGAATTTGAAATAATACTGTATGTGTGAAAAAATAAGGAAAAAAATTGTGTGTATTGTGTGTACAGTATTGTGAGCCTAGAGCCCCTCAATTGCAAAAGACGGCACTGCTCTCGTGTACATCCTTAATCGACGGGGTACTCTGTTGACCTCTTCATAATTTATCTTATGCCCTTTGGCACTAATTATGTCTAAACCTAAATTGATAATAATTTATTCATCTGTAACATTGAAGTATAAATAGCTCAATAACATTACCTTAATAATAACCGCAATACTAAAACAAAGTAATGCTAGATTTAAATTGCCATTACACCGAGTACGTGTACAAGATATTACACACCGCATTACACAAAAAAAAAACCATTTACACTCCAAATCGCAAGTAAATGTAACTAAAGATGATTGACACAACACACTTACCACTATTCTTTTAAAACACTGGAGTTATTACGATTAAATTCTGACCAAACCATGCGTGCGTATAACGAAAGCTACAGGTTTGTTTCTCACCTCGGGCTGTTTATACTGTTTTTTTTCTGTTCAATTTTCATCGTAATTTACTGAGATCTTATGGAGTTCTTACTCGACTTTTTTTTCATCCGGTCCATGAACGGAAAAAACTGCTACTATAGAGAAATTTCTACGACCAACAGTCCGCTATGCCGGCCTGAGGAGACGAGTATGCACCATCTACATTGACAGTGCACACTCCTCTCGTTATACCTGGCTACCATCAAACTTCTTCCGAAACGCGACAAGGTCGCTTCACGGGTGTTACGAAGTGGTGGTACTACCCCAGGACGGCAGACTGGGCAAATACCCATCAACCAGTCTGCCTACGATTCTTTAATAGTGCCTATAGGCACTGAGCGACCAAAGTATTATACATATAACAAAGATACATTGGCACCGGTCAGAATTAGCGAGGTTCAATTCAACACGGGTCTAATTGATCGTGTGTTCACGCATCTTACCGCTAGACCACGGCCGCTCACTATCCATGTATCCTCCCTACCTTAAATTTTACAGGAAGAGCGTCCTTGTAGAACGTAGAGTAAATTCGTGGTCAGTGGATATAGGTAGTTGTCTTAAATTTTGATCAAACTTTTTTGCGTGAAGAGATTTCAATTTCCAACTCCTTTTCAAGTCCGTTGAATTATTAAGTTTTAAATACTTTTTTCTTTTTCAGAAAAATGCCAGATCAAGAAATAGAGAGTTATAAAGATTTAGTCGTTATTAAGGATTGGTTAGTTAAACAACCACATTTACCTCATGATGTTTGTAAGTGTTTTTTATAGTAGCTCGGCATATGACAACACTCTGTTAAACTAGAGTGCGGTTCATGAACGGAAACAACTGTTACCATAGATAAATATTTGTAGGCAGAAGTCGCCTCCACGCGGCCTGAGGAACGAATCTTTACCATCCAGGTTGACAGTGCATACTCCTCCAGTGTTACACTTCAAATTGGTGGCACTGCTCCAGGACGGCAGAATAGGCCAAAAATTATAATACTACTCTTTATAAAGTTAAAAAAACAAAACAAAATCTAGCCCTTTCAGTATTAACAAAAATAATATGTAATTTTCATGCATACAAAATGACTCTTATTTTCACAGGCGAATTACTTTTGCGACGATTTTTATCTAGCTGCGATTATAGTTTGGAAAAAACTAAAAGAACTATTGACCTATTTTTCACAATACGTTCAACCACACCTGAAGTCTTCACCAACCGCGATCCTTGGTCTTTGGAAGTCAAACGAGTATTTGAGATTACGTATGTACAATTCTCTTTATTAATATTCAACCGTTAATACAACGTCTAAATGAACTATTTTTGCATATCTTTTGACGGCATATAATTACGGCATAAAATAGATTAAATTATGGAGGTTTTTCCTATTAATATATTTAGATAGGTATATAATATAATCATCGAGTAATTGGACTTTTACGTAGCGCGGCCACAAGGTCAATATATGCGCAAAAGATTTGATTTAAATGTATTTTCATTAAGAAATAGTGGCAAGCAGACCAATGATGGTTATTACTACACCAATTTGCCGTTTTGGAATAGTAACCATCAAGTAACCTAGTCGCTTGGAAGTACTTGGACTACGGCATAGGCTGCTTGCGGACATTTCTCTAGAATTGTTTTCATTCTTGTCGTACTCTAAATATAAGCTACTATAAAAAAGTAATAGTATAAAAAAGTGTAATAGTGTGTGTGTTTGTGCGAATATGACAGCGCCATTGCCATGTATTTATTTAATGAATCTAATCGCCGCCTGCTACCATCAAAATGTAAAGGATTTGATCGAGAGTAGGTCATGGCATGCGGGATTGTCAGTAACTCAAAACTTGATATTATGTTTACTAACTCAAATGATTAAAAAAAATGAAAGTTAACTTTTTTTGCAAGCTTAAAAGTTCATTTTGAGCGTAGTTTAACATTGGAATCTCTCAAGGTTTTATTTAATTATATTAATTTAAAATAGAGTTATATTTATTTACATATAATTAAAAACTAATTGTTATTAAATACCTTGAGGTGATTGACCTATAAGATTAATTTGTCTTAATTAATATTTTTAGAGATATGATACCACTACCTAGAAAAACAAAGGAAAACTACAAAGTATTTATTTATCGTCTAAATAATCCGAATTTGGATTTGTTTAACTTCATAGATGCAATAAAGACATTCTTTATGTTAGCTGATACAAGACTTACTGAAGATGACGACATTCCAGCGGGAGAAATTCCTGTTTTCGATTCAGCTAATATTTCATTGAAGTTTATTGGAAAAATGAATCTTTCCATTTTACGAAAATACATGCTTTACACTCAGGTATGTAAATTACTATTAAATTTCCTTATTTTCATTTGCATTTAAATGTATGTCAGAATCTTGATGAATAATTAAAATACAGGATCGTCAGTCTTTAAAAAGTCTTCAGAAATAGTGTTTTCTCAAAAAAAAAACTTGAAAAACGCATTATACTTAAAAAGCTTTGCAGCCATCGCAGTCGTGTCTAAATCGACTTTAGCCGAATAAAGTCTTAGAATTTTTGGTTCTATATTATTACTTAAAAATTATTTCCCAATCGCTTATACATATAGTTACAAAATATATTTATAGAAAAGCGAAATCTCGACTCCAAAAATATTTTAATTTTTTGGCATTTACAACTACTGCAAATCATCATATTATGATGAAAATTCAATAGCAAAAAACAAGCTTGCAACAGTTCGAGTTGAGGTAGGAATCGAACTCATGTCCTCCACTTTGCGCATTGTTACTTAAATATCTCTACTCTATCTTTTCATCAACGGTCTTTCTGACGTTCCGATGACGTCACATATTACTGGATTTTACACCACAATTATTAATGCCAGCAAGCTCTAGTTTGTAGTTGAGGTCATTGCTAATTGACGCAACTGGCAACTTGATAAATATAAACGTTAACGTAAGCGTCGCTGTGAAATTTAGTGGTCAGAGCATCCGTGCGGAAAGCACAGGACGTGGGGTACGAGTACGACGATCCATTTCTATACCTAGTAAATTATAATAATTTTATAACACGCAATCCATGGATTTCACTCGTAAAGTCTAAAGTAAAATGTGCTCTCTTTGTAAAAGCTGTGTTTAAAACCTCGTAATGTAAAAGTTGTCAACCCAGAAAGGAAAGATAGAATAGAGAAATTTCCTGGAAGCTTAGTGGCCACCGAAAAGCAGAGAAAGTTGGTTCGATTCCCACTTCAGCTCAAGTTATTCAATTATTGAATCAATAATTCACTAGGTACTTTTATTATAATTATAATCACTTGTTATTACTAAAAAAGAAGATATAATTATTTGTTTGAAATAGGCGTACTTAGGCTCTTTAATTGACATACTTAATATGATTCTATAATTATATATTATGGTTTGAAAAAGGCTCTATCAATGACAAATTAAAATATAGAATTTTTGTACAGTACCTATATAGTACGCGTAAATAAATAAAAAAAAACATAAAAATGCATTTGTCGCAAGTGTTCCACTTTTTTATAACAATTGCCAATCTCTTGATTGTTAATAATATCTACTTACTTATTATAACTTTCGACATTCGTGTCATAAGTGCCTACTTTATTTTAACATTAGTTTAAAGTATATTTTATAACTATGAATTTAGTTTAACGATAATAAGTGAAAGAGTACGAATAGTACGTAACAAAGTATGTTAGTACTTATTTCGAATGTGATGACTATTATTATCATGAAAAGACCTCAAGGAAAGCTTCCCAAATGGAAGCGAAAAAACTTTCAATTTTAAAAGATTTATTTTAATTAAAACATGGTGTTTATAGTATACTATCTTGTTCATTTCACTGCAGCGGTTATTTGTATGAAATATGAAATACTGTTATCGTAAGGAAACACAATGAAAAGAAAGAAGGCAAACTTAATGAGGTAATAACCATAGACAATAAAAATATCTATAAAATTGGTAGGCCACCTCCACCTCTCCTCCATACACCACCTCTTTTTCTACACCAATGTCTATGGTCCGTACAAAAAGGTCGACCGCGTTCCATTACAATTTTTCAAATATCTCATCGATTTTAAAGTATTTTCAGACGGGAATCAAAAAATACATCAAATTGAAGTGTTATCTCGAAATAGTTTTCGATTTAACATACGTTTAAACTTACAAAGGTCCAACTCAGAGATTACGAAGAAGTTTAGTTTTTCGTCCGATCGTATCCTTAAACAAACAAACAACTTACTATTCGAAACCGTACTTTTTAAGTTTCGTTTCCGATAGAATCATCATATTGTAATGTAACGTATTGATCAGAGAAGATTCTATTATACTTTCGTACTAACGTATATTTGCGATTAGGACTGAAAGAAAAATGAAGTTATTTAGATAATAGTAAGTTCCGTGGACTTTTCGAAAAAAAAAAGCTTCTTTTTAGCTATATAAACAGAAGGCTCGTAATGGTCAATATTTGCCAGTCCTAACAAGCCTTGGCTATAGGTAAATATTGTAAGCATTCAAGTGCATTTGAATTTCCATGACTAAACAAATATCTTAGCTACCGGAAAAACCCAAGCTTGCGTGCGCAGAACATGTTTAAAACTAATAATACACACGTTTTTTTGCATCAATTGCTATTGCACTGTTTATTATTTAAAGTTAGAAATCTAGTTTAGTTAAAAATGAATATTTAAAATGCTGTTTTCATACTTAGCTCGTTGTTTGACCTCGCCCTATGTTGTTTGACAAGTTTTTCCCGTGAATGGCCATACAGTACTAGTGTTAGTACTTAAATAATGTGTATTTAGGTCATTATGTTGGAACTAAAATATTTGCTTAGGGTCACTAACCACAGAGGCGTTTCGTACGTAATTATTTTGTACGCCCATCTAGAAAAGTAGTATTTACTATTTAGCGTATAAGTTTTTTTTATTGGACGCAAATGGGTAAGGTAAAATAATATAATATTATTAAAAATTATTATTAAGCAACTTTTTTTTTATATTTCATAATAATAATTTTTTTTTAATGCCAGGTATCTTGTTTAAAATTTAATTTGTAGGCCATATTACAACGAAAAAAACAATCTCTACCAGGCATTGAATTTTCTTTTATTTAATTTGTTTTTACAAAGAAAACCTACACATTACAATTTCACAACGCAAATTAATCAAATTAACTAAGTATATTATGGATAATTAAATGATTAATAAAATAAACAAAACTTGTTTAGTTAGTTAGGCAATCGAAGTTGTTCTAAAGTGTAGATATAACTATCTTTCTTTAAAATCAAGAGAGTATTTCATTTGCATTTTTTCTTAAATTTCAACATTTGACGTGGTGTTATAGATTCGCCTTGAATGAAAAATATATGAGACCGTACAAAATGTTAATAAAATTCATATTGCATAGCTTGTATATTTCTTCATTCATTTACGTAAGAACGGTAGGCAGACCGATTATGGTTATTAAACCCAGTCTTCCGTCCTTGAGTAGTACCACCGCGCCACATGTAAGTGTAACACCCGCGAAAACCAGTCGAGATTCGGGATTAGCTCGTGGGTAGCTCGATCAGTAACGAAGTATGTTCCGTCAACCTGGACAGTGTAAATTCATCTCTGTAGGTCAGCATAGTGGAGGTGATTACTACATGTGATATCTTCGTTAAAAATCAGACGGTGTGTTGGGTTATATACATACTAAGCGAGTCAACTAAGACTGGACTGGAATAAGGACTGTCAAAACGTCATTTTGATTCGCAATTCGCACAAACTAGTCAACATTGCCTTGGAAACACATTAAATATAGTAAAAACCTCTTATGTGTAACTATTAAAATATGATTATGATGAATAAAACTCGTTAACTACATTTTTAATTACTAAGTAAAAAAAAATTAATGAAGTTAGTTGCAACTTTAGTCCTATTTTTAGTTGGCTCGGTATATATAAATTTATATAATTATAATAATAGTCAATGCCCATAATTGTATAATTTATATATAGCTAGGTACAACGGTCTTTTTTTATTTTTGATTCACGAAAACGTTACAAGAAGATACGTTAATGACTGTTATTATAAAACCTCTCGGGACGTCTTTCGACGACTTTCCATAACAAGTTCTGATGAAATTTCCCATTTTGACACGAATCATGGTCAAATAAACGAGATAAAGAAATACTGTCAACAGAGCTTACTTCGAGAAGATGTTTTTTATTCCAGCTCGACATATGACAACACTCCGCCTGATGTAAAACAACTGCTACTATAGATAAATTACTTGGCAGGCAGCCGCAGTTGCCTCCGCTATGCACACTCTTCTGGTTATTCCTGGCCAAACTGTTCACGGGTGTTACATTGGAAAGTGGTGGTACTACCGCAGGACGGCAGACTGGGCTAATAACCGTCATCCGTCTGCCTACCACTCTTAAAAGTACCGTACTTAACATATTTTTCCTTATTTATTTAACAAATCGTATCCATTGGCTTGAAATAAATTGTAAGCACTGTCTTCGCTGGAGAAGCCTCAATACAAGCAAATGCTTCCAGCCTTCATTTAAAATCATAGCCGAAATCGAGCGACTTGCTTTAGTCTTTCTTAGCGCTCGTATGAAATTGCAATTTGCAACCTATCGGATAACAAAACTCGTACATGTTGTAACAAGAGGAGTGTGCACTGTCAACCTGATGGTGTACATTCGTCTCCTTAAGCCGGCATAGCGGAGACGACTGTTATCTGCAAAAATTTATCTGTGGTAGCAATTGTTTTCGTTTATAGACTTGTACTTCTACAGTTGTTTCATTGGTTGTTCGTTATAAAATTCCAAACGAGTTTCGTAACTTTCAATCATGTACACTATCGTGTCTAATTAAGATTTTATGTGAACGTTACTCTCTAATTCACGTTTCAATTGAAGTCTTTGAGGTCATTTTAGATGTACTACATACACAACTTTTTTTTATTATAATTGTGTTAATGTAGTGCTTTAGATACGTATCTAAATTAAGCGTTAAGGTTAGTAGGCGTAACTACAACATTTAATCATTAACTATAAATTTTAACTCATTTTTATACAGGTGTAAAAAGACATAATACAATAACGATGCAGTACAAGTATTTATTTTTTATTTTTTGTATTTATTCCTAACAAAATGTACAAAAATAAAGTTTTAGTGGTTACAGGAATTGCTATCAGTCTTTTTACACCTTCTTCTTGTATCTATTATTATTAATTAATTACAAATTACCACGCACTGCCTTTCTAACAATTAAAAGAGTTAAAAATTATTTTTAAAATTAAAATATACAAATGAAAACATGTTAATGTATACAACATACTCTTTTAAACGAACATGGCATATGACTTTCTAAGTTTTATGCTTTCTGAAGACTTTTTTGTTCTGCGATAGCTTTGTTACCGCTCATGGACCGCACTCTAGCTTGACATAAAGATGAAGA
The DNA here is from genome assembly GCA_948150575.1 of Tinea pellionella. Classification (NCBI taxonomy): domain Eukaryota; kingdom Metazoa; phylum Arthropoda; class Insecta; order Lepidoptera; family Tineidae; genus Tinea; species Tinea pellionella. The sequence continues at coordinate 4,783,964 of OX411259.1, read as the reverse complement.
TATCCGAATTTGAGTTTCTTTTTTAATTTTTTGTTTTATATATTTACATTTATGAATTTACAATAATTTCAGGAAGCAATACCGATTAGACTGAAACAAGTTCATATAATAAACGCACCTTCGTACATTGGAAAAATACACGCTGTACTTAAACCATTTTTGAAGTCGGAGGTAGCTAAATTGGTAAGTATTCATGAAAAAATAAGATATTATTTTAAAATATTGTTTTGTGCATGGGCTTTGTCCTATAACTAAAAGTTAGAGTTGGCAGTCCTGTTTTTTTGATGCCTGTTCGGTCGGTTTTGTTTTTCTCAACACATCTGGCAACCCTAGTTTCAGTCCTGAACTCCTGATACACGCTAAAACTTCAGTCCCTGCCATACGATGATAAAATACACTCGTACAATAAAATTAAAGGAACTATTTTGACTTGAGTTATATAAAAAACTAATTAAGTATTTCCTTCATGCCGTAAATTAAAAATATACTTTTGGTTTTTATGTAGCCTTTAAAAGTCAAACAATAATTATTCTTTTGATACTTATCATTATTCAAATAAAACAAAAAACTAATTAAATAACTTATTTATTTAATTATTGTAACTTTGTTATATGTACTTTGTTTGCTCAGTGCCTATAGACACTATTAAAGAGTGATAGGCAGACCTGATGATGGTTATTTGTCCAGTCTGCCGTCCTGGGGTAGTATCACCACTTTCGAATGTAACACCTGTGAATTCACCTTTACACGTTTCCGGAACAAATTGAAAGTAGCCAAGTATAACGGGAAGAGTGTGCACCGTCAATCTAGATGGTACATGCTCATCTCCGCAAGCCGGCATAGTGGAGGCGACAGGTTTCTCCCTGTAGTAGCAGGTGTTTCCATTCATCGACCGCACTCTAGTTTTACATCAGGCGAAGTCTTGTCACAAGCCGAGCTACAATAAAATAAAATATCTTGCAATGTAACAATAAAAAAGGAAACTTGAAATAAATCTATTTATGGAAGTGATACACGAAAAACGGCTTTTTTTTTACAAAACGTATGATTATTGCCAATTCATACAAAGCGTTTTTATTAATTTGATAGTCTATAGCGTAATGGTTCGCGCCGGTCTGACGCGAAATACCCGGGTTCTATGTCTGATCGAAAAAAAAAAATTAGGTATTTTTACAAAAATAGGTAGTTATTTGTTTCAGGTTTGGGTAGGGTTATCAATATTGGTACCCTAGCATTTTTTTTATTAAGTAACAAAAATAGCTCTCTCTGTAGTAGCTGTTGTTTTCGTTCATGGGCCGCACTTAAGAGCTGGATATACGCGGTTGACCTTGCTCGTCCCGCACTGATTTATTGGGCGACAGAGGGGTTGCTCACGCGATTGTGTGTCGATTTATGTAAAAAAATAATAATAATTTAAAAGATTATTTGAAAAAATTTAACTGATGATTCCCTAGATATTGTATTGTCTAATATTATGATGAAAAAAAAAATAAAAAAAAAATAAAAAAAAAAAACCAAAAAAAATGTGTAGATTAACATATATATATTTTTAAAGATAATTTCGTTACGAGTTATGGAGAAAAAAGGTTTTAATTCCCTTCAGTTCCAGCACAGTTCACATATATCCCAGCCTTAAGCAAACGTTAGTCGGAGTGTTGTTATATGCCGAGTTACAATAAAAAAAAACAGTAAAAAAAAATGTTTTATTGATTTTAAGTGTATGATAAATACAGAATACTCTAACGACTTTGTACATAAAAATAAAAACAAAAAACTTAATTACAATAAAATATAGATACTTGGGATTACCAGGATTTCTTTTTATATCGTGACGTGATTACATTGACCTTAGAAAAATAAAAAAAACTGTTTCAAACATTTGCCGTGTTAAGTTAGCTTGATACGTGTTTGATTATATACGGGAGAGAAATTAAACCAGTTAAAAAGCAATAACCAGTTGTGTATTTTTAAATTTATTTTTAGATACGATCCCACTTAAATTTCTAAAACATTCTTTTAAAAATGTTTAAAGACACGCATTTGAGTTTTTGGCAGGGAAAATATGTCGTCTAGAATTAATAAATTAAATTCTTTGCAGATAAAATTCCATGAACCAAATTCTACGTCACTCTACGATGATATTCCTCAGGAGTTACTTCCTGAAGAATATGGTGGTGAATCTGGTACTGTAGAGGAGATAAAAAGGCATTGGATAAAACGGATTGAAGCTAAACGGTAAGGTTGTAATAGTATAAAATGAATTTAGCGGTTTAGCGGTGAACTCACGATCGATGAGACCCGTGTTCAAATCTTGCTAAATTCTGACCGGTACCAGTATAACTATGTTATATATATTTTGGTCGCTCTGTTCCTATAGGCACTATTACCACTTAAATGCCTATTGTTGCCAATTGTCTACATTTATTTTCACGTAAAATTATTCAAAAACCTGAGTGTCTGAGTCAGGACTTTCACGTACTGAGTGCATCAAATGCAAGGTTGCTTTGTGTCATAACAAAAAGTCGGAAATTTATTTTATTAATTCAAAACAAAAAATCATGCATTTAAGGGTTAAAGAGTGGTAGGCAGACTGATGATTATTGATGATGATTCTAATGGTTATTAGCACATTCTGCCGTCCTGGGATAGCACCATCACTTTCAAATGTAACACTCGTCGCTTGTCGCGAGTGTATCTGGATGGTGCACATTCGTCTTCTCAAGCCGACATAGCGGAGGCGACTGCTGGCTGCAGTTTATCTGTAGTAGCAGTTGTTTCCGTTCTTAGATCGCACGTTAACTTGACATCAAGCATAGCGTTGTCATATATCGTACGTGAAAAAATAATTAGTACATAATTAAAACATAAGTAAAAATATGTAAGAGATGTATTTTTAGAAGTTTTAAATTATAATTCTTATTAAAGTGAAATGAACAAAAAGAAAAAGTACTTATATTGAATGTTGCGTATGATAATTTAACCGGGGCACTTCAAATGAAAGTATAGTAGATTCTTTACAATAGTATAAAACCAATTTGTCTGCAACATAGAGAACTTATTATTTCCGATGACTATGATCTACAATATTCAGGTTATAGCTGATTACTTTAGCAATCAAAATATAACTTACTTTGTAAAAATAAATAGAATAAGTTTTATATTTATTTTATGCTTAATATTGAATTAAAGGAGTGTTTATGTATAAAAAAACAATGTATTATATCTATATACTCATACCATGCACCATTAAAATTAAAAATACAAATTAAAAAAACTACCCAGGGAAGGAGCGTTAGAGAGAATTATTAATTAAATTTTAAATTGTTTCTTTCAGTGATTGGTTCTTGGATGATGAACGATGGGCTCTGCACGAGAATAGAAGACCGTCGACAAATGATGATCGTATTAAGCAAGTTATTGATATGCCTGGTTCATTCCGTTCATTAGCTTTGGATTAGATTAGACCTACATTATTTAAACCTACAACCAGTGGCGAATTAGATATCGACAGGACTTTAGCTAGCTAGCCTTTTAAATTTCTTTAACCTCAATTTTATTTACTTATTTATAATACGAGTATAATATAGAATAGGAATCTCCGCCACAATACATTGCAATTTCATTTGAAATGTAACGTATCAATTTTTTAAAAATGCCTCTAGGCTTTGCCTAAAGAATAATCCGCCACTGCTTAGAGCTTTACAATTTTATTTTATTCTAAATTATATTTTAAGTATAAGTATTCTAGAATATCACTAAGTACTTGTATATCGTTTAGTGTTCTGCATCCCGCGGTCTTCTGCTTCCAGTGCAAGACGCGCTGATGACTAATTGTAGCCTCTCAACCAAGAGGGTTCAAGTTCTAGTTTTATTACTTAATTCAATACACAATTTAGAACACAATAAGTATTGCATACACTATTTCCAAAATATTCGGTTGCTCAAATTTGTTTTAATATTAAATTGTAAACTTAAAATATTATTGTATAATAGGCACTGAACAAGGATAATTAAATTTGTTCAATCCAAGGAGGGCACTGAACAATCAGAGTATAGTTAGATTGATACTGGACAGCGAGATTTCAACTGGGTTCCGATCTATCTCAAGACCGCTAGATTATGGCCGCTTGTTTCGTTGAGTAGTGTTTTTTGTAAGTAACTTTATTAATATTGCCCGCAAATAAGTTGTGCTTAATTAATTGAGTGCCTTGAGGTACTAAGTATCGCATTGTCACGGCATAATCTTTGTTTAGAGCCGGTCATTTTTTTAAGTTTGAAAATTGTTTGTTAAATGTTAAAATTATTAAAATAAGTGATTTTATTAAATATTAGGGTTTTTTTGAACGGTATTCTAGATTAAGTCATAGTAAGTACTATCAGGCGAATTGTAGTCACATGCCGAGCTAATAACAAAAAAAAGGTATAACGAACTATTAAAGAGAAATTTTGTTAAAAAATTTAAGCTCATTGCGACATCTGTGATATTGTACTATTTTTTTTTAATTAAAAAGTAGCATATTGTTTTAATTTCAGTTGAATTTTGTCCTAATAAAGAAAATTATAATGTAACAAATAAAAATACTGTCAACCTGGTCTTCATCACCAGATTAAGCGTGGCCATGCCGGGTCACATGAAATACGTGGATATTGAAACGCGCAAAATCATTATTGTATCCATGCATGTTCACAAAGTGTGTGTGTATTTTTAAATATATGTTATATATTTAGGTAAGACAATAAAATAAGCTTATAGTGGATTGCCTTGAACTTGCAATCGATTTTTGTTTCTTCCTGTATTTTGTAGTGGTATTTAAATTACGTTTTTGTTTCGTTAAAATTATGAGGTAATTTTTATTTTCATATGTATTTAATATTAAATGTGTTTAATTAATAAAAACATACTTCTAATAATTTGGTTTTATTTTAATAAAGTGTCTTTATTTTTGGCCGCTCGCTTTCTCTTTAGAATTTTTTAATACATTTTACATTACGTGAACTCTGCTAATAATTCCTTTCAGGTAATTTATTTTTTAAATACGAAAACAGATTTATCTCAATAAGCATATTTAATATTTTAATTACACGTTTTTTTTTGCATATTATGTATTTATATTTATTTACTAAACAGGTTAAAAATATCGTTAGCAATTAAAATAATTATTTATAAAAGGGATCAACACCTCTAAAGATCACTGAAGAGGTTACAAGTGCTTGCTTATATTAAAGGTCACACGATCTCATAATTATAACCACTTATTAGTTAACATTTGCATAAGATACGTGTAAGATACATGATGTACATATGTTTGTAAAACACAATTATTTAATTTTAAAATATTTTTGTTATTGAAATGTTACCAGGAGCTCCTAGTTCGATTCCCCAGAGAATTTCTGTTAACTAGCCAGTATGGACTGATTCTGATGACAGAATCATCCAACCCAGTAATTAATTTAAAACTAAACCCAACTAAAACTAGAGAATTCTTATAGGGAATTTGCAAAATGCCTACGAGTATAATTATTAGCAGGAGGGTTTATATGAAATGCCATAAAAAGGAAATATTATAAAATAGACAATTAGAAAAATAAACTTTGGAATCAGTTCTTATTTTATGGCATCATAAAATTACAAGGTTTATAACATATTAATAAAAACGCAGTTAATAAAAAAATATTTCATTGTTTATTTTACGTAGGTGGATCCCAACTCATATACTTAATTTATGAAATAGAATATAAAATAGTGCACCAACATATAAATTAATTTTAACCATAAAAATTAAATCACAAACCTTAATAAAAAGCAAAATATTCTTTCAACCCAATTACTTCCTATTAAAACTATTATAACAAAAATCAATCAATATCTAGTGTTCTGAATGATCCATTCAGGACAGCGTTCGGGTCCTTAGGTCTCTTTTTCAGATCGCAACCCCAAAGGTTATCAACTAGGTAGAAATTCCTGGAAATGAAAATTTATTAACTAAACTTACGTAAAGAACAAATACGGCGAGTATTAGTTTTTCCTGAAACTTTGATATATTTACATTAAGAAAATAACGCTCTGTCTAATTTGGCTTGGTTTAAAATACATAACAGTCAATTGTAAAACAAATTTTCTTCCTTATATAAGGTATAGGAAGTGGGCATTTGTTATTTTTTTTTAAGTTCGAGATTTGCATTTAGGCAAACTATAAATAATAAATTTTTTATTGCATTTTTTTGGCATTAGTATTCAAATGCAGAGTCAAATGTTATTATTAAACTATAATAAAAATAAAACTGAAAACAATGCCGCGCATATACTGATTATTTAAAGTGGGAACTGAACCCATTTCATTATGCGAGCGGATACGCTATATAGCTATTATAATCATCAATATTTACGTATTTAAATTAACAAAAGTGCTTGATATTGCCTGATGTTAAGCAGTGATGCGATCTAAAGCGAAGCACGCTTGCCTATGCAGTACCTATTTAGGTCTAGAATGCATAATTTACTATAACTACCGTTTACTCTCAACTCTTTGGAGCCAAGATTGATTTTTTTCAGCAAGACTAATAGCTTCACCGCCAAAGTCAACAGGCAATGACTTCCTATCCATATGCTTGTATAAACCATCGACTGTTTTGTGGAAGTTTATCTGTAAAAAAACATTTTTGACATGTGAAAAAAGTTTTAGGTTGGCTGCCATTAGTATTATTTATTCAATAGAGAGTAGGAATAAGGAATGGTAGGCACGTGATGATGGTTTTTAGCCCATTCTGCAGTACTGGGATAGCAAATGTAACACCCGTACAGCTTCTTATACTACAACGCAAGTGCTCACTGTCAACCTGAATAGTGTCTCCTTGAGCCGACATTTTTCTATAATTTTTTTTATTTGTTTTGAATAACTATGATCAGGTGCTCTTCTTTATAGTGACGTAGATTCTGTGAATTTTGAGTACTTCTCCCGCACAGCACTTATGTTATTAAAGTTTCGTTCCCGATCAAATCACGCACATCATTATGTGATCATATTTCATTCGATTAAAATTTTTGGAACAAATATTCACGCATTCGATCGAACGAAAAAATTTAGATCCTTTAAAGTAGCCGCGATTTTTGTGTTTAAACTGTTTTGATCTAGGGATGCGATATATTTATTGTACTGATTATGCAATAAATAATAAATTATTACTTACAAGATTACATATCTCAGCTGGTAATATAGGTTTGACAACAGCAAAGAGTTTGTCTATCGCAGGAGGGCAGTTTACTAAATGAAGTTGTTTTAACCTCACTGGCACAGCTTCCTGAAATCGAAACAACATTTTTCTCATCAATTAAAAATACTTTAATTACACACCTACATAAATTTCAAACTTATATTAAATCTATATCGTCTTAAGTTTCGAGAATTGGGGCCTTCAAAAATATGTAACGAGGGAAAATTTTTCTAAACTTGCGTTTCTTCGAGGAATAATGTATAATAATGGTGAATTATTAACTAAACGTTAGCAAGTGTGGGCAAAGAATTCAAATATCAGACCGTGTGTTGTAATTTTCGCAATTTACTATTTTGTGTGATGACTGGATGACGCGTGATGCACAATATTAACTTAATACAAATATTTACTTTGACAAGAAAATGAGTAAATAAATGCAATGTTTGGATAATCCAAGGTATGGCATAAATGAAACTAATTAATAAATTGCGGAAGGATTTACATGCTAATTTGAAAATTATAATTTAGTGAGAATGCACCTTGTTTTATTATTGGCGGATGAATAAGATTTCTATTTCAGTATGAGACACGCGAACGTAATATTGTATTTATTAATCTTTAAACTCAAATTTTAATTAGTTAAAAATAACATAACTTTATGCGCGAAAATACAAATATTGAAATGTAGCTACCAATATTCCGAATTATTACTTCTTAGAATAGTCGTCGAACTTACTTATTTCCAAACAATTATCATTTTAATACGGCCAATTAACCTGACTATTGCTGAAAACCGCAAAAATAGAGACTGACTCGACTACCCGTCGCGATTAATGGCTGCGTTTACACTATTATTATTTCAATTTAAGTAAGTAATAAGTTTTTTTAACATATTCAAATACTGGGATTATTATTAAATTAAATATAGACTAGCCGAGTTTTCCTTTAGTTTATGTTATCTGAATGATAATTAAATTGGAATTTAATATGTAGAATTATTGTGTATTAAATTATGATGTTGAATTGAACAGAAAAAATATATAATACACGCCATTTAGACAATAACAACTAAAGGAAACGCGATACTTTTCACAATGATAATAATATTTTAACCTACCAATAAATATGTGAAGAAATCTTTCAAAAACATGAGATTCACTTTCGGAAGCATTTTTAAAGAATAATCTTTTATATCCATTATAACAATATGTTCTTCGGCAAAAAAATCATTTTCATTTAACCAGCAATCACCGACGATGCAAAATGCTTTCACCAAATCGTATAGTACAAAGTTTTCAAGGCCTGGGTCATCGAGTTGATGAATCAAGATCTCCTGTTTTGTTGGTGTTGGGTATGCAGCTACGTTTCTGAAAGGAAAATTTAAATTAAGTTTGGCAGAAAGAAAATAAATTATATTGCTTATAATTGAAACACGATATTGCAAACGTTTAATGGTCGTCGTCGCCGTAAAAGTAATAGTTAAAGTTACTTTAACCGGCCTTCTGGTGCAAACGACCCTAAGACACTTTGCCATGCTTATAATGTTGTCATTTACAGGAGCTGTACCTACATTTATTTAAAATATCGTCAGTCTTCATAGTCCAATGGTTAGTGAGTGCATCAGACTGTTACACGGAGGAGTCGTCCAAAACAAATATTTATGTTAAAAAGTTTTATAACTAAGTACCTATGATATTATAAAAAAGGAAATTTCAAGCCTGGGTGTTTATGGTGTTTTCTCCTGATACCCATTGCATAGTGTGTAATTTTTTGTTTGGGATCAGGACATTGTGTGTATTTATATTTAAAAAAAGATACAGAGACAAAAAAAACGTAATTATTTATTATATAACATATTTATTTTTAAATTACCTTATTTCCATAGCGTTAAAGTTCATGACTTTTAAAATATTTTTGTATTAGACTATACCTACTTATAGTTAGGCACAAAATTGAAGGTCAACATGTATTGCCACGGATGTGCAATAGGTCAAAAGATAAAGCTAAAATTTTTTGTTACACAAATTTTGGAATTCACGTGTAAGTTAATGATTATTTTTTAGATATAATAGTCGGCACACACAAATAGTACTTAAAATACTTTATAATTAAATGATAATTCATTAAAATTTTCGACTCAATTTACTAATTCTAAGTCTCAGTGTACAGTGGGCCTAACGCTGTCCAAGAGAAGATGAAAGTCACCAAATTATTTATACAAGGCTGAATTAAACATTAAGTCACGCCTTTATTCCATTAACATTTTACGAGGTCAAATTTAACAATATAATAATCTCAATTTGAAATGTTATAAAAAATAATCCAAGAGTTGACCGTGCTTTGTGAAATTTAAAACATTGCCTTGAACATTATGAGATATCGAAAGCGCATGGTTACCTTGCCATTGTGCATAGTATAATTGGTATCTAATTATTTTATTCAGCTGTAATAATTTTCGTACTTTGAAGCTTGGGGAAAGACTGGATGGACCAGGTAACCATGAATCTACAGATGCTGGTGCATAAAGCCCTGCATCAGGCAAGGCAGCTGATTGAGGCATCTAGTTTAGCGAGTTACCAGGAGTCACGATCCTCGACAACAACGAGAGAGAATTAATATTCCACTCCGATCACTAAATCACTAAAAATCACCGAAAACTAAATATTAACCTTGAGTATTGTTAACAATTTTCTATCGTATTTTAAAATGCTTATTTTTTATTCACTATAGATTTTTTACGGAAGATAAATATAATTATGTATAAAATGAGTACCCATTTTAATAATAAGTATTTAAGTACATAAGGATGTTTGAAGTTATATGATTCAACATTAAACACGTTTTATTGCTTATTCGCAAAGGGCAAAAATTACAATGCCTAACCTTTAATCTGACTAATTTACGTTAAACAATTTAGTACCTATTTTTGTTTAGATTTGTAATTATGTTTAATTAAATTATGATTAAAAAAGAAACAGTAAAAAATCAACATGCACACATTATCACGCAGAACTAATCCTGGTTGGATTCACGACAAAAGAGTGGTCGTGGTCTAGCAGTAGAAAGAGTGAACTCATGTTTGATGAAACCCGTGTTCAAATCTCACTGACCGGTACCAATGTAATTAGGTCGCTTAGTCGCTATAATACAACCGATAGTATTAAAAATGTGAAAAATACTTACGTTACAGAAAAAGCTACCTTCAAGTTAGGTAACTTGGTATCTCTTTCTATGTACAGCTCACTCATTCTACTACGGGTTGTGCAAAATTTATCTACACATTCTTTGGTACGTTCCAGACTATAATAACAACTATGTATGAATTTGTTCATAAGTAAGTCATCTGAAAATATAAAACAATGAAAGGATACTTTATACTAGCGCGGCATGAAAGCAGACTCCACTTGATGTTAACCTAGCGTAGACAACTGCTACGAGATGCAGGTAGCAATAACCTCCTATATTGGCTATATTGGCTTAAAGAGGTTGACGCTCCATCCATGGTGACGGAGTACACTCTCAACCTTATCTCGCGACTCATTTCACCACTTGAAAGGTGGTAGGTATTACCCCGGGAAGGTAAATTGAGCTAATAACTGTCTGTCTACTACAATAGATATGTTAAAATAGTTTTAATATATTTTTTTTTTCATAGGACGAGGCGTCTGAAATTATTTCATTTTTTTATAAATAAATAATTTCAGTTAATAAATAAATAATTCAAGTTTAAAATCAAGAAAAAGACCGGTTTAGGTGTTTGTTGAAGGTTAAACCAATAAATATAGGTTTGTGTATATAATTATGAAGTACAATTTTATACGAGCAATTTCCCATAATAAATTATTTTTCATCGTTAAATCAATATTGTTTTGTTATAATAAAAGAAAACAATAAAGTTACTGTATTTACATAATATCTGCTATGTTTCGTTTACATTTATATATAGCTGCCCGCAACTTTGTATGCATTTAATTGGTTTCCTGTCCTGTTTTTAAATTTGTTAAAATAATTGTTAACCCAAAGAAGTAAACACTCAATAAATCCAAAATGAATTTTTGTAATGAAACCAAGGTCCGTAGTAGTTCCGGAACGCATACGGGACAAAAAACATGGATACTTTATATATATAGTAAGGAATATAAAGAAAAAGTGGAATATATTTCGCGGGCGTCATCTTCAAGTATTAATTTCAGTTTCAAATTAGATGAACGTAGATGCCGTAACACGAACGTAGTTTTTTATATGTATATGCTATACTCGAAATAACTCGTGTAAATAATTTTCTTATTAGTCACGAGTTCGTTTCTGCTGCCCTGTTCATGCCCTCAATCCGTTACGTTGTATTTGCATTTTTAACAATTGCATATTCAGAAATGAATTACGGAATAAGAGTATTTTTAAAATTATATTTACAAACCTATTGTATTCGGAAGATATTCCTCTTTTGATATCCATTTTCTCATTGCAACAAGATCTTGTTTACGTTTGCTTGCATCTGGCTTCATCTTCAATTTGAAAATAAAATACAGTCCAAATATTAATTTATTATTGATTGATTAAATTATGATGAAAAATCAACAGAAATGAGATCAAGGCACACGTCAGCTTTAACTAAGATCGGAATTGACCCCACGTTCTCTGGTTTATCTGTCCACTGAGGTGCACAACTATTAGTTGAGTCGCTTTTTACGCACTGACGTTTTTCTATTCAAATTTCATCAAAAATAAATAAATAATAAATTCAACCAAAAATTTATTAAAAAATGACCCTTATTATTATTCATTCAAAGTTCAAAACAAAAAGGTAGTGTAAAATGGAAATCATGTGTAGGTACAAGGAAATAAGATAAAGGTTAAAGGTTTTTTTAAAATATTTATTTTAATTTTGAAGGGAAACCGCTTAGTTGGAAACGATCGAATTTCCATGTCTTAAAATTGTTAAAGAAACTAACAAAACAAACACTTGATTTTATATTTCCCATAGCAAGCTAATAAATTAAATAATATTTTATCGGGTACATTGATAAAACATTTTTGGAAATAAATAAAAATGGCTTCACTAATTAAAAAGATAGATTTGTTTAAAATATATTTTAGTGCGATCATGTTAGGTAGACAGGTTTTTCAAAGAATTAAAAATAGTTGTTTTTTTCACATTTTGAATTTATAAAAAAATTAACGTAAACTCTGAATTATTCATACTAGCCCTATTGTTCTTCAATTCCTAACAATAATAATTTTAAATACAATATAATAATATTCCGCTCATTGTAAAAGCTAAATTGTGAATATTTTTGGAATATTATTGTGGAGACAAAAAAAATTAATTGATATTGTTTTAAAAAATTAACAAAACGTAATATTTATTTTGGTGAAAAAAAATATGCTGTAGATATTAAAAATAATAACGAAATAAAAAAATAAATAAGTAGGTTACTTACTTTGCAATATTTATATTTATTGATAAACTACTGAAAACTGAGAAACACCTTCACTGAAGCAGTCACAACAACATACTACAAAACAAACAATACGTTACGCCACCTAGAGCTGCATAAAAATCATCACAGAACAAGTTTTGGCTAAAAACCTTGAGTTAGCAACTATCAAACTATCGATGTAACAAAGAATATAGTAATTTTTACACGCTTCATCAGGTTCCGTATAATAAATTAATTATTTATAAATCTATCTATACAATTAATCAAAATTTATTGGCCATTAAGAAAAAAATTATAAACTAACAACTTCAACGTACCTACCACTATTTTTATGTTGAGATCAGTTTGAAAGTAGCTGGGTATAACGAGTTATTCACTGTCAATGGATGTTGCACATCTCTGCTCAAGCAGGCGGCATAGCGGAAGGGACTGCTGCCTGTAGATATTTTTGTCTGTGCTGGCAGTTATTTCTGCTCATATATGGCACTCTAGCCTAACATGTCGAGCTACTATTTTTAAAAAATGCCTATTTTTCATGCAAAACTTTGATTTTTTTTTTTAATTTACAGTTTAAAAATTTACAGGGCTTTATTTTAATAATTTTTATAGGATTCTAGTTATATAAAAATATAAATCGCATCTATAAACAAACAAACAAAAATTTATTATGTCTTGTAATGCGGTAATTATTTTATGTTCAAAATTCAAATGTACGGAGAAATTTTCTTTCTCCCTGATCTTTACATACATAACTACCTTCCTTTTACCACAAATTAAAGTTATTGTTTAAAAAATAAATAGGGTAATGTGGATTTAAAATTTACCTAAATTAGTTTTCCTAATATAAAAAAGGAGATAAAAACATACCAAATTACCTATGATGAATTTTATTTAAACTTCTTATAGACACGACGCAGGGTTAATTTTACATTATTTTATTTTAGTGTCTATTAAACTATAAAAAGAATCAATGCTGTGCTATATTTAAACAGGCGTTAGTAGATACAGTTAGTAACAAAAATATCGAGACGTTCAAGGTAGTCTGTAGTATTAGTCCAGACTGACGTTCGGGATTCTCCACAACCACCACTTTCAAATGTAAACTAGACACTAATGATGTGAACTAGTCATAGCTAGGAAGTAGCCAGGGGCACCAAGAGAAGTGTGCACATCGACCTGAGGGCCAAGTATGAGTTTACATTTACACCTTCACGGCTTCAAGTGAAATATCTCCACCAATCAATATTATTTACACGTTGATATAAAAAAAAAATTCAAATGAATCGATTCTGTTGGTGAATAGTGTACATTCGTCTCTTCAAGCCGGCATGGGGAAAGCAATCACCTTCAGATATTTCTATAATAGGAGTGGAGACAATGGATTGCACTCAAGCTTAACATCAGACTGTGGGGTAATATGCCGAACTAAGAAAAACATTGTCATTCTGACAAGAAGCTTATCCCATTGAGATAAAGTTTACTTTAGATGTTTAGGTAATTAGGGACAGCCTGTTAGCACCGTTTGCATCAGAAAGCCCGTTAAAGTTACCTTAACTATTACTTTTGCACGGGTTAACCGTAACCAGCGAATCTTGGCTGGTTAAAGTTAAAGTAATCGTCAAACCAACGTCGCTAACGTCAAATGTATGAAAAGAAGCCAAATATGTTTTTCTATTATTTTTTCGGGTTCAGCCACACTTTTAACGATAACAATATTAATTTACACGATATTGCGTGTGGAGTAAATGTAAACGTTTAACAGTTACGTCGTCGCCGTAAAAGTAATAGTTAAAGTAACTTTAGCGGGCCTACACATTTACTATTCTTTGTCACACCGTTCGCGTTCACCTGCCCCGGGTTCCAGCTGAAAACCAGCGCTACAGTGTAGGTCCTAGCATATGCTGAGCTGTGCGCCCTTTCGTCCCTACACATTCGCGTCCAGACTTGCTATTGTGTATCTTAAAAATATTTTTTTGGGATGAATAAAGTTTTTTCTTTCTTTCTGGTGCAAACGGACCTCAGTCTCGTTTTGATGGTGCTGACTGTACTTTATTAATAGGTAATACTAAACGATAAGGATATTAAAAGAACAATTGGTAGTTACTCACATAGTCCATAAATCTGCAACAAAAGTCATCTAAAATAATATTTTAATAGGCTATTGTATCTTATCGATATTTTCAAACAGTAGTGACGTGATTGTTGTCGAAACATTTTTAGTTTCTCCGAATACAAGTTGCGTTGTTAGCAAACACCGTAACTGTGTCAAAACAGAATGCTGTTTGCTCGCAATTTCTTATGCGTATGCGAATGTTTTTAGTGTTCATGATCCCGTTTCATCGCTAAGAAATCTTTTATAGGGTTTAAGAATCAATCAAAAATCACACCAGTGAAGTAACCTTGTCGCGTTTGAAAGGAGCCAGGTATAGCGAGAGAGTGTACTGTCAATATGGTGCATACTAGTTTCCTCAGGCCGGCAAAGCGGAGGCGACTGCTGCCGGTAAAGATTTCTCTGTAGTAGCAGTGGGTTTCGTTCACGGACCGCGCTCTAGCTTTATATCAGGCAGAGTGTAGTCATATGTCGAGCTACAATTAAAAATACCCAATATCTTCAGGGAACTGCGCTCCACGATTTCACCTATGTTAATTCAAAAAAGCCAATCTTTAACGTAATAAGATCTTAAAGGGTTTTTTTTTCAAATCGGACTGATAGTTCACGTATGGGACAAATAAACACACATTAATTAGTATATAGATATTATAAAGATTTGTATGTGGTTTTTCTTCACTTAAACGGAGATATGCGGCGGCATTAATGAACTTCGATTTAAAAAAATACCGGCCATAGTGGGAGTGATTGTTTTACAAATTTCGAGATGTACAATTAATTATAGTTATATCAACAAACAGGGCTAGGCATAACTTAGAAAATACTTAAAATTTTTAGTCACAAAAAATAAAGGTACAATAGAGGAATTTCGACGTGATCACGTGGGCGCTTTGTGACTCAAAGTGGGTAGAGAATCCGCGCGCAAAACTGTGTGGGTTCTGGAAGGCAACAAGATTTCACTTAAGGCGAAAGCCAACACCTGAACGTCCATACATTTTGTTTTACAACATTGTTTGAAACATAGCAGATTTATGTTGAAATTAAGTAATTTTATAACTTTCTCAGCACTAATTATTTGCGCAAATCACTATAATAAACAAATAAATAAAAACGAATATATAAAATGCATTTTAAATATTTAAACAGTTTATGTTGATTATATTTCTCAGGCATTTTATATATTCTGTGTTGTAGCTAATCTGCTAAATCTGCAATGTTTCAAACAGTTTAGTAAAACGAAATGTATGGACGATCAGGGTGTTGGCTTTCACCTTAACAAGAAACAAGCGTGTGACTTAATTTTGTAGCACGTGTTTAGATTTTAGTGAAATAAAATAAACATCGTTTTCTTTGAGTAATTTAATAATTTACAATTTAAAATATAGGTATCTACGAAATAGGACGTGCAGAAATAGCAATTATTATAAAATTTTAACAACAGTAATAATTTTTATTTCGAAAAATACATTGTTAATAATAATAATTTTAAACCTTAATTTATATATTTTTTATTTATTTTTCAACAACCTATTAACAAATCTATAAAAGCAATATTAATTAAATATTAATAGAATCGCATAAACCATAAAAACATTTGGAATGTTTAAAATCACAGTTAGTGAATGATTAAACTAAAACTCAAAGTACAGTGCGCGCGCGAGTTGATTGCTGTTCCCTTTGACAGTTTTCTGGCTGAAATCAACTCGCGCGCACATTCTCACTATAGTCAAATGTGACACATACACCAAATATGTACTTATTTTCTATCGCTTCTGTTAAGGGTCGTTTGTACCAGAAGGCCGGTTAAAGTAACTTTAACTATTACTTTTACGATTACTTTAACCGTTACGTTTACATTATGGTGTATATTTACTCCACACGAGTTGCACCATTGTCGCGCCTGTCATTTTTAACGGTTACTTTAACCTTAACATTAACCAGAGAATCTTGGCTTGGTATGAAAAGAAGCCAAATATGTTTTTCTATTATTTTTCGAGATCAGTCACCATTTTAACGATAACAATATGAATTTGCACGATTTTTTAAATGTAAACGTTTAACGGTCGTCGTCGCCGTAAAAGTAATAGTTAAAGTTACTTTAACCGGCGTTCTGGTGCAAACCATCCTAACTATACAGAGTACGAGGTTGCATTTACGTCGTGGCAGCGTAACGCGACATCTCTCCACCAATCAAACGATGTTATTTTGACAGCCGTATTTAAATGAAGCGATTTCGCGTCACGCTGACACGACGTAAATGCAACCTCGTATTTGGTCCTTAGTAAAATAAGTTTTTCTCAGATCAATATTTTAATAATATAAACATAAAAAAGATCAAGCTATATGTGCAATTAGAATCCCTGTTAACTACCCTGCTTTATAATTGCAAAATGGTGTTATTAAAATAGCAGCTTTACGCCATATTTTATTTTAATTCAGAGCATTATTTACCCTGTCCTCTCATTGGTAATATATAATATTGGCACCAATTTATTATTTATACATATTAAGGTACAGCCAGCTACAAATAAATAAGTTTAATTCACAATTACGTCACAGAAAATAAATTCATGTGACTACTACAGACAAATGTCTGTAGCCGACTTAACTACCCAAAGACAACAGACTTGACCAGCGTCATCAGATCCTACCATTCGTTAAATATTCAGCAACTCCAGATAATTCTATCCCATTTCTATCCAAGTAATATTGTGATTTTACTTCTTGTGTTTCTTTTTCTCGTATTGTGACTTCTCTTCTACGGAGAGAGACAAAAACCAATTCATTTAATATTAATAACATCAGTTTCTTCAAACCACATTTGCTGCTAACTGTACTCATAATATTAAACTCGCTAATAATATTTGTGTTAGTCTAAGTGGTAACTATAAAACACCTACAAACAGGGAAATATTTAAATATCAAATCTCAAGAATTTAACAACTACCTAAGTTCAACTTTATAACCATTTTAAATAAAAAATTTCGGTTTAAAATCTGTGCCGCCAGATTTTTAAGACAAGTTATTTACATTAATCTATAGCTAATGACCTAAAGTTTGGCGTATTTATTTTTACTGAATCATTTTTATTTTTACTACTTTTTAACCTTTTACTTTCATCTGCAATCCATGTTTTATCATTTAGGAAGAAATCTCTGAAATAAAAAATAAACAGTTTCAGTCAACTCGTATTGTTTTGGTACAGTCACGAACATTATTTAATATTAGTGAAATATTAATTAAGACATAGAAATACATATATTCCATAGAGAATAGATGAATTTCGACATAGTTTCATAAAGCGCCAATGGCAGACTTAGAATTGGCACCAACCCCACGAGCGAGTGTATCGTGGTGATATCGTTGTGCTACATATTTGTGTAATACGCTGCGATAGAAGCGCGGACACTCGCTCGTGGAATTGGCGCCATAACGGTCAGAATTGCGAATGGCATATGACATGGTTTCTATTCCCATCTGAGCTCCGACTGTTGTGCACGTGTTGATTAGGCTAATAACATACCTATGTGCCATTATCTCCGAATAAGATTTCTTCATAAGATCAGCCATCTTGCCAGCTTTGCCACCATAATCATCCGGTAAATCGTCTTTATTTATATATTTAAATATCGAGTCAGTATTTGGTTTGTGAAAATGGATCTGTAATTGAATTAAAATTTCGATAAGCCCTTTTTTAATCACATTAATCAGTGGTGAAGCGTCCAATCTCATATACAAAAGCTTTTAAAGAGTAGTAAGCAGTTTCAAGATCAGGTTATTTGTCCAGTCTGTCGTCCTGGGGCAGTACCACCACTTTCGAATGTAACACCCGTGAAGTGACCTTGTCGCGTTTCGGGAATAGTTTGAAAGTAGCCAGGTATAAGAGAGGAGTGTGCACTGTCAATCTAGATGGTACATGCTCGTCTCCTCAAGCCGCCATAGTGGAGGCGACTGCTGCCCACACAGGTTTCTCTCTGTAGTAGCAGTTGTTTCCATTCATGGGCCGCACTCTAGCTTTACATCAGGCGGAGTGTTGTCACATGTCGAGCTACAATTAAAAAAAAAGTTTCGATGTCAACTATCCGGTACACATTCGTCTCTTCAAGCTGGCATGCTTGAGGAGACGAGTGATGCCTGCAGATGTTTCTCTGTGGCAGTGGTTGTTTCCGTTCATGGACCACACTCTAGCTTAACATCAGGCGATTGTTGTCATGCCGAGTTACAATAAAACAAAGCTTGTATAAACCTTTGAGAATCGTTCTATTGCTGGTAACTTTAATAGCTCGTGCCCACTAGCGACGAGTAAAGGCGCACCGAAACTAAACGCATTTCTTCTGCGCTTATTATAAAGGATTCACAGCGTGTTGCTACATGGTAAGTCAGAAATTCGGCTGAAGACTCGATTCGCCTCGCTTCGGCTACTTCCTAAATATAGGTAAGCGAATTTTTGCGACCCGATTCGATTCAGCGAGCCAAGGAGGGCGACGCCTATAACACTTCCAATCTCCATTATTTATCAAGTAATTTGTATAAAACATTTAACAAACCATGTCATTAATTTCTTGCTTTAAAAATGGCTTCATAAGTCCGTGTAGTTTGTCTATGAAACTTGGTGCATTAATTACATGAATTTGTTTCAATCTTATTGGCATTCCTTCCTGAAAAAATCCTTCAGTAAAATCTCGCTAATTTCTGACTTTGGTCCTTTAGTAACTGTGATACGAGCACTCGGTCAGTACAGGCATTTAAATAATAATATTTCTAGTGTGAAGTATTCTTTCAGGATTACACTAGAAGTAGCCTGAGTATAACAAGAGGAATGTGAACATTCGACTCTCGAAGCCGGTATAGCTGAGACGACTGCAGACATATCACTGTGGTAGCAGTTGTTTCCACTCATGCATCGTACTCTAGCTTAATATGAGATGGAGTGTGGTCACAATATGTCGAGCTACTATAAAAATAATGTTATATAATAAATAAGCCTCACTGCCAATGGAACCATCTCGGAAATGAGTTAGAAAATAGTACTATGTGGTATAGACAGTAATTTACGGGTAATTGGAGCGTGGAAAGTAAAAGAAAGAAAGGTGATAAAATCAAAATAAACACTTGATGTATTTGAGAAAAAAAAAATTACTTACTTCTTGATATTTTCCCATTTTCCTAGCAACAGACATATTGAATTTTTTAATGAATTTTAAAGTGATATCCTTTACATCCATCAGTACAATATCGGAGTCTTCCAAATGGTCATCAGTTAACAACCAAACATCACCAGAAAGGAAGAAAACTTTTGCGTCAGTTACGTAATCGTAGACTTCAAGACCTGGATCATTTAACTGCCATATCCAAAGGTTTCTATTACCTGATATTTTGAGGCAGGCGAGATTTCTGAAAAAAAAAACTTTTTACCTTAAGAATATAACTTTTTTTTATAAAATTATAAGTTTTACTCTTATTTTTCCCAGTCACATAGCATGAGTGCCTAGTTGCATTTCAGTAAGATTGGAAGTAGCCGGATACAAGCAGAATGTGCACTGTTAAAATTCGTCGCCTCAAGCTTAGAAATTTTTTTATTGTAGCTCGGCATGTGACAACACTCCGCCTGATGTAAAGCTAGAGCGCGCTCCATGAATGGAAACAACTGCTACTACAGAGAAACCTGTGCGGGCAGCAGTCGCCTCCACTATGCCGGCTTGAGGAGACGAGCATGTACCATCTAGATTGAGAAGTGCACACTCCTCTCGCTATACATGGCTACTTTCAAACTATTCCCGAAACGCGATAAGGTCACTTCACGGGTGTTACATTCGAAAGTGGTGGTACTACCCCAGGACGGCAGACTGGACAAATAACCATCATCAGTCATCATCATCATCAGATTGCTTAACAGTGAAATGGTTTATCCCATTTCTTTGTACACATTATTTAAAATTATATTATATCATAAGAATTCGTCTAATATAAGACTTACACAATTTTCAAGAATTTTTGTATTTCATTGGACATAGGGTCTCGTTTTGTGACAATTTCTGGTGAATTTGCACGTAGTGTGAAGAATAATTCTATACATTTTTTAGTATCTTCCTGGTTATAATAACAGCTGTGTAGAAATCTTAGTAAGATTCTGTCCTCTGAAATGAAAAAGAAATGAGGCGATTACATAAGTTTGTAACATTAAAAAAAAACAAAAAGGGTGCAGAAATTTTATTAAAATTTTAATCTTTATTTTAAAATTTTATCTAAAATATAAATAGAACACAAGATGTAAAGATGGGTACATACTATTAATCTTCGAAATGAGTATTTAATGTAAATAATAATGACAATAATTATCCTAAAATCAACGACGTCCGTTTCCGAAATAATTATTATTAAATATTTAAGTAATAATTATATACATAGATTTAGATTTATTAACCGACTTCCAAAAAGGAGGAGGTTATATGTTCGTCGCGTATGTTTTTTTTTTTATGTATGTTCATCGATTTTTTCTAAACGGCTTAACCGATTTCAATGATTCAAATTGTACTGTGTTAAGCTGCATCCCATAGTGGTCCCATATATTTTTCTAAGATGCACAGTGTGTAGTTTTTTAGTAAAACGGGAAAAAAAGTCAGTTTGTAAAATTTTTTTGCTCTGATTTACTTGAATTTTGGCATACATACTTTACAAAATAAATAATGAGACACGTGTTACAGCATTTCTTGAAATTCAACCCCTAAGAGGGTGAAACGGGGCAAAATGGGTTGAATTTTTTCTTAGTCAAAATTACTTGAAAATTGGCATACATACTTTACAAAATAAATAATGAGACACGTGTTACAGCATTTCTTGAAATTCAACCCCTAAGGGGGTGAAACGGGGCAAAATGGGTTGAAATTTTTTCTTAGTCATAATTACTTGAAATTTGGCATACATACTTTACAAAAGAAATAATGAGACGTGTTACAGAATTTCTTGAAATTAAACCCCTAAGGGGGTGAAACGGGGCAAAATGGGTTGAATTTTTTCTTAGTCAAAATTACTTGAAATTTGGCATACATACTTTACAAAATAAATAATGAGACACGTGTTATAGCATTTCTTGAAATTCAACCCCTAAGAGGGTGAAACGGGGCAAAATGGGTTGAATTTTTTCTTAGTCAAAATTACTTAAAATTTGGCATACATACTTAACAACATAAATTATGAAACACGTGTATCAGCATTTCTTAAAATTCAACCCTTAAGGGGGTGAAACGAGGTAAAATAGTATATTTTTAAATCGGATTTACTTGAAACAGCAGAAACGCTTTACCACATTAACAATGAAACTTGCGTTTCAACCCCGAAGGGGGTGAAACGAGGTAAAAAAAATCAATATTTTTAGTGACAAAATACATAATAAATTATGCTCTACAATAGAAACAATTATATATTAACTTGCGTTTCACCCCGAAGGGGGTGAAACGGGATAAAATGGGTTGAATTTTTGCCAGATTTAATTAATTCTTAGTATATTTGGTTTACACACAGCAAAAAAAAACGAAACATGTATTTCAGCATTTCCCGAAATTCAGCTTGAAAGGGGATGAAAGGGGTTGCACGAGTTTATTTTTTGTTAGATTTATTTAATTTGAACTACGATTAGTAAATGAAATGTACGTTTATTATGGAGTTTTTGCTGTTTTTGGTCCGCTACCCTAAAAATGGAAAAATAAAAAACCTTTTCAAAAAAAAAAGTTGAACCGACTTCAATAAACACTAAAAGCACTCAAAAGTGAAAAATAATTTTTCACAAGAGTATCTACACACAAAGTAATAAACATAAACACTAATAGGTGTTTATTATGTACAAATTAATTGTCTACATATCTGCCATATTTTTGGAGTAGGTGCCAAGATATACCAATTCAAAATTTCAGGATAGGAACACTTGGATATCTTCCTAGATATCAAGTATATCTATAAATGTTTGCTTGGCACCTACTCCAAAAATGTGGTAGGTATATGGACAATTAATTTGTACATAATAAACACCTATTAGTGTTTATGTTTATTACTTTGTGTGTAGATACTCTTGTGAAAAATTATTTTTCACTTTTGAGTGCTTTTAGTGTTTATTGAAGTCGGTTCAACTTTTTTTTTTTGAAAAGGTTTTTTATCATATTATATAAAGCTCGATTACCACTGACTCACTGACTGACTGACATATATTATGAAGCACTTGCCGGGGGGTTATAGAGATGATTCTTTTTGGGGCGTGTAGAGGGCGTTCCCACGACCCCAGGAAAACCTCGACTTTGACCGGAAGTGGACTTTGGACCGGAAGCGATGCCGATATCTCGGAAACGGAACGAGATAGGGCACAGGTGCCGAAACAAAAGTCGTAGAGAATGCCCTCTAATATCGAAATCCATACTTTGTTTTTTCAAAAAAAAAATTTTTTTCAAATTACCCGAAAAATAACTTTTTCAGCGCCGCGAAGCGCGCCCAAAACACTAGTCATATTATATAAAGCTCGATTACCACTGACTGACTGACTCACTGACATATATTATGAAGCACTTGCCAGGGGGTTAGAGGGGTGATTCTTTTTGGGGCGTGTAGGGGGCAGTCCCGTGACCCCAGGAAAACCTCGACTTTGACCGGAAGTGGACTCTGGACCGGAAGTGGTGGCGGAGATAGGGCCGAACTCCCAAAACACAGGTTGTAGGAAATGCTCTCTAATTTCGAAATCCATAATTTGTTTTAAAAAAAAAATTTTTTTCGAAAACTACTCAAAAAAAATTTTTCTGCGCTCGCGAAGCGCGCCCAAAAAACTAGTCATATTATATAAAGCTCGATTACCACTGACTCACTGACTGACTCACTGACATATATTATGAAGCACTTGCCGGGGGGTTAGGAGAATGATTCTTTTTGGATTGTATAGAGGAGGCCCATGCGACCCCAGAAAAACCTCGACTTTGACCGGAAGTGGACTCTGGACCGGAAGTGATGCCGATATCTCGGAAACGGAACGAGACGGGGCCAAGGTGCCGGAACAAACGTTGTAGGGAATACCCTCTAATTTCGAAATCGACACCTTTTTTTTTCAAAATTGCTCAAAAAAATTTTTTCCTCGATCGTATTTACATCCTTTTCCCGCCGGTACGCCAATATGAAACGGAGCATGGCGCTTGGGCGTGGCCTAACAGCGTCCGCGTCGATCGCTCGCCGGGGCTCACGCTCACTATGTTCCGCCCGTTCAGAGCGCGCAATGAAAATATAACGACCGTACCAGGGGCCGCCGATGCTTAGATATAGATTGTTTTATAGTTATGTATACGTAACCGTCGCGAATAAACGGCTATAACTCGAAAAGCAGAAGAGTTAGCGCGACGGTATAAAGAGCAATTTTGTTTGGTATGATGAGCGCTTTTTGGTCGAGGTTGTTCTTTTTCCGAAAAGTACCCAAAAAAAAGTTTGTTCAGAAGCCCGAAACGGTCACGAATTCGCCCTCCGCGGGCCGCTTGCGCCCGCGGGAACACCCAAATCGCTAGTTGTAATATAAAAATAATTGTATCCACGCTTATATGTCCCGTATGAGTTCCACTACCAGCGCGATTAAAAAAAAAATGCCTGTACTGAGCTAGTATCACAGGCGTTGAACGACCAAAGTACATACCACATATTTACGTTGGCACCGTTGCCACTCAATTCTTTGCATTAGCCCGTTTTAGATGTGGATGAAACAGCGTAGCATGCCTAAATTATTAGATTGTTATTTATTTGTAATTGACCGTAGTCTAGCGGCAGAGGACGGACCGCAGGATCGATGAAACCCGTGCTCAAACCTCGCTAAATTCTATATTTAATAGTAATAGGCGTTACTTTGCCGAAATCCATAACGAAATTATTGTAAAAAATGTAAAACCAAATAATTCAGCACACGTCTCCTGAGGATGCCACGTGGAGTGGCGAAACGCGTCGAGAGGTTTTTGCATGTTGGTGACGGGTCTAAAATTAACAGCTAATGTGACTGTGCACCTACCCTCACCAACATTGATTGGCGGAAGTTAGTTGCAAAGCAGTGTTTTCAAATAATTTCGCTAAATTCTGACTAGTACCAATGTAACTCAGTGCCTGTGATACAAGCATTAGCTTAGTACACGCTAAATAAGTTTAAAAAAAGTATATATCTAACAGCATACCTAAATATAATGTTAATAGCTGTATTCACTCAGTGTGGCATGACTAGCACTTTTGTTTAAACAAGTGATAAATAAAATTGCGATTGTCGCCTCTGCTTTGTTCACGAAAACTCCTATTCATCCATCGCGAAAAATACAATACAATTTGTAACTTAGTACCTACTACATTCTCCCGAATTAATATCATCTTGAATATAAAAGTTTACGTGAAGGTACTACGCAGTCAAATAAAAAATGACAGAACGTTGCAACTGTACTGTCCGCATGTAATTTTTTTAAAATTATTATAATGATTATTTGTTTTAATGAATTATTTTGTTATTCGTACGTTGTGTGCATTTCTTACGCAAATAAGCAAAGTTATTAAATATTAAAAACATTTAAAGAGTTACCACTACCGGCCGACTGATAATAGTTGGATATTGGGTTAGTCCCAATCTGCAGTGCTAAAGGTAGTACCCTATTTTCAGGTGTAACATCCGTGAAGAGACCTAGTTGCGTTTCGGGATCTAGTATGGATGTTGCAAGTGTAAAGTGCAATAACGTGCACATTTGTCCCCTCGACCCGTCATACTGGACTGCAGACATTAACAACAGACGGAGTGTGGTTACATGTCGATCTAAAATATCGTTAAACTTTTTTTTGTTGTCGATACATCATTCATACGTTATTTTTATTTGACCATAAGTCCATATTCAGACTACTTTGATCAAGCGACTGAAGATAATGAACATGACAAAAGAACATGCACTTAATTCTTAAATCGCATTTAATTTAATTTAAGGTAGTGATATAAAAGGATTATCGGTCAAGATTACTTAATATTACAGTTTATGGCAACGTACGTCATAAAAATAATCATCGGTCGTCAATTTTATCATTATTATCTTGCTAGATCATTATTATTTAATTATTTTAAGTGATCACGTAACATTATTTTGTCGTTTATGAAATCGTTTTATCAAAGTGTCAATCATTACTTCTTTTAGTTTTACTTTAATATTAATAAGATGAATTCTGAAGTCAAGAAAACGTCGTGAGGTCCGCTAAGATCCATTGTAAAATTCAACGATGGATCTTTTACACTTTTACGTCCACTTTAATCCTTAATGCCACGTAGATATTATGCGTACAGCGTTCCTGTTCGCGTTTAAACCTTTTATAGGCATAAACAGTAAACTAGTTGTTCCCATAGCTTCATTTATGACAATCAAAAAAAAAAAAACCAGAACCTAGCACCGACAACACTTGTTTTTTAAATTAGACTGATACTTTCAGAACGCATACGATAAACAGAGTAACGTTCATGTTCATATAGCTATATAGATAAAGTGTAAGTGTTAAAGTTCCGACAACTACTGAAAGAACTGAAATTTACTGAAAAATATGTTACTCTCGACTAAATGGCTCTTATTTTTTTTTAGCATGTTATATGACCGCACTCCGCTTGATGTTAAGCTAGAAGAGGTGCTAAGGGGATCTGCCGACAGCAGTTGTCGGCTTTATGAGATGCCTTTTTATACTACTCTTGAAAAATCCCAAGTTATAGGAAAGTCGTGGCCGGGAAGGTCGATCGATTTATAAATTAATAAAAAGATTCACAAACCTAAATTTTGAGGTATATGTGGCTGAGTTGATATCCAGTCCCTTAAATTTTTAATATTCTTTACAGTGTCAACGTCGCCCATTTTGTTACTGAAAATAATAAGTAATATAAATGAGTAATTCCTATTTTCACCAACAATCCCTTAATTTTAAGCAGTCTTTAAATTTTTTTAAGTGACACCCCTAACATAAAATCACCAACATTTAAGCACAGTTTAAGGTTTACTAATGACTTAATTCATCGAATAAATACTAATATTGAAGATGGATAAAATATTATAAATTATTTGAATGAAATTTTAATTTTAGGTACTTTATTGGATATAATTCCAATGATCAATACAGGCTGTGAGATATATAGCAAGACTATGTGAGCAAGAAACAAATAGGTGCACCGCCAAAGGATCTTTATCATTTGCGACAAAGTCGGTCCTGTCTTAACTAATTAAAACTAAAACCTCATCCCGGCCATCTCTAATCCCATTTTTATTTGACCAAGTTGCACTTAATTATTCGATTAGTTAAGGGACATCTAGGTAAGAACGCGGTTGGGGGCTGATTGGTGAAAATGGGCATTGCAACACAATATTTATTTTAATTTTTTAAGTGCTTAGGTACTCTTTTATATTGCTTGTTTTATGACCCTTCAAATATTTATTTAAAAATAAATATAAGTTAACACATTAAACACTTGTGTAAATAAAAGAATTTACGATTGATGGTCAAAGTTTCATGTCTGACTTTTGTTTGGGTAAATAATTATTCCTCGAGGTTTTTACGCGTTTTAAAACAAATCTTAAATAAGAAAATAAGACTCAAATATGCATTAAGGAATAGGGATACGTAAATCCTAGAGCGAGGAATGTAAAGGCAATTAGTTTGACCCTATTAACCGTTAACCGCTAATTTGTGCAAACATGATACTACCTATAAACAAATTAAGATGTTAGTAACAATAACAAATATTCACGGACGTTTATAATTATTCATAAATATGTGAAAACTAGTTAACTATTAACACAAGAATAATCTTTTTTATTATAGTTTTTTTTTATGGTCTGTGCTTTTAATGAATTAAATAATATACAAAGTGTGGCAACCTTTTTTAAAGTAAACATAACGAAAGTATAATCTGAAAAATGTGGCAAATTAGAAAAATCTTCATGTGGTTCAACATTCTCCTCTGAAAAAACTGTATAATAGGGATATTCTTCTTTCCTTAAATTAAATGTTATTTAATTAAAAATCTATTTAATAGAAGTAATATCTAATTGAAATATTTTCGATTTAGCATAGCATATTATATATAATTTATATATTTTATAGTTAAATAGTTAAATAAGAATTAGATTTAAATTTGCCGCGTTTTCTCAGATCACGCTTTCGCTAGACAATTTTTAATGAACTTAAATAAATAAAATATTGGTATTATATATTCTTGTATTTTTTATAAATATTGCCGTTATTGTCTATAATATGAATTATTGTAAACTAGTTTCATCAAGCCGGCATAGCGGAAGTGTCTGCAGCCTGCAAGTGTGAAACAATATCAACAAAAACCGATTTATTTTACGATATTTTAAATTATATTTTTAATTTGAAATGCGTATTATTAGAATAACAATCTAATACCTATTTACATTTTTAACTATTAACTTTATATATGGAAACGGTACATGAGATTTTTGTTTAGATAAAAGTATCTAAGCATATACCTACACTTTACAGCGAGTTTTAAATACAAAGTAAAAAAAAATAAACAAACGACCAAGGTTATACCTGATACTAAATCGTTGTAAGTTAAATAAGGAAAATGAAGTATTAAACTTTATACTTAGTGTTTATAAAGTTCCGAAAGCAAGTTTAGTAAGGATAAAAACTTGAAATAGGGATTTTAAAGGAATTTATATTATCTCTTTTTTTTAAAGTCTGCCTGATGTTAAACTAAAATTGTTTGAGCGGACACAACTCTACCACAGAGAAATTAGTGCAGGCAGCAGTTGCCACCACTATGCAGGCTTCAAGAAACGTATGTGCATTGTACACCATCCAAGTTGACAGGGCTCTCTCTTTACGCCCGCGTGATTTCTAACTAGTCGTTTGAAGCCCAATTTGGCTAATAACAGCATCAGACTTCTTACCATTAAATAGATGTAAACAAAAAATAAAAACAAAGCAAAATGTGAATTATATTTTGCTGATATTCGGCGTAATAGGTACTCGTAGGTACGATACACATGTTTATTTCAAATGCCCTATAATTAGTGTTGAATTTGATATACGGTCGTTTAAATTAACATCTTTAATAAGTACCTGCTTTTAGGCTACACGTTAAAATAATAACTAATATAATTTTTTATTCAGAAAAATAGAGAGGAGAGTGCCCTATCAATGGTGCACATTTATTGCCCTATAGCATAGGCGACTGCGGCCTGCGGACTTTTCTTAGCAATTATTTCCGCAATTCAACCGCATTTTATCATAATCCGTGTAGGACAGGCATGGGTCTCATGGCTCGCGGTCCTTTGACCGTGAGTGACAGTGTCGATCGCGTACTCAGGTGGATAGAGGGTTCCAGGATGACTCCCTGAGCTACCAAAACCAGTGGGGTCTTTCCTCAGGTCACACACTGCTTTCAGAGAAGACCTCAGTGAGAGACCACCATTCATCGCGTGGGCGGAGGCGGTAGCGGAGTAGCAAACGTTATCTCCTTCGCCCCGAGCCAAGAGCGGTAATCTTGGGGTTGGACTGCCGCTCATTTACTTTGTGTGTTTCTTCCCGGATGAACGCGTGCCCGTGACGTCACCATATGACGTAAAGAGGGACACCGTAGTGGTTTTAGACTTTAGTTGTGTATACCCGGTATCGGGGAGTACCGGGGAGCCCGACATTAGGTACCTAGTACATTTTACACAAGTTCTATTTAAGTGTTATTTCACGTGCATAGTTATTGTTCTTGACCTAACATTTATTTAAGTTATTGTGAGAAGCTATTAATTATAATTAAGTCCACTAAGATTATTATCATTATTAACGTAATCGTTTGTTGGTAATTAAAACATATATGCATGTGCATTATCATGTCTTGAATTATTATCTGCGTTCGATTTGAAGATAATATTCAAAGCGAGGTTTCCCTCTATGATATTTACGCATTTTAAATAAAATTTATTTATAGAGACCGGCATACAAAGCGAAGAAGTAAAATTTAAGATATAAAGATTAGACGATATTTAAAAAATTGTGAATCTTACAGAAATACATTTTAAAAATTGTAATTAGAGATATTTAGACTTTGGGAAGCTAACATATGATGGCTAGGTACTAATGAAGTTTGTTTTAATTAGATACCTTGTTTTACTATTGTACCTTGCCTATACAAGACATAATATTTACATTACTAATCGCAGCCCATACAAATTGAGAC
This sequence comes from Tinea pellionella, assembly GCA_948150575.1. Lineage (NCBI taxonomy): Eukaryota > Metazoa > Arthropoda > Insecta > Lepidoptera > Tineidae > Tinea > Tinea pellionella. Next base: position 4,753,987 of record OX411259.1, on the reverse strand, counting down.
ATGGCGTAATTTTTTATTTAAATTATACACAAATTCAATTATTTTTCAGCTACGATTATAGATTCCTGATTTCTGCGTGGATATGTTCTACGCGCCCTACCTGTAAATCTATAAATAATATGGCTGTAGCGAAATAAAAGCTTTTCAGGGAACTTCAATATACTTATTTGACTGAAGTAATAATTCATTTACTTAAAAAACGACAGACAGAGGTATGTTAATGAATGAACAATTTAAGAAAGTTTTTTCATGAAGTGACGGGCGATACGATGACCCCATGTAATTCGAACCTTACAATTTAATGCATTTGAAATCTGTCAATCAAATAAACGATCGTAACGGGTCTATATGAAGAGAGTGAAGTAATATAATAAAGCACGGAAGTAATGATGATAATATAAAAAAAATACTCACTATAACAATGGTGAAAAACGTTTCGAAAACACAAATCCTAAAAACTGTAAAAACACGTCCGCAGAGTTGCGCGTGCGCTTATTTACTGACCGGTAAAATAACCAATCATAACAGATTTATGCGATATGCGATATGAGACCTTACTTCGTTTACAAAGAGCACAGCATCATATCAGTTCATAGTATAATCCTATGTAAAATGAAATGTAAGATCTGTAGAGGAATAAGTAAGGAGGAAATACGTTTCAAATTCTGTAGTATTATATCTTATGACGTAATGAACCAACCGGATAGTCAACCATCAACTATTGTAATAAAGTCGTTTAGCCTTGGTGGTAGTTAAACTTGATTTTTAATAATACTGGTTTATACTTCGCCGGTAGATGGTAGCAGATGATACGTAGTGATCACTCGAGAATACCCGGATATTATCTCAAATTTCAATAAAATACGTAAAATGTACTTCGTTAAATAAGTGTTAATATAGAAGAATAACACTGGGTTCACACGGCATTAGACTAACGCAATTTTTCAAGCAAACCGAATGAACTCTAACCTGTTCGGTACGCAGTAGCGCATAATGTTAGACTGTTTTGTACCTAAATACGGCGTTTTTCTTATCAAATAACAACCGAACATAGCAGTGTTGAATCATCTTTTAAGGAGAGCGTTTTACCGTCACATATTTCATTCATAATGATATAATTTCCTCAGTAGAAGACTATTCGATTATACGAAATGTATCACCCATTGATGATACGTTTAAAATCGAATGCGGTGTAATCCCGTGTGAGCCCAGCTTTACAACAATGAAGCAAGGATTTATTCATTCAAATATCTAATTCAAAAATCTAAATGTAATAAAAATACATGTTACATTATTCGATTTAAAAAAAAATTAATTAGTATTATTTTAATTATTTAAATGTATATTATAGAAAAGCGTCTTCGCAGAGACTGAAACGTAGAAATTGAAACTTCAATTTAACATGTGTCAATTGTAATGGCGGAAAAAATAAACTACACTACGCGGTCGCGACCACGAGAATTAAGTAAATAACTAACAAAATTATAAAACAAAATAAAAATTGTACCTATGCTTTTTACAGTGACAAAAACATTTAAGAAACCCCAATAAAAACGGTCGCGACCACTAAAATTAAGAAAGCAAATTAAAACAGTTTATTCCTTTTTTCTTTCAAAAATATTATGATAAAAATTGCAGAGTTATTTTCCATGTGAACAATTCGAATGAAATGGAAGTATGTTATGAAAATTATTCCCCAATTATCAAAACATCAAATTGGTTTACATCTTATGTAAGTACTTTATTGCTTTTCACAAATCAAAAAATATTCTATTCAATTGTATTGCAGAAATCCTTGTTGATATCTTAGGGTCTGGTTGGCCCTATTGTATTCAGAAATTGTCTTTTTCCCATTGAAAAAAGATTAACTTATTTTTATTTACTAATAAATAATTAATGCGTGAATGAAAGGATGCGTTCGGGATATTTGAATGTAATTAATACAATTTTACGGTTTTTTTATCCTATGAAGCTTTTACTTTATTTATTTATAATATTTATTGGAAAAATTACTACAACAACGAAAAGAGTTAACTTCTATATGCGTATAATGTTAAATTATTGCCTGTGCCTATATTATTATAATCATAGAAGTAGATTTAACCGCTTTAAGCGTGATTGGAGACAAACACGCATACTTTCACATTTATAATATTAGTATACCACCTACCTGCCTCGATTTATTTACACGCGCATTGATGAATTTTCGGAATCGGTCAGCTGAGATGATGACACATTCAGTTATGTAGCGGTGAAGCCAATTTGTAACTGTGGTGATAATAGGTATACAATTATTTTAATATTACGTGTGAATTATTTAAACACATAATGAGTAAAATACTGTAATTATAATAATTTTTACGCAAATTAAACTAGGTTATCAACGGGGTTGCTCGAACTCTACAAAAGGTTAGACAGGAGGAGGCCGCGCCGGAGAGGCAGAGGGAAGGGAGGCACCATTGATCAATGGAATTTTGGTTACGTGGCTCTCTTTAGAATTAAACTTTAATAATTCTTATTTTTGAAATTCGCACACAATTTATGTACTTTATTTTATTAAAAATACGTTCAAGAAAAAAATATTATATGATTGAATGTAAATAAAAAAAATTCTAGTCTTCGTATTCTATAATGTTTTATAAACAAATTATATATTTAACTAATATATTTGGCAATTTTTATTGTATATTTATTGCAATAAATTGTAAAGTGACACAAATTATGAATAATAATAAATAAAAGAAATAAAATTTATCTTTGTTGCAAGGTAATTAAAAAATGAACGTAACAATGTTTTTACCTATAGCAACACCAAAAGTGCAAGTTTGCGCATGCGCCGAATGGCGATTATCAGTGACTGTTCTTTGATTTTTCATATTTTTTAACTAAGAAATTTTCACGTTGTTCGGTAAATAGTGTTTTTAAATTGTGAAATCTAATTCTTATTTTGTACAACTTGTTCTTTTTTAATATATAATAAAATAAAGCGTACAAAGACAAATAAAGTGTAACATTGGTGGCCATTACAAAACCCAAAGTTTTATCAGGACAAATGTCCACTTGATGTTTCGGCGACGTTGTGACTAATCTTGTGAAGAGCTAACCAAAAATTGTACTTTGTCATTTACCTACGGGTTAATAGGTCGATTTTTATTCAGTGATTTTATAACATCTTGCACCTAAACGAATTCAAAAAGTAGTTCATGCCGACCGACAATTCATTTAGTTTGACTGTTGTCTTCCCACTAAACGGGAACTGTCAATGCTAGGAGTTTCCATTTACATTGTTCTTTAGTTATCGTGCTTACCTTTTTAGTTATATTGGTGTTAAACATTATTAAGTACTTTCCATATGATCACAAAACGGAATCACTTGACATTTGAATAGTTGAAGATGTTCAACACCCACCTTTCGTTACTCTTCAATGATCATAACATTGGCGTTTTATTTTATTATTTGAACTAATGAGTAGCACACTAATTCACAGGATTCGCAATATTAGTCATTAATAGCATTCGAAACGTCGCCGAAACTTACAATTTTGTTATTCAGCAGATTTGTTGTGGTGGCACAAACATGATTTTGAGGTAAATTGTTGACAGTGCAGTGTATAGTGTAAAAAATTAAATATAAAAAAAATATAAATACACAATTGTGAAGTATCAGTGTAATGGAGTGTGTGGAGATTTGTGTTCTGTGGTAAAATGGGTTCCAGCCCAAGTTGACGTTGGGCTTTGATCGAGGACTTGGTGCGTGTGCCTCATCCGCCAGCACCCGACATCTAGTATTATGAATAAGCGAGAAGGAAATAAGGACAAAGAGCGTCAAAGTGACGACAAAAAGACATCCACGTAAGTTACCTTTTTTTATTGTGGCTTATTTATTAAATCTATAGTTACTTGGTTAATACATCCATACAGCTCTTGCCTGTAATTTTGTATGCCTGCGTTATGCACTTTGCATTCCCAGGGAATCTTAAGCCATTCCGAATAGACGGGCTATGTAATTCGAACAATATTTTTCAATATGGACTAGTTACAGAATGCTTAAAGGCTATTTTTATATAATTAAAAGGATGTTTAATACTCCAGCTTGCATTATAGAGTTCATGAGCTTGTATTTTCTCAAAAAAAAAAAATTAAATTCAGAATACTAAATTAAACAACTAACTTTATCATCTATTACACAATATTATTGGCATTGACAATAAACTTTCATGATATGAAATTGTTCTTGTATTATTCATCTTTATAAGGTTATGTTGAATTAATTTTTTTATGATTATTTTATTTTTTCTGCTGATTATGTATGCATTAAAATAATTTATAATCAAACGCAGTAGTACCTACTGGAAGATAATTATATAAGTTAAAATGTTATTTCATTCATAGATGAGAAGATGTTCTGTTGCCCTGTCACTATTGATGCCATAATGCGATAATAATATTTTAAAGTATCTTGATACTTTTGTACTGTTTTATCTTCATGGACACATGTATCTAATTATGCAGTTTAAAATGTAAGTTTTTGACTTACAATAGATGATGTTTGATTTTCGCCTTTATTTCTTCAGCTTTACTTAATCTCATCCAGATAAAGGACTAATAGAAATACTGAGGAAAAGTAATTTCTATTAAAAAATCCTCGAGAGAAACCTTTTAACAACATTTAGCTCGGCTTTTGATAACACTGCGCTTGATGTTATTTTTTTATTTATTTATTTGGTCCGGAATACAAGGTGCACTGCTATTGAAACTAGTCTGGCGACTGTATCTCCAATGGCAGTGCTCGACCTAAACTTAACTTAAAGCTTAAAGTTAATTAAAATTAAAATTAGCTGCAGTGTCTGTCTGTATGTGTATGCGGGTGTGCGTGTATGTGCAATCCTCTAAGTGTGTAGTATGAAATGTGAATGGGTGTGTAATATATAAAACATTTCGGAGAGTGTGCACAAGAACTACACAACTTAGTTCTACCGTCCCCTTTCTTTTATCGGACGTCCAGACACCCGGAGAGGTACCATCCATTTATGGCCCAAGTTCCAAAAGTACGTACGAGGCGTTTCGACAACACGTTCCTCGTGCGTACTGCGATTTCTACAAGCCTCCATTATGCCAGCTTGGGGAGACAAATGTGCACCATTCACATTGACAGTGCACACTCCTCTCTTATACCTGGCTATTTTCAACTATAACTTTACGGGTGTTACATATTTAAATCTATTGAATAAATAGTATGAAACCTACCAATTCTTAAACATACATGCTTAGTTAATTAGGTATTAATCTATGAGTTGATAAGCTTGGGAATAACATTATCTGTGATGTATTTTTATAAATACACCCTATCTTTTTTTTAATTGTGTGATCAGACCTAGCTCAGTCAATTAGGTCGGTAAGAGGTGTATGTCCTGTCAACATGAAGAACGCACATTTGTGTCATTAAGTAGACATGTCATAGTATGCAGTCTTTGCATAATAGATGTAAAAAATAAAAAAAATAAAAAAAAAATCCTTGTAGTAGCAGTTGTTTCCATTCATGGACCGCACTCTACCTTTACATCAGGCGGAGTGTTGTCACATGTCGAGCTACAATAAAAAAAAAAAAAAAAAGTCTGGATTATTTTTTGCTGAACATGTGATGATATTCTGCCTGATGTTAAGCTAGGCCATGCGGGCCATGAATGGAAACAACTGCTGCCACAGAGAAATTTCTGCAGGCAACAGTTGCCTCTGCTGCGCCGGCTTGAAGAGACAAATGTGCTGCTTTCAAACTGATCCTGGAATACGACAAGAACTCTTGGAAAAGTGGTGGTACTACCCCAGGACGGCAGACTGCTAATAACCATCATCAGTCCACCTATCACACTGCATGTAGTTCACATTTATCTCCTTGAGCCAGCATAGTGGAGGTTTATCTGTGTTAACAGTTGCTTACGCTCAGGCACTACATTCCAGCATTACATAAGACAATTTTCCCTTAAGATGCAGAAACAAAATAGGTATAAACGAATCCAGTAGGCCATGCTTATTTGTTAAATAAATGTCATAATTTGACGTGTGTATTAATATTTATTATTAAACAGGTATTATTTTTAATATCTCCTCATATAATGCACTACATTAATCATGTAGAAATACACCGGGATGTATAGAAGATTGTGAGTAATTATTGCACTCGGAAAGTTTAATTTTTAATTTATTATTATATTTAGGTACTTGATTGTTACTTAGTGTGTTTGTACTCTGTACTTTATTGTGTTCCTGTCGCCCTGTCCTCTGTCACGTTTGTAAAAAGACTAGGTCTTTGTTTGTTCGGGATCAGCTTGGGAATAGCCAGGTAGAATGAGAATGTGCCCTGGCGAAGGATGGATGGTGACATGCGTCTCCTTAATCCGGCATATCAAAGGCGACTATTGTCTGCAGATTTTGGTAACAGTTTATTAGGTAGAGATAATTTTGTTTGATTTTTTAAAAAGATTTCTGGTCTTTATTAATTAATTAATGTTTTAATTAATTTAGGTAGTTAATAAAGGTTTAATTAGATTTTAGAATGGAAACAACTGCTACTACAGAGAAACCTGTCGCATTGCGCAAGCAGTCGCCTCCACTATGCCGGCTTGAGGAGACAAGGTCGCTCAGTGCCTATAGGCACTATTAAAGAGTGGTAGGCAGACTGATGACGGTTATTTGTCCAGTCTGCCGTCCTGGGGTAGTACCACCACTTTCGAATATAACACCCATGAAGCGGCTTTGTCGCGTTTCGGGAATAGTTTGAAAGTAGCTAGGTATAACGAGAGCAGTGTGCACTGTCAATCTAAGATGGTACATGCTAGTCTCCTCAAGCCGGCATAGTGGAGGCGACTGCTACCCGCACAGGTTTCTATGTAGTAGCAGTTGTTTCCATTCATGGACCGCACTCTAGCTTTACATCAGGCGGAGTGTTGTCACATGCCGAGCTACAATTAAAAAAAAAGACGTGCATGTACCATCTAGATTGACAGTGCACACTCCTCTCGTTAAATAGTAATAAATACAATTGTGTAGTAGGTTTTTTATTGGGAATGATTCGGGTTTTTTGTGGCAATGGACGTTCAAATATAATTACTATTTTATGGAAGTTAAATGCAAATAAATTTACTCATAGATATAATTATGCATTTCTAGTTGCATAGCATATTCTCGATGTTTTCGGCACTTTGTTCTCTTTGCTTTCACTTTTTAACTCAATGCCAATAACGGTACGTATGATTCACGGCGCTCGATGCTCGTGAACACGCGGTCTAGACCTAAGTATAAGTGGGGTATTAATAAAGCAATTCTAAACTTATATTTCACTAAAACTTGGTTTGTATAGTACGGGAAAGTCAGGTCATTTTGATTTAAACTCTAGATTTAGGTGGGTGTACTATTAATAATAATTAAAAAGTAATATTAATTAAGTGGTTTAACGGTAGATAGCGTGAACTCACGATCTTCCAACCCGTGTTCAAATCTCGTAAATTTGAAAAAAAAATTACCGGTACCAATGTATATTATAAGTACTTTGGTCTCTGAATGCTTATGATACCAGCACTAGCTAGCGCATAAAAAAAATAAATAGGTGTAGGAAACATAGGAAAGATCCTATTAACAATTAAAAGAAACCGCATTTGACTGAGAATAGAACTCGGGACCTCCGTGTAGTAACATAGGTACTATGCATGTTGTTTAATTTGCCCTGGTAACTTTAATGTAGGTATTTCGATAGTTACCTATTATTTTATGTAGGTATCTACATAAAGGTCGGCCACGAAATAAGAAATGTTCATACAGCATCTTTCATTGTTATTATTAGGTTTTTGTTTAAAAAAAATCACACATGTATAATAAAAATAAAACGTGTCACATTTTAATACTTTTATCTTTTACGTAGCACTGTGTGCGATTATACGATGATAATGAGAAAGTTTCTACTTAACAATAGTGTTTGTTGCCTTTATGTTATATATTTATATGTATATGTAGGTACGTACCTACGTAAAAAGTTTTAAATTCGGTCTGCCTACCACTCTTTAATAGAGCCACTGAGCGGCCAGAGTTATATATGACAACACTCCGCCTGATGTAAAGCTAGAGTGCGGTTCATTCTGTTCATGGATCGCACTCTAGTTTAAGATCGGGCGATGCGTTGTCGTATTTTGTCAAGCTAAAATAATTAAAAAAACTACATCCGTCGAAATGAATCTCTAATAAGTATTGGATATAGACAACATGCCTACCTATATGTATCAATACATGTTATATCTAGATAGCTTTTCAGTAGGGACATCGTAAATATATTATATTTCTGGATGTTTGTTTATTCTACATCCCTTCGTCCTTCACGAGTATGTTAAACATAATTTCCAATAATCTCCATTTCGCCCACATATTCGCGCATTTGTGTACATAATATAAAACTCTATTTGGTCAACAAAAATACCGACAAACAGTAGCAGGTACTTCGATGAATTTCTCAAGGGAACAATAAAGTTGCTGAGTTTTTATCTCGTATCGGATATCCTACTGGTGCAAATTGCATTTTATCCGACATTTAAGACGCTTTGCTGACGTCCAAAAAAACGATAACCACAACTAGGGTTGCTAGTTGCTAGTACTTAGAATCATTGTAATCAGCTTATCGTTTACTTTGTTTGCACAGCCCTGTAAACATTACATTTTTGTAGCAACGACTTTGGTTTCGAAATTTTTATTGTAAACCGGATATTCTATTAAGTAGGTACTCAATCATCTGACAGGACTTTTCGAGAATATAAACTTAAACAAGAAATTAAGTGATTCCCATGCAACGCAAAAGAACTTTACCCTTTGCTTTATTTATAGTAACTCGGAAGTGCGATCTATGGGCAGAAACCACTCACCACAGCGGCAGTCCTCTAAGCTATGTCGACTTGTGACGAATGTGCACCATTTATTGTCAGAACGCACTTCTTTCGTTATTCCCGGCTACTTCCAAGCGACTATTACATTTGAAAGATGGGCTACTAACCGTCATCATCACCATTTGTTCATTTTCTTTCCACATTGTATTGTTTTAGGAGTTAGGACAAACTTTAAATAGGTCTTCTGAAGTTTTTCAATTATTCTTAAATATAAAGGTTTTCTTAGTTGTGTGTAAAGGAAGTTTTAACTAGTTATGTAAGTATTAAATGCAATTTAGAATCGATGTTATAGTTATTTTCGACCTGACCTTCTTGAAACGGCCCCGTGTAAACACCCTATTTGCAAGGTTCACTTTAAGGCTGTTTGTTATTGTTGTCAGCGTACTTACTTAAGAGTCTAAAAATATATACGTAATAAACTAAAGCATATAAAGTGTTGTCTGGTTTTTTCTTCTTCCTAATTATGTCTTATAAATATAAGGAAAAAATTATCGCAAAATATTTTTTTGATGCAGTTTTTCTCGGTAAAGCGGTTCATCAACAGCGGTTCTCTAGTCGTGCTCATGGACCTCCACTGAGTTTACCACCAGACCAGTCGAGGTCACATGTGCCAACATAAAAGAAAAGAATAAATTTTACACCTTTATAGGTATTTGCAAAATCGCGATCCAGATCATGATTTTTTCATCTTTTTTTTTTAAATTCAATTTATTATTATATTTAGCGCAATGTGGTTTAATTAGGGTTTTTGATAGCGCGTAAGCTGTCAAGGTCGAAGCAATTGTATGGTCAGCTATAGCGCCCTTAAGTTATATTGAAATTCACTATACAACATGTATGTTATGCGCGTCCCACTTCGACGATGTGACACCACGTACACTATAGGACATTTTCCGCTGGACGCGATCTTTATCGTACCATACATTGTGGAAGTACCTATTCTTGTTCTTCATTCAACATATTTTATAATAATTGCCGCATTTTATTGTAGACATATAAAAATATACTTAGGTATATTAAAAATAATAAATCATATGTTGACTGTCAATTCTTAAAAACAGTCTTCAACAACAGTTATTTATCGTCATATTCCTTTTTAGCAAAATAATACATAAATGGTGCCTTTTCTTTTTTTTTTTTAATTCAAGAGTTAACTATAAGAAATTTAAAAATAAAACTTTAAATTTATCAGGCAATAGGTACGTCAAGTTATATCGTTTCGTTTAGGATTAACTATAAAAAAATAAGCTTTATAATCTCGAATCTGAATGCAATTTAAGAAGTGCAAGGATTAGACTCGATTAGAGGATAAAATGTGAATTTGTTTTTTCCAGCGTGGGCGGAGGGACGGGCGCGGTGGGCGGGCGTGGCGTGGGCAGCAGCGCGATGCACACCTCACGCCATTCCGTCACCTCGTCCTCGGGTGTGCTCATGGTGGGGCCCAACTTCCGCGTCGGCAAGAAGATCGGGTGCGGGAACTTCGGGGAACTTCGGCTGGGTGAGGATGCATTTTCATAATTGCATGATTACAGAGCACTGAAAACTAGGTTGCCAACTCTTAATTGCCGACATTGCTTCGTAACTCTTTAACTCTGGATGTGTCAACACTGCTAAAGTGTGGTCCTTGAACGGAAACAACTGCTATTACAGATAAACTTCTACAGGCAGCAGTCGCCTCCGCTATGCCTTTAGTAGACGAATGTACACTATCGAGATTCACAGTGCGCACTTCTCTCGTTACTTCCAAACTAATCCCAAAATGCGACAAGGTCTCTTAACGGGTGTTATATTAGAAAGTGGTGGTACCACCCCAGGACGTCAGACTGGGCTAATAACCATCACCACTCCTAAATTATTCCCTAGGCACAATAGATAACTCGACTACGTTTGTTATAACGTTCCCACGTGTCTGAATCTTTGCTTGAGTGGATTTCTTAATAATGTGACGTCATTGTACAAAATAACAGAGTCGTTTTATAGGATTAGCCCCTATACTTAAATATGGTATTGAATTGAAGGTTCTGAATTGAAAACTAACCGGTCGTTATTTATCAGTAGCGGCGCCGCGCGGCTGTAAACAACCATTTCAGCGTTTTCGTGTTATTTTAACTATTTCCTTAATTTAAACAGCTGGTTATTGTGTTTGTTAAATTGTGTGGTTAATGCACGATGGCCTACTTTCTACGTAATGAAAATAATATCATTGTAATGTTCTTTTTTTTTTTAAATAAATTTGGATTGTTGTCCGTGTGACCTGATATTGAACTTGACTGCTAGCTAGCATTCACCTCCGCTATGCCGGCTTTAAGAGACAAATTTAAAAGTTTCACTTTAACGTTGACCTCGTAACGACTAGGTCACTTTATCGGTGTTATATTTGAAACTCGTGGTTCTACCACTCCCATCATCAGTCTGTTGTATACTGATACCATTTTCTTTTAGCAATAAGAAACAGTTTGCGTAGAGATGCTTCATCACGCACGAAAACGTTTCGTTAAAGATAACGTAACTTAACGTTAACGATAAGTTAGTTTCATTATCACAATAAAAACGTATAATTATTGTACGGTTGCTTTTGTTAGTGTAAAATGAGTCAACCCGATGCCTCTTTCTGGTATCTCTTAGACAAAGATTTCTAACATAACACTGAGTCATGACGATTGTTGTAAATGTAGGTACATATATTATACGACTTTTTCGGCACGTAACTGTTGTACTTACAACATTTATAAACGGTTATAAAATACTTAAACCTTATTTTTATTGTATTTCCCATTGCTACCGACTGGTGGTCGAAATTACTCAAAATTACCAAAGTTCAGGAAAGGTTAGGTGGGGCGGAATTGACAAGTTTTTTTTTGATTGTAGCTCTCTCCGCCTGATGTAAAGCTAGAGTGCGGTCCATGAACGAAAACAACTGCTACTACAAAGTGAGTTCTTCAGACAGCAGTTGCCTCCGCTATGCCTGCGTCAGGAGAGGAATGTGCATCATCCTGATTGACACGCTTCTGTTATACCTGGCTACTTCCAAACTGTTCCCGAAACGCGATAAGGGTGACGGGTGTGACATTCGAAAGTGGTGGTACTATTCCAGGATGGCAGAACGGCTAATAACCATCACCAGTCTGCCTATCACTCTTTAATAGTGCCTATAGGCACCAAGCGACCAAAGTACATATGACATAGTTACCTTGATACAGGTCAGAATTTAGCGAGGTTCGAACACGGGTCTCATCGATCGTGAGTCCACGTGTCTTACCGCTAAACCACAGTCGTTATAAAAATTGATAACCGAATGAAAATCTCTGCCGTAGTTTCTTACATTATCGCCGTATCGCTTACGAAGAGATATGGCGGGCGACTTTGTTTTTATGAATATTGCATAACTTGAGTTAATTTTATAATTAGGTACGTAGATTAATGACTTCACATATGAACTAGTTTAATTACTAATAATTTACTTCAATATCATTTCCGATACTTTAAAATTAATTTAGATGAATTTTGGCTATAAACTTAGCTCTCCTATATCCTAGAGCGTGGTAGGCAGACTAGTGATGGATGAAGTAGTAGGTATAACAGGGCCTTGCCAATACATGTTGTATATTCGTCTGCACAAGCCGGCGTAGCGGAGGCGACTGCTGCATGTAAAGATTTCTCTTGTAGCGGTTTTTTCGTTCATGGACCGCATTATAGCTCAACGTCAGGAGTGTGTGAGCGACGCACTATTTTCAATCCAGTTCTTGACCACTTTTTTGCATTTTAAATAATAGAGTTTTGGTTGATTTTCACGTAAAAATGTCGACTCAAATCTGGAGATCGAGCCTCAATGACGTTCACGTAATAATTTTACGTAAAAGTTGCAATGATTAAACGACGTAAAAGTGTTTAACACGGTCGTGTATTTTGTTTCATTGTCGCTGTCACGATTATTTGTACAAAAAAAATATTGACAACTCCTCCGCATATTTATAAATACAAAAATATTCATTTGTTTATTAATCTACAATCTATTGAAATAGTAAATGGGTATATACAGGGTAATTTTTTAAACTGGGACAGTATAGGGAAATCCGAAACCACAGGAGATACAGGGAAACTGTCTTAGGAACCTCTCTTAACAACATTCACCGAACATCTTCTTGTCACTAGAGTAGTTCTGAAACGTACCCGTAACATTTTTGCATTAGTATTATTAATGTAAGCATCAGATTACTTACAAATTGTATGGGAATACATTTCATTAAATTTGACTAACTTCTGCTGCTCCGATTTTTTTCTTCCGATACAATGAAATGATCCTTACATGAAACTGAGTCGAATCGCATCAAAAAAAGTTTTCACCAAAATGACTCATTTTTATGGACAACTCAGGCTTGACCAGAAAAATTACTATGTCAAATTCGTTTTTATAAAAAAAGAGCAAATGGTTCCTAAGACAGTTTCCCCGTATCTCCTGTGGTTTCGGATTTCCCCATACTGTCCCAGTTAAAAAAATTACCCTGTATATCAGGCTGGGCATCGACTTTGCTAGATTAATCCTTAGTTAAAAATTAGTTTATTATAATTACTGTTCTGCATTGTCCTGCGGTAAGCATAAACACTTTCAAATGTAACACCCATAGAAGTGACATTTGAAAGTAGTCTTTGTGTATAGAAGAGGCTGTGCACTATAAACTTCACCGTTGTACCTCGTTACATCAAACTGCCATAGCAGCGTGCCGACTACACTCGTAGTCGGTTGATTTTTTAAAGTTGTTAAATCGGACAAAACGTAGTTTTTTTATTATTATCCTCTTTTCCCCTTTTCCGGAGAGACTTACACATGAGCTAGTGCTATAGACAGCACATAAACAAAGGAGAATGCCCATTCGTCAAAAAAAATGGGTCTAGATTTTTTTTCTCGAGTTTGTCGATGATTTTTAGTTAATTTTGTAGAAAAATAAATCTACTTCCTTATCACCAATCAGTTTTAATTTTTTCACCTGGGTTATTGAGTAATTAGATGTTTTCTGATGCAATATTTGAGGGTATTATTATTTTAAATGCTTTAATAATTGAAAATGCCAATTTTTTATGTAATTAAAGATTATTTTCTGATTGGTAAATGATGTGTTGTTATTAATAATTAAAATGAATCAATAAAAAATAAGATATTATTTTAGAATTGTTACCAAACTATTAGGTATCAAGTGAGCCCAAAAATGGGCATTCTCCTTTGGCCTATTTTTCAAAAATTTCAAAAAACTAAATTTTGACCGGTTCCAATATGAATATGTTATATGTACTTTGTTCGCTCTCGGGCTTCTATAGGCATCAAAGAGTGTTAGGCGGACTGCTGATGGTTATTACACTAGTCTGCCGTCCACCACTTTCGAATTTAACAAGCGGAGTAACCTTGTCGCGTTTTGGGATTATATTCGTCTTCTCTAGCCGGCGGGCTTAGCGGAGTCAACTGCTCTCTGGAAGAAATTTCTCTGTGGTAGCAGTTGTTTCCGTTTATGGACCTCACTCTAGCGTAATATAAAGCGGGGTGTTATATGCCGAGCTACAATAAAAAAAATATTCATCATCAGTAGTCTAGACTTTTAAGAGTCTAGACTATATGCCTATATCTATGTACAAATTTATCATTGACGTTTATGAGTGGATGTTGATTATGTTTACGTAATTTGTGTAGTGTTTGCTAATATCATGAAATTCGTTACAATAGTAGTCGCTACACCTAACGCCACCTTGGAAACAACCTAGAGAGGGCATTGTTAAGCCTTGTTTGTTGACATGTAAGGTTTCTTTATTATGTTCACAAATTCACAGAGATTATTATATGGGTGCAGATGAAACCTAGAGTAGTTAAGGCAATCATAGTTTATCGATTTTGTACTTTTGTATTTTGCCTGAAATTGTGTCTATTTTCGCCAAATCATTTTAATAGGAAGTTCGACGTTATGCAGTATATTTTTATGTTGATTGAATAGAATCTAGTTCCGTTGAAAATTATCTACGTCCTATAATAAAGTTTTAACAAAACATAAATAATGATAAGAAAGGAAAGGACGCGTTGCCAACACAAAATGTGTGCAGTGTTATTTATTGCACTTTAGCACTGATGTGACCTCTACATGACCTAAAATGTATCTAGACAACCGCTTGTTATAGTATAATTAAACGAGTAGAAATAGATTCATAGAAATGGGTTCTGTTAATTTTTCACACCGATGTTAAGTTAGATTGTGGTTTATGAGGTCCTTCCTACCTACCACAGAAGGAAGTCTGCGGACAGCATCTTCGCTATGCCGGTCTGATGAAACGAGGCCAGTGTGCAGCGGTCAAGTTAACGGCCACTCGTACTCCTTTCGTTATACTCTGGCTACTTTCCAGCTGATCCCGAAACGCGGTTAGGTCACTTGCGACAGTTAATTTAACAACTGGATAGTTTGTGGGTTAATTTGTTATATTACTAAGCGATTTTACTTGTTTATTCTCTAACCGAATCATTTGTAGAAATTTTCTAACTTGCGTAGTTTTTTTTTTATACCGTCTCGTTTTATTAAACCTATAGCTAGTTCTAGCTGAGGTGTAATCTTATCTTGATCGATCTTTACTATAGTTGCTAGTAGGGTTTCACGTGTTTTATTTTTAAAGTTGTTAAATCAAGTTAATTTAATATTACTTACTACGGCGAATTTGCTTTTTAATTAAAATAGGTAGGCCGGATATCTCTCAGCTGGATGTTCCTGAATTCCGAGACGAAATCCATGTTATTCATTCAGAAAGTTCAATTTTGCATGACAGAAAAAAATCAGAATTTGTGTAGAGTATAATTATATTGTATGCGATTTTTTTTTATATGACAACACTCCGTCTGATGTAAAGCTAGAGTGCGGTCCATGAACGGAAACAACTGCTACTACAGATTAATTTCTACAGACAACTCACGATCGATGTGACCCGTGTTCGAATCTCGCTAATTCTGACCGGTACCAATGTAACTTTGTTATATGTACTTCGGTCGCTCAGTGCCTATAGGCATTATTAAAGAGTGGTAGGCAGACTAAGGATGGTTATTTGTCCAGTCTGTCGTCCTGGGGTAGTGACACCACTTTCGAGTGTAACACACGTGAAGCGACCTTGTCGCGTTTCGGGTATAGTTTGAAAGTAGCCATGTATAACGAGAGGAGTGTGCACTGTCAATCTAGATAGTACATGCTCGTCTCCTTAAGCCGGCATAGTGGAGGTGACTGACTGGAGGTTTCTCTGTAGTAGTAGTTGTTTCCATTCATGGAGCGCACTCTAGCTTTACATCAGGCGGAGTGTTGTCACATGCCGAGCTACAATAAAAAAAAACTTAGGTAGGTAATTATAGTTTTCATTGATGAGGTTGTTCCTACATCGTAGCACTTTGCGCGTTATCTGTCAGATTGCTTGTTGATGGTTTGATACGATAATGTTATTGAATAATGATAGAGGATGGTATCGGAGGCATGTTTGTCGACGAGTTTTTTACTTTCGATTATGATAAAAAACAAAATTACGTCACATTGTTTTGATAGTTTTCGATTTTAACTAATTTTTTTATTTTATTGTAGTTCGACATATGGCGACACTCCGCCTGATGTTAAACTATAGTACCGGGAACAACTGCCACTACATATAAATTTCTACGGTCAGCAGTCGCTTTCGCTATGCCGGCCTGAGGAGACGAGTATCCAGAATGACAGTGCTCACTCCTCTCGCTATAACTGGCTACTTTCAAAGTGATCCTGAGACGCAACCAGGTCACTTCTCGGGTGCTACCTCTGATTTTACACACTTTTGTGGATTGATAAGGTTTTATATTAGGTATAGTAAGAGTGACTGTCAGACCGATGGTTGTTAGTTAGCCTAGTCTGCCGTCCCTGAGTAGCAGCCGCCCCTTTTTTATTGTAGCTCGGCATATGTAAAGCTAGAGTGCGGTCCGTGAACGGAAACAACTGCTACTACAGAGAAATCTCTACAGGCAGTAGTCGCCTTCGCTATGCTGAGGAGACGAGTATGCACTGTCTAGATTTACACTGCACACTCCTCTCGCTATACCTGGCTACTTTCCAACTGCTCCCGAAGCGCGACAAGATCACTTCACGGGCTTTACATTCGAAAGTGGTGGTACTACTACACCAGGACGACGGCAGTCGGCCTACCAAGTGTTACTAACACCCGTAAAGTAACATAGTCGTGTTTTGGATTCGTCTTGGAGTAGCCGGTTTAACGTAACGAATGTGTCCAGTCAACCTTGACGGGCACATTCGTCTCCTTAAACCGGCATAGTGTAGACTCCTGTCGGACTACTATAAAAAAGTTACCACGATTCTTTGTTTTCTATATTTCAATGCGGAAGAGATCATATAAAATGTTGTCAATTTTTTTTAAATAATAGAGTGTGGTAGGTTGATTGATGATGGTTATTAGCCCACTATACCGGCCTGGGGTATACTATCACTTTTAAGGAACCTAGTCGCGTTTCGGGATCAGCTTCGTAGTAAGCTGGGTATGAGAAGTGTTCCCTGTCAATGGATAGTGCACATTCTTCTCTTGAAACCGGCATAGCGGTAGGCACGCAGCTGCTTCCGCTCATGAATCGCAGACTAGCTTAACATCAGACAGTGTAAAAATATGATAATATCGTAAAGAGTGGTAGGCAGACTGATGATGGTTATTTGTCCAGTCTGCCGTCCTGGGGCAGTACCGCCATTTTCGAATGTAACACTCGTGAAGTGACCTTGTCGCGTTTCGGGAATAGTTTGAAAGTAGCCAGATAGAACGAGAAGAGTGTGCACTGTCAATCTGGATGGTGCATGCTTGTCTCTTCAAGCCGGCATAGTGGAGGTGACTGCTGCCTGTAGAGATTTCTCTGTAGTAGCAGTTGTTTCCATTCATGGACCGCACTCTAGCTTTACATCAGGCGGAGTGTTGTCACATGCCGAGCTACAATAAGAAAAAAACTAATGTGGGAATTGTTTGTTATTTTCAGGCAAGAACTTATACAACAATGAACATGTAGCGATAAAAATGGAACCAATGAAGTCCAAGGCTCCTCAACTGCATCTAGAATATCGATTTTACAAGTTATTAGGGACGCACGGTATGACCTTATCTTTTTATTAACCTAAAGTACTTAATTTTAGTGGTTTATGACCCAATTAGAAACTGCTTGGTTACTAAGTGTGGCCTTTATTTAGTACACAATCATTCTGCTTTCTAATTGAGAAAGAATCGTTTAGACGTTTAAAAATATCTGGTTTTAAGTTCTTTTTTCTCTTGTTATTATTGCACGCAAAATACAAAAATTTGAGATACGACGTTGTTGAGCTTGAAGTCATTAGGTATTAGCTAAACATTGGGAGATGGAACCGGAGATAGGCGCGATAAAATAATAATATGTTTACAGTTTGTTTACAATATACTATATGTCAAATTGGGGTGATTGCGTAAATTCGTGGCATCTAGTTTTTTTTTTTGATCCAATATAAACTTTAATAATAATAACGCTCATCGAAATGCTATGGTCTAGCGGTAGGTCGCGTGAACTCACAATCGATGAGACCCGTGTTCAAACCTCGCTAAATTCTTACCGATTCCAATGTCTGTGATACAAGTATTAGCTTAGTACAGGTATTAAAAAAAGCGATAGAAGTATTCTTTAATGATCATGTGTTGACTAGGTAGGTATCTGAATTAAAAGATTCTGCGCGCTATAGTATATGTAATAAGCGCTTAATTTGATTAATTTTGATAGAAACCTTTAGAAAGCTTTGCAATCAACGTGGTCGCGGTGAGATTGAAAGCTAACAGTATTACCCTTGACTAATTTTTAATTTGATGTCGGTGCATCTAATCAGAGTTTTAAGAGCGGCCGTGGTCTAGCGGTAAGACGCGTGAACTCACGATCGATGAGACCCGTGTTCGAACCTCGCTAATACTGACCGGTACCAATGTAACTTTGTTATATGTACTTTGGTCGCTCAGTGCCTATAGGCACTATTAAAGATTGGTAGGCAGACTGATGATGTTATTAGTCCAGCCTGCCGTCCTGGGGTAGTACCACCACTTTCGAATGTAACACCCGTGAAGTGACTTTGTCGCGTTTCGGGAATAGTTTGAAAGTAGCCAGGTATAACGAGAGAAGTGTGCACTGTCAATCTAGATGGTACATGCTCGTCTCCTCAAGCCGGCATAGTGGAGGCGACTGCTGTCCGCACAGGTTTCTCGGTAGTAGCAGTTGTTTCCATTCATGGACCGCACTCATGCCGAGCTACAATAATAAAAAAAAAGTTAGTAAGCCGTACATAATCTTTTAATTCAGCTAAAACCTAAGAAAATACTAAACTATAACTATAGTTTTTATGTTAAATAGTGAAAATTTCAATTTAAATATGTACTCAATTAAATAATATGAAAAAGAGATAAGTTTTACTTCCGATATGAAATGTACGGGACACAACAATACGCGGTTTTGTATTCATTCACCGTACAAAATTAGCATTCTGTAATGGCAATGACTTCATGCAAGACTTATGATATGGCGCTACTGACTAAATTCTATTTGTGTTTTTCTCCATATTTCAATAATATTGATCGTAAAATTACTATATTTAGACTTATTTTGTGTGTAATTTGTATACTTGTATTTCAAATGCAAGCAATTTCTAATGAAGCTATCCTATTGGCGGAGAGATCCCACGTTACGCGGTGACAGCGTTAGATGTAAACTTAGAAGAAAAAAATCAAACCTAGATAATAAGCAACTGTAGTTGATAATAACCAACTTGGAATTTAGACGTGGGCTTTCAATTGATTACAAATACCCCGGCCGGTACCATTAGGTCTTTAAGTTCAAAAATATTAGGTATTGTCGATTAGCTAAATTACTATTTGGATCACATTATGGAAATATTAATTGTAACTCAGAGGGAATACCAAAAGTGATCTACTTGGGCACATGCGGCGGCCGGTACAACGCCATGGTCATGGAGTTGTTAGGACCCTCCTTGGAGGACTTGTTCGTACATTGCGGTCGGAGGTTCAGACTGAAGACGGTACTCTTAATTGCTATACAACTCGTGAGTCTTCCCCGTAATAAAGATGTAGTTTCGTATGCTCCGTACACTGTATCTGATATTTGGTTTTAGCGACGCCATGGTCATGAGCGTTGTTCCGGTTTATTTTTATTTTTTTGTTGTAAGCAATTTCTCACGGATTACTAAACTTTAGTCTTCTTAACTGATATATATTTTTTTAACTGTGCCGCTAACTAAAAATATCGGTTACAGTGTCTTTTAGTTAGTAAGCTCTAGTCTAGGTTCCGTGAGGGATATTGCTCGGTTCTTCGTAAGTACTAATTTTGTTCATCTATCCTATCTCCGTTCACCTCGGCTCCCACCAGCTCCGTCCACAGCTGAAGGTATCCCTGAGGTGTACTACTTCGGGCCGTGCGGTAAATACAATGCGTTGGTTATGGAACTGTTGGGACCGTCACTGGAGGATCTATTCGACCTGTGCGGTAGACGGTTCTCGCTAAAGACTGTGTTAATGATCGCTATGCAGCTGGTATGTATGAATTTCTTTTTTTTTTCTCAAGCCTTTAACGGTTACTGAAAATGTAATTTGTAATAATAGTTCTTGAAATATCTATTATTAGTATGAATAATGTAATTTATTTAAAGTAGTTGGAAATGGTATGTAAAGGAAGAAGTGGCTACATAATTTATTTGTACCCATCCCGCTGGGAATTGGAGCGTAAGCTGAGATTTCTGGTGACCCGTGAAGTGATCTAGTCACGTTCGGGATCAGTTTGGAAGTAGTCGGGTATAACGAGTTTGCCCATTCGTCTCCTCGAGTCGGCATAGAGGTGTCGACTGCTGTCTAATATTTCTTTCTGGTAGCTGCTGTTTCCTCTCTTAGAAGATTTTCGTGCTCTTAGTTTGTTAATGCATTTTTCTATTATCGTGTTTCAGCTGCATCGTATCGAGTATGTGCATACGAGGCATCTAATATACCGTGATGTAAAACCAGAGAATTTTTTAATAGGTAGAACTGCAACTAAACGAGAGAAAATCATTCACATCATTGGTGAGTGCCTGCCGCTCCTAATTTGTTTATTTAATAAACAGACAACGGTCGATTGTCTAAACATGTATACTATAATGTAAAAAGTAAAATAATAGTTCCAAACCATCATCCCTAGCAGAACATACACCATGGCATGAGAATGTCTTGCCTAGATTAAAATTAAAGAATTAAGGCAATTGTTCCACAATTAAATGCCGCTATTTTTAAATTTAATTAAATCTCAAGTCGGTATAGCTAAGGGGACTACTGCGGTCTGCAGACGTTTCTCTGTGATGACAGTTCGTTCTCTCGGTACTCTCTCACGGACTGCACTCTAGCTTAACTTCGGGTGGAGTATGGTCACATGCCGAGCTAAAGAAAAAAATTGTACCCGAGTGATACATGCACTTGCTGAGTATAGGATTTGTTTAAGTTAAACACTGATCCGTTGTCGTCTTAGGCGTATCGCCATAATTTTGTACGCTTGCGGACTTAGTTTTATACTACAGTGTTGTATTGACCTCATTTGAAAGATGATCTTATAGCAGAACTGTGTAAGTAGGTCTGTGGTTTGAGGTTTTGTTACTAGGGTTCGGCCTTTATTATTGTTAAAGGAGAATGCCCATTTTGGGGCCCATTTGATACCTTACAAATAGTTTGGTAACAAAACAATATTCTAAAATAATATCTTATTTTTTTATTAATTCATTTTATTTATAACAACACGTCATTTACCATTCAATAGACAATGTTTAAAACATAAAAAAAACATATAATAATAACCTAAAATATTGCATCGGAAAACAACTAATTACTCAATATCCCGGGTGAAAAAAATTAAAACTGATTGGTAATAAGGAAGTAGATTTGTTTTTCTACAAAATGAACTAAA
This sequence comes from Tinea pellionella, assembly GCA_948150575.1. NCBI lineage: Eukaryota > Metazoa > Arthropoda > Insecta > Lepidoptera > Tineidae > Tinea > Tinea pellionella. The sequence goes on along the minus strand of OX411259.1, from coordinate 4,732,084 downwards.
ATCATTGACAAACTCGAGAAAAAAATTGTGGGCCCATTTCTTTTAGGCGAATGGGCATTCTCCTTTAATTATATCAATATTTCTGTCATCTTTTTTGCTCTTTGCATTATATTAAAGAGGCAGGCTGATGATGATTACTGGTCCAGTCTGTCGTCCCGGGGTAGTACTACCACTTTCGAACGTAACACCCGTAAAGCGACCTTGTCGCGTTTCTGGATTAATATGGAAGTAGCCTGGTATACCGAGAGGAGATTGTGAATCTGCATGTTGTTTCCGATCATGGACCGCACTCTAGCCTAACATCAGGCGCAGTGTTGTCATATACCGAGGTACAATAAAAAAAAGTCTATTGTACGTTAAAACGTAAGGAATAAAGTAATATTTAATGTGACCAATTTCACAATGGCTATGTTGGTAGAGAACAGTGGAAAAATCACTATTAGATTGGTTAAATACTTGCTGATTTGCCAATGCCCTAAGCGACGAGTAACACAAACACGTAATATTCTTCGGCAAAATTATTATTTTATTAATTTATAATCTTTCTTTTTTCACAGATTTTGGTTTGGCCAAAGAATACATAGATTTAGAGACAAACAAACATATACCATACCGGGAGCACAAGTCATTGACCGGGACCGCCAGATACATGTCAATAAATACACATTTAGGAAAAGGTGCGTAATTAGAAAAAAAACTACCTTTATTTAAATTTTATGTTAAGTTTCTAAATGATACCTCTTCATATCTACTTTATCTTTGTCAGCTCTTTTTAAATAATATTGTTTATATGGTTGAAAAAAATTATTTAGTTTATGAGACGGTATAAAATGGGTTATTGCAACGCTAATAAAACTAATTAGTATACAATTATTACTTATTTATGTGTAACAAACTTAAAGAGGTATAGACACTGCGATTTGTTTTGCTAATGCCATCTGCAGCTCAAGCTTGTCCCGTTGCAATGTGTTCCACTACATATTCTAATTTATAAACGTAATAATGTTTAATTATTTTTCCAGAACAATCTAGACGCGACGACCTGGAAGCACTGGGTCATATGTTTATGTATTTTTTACGTGGTTCCTTACCCTGGCAGGGTTTAAAAGCTGACACACTCAAAGAAAGATACCAAAAAATTGGTGACACTAAACGAGCAACTCCTATCGAGGTATGGATTTTATACAGTTCTTACGTCAATATATTTTTCTTTTGTTTCTCATTTGTGCTTCACGGAGACCCTATCAGACTTTCTCTGATCTGAATTAAAATTTAAAAAAAAATTACCACAATTAATTTGTAATTCCTACTTTATTATTTATTATTAAGAATTTTATTAGTCAATTTATATATTTCTTTATTTTAAAATGTTTATATTTGTATCGTTGCCACTGAGTGACCAAAATACATATAACATTACATTGGTACCAGATTGTGAGGTCCATCTTTCACCAATATAATTGTAGTTTTTAGAATACCTATGGTTAACTTGAGAAATCAATAAATTAATCTATTACCAAAAAACGTTTCAGGTGTTATGCGAGGGTCATCCTGAAGAGCTAGCCACTTACCTCCGTTACGTGAGACGGTTAGATTTCTTCGAGACACCGGACTATGATCAACTCAGACGAATGTTCAGGGATCTGTTCGATAGACGTGGTTATCTCGATGATGGGGAATTCGACTGGACCGGGAAAACTATGGTAAATTAATGTGAAAATATGCGCGCGCACACTTTATAAGACTAACTTTATGTGGATATTGGTTAAACTAACAATGTTATGACCATATTAATTTAGTCGGGCCGGCATAGCGGAGGCTTCTGCTGCCTTTATGTCTATCTACACGGTTAAGATACTGGGCACTTTTAAAATAAATTTCGAATGTAACACCCGTGAAGTGACCTTGTCGCGTTTTGGGAACAGTTCGAAAGTAGACAGGTAGTGTGCATTGGCAATCTGGATGATGCACATTTGTCTCCTCAAGTTGACATAGCGGAGGCGACTGTAACCTGTAACCCGCACTCTACATCAGGCGGGGTGTTGCCATATGCCGAGCTTTTTTTAAAAAATATATACGTATTAGTACTATGCTATGCTATATACTATGTATTAGTATATTAAATAGCATTGTGAACCTTATGTTGTAGCGATAGGTACTATATTAACCGGACAAGTTAAATAAATAACCATGGTCATAACATTTTTATTTTGTGCAAGTATATGTTTTTTTAGACTATTTGAATGTCCTTTGCTTTAGCAAATTACTATTTCTTCTTATTTAACATGTAACTTTAAATTAATCTGCTTTGTTGTTTTTGTTTTCATGCACAATTTTTTTTAAGTTTGAGTTTGCTCATCATTTTCAAGTGTAACACTCGGAGAAGTGACCTAGTCACGTTTCGGGATTTGGGTATAAAGAGGGATGTGCCCCGTCGTTTCCTCGATCCGCCATAGATAGCCACCTCATTCTAGCTTAACATCAGCCGGAGTATGATCACATGCTGAGCTACTGTAAATTTTGTTTTTACTACGTACAATTAGGGCCACTGTCCACTGAATCTCATCTTAGTAATGTTACACACAATTGAATTTCATGAATATAAAATTATAAATCAACTCTTCCATGGACAGTGGTGTGGAAAAATAGTAAAATTTTGGTATTTCTATCAAGCGATGATCTAGATTTCTTTTTTGTGCACCACAACAAATCGTTCATAATTAAAAAAAATCGTACATTATGAATTAAAAAAATTATGCAAAAAAAGGGATCGTTTTAAATTTTCTTATTCCTTATAATGTTTATTAATTAAAGTTTAGTGAAATCGATCATTAAATAAATAGTCTTATATTTAATTTTAACGATTTATAACTGATTTAATTATAAATTATTAAAAATTAAAATTTATAAAAATTCCTCTTTTAAAATAATTGAGGTTAAATTACGCATTTATATGTGATAAACTAGCAATATAATAACACACTACACAGGTTAATGACGTGTTAATTAAACGAGCGGTAGGCAGACTGATAATAATTATTAGCTCAGTCTGCTGCCTCAGGAGTAATACTACCACTTGGCAAGTGTAAAACACGTCGTGTCAAGTGTAATATTAACACTTGGCAAGTGTAAAACTACGTCTTGTCAAGTGTAATAATACCACTTGACAAGTGTAAAGCTTCGTCTTGTCAAGAGTAATAATACCAATTGGCAAGTGTAAAACTTCGTCTTGTCAAGTGTAATAATAACACTTGGCAAATGTAAAACTACGTCTTGTTAAGTGTAATAGTTTAGTTACCACTTGGCTAGTGTAACGTTACGGAAAAATGTCAAGCGTTACGGATCAATTTGCAAGTAGCCAGGCATATATTGGATGAGTTAACTGTTAACCTGGTGCAAAACTCATCTCAAGCCGGTATAGCGGAGGCTACAGCTGCTTGAAGACATTCCTCTGGTAGCAGTTGTCGCCGCTCATGGCTCGTTAAAATATGCCAGGATACTATAAAAAAATATTGCTTCGAAATTATAAATAAATTTTCGATACCCTAAGAACGATTGTCTATCGTCCGCGTTATAGTATCGCTATCGAATAATTTTGTAGTTCTGTTTACGGACGCAACGTGGCGCTAATCAAATTAGTTGGGCATTGTCAATAGATATTCATGCTTAGGGTTGGTAAACTTAATAGAACAATTTTACAAAGTTTTTTATTAATAGTTTCAGGGCAATAAGATTTTTTTTTTTGTTATTTGTTTTTGTGTCTAACCTGTTTAGTATATTAAGTTATTATTTGGCTAGTTTGTCTTATAATTAATTTTTGTTTCTCAATTTTTTTTTTATTAATCGATTAGCTTTAAATCAAAGATAAATTGTACCAAGATAAATGATTTGGCTATTAAAATTTTTCTTAAGTGTTTAGAGTACATATTCAATAGAATCTTAACGAATAATATTATTTCTTTATGATTTGATATGAATTATATTGTAATAATGATAAAATAATAATGTTTTAATTATTTGAAATAACTTTGGAAATAATTTATTTAATAAAATGTAACATTATGATTGTATTTTCTGTGTAGTTTGCTTTTTTTTTAAATTATATTTTAAGTTGTTTTTGTGCTAGGCTAGGAAGCACCTCTTTCCAATTCAGTCGGTTACTTCTGGATTTCATTTAATATAACGTTTTTTTCTTCTGATATTAAAAAAAAAACATGTTTAATATTGGGAGAAAGGAAATGCTTAAATGTTTTGTTTTTTGTGATTGTTGCCTAACAAATTATTTTAATTTTTTAACCAATGGGGTTGTTGCATGCCGCATGCTTTGTAACGCTTATGTGTAAACTGGAAGCCTGCAAATATTCATGTTATGAGAATATTAAGGAATGCACCGCCATCTAATATTATTAGAACTAAATCTGATAAGGTTAGTTTGTCTTGTTAATTATTTTCGTCAGAGTGACCATAACCGAGTTGGTATGGTCGATGAACGCTGAGTTCGAATCTCATGAATAGCTAGTACCATTAAAGCGTGATAAATAGACTGATAATGGTTAATAACCGAGTGCCGTCCTGGGGTGTGAAGTGACCTAATTGGATTTTGGTATCAGCTTGAAAAGTAACGGGATTAGTATGCCCTCTCAAGAGATGGGGCGCATTCGTCTCCTCAAGCTGGCATAGTGGAGGCGAGTATTGCCATCAGGCGTTCGTCTGTAACAGCAATTGACTCCCCTCATGGACTACACTCAAAACTTGAAATCACTTTATAAAAATATATGTATATGTATAAAGATTAGTATTTTCGTCTCTATGAATATGGTAATAAAGGTTATATTTATAAAATTGCAGTCTACTCCGGTGGGTTCAATTCAGACTGGACACGAGATTGTGGTGTCACCCAATAGAGACAGACACCAAACTTTTCATAAGGTAAGTTTCTTTCTTTTTTTTTTTTTTCAAGTATACCCTGCGTGCGCGCAATTTATATTACAAGATTTTTCTTTACCTTGGTTTAGTTAAGTTTGGGCCAATAAAAAAGAATATTATAAATTTTTTATATTCATAGAAAAAAAAACCATTGTGGTTTAATTTTTTTAAAATGATTAATTATTTAAGATTATTATTATTATTTAATTAGTGGTAACCAGACTGATGATGGTAATTAGTCCAGTTTCTAGCTACCGGTGTTAATTTTTTTTTCTCGCTGGGCCACATTTTCGGTGGTCCACGTTCAGCGGGAGCGGAATGAAACTCGCTATTTTTTGTGGATAGCGGTGGGAGCGGAATAGTACACGAATTTTAATGAGTCGTAGGCAGACTGATGATGGTCTAGTCTGCCGTTTTGGGATAGTACCACCACTTTCAAGTGTAACACCCGTGAAGTGACCTTGTCGCGTTTCGGGACAAGTTCCAAAGTAGGCATGTATAAAGACAGGAGTGTGCACTGTCAATCTGGATGGTGCATACTCGTATCCTCAAGTCAGCATAGCGGAGGCGTCTACTACCTGTAGAGATTTCTTTGTAGTAGCAGTTGTTTCCATTCATGCATATGCCGAGCTACAATAAAGAAAAAAAAAATACACAATCCGGCCGCTTCGCTTGTAACGAGCCGACATTTTATCGCAGCTGGTAGCGATTTTTAGCATTCCGCGGTCTCGCTATCCACCGAAGATGTAGTCTTAACGTGAAAGCCAACACCTGAGCGTCCATACATTTTGTTTTACAACATTGTTTGAAACATAGCAGATTTATGTTGAAATTAAGTAATTTTAAAACTTTCTCAGCACTAATTATCGCAAATCACTATAATAAACAAATAGCTACGGCACAGAATATATAAAATGCTTGTGAAATATAACTAATATAAAATGTTTAAAATATTTAAAATGCATTTTATATATTCTGTGCTGTAGCTATTTGTTTATTATAGTGATTTGCGATAATAAAATTACTTAATTTCAACGTAAATCTGCTACGTTTCAAACAATGTTGTAAAACAAAATATATGGACGCACAGGTGTTGGCTTTCACGTTAATGCCATAATACAGTCTGCCGTTTCGCGCCTTTACTGTTTTTTTTAATTGAATAATTAACATAGTTTCTGTCGATGCAGGATGAGTTGTGTGATATTATGGTTGGTTTGGTTGAGGATGATGAAGCTGCCCTTTTGTCTAGAGAGGTTTGCTTCCTTTTTATTTATTTATTTTTGCTAGTCGAAAACGTTTCATAATGTACAAAATGTCCTATCTACCATTTGTTTTACATACTGTATTGTGTTTTACTGCTTTTTTTTAATATGTTGATTCCTTTTATTCCTGGCGAGTTTGTTAAGGTGACTTTTGTGTTGGCGTTAGACACGGCGGACGCGTGTATTTGCTTTTTTTTAAATTGTAGCTCGACATACGACAACACTCCGCCTGATGTAAAGCTAGAGTGCCAGTGTCCATGAATTGAACCAACTGCTACTACAGATAAACTTCTGCAGGTAGCACTCGCTTCCGCTATGTCGGCCTGGGGAAATTCATCTTATCAAGCGGAGGTGGCTGTTGCTTGCAGAGATTTCCCTTTGGTAGCAGTTGTTTTCGTTCGCACTTCTGACTTAACACACGACGGAGTGCATTCTAATGCCGGGCTACTGTATAAAAATTGATTTTTTATTAAAATTCCTAACAGGCTGACAGTTCTTTCATCAGTCGCTGTCGTGTCTAACGCAACTTGTAGGTCGAAAACGTTTTACATAGTTAACAAATTAAATTTAAAAAAAAATCACCAATGCGTATATCTCGAAAACTATATCTTTCATAGTAGCTCAGTATGTAGCCACACTCCGCCTCGTGTTCGACTACTATAGATACGTCACGGAATTGTTTGCATGCAGCAGTCGTCTCCGCTATGCTTGAAGCGACGAAAGTGCACCATCCAGTTTGATAGTGCTCACTCTTACGAACCCGGGACGAGGTTAACCATCAGTCTACCTTACCATTCTTGATTACTGTCTTCGAGATATGTGCTAAGTGTATGAAGATTTACGTCAAAGAGATCGTGTTCGACCTACTGTAAAGTTGTACCTAATTTTAAATCAGGGCATTTATAAAAAAATGTCATTCCGTCGTACGATTTTAATAAGTTTTGTGTTTAGTGTCGTTTTTTCTTAAATATACGTTGTTTATTAGACTAGTTCCCGAAGTAATACCACCCCTCTCCCGTGAAGTGACTTTTAAGTTACTTTGAATTTTACGGTGACATAACCGTTAAACGTTTACTTTTACTCGACACGCGTTGCCATGTTGTATTAATTCATATTGGTATCGTTAAAAGGGTGGCTGATCCCGAAAAAAAAATAGAAAAACATATGTGGCTTCTTTTTATACATGTGACGTTAGTGACATTGGTTTGACAATTACTTTTGTTCAGCCAAAATTCGCTGGTTACGGTTAGCGTTAAAGGAAGCGTCAAAAGTGTCAGGTGCGACGATGTTGCAACGCGTGTAATCGTTAAAGTTACCGTAACAGCCAAAGTAACTTCAACGGGCCTTTTGGTGCAATCGAACCTTAGCTGCGTTTCGGACTTAGCTTTGAAGTTGCCGGGTATAACGAGAGGAGTGTGCAGTGTCAAACTAGACGGTGCACTAGAGAGCTAGCCGGCATAGCTAAAATTAACTACTGCTTCCAATATTTCCCTCTGGTAGCTTAGCTTTCGGACCGTACTCTACTGAAATGGCGTTTTTTGTCTGGTTACTCGAAGGTCGAAACCGAAAGATGGTTTGAGAATTGTAGTACTGAGTGGCTCATGTTGGCTGGAAGTCCACGCTGAGCCTGGTATTAATATGGTCCATCCAGTGGATTCGACTGAGGGGAAAAATAACTAACTTTATGTAGTACATTTAAATATCAAATTCAATAACTAATATTTGACCTTACGATTTTCTTTTGCACGATTCCAGTTAGTAGTAGGTTTTGTTTGCTAGTTTTTTTAATCAAATTAGTTTTTGTTTTATAGTAAATTCTGACGGCGATTTTCCCAATAGATTTATTAAAAAATCCTCTAAATATTATTTCTATTTGTTTTAATTATTAATATATTATTTTCAGGGAGCAATTAAAGACTCAGGAACGGGCGGTACGGCTAACACTGGTGGTAATTGGCCTCACAGCGGGAAAGCTACTCCACTCACAGCTGGACATCTCACTCCAGCAGATAGACATGGTTCCGTGCAGGTAATTGTTTAGTAGACTTCTGGGATATAATTTTTTTCATAAATTTAAAATTAGCTTCTCTATCTGATGTAAAATTAAATAAAAAAGTTTGTAATTTTAATGGCACCATTTTCAAGGGTTTAATGCCTGTGAAATGACCTAATCGACCCAATTCAATTTTCATTATTATTTAATTATAAAGCAAAGGAGAATGTGATTCAATGGGCCCACAATTTTTTTTCTCGAATTTGTCGATGATTTTTAATTCATTATATGTATAAGAAAATAAATTTTCACCAATCTGTTTTAATTTTTTTTGTCCGGGTTTAATATGTATTAAATACAGACTCAGACATTTTCTGATGCAATATTTGAAGTATGCTTTAAAAATTGGTGATATCTGTTTTTTTTTTTATGTTATTAAACATTGTCCATTGATTGGTAAACGATCTGTTGATATAATTAAATAAATTCATGAGAAAATAGGATTTGTTTTAGAATATTATTTTACTAACTAAACTATTTAGATATCAAGTGGGCCCAAAAACGCCCATTTTTGTTGCTCTTTTAAAATAATATTTTTAAAAAGGCATTTTTTATTTTTCATTATCCCTATGATCAAAGTAAGAGTGGATTTTTTTTTGTTTTTTTTTTTTCATAAAATTCCCAAAATTGCAATCCACTGAGGCGAAATTATTATTATACTAATATATAGCTGCAATACCACTGACTGACTGACTGACTGACATCAATTATTTCGTACTTGCCGGTATAGTGGAGGGTAGCGGTTTTTTGAGTCGTATAGAGGGCGTCCCAAAACCGTCGAGAAAAATACGACTTTGACCGGAAGTCGATTCTGGACCGGAAGTGACAGCGATATCTCGGAAACGGGGCGAGTCGGGGCAGTCACCCCGTAGAGAAAGTTGTAGAGAATGTCGTCTTATGCCGAAATCAAAAAAAAAAATTTCAAAATCGGGCAAAAAAAATTTTTCCTCGATCGTATTTATATCCTTTTCCCGCCGGTACGCCAATATGAAACGGAGCATGGCGGTGGGCGTGGCCTAACAGCATCCGCGACGAGGCATTTTCGGGACGAACGATCGAAACGGCTTTACCTCGGTCAGTCGGACGGTGAGCGCGGCCGCGTGAACATCGAATTTGCTCCGCGCGGCGGGCTTTCTTTTAAATATCTCAAGAAGTAGATACGTCAGAGTAACCATGTAAAGAACAATTTTGTTCAGTGTGACCAGCACTATTTTTTTAAATTTTTGTTTTAGTTTTTTTTTTAATTTTTTAAAATCTTCATATCTCGAAAAGTAGATACGTTAGCGTCACCGTGTAAAGACCAATATTGTTCAGTATGACCAGCACTATTTTTTTTAAATTTTTGTTTTTTTTTTTAATTTTTTAAAATCGCCATATCTCGAAAAGTTGATACGTTAGCGTCACCGTGTAAAGACCAATTTTGTTCAGTATGACCAGCACTTTTTTTTTTAAATTTTTGTTTTTTTTTTTTTAATTTTTTAAAATCTTCATATCTCGAAAAGTAGATACGTTAGCGTCACCGTGTAAAGATCAATATTGTTCAGTATGACCAGCACTATTTGCTTTTTTTTTTTTTAATTTTCTAAAATAGCTATTACTCAAAAAGTACATACGTTAGCGTCACCGTGTAAAGACCAATTTTGTTCAGAAACGTAAACGCTTTTAGATGGCGAGCGAAATATTTTCAAAACTGCCTAAAATCTATTCGATCTAATACGTTTTACGACAAAAAGGGCCTCCGCGGGCCGCTTGCGCCCGCGGCTTTTACCCAACAGCTAGTACTAATATATAGCTGCAATACCACTCACTGACTCACTGACTGACATCAATTATTTCGTACTTGCCGGTATAGTGGAGGGTAGCGGTTTTTTGAGTCGTATAGAGGGCGTCCCAAAACCGTCGAGAAAAATACGACTTTGACCGGAAGTCGATTCTGGACCGGAAGTAGTAGCGATATCTCGGAAACGGGGCGAGTCAGGGCAGTCACCCCGTAAAAAAAGTTGTAGGGAATGCCCTATAATTTCGAAAACGATACTTTTTTTTTCAAAATTGCTCGAAAAAAATTTTTCCTCGATCGTATTTTTATCCTTTTCCCGCCGGTACGCCAATATGAAACGGAGCATGGCGCTTGGGCGTGGCCTAACAGCATCCGCGACGAGGCATTTTCGGGACGAACGATCGAAACGGCTTTACCTCGGTCAGTCGGACGGTGAGCGCGGCCGCGTGAACATCGAATTTGCTCCGCGCGGCGGGCTTTCTTTTAAATATCTCAAGAAATAGATACGTCAGAGTAACCATGTAAAGAACAATTTTGTTCAGTGTGACCAGCACTATTTTTTTTTTTAATTTTTGTTTTTTTTTTTAATTTTCTAAAATAGCTATTACTCAAAAAGTACATACGTTAGCGTCACCGTGTAAAGACCAATATTGTTCAGTATGACCAGCACTACTTTTTTTTTAATTTTTTTTTTTTAATTTTTTAAAATCGCCATATCTCGAAAAGTAGATACGTTAGCGTCACCGTGTAAAGACCAATTTTGTTCAGTATGACCAGCACTAATTTTTTTTTAAATTTTGTTTTTTTTTAAATTTTTTAAAATCGCCATATCTCGAAAAGTAGATACGTTAGCGTCACCGTGTAAAGACCAATTTTGTTCAGAAACGTAAACGCTTTTAGATGGCGAGCTAAATATTTTCAAAACTGCCTAAAATCTATTCGATCTAATACGTTTTACGACAAAAAGGGCCTCCGCGGGCCGCTTGCGCCCGCGGCTTTTACCCAACAGCTAGTACTAATATATAGCTGCAATACCACTGACTGACTCACTCACTCACTCACTCACTGACTGACATCAATTATTTAGTACTTGCCGGGGGGGTGCGGGGGTGAAATTTTCGGGGTGTATAGAGGGCATCCCAAAACCGTCGAGAAAAATACGACTTTGACCGGAAGTCGATTCTGGACCGGAAGTGGTAGCGATATCTCGGAAACGGGGCGAGTCGGGGCAGTCACCCCGAAGAGAAAGTTGTAGGGAATGCCCTATAATTTCGAAAACGATACTTTTTTTTTCAAAATTGCTCGAAAAAATTTTTTCCTCGATCGTATTTTTATCCTTTTCCCGCCGGTACGCCAATATGAAACGGAGCATGGCGCTTGGGCGTGGCCTAACAGCATCCGCGACGAGGCATTTTCGGGACGAACGATCGAAACGGCTTTACCTCGGTCAGTCGGACGGTGAGCGCGGCCGCGTGAACATCGAATTTGCTCCGCGCGGCGGGCTTTCTTTTAAATATCTCAAGAAGTAGATACGTCAGAGTAACCATGTAAAGAACAATTTTGTTCAGTGTGACCAGCACTATTTTTTTAAATTTTTGTTTTAGTTTTTTTTTTAATTTTTTAAAATCTTCATATCTCGAAAAGTAGATACGTTAGCGTCACCGTGTAAAGACCAATATTGTTCAGTATGACCAGCACTATTTTTTTTTTAAATTTTTGTTTTTTTTTTTAATTTTTTAAAATCGCCATATCTCGAAAAGTATATACGTTAGCGTCACCGTGTAAAGACCAATATTGTTCAGTATGACCAGCACTAATTTTTTTTTAAACGTTTTTTTTTTAATTTTTTTAAATCGCCATATCTCGAAAAGTTGATACGTTAGCGTCACCGTGTAAAGACCAATTTTGTTCAGTGTGACCAGCACTTTTTTTTTAAATTTTTGTTTTATATTTTTTTTATTTTTTAAAATCTTCATATCTCGAAAAGTAGATACGTTAGCGTCACCGTGTAAAGATCAATATTGTTCAGTATGACCAGCACTATTTGCTTTTTTTTTTTTTAATTTTCTAAAATAGCTATTACTCAAAAAGTACATACGTTAGCGTCACCGTGTAAAGACCAATATTGTTCAGTATGACCAGCACTACTTTTTTTTAATTTTTTTTTTTTAATTTTTTAAAATCGCCATATCTCGAAAAGTAGATACGTTAGCGTCACCGTGTAAAGACCAATTTTGTTCAGTATGACCAGCACTAATTTTTTTTAAAATTTTGTTTTTTTTTTAATTTTTTAAAATCGCCATATCTCGAAAAGTAGATACGTTAGCGTCACCGTGTAAAGACCAATTTTGTTCAGAAACGTAAACGCTTTTAGATGGCGAGCTAAATATTTTCAAAACTGCCTAAAATCTATTCGATCTAATACGTTTTACGACAAAAAGGGCCTCCGCGGGCCGCTTGCGCCCGCGGCTTTTACCCAACAGCTAGTACTAATATATAGCTGCAATACCACTCACTGACTCACTCACTGACTGACATCAATTATTTCGCACTTGCCGGTATGGTGGAGGGTAGCGGTTTTTTGAGTCGTATAGAGGGCGTTCCAAAACCGTCGAGAAAAATACGACTTTGACCGGAAGTCGATTCTGGACCGGAAGTGGTAGCGATATCTCGGAAACGGGGCGAGTCGGGGCAGTCACCCCGAAGAGAAAGTTGTAGGGAATGCCCTATAATTTCGAAAACGATACTTTTTTTTTCAAAATTGCTCGAAAAAAATTTTTCCTCGATCGTATTTTTATCCTTTTCCCGCCGGTACGCCAATATGAAACGGAGCATGGCGCTTGGGCGTGGCCTAACAGCATCCGCGACGAGGCATTTTCAGGACGAACGATCGAAACGGCTTTACCTCGGTCAGTCGGACGGTGAGCGCGGCCGCGTGAACATCGAATTTGCTCCGCGCGGCGGGCTTTCTTTTAAATATCTCAAGAAGTAGATACGTCAGAGTAACCATGTAAAGAACAATTTTGTTCAGTGTGACCAGCACTATTTTTTAAATTTTTGTTTTAGTTTTTTTTTTAATTTTTTAAAATCTTCATATCTCGAAAAGTAGATACGTTAGCGTCACCGTGTAAAGACCAATATTGTTCAGTATGACCAGCACTATTTTTTTTTTAAATTTTTGTTTTTTTTTTAATTTTTTAAAATCGCCATATCTCGTAAAGTAGATACGTTAGCGTCACCGTGTAAAGACCAATATTGTTCAGTATGACCAGCACTATTTGCTTTTTTTTTTTTTAATTTTCTAAAATAGCTATTACTCAAAAAGTACATACGTTAGCGTCACCGTGTAAAGACCAATATTGTTCAGTATGACCAGCACTACTTTTTTTTAATTTTTTTTTTTTTAATTTTTTAAAATCGCCATATCTCGAAAAGTAGATACGTTAGCGTCACCGTGTAAAGACCAATTTTGTTCAGTATGACCAGCACTAATTTTTTTTTAAATTTTGTTTTTTTTTAAATTTTTTAAAATCGCCATAATTCGAAAAGTAGATACGTTAGCGTCACCGTGTAAAGACCAATTTTGTTCAGAAACGTAAACACTTTTAGATGGCGAGCTAAATATTTTCAAAACTGCCTAAAATCTATTCGATCTAATACGTTTTACGACAAAAAGGGCCTCCGCGGGCCGCTTGCGCCCGCGGCTTTTACCCAACAGCTAGTTTTTATTTCTATAATTAGATATCAAGTGGGCCCAAAATTGGACATTGTCCTTTAATATTAAAAAAGTGCCAAAAACTTGATAACCTATAAGATATTCGTAATGTAATTGTGAACGTATATTGGTATATCTTTTTTTAGTTATTGAAGAATAGTCATTTTCGATATGTGAAATTCCCTGGATCATTATCAACGGTCAGTTTTAAGTTTCTTTTGACGCGTTTGTTTTATGCATGTACTGAATAATAACAAATTAGGAACGAGTATAATTGTCCCTAGTGTGGATTTACTCAACGCACTGACAAGTGAAAGTGAATTCTCTTCACCAATAGCATCGTTTTGTTTTAAAGGAACTACCATGCCTAAATTCTAACATTTATTAATTAAATCGATTTCTTCACATGATATCTACATTATTAGTGATAATCAACTTAATTGAGCGGCCGTGGTAGTACTTATGATAAATTGGTTATTATTTTTATATGTAAATGATTAATTGACGTTAGGGGCCCACAAATTTCCTTTCGTTATGTGTCAAAATAATAGCTGATTGGAGTAAAGAACTCACTTTACGCGGTGTGTACGTTAACTAAAATTCACACTAAGGCCGAACAATAATTTACTTTTCGGATTTTTTTTTATATTAAACAATTTTTACTGCACTATGGGTTTTAAAATAATAAAAGAATGTTAACTTTTTTTCTAGATTTTTTCGTTTGTTTTACAGAAATTGCACTGCCAATATTCATTCATAGTAACATGATTTTCTAATAATAAAATTAAGTTAAAACTTACGAAAGATATTTGTAAGTGAATTAGCTAATAATCGGCTTTAGCTTATAACTTTTAACCTAAATTACCTAGACTAAATTAGATGAATTACCTAATAAAGAAGTGACGCCGGGTTCGATTCCTGGTTGAAAAAAACTTACTTTTCTTTATAGTACCTCGACATATGATGTTAATCTTGAGCACGGTCCATGATCGGAAATAACTACTACTTCAGTTTCTGCAGGCAGGCGGGCTTGAGAAGACGACTGGGCACAATCCTCACACTCTTATGGCTGTCTTCTCGTCATATGCCTTTCCGAAGCCAAAAGTAGATTCTGACGATGAACAAGTGCATGCCAAGTCCGTGCCTACGTTAATAAAGGATTTTCATTTCATTTCATTTCACTCCTCTCGTTATACCTGGCTGTTTCCAAGCCTGGCTAAACAAATTTACGCCAGTATGGACAAAAAAAGTTCTTTAAAATATAAATAGAAAGAAAGAATTTTATTTGGATTTTGTGGAAATGAAATTTAAAAAAAAAACTAGAAGAAAAATAAATAAAAAACAATGTTCATGGACTTCTACTGAGTTTACCACCAGACCAGTCGAGGTCGAGGTCAAATCCAAGAGTACAGCGGCCAAAAGTAATTAATTAAAATAAATAGTAATACATTCATTTCTTACACAGGTGGTGAGCTCGACGAATGGGGAATTGGGCGCAGACGATCCTACAGCCGGTCATAGTAATACGCCGATCACTCAAGCCCATCACGAGATTGATGTTGTCGACGACACCAAGTCAGTGTTACAATTGTACGATTTTTTTTTAATTATTATTTTACTTTTTTTTGTATTATTTTCATTTCTCAAGTAAATTAGCTCTTAATTCATTAGCCGTAAGTTCGCAAATTGCTTTAATAATTAAAGAGTGGTAGGCAGATTAATGATGGTTATTGCTGGGCTAATGCCTTCCTGGGGTAGTACCACCACTTTCGAATGTAACACCTGTGAAGTGACCTTGTCGCGTTTCGGGAGCAGTTTGAAAGTAGCCAGGTATAGCGAGAGAAGTGTGCACTGTGAAACTAGATGGTGCATATTTGTCTCCTCAAGTCGGCATAGTGGAGGCGACTGCTGCCTCTATAGTAGCAGTTGTTTCCGCTCATGGACCGCACCCTCTTTACATCAGGCGCAGTGTTGTCACATGCCGAGCTACAATAAAAAAATAAATAATACTTACCCACAGGCCACTCGAGGTTACATGTCGCGTAGATTTAGAAAAAAATAGTTTTATAGATTTATTATTATACTAGATTATTTCGTTTTTTTTTTTAATTTTACAATAGCATCGAACATTATTGTTGACGTACAGACTTTGTAAATCGTTCATGCAGACAATCTGTATATTCCAGGTGCTGTTGTTTCTTCAAGCGTAAAAAGAAGAAGTGTGCCGCCAGAGCTGGCAAGTGACGCGTGTGTCTGTCGTGTGTTCGAACCCGGAAACACCGCACCTAACCTCGTATTACGCCACAATGTTACGATTAAACCTCACTGAATACTATTCAAATTATTTTTAATTGCATTACGGTAAATGACAGCACATTCTACTCTTTAAGCCGGCATAGGGAAGGCAGTTGTTCTATAAAATTAGGGCAACGAAATTCTTTCTTAACATGCATTAACTGGATGTATATAATAAGTTTGTGCTCTAGTTATTTGCCGTCAAAAATATTAATTGAAAATAACAGTATTTTTAATCGTAACATCGTGGTTTTCTTTATTAATATAACGTTAACTGGAAGTCTGCTAACGCTTGGGTTATCGCTGTTTTAAACTCGGGTTAAAATTGTTGGGATCTTGGAACGAAATGTTGAACAGTGTAGAAGAAAATGGCTGAGGTTAGAAAGATGGTATCAATGTTAGGGATTTCGTTTAGCCTTAGTTCTGGGTCGAATCAAACTTTATGACGTCTCGAAGATTGCTGCGGGTGATACTTCACGCAAGTACAGTGAGGTTCACAATATAAGCCGACTGTACTTGGAGTACTCACCCAGCGCGGGATGGCGCAGAGATTTTCCCTTCCCTCTCACCTTCTTCGAGCCCCGTTAATACCTAAATTTGTGTACTGCGCAGCGATTTGTGCCTAACTTCGGATCCGTCATAAAGTTTGAACCTTAAGGTGAAAGCCAACACCTGAGCGTCCATACATTTTGTTCTACCACATTGTTCGAAGGATAGCAGATTTATGTTGAAATTAAGTAATTTTATTATCGCAAATCACTATAATAAACAAATAGCTACGGCACAGAATATATAAAATGCATTTTAAATATTTTATATTAGTTATACTTCTCAAGCCTCTTTGCGATAATAATTAGTGCTGAGAAAGTTTTAAAATTACTTAATTTCAACATAAATCTGCTAAGTTTCAAACAATGTTGTAAAACAAAATGTATGGACGCTCAGGTGTTGGCTTTCACCTTAATACGATTTATCGAGTTTATCACTGTTGATTACTACAGCGATGTTAGCTTATATATTAAAATCAAATTAAGGCTAATCCCCTAATCGAAAAATTTATAAAAAAAATCACAACACTATTCGTTGAGGTCGTTTCGTCATTATTTTCTTAATGGAAATTTTGGTAAGAAATTAAAAAAATTGTTTTTGGTAATATTTCGCCTCAGTGGATTGCAATTTCGGGGATTGAAAGTTGTTGCTTGTATATGAGTGCCTTTATTGTGAAAAAAACAAACTAGATTACTCTTAATTTGATCATATGGATAATGAGAACTAAATAATGCCTTGTTTTTTTTTAAAATATTATTTTAAAAGGACAATGCCCATTTTTGGGTCCACTTGGTATCTAATAGTTTGTTAAGACAATTGTTTTCGTATTTTCACCTAATTTGTTTCAATTATATCAAAACATCGTTTACCAATCGATAGACAATGTTTAATTACATAAACAACAGATATTATTAAAGCATTTAATACAATAATAACCTCAAATATTGCATCAGAAAACATCTAATTACTCAATAACCCGGGTAAAAAAAATAATATTGATAATAAGGAAATGTCGATTTATTTTTCTACAAGATGAACTAAAAATCATTGACGAACTCGAGAAAAAAGTCGTGGGCCCATTTCTCTTAGGCGAATGGGCTATGGGCATTTTCCTTTGTTTTTTAGGTCCAATTAGGCCTAAAATCGTGTACATTCTTGCATATTGAGTATTACATTATGATTAAAGATACGCGGTTTTATTTAACTTAAATAGTTTTAGGGGATTAGACTAATGTTTTTAATTTCTTCAAATTGCAACAATACTTTGCACCTAGTATGAAATATTGAATATGTGTAAGTAAAGTCAAAAGCCTATGAAAGTTGTCACTTATTCGATTCGGAAACAAAATGACAGGTTTGACGTTTTGTTATTACTTGAGTGACAGTGAAACGTCACATCCCATATATTTTCTTCTTCTATTTGTTAAATGGCCTCTCCTCAAGCCGGCATAGTGGAGGCGACTGCAGCCCGTAGAGATTTCTCTGTGGTACAGTTGTTTCCATTCATGGACCGCACTCTAGCTTTACATCAGGCGGAGTGTGTCACATGTCGAGCTACAATAATAAAAAAATGTCATAATAACGACAATTACTGCCAATGTCGAGTCGTAAATTCTTAATGTTTTTGCATCGAATTGCAATTGTGTTTTACTATTTTTCACGCTTTCTTAGAGTATTTGGCGGCAATTCACGTCACAATATTAGCGTTTTCACGGCGTGGGATAACCACAAAAAAAAAACCGCTTCCGTTGCCTCATATGGAGTGAATTTTAATGTTTCCACAATTACTCACGAGCGCAGCATAAAATAACACCAATTTCACACAATAATAACCACTAAACTAATTAAGGAAAGGGCTAAAAACCACCTCAACCTTCCCGGGCAAAAGCGCGCCAAGCACTCATATATTTCGATTCGATTTCATCGTTTTCGATTCGATCAAGTGACAACTGGCTTTTGACTTTAGTGACGCTTTAACGTGAACGCGCTGGTTTACGTATTTGTAATATTAATCCATACTAGAGGGCACGGTTAGACATTTAACATTTTGATGTTAAATATAATTTGAAATAAAACGCCAAGATTGTTTATGTGATAACGTCTGCTTACCTCAAAAAACAGATAAGTTTTATTATTATTACACGCATCTAAATATCTCTTAACAATTGTGAGGTGGTGTTGCCAACGAAATGTGCTCGAATCGAACTCTTTGATAGTCGTGCTTACCCCACAGAGAATAACCATTAACAATCTGCTACCTATATTATAATAGGTACTGAATCCCTAGAATAGAGATTACATCGTTCGTCGATACTTGCTTAAAAAATGTCATTGTTATCGAAGTGGATATAATTTTAAAATGGACATTGTGTTTTGAAGAATTATTTCTACACAAATTAGGTATGGTACAGGAGTTCCTTTGGACCCCAAAAAATTGGGACAGCTATATAATTGAACTAGTTACAAACAAACAATACAGTTAGACTGCCAGATTACGAGAGGAGTGTGCACTGTCAATCTGGATAATGCATACCCGTCTCCTCGCGACTGCTGCTAGAGATTTCGCTGTATTCCACGCTTCCATTTTGTATATCGACGTCTATGGCTTTGCAGTCATCGTGGTGTACTTATCTGTTTTGCGAGTAAACAGGCGTACGAAATATTGACGAGGGCCTATGCGACACCAGCGCCCTCTCTCAGTAGACAACATGAATTTTTAGACCAAAAAAATTGTCATTTTGCGCGATTATTTTTATGATCTCTTCAAAGTATATACTCAGATTGGTTTTGTTTAAACGATTGAAACCAAAGACCGGGGTGGGTCAGGTGCGGGTGGGATGGCACGTGAGAGAAATGTTTTTGTGTTCCCGTCCGTAGAGAATTATGTTTAATATTTCACATTATTAGTAATTATTTTATTTAGTGGATTTTTTTTTTTCCATTTTTGGCACTTTACAATCTACAAAACATTTTGAGCTCGATTCATTCCAGACACCGTACGTGGCAGACGCGTACGACAGTAAAACAAAAGAAAGATACATTAATTCATTATTCCGGTCCGTGTCTGTGCGCTAGATACACTTCTACCTAACCTTGAATGTAATGCGTTTATTTCTACCACTTTTCGCCTGCACTATGCCGGCCTGAGGAGACGAGTATTCGTCATCTAGATTAACACGGCACACTACGACTAGTCCCGAAACGCGACAAGGTCACTTCACGGGCGTTACATTTGAAAGTGGTGGTACTACAGGACCACCATTATCAGTCTGCCTACCACTTTTTAAAAGTGCCTATAGACACTGAGCGACCAGAGTACATATAACAATGTTACATTGGTACCGGTCAGAATTTAGCGAGGTTCGAATAACGGGTCTCATCGATCGTGAGTTCGCGCGTCTTACTGCTAGACCACGGCCGCTCTAAATACGTTTTAAGTCTGCTACGTACGGTGTCTAGAATCGAAATCTAGTGTTATAATCGCTCTACACTTTTTATACATTTATGAGTTAGGTTTTAAGTATTTGAAAAAGAAATTCGTTGCTTTTTTATATGGGAAATAATTATCGATTTGCGTATTCTATATCTCCTGTCTACCTCTGGTTGTCGATCGAACAAATCAATTTTTTTTGCGTTTATTTTTCGAGTTTCTTTTTCGAATACTTTATTCTCATTTTGATTATGAATTACCATAAAAATAATTAATTTTGTGACTTAGATATAAAGAAATGCAGTTAGAATTTTGCAGTTTAGTTCCTAATTATATATAGAAGAGGGTTGTTGTGACATTATATTGTCCTCGTAAATTTTAATTAAATTATTATTTTATTTAACTAAATTGCAAAATTCTCGACTGTAATTTTTATTATATTTTTTTTTAGTTAGAATTATTTTTATTAGTCATTTTCTGATTTGTGAAATTCTTTTATTTTATTGGCTCTGTTCCTAATGGTACACCATTATTTTCCTACATTTTTGTTTAAGTCTGTTATTTACATAAGTTTAAATGTATGAACAGTGTTTAATATAAAACTGCAATATGAAATAAGTGATAAATTACATTTAATACTTAAAATATTAAAAGTTATTATTCAGTTGTTTTTTTTTTTAACTCGTATTATTTACCATGGCGCATCCCTTGACCAAAGCTGTTTTAACTGAAAAAAAAAAAAAACTACAAAAAAGGTTTTACGAGATAACATGCATTGTTTTGGTTAAGAACTCATTATAGTATTCGAATTAGATTTCTTAAAATAGGGTTATCTCGAAAGTTGCGATTTTTCAGTTGTACCAGTCCCGTGCGTATAATTTATATTATTTACAAACAGCATAAGGTAGAAATTTTGGGATATTTTATTATTTATTAAATTAACAACTGAATAATAACTTTTATATTTTAAATAAACTGGTTTCTAAATGGAAAGTGCAATAATTATTATATTGAAAAAAAAAAATTACAGTAATTTTGCTGTTTCATGTTTCAATCGGCTCTAGGTCCTGATGGTGTTAACTAATTTTGGCAAAGACTGATTGGAACATTTCACATTGTGTACAAATTACTTGGATGATGATGTTTAATGTCAATTTTATTTAAAAATCGGTGGTAATCTTATGACCATAAGGGCTATAATACATATTCTTATTGGAGTATAACTGTAACTTATATTTCCTTAGCTTTAATTAGAACCGGCCATGCTATGGTACACTAGGCGAGTCATTCTAAAACAGTTTGTATATTTCCAATTTAGTGGTGTTACAATTATCGATAAATACACTTGTCGATAAATATTATTTAATTTTATTATGTCATTAAAATTTCCCTTGCCGGGACTTCAGCTAAAACAATTATATTCATAAATTAACATAGCGAAAATACTGTTAATGTGGTAATAAATCTCAATAAAAAAAAAATTTTAATTCTGATTTGCAATTTTATGTAGGTTTCTTTTAATTGCTAAATGTCACTGTAACTACTCCATACCAAATTTTGTTATCCCTGTTAACATTGCAAACGTCGCTTCAGAAAAATAACTCCGTACGCACCATATAACTCGGGAAACTCTTAAGATATATGTATTGTAGTCTAAAATATCGTTAAAGTTGATGGTTTGGGAGTTTTGTATTTTTATGGTCAGTGGTCGCGACGTGGCATTCGTGACTCTCGGATCAGTCATTCCGTTCCAACTGCTCGCTACCTTTCGTTTCTTATATCCACGAGTGCGGGTGCTGCGATTTTCGACCGGGCGAGTGTTGGTGTAGCGAAAATATTATTTATTTGTAAGTTAGAGTGCGATTAGACTGAGCAAGCGTTGTATCCCGATGGAGGGGGCTGTAACGCACTGATGGAATGTGCGTGTGGCCTGCTCAGGGGGGCAATTCTCGAATTAAAATGTAGATTTAGTTCTACGATTTTTTTGCTGATAGAAAATCGTTTTATATTAAGTCGCATTATGTTTTTGCATTGTCGCAACTTTAAAAATAAGTTGAAATTAATGTACTATAAATCTATTAAAGTTAACTAATATGTTTATTTTATAATTTTAAAATTTGTTTAAAATTATTTCTAGAGTTATAATACAAAAACATAAGGCTTTCGAGAAAACTATTTTTAATTGACCAAAAAACTCGTAGACATGAAACTACACATTTTAACCATACTAAAGTCGAGAATTGCTCACCATTTCTTTAAGTGGGGAACATATGTATATTGTTGGTCGCGAGATTGTTAAGGAAATTGTGTTACAATCAGTACAATTAATAACTTTTTTGAAAATGATTTACACTTTACTATGTTGTCTTGTGAAATTTCAATGTTTCCTGTGTAAATAATCGGTTTTAGTGTACATATTAATAATTGAACTGATTGTAAACGGGTTCTTGTTTGATATATTGGTTAGGATGATGTAGTCATTATTGCAAGTTGTATTTCTTTGTAAACTAATTCGTTTCGGGTATAAGTATGTTTCAAGTGTGACATTTAAAACATTGTTGTCATATTTATAATTTTAGTGAATATTATTATAGTTAAATTGAATACAATAAAAAAAAATTCAAAATTTGATAAATTAAATTTTCAATTAAAAAAATTATTAAACAATAACGACGGTAATATCTAAATGAGACTAAAATGAACTTAAAATAATGTACCTTGTACTTGGTAGGTAGAACGGTAAAAATGCTTCTAAAGGGATGTCGAGTTTTATTATAGTTTTTTTTTTTGACATGGCTGACGTCGATATTGTCGATATCGATACAGAAACGAACGGCATTATTTTCGTGGTGCGTAACTATTCGTTAATTACCACTTCTGCAATATATTTTTCAATTAATTTAGTGATAAATGCGTATTTTCCGGAGAACGTCGCTTTAGTATCGGCGCGGCAATCTGAGAGGCTATTGCGGACGCGAGCTCACCGTGAGTGATCTGGTTTCCTTCCGGCACTATTTGTAATGTGATTGGACGAGCCACGATAGGCGTTCCCTGTTGACAGTGGCTCGTCCAATCACATTACAAATAGTGCCGGAAGGAAACCAGATAGTCACCGTGACTCACGGTGAGCTCGCGTCCGCAATAGCCCCCCTGTATGAAAGCTCGATGCTGGTATCGTGTGTTTTACTTATATTTAAATGAATCGCTTACTAAGTAAGTAAAGTTCTTTCAGTCTGCTTGTGGACGGACGCACGGGAGATATTTTGAGCTAGTTAGAATAACTATGTATTATATAATTATAAATGATGCTTTTTGAAACTGAATTGAATTCTTATTTTAAGTATAAATATTGATATATAGAACCAGTTCTCAGTGTTTATTTACTGTAAGTTGTATTTGAGTATTGCGTACGCAGAATTGAAATTTGTTCAGTTAAGGTCAACAACCTGTTCAACAATACGAAAATATTTGTTAAAAGTTAACTCATAATTAAAATAAAGCTTATATAAGATATTATAATTTGTTTCTTTTATTTCTATTGTTCTCATTCACCTCTTACCTCATAAGGGTGTTCGCACAACTTTTTTTAAAAATAATATAACGGTAGTATCTACTAGAGAAGTTTGCTTCTAAATGGGCAAGGTCTCTAAATATCCATGTTAAATTAATGTATTTTTTAATACCATCTGAAAAAACTTTAAGATCACGGAGATATTGGATCGACCAACCTAGCCTAACAATTTTATAGATGTTTTCCTGTCTATGGTTGTTACCTAGCAAGTTGGCAATATATTTTCTTTGTGTTTCCCTTACGGTAACAGTATTTCGTACAAATAACCGCTGCAGTGTATTTAACAAATAAATGTTTTAATTAACAATTGATAAGTTTTTATGTCTCCTGACGATGCACGATGGTTTAGTTCCAGCCGAATACGATTACAATCGCAATTTTAAAAATTAATAAAAAATAACAAAGCGATTATAAAAGTTTTCTAAAAACACGTGTCGACTAAATCTATATTATGAAAAAAATATGTAATAAAGACAGCTGTCACCAGATTTATCTTCCCAATGCTGTGGATAATGACCACGTATTATTAACACCTAGTTAACATGTTACAAGGTCCCCCAACCTGACTAGGGCCCCTAAACCTGAGAGGCAAAGTAAGTTTGTCGCCAGCATCTAGACAGGAACATTTCAAATTCAATTTTACCACCAATGACTTCTGAAGTACTGTGTGTGCACACTCCTCGCTTTTGTAGCAGTCTTCTTTCAGAATATGTTAAAAATTTGTCAAGCGTTATGTTATTTTTGTTTGAAATAAATTTGAAATTTAAATAAGTTTGAAATCTAAAAAATTGGGTTAAATGGAAATAAAACCATAAATAAAGGTAATATAATCTAATTATTATGTAATTAAAAACAAATAATTGCACCGACTTCAACCTTTTACATAAAGCGGAATAACTTAAAAATATAGAATAGGAAATATATTAAACATGATTTTCTTAACAATAATAAAACTCCCAAACATTAAAAAACTAAGTAGATACGTTACAATACAATTAAAGGCCGGTAATTCGATCTTTCTTAATTCTAAGGAGATCTTGGACTGGATTTAATTCAGCCATTTCAATAAAAAAAATAAAAAATAAAAGTAGTTATTTTTAGGACAATAAATAAATTCATAAAAAAAAAAAGAATTAAAAATATACATTTCATAGCTGAGATGAAGGTTTTTCCGTTTGTTTCAAGATATGATGGGACTGGCACAACCAAATTCCTAAATATTAATAAAAAAATTGATAGATAACTCCTTATTTCACGAAGCACATCCGAGGAGTGCGATTTTAAGTAAGATAGAATTACCAGCCCTAACACATACAGTAAAAACAATCTCACTATACTTAAAGGAATAAAAGAAATAACAAAAAACTAATATTTAGTTAAAGTGCCGTTCGTGACGAAGTTTTTTATATCCGTAGCGTTTCTAACTTCATAATCGTGGATCTCCTCGACGAGAATATCTTCATTCTTCACCGGAATAGGAGGAAATATATCGAGTATCTCGCCCAACTTGCGAGTCGCGGTCAGCAAGTTATTCTTGAGAAACCCGTCCATCTTACCGATCAAGTCCAAGTTATCTTTATATTCAAACTTGGAATCGAGTTTGGGAACGTTTTCGTACTTATCTTCCTTTATTAACGGTAGAAAGTCCTTCCCGTCGTCGTAATCAAATTCCAATTTTATACGTTTTTTGAGATTAGGTGGCCAATCTTCATCTATCGGTAGATCGACGTAGCCACCTGGAAGTGTCTTTGGTGCCTCAATATTTTTAATGATTTGGTAATCATGGTCCGAGTGTGCACGATTGAACGTTATTAGTTCATCCATATTGAATTCCCCGTCGTCTATGACAGTCTCATCGAGCACCACTTCTAGAAATGAAAATTTTAATATTAACATAGGATAAAAATTTAATAAATAAAAAAAAAAACAGCAGCCTGAGCTGAGGTGGGGATCGAATCTGCGTCCTCCGCTGTGTGCTTGTTTGTTATGCTGACCACTAAACTAAGCCCTTGCAAGTACTGTTAGTAACATCATATTACTAGGTTTATTCCTGTAGCTTCAGGAATTCCTGTAGAGTTCATTGCTAACTGACACTAATTATTATTAAGGTTTCTCTTTCTATCATTTTTTCCAAAGATTATGCGACAAGCTACATTTGCTGTTAAAGTATTGTAATATACATACTGTGTGTAGCGGACAGCAGCGCACGACGAATGGCAGGCGAAGCTGTCGGAGCAGCGGCTGCGGGCGCGGTCGCTGGGTGTGCCTCATCTCGCATGGAGGGTAAAGCCACAAGAGCCACTGACAGCAACAACACCAGCAGACACGTCGCAGGTTGCGTCGACTGACCCGATTGAGACTTCGCACCAGACATACCGCTACCGGACACTATGCACTGCGCAATAGGAAAATTGACCTTGAGCTGCTGCTGATTAACCTCACTCTAGCTTAACTATCAGGCAATTGCATAAGTATATTTTTAATGGTAAAGGTTTTTATACTTCGTTAACTTGCCACGAGATGGCGCTGCATCCATATTTGTAAATCAGAAAAGCCGGGCTTTGCTTGTGATAATATACATTTTTTCCTTTTACAATTAATTATATAACAAAAATCAGGTTACAAATTACACACACAATAAATACAAGATAAGGTAATCATGTAACACGAAAAAGGTCACGCTGGTTCAAGATCGATGTCTGAGATTAAGAAAATGTAAATTATTGTGTTCAAATTACATAATAGTAACTAGTTTTTTGGGACGCGCTTCGAGAGCGCCGTAGTTTTGAAAAAAGTGTTTTCTACCTACAACCTTTATCTCGTTTCGTTTGATATCGCGTTCCGGACTTTCAGAACTTGTTGAGGTTTTTTCGAGGTAGCATGGGGCTCCCCATACGTATCAGAAAAAAATAATCTTTAACTCCCCGGCAAGTGCTCTATAATTAATGTCAGTCAGTGAGTCAGTGGCAATCGAGCTTTCTATAATATAATTTCTTTTAAATTTAATAATTTGTATGTTTACAGATAAATACTACACATAAATATATAATCTCACACTAGGTCGAGTATGATTCTGAAAGTAGCCGGGTTGTCATACGAACAAGTTGCACACTGTTAACTTGGATAATGCACTCTTAAACCTGGTATAGTGGAGCCAACTGCCGACTCTTTCTCTGTGGTGGCAGTTGCCTCCGTTAATCAACTTTCTTCTAACTTAACATGCCAATGTAGCCTGACCACATGCCTGTTTATAAGAAAAAAAAACTAACAAAAAAAAAATTAAATTATACAATTTTGCAATTAACATTTCTTTACCTGTAATCTCTTCAATTGAGCCGACAATGAATGATTCTGTGTCTGCAACAATTTTATTCTCCTAATTAAAGTTTGATTTTCAACTGTGCATTGTTTTACCCTGAAATTACAATCTTATTTTACTCAAACCATGCATCCGTGAGCAACCAGATTGCAACTGAACCCGAGCCTGATAGATAAATAGCTTTTTTTAATTGTAGCCCGGCATGTGACAACACTCCGCCTAATGTAAAGCTAGAGTGCGGTTCATGAATGGAAACAACTGCTACTACAGAGAAACCGATGCGGGCAGCAGTCGCCTCTACTATGCCGGCTTGAGGAGACGAGCGTGTCATGTCATGACGAGCACCACCACTTTCGAATGTAACACCCGTGAAGTGATCTTGTCGCGTTTAGGGTATAGCTTGAAAGTAGCCAGGTATAGCGAGAGGAGTGTGCTCTGTCAATAGATGATGCACATTCACTTTTTGCCGGCATAGCGTAGGGTGCTGCTGCCTGAAGATATATCTCTTTGGTAGCAATGGTTTTCTCTAGCTAGCATCAGGCAGAGTTGAAGAGAATAAAATCTCTAATGCCTAATACACACGTACAACTTTTCAAGAACAAAACAGCAGTTGAAACGTGCCGATCGTATCTACCACTTTGGTAAGTAGAGTTCGGTTAGCATCTATTTGTCTAAGCTATCACACGACAACTTGTTTTGTGTTTCTAATGTGGGTGAACCTCAAGTATAATGCATCTTTTTTTCTCAGCTCCACATATGTAGAGAATAATATATGTATAACATCTATACTTTATAGTAATTTAAAAAAAAAACACAAACCTATCTTCAAGCCCATCAACATATTCCTTCTTGCGTTTACGTGAATCCTGAGCAGAGATCTTGTTCCTAATCTTTCGCCTTATACGCTTCAATTCTCTTTCCTCGTGTTTAGTTAAGGGATAACTCGAAGGTAAAGAAATGCCTTCCTTAGCGAGGAGTCTGCGCTCTTCGGCAGTTAAAACGAGACGAGGATAACCATTTCTGCGTTCTTTCTCGTCAAACTCTTCATCATCACTGCGTTCGCTGCCGGAATCATCTGGAATTATGAAGGTGGAGTTTAAACCAGTGGATATTATGCTAGTAATGTCCTGATGTGTTAGACCGCTTTATCGATTTTGGGTTTGATGTCGACAGCGCCCTACACTAGAGCCTAATCGACGCTTCTGTGACAGTCATCTCATACGGCTACTACATACAAATTTCTACAGGCGGCAGTCGCCTCCTCTATGCTGGCTTGAGGAGACGAATGTGCACCAGGCTGACAGTGCACATTCTTCTCGTTACACCTGGTTACTTCCAAACTTTTATTTTTATTTTGACACGACATGTGGCCTCGACTGGTCTGATGGTAAACTCAGTGGAGGTCCATGAGCATTGACGACTAGAGAACGCTCGCACGGTGGCTCCAGTCGCCACCGCTATGCCGGCCTGAGAAGGTGCTCTTTTCACGCTCCGCTTGAAGGATCCAAGGTGAAAGGATCCCGAATAGCGACAAGATCACTTCATGGGTGTTACATTCGAAAGTGATGGTACCACCACAGGAAAGCAAGCATGGGTTAATAACCATCAACAGTCTGCCTACCACGTTTGTACTGTAGATAACGAAAACACGACGTACACACAGTTTGTCTAAACGATATTGATTGACTTTAATGGTTATCGTAGTCGGACAAAGTCTACACTAAATAAGTAAGTCTACACTAAGGTCCGTTTGCACCAGAAGGCCCGTTAAAGTTACTTTAACTATTACTTTTACGGCGATGACGTAACCGTTTACATTTACCCCACACGCGTTACAATATCATGTTGTTATCGTTAAAAGGGTGTCTGATCCCGAAAAAATTAAAGTAAAACATATTTGGCTTCTTTTTATACATTTGACGTTAGTGACATTGGTTTGACGATTACTTTAACCAGCCAAGATTCGCTGGTTACGGTTAGCGTTAAAGTAAACTTCAAAAAACAGGTGCGACGATGGTGCAACTCGTGTGGAGTAAATGTAAACCATAATGTAAACGTAACACTTAAAGTAATAGTTAAAGTAAGTCAGGTGCAAACGGACTTAACAATATTAAACCGCAAAACTAGTCATCCTATTTTATCTAGAAAAAGGTCATACGAGTGCATTCACACCGTAAACAAAATTGTCTATTTCAATTAAGCTTCATTCAATTTTAAACGATCAATTATTAGAGAAAAGAGAAACAACGTGATTTGTTATCGCCCGTAAGATACGCCCAAAACAGTTCATTTCAATTGTTCTCAATTAGGCGGTATTTTTTTTTTAAGTAGCGATACATATGAACGCAACTCAGCCGGATGTCAAGAAATAATAGCCAAGAACAGAAAAGAAAAAAGTTTTTAATAGAAAAAAACTAGTTTGAATTTAAAGATAAAAGGAATTGCATAAGAGATAGGAGCTAGATAAGAGCGGCCGTGGTCTAGCGGCAAGACGCGTGAGCTCACGATCGATGAGACCCGTGTTCGAACCTCGCTAATTCTGACCGGTACCAATGCAACTTTGTTATATGTACTTTGGTTGCTCAGTGCCTATAGGCACTATTAAAGAGTGGTAGGGAGACTGATGATGGTTATTTGTCCAGTCTGCCGTCCTGGGGTAGTACCACCACTTTCGAATATAACACCTGTGAAGTGACCTTGTCGCGTTTCGGGAATAGTTTGAAAGTAGCCAGGTATAACGAGAGGAGTGTGCACTGTCAATCTAAGATGGTACATGCTCGTCTCCTCAAGCCGGCATAGTGGAGGCGACTGCTACCCGCACAAGTTTCTCTGTAGCAGTTGTTTCCAATCATGGACCGCACTCTAGCTTTACATCAGGCAGCGTGTTGTCACATGCTTAGCTACAATTAAAAAAAAAAGTCTGAAGTGCTAAACGGATTACGCATGCAGGTAATCCATATAAAATGTATAGATACACGATAGAAATGGAATTTCGAACGAGTAACTTCCCACACATGCTTGAAAGATCTATAATACACATATTTTGATATATTTTGCAATTCCGATTGTATGTGGAGGACCTAAGCGAGAAAATATATAATAATTTTAGAACACTTATTTATTTTAGTTGAATCAATGGAAAAATTTCTATGCCGTAAATATATAATGAAAAAAAAAAACTCACCACAATTATTAACATCATTATAGTCACTAGTGGACTCGACTTTGAGATCCTGTAGCTTAGCCTGCGACAACAAATTAGCCGCAGCCAATTTTATATTCCCATGATTTTTAAGATCCGACGCGTTAATGATCTTGAACGATTTCAAATCCTTCATATCTTTTATTGTCACAGGCAAAAGTATAGAACGGGGATTCCCCGCCATAGGTGCTACTCTAATAACCTTCCTTTGCGTATTATCTGGCCTCAGAAGCTTCGACTGTTGGTTTATAACCTGTAGTGAACAAAAACAAACTTAAAGATTTAATCAACACATCGTAAAGTGACCTAGTCTCATTTAGGGATTAGCTTTCAACCTGGATGGTGCTTCTTATCAAGCCAGCGTAGCGAAGGCAACTGTTGCCCGGCGTCTATTAATTATCTGTGCTACAAATTCGCTCATTAACGTCACACTAAATCAGGCAACTAGGAGAGAGTTGATGAGTTGTCCTGTTCTATAGTGTTGTACAATATTATCGTATTTTATCAATAATAACCTGTAAATTTGTAACCTTAATTGGTTTTTGTGGTTGCGCCTTGACAACCAGTTGCGGTTTCGTAATACTTGGTCCCGAACTTGTAACTTTAATTGTTGGCTTCTGAACTTTAGGCTGAACGATCTCGAGCGGTGTTTGAGAGAGACGACGCTTTCTATTTACATCTTTACCTGTCAATAACATGAAATACACTGAAATTAATTAAAATCCTGTGATTTACAAAGGTATCACATCATTATATACAAGGGTACATTTACAAAGCTTTAACCCAGGCGTCGGCAGCAAACGAGTATCAATTCTTATTTACATAACGAAAATTGTGAATTTGAAATTAGTCATGGACGTGTAATAAGAATTGAATGAACGGTACATTTACTTCGGGTAGCTTGTCCATTTTTTTGTTAGTGTGGCATTCCAGACAATCATTATTGTTTCCCTAGTCGAGGTACAAAATAGACAAGTGACACACTCCGTCCATTACATCATACGTCTTTGGTTTGGACGATGGGACTTATAGAATAGTTACAAGTAAACCTGGTAGGTACACCGGTCTCAAATTCATTTTTCTAATAAACAAAATTACTTTGAAAAAAATGTTTTAAAAGGAGAATGGCCATTTTTGGGCCCACTTTATACCTAATAGTTTGGTAACAAAACAATATTCTAAAATAATATATTGTTGTTTTATTAATTAATTTTAATTATATCAACAAATCATTTACCAATCTGTAGGCGATGTTTAATTGCATAAAAAAACAGATAAAAACAATTATTAAATCATTTAATATAATAATAACCTCAAATATTGCATCAGAAAACATCTAATAACTCAGTAATCTGGGTGAAAATATTAAAACTAATGGATAATAAGGAACGTAGATATATTTTCCTACAAAATGAACTAAAATTCATCGACAAACTCGAGAAAAAAATTGTGGGCCCATTTTTCTTAGGCGAATGGGCATTCTCCTTTGAAGGTTCAACACAAATTATAATTTCAAGTGTTATCTAGGTATGTAAAGATACAAAAACGTAAATTTTTATTAACAAATGACGCAATGTTGATTCAAAGTTTAAACCGATTAGTAGCGAAACCGAAAAAGTTATTTTTGCTCGACAATAATAATACTAGAATTACGATTTGCTCCTCCTCGTTCCAGATCACTTAATAAGCTTTTAAGAGTGGTAGGCAGACTGTTGATGTTATTAGTCCAGTCTGCCGTCCTGGGGTAGTACCACCACTTTCGAATGTAACACCTGTGAAATGACTTTGTCGCGTTTCGGGAATAGTTTGAAAGTAGCCAGGTATAACGAGAAGAGTGTGTCTGTCAATCTAGATGGTACATGCTTGTCTCCTCAAGCCGGCATAGTGGAGGCGACTGCTGCCCGCACAGGTTTCTTTGTAGTAGCAGTTGTCTCCATTCATGGACCGCACTCTTGCTTTACATCAGGCGGAGTGTTGTCACATGCCGAGCTACAATTAAAAAAAAATTGACCATGTTATGGAGTATAAAAAAGGTGTTTTTTCTATTAGTAAAAACAATATAATAATGACCAAATATGCAAGGACTACGTTTATGATCACAATACATTTAACAGCTGCGGTAATATTTAAACAGAGCTCAAGTTGAGTCATTACAGAATAATTAGTGGAAGGTCAATCATTGAAAATTAAAACAAATAAATTTAATAATCTTCATTAAATTATAATGAAAAATGAATAGAATAAAAATCGAAGACCCGATGCCTGTGTAAGCTTAGTTGTAATAGTATCCATGCGTAAATCTGTGGACGTAAGTTCGAATCCCTACTTTGTTCAGGCATATTATCTATAGTTTTTTAAATGTTTAAACTGCTTTTAACAAATAGGTATTTGCATATCATTAATACAGAGTAAAAAGTATTATTAAAAAGTAAAACGTAATAAACAGTAAAATTTGCAACGCCTAAATTAGAAACACAATAAACAATTTATCCTTTACTAAATAAATACACGTGAGAGATAAAGAAAAAATTCTTACCGGCATTATGGAATGTTTGTTTGTTAATAAAACCAGGTACTACATTTTTTTCAAAATCGAGCAAATTAAACGGATCCTCGTCTTTGATGTCACATGAGCCCGTAGACATGTCGCTGTCCTGTATAATTACATCTTGAAGTGACGGACTCGCTGGGTCCAACATGGGTGAGCAGCTCGTCAACTCTTCATCGCAAGAATTTTGGATCAAGAACGGTGATAACTGTTGCTCAAAATCACTGTAACAATGTTTTTTTAATATTAAATGCGACGATGAACTAGAAGTTAAGAGCGGCCGTGGTCTAGCGGTAAGACTCGTGAACTCACGATCGATGAGTCCCGTGTGCGAACCTCGCTAAATTCTGACCGGTACCCAGAGGCGGCTTTACCTATAGTGCAGGGTGTGCACACGGGCGCCGGGTCTTAGGGGCGCCGAGCACCCTCTAATCTAATGCGACACCTCCAAAGACTACTCATTTCCCGACATCATTTAAAATTGCACTATTTGCACCCGAATTTTCGTTTGAAAATATAACTGTAAGTATTCCATTTTCACCCCGCTCCTACTAGAGGGCGCCATGGTACTGGTTGCACACGGGCGCCACAAGGGCTAGAGCCGCCTCTGCCGGTACCAATGTAACTATTAAAGCATGGTAAGCAGACTGATGATGATTATTTCTCAGTCTGCTGTCCTGGGGCAGTACCACCACTTTCGAATGATCAC
Organism: Tinea pellionella; assembly: GCA_948150575.1. Lineage (NCBI taxonomy): Eukaryota > Metazoa > Arthropoda > Insecta > Lepidoptera > Tineidae > Tinea > Tinea pellionella. The sequence continues at coordinate 4,698,728 of OX411259.1, read as the reverse complement.
CCGTGAAGTGACCTTGTCGTTCTTAAAGGTTAGTGCATTATCATTTAGTTAATTTCTAAGAATTATTTAACTTGATTACTTTTGCAGAAGATAAGTTTTAAAGTAAAAAATATAAGAAATACGTAATAAATCCGGCAAAAAAGGGGAACAGATTATATAGAATCTGTGATAGGTGATAAGAGCGCGTGTTTTATCAAAAAAAAAAACAGGTTCAAACAAATAGAAATAAAATGTAATGTAGGTCAAATTCGATACATTGATGGCGTTTTCTGATAAAATATGTGAACTTTACTGATAAATCATGAGTGCATCATAGTATTTGCAAGATGTGCGATTGGAATAATACACGATCATAAATTATAAACAGATAAATTCGGCTATATGGAAATAATGGATGCGAGAGGAGATTGATAAGACAGATCTAACGCGCCAAAATAGATGCTAATGTCTCTCAAGACCTTTCGATCTAGAAAATTTAGACAAATGCACAGAAATGTTATATCATTGTGAATGTATCTAGCAGTTGTATCCATTCATGGACCGCACTCTAGCTTTACATCAGGCTACTTACTTTATTTAACATTAACTTTACAGACTACCCTTGTGCAGGGATTGCATACGGGCTGACGAGACAGTCACGCAAAGACAAGAAGTTCGTCAAAGACGCTCCCGGAGGTGTGCGGGGACGTGATGAGTCTCTTTGTCCTTCTCGGGAGATATTGGGTGGCTGCACAACGAGCGGCAATAGTTGCTCAATTGTGGAAAAGAAGCCTGAATTACTACAATTGTCTTTGAATAGTTATATCGTAGGATCATGGTAAGCAAAAATAGTAAAAGATAGACTAATTTTCCGCCATAATACATAATTGGACGCGTCTATAACGAGACGCCTGCCCCGACGCGACGTAAATTACGCTTATGCATTACCTATTTATATTTCGATAAATTTCTAAAGCAAACAAATAGCAGTAGCTATAAACTGAGCCCAGAAAGACTCGTTTTAAAGTTATCTGTCTCACATTTCGTTTACTTTCATTTAAATATTTAAAAAACGAAACAAGAAAGTTATTTTTAACCATGTTATAATCAATTTATCGACTTTGAAATCCATTATTAACCAACCAGTCGGGCAACACTGAACATTTTGCAGTCTGCAAACTTACATAAATAATTCAACTTCGAATTCTAAATATTTGCGAACAAAAAGTTGCTAATCAAATTAGACCTCAACCCATTTTAATCTTATTAACGATTAAATAGTTTAAAAAAGTAAAATAAAGATTTTTTTTAAATTGTAGCTCGGCATATAGCAAAACCGCCTAATGTAAAAAAGCTAGAGTGAACGGGAACAACAACTGCTACTACAGATAACTTTCTACAGGCAGCAGTCGCCTTCGCTATGCCGGCTTGAGGAGACAAATGTGCACCGTCCAGATGTACTGTACACTAATCTCGTTATACCTGGCTACTTCCAGGTGTAATGTTAAAAAGTGTCAACGTTTGACCTTAATTACAATTATAATACTAAGAAAGATCAATATTCGACCAAGGCTGTATGAAACACGCACGTAAATAACATATTTAGCACAAAAACATATCTTTTATTAAAATTAAGAGAAATTAACGTTATGAATTAAAAATCAGACTTTCGAGAGTGGTAAACAGCCCATTTTGTCGTTTCATCTAGTGGGGTAGTGCCATTACTATCAAGTAACACCGCTTTAGGACTATGCCCTGTCAGCCTGGACTAGTGCACATCTGCCGGCTGCTGTCTGCAGATATTTCTCCATACAGCACTTGTCTACGCTCATGGATCTGACTATAATAGCTGAGTGTATGCTGAGCTACTATAGAAACTACCTATCTCAAAGACTGATGATGGTTATTATCCCAGTCTGCCGTCCTGGGGAAGTCTTACCACTTTCGGATGTAACACCTGTGAAGTCGCGTTTCGAGATCAGTTTGGAAGTAGCCACGTATAACGAAAGTGTGCACTGTCAATCTGAATGGTGCACATTCGTCTCCTCAAGCCGGCATAGCGAATGCAACTGCAGCCTGTAGAACTTATCTGTAGTTGCAGTTGTCAGTTCATGGGCCGCAGCTTTATATCAGGTGGAGTGTTCTCATATGTCGAACTACATTTAAAAAATCAATACAAAAATACAAAGATAGAACTTGTTAAATTATTCAGCAAGAAGAAAGTGACCTACATAACAATGACTGTCTCTTGACAACATGTTACGTAATAATAAATAGCTAATGTGAAGTAAATTGCATTTGTCAGTTAAAAATGTATTGAAATGTCCTTGTATCACAATGTTTCCGTATGAAGGTTTTAAAATATGTATATGCGCAATAAAGAAACGTAATCTAAACCATTAAACTCATAAATTTATGGATAAAACTACAATCGAATAAAAAAAGGCAAAAAAAAAACTTTAATCCTTTTTTTTTTTCAATTTTAATTAGGGACTTTTAACCCGACAGGTTACGCCAGTCCCATCATAACATAAAAAATTAATCTAACTTATAACTAATACTTAAATCTACTTTCAAACTACCTATCTTTAATAATGTTGGCAATAAATTTATATATACAGATAGCAGAGTAGGACGAAGGATCTATCAATGCTGCATTATATACACCGACTTCCCATTTATTTAAATTTAGTTCCTTAATTAGTTTTTCTCTGTCAGCCTGTCCCCTGACACAAGTGGTCAAAATGTAACTTTAATCCTAAATACCTATTTTTTATGACAACTGTTTCTCAATTTTAATGTCCTGTATAACATTGAAGTGAAAAAAAAAGCAATACCTCTTTGTAAGAAGCGAATGTTGAGTCATAAAGTTATGTTACAGATAAAAATATGTGGTTCCTTAAAACCACCTTGCAAAAGAATGAAGAAGACAAGAGATTCAAAGATAACAAAGAAACGAAAAAATGCGCAATTAGTCATCGAATTCCCCTATTACTAAATTTTTTTTTTCTTTCTACATTATCTAGAACAAACTTAGAAAAAAAACATAAATATAAACAAAACAAACTCGTGAGATTTTCACTTGTATATCATCATACCTATACTAAACACGCAAACAAATACAAATTTACATCGGTAGATTCAAGCTAAGATATAAAAAGAATAATACTTACAATTCTGCCTGATCACTAGACAAGCCACTATCAGAACAGGAGCTGCCAGAAACATTCGGTGCCTGAGGTATGGTATCCATGCCTATAGGAAAATCAGGCATGGTATCCTCCAGGAAATTAAGGGATCCCTCTTCAAGGGAGAATAATTTCTCCAGCAGGTCATCCGTAGGCGCCTGCCAGGAGTTATCCTAGAAAATAAATAAATAGATACTCCAAAGATTTTCACCTGAGATCATACTCATAAAACTTTACAGATATAAAAATTTAAACCATGTGTTAGCTCCCGCATGTATAATAGTTTTCTGTGTTGGTTTAAATGGTGAGTTTATGCATGGGCATAAATTACTGCATTTTATTATATTGTTGTAACTTTGAGCATGATGTATAAAGTGAAATTAAGTGAAAGGAAATTTGGTTGTTAACTAATTATTATTTTTTATATTAATTGTTCTAAGTTGCAATCAATCTTTATTAGGCGGCTGTAGCCGAACTTCGTAGGCTCACTTACAACATCCAGCTGGTACCAATGTATAATGTACTTTGACATACCTATATAGGAAATTCATTTAATAGAGTGGAGGTAGAGTGATGATAGAAATTTATTCTGCCCTTAGAGGATAAATATGATATATAGCTTCTATATACAGTAAGATCTGACACTATACAGAGCTCCTATGACTATTTTCATGTGTTACTAGAATAAAAGAACACTATTATCTTGATGACTCATTAATGGGATTATTGAAGTTAAATCTAAATAGACAGTCCTTAACATATTAACTTATTAAGTGACATTTGTTTCAAATATTGATTAAGCTTTAATTAACCATTGACAACTTGGTAATTAGTAATTTATTATTAACTTACTAAATATAGGTATCTCATTACCTAACCCTAATTTACATTTGGTTTTTGGCTTTTAGGAGATCTTTACAGTAATCTGCTGTCTCACTCCGTTGATGTTAAGGTAGTGATACATGAGCAGAAACAGCTGCTGCAACTACAGCAATATCTGTAGGCAGCAGTCCCTTCCGCTATGTCGGCTTGAGGAGACAAATTTGCACAATCCAGCGGCAGGACACACTTCTCTCGTTATAATGAGTGTTCAGGTCCAATTGCACCAAAAGACCCATTAAAGTTACTTTGACTGTTACATTTTACGATGACTTTAATGGTTAATTCATGGTAAATTCATAACACTATCGATAAAAGGGTGGCAGAAAATTAGTAGAAAAACATTGTTGGCTTCTTTTCATACACCTGACATTAGTAACATTAGTTTAACTATTACTTATACTTTGACCAGCTAAAATTCGCTGGTTATGGATAGCGTTAAAGTAAACGTCTAACCTGATAGGTTTTTTTAATCAACCGAATTTTAATTTTAACCATTAACGTAAAGGTAATAGTTAAGTCTATGGTGCAATTGGATCTTAAGCTCCAATGGGGTTGACATCGCCACAATTGTGACCACAAAAAAGGTTTTTTATTAATTTACTTTTACTGCATTAGTACTGGCCGAGATTATTCACAGAAACTTAAATGAAATGAAAATATTGTTCTGTAATACATAAGATTGCATAATATTTAAGTCAGCTCTTGAACAAAGGGTGAAAAACAACTTTGAAAGTCCAATGAATGTGAGCAATAGTCATGATGATGCAACAATGTTTAATACATTTTTTGTTAATGTTACAGATTGTTAATGGTTCGAAAATTGACATATTTAGACGCCTAAATTATTAAGTAGATATTTGTGGAGAGCAACAAACCATATATTTAAGACCAATACTAAGGTAGTACCTTACAACTTACCCATGCCACATAAAAATAGATGAAATAATTCAAATAGGTGCATAATTAATTATTTTTTTAAATCTTTATTTAATTAGGGGCTTGCGCTTACAATCGTGGCGATGTCAAGCCTAAACTACAATAATGTCAAAAGTGAAAACAAAAATATTATTAAAAAATTTAAATTTAAACAAAAAACCATCTACACTATTAATATTAAGAACATGATATCTATGTTTTTTTTGTCTATTGTAGCTCAGCAACACTCCATCTGAAGCTTGGCTACAGTGCGGTTCATGAATGGAAACAACTACGAACATAGAAAAAGTCTGCAGACAGCAGTGCCTCCGCTATTCGACTTAAGGAGACAAGTGTGGTGCACATTCAGGTTTCACAGTGCACACTCCTGGATTTGATTTTATTAATTTTGGACAAAAGAAGTTTAAATATCATTTAGCAATTTAAACAAGAGTTGCAGTATGATGTTTTTGAAGTATTTTAAAATTATTCCAATGTTTTATATTAAGCACGCTCAAAACATTTATCTTTATAAAGTTTATTATCATTATCTGAAGCAAATAACTACCTGGTTAAAAGATATCACAAATAACGAAGGACAATACACACAAAGATAATAAAAATATTAATCCGATATCATTATTATTTACTATAAAAAAGAATAAATACCTCAAATAACGACATCATGTCTAGTTTTCTATCCATGTTTGTAATTGCACTAATATCTCATCGAAATTAGTGATTAAACACAAAACTTTAACATTTGTCTCAAGAATTAACACAAAAAATCAATAAATTATATAATATTTTTAAGAATTTCTCACTAAAAAGGTATTATTTCGTAGCACATTCATTTACGTTTAAATTATAAACACTACGGTAATCTTATAAGAGACTGCACTGGTGAATATTTAGATAGCATATGGGAGTGATATCAACCGCATGGTGCCTAGGTGGCAACTTATCGAGTTTGTTTACGTACAACACCGGGCGGGCGCCGAACCGTCCTCAAGACGTGTGTAATACACAACACAATTAGCCTCCTCAATTTCCTTGAACCAATTAATTAAATAACAATTAGAGTAATTATTGTGTACTAATATTGAAAGGCACTACGAACAGCTAAATGCGCGCGAGCCACGTCCGATCACCAAACGAAATGAACGTAAAAGTAACGGTAAAAAGTAGGAGCCGCCGCTGCCACGAAAGTTGTTCATCGTCGACCGACCACTCGCATTGCTTTTATTTTATTACTTCATAGTCTGCTATCTGGATTGCCCGTGCTTTGTCATTAATTAAACTATTGTGTACTGAATTAAATCTAATCAAAATTATAGTCTTATCTTATCAGTGTCTCCTGTATGTGCGCGTTTCCAAATAATTTACGTACCAAACTCTCAGCGAAGCTGTCCATTCTTTTAGTATCACACGTTAATCTTGCATTTTTGTAGTCTTGATTTTCATTAAGAATTGTTTTCATGTCACCACACTTAGTTACTCTTGCACATTGTGCAGCAGTCATGCACTTCACTAAAAATACTTATTATTTATTGCACACTTTCCCTTGGAAGTAATATACTAATATCCCATATATAAAATAAGTAGTGTAGATTGTATATATTTTTTACACAATATTTGCGTTTATTTATAAATAAAAATACTTTACAAATAGGAAAGCGAAAGTGACATTTCAGACGAACTTCCAACGTGGAAATAATGACGTCATGCCTGCGGACACTAAACAACTTGTGATTGGTTGACTCATTTAGTAAAACAGTTCAATTCGCAGCGCCATCTAGGGAAATTCTAGGCCTTAAGAGACGATTCGTTTCAGCTTGGTGTTTTATGAAATTATACCTAATAATTATTATCAAAAGTTTCAATAGTCCACTAAATTATTATTTATTTAGAATATTGAAAATAAAATATACATTAGAAAAGTTACATTTAATAATTCCAAACAATTTACGTAATAATTATTGAAGTTTCGACGTAAGAGTAGTAGCGTCCTAATGTGTAAGGTAGGTAAATGATATTATAACTGACCTATCTAATACTATTTATAAATTCTAAATAAATGGAGTACATTCAATTAAAGTTTTATTGGTAAAAAAATGAGTAATTACTATAATGAAAAAATTCCGACTTATTATCACGCTTTGATTTGTAGAAATAATTTTGATAGGTATCTAGCTTAGGTAGTTATTATTTATTTACAAGCTTCGACCTTTTTTAGTAAAAGAAGGAAATGTAAATGAAGTAATTTTGTTCATAATATTTACTTTTCTAATTTCGCTTAGCACAAACGCCTGAATAATATTATAAGCAAAGTTTTATCAAACACTTTTTTTAGCTGTGAGTGTTTAGGAATATAAATTATTAGATAAGTACTAAATAAATATGTTAAGTATTAAATATAGATAAGCGTTAAATAATTTTAAAATATTTTAAACACCTTTATATTCCCACTGGGGTATCGAATTAATCTTGCGGGGATAGGTCCGCTATTTTGGGCTTTCGCAGGGCGGAGTCTAGATGAATGCAAACACGTGTTCTGAGGCGTTATTAGTATGAGTTTAAAATTATACTGTCACAGCGTAACCAAGCGCGCCGGCAGAAATAATTTCCAGGTGGTGCAGATTTTAGTTTTCTTACAATCTTCGCCGTATATGATTGTTAATAAAAAAAATCGCCGGCTGCAGTTGCTTTTTAAATGAGAATTGTGTAATTACTGCCTACTAATTATTGTGAATAAAAAAATGGTGCACCCCCTGGCACCCCCCTGCCGGCGCCCATGAGCGTAACGTGATCTCTCTCCACCAATAGGATTGCTTCATTTTAATTTATTTACCTCCGCGGTCAAAATAATATTTTCTGATTGGTAGAAAGAGTTCACAATACGCCGTGACAACGCAAATGTAAAGTCATATTTAGCCCTCAGAGTCTTTCACAGAATGCGTGGAGTAAAACATCATGGGGTATACCAGCCGCGGTATAATATGGTATAGTCGGTATGCCAGAGTTAGGAGATGCCGTCAAAACTCTGGCACCTTCCCCAAGGACCAGGGCATCAGTAACAGGGATTTACCCGCGTAAGAAAAAGGTATCGAAATAATGTAAAAGTGTTATTACCCTAAGGGAATAAAATAATATTTCGGAGGGCGTAACGTTTATTTTAACCTTTTATAATGTATTCGAGACACGTTTCTGAAGCCCTAAACTTTATTTACTTTTCTTATGGCTTTGCTACAATGTCTAGAAAACGAATACATCGACGCTTAATGTTTGGACAAATTTTTATTCTTAGAAGAAACGCGTCAATGTATTTGAATTTTTAGTTTACACTTTGTTAGTATCCAATGTAACAACGAAAACTATGTGCTTCACGATTTTGTTTTTATTTGTACTAAACCGTTACAGAAAACTTGAATTTTTATTTGTTTTTTTTTTATGCATGACTTGTGTTATGTAACTGGAAAAATATACCGTAGAGGTCTACAGGGTGCACATTAGTGTCATCAAGCCGGCACAGCAAAGGCGACTGCTGTCTGTAAATATTTTCCTTGACCCTATGATAGTAGTTGCCTACTCTCCACTCTTGGACTGCATTCTAGTTTAATATTAAACGCACTGCGATCTGTGCGATCACCTGGCGCGAAGTAGCCTGGTATAACGAGAGATCTGTATGGTTCACATTTGTATCCTCAAGCCGGTATAGCGGAGAAGGAGGTATGAAGGCATGAAAGAAGTAGTTTTATTTTTCTACAAAATTAACTAAAAATTATCGGCAAATTCCAGAAAGAAATCGTTGTCCCATTTTTCTTAGACGAATGGGCATTCTCCTTTAATGGGATTTGCTTGAATATTAGTAAAATATTATCCCAAATAATTTAAGTTTAATTAACAGTATTAAGTTAATTAGAACGTGTAGACTGTGGAGTTTAATGTAACTTTATCCAATAAAACCCTTGTAAGGACCAATATTTCAATACTTAACTAATGATCGTATTTCTTATTTATATAAGTCTTTGGAGATTTAAATTACTGCCTAGGAATAAATTATAAAGTAACATAAGATGCCGTTATGATGAAGCAGTCCAAATACATCAAAGATTCAAAATGCAGCAACCATTTTGCCATATATTTTTTTTTTATAAATTTTTATTTTGACGCGGATTCGAACCAAGGACCTTACCAGACAGAGCGCCCTGTGCCATAGAGGCCTAACCGGCTATATCGATTGCACGTCCGATATAAATATATGTATATTGTATATTAAACTGTAGTAGGCATTTGCGGACGGGTAGCTCGGGAGTGTGCCCTTCTCACGTTCATCGTGCTCCGTTGATACCTCAATTTGTGTAGGTCGATAAGAGCGGCCGTGGTCTAGCGGTAAGACGCGTGAACTCACGATCGATGAGACCCGTGTTTGAACCTCACTAAATTCTGACCGGTACCGATGTAAATTTGTTATATGTACTTTGGTCGCTCTGTGCCTATAGGCACTATTAAAGAGTGGTAGGCAAACTGATGATGGTTATTAGTTCAGTCTGCCATCTTGGGGTAGTACCACCACTTTCAAATGTAACACCTTGTTGCGTTTCGGGTATAGTTTGAAAGTAGCCAGGTATAACGAGAGGAGTGTGCGCTGTCAATCTAGATGGTACATGCTCGTCTCCTTCAGCCGGCATAGTGGAGGCGACTGCTGCCCGCACAGGTTTCTCTTTGTTACAGTTGTTTCCATACATGGACCGCACTCTAGCTTTACATCAGGCGGAGTGTTGTCACAACAATAAAAAAAAGGTACTGCGCAGCGACTAGTGCCTAACTTCGGAGGGAGCCTCCATAAGTTCGTACCATATGCAAGAAGTTTAAAAACTCATTACTGTTGTGAGCATTATTTAAAAAATATGTAACCCATTGTGTCAGCTTTAAATTAGTATTTTAATCTTATAACTATCGGAAATATAGAATTTGCCCTCTCACGTATTCTCCCTGTCCTTTAACCTTGGATCCTTCAAGCGGAGCGTAATGGGCCGGCATAGTGACGGTGAATGAAGCCACCGGGCAAGCGATTCTTCAGTCGTCGTGCTCATTTACCTCCACTGTGCTTACAAACAGGCCGGTCGAGTTTATTTATTTTATTTTGTCAACAAACAGTCATCAGAAAAATCAGTTTTTAAAATAAAAGAATTACATGCTAAGTAGACCAATAGTGCCGAGAAAGTACTAACAATAATGAATAAAAATTTAATGCAAGTCCGACAACGGTAAAACAAAGGGAGAAACAATATATATGCATATATAAAAAAACACTAAAAGTATGGATAAAAACCTACAAATTCAAGTTCATCTAATCACTATCAATATTTGTTTATAGATAGTAGAGTTTTATTCAAGAGCGTCGCCAGCAGATGGCCTAGGGGGGGGGCGCAAGTTGATATAGAGGATGAGAAAAGTATGAATTGTAGGTAAAGTACATGAAGCTTCTCACTTGTAGTACGAGCCTTACATCTACGGCGATTCTAATAACAACGGTACAGAGTCTAACGTGTACACTGTACAGCTACACGAGCTCTTGACTGTAAATGATAAATAAATTTACATTTAAGTAACAACTTTTTTAGAATCTCTAGGGAGGGGGGGGGGGGGCAGCTACCCCTCAAAACGCCTTAAAAACATTTTTGGATACTAATTAGTATTAGATATCATTGCAAGTCGAGCTTATCGATAATCGACTTCAAGTAACATGACTCGGTGTCAATTCAAAACAAAAATATTACCGTACCTACAAGCAATGATATATAAACAATAGCTGATACGTTATTACGCGCTATTGAAGACTTCACATTTACTTCGTGTTTTTTTTTATTGTAGCTCGGCATGTGACAACACTCCGCCTGATGTAAAGCTAGAGTGCGGTACATGAATAGATACAACTGCTACTACAGAGAAATCTCTACAGGCAGCAGTCGCCTCCACTATGTTAATCTAGAGAACATATTTTGTGCGCTAACCTTTTCTATAATAAGTAGGTACATCTGTATTTTACTATACGTTTTTTATATTCTAGAGTGTGATCTATAAACTCCTACCACAAAGAAATTTCTGCAGGCAGCAGTCGCCTGCACTATGCTGGCTTGAAGAGACGAATATACACCATGCAGATTCACAGTTAACGGATACTTCAAAGCTGATCCCGAAACGCGATAACTCACATAACACCCGTTTGTTACATTTGGAAATGATGGTACTAGCCCAGAACGGCGATAGTTATACATAATGTAGCAGACTTAGGCTAAAGCAATGATGCATTTGGTAGGTTGGTTTTAAAGCATATAGTATGTAGTTATAAGTAGAAATAAATGCACGTACAAAAATTAAATGAACATAATTAAAAAACGTGCCTAGGTTGCCTAGGCCTTAGTCCGCCCATGGTGGTCGTGCCATGATGGCATCACCAGTCTGCCTACCATTCTTATACGCATTATTACAGTATGTTGTTAACGTATGTATAGTTTGTAAGTAAGATTGAAATACTGGGCTCGAGATAGTGGTAAAGCCACTTACTAAGTGGGCTTTATCTTAATCCTATGGGATTTTATAAAGCCTACATTTTGCGAAGTACCTACAATGTTTGGTCGCAAAACTGATTAAGGGTTGAAAGTTGAAACAGAAGTTTTACATAAATGATTAAAGTACTTATTAAACTTTAAAATTTTATAATAAAAGTAGATTCCGTAGAACCGTGACGAGAGGGGTCAAATCTTGCAGGTCATAACGGTCCTGTACCAATAATAAATATAAGTCATTGTATTGTAAATTAATTTTATTATAACTCTTGTTATTCTTATCTGAGATAAAATTATGTATCATTGTCAAATGATAAAAAAACAAAAATATATTAAACATAATATAAGTACTAAAAAGTACTAAAAATATTTATTAAATAAAATGTTCTGCATAACACGAGCATAACTTATCTCACAGTTCATACGAAATATTTAATATCGTGGTGGATATTAAATAAAAATATTAAAAGATTCATTTAGTTAGACATTTAGTTTCTAATAGAATAATAAAAACAGGATGTTCGATTAAATATTTTGATTCGTGTGCCGATGACCTTAGTTAACAAACTTTAAACTAGTTTGTTAGTTTTTCCATTTACGAATAAACTCTCCTGTATTCTGTATTGTAATAATTATAGAAATCCTTTTTTTATTTATGTGTCGTAATTGCTTGGAACAGGTGAGACATCTACCGTATGAGTTTCTGAAGACTTCGAAGGTTCTCATCGGAGTATGCTGTGACGTCGATGGCGTTCTTTCATTCATGGCTAACGTGAGCACGCCACCCCAACAACCTTTTTTAAAATAATTGAGGATGTTTGGTTATGCTTCAGCCTTCGAGAAAACAGGCATAATGATTTTTTTTTAAACTATAGGGAGTCAACCAATTTGATCTTAATTAATATAACCGTTCTAGTGACGAATAGTAACAGTAACTTTTTAGTGCAGACGTTGTAAGTAAAGGTGTTAATGAATAACATGGACACTCATATTTTAGTGGAAATTTTTTATGGAAAATTCATGCCAAATAAGAACTTCCAAAACTTTAAAGTTATAGTTTGCAAAGAATCATTTTAGCGTTTTTTTTTTACATCAAAGACGAGTAACTGAAGAAAATATTGTTCAGAAAATTTGTTCTTATTTATATAAAGTGACAAATCTAATAAAAAAGAAAAAATATTACATGATTGTTGGCGGAAACCCGACATTTGGGTAAAAATTTCGCCGAAGTGCGCAACCCGAGGCAAATCCGTGGCCCAATCACAACTATCGGGCTGAGAGAAAACCAGTCGGGCCTCAGTCAGCATCACGTGCGCGACGGCGACGGGTGTGTCTGTTCAACTCGTCGAATGATATTTACGCGCTCTCGATCCTTGTGTTGTGTAAAAATATGAATTCTTTTAAACGTGTTACATAGTAGACGTTGTCTTTAATCGTACGTGCTTATCAATTATATTGTTACGTGATTTATAATATACAGTGAATCGGGATGAGAGGTGAATGCTCGTCACAGCGGCGCCCGACGGCTCTCGCTCGCCGGTTTGCTATTGTTTAAGTACTTCGGAATCTTGGTCCTTGCCATCGGATTCCATTAACATCCGCATACGAAAAACTTAGGATATTCACCTAAAATTCTTTAAAATCACGTTCCAGAAGGATCTGAAGTTCTTATCAGTTAAGTAAACAAGGAATATTTGTGACTAGTTTCTAAATATTTATGCAAATTGGCATCAGTGGCATGCGATTGCTTGATAATAATTGACACTTAACTGTAAAAAGACCCACTTATTTATTGTAATTGTTGTGTGATCGTCGCTGCCCCCGATTTCGCTTTGAACTAGGTAACGTTTACAAACACAACATTATTAATTCAATGATATAAAATATAAATATACATGACGTAGCCATTGTTCAATTTTATTTATTTAAAATATTTTCTAAGAGGGGTCAAATTTTAGCAGTTGGATTGGTCCTAAACTTATTTTCTAATTGCCCGACCAAAAATTGTAATTTAGTGCTGCCAATTTAGAAAAACAACATATGTACATTTATGAGAGTTTTAAAGCTTCGTGTTTCCGGAAAAAATATTAGCATATTCCCGGTTCAAAAAGTTGACGCGTAACAATGCCGGGAAAAATGTTATGAAGTTGTATTGATGCTTATACAGAGTGATTAATGATTGCTTGTTAATAAAGTGGTATCACAGGAGCACCCTCTATCTGCTTCATTGTGAAGTGAACCCTTAACATCGTCCTTGGTAGGCTTGACCCAGTTAATGCGTGTTGCCAACTCCACCAAATATGCCCGATTCACTGTTAATAAATTATAATGTATGTAAATACCAACTAAATTGTATAATAGGCTTATAAAGGGATTCACAAATAAAATTATATTATAATAAAATATTACTTCGTCTTGGTTTTTTGTTTTATAGTTATTATAGAGTGTGGTCTATACACCGCCTTATGTTAAGCTAGAGCGCGGTCTATGAACGGAGACAACTGCTATCTTAGATAAAGGTCTTCAGGCAGCAGTCTCCTCCGCTATCCTCCCGAAATATACCTCCCGAAACACACTGGGTTGATAACCATTATCAGTCTGTCTACGACTCGTGAAGAATGCATTATTCGGATATCTTTTTTTAAATGGCACTGAGCGACCAAAATACATACAACATAGATACCGGCATTGATACCGGCCAGCGAGATTAGAATACAGGCCGCATCGATCGTGAGTTTATCCCTTCTACGGTCTACCGCCAGACCACGGCCGCTCGTTTTATATTAATATAACAAATAGGCACGTACGTTAATAATTATCGTTTATTCACAGCTCTAATTTAAATAGTTTATAATAAGATAAGAAACCATCCATTAAAACAAGAATATAGTGAACTAGCTAACTCTAAAGGTAGTGTGCAATGCTAAGTACTAATCGGTGAGTGTTATTAGTGCGATGTCGGGCGGGTCTTGGGTTACGATTCTGATCAACGGTTTGGTCTTACTTGGATTTGTTCGAGCGCATTATACTCCCACTTGGGCTGTCAACGTTCCTGGAGGGAAAGACGCTGCTGATGCCGTCGCAAGAGATCATGGATTTATTAATCTTGGAGAGGTGAGAATTGTTTTAATAATATTTACGTTAACAGGTTTGGTTACGGACATGTAAGCACGCTACACAGAATCCGTGAGCGGACAAAATTGCTTCTACAGAATTGAGGGGACTTAACAGAACACAGTCCCCTTGCATACTACTTCTAAACTGATCCCGAAATGCGACAAGGCCACTTCACGGGTGTTACATTCGAAAGTGGTGGCGCTACCCCAGGACGGCAGACTGCGCTAATAACCATCATCAGTCTGCCTACCACTCTTTAATGTACATTTAACACAGTTACATTGGTACCGGTCAGAATTGAACGAGGTAAATAACGAAGATCGCATAGAAAACTCAAGGGGCGATTATATTAAAAATTTGATAAAATATTTTAGTTGTATCTACCTATTTAACGCGATGATTAATATTCAAGTGATAAGATTAAGATAATTTTTGTTACAAACACGTAATTTATCGATAAAGTAGGTTATGAAGTGAAATTTGTCACTAAGCATGGAAATCCGTGACAGTATTTTGGTGAAACGGTGAAGATGAGTTGACGAAATTTAAAATCATCGTTAATTGCTTTCAGTTTCAGTTCTCATAAAAAATATTATTGCTATCATTGGTCTACTAGAAATAATATTTGGTGTAAGTTGGTAACACTTAATATGTAGAAATGTATATTATGTATTTCACATTTGTTAAGCTAGAGTGCGGTCCATGAACGGAAACAACTGCTACCACTGAGAAATTTCGGCAGGCAGTACCTCTAGTTATACCTGGCTTAGTCTTCGTAGTTCTTAGGCTAGTTATATCCCGAAACGTAACAATATATGGGGCTACATTAGAAAGCAGTGGTGCTATCCCAGGATGGCAGACTGGACTGATAATCATCATCAATTCCCCTACCACTCTTTAATTAATACCTGTATTATACCCAAATCAGAATTTAGCAAGATTTCCCTCGATCATGAGTTCACGTAGCCTATTGCTAGATCATATTATAATTTATAATTTAAAAAAATGTATTGGTGTATCTATTTAGGATTGATAGACTTTGACACTGTTTGATCACCATTAAAATTCGTATATACGTGTATTAATTTTATCACGGAGAAAGTTTTTGTGGTGTCCATCCATTCTGTTATAACTCACCACTAGGTGCTGCAGTACATTAACTTATACGGTTCACTACTACGAATTACATAGGTAAGACATCTGTAGGGTTTTGTTAGTATTACTTAAGATCAGATATTATCTATTTATCTAAGCTACTAAAATAGTTTATAACACTAATTTTGGAATAATGGTAACAATAATTGCTAATTTGAAGAGATTTAAGATTTTGTTTAAGGTTCGACCACATAGGCGCACAAAGTCGGTCTGTATTTAGTAAAGTTTAATAGACCATTAAATAAACTTGTGTGTTTAATAGTAACCTAAAATTGTTTTTGCAACCTCGTATAAAATCCAATTTAAAATCAGGTTTCGTTTTAATTGATAAATCATTGACCGGCGCGCAAAGTAAAGGAAATTTTATAGAGGCACCTTGACTTCAGGAAGTTTCTAAGAATTCTTGTTTTATGCCGTTTATTTATAAGTACGCATACTTGTAAACCATTTAGCAAATATTTTATTTTTAAAATTTTAGAGGCCGTGGTCAAGCGTTAAAAGGCGTGGAATAGGAAGACACACGTGTTCAAATGTCGCAAAAATTTTGGCCGGTACCAATGAAACTTTGTTTGTAGGCATTATTTAAAGTGTAGTAGGCAGACATGATAGTTTTTGCCCAGTCTGTAGTCTTGGTAACACATGTGAAGTTACTTAGTCGAGTTTCGGGTATAGCGAGAGTTTATTATTACACAACTTACTGCATTAGGTCTGTTTATTTAAATAATTGCGTTCTAAGGTACTATTCTCGTCGATTTCCATATTGAATATTTATTTTAGAAACGAGTTCCCTGGCGACATGTCGCATCATATCAAGTTCCCCTCCTTACGAAAATAGACATCCATAATAAGATGAATTCTTTGTGCAGCTTTAAATAAAGTGTAAACGTCCACTTATGTTTCCTGTTGATTTCTGATAATACACTGTAAGAGCTTTTTGACGCCTGAAAAATACCACTTACGTCCTTTTGTATTTACAATGTATTATATTATTTTAGATAAACCAAACAATGTGTTATTAATAGTGTAGCGAATTGCGCTGTTCCAGTCTTTGAAACGAACAGTAAAATTTTAAGTAGGTATGTCGTGTATTATTCAACAATTCGTTTTATTCAGAGAGCCATATTTAATATACAATTGAGCGATAGACGAATTCAATTAAAAAACAATTGCTGAAGCATGGATAAGTTAACATAAAAAAACTGCTTGCTCTCTATCGTAACGGAGGCCAGACGATGAGAATAGGTCCGGTTGTCTTTTGTGTGGGGCAATCGTCGCAGGCTTAAACGTCTCCCCTTTGAGGGTAAGAAGGGGGTAATAGAAAGAGGGGAAGAGGGGTAACAGAGCTGCTTTTGTATGCCGGTGGCTTTATATCAGGCCACAAACATACTGCCGGCCTTTATTCGCGTTGACTAAACTGATTGCTTTCATAGCCTCCATTTGTGGGGTAGAGAAATAATTATTAATAAGGTACATGAATAAGGTACATGTTCAGTTAATTTTGTACGAAAATGAATCTACATTCATTATTACCAATCAGTTTTAATTTTTTCACTCGGGTTATTGAGTAATTAGATGTTTTCTGATGCAATATTTAAGGTTATTACAATAATAAATTATTTAATAAATTATTATATATATGTTTTTTTATGTAATTAAACATCGTCTATTGATTGAGAAATGTAGTGTTGTAGTTAAAATGAATTAATAAAAAAATAAGATTTTATTTTAGAATATCAAATTGGCCCAAAAATGGACATTCTCCTTTAGATATTTGGATTACATAAGGGAGTTGTTTCGGACGTGTTGAATTATAAGTTTTCATTTATACTTTGTATTTCTGACAAAAACTTGAATATTAGTTGATATTTAAAAGTAAGGTGAAAATTGGAAAAGAGCGGCCGTGGTCTAGCGGTAAGACGCGTAAACTCACGATCGATGAGACCCGTGTTCGAACTTCGCTAATTCTTACCGGTACCAATGCTACTTTGTTATATAATGTACTTTGGTCGCCCGTGAAGTGAACTTGTCGCGTTTCGGGAATAGTTTAAAAGTAACCAGGTATAACGAGGAGTGTGCACTGTCAATCTAGATAGTACATGCTCGTATCCTCAAGCCGGCATGACGGAGACGACTGCTGCCCGCACAGGTTTCTCTGTAGTAGCAGTTGTTTCCATTCATGGACCGCACTCTAGCTTTACATCAAGCGGAGTGTTGTCACATGCTAAGCTACAATAAAAAAAAGTGCTCACAACACTCCTAGCTGAGGTGGAAATTAAACGAGGCTTGCGCACGGATGCTCCTGACCATCTCTATTCCATCTTTCAACTGTCTCAGCTTCCAACTGTAAGGGAGTTTTTTTCTATTAAATTTTCTTAATAATCTTAAAACCTATATAAATTTACATATTATCTACAAACTGTACATATAATAAACCACATCGCAGTATGTTTAATAATAATTATGATTTAAATGCATTTACCTGTTGAAACAGTCTCAAAACACGAAACCAAAACATCCGTTCGTGTGGATATTGCGTTCCTTATCAGACAAACGGAAATGCACACTGAAAGAAAAAACATAGCTACGTATAAAATACCTATTTAGGTATTTTTCCCGCGTTAATATACTTCAGAGAAATGTCTGCAGGCAACAGTCGCCTCTACTGTGCTGCCAGCTTGTGGAAACGAATGAGCATTGATGATGTACACACCGCTCGTTACTGAAAACCGACCAGGTCACTTTACAGGGTTAATAACCTGCCACTCTTTATATATGGTATTATGAATTTAACAATCCTATCTGAGATTAAATCTGATATATATATATTTTAAAATTAAGCTGGTATTTGTATCACTGACCGAAGTACATAGTAACATTGGTACTGATCAGAATTTAGTGAGGTTAGAACACGGGTCTCGTCGAACGTGAGATTCGTCTTCTACCGCTAGACCACGGCCGCTTATTTCGGTAACAAGTGTACAGATTCTTGTTCTTGTTTAATTAGGGAAACAATATTATAATCCTGGTAGCTTATATCCAACCAAACATAGCTTATAGTCTACCACAAACATTTCGATAATACCTATGCTATTTTACAGTTAGAATATTTTGGTATTTAGGTATTTTATTTATAATTATAACTGTTTAAAATCCCGCCTGATGTAAAGTTAGAGTGCGGTCCATGAACAGACAGAGATCGCCGTCGCTATGCCGGCTGAGGAGACGAATGTGCACCAACAGACAGTGCGCGCTCCTCTCGTTATACCTGGCTACTTACAAACTGTTCTCAAAACGCGATAAGGCTACTGAGGTATTAAAGTCAGGCAGTAGTCGCCTCCTCTATGCCGGCTTGACAAAATTAGTAGCACCGTCTAGGACCTAGACTGTTGGTCACTTCGAGGATGGTACTCGTGAAAATGTTAATGAGTCCGCTTATTTACTTACTCTTAAATTTTGATATGTCTCTATTTTTGCCGCATTTTTCTTCTTTTTTCTATAAAATGACAATTTACCTTATAATTTAAAGCTGAAAGCTTACATTACTTTGTTATGTACAATAATAATATCTTAAATTTTATATATCCCTTCCCTCCTACAAAAGAATCCAATTGAATCAATCTTCCGTATTCGTTCAATTTCGTTTTTAATGTTGCCTTTTACATTATAAATAAATTACCTACATTGGAGTTTAAATTGAAGCAAGAGGAGTTGACAACCGCGAACCCTTTTTTTACTAACGTGACTACAGTCACGAAATAAAAACGCAGCAATTCGGTTTTTCTTTACTACTCTTTGTCGACAACACCACTTCGCCTCGTGTGCACTAGAGTGCGATCCATGAACAGATACAACAGATAAATCTTTACGGGCAGCAGTCGCCTCTGCTGTGTCGGCATGAGGAGACGACTGTGCACCATCCAGATTGTCTATGCACACTTTTCTCGCTATATTTAGCTAATTCCAAACTGGTGTAGTGGTGGTAGTACTACTTCAGGACGACAGACTGGGCTAATGACTATCAGTCTGCCTACCAGTCTTAGATTGCTTAATGCTTAAAAAAACAGTAAGGTTTAATTTTGGAAAAAAGTAGATATGTCGCTTACGCTTTTGTGTAATAAAAATAAATTGGTAAAGTGACTTGTAATCGTAATTTTGATGAAACATTACTTTGTAAACTTAGTCGGTACCCACAAGGGTCTTAGTACAAAGCTATTAGTGAAAGGGTATCGTTCGAAACAAACCATTTGCAACGATTTTGCGAACACTATCAATCTTCTATTGTTTGCCATTCAAACTACTTCTATTAATAAACTTTTGTAGTAGATAACGATAATGTGCACACTTAGGTAAGATTTAATAATTTTTAATACCCTTTATTACTGAGAGTAAATATAAAAAGAAAGAAAACTTTATTCATCCCAGTACAGCATTTATGAGACAATATAGGAAGTCTGAACGCGAATGTGTAGGGATGAAATGGCGCACAGCTCAGCATGTGCTAACGACTTACACGGGGCAGGTCGTAACGCTGATTTTCAATACGTACATAAGTAGTACGTATTTCATTTCAGATAAATTATAATAATTAGTTAGGTATTTAAAAGATTGGCAATTTATCAAAAAAAGATTGTAATCTGATTGAGAAATAATTTCTGTCTTAGTTAAAGGAAGTGTAAGGATTGCTTAATAATCAAAGTTAAATTAATGTTGCGCAATTGAATTAACCAATAAGATAATAAACTGATGATTCATGGGTTCATTATTCTGAGCCATGTCGGTGGTTCCGTGTTACGTTTTACGACAGCCAATCTCTTCAATACTCAAAAGTTTCTCGCTTCTCTAGTGGAAAGTTTTACCTTCAAGAGAGGACAAATAAAATGCTGGCAAGGCAACCTCAAATTGGCAAGACTTCTTTGCATTTTATTGATCGTTGTTTGGAACCACTTTGGATTGTGCGGAGGAGTTTGAAAAGTTCGAAAACGTTACGTAATCTAATAAATAATTTGTGATTGAATCCATGTCTAGGAAGAGTAGTGATACAAAAAAATTTACTTGGAACGCGGTCGCAATAATTTTGTAAAAGGAAAATTTGAATTATGAAAACGAGGGTTTCAACATAGAGATAGGAAAGACAAGCAATAAAATATCGGATTTGCGATTACGTAATCTCGCTTTTTTCCACAAATTCGTGAAATTGTGAACGTATAATTTTTTGTTCATAATTTTTTCAAAGCTTGCTGTCTCGACGTGGGTCGGTAATTTCAAAATGATCACGATCGATCACTACGATTTTCTTTTATTATATATTGGGTAAAAAAAGGAAACGGCAGATTGTGTATTCAAAAAGGTTTCCCTTCAAATTTATCTTGGCTTCGTTGACCCGGGAAATTGTCGTCTTAACTTGAGGGAACCATTTATTTGCGTTTAGTCCTGAAACTAGGCCTTGTCTTATATTATGCAAAACGAGTTTTCAAAGCCGAGATTTGGTCGCTAAATGGAACGGTACCTGAAATAACGGCAAGGTGTTGAATGGTCGATTTCTGTTTGCTTGTGGACACTTGTGGTTAAAGTTACTGTAACTACTGTGTAAGATGTTACACAAGTACTTGTAGTTCCTACCTAACAATTTTAGTACAATTTCAAAATTTGAGGATTAAAATTGACTTTATAAATCAGTGTGTATAATTGTTTGAAAACAATTCATCTTAGTTAATTTAGGCGATGGACGATAGAGGGTTTTCAACAAATTGATTATTCTCTTTGTCGCCTCGAATGATTACAGATTAGGCATCTTCTTATTTTTGTGTAATTTAAATATTGTTATTAAAATTCCTTTGATAATAAAATTGTTTATTTTGTTTCACTTCATTTTAATTAAAGCTAATTTATTACATATTATCAAATAAAATGTATGTATGTATGTATGTACCTTATACATCAAAGACGTATTCGCATTAATTAGTCCATTGTGACAGTAAAATATTTAATAATTCACAATGTCATCGTTTATAACTTTTAACGAGTTTAGAATTCTATTGAATATTCGTGAATAATGACTGTTTTAAAAGATTTTCATCGAAATATTAAATATCCATTTACTCAAATGTAAAATGAGTCACTTAATTTTGTTTCGAAGTATTTTCGGGGATTATGCAAATTATTTCATTAATTAAATCTCGTTTGTAATTAGATAATGGTGAATTTAATTACGTTCTAATCACTCAACGTATAAAGCGACTTTTCACGTATTTTTTGGCCTCTGTGACAGAGTAGTTAGCCAATCTGTTACATAGAGGCAAATATTTATACATTATAATTATATTTATGTTATCAATTTATGAAACTGATAGCGATATATGTACCTATAATATTTTTATTGAAAAAGTTATTTGATTTTGGATCTGGGAATTTAATGCTAATATTGTCCTAGTCCTGACTGATACCCATGCCTCGGTTAGAGCCCAAGTTTGGATTAGAGCATTCAGCTTTATTTGAATTTCGATTAAAATGTAATAAACTTATTCAAATTCCAATGCACTCATTAAACTTCACTCAGGAATGAATACAAGCTTTTTTATTTCCTAATTGTAGTCGAGATAAAACAAACAAGATCATTGGAAGTTGTTTAAAGATTTTTGTACAGTCAACAACAAAATTAAATAGGAAATACATAAACGCTACAAATATTGGTCAAGTATTGCTTTGTATTATAGGTACTATACCTACTATGCTACCAATAAGCTATAAGCTCTAGACTAACTTGATGAGGCACGATAATAAATTAAAAATATACATCGATTAAGGTTAAATTGTGTACATACGATCATATTAACGCGTTCACAAATTACAAATACCTCGAATACCTACGTCCAAACAATACGAATTCGCCACATAGCTCGACATGTGACAACCCTCCGCCTGATGTAAAGCTAAAGTGCGGTCCATGAACGGAAACAAATACCCCAGGACGGCAGACCATCATCAGTCAGCCTGTAACTCTTAATCGTAATTCTGTCTTCAATAAGGGATGTATGTGTGAAAGGACTTTAATTGACCCCTTCTCATAACTACATATGATCCAAATCCATGATAATAATAAAAATTCATGGCTCTGAGTGTACTTACTACCTGTCCGAACCCCTGCGATCCTAATGAAGGTTATTAGTTACCTGGGTCGAGCTTGTTTTTTTTGTACCCAAAAATACTTTACAATGACGACTGCCCCGGTAATTACAAAAGAAACCAATGTTCAAAATTATTATTATATAATTATTGCCTTTATGCAAAGATGTGAAATTGTTGTCGTGATGAGGGAAGCAGAAACTCATCCCACTACATCGAAATATTTTAGAGCAGCCGTGATAGTACCGTGACACTCCACTTAATGTTAAGCTAGAGTGCGATCCTTGAACCTCCGCTATGCTGGCTAAAACGTCCATTGAAAGAAGAGATTGCTTTCATTATACTCGGTTACTTCCAAGCTGATACCTGATACGCGACAAAGTGGTGGTACTATCTCAGGACGGCAGGCTTGGCTAATATTAATCATTGTAAATTTGCTTATCCCTATAAAGTCAATTGTTTTGTAGTTCTTGGTATCGTAGGCAAATTGAAGAGAAAACAATAGGTACGTATTGTGGCTTTAGGTTTTTATTTTTAGTATACTTAAATGAAATGTAATCAAATTAAATTCCATAATCTCTGTCTATCTCAGTAAAATGCTATCATAAAATATGTTTTATAAATTAAAATGTCGTGTTATATGAAATGGTTTTTGTTTTTAAACATCTGTCTATATCAAACCTCCACGTTGGATGTTGAGGGTTTTTTAACGTTTGTGTATTTATTTTATCTTCTTTGTATCTTTTTTGTTTTGACTTTATGGACTTGCTTATTTGTTTATTTGTCATTTGATAAAAAAATGTTTTATAAGCAGTATGTTTTTACGTTTACGACTTTTAATATTACCTATTTACTTATTTAATTTTATTAATTTAATCTGCCGTTATAAGGTATATCATGAAAGAAAATCTATAGTTTCTTCCTATGCTTAGTATTGTTCGTTTAGCATGCCCGTTTCGTCTTTGGGGGACCTTTTATACGTGAATAAAACAATTGTCCCTGTGGTTCACGCATTTCGTTCAAAACAGTAAATCGTTCCTCTATAAAAGGGCAAAAGGCTATTCGCAAAAATAATTTTTCAAATTGATCTCGAAAGTTTTAAACATTTTTTTAAAAATAAAGATGAATAAGTACGTAGCTACAACTTTATAGGTGGTATAGATAAAGAAATTTAAATTCCTCATAAACAAACCTTATAGCTGCAATTTTAGGAGAATGGTCGGGTTTGAAACATAAATAACTACTCAAAAGTTATAATAAACTATTTAATTGCTCTATCTCTGTGGACCTCGCAGCATCAAGCATACAATTAATTGGAAGAGAGCGTCTTAAAATGTAATAAAATAGGAAATAGTAATAAAGTTTCCATAACTGCCGGTTGTTTCGCCTGAATTATGACATAACAAGAAAAGCAATGTTTTATAACACTCAAAATGAGAAATCCAGTTTCCAACTTCGAGGCCTACAAAACTTGCTACAAAGTACAAACTACCATTAAAAGAGAACTTAGGTACCAACAGTTTATGTGACTTTGAGAAAACTCTTTCTTACTTTATTTTTTCATTCTCTCCACTAAGTGTGAGTATAACAACAAAAATAATGTCAGTCTTCTTACTACCTTCTTAAAGGAGAATGCCCATTTTAGGCCCACTTGATACCTAATACTTTGGTAACAAAACAATATTCTAAAATAATGTCTTATTTTTTATTAATTCATTTTAATTATATCAACACATGATTTACCAATCAATGGACTAGGTTTAATTACATAATAATTATATTATTAAAGCATTTAAAATAATAATAACCTCAAATATTGCATCGGAAAACATCTAATTACTCAATAACCCGGGTGAAAAAATTAAAACTGATTGGTAATAAGGAAGTAGGTTTATTTTTCTACAAAATTAACTAAAAATCATCGACAAACACGAGGAAAAAATAGTGGGCCCATTTTTATTAGGCGTATGGGCATTCAAAGGATGTATTTAGGATATAATATGATAGACAGTTTTGTTTATATTTTGGTTAAGTATAAATAGTATTTCTGTCTCGTCCACAAGTTAATTTCTATATTTTGTAGCTGTAACGTTAAATCTTGTCGTGTACTTCTTACTACTGACTAACGTACTCACAGGAGTTATGTGAATCTCATTTTAGAAACTCTGCTTTAGAATACGGATTCGATATAATCCGATTTCATAATGAAAGTACTTTAAAGTTTAATCGTGAAGCAGGAGAGGACAGTAACCCAACATATCTAGCAATATCTGCGAAACTATTTCATTTTCAGCTCCCGACCAGCAGCGAGTGTTTGTTCAGGCAGTAACTTTGTAAATCCCGAATAATTCACGACACTGCCGACGCTAGTAAAACTTGTAGACATATCGCTCACTTCCAAGGAACGGACTGATTTATTATAGAGCACAGTGATTTATTTTATTGTATAGTTACAGTAAAAATTAAGTATAATTAAAATTTAATCATTACTTATTTAATAATGATGAAAATTGAATACAATAATTATTATTTTAATTTATAAATATTTTTTTAAAATTTACCTTGTTCATTTGCATCGCATAAAGGACCTACAGGTAAAATATATACATAAAATTTTCACACAAAGCGTATGGATATAAAAATTATTATTAAAAAAAGCAACTTACTTTACACGCTGACGGTACAGCTGTCTTGCGCTATGTCAATTTCAATCCCATTCCTTATTTGACCAAGTAGTACATACTTTGTCGAGGCGACAATGTCGCAGCCCTAAACCCTTACGTCATTTATTCTTTTGTAGGTAAAATCGTACGTCTAGAAAGCTGTTCTCGTAGAGGAAAAGCGGAGACTTGAAAATCGCAGTGATTGATCGTTATTCCTTATTTCACCCCGTTCTCCCAGCGGTATACCGACATACGAGTAAGATGTGATCATTACCTCGCCAGGTTTTAAAATATTCCACATTTTTACCGCAAAATCTATCGCTTATTCGAATTTCGAACTATCGAAAACTTAGTCATAATAAAATGATCGTTTTTGTTTGTCCCGTATGCGTTTGAAACTGCCAGTTCGATTTAAAAAAAAATCCTTTTCAATAAATATCCTGTTTATTGCGGAAGGGTTAGGCGTAGCAATTTTGTCGCTATAAATTATGGATAGAACAGGAAGGAGCTAAACGCAACTTCTTGTACGAGTATTATTGTATTAGATAAGTAAGCGATTTACCAAGAGTTTGGAAGTTTTAGGTTGTATTTAGATTAAATTAGATTTATATCAGAAGACCTTACTTATCAAGAAAGTCTATTCTTGACAGTCCAGTCAAGGATTATAGACTTCAAAACGTATTACGAATAAGTACTTGTGCTAACATTGAAGTTAAAACGATCGGTCCACAATCCAATTAGCAAACAATCATGCGGTAACCGTTTATAATCGTACATTTCTACAATTCTTACCTCGTTAAATAAAGTCAGCGACCCTTTCTTTTACGAGTTTCTAGTGTCTTCTACACAACCTCTTGATGAAAGGTTTCTTTCTTGAATTCTGTCAACATGTTGTGCTTTGCTCGCTGATCTTTTGAATATCTTTATTCTTTGACCAATAATCTTTTTGTCTTTTAATATTTCTTTGAAAAGCTCTTTGTTGATGTTCGTTCCAAAAATTAGATTTCTTTTACTGACTAATTTTCATAAATATAGTTTTATTCTTTTTAAAATTTAATGTAGTCTTTATTTATCCATATACCGTTTTAATAATAATTTTAATTATTGTGTTTTAACGTTACCGGTTTAATAATATGGGTCCAAAAGTAAATAAATTATATTTAGGTTAATAAGGTAATTTTATTCGGGTTTATTTTTTATTTTTTATTAATATTTAAAACTTGAAAGTAAAAATAAATCGCAACTAATTGTTTCTAAAATTATTTAATATAGGTACAAAAATACGTTTTCCTGACAATGATGCGACAAAAACGTTCGAATTTTGAAAACGGCTAATGTTCCAATTGGGATGAAAGGCGAGATACACGTTCCATATTTAATTTTTTTCTTTGCAAAGATTTCAAAAATAGATCACGTATTCTATACAATATGTCCCATTTTTGAATTTAAAAAATAGAACGTGCTGAACCGATGTCCGTGGGTGACTATTTGAGATACTTGATGATGTACCGTTGCTTGTTTGAATTTAAGTTCAAAAGTGAAAAAAGATGAAAATGGCTCGATTAAACGTTTATAAATTTACAGCGACAAAACCCCTTATCCAAGAATCTCACACACATAATTCTTTAGTTTGTATAGGAAACTGGTGCACGTGTGCCATACAAGTGCCTCTGACAGCTTCACAGCCTTATGTTGGTCTCGGTGAAACTCCAGTTAATTAATTTTCCGAACTCATAAGCACGGAACCTCCTTACAAAAGCGGTCTAATTAGGTTGTTAGAATTAAACAAAGATTATTTAGTTTATTACAGTTTGTACTAAGCTCTGCACTATTTGTTGTTGTCATGTAAATTAAACCTAGTATTTAAGGTTAGATTACATAGGCACATGCTTGAGGTACGCGTATTTATGTTACTTTTTTGTGGTAGCTCGACATTATGACAACACTCCGCCTGATGTTAAGCTGGAGTGCGATCCATGAACGGAAACAATTGCCATCGCAGATAATGATTTGCAGGTGACAGTCGCCTCCGCCAAGCCTCCTTATACCTGGCTACTTTCAAACTAATCCCTAAACGCGAGAAGGTTACTTCGCGGGAAATTCAAATTCAAATTCAAAATCTTTTATTTGCGTTAAATAGGCGGGATACATGGATGTAATCAGAAATATAAGTTTCAGCCATATTTAGCTATCCAAATTATAGCATGCAAAAACAAATAATTATATATTACAACATAATAAATTTTACAATAATAAATTCACAACAATAATAATTAGGAAATGTCAATATGAAATGTTAATACAAAAACATTTCTGAAAAAAATTGAACCGACCTCTAAACAAAACACAAGGCACCAAAAAGCAAAAAAACAATTTTAATTGAGAGTACATACACACAATCCAACAAGCACAAACATGAACAAATGCCTACCACTCATTTACAAATCAACCATATGCACATTATCCAGCATATATCTGAAGTCGGTGCCAACCTAATATGAAACTCCGCATCGCTTGAATCCAGGTACATTACCAATCATAAAACATGTTTCAAATGCATGCACCGACTTCAGATATATGCTAAACAAAATGCATACAATTAATTTGCAAACAAATAACAAGCATCTATTCATGTCTATGCCCACTAAATTGGGTGTATGTACTCTCAATTAAAACTACTTTTCCACCCTTCAGTGCCCTGCGCTTCATTCAGAAGTCGGTTCAATTTTTTTCAGAAATGTTTTTATTTTGTAATTTTTAGTGGTAACTGTAGATTGATTGTATGGATAACATTCTAAACGCGCTGTTCAAATAAAATGTGATGAGTAGCGGGCTTATAGACAGACACTCTCGAATCCTACCCGATAAAAAATGAATCATTAAAATCAATCGAAACATCCCCTAATTTTCCACCCTTAGAGATGGAATATTTTATTCCTTAAATGGGATCAATCCCGAGACGTACTTTATCAAACAAAAAAAGAATCATCAAAATCGGTTCACTAATGGCGAAATATCCCCAAATTTTCCACCCTTAAAGGTGGAATATTTTATTCCTTAAATGGGATCAATCCCGAGACGTACTTTATCAAACAAAAAAATCATCAAAATCGGTTCACTAATGGCGAAATATCCCCTAATTTTCCACCCTTAAAGGTGGAATATTTTATTCCTTAAATGGGATCAATCCCGAGACGTACTTTATCAAACAAAAAAAGAATCATCAAAATGGGTTCACTTATGGCGAAATATCCCCTAATTTTCCACCCTTAGAGATGGAATATTTCATTCCTTAAATGGGATCAATCCCGAGACGTACTTTATCAAACAAAAAAAGAATAATCAAAATCGGTTCACTAATGGCGAAACATCCCTTAATTTTCCACCCTTAAAGGTGGAATATTTTATTCCTTAAATGGGATCAATCCCGAGACGTACTTTATCAAACAAAAAAATCATCAAAATCGGTTCACTAATGGCGAAATATCCCCTAATTTTCCACCCTTAAAGGTGGAATATTTTATTCCTTAAATGGGATCAATCCCGAGACGTACTTTATCAAACAAAAAAATCATCAAAATCGGTTCACTAATGGCGAAATATCCCCTAATTTTCCACCCTTAAAGGTGGAATATTTTATTCCTTAAATGGGATCAATCCCGAGACGTACTTTATCAAACAAAAAAAGAATCATCAAAATGGGTTCACTTATGGCGAAATATCCCCAAATTTTCCACCCTTAAAGGTGGAATATTTTATTCCTTAAATGGGATCAATCCCGAGACGTACTTTATCAAACAAAAAAAGAATAATCAAAATCGGTTCACTAATGGCGAAACATCCCTTAATTTTCCACCCTTAAAGGTGGAATATTTTATTCCTTAAATGGGACCAATCCCGAGACATAGTTTATCAAACAAAAAAAGATTCATCAAAATCGGTTCACAAACGGCGAAACATCCCCTAATTTTCCACCCTTACAGATGAAATATTTTCTTCAAATTTAAAATTGAAATTGAAAGTCGTGGTATCACCTCAGGATGGCAGAATAGGCTAATGACCATCATCAGTCCGCCTACCACTCTTTTTAAATTGATCATTTTGGTATTTGGCAAATGTTTAGCAGTAGCTAATTTATTTGTGGGGCAGGGGCGGTGCGGCGGTGGTTAGCGCAAAGGTCCCAATTTCGTCCGCACTAGTTATTGGAAAAAAGGTAATTATTTTGCGCTATAAAAATTTAAATTACAATGCAAGTAGAACATGAGTGATGTATGATAGGTTTTCTTGTGATGTTTATATGCTAATTAAGGATAAGGTCTGCCCTATTGTTTTCAGTCACGCCGAAATGTAAATCAGGCCCCTTTCTTGTACCTTAAGCCTCCACTTGATGTATGACCTAAGAATGTATTGTAATGGTTAAATAGCGTAATTAATTATGAGACGAGGCATTAAAAAGTCTACGAGAAAGAAAAAAAATACATATTTTTGTTAAATTATAACTAAAAAATAGAAAAATATAAAACAAAATTTGTTTTATTTGTCCAGATTTTTCACTGTCCACTGGCCTAAAGCCGGTATAGTGGAGACGACTTCTGTTTGTAAAATTTCCTCTGTGGTAACAGTTATCTACTCGAATAAAACATAAAAAATAGGTCTAAAGATAACTCCTTGGTTGTTTGTGCAAAAAAACAGGTCAAGTTTTAAATGTCCAATCGGTTCTCGTTCGTTGTGTACTGCAAATACCAAGTAAAAATAGAAATTGCGCCGTCTGGTATTGTTCTTGTAACCAAACAGAATATCTAACAAAGAAATACATGGTTGAAACGAGTCTTTTATATTTCCCAAGCGCACTTCCTAACCTTACTTCCGTCTCTATATTTTAACAATTTTGTGCTTTATTTATGCAGATTTTTAAAAAATAAAGAGTCCTGAGTTTTAACGTTTTTAAGGACATATATTAAATTGTAAAATGAGAATAGTAAAATTCGCGTGCATTCCGTTTTTTTACATGACTAACCTAGACTAATAAATTTATTTTTCTAATTTTTCTGTTTTATGTTTACTTTTTTTTTAGTTGATTTCTAATTTTATGTTTGATTTTTATATTTTTATTTTCTTTGTAACACGTTTGTATTACGCTGTTGGCTTTATAGTAAATAAAAAAAAAATAAGACTATAAACTCGTTCGTGGATAACATTTTGTACCGAGAAAGATAATAAGACTTCTCGATGGTGAAATTGGCATCCATATCAGATGGAGAAGTTACGAGAAATAGCTAAATAGAAAAATAAGACAAAAATTAGTTACGAGTATTTAAGACATGATGAAGTTGTATACGGAAATCAGATTTGGATTTAGTGCATTTAGTAGATTCCCCGTGTGTTGTTACCTTTGTTTATCAAACGATCCTAACAGAAGCATATTAAGTATTTAGTGGTTTCGTTATCGAACTGAAAATAGGTTAATTTATACGGAAATTAGAACGCTAACTTTCGAAATTACCGGAAAAGTTTTTTAAAGTGTTTTTATGGATTTGTTTTAAAAAATAAATATCAGAATTCATAGATTTAATTTAACAATACGTATTTGTATAATAAATAAATATATTTATTGTTTTTTAATGTTTCCTTGTATATATAAAACGAGCTCAATAAAATAGGGTGAGTCTGCCGGCCTGGAGTAGTACCACTACTTTCGAATACCACCATCATCTGTAAAGTGACATTGTAATATATTATAACGAGAGAAATATGCATGTACTGCCAACCTGGATGGTGCACGTTCGTCTTGCAGACACAATGTGGTAGCAGTTGTTTCCGTTTATGGACCGCACTCTTGCTTATCACCAGGTAATGTATCGAGTCATGTACCGAGCTACAATAATAAAAAATCTTGATATTTTCATCCTTTGATCAAATTGATCAGCTGCTTAGAAGGTGGTCAGATGAGGAGCACTTTCAACCGACGTGAATGCATTAAAAGAAGGTGCAATGTTTGCTTATCTCACTTAGACAGAGGATATGACAGAAGGTATTCTTTCAAGTGAAAAAATATGGTTACTTAGCTTTTATATTTTAAAACTTTTCCTTCCTTATTGAAGTATCTACCTATGTTATTCCTTATAGTATCCTAGATCATAGCTTACATACACTCAGTGAAGTTAAAGTATGTAAGGTTGCGGCCGTAGACTAACGAAGTGGCGTCGAGTGTTACCCTCAAAGGACGTAGGAGTTGCTTTCAAACGGTCCTAAGAGAACGCTTCTGAAGCAAACGACCTCTTTCGAAAGGAAAAATACTTTAAACAAGATACTTTTGCGATAGTATCTCTATCTAGTTTGCATAAAACATCCTTTGTGGTTATTTTATTTAACATCGCATTAAGTGTACGTACGTATTTCGTTCAGGAAATTGGATGAAGACCGCACTCCGCCTGATGTTAAGCTTGAGTGCCGTCTTTGAACAGAAACAACTGCGATCATAAAGAAATGTCGGCAGGCAGACTGTCCAGATTGCCAATGCATACACGGCTACTTCTAAGCTGATTCCGAAACGCGACTAGATTATTTTACGGGTGTTACATTTGAAAGTGTAATAACCGTCATCAGTCTTCCGCAGTTTCGGTATTAATTGTGAAACGTCAATGATGGCTAGAGTGCTTTAGTTTTGTGGTTTAGTGCTTACCATAAAAAGATACGTTAACTCCGGCCAAGACTTTTGTAATAATAGAAACATGAGCTTATCGATCGACAAGCCCGGTTGTTCATGGTTAATCTAGTCTAAAATCAAACTTATATTCTTATCCCCTTATTTATTTATGCATTAAGTCCTTTTCAAAGACTCAAAAATGCTTTATTTTAAACTCCTCATTAAGTAATCAGATAAGGCTACAATCATAATTTCGGCCTCTCTCAGAACTCTTGGAAATGAGTCTTTAAGCTTAAAATATGACTCATGCTCGCTTTACAAAAGAGCGAGATATATTTTTTGCTTTTACACGTCATCAGAGGTACCGGATGTTCCTAAGTGGTTGTCCCTTCTTATCATATGACGAGTTATATGGCCTGTCAAAGTGATAACTTCTTCATAACCCTAAAATAGCTCGTTATAAACTAATCAAATATTATTTGTGCTATTAAGTTTCATTAAAAAATTTGACTATAAACATTTTAAAAAGGGTTAACTTATTTATAAGAGAAAAGATAGAGACGGACAGCAAGTTAATACACCTACGTAGAGGAAAAGTAAATAGAGAATTAAAGTTACACCGCGCTATTTCTGAATCTAAAAGGTACTTCCGAATTTATTCTTAAATTATTTTACCAAACTTGCATTTTGTTCGAGTACCTATTGATGTGTAATAGTACGAGTAAATGATTATTCTTCATTGAGTAAATATAGAAATTTTCTCTTTATGTTTGGGTTAGGTTAGAAATTTTTGAAACACTGGAAATTTGGAGCTAGAATTGAATTAATAATTTATATACATTAAATTTTTATACAGAGAATTAAGTTCAAACTAAAATGGTCAGTTTTTATTATGAAGCTCCGAGTGGACGTTGAGTGTTGAAATAGTTGGCGTTTCGCGGATCTACCTGTCACAGCCAACCACCCGGCAATGCTTTTTTTTGTTCCAACAAATTACATTTAGTAGGGTGTGTTCAAGATCGCAAAAACAACAATTTTTACCTGCCAGATAAGTACGGTCTACAATAAAATAAAGGACCTCCTATCTAAATATTACTGAGTACTTGAATGTTGAATTATTTATTATTTTCCGAGATGTTTTAAATTTAATATACCTACTAGCATAATTATCATTGGATGTTAGTCATTTGTACAGTTAAGTAAAAAGAGGTTTTACATTTGTGCCCTGATCTAACTTCATGTTAATAATAAAACTTTTCTTCTTGACTCCAATATAGTGTATTCAATCTGTCTGTCAGACGTTTTTTATATTAACAGTTTATTTATTTATCACTAGAATAATGGCAGTACCTTTTTTTAGTTACCTACATCCACTTTACGTCCACCATAATTTATTTCTTACGTGATAGGGTAGCAGGTCAACGATTTTCATACACATGCGCTCAGATGAGCATGAATTTGGCCAAAAGTGACAAAATATATAAACCGAGTCTTTTTAAACTTGACTCATATTGTGTAGAAAACAAAGGTTAAAATTGAATGGTAAAATTAGGAACCGTGTGTTGAGGAAAACGGAGCAAACTTTAGTAAAGAACGTGGCCTGTTTTCCTTATTTTCTCTTCCCATGTTCCCAGGTTTTTATAAACAAAATTTTTCTTTAAATCTTTTAATGACCTACATAGACGAATACAATTTAATTTGGCATAATTTTGGTATTTGCGTCTATGACAAGACGCCTCCGCGGTTAAAGAAACAAAAAGATTTTTTTTATTTATTATAAAAATATATATGTATATTTTTTATTTTTAGTCTATTATATTTAACGCTCAAATCTCAACAATTTTTCGTCATAGAAAGATGATGAATGATGTATGTCGTTATTAGTAAGTTCCACATGTTTCTTTTTCAATTTTTTTACTCTTATTGTGTAACATTAAAGCACGGCGGCACAGACCCACCACGGATGAGTCTTTGATCGTCGTTTTTTACGATTCACTGAATTTATTTTTATTGTCGGCATTGTTGTTGGGAAGACTCTTTAAAAAAACTTGTCAGCGCCTTATATGTGTTTTTTTCATCTTATTGGACATATCTTAATATATTTTCAATAATATTCTATGTATTTTATGCTTACTTGTTGCATGATAGTGTAATTGATTGTCTGGTACATTATAGTTATAATATTATGATTAATTTAAAGTCATTGACCAAGTGAGCAGTGTGCGTTGAGTATATTGACCGCGGTGATTTAAATATTACGAATCCAACCAACGCGTTATAAAAGAATACGTATAAAAATATAACATTTTACTCATACGAAAAATTGTACTATTGTCACAAAATGATGCTAGAAAATTGGTCACTTTTCTTTGCGCTCGAGACCGTAACTTTTTTGTGTTCACGGTTCAAGTTCAAGGCCAGATTTTGTATCGCTTTGCTATAGTATAGAAAGAGTTCTAATCAAACAGATGATGTTTATTAGCCAGTCTGCCGTCCTGTGGTTGGACCACCACTTTCGTATAACGCCCATGACAATTACACTAATACACAATCAATATCGTGGCCTAGTCGCATTTCGGGATCAGCTTGGAAGTGACCGGTTATAACGAGAGCAGTGTGCCCTGTCATTGGATAATCGTTAGTTTTCTCAAGCCGATATAGCGGAGGCGTATGCTGCGTTTAGACATCTCTCAGTGATATCTAACAGTTGATGCCGCTCATAGCCTACCTTACATTAGGCAAAGTGTGGTCACTTTTCGAGCTAATAAAAAAAGCTATTAATTTGCAATGGTTCAAAATATGATGATTGATGGATCATTCGTGGGCAGGTAAATTAAACGTATATAAGTAAGATCTTTATTTAATCAAGTCGTAATAGTAGCAACGTCTGCAACAATCTCATCGCGGCTCCTCGCCTTGCATAGCTGAGATATTCGTCGAGGGATATCGATTAGATAGTGCCGCAACCATTACGGTTTTTGTGACACTGTTTTTACTTTATAGTATAGAGTTCATTAAAATATATATATTGATTCCATTACAATTGGCTTTACGTTCTAACGAGACTTCCTCTAATATCCATAGATTTAGTTATCATAACTTTTGCAGAGTTCGTTTATTGATTATTACTTAGTTAACTAAATATTGTTTGCCGAAAATTCATTGTTAGACGGTGTGCGTCCATAGTTGGATCATTAAAAAGTTTTCTAATAACACTTCGACATTTCATTTTTGAACACGACCGACTTTAAAACATACATTTTGTTCGCTGAAATCCGAACTTTTACTATAGATCATGTGAAAAAGTAGAGCAATCCTAACTACAACTACAAATCAATTGTAACCCGACCGGCATGGAATTTTGAAACTTAACCTTCTTGTCTTAGGTCTTAAAATTCTATGAAAGGTTTAAATATCGTTGAAGCTGATTGTGTTGTTTTAGTCGTATGTGAACAGTCTTGAATATTATTCAGCTATAGATGGAAGCAATAATTTAGGTGAAGGAACACCTGTTCTACAAACATGTGGCAGGTTTGTTCGCTGATACGACAAAATTTAAACAAATGATGGTGATTGGTTATGAACGATGACGTCACAAGTTTGTCTAGGAATTTATTGGTTTATATTTGACTAGACAACGCGTTCTAAATTAATATACAAACAATGGAGTGTTTTTTTAAGGGAAACGTAATAGAATTAGTGTTTTAGATGATTCAAAGTTATTTTAATAGCTATTAATAATGCAACATTTACATCATGGAATGTTTTACAAAAAAAAAAACGAAATTCAATTGATTACGTAGAGAGATGCGATGCTACATAAATGCTAATAACAAATAATTTACCATAAAAATACGTATGTAGGTACTTAGGTATTAATATAGGTATGTGACATTATTGATTTAAAGATGAGGTAAGAGATAAATAGTTAAATCTTTTAGTAAGTTAATAAAACGGTGATAAATATAAATATTAATATTTCAAATACCAATATAAAAATTGAATGCAAATCAAAACAAATAGTAAAAACTATGTAATACATTATTATTTCACCCTGTGAGAAAATATATAAAAAGAATTTTATGACCAATTTAATCTTAAGCCAAATAAATAGTTAAACTCTGGATGCAGCGAACCGTATTCTTTGTTAAATCGAACCACATGACTTAAAACGTACACGTTAAACCTAACAAGATTTGACCACTAAATCTATTTAATTTTAATTAGATTGCTGAGTTTGAAAAAGTAGTAGTTTTTTTAATGATGATACGACATGTGACCTCGACTGGCCTGATGATAAGCTCAGTGGAGGATCCAAGCTGAAAGTGAGAAAACACATGGGAGGGCAAAGCATTTCATTTGTCAATTGTGTGAACTGTTTCGTTCGGCTGTCAATTCGGTCGACACAATGTGGATGCTTCCTCTCCCAGTGCGGGTATTACAGGTGTGGAAGGATAAAACGGGAGTAAGGTTAATGAGCTCTTCGGAGCATTCACCATGGTATAGGCGATAGAGGACCCTGTGACCTCTGAGTCGCCTATTAACTCGAACTTTCGGCAATAACCATCATCAGTAAATCTGCCACTATTTATTGACATATATCTTTCAAAAACTTTAAAATAGCAGGTCAAAGCAAAACATAGTAATAATGGTACTAACCCGTATTTAACTTGGGAATAGATCGCGTTAAACTGCTACTAAATCGACTACTTTTATGGCCGCTGTAAACTGTTGTAAAGAGTGTAAACTGCGATTTGTCGCAACCGCAAATAGAATGTTTTATTATTATGTCCTACATAACCGATAGCGCCAGGTGCATGCTTTTCAATTAAAATATGTATATTTGCGTAAATATTTTGCAAATTGATGATGCTCTTTAGCTAACATTTATATATAGACACTAATGCTAATTACTTATTAACTCGTTTTCAAGGGATTAGGGATCAGGAAACTCGACTTACCAAGCTGGCGTGTAGGGAAGACGATTGCTGCCTGCAGCCTCTATCGTAGCAATTGTTTCATCTCATGGACTACACTAGCTTATCATCAGACGCAGTGTACTCGCATATTATCTCCAAAACTATTATAACACTAAAATTATTGTTCCCAAAATGTAATATCAATAGTATCAAATGAACTTTCCTGTCATGCGTCTAAATTTGACTTAGCAAGTAATTAATTAACTCTAAAATTACACAGAGTTACTTCCTCATTCCTGTTAGGAGAGTAGTAAAGGAGCGCGTGCGAGATTATTATCGTTACGTATAAGTAAACAAAAAACAAAATTAAGTTTAATAATAACACATGCTCTGATCTCGTGTAATAATTAGGTAATCACTTATCAAAATTAAATAAATTGTTGTAGAATAAATATTTTAATATTATCTATACTATAGTTGTACTAAATATTGCGAATTAAAAATGATTGTACATTTAATATATTTATTTCGTATTGACAGAAAAATGAAGAAACAATAAAAAATGATTCTTAATACGTTATTAAAAATAAAAATAAATTGCCCATGGCGTTTTCTTCAGTCCTTAACAGTGGTAAGCAGACTGATGAAGTTTATTAGCCCCATAATCAGTTTGGAAGTAGGCGTCTAAAAAAAGGAGACTTGGGCGGCGGCGTACACTCGTCTTCCAAACTGCTGCCTGCAGACATTTCTCTGTGATCTAGTTATCTCCGCTCACGGACCGCATTCTAGTTTAACTTTTGTATTTTTCCGCCGATAGACTTTATTCATAATGTTTTTCTACGATTGTGGTAAAATAATAAATTTGATATATTTCCTTGTTCCTATATGATGATAACTGATTTCACATGATATTATGATTTACGTCACCTGTTTTCTTATAGTTTCTTTTAGCATAGATCTAAAAATACATACGCATTAATATTTCATTTATTCTTAATATTTTAGTATACTTTATAGTTTGTCTGTAAGTTAGGGCTGCTAACTCTATTTAAATCAGGTGCTCTAATGTCTTCTACTGATAGCTGCGTGAAGATAAATAAAAATAATCTCAGACGAGGCTAAAATCATGCACGTCCCTTAAAATATCCTACGAAAACAGCTCAAAATATTTCCTTTATACATGCCGTCTATCATTGTAACTGACTGTGACTAATCTTTCCTTACTTAATTTTAAAGTCGCTTTTACCTTAACAATATAACAATATTACTTATTGTTAGAATACACTTTAGGAGTTAAGCTGGCTTTGTAACTTTGAATGTGTAATCTACCGTCTCTAATTCGATTCTAACCAGAACGGCACAGTTTTCATTAAGGGTAGTCCAAATGTTCATACGCTATATGGAAACGTAGTGACGAAATGCACTCGGCTGGAAGTAATTCTGAACCTGGTTAGTAGATGGCCACTTGAAACAACTTTTTGAAATATTCAAGTTACAGCTTTTAATTTTGTGTTTTCTGGATCCTGTTTTAAGGATCCCGAATCTGTATACTTCCTACCTGATGATGCTTATTAAGCTGATGATTATTGAAGTTTATTATTGATATAGATAACCAAAATGTTTTATAATCAGGAATAAGTAGTTTTAAGAAATAAAGAAAGTGGGTAGATAGTGAGAGTGGTACTATTAATAAATATTGGAATTAAGGTTGATTAAAGTAACTTTAACTATTACTTTTACGACGACAACGACCGTTAAACACTTACATTTACTCCACACGCGTTGCAATATAGTAAAATCATGTTGTTATCGTTAAAAGGGTGGCTGATCTCGAAAAATAATAGAAAAACATATTTGGCTTCTTTACATACATTTGACGTTAGCAACATTGGCTTGACGATTACTTTAACTTTAACCAGCCAAGATTCGCTGGTTACGGTTAAGGTTAAAGTAACCGTCAAAAATGACAGGCGACGATGGTGCAACTCGTGTGGTGTCATATACACCATAATGTAAACGTAATGGTTAAAGTAAAAGTAATAGTTAAAGTTACTTTAACCGGCTTTCTGGTGCAAACGACCCCTAAAGTGATTACAGAAAGTGTATCTATTGCACGCAGAGCCTAAAGTCAAAACCCAATCGACAATTGTCACTTGATCGGATCGAAAACAAAATGTATGGGATTTGACGTCCCTGTCACCGAAGTGATAACGAAACGTCAAATCCCATATATCTTGTTTTCGATTCGATCAAGTGACGTCTAACACTATTTAAATAGTTGTAAAGTATGCAAGTGAAACTGCTTAGTTGGACTGTATTTGTAAGACAATGTTAAGATAACTGCATAAAAATTTGTATTGAATTGTATTGTATTGTATTGCACATGCTTTGGCATGCAAGCCAACCTAACTCCCGACTGTATTCGTACTATGACATGTATATGCTTGCATGCCGTTTTGTGCGTCGAATTTAATAAATAAATAAGATAAAATCGGATACTAACTGTTACTCGTGAAGTGACTATTATGAATATTGGCTAATATCCGACTTTATGTAGAAAACCTTGAATGTAACAAATAAAATCTTAATGTTGAATTTGATATGCGTTTTGTTAACTGGGTTTTTCACCTTTGTATTTACGTAGTGGAAATTTCCTTGTTCTCTAAGTTTTATTACTTTATTGATATTTGGCCATTCATTGCCTTTAGAGAAAAAACAGAGACAGGCAGTAATAGAAACATAGAGAAGAAGTTGAATATAAGATACAAAAATCATACCTGCCTTCAAAGATATTTCCCATTCCCATGAACAAATGTGCACTTATTCCGAATCCAACAATTATTATTATTTTTGTATTATATTATTAAGTTAAGTGTATATTTTATAACAATTCTACAGACATACATTGTACTTCTTATTTAGAAATTTTATTTTTTCTGATTCGATTATTTTGATCATTGCTATCGCGTAGGCTGCACAAAAGTTCAAAACATGTTTTCGTTATAATTAAACTAAGGTATTAACGCGTGACAATTGTATTGTATTGTAAGTATTTAAATTTAAAGAAGCGATTGTTGCAATTTGCATCTTGACTCATAAATGCCTACATTAATCGTTGTTAGATGTGAAATTTTTGATATACTAACAATATTCTCACCCACGTCCTCTAGCTACATTTTAAGTTCGGCATGCGGCTGGTAAGCTATAGAGCGAACCATGGGCGAAGAGAACTGCAATCGCAGACAAATGACTGCATGTGGTAGCTGCCTCCGTCATGCCGCCTTGAGGAGATGAATACGAACTATCAAAAATGATGGTACTACCCCGGGACAGCTAATAAACGTCATCAGCCTGCCTACTCCTAGAAAAACTTCTCGTTCTACTCAATCTCTATATACCTAGTTGTTTGGTCGAAAATATTGTTATTGTAGATTGTGTCATTGTTTGGCATGTCTATTGTGTAGGCTAGGGACATTTCCACAAGAGACAATCACGTCTAGACGAGACAATGGCATGTAGGCTCTGTCTAACAGATGAATATATTATAAATGTAGAGTCCGGGCAAGCTAAATCTGCGGAGGTGTAATGTTGCTAATTTCTGAAAATTTGAACGGGGTAGGTATCACCAAATATCTTTGTCATGATAAAACAACTCTTGTTACTTGCTTTTATTAATTTAGGTTTTTTCGAGGTACAGAATTTTAATAGTGGTAGCATAGTGAGAACTGTTTCTAGCGCAGTCTGTCGTCCTGGGGCAGTACCACCGCTTTCAAGTGTAACACCCGTGAAGTGGAATTAGTTTGAGAGTACACTGTCCAACCAGGATGATGCAAATTCGGCTCCTCA
This sequence comes from Tinea pellionella, assembly GCA_948150575.1. Lineage (NCBI taxonomy): Eukaryota > Metazoa > Arthropoda > Insecta > Lepidoptera > Tineidae > Tinea > Tinea pellionella. The sequence goes on along the minus strand of OX411259.1, from coordinate 4,657,724 downwards.
AGCCGGTATAATGGATGGGTCGGCTACCTGGACATTAGCTGGCGGGTGGAGTGTGGTCACTGATCGAACTACGATAAAAAACACGATTGAACTGTTTTGTTAATTGATTTTTTTAATGCAAGATTCAAAATGTAAGAAAATTGCCAAATACTGCTAGATCTAATAGGGACCCGCAGACAATCAAACACTTGAAGAACATTATGTAATACCACACTTTACATACACACAAAAAGGTCAACCAACCAAATTGTACATTGAAATTGGAGTCCATTGTATTTCTATTGAGTTGAGATTTGCTCCGGTGCGTACATTGTGATCTTGGGTAGTTAAGGAAATGCTCGTTAACAAAATGACTTGATTTAAATAGCACACTTTAGGTTTGTCCATCTTATGTTTCTACATAGTTTACTTTATATATACCCACATTAAATTAGACTACGAAAACCTTATTGGTTTGGGTAATAACTATACGCATACAAAGTGACTGTTTTGGGGTCAGTTTGAAGCTAACTAGCTACAACGTGAGGAGTATCTCCTGTCTGAAATCATTTCTCTATGGTAGCGGTTGTCTTAGCCTATGGACCTCACGCTATAGCTTAACAAAATGCGGATTACTGCCGGGTTATTACTAAAGATTTTGTATTTGATTTAATCTAGTTTAACGAAAAAATAATTATAAAATTTAAATTGCTTTACCAATTCTTAGAGCGATAATAGAATTAAGCCGAGAAAAAGCTTTAAATTCAGTTAAGTCGTTAAATTATTTACTAAGAAAAGAGGTTGAATTCTTGCAATCTCTTTCTAAAGGAGTGGGCAAAGAATAGATAGACATTGTCGTTAAGTTATAACGTACATCTACAAACACTATTACGTAAAGCAAACTTTACAAATTGAATGTTTGAGATGATAGGTTTATCTTGAGAGAATATTCTACTGAAAACAGTGTTTCAAGTTGTAAGTGACGAAATTCGTATAAGTACTTACTTAGTTTACGTTTTGGAGATGTATCTGGTTTGCTTTCATCTATATCCCAAATATTAAATTTATCTTGCGGATCTATAATCTATATTATATGAATTGCACTTTTATTTTGTAACTTAGTATCTGTGATATTTAGGACCTACTACTACTACTTACCTGACGCCCTGTTCCCACTGGGGTAGGCAGAAACCATGGAGCGCTAGCGACTCCTCTCTCTTCGACCACACCATTACGACCATTACTCCCCTCATTCGTGCACGTCGGTTGAGGGTACTCCTTATCTGACTCTTTCTGAGCAGTTGACCAATCTGACTGAGAAATGCCTTCCTAGGGCGCCCTATTAGGACTATAAACATAATTTAATTTGAGCTTGTACAATATCACATCTGATATTGTTATGGTGGATATGCCAAAATTGTGGATTTAGAATCTAAGCCTCTATACGTGTTACTACTCGTAAATATCTAATTTTTAAATTCATTATCTGAAAGTGTGCAAGACATAGATATATAGTATATAATGTTATACGATGTTTTTTAATTTTTTTTTTTGTTGGATTAACGCTGGTGAAAACAAGAGGTACAGCGATTTAAAAAAAAAACATTTAAATGTTTCCTAAGGATGAATGCATAACACTAATTATACTCTTACGACGTTGTAGTTCTTTTAAAAGATAATAAATCTGGGATCTTTCAAGTTCAGTATGAAGACGTCTTTACTATCTGCAGAACTTCCTCTGAAACTGGAACTATTCGCACCCGCTCATGGATCACGATTATGCCGCACTAGTAAAAAATATACTATAAATATTAACAAACAAATTATTGGTCGATAAACAAAATAATATTCAATTTATAATTCAAATAGATTGATGTTTACAAAAACATTAACTGCGTCGTTAGATATCTACTTACAAATTATAATAATAGATGTACACAAATTACTTAACAACCTACGCACATATTTGGCAATATATGTAACGGAAACGATGAGAGTCCAAAAGAAAACGTGTGTTATGAAATACATAGTTATATTTCTTTGTGTTGGTGCGTTAAAGAACTATAAGGAACTATCGACGCGTGAAGATTAATTTTATGCTTCCTAAGACTGTATAAACCTTTAAAAAATATTGTATCTCGGCATATGACAATACTCCGCTCGCTGTTAAGCTAGAATGCGGTCCATGAACGCAAATAACTGCTACAGGCACAATTTCTGTAGGCAGCTGTCGCCTCCGCTATGCCAGGTTGAGGAGACAGATGTGCACCATCTAGGTTGAACTATTTGACAAAAGTTCAAGCAAACTTAAAATGTTTCCATTAGTTAGAACACTGCAATCGTTATTCGTACAAAATTCTGTTATTCAAGTAAAAATATACTGACAAATTCGTGAAGTGACAACCATAGACGATAAAATAGTCTATAAAACTATTAGGTTGTATTTTGAGTTAGTCTGCACCAATGTCTTTGATTCTAATTTTAACCTTGATTTAGATTTTAATTTAATTTTAACTTTAATTCCAATTTTGATTTTGTTTTTTTTTTATCATTTCATTGTGTACGATGTGGCACCTAGAGGTGGATTATGATTCCCACTACTGGTCGTCCTTAAAAATATAGAATAAATAAATAAATAAATGTCTTTATTTATGGTCTCCACGAATGAGTTCGATCGCGTGTCATAATAGTTTTCCAAAGATTTCCTCTATTTTGCAGTTTTCTCAGACGGGAATTAAAAAATCAAAATATGTGAAATCTTGAAATGATTTTCTATTTATTTAGCACATATTTTTTTGGACCTTGCCCTTTATAACGGCCTTACGTAAAGTAAAGAAGTTCGGATGTTTGTCTCCATAAATCTATCCACCGGGTTATCTTCTCTCACCGTCTAGTCTTTCGGATTTTTATCAATAGTTAAGTACTTAGGTTTAGTAGAAAAGTTTATCAAAAGATGAATGTTCATAAGCTAGGATTAGAAACTGAGAAATCGCTTTACTTCAAACGTTTGCCCACTAGTGCTTTATTGCCTTTCTCACATTGGTATTATGGAAAAGTTTAGGTTAAAATTAGGGCATATGGTTTTATTATTTAATCATATTCACATGCGTCTAATTCAAATCGTCAGGGTTATATTATATGTATTAGTACGGGAAATTTTTGAGCAATAATAGGACAGTATGGATCAATAACTCAAAAATTGCTCAATATGACAGTATATTCAGTGCCGATTGCTCATGCTGTGACGTCATACCTGTTCAATATTGCCAAGAATTGAGGGAGCTATTTAAGTTGCCCGTGTAAGTAAGGGTGTTGATACATATTAATTTTTTTCTAATGAAATATTTTTATTTGTTCCAGGTAAAGTTTTACGCTTATTAAGAAAGGTATTCTAAAAACTATATCTATTGCAACAACATTAAAATAACATAACAGCGTATGTTTTACTCATGTTCTTTGAGTACATGGGTTTGATACCGTGCCAACTGGGTTTAAAGTTTGGCAAAAGCATCGAGAGTATTTTGCGCAGGATTAATTAATCTCTGTATGCTATTTTGCTGCATCTCCGGAATTTTGTAAGTGATTAAAAATACAATATATACACTATTAAGGGTTTAATTCATTTTAATCTTTATTGTCATAACATTATATCATTGTATCATAATGTTCTTATTGAACATTTTGAATGAGGAATAGTGTTGTGCGCGATAGATGTGGTTTGAAACATGATGTAGTGACGAGGATTGAGAAAGGAATGCTTCGATGGTTTGGGCACATGGAAAGGATGAGTGAAAGAAGATTGACGAAAGGAATATATAAATCTGATGTGTTAAACAAGGTAGACCCAGAAGGGTGTTTTCCGATCAAATCGGAGACATCCTCATGAAAGCTGGGCTGCCTAGTGCCCATAACCGTCAGGCGTGCATGAAGAGAATTGTGGACGTGAAGGAAGCGACGGTGTTATGTCAGGATCGTGGTAAGTGGCGTTCGGTTGTCTCTGTCTATGCCTGTGGGAAAAAGGCGTGACAATTGTATTGTATTGTAAAATTATGCAAAGATTCCATTATTTTATTAAAGCTATTTGTGATATTGTTTGAATTGATCGTGACTCGTTTATTGTGATGTGTGATTCACAATATTAACCTGATGGAAATACTACTTTGATATTTATAATGCCATAATAACAAAAAAAAAGTAATTGGAAGAAACTCGATAATATATAATATTTTACAATAATAATAAGTAAAATCAGTTGCAAATAATAGGCAGTTTTAATTATTGTTATTGCAAATAAAAGTTCTCAGTAAATCCTATTTCGTTCCCTGAAATAGAATCTCGTGAACTATTTCAAAGTTAATTATAAAGAAGTCTTATACGCTCTGAGTTTGACAAATAACAAGGAGGAAAAAATCTCCAAGTAGTGGCATCGTACCGAGAAACTTTTATTGGAATAGAATGTTAGAAGAAATATCGCGGTTCGTCAATATTTACCGGATATACGAGACGGCGTATTCTGCAGAAACACGCAAAAATATTCTTTAAAACCCACGGATTCTACGTTCCTTTGATCAAATTATATATTGGATTAAACCTTAATTTTGAATGATAGATTTTTCCGTAAAAGGAGTGCTAAAGTGCTCACTTTGAACAGCGTTTTCTATTCAACATTTCAGGTTTTTGGGTTTAGACTTAGTTGTGGCAATTGAATGTCTTCTTAACTTTCTTTATGCATTTACCTATTTTTATTACGTTATCCTTGTTAGGTGCGCAAACCGCACTATAAGGACGCTGTCGGCGTCGGATCTTCCTAATCGCACTGAAACCACGTTGTTTCCAGTACTCGGCATCTGGCAGGTTAGTTTGCTCGATATGTCGCACCATGGCAACAGTATTCTCTGGGACCCAATATGGCTCTGCTACCTCCTCTCAGATGCAGTGTACTGTCACTGGATATACCGCACTGTGCCGCTCCACACCGTTATAGTGCGGTTTGGTCTGAAAGACTACACCATACCCTCACTTTCATCTGTCAATTTCATATATTACAAATGTCGCATCACACGCGTACTATATTGTCTTGGCCAAATAAAAAAATGGGTTAAATTAATATTATAATATGTTCCTTTGTAATATTAATTAATTTAAAATAAATAAGTTCTTTTAATTTTTTTTTAAATCTCCACGAAAATTATCACCTTCATACAGTAATTTTTATTTAATATTTCTAGGCAAACGTGCATATTATTATCGAGACGAAGCTTTAGAAACTCGTATGTGAGTTTAACTGCAATATGAAAAAAGATACATACTGACGTTGGATTTAGCATGTTGCGACACTACCGCTTAGATAGCATCGCGAAACGATGGCTATCACTTGGTCCAGTGTGCAGCCAGCAGTACAATAGGTTCATGAATCATGTCCGTATTGTAAATATTGCTCGTAATGCATGCTATTTCAAACACAATACATTTTACTGTTATTGTTATTTTGGTGAAATTTATCACAAATTGAATTCATATAAGTAATTATGTACGAGTAATAATACTAAATTTCGTTTGTTTATATCGAATGCCGCTTGATTTATATTGCTGTAATTTGTACTATCTAATGGTATAGAACTGTTTTTCATTTTTATATTGTTTAGTCAATCAATCTTATATAGGTATTTTAAATAACAAAACTATTTAATTTTTTAGACCTTCCCACCTTTTCTCCTTCCTATAACATGGGATCCTTCGAGCGCAGTGTGAAGAGGCATCTCATCAAGCCAGCATAGCGGATCCCTTTCTCTGATAGCTGTCGCCTCCATTTGTTTGTGGTAGCAGTTGTTTCCGTTGAAAAAAATGGGAAAATGGTTCTTCTTATACCATAGTTATTACACAGTCTCGTTCCGGGGCAATATCAAAACAACTGCTACTACAAACAAGCTACAGGCAGCAGTTGCTCTGCTATACCGGCTTGAGGATACGAATTTGCATCATCTAGGTTATACCTGGCTGCTTCCAAACTGATATTGAAATGCGACAAGTTCACCAGTGATGTTACATTCAAAAGTGATGGTACTACGGGACGGCAGACTGGGGTAATAACCACCATCATCCGTGGTCTGCCTACCTTTTTTTGTATATGAATTAAACTTTATTGTTATTAATAATCGATTAAGTTATAATAATTTGACGCAGTAGAAATTATTATAGTTAGAAATCCGTTTGGATTACATGACGTAAATTGAGCCATTTGACGAGGTGTATGCATATGACAGGCCGTAAGTTACTGTTCCCGACAATTTGCAACGGGGCAGTAACGTGACTTTGTGATTTATGTCTGGTGCCAAGTTTAGAGTTGATGCATCTGTGTTTTCAAATGCATAACGCAATTTTGAATTAGAAAAACTACGACTACATTCTTTTTTAAGCTAGTACTTGTGTCGGTGTCATACAACACCGACAACTACCATTTTGACACCGGTCAGATTTTAGAGAGATTTGAAGACGGGTATGTATGGTATATAGTCGATTATGGTTATTAGTATTTAGGAGATTAAACAAAACATTACTTAAAGTTTTTTGTTATGATAGATTTTTTTTTGTGTTTAATTTTCATTATAATTTAATTTACATATTATATAGTACTGAAATTACGAACTTTATTGTAAACGTTAGCATTTGTGACGAGGCATTAAATACGGTCGAATAAATACAATAATAGATGCAGCCCATTGCGGCCATTGTAAACATGATTCCTCTGTTTATGCATAGAGGAGACTGACACGCAATCTGACTATACGATTGTGTTCAATACACACATGAAGCTCCTATATTTATTTGAGATTTTTTTTATCTAGCTACGTATGGTTATAATTATTATTTTGCACTTAGCACCTTCCATTCCTCGGGAATCTTATACAAGGTGTATCTTATACAAGGTATTTAGTTAAAAATTCTGGTTCTCATTCTAACCTTAGGGAACCAAGAACAAAACCTTTTTCTAACCATTTTTTTTTATTTTGACACGACATGTGACCTCGACTGGCCTGATGGTAAGCGCAGCGGAGGCCCATGAGCACTGACGACTCGAGGACCGTTAGCACGGTGGCTCCAGTCGCCATTACTATGCCGGCCTGAGAAGGTGCTTTTTCACATTCCGCTTGAAGGATCCAAGGTGAAACGACTGAGAGAATTTTTTATTATTATTATTATTTTTAATTTAAATTTTGGTTACCTGATTGTAATTTTTTATTATGCTTAGAAATGTATATTCGAAAAATTAATTCATAACATTGATGAACTTCGTGAGATATTTTTGGACTTCATTAAAATTTTATTCCTGTTCGAGGTTACTTTTATTATTTTTGATCTGTGTAAAAAATTAAATTAAGTGCTTAATTCTCTATAAGTGCTTGTAGGAAATATGAAAAACTGAATTCACTTAACGATAAAAAGATTTAAGGTGAGGGAAATATACCCAAAAATAATATTGCTGATGTAGGGATGTCATGATATGAATTTTCAATTCAATTGTTTTGGGAGTTTTTCAATTAATATGGAAATGACATCAATTTTCAAACGAGATCGCGATCATAATATTTCTAAACATTCCCAGTGACAATATTTTTGTTTTAAAATTAATAATTATCTCGTAAAAACAGTTTCAAACAATCATTTATTTAAAACAACTATTTAGTTTGTATTTTTATAAAAAATATAAAAAATAATGACGTAGTTAAAAATTAATGGATTTGTTTATTATTAAATTATGATAAACACATGTACAAAACAGCTAGAGCTGGTACGGATTCGAACCCTCTGCTTTTCACACGGATGCTCTCTAACCACTTAGCTTCACAGCTCCCTGTTCTATCTTTCCACCAGCAGCTCTTCCAACTGCTGGGCTGACGTCACTATAAAAAATGTATACTCATTATTGTTTATAATTACCAACATTAATGACATTTCTCGTAAATATGTAACAGTAATTTCGTAATAAAAATATACGAAAAAGCAATTTACTTTGATATAACTTATTCAAGTGGTGCTGGAAATAGGTACTCGAAACGTCGAAGTGTAAATGCCTCGTCGGCGAAGGTTTAAGACGATAAATCAGGGATCCTTGGCCAGAGCTAGCTTTATCGATGCCCATATATTGCCGAATATCACGGAACATCGACCGCGTCCGGCCACACTTAATACTCGATGTCGGAAAAATATATGTATAGGTATTCATATTTCTTACAGCTGCCTAAACCTTTGAATCTGAAATATCTGGGACATTATTTTTCTTTATCGATGCCTGACTTTTGTACACAATGGATTATATTATCAAAGTAATAGGAGTTTTTATCCTTTTTTTTTATTCGATGAAATTTATATGATTGTATTTTATGGTTCACGCTATATTTAATCGATCTATCATCTCTATGATACTAAATATATACGAAGTCGTGGGTAACAATTAGTTAGAAATATATTATTTTTTTAGTAAACGGCTTTCTCCCTAAGGGTAAACAATTTTTTTTACTCGACATTTGGTTCGACGTAAGACAGCTAACTTAGTTTAACATATTTAAGGGAATTATTGAGGACAACCTCATTCTCTCAAATAAATACTCCTCATATATCACCGACCCAAATACGAAACAATTCTGTTTATTAACTCGTCAAACAGCTAGGCTAGTCGTTTGTTTATTTAACTGCGAAATGTTTGTGGAATTCCAAATTAGATAAGATAAAAAATTATGAAAGTTTCATTTGTAATACATGAACATTAATTGACACAAAAAGTGTTTGCGAAGATAAGTAGTAATTGTAAAATATTGTCGTATTTTTTGAGGTTTTGTGCTAACATGATTTAACCACAGACTGATAATGGTTTTTCAAGTATTTCAAGTGTAACAGCCGTGGTCAATTTTGTGTCTTGCTATCTCGTTCACTTTGATTATTTTAATCCAGTCGAAAGCTTTGTAGCCATTGCAAGTCTCATAAAATAAAAAAACATCGAAAAAGATTACAGAGTACAAAATGATTAAACAAAAATTTATTGGTATTTCTAGAAATGAAGTTAAAAAAAGATAATTATAATGTTTATCCATCCTGTGGTATTTGATGTTGTTAGTTTTATATATTGAATCATACAATTAAGTATTGATAAATAAATTACTTCTTACAATTATTGAGGTCGAGGTGAGGTTATACAATATAGTTATATTTTTATAACGCTAAACACTGATAAAATCAAGTGTAAAATATAACACTTTTTGTTCAATTAGGCATTTAAATTACAAATAAACTAAGCTTATTCTATCTGTCGTATTACTCAAACTTTATTATTAAAAGTTCCTGTGATTCTAGAAGGTAATAAATGTTGAAATATGGCTTATGGCTTTGTTTAGTTTTTACTTTGAAAACAAAAAGTCTCTCAAACTTGTCATTCGGTTTGTGTGTATCCTGGTTACCTAACATAGAAAAATATTGTACTGATAAATCTGCAATAAATAATATGCATTTCTTATATTAAAGTGAGTTTATTTTAACAATAAATAATAATCCAGTCTGCCGAATAGGTACATGCCGAGCTACAATTAAAAATGTATATTCTTTTTTCCTTGTAGGTCCTTCAATCTTGTATTCATTTATATATAAATATAATAAATATTGTACTGATATTGTAAATATTATTTATTTGCCTTCCTCGCCTTTTCCTTCTTTCTTTTTGTTACACAAAATATGTTCGTAATAATTTCGCAAGTGACTTGAGTTATTAATTTTAGTGATAACAAGATATATCAATTTGTGAAAATAGACTAAATGTCTTACATTGCTTACTAATGACCATCACATCTCGGATTATTTTTAATGCATAGAACAAAAGTATTAATGTATAGTGTATTTTTGGGCTTAACAACCAGACACATGAACTTATCACTACGGGCCATTGTAAATGATGATAAACAAGCAATAGACTTCGGGTCAAGCAAGTATTTTGATAAATAATGATAAAGAGCAACAAATATAATTAAATACTTTGATGTAATTAATTAATAACAAAAATATTATTATTTTTCATATTTTGTGTTTTATTATTCATACGAAACGAATAATTGTATGCAGGCAGCAGACGTCCCCGCTATGCCGGCTGAAGGAGACTAATGTGTCCACACTCCTCTTTTAATACTCGAGTCCCAATAGGTCATTCCAGGGGTGTGTTACACTTGAAAGTAACCCCTAGTCTACCATCATAAACAACTTCGTATAAAATAATGGTGATATAGTTTTGGATTAGAACAAAATATTTTTAATTATGAATCATTGAGACGACGGTTCTGCTAGATCCCTCTAGCCTCTAGAGAGCTGATAAATTAAGCATTGCTGCAAAACGAGAAAAAAGCGGATATTCAGTGCAGTGTTTTTACAACGCGACCCGACCTTATAATAATACGTATTCACAAGCACACGCTCTAATTACCCATCGTACACTGAATGCATTATTATCCGCGCACTATGAACAATTGCTGCTGCTCTGCCAAATCGTTATTATAATGAGCGAATTCCACTTTCAACGCAATCGCGTCGCATCCTACACAGTCTATTGTACTTTTATTGTTGTTTTTATTATATTATTTGACGTTACAAATCCTCTTCTTGGATGGTATTTATTTATTTATATAAAAACGCGTGCCCATTTCAAAATATTTTATAATATAATAAATATTATAATAACGAGAGGACATGCTCGTCACCGCAAGCCGGCATAGTGGAGGCGACTCTTGCCTCCACAGGTTTCTCTGTAGTATCAGTTATTTTCATTCATGGACTGCACTCTAGCGTTACATCAGGCGCGATGTCACATGCCGAGCTACAATATATAAAAAAAGTTATATTATTAGATTATGATGAAAACTAGACTAACCGACTAAGTAGTCTAGCTTGAAAAAAAAGCTCGTGTATTCCGAGCTTTTTATTTATTGTCATGGGCGGACTAAGGCCTAGGCAACCTAGGCACGTGCCTAGGGCCCGTAATTTTTGTGGCCCGAAAATTAGCTTTTTACGAAACGCAAAGTATGTATCATGACTGAAAAATAGACCCGGAATTACAATGTTGCCTAAGGCCCGCTTTAGCCTTAGTACGCCACTGTTTATTGTTTATTTATATATTTATATTATTTATTGTGATATATAGTATCTGACACACACATATATTTAGCATGTGGCCACACGTGACCCTGATATTAAGCTAGAGTGCAGCCAGTCTATGAACGGTACCAACTGCTACTACAGAAAATTGTCTGTAGGCAACAGTCCTATCCGCTATCTCTTCCAAGCTGATCCCGAAACGCGACTAGGCAAATTATACTCGAAAGCGGTGGTATGGTCCTATGTGGTGGTGGCCTAATATCATCAGTTTGCTCCACTCTTGTAACAATTTAAATTAATTAAATTAATTAGTTTTGTGAATGGATTTATAATTTGGGATTGTACAATTCATAAACTTTCAAAGTCAAAGTTCATAACAATTACATTCGTAAGTTTTGTTTGTTTTAGGGCCAGTTTCTCAACTTGTTGTAGAATTGTTTTTAATGGAAGCTCTTAAGTACTAATATATATCAAATTCACTTAAAAATAATACAATTTCTTTAAAAAAATGTTAACTAATATTAATAAACCCTGGAACACACGGGGCTAATTTTTTAAGCTAGGAGAGCAGCAAGTTAGCGCTAGTAGGCTAGTTCAATTCATTCATCCTAATTAAACAATATAAATTATTATTAGGTTATTATATATTTCTATCAAAACATTGCTTATCGAAATTAGATTGATGTTTACGCCGAGCGTCTCAGTTTAGTTAAATATTCGTGTCGCGCCCAAAATCTTAATTTACGCACGTGTTACGGCATACACGTACGAATATTCGACAGATATAGAAATTTCTGTAATTAACTTAATGTGTAATATCCAATTTCAATTTAGTTTATTACAAAATTTAGCGTATTTAATATTACTACTACTTAGCTCACACACCGTTCCCACTAGGGTAGGCAGAAACTATGGAGCACTTTGTAGGGACATAATTTAATCAGTCTACAATTATTTATAATTATACATTAGTAACGGGTATAACTAGAGGAGTTTGCCCAGTTATGGTACACATTTGACTTCTCATACCGGTATAGCGGAGGGGACTGCCGCTTGCAGACATTTCTTCCGTAACGCAATTGAATCGTACTTTAGTTTAACTAACTAGCTTGAGGCCGAGTGTGGTCACATCTCGAGCTGCTATAAAAAAGTGATTGGATTGTCGGCATTTCGACTAGTCGGTACATCTCTACAAAAAAGGTAGACAGAGGTTATGTGATAATTACAGAATTAGGCAGTGAAGTGACCTGAAAGCGTTTCAAGAATAGCTTGGTAATAGCCGGGTATAGATACTCAGAGGAATCTGCCCGGTAATCCGGAAGATGCACTGGAATTCGGAGATGACCGCTGTCTGTAGAGTTTTCCATGTTAACAATTGTCTTCATAGATCATACTCTAGCTTTAATATCAGATGAAGTGCATTCTAGCATCCGTGAATTTTGATTAGAATTGAATGCGTAATATACCTGTCTACACGTATGTATTCTGGTGTAAAAAGACAGATAGCGATCCCTTTAACCACGTGTTAGTAAAATAAAAAATCAAAAATAAAAAAAGATACATTTGAACCATATTATTAAAGAGTGGAAGGCAGACTGATGATGGTAATTTGTCCAGTCTGCCGTCCTGGGGTAGTACCACCACCTTCGAATGTAACACCCATGAAGTGACCTTGTCGCGTTTCGGGAATAGTTTGAAAGTAGCCGGGTATAACGAGAGGAGTGTGCACTGTCAATCTGGATGGTGCATGCTCGTCTCCTCAAGCCGGCATAGTGGAGGCGACTGCTGCCCGCACAGGTTTCTCTGTAGTAGCAGTTGTTTCCATTCATGGAGCGCACTCTAGCTTTACATCAGGCGGAGTGTTCTCACATGTCGAGCTACAATAAAAAAAAATATATATAAGTTAGATGTAGATAATTTCTGATTCGCGGAATTGTTAGCTGTCTTTTTACATACAGGTATAATTATTTTTAAATAACATTTTCTAAAGCGTGCTCCACAAAATGATAAGCGTCGCACGCTCTTTTTACTTCCTCTGCCATTTAAAACGCAATGGTAAAAGTAAAACCCGTTGAAGGTGACCGACATTGCATTGTTGCCTCTTGAATGTCACTTGCTTTTTTGTTTGCAGACGTCCTCTTTGGTACAAATCTATAGTTTGGTATGTTATAATATATTTATGGAAGGAGTGAACTGTTTTTTATAGTAGCTCGGCATGTGGCTACAACTTTTAAAGAGTGGTAAGCAGACTGATGATGGTTATTAGCCCAGTCTGCCGCCTTGGGGTAGTACTACCACTATCAAGTGACCTAGGCGCGTTACGGGATCAGTTTTAAAGTAGCCAAGTATAAGGAGAAGAGTGTGCACGGTCAATTTAGATGACGCACATTCGTCTCCTCGAGTTTTCTCTTGAGACTGCACATCTCAATATCAGAGTGTAGCCATATGCTGAGCTACTATAGAAAATTACGCTCTAAAAGATAGCGAGTCTTAGTAAAGATAATATAATATATAAGCTATTGGATAAAGTACAAAACACATACTATTAAAATTGAAGTCAGTACAATCACCCTATAGATTTAGATTACATCGTACTATATGGAAGGGTGGACATGAATGGCAGAAGTTCCGTATACACTAACTCTTCATTATCCATATCACAAAATACTAGTTTAATTCAAACATCAGCTTTATTTCTTTAATTTAAAGTCTAATATAGCTTGGTTGTCTAGAATCCTGTATACCTAGGGCTGTTGTCAACACGGCCTTGTGCAACACCCACTTGGACCGGTCTTAGGAACCGTCCTGCAATTTACTATTATACTAAATGTTTTGATATTTTAATCGTACATTACCTGTTCACCTTTGCATTAATAATAAACAGTTTTTGTTGTTAAGATTTAATGCCAGACCACATGTAACGCACGATACGCCATGTTTATTTCTTTAATTTGTGAAAAAAGTGTTTCTTTGATTTAAAACAATTTTGAATCAGTGCCGCGGTATGAATTTTAAATATTAATCCATTTGCAAATACTATAAATAAACAATTGGACCATAAAATTTATGGCTGAAATAATTTGAAACATTTCAAAATACGCTTAAATACGCATTTACATTCGCGTACAAGTTAATCTGTTTCCTTTATACCTACTAAAATGTAAAATATTGGAGTATTTCCTCGGCTATAGAAGTGGTTAAGCTGCTCCCATTAAAATCTATACAAGTCGATGGTGAGAGCCCTTGTTTTACATCTTTCGAGCCGAGGCTTCTTTTGTGGCTTTGTCTTTAGAGAATAATAGCTGTTATTAAGATATGGTGTGTCTAGATATTTTAATAATGTGAATAAGAAAATGTAGCTATTTAGTTCTATTTACTTTTTTAAATCTAATATTTGCTAAAGTTTCAAACCTTTAATTGACTAGATTGACATAAACCTTGATGTCCCTAATATCGTTGAAACTTATGACCACATTTTTTTTAAACAGAGAAAACGAAACGATGAACGATTAATACTAACACTCAATTTAAAAAAATATGTCAAATTATTCCACCTTTCTAATGTTCTTTTTTTTGCTATTAATTTGTGTAAATGTATTTGAGATCGCAAACTGCGTGTTTTTCAATTATGTGGAACAAACATTTATTAATTTTATAATATATGTAACTTAGTAGAACTGACAGTAAGTCTAAGCCATCTGGATCAGGTCTGGATTTCTCTTCCTATACATTCTACAGAAACTTTTCAAACGGTAAAATCCTAGAAAACTGGATGAAGTAAGTGTTGAATCAATTTAAAACGAAAAGAAAGTGAGAGCATTGTACAAAAGATTGGTTAGACCAGCAAATCAACAATGTTAACTAAATAGGTTTCCATTATACTTTACCGCGATGGAAAAAGAAGTATCACGTCAAAGAACGATGTCATTTGATGTGGAATAGATCGCTAGCCGTTTAACCTCTAAGATCAGTGAAGTGGAACCATAGCTGATTGAGTGTTGATTGAAATGTCAAGTATTGTCAGTAAATTATCAGTTCACGGACAAGTAAAACAATAAAACCTTTTTTGTTTTTAAAATAATTTTCAATACCACAATCTGCAGTGCTCACCTGAGTTTTGGCAAACATCAGAAGATTAGTGGGTAACAAATTATTTTTCTAAACTGATGCGATAGACGATGTAGACGTGTGATGAGAACTTTTTTAAATTAGTTATGATGAAAATTGAATAGAAAAGAGCTAGCACGCACAAAGCAGCATGGGCTGTTCATTACTGAACTGTGTAGTTCTATTGGCACTTTACGTGACCATTTGTTTTTATTCTTCCTTCAAAATTCTGTTAGTCAAAGATTTATTAAAGATTCCACTGCTTTATTGAAGCGATTTTTGATTTTGGGACTCTACCTAACTGTTTTATGGATCAATGAACGATGAGTGGTGTCAATAAAAACTTCATGCAAATATAAATAATTTTGACACTGGCACATTGTTACAAAAATATGCCTCTTCCTTAAATTTATAACATTTTCTTTTCGATACAATTAATTAAAACATAAAAAGTTGTAAAAAACCTCGTGTTAAAGAAGAAATTGTAAAAAAGCTTCTGGAATAATTAATGAACACGGTAATGAGTTTGGAAATACTCTAGCGGGAATATTGTGCTCGTAAATTTACACGCGATTTAAGAATTAGAATTTTAATTGCGGACAGAAATTTTATTTTATTTTATTTTATTTATTTCATTAGGGATTTTATTAATTTTTAAAATAGTTAATAATAAGCAATAGAGGACTTATAACAAAACTCACAAACCAAATCACCGTTCATGTACTTTCAGTAAACACACACATAAATTTTCAGTAAATGATTTTCCAAAATGTGTACATATAAACTAAAAAGTAATAAGTACAAGTAATACAGGTTTTTAGGTCGAAGCAAATGTCGAACAAACCATACTAAGTCAGAGGATATCGCGCCCTTGACTCTGTTTTCCACGCGATAGAGAATTTCCTCATCGGCCAATCCATTGTTTTCCGTGACTGTATCTAGGTGGATTCATTATGTTGTAATTTCCCGGGGAATCAAACTTGTTTATTGTTGACTCGTGCACAATGAGTTTGGAGTTAATTTTGAACAAGTTCAAGGTCTATTGTTTAAGTTTAATGACTTCAGTGATTTTTGACCCCGCTAATTGAGCTTTACCGAGACGCTTCTTCATTGAGGTTATACGACATTCGTTAAGAGTTTTGTTTTTCTTTGTAAAGTATTTTATTAACCAATGTTGGCAGTAAATTAAACTCAAGTTTTTAATTATATTTTAGGAATAGTATTTTTTATTTATTTATTCCAAATAATGGTATGAGTGGTTTATTTTGTTTTGTTATTTGTTTGAAAGTTTTTGATTGATTTATTTTTACTATTTGTAGCACTCGTAATAATTTAGATATAATTATATTATACCAAATAAAAAATAAGAACGGCTGTGGCCTAGCGGTTAAAGAAGTAGACTTTGAGAGACCCGTGTTCATATCACTGATATATATGTACCTTTTTTCGCTCAGTGCCTATATTATAAGGTCGTTCGGGGATAGTACCACTCTGCAAGTGTAAAACCCGTGAAATGACCCAGTCGCGTTTCGTAATCAACTTGGAATACGTGAACAACGAAATGAGTGAGCACTGTCAATCTGAATGTGTGACCATTCATCTCCTCAAGCCGGCACAGCGAAGATGACTTCTTTCTGCCTGCAGACATTTCTATATGGTAGGAGTTGCTCTAGCCTAACATCAGGTGGAGTGTCGATTGACAAAAAAAGGAAATTAAAGATTTGTCGAAATAACAAAAGCGAATTCGCGGGTTGATTCTGGTTAATGTTACAGTACGCATTGCCTAATTGTCCGGGTGGTCCAATATGGATAATTCAAACTAATTTCAGCTGTGACGCGAATTAATGTGACCTGTTGGTTATGCCGGGATGTGGCTAATTAAGCCAATAAATTGTGGGTGATACTTGTAATACAATCGCGTTGACATTTTAATAGTAAATAAGATAGGTCGTCATCTCGTTACTTTATTATACTTTATTAGAATGTGCAGTCTATTTAATTGGGATGTATTTCCTTGATGCGTTTATTAATGACGCCGACGTGTGTGGTAAATAGGCACTTCTAATCTCTCTCCGCCTCATGTTAACTATGAGTGCGGTCCATGAACAGAGACAACGGCTAGTTGACAAGACGAGTATGAACTACTTCTTTGAACACGAACTTTGAAACCTTAATTTTCACATTTGTATTTTAAAATCAAGTTAATATAATCCAAAAAACAAAAAGTATTAAATTTTATGAATTTTAAAAGTACTAAATTCGGCTTTTGTTAACTTGGGCCGTGTACACAAACATTTGTTATCAAAAATTTATATAATTTTCTGGATTCTTTGCATAATTTTGACCTTTCAAATTTAATTACTTAACCCATTTTTATTAGGGTTTTCTTTTTATATTCAGGTTGTACAAAGAAAATACTTTTTAAACAAGTAAAAGGCTTGCCCTGTTTGTTATGAGAGATACATATATTTTTTTAAATATAGTTTTTACGTATTTAAATAAGTTAGTAAGATATTTTTAGTAAACCTATATAAACAAAGGTACGCTTATAAATATATTCCTTTACGTTATTTCAACTTTGATTTAAAAATAAATAATTTAAGTTTATTTAATTATTATATGAAAATTTAACAGAAAAAAATTAATGTGCGCACAGCAGGAACTTCGTAGGAAGTTTTAGTAGAGATTTTACCACTTTACTGGAGCAATTTTTGACTTGACTATGACTTGACCTGACTCTTTAGTGTAATGAATGAATGACTAGTGATGCACAATATTAGCTTGATGCAAAAATATTTTCTTGGACACTGGCAAATTGTTATACTGCCATATAAAAAAAACTATCAGTTATTTTTATTTGTATAGGGTGTAAAAAGACAGAAGGCAATCTCTTTAACTATATTGTTATGTTGTTAATATTGGATTAATAAATGTCAAAAAATGTTTTATTTTTTATATTATTTAACGATACATGTATGCGAAATAAAAAAAAACTTGCATTCGTTTTAATAATAAGGAAAATATTTAATTTGAACTTTAGATGAACTTAAAATACTATTTTCAATCTAACTATGTATTAATATGAAATATAGCGTATTAACTCTAATGTACACACTACACAGTATCTTTGAAACTCTCTAATCAAGCTAAATCTTCCAGCTCGTTTTGTCTCAAAGAGAGAACAATTCTACGATACTACTTTTCCGTTATATGTTTTCTGTGACGATGAAGGTGCGTGGACGGTACGGACATATTTCTGTACCTAATACAACTTTGTTATGTGCACTTTGCCTAATTAAATAACTTGAATAAAAAAGTAGCGAACAGTCATAGGTCCACCACTTTCATGAGCGGCCGTGGTCTAGCGGTAAGACGCGTGAACTCACGATCGATGAGACCCGTGTTCTAACCTCGCTAATTCTGACCGGTACCAATGTAACTTTGTTATATGTACTTTGGTCGCTCAGTGCCTATACCGCACTATTAAAGAGTGGTAGGTAGACTGATGATGGTTATTAGTCCTGTTTGCCGTCCTGGGGTAGTACCACCACTTTCAAATGTAACACCCGTGAAGTGACCTTGTCGCGTTTCGGGAATAGTTTGAAAGTTTTTTTTTTTTTTTATGCTTAATAGGCAAGCGTTTGACCACACCCTGCCTGGTGTTAAGCAGTGATGTGGTCTATGGTGGAGCACGCCTGCCTATGAGGTACCTGTTCACCTTCGATTTGAAGAGACCTATGTTGTACGTGTAGTAGTAGTATAGCGAGTATAGCGAGAGGAGTGTGCATTGTCAATCTAGATGGTACATGTTCGTCTCCTCAAGCCGATATAATGGAGGCGACTGCTGCCCGCACAGGTTTCTCTGTAGTAACAGTTGTTTCCATTCATGGACCGCACTCTAGCTTTACATCAGGCGGAGTGTTGTACAATAAAAAAAAACACGCTGTTACCCGAAGAGACTAAGTCTCATTCCGGAATCAACTTAAAAGTATAACATGAGCAGAGAAAACCTAGATGGTGCACATTCATCTTCTCAAGTCGGCATGACGGAGGCGAGTGTTGCTTGAAAACATTTCTTTGTGGTAGTTGTTTTCGCTTATAGGTGACACTCTAGTTTAATACCAGGCAGAGTGGGTTTTTTGGATTTTTTTGTAACGATAATAATTTGCGTAAAACTTGATCTTGGGGGAAACACATCGGACAAGTTGTTGTCTTTGCATAATGTTTTATACACAAGTGGTATCGAATAATATGCAAATGGCGGACGTTACGATACTACCCTCGAGGCATGAGATATCGACTGTAGTATCAAAAACATTGCTTTTGACTTGTTAACACTATAATTCACTCCGTTATTTAAATATGATGCAAATTAATCATCTTAAATCGACCTCTGTGACGCAGTTAGTGCGCCAGTCTGTTACACAGAGGTCCTGGGTTCTTTTTTATTGTAGCTTGACATATAAGTATGCATCATCTAGATTGACAGTACACACTCCTCTCGCTATACCTGGCTACTTTCAAACTGCTACCGAAACGCGACAAGGTCACTTCACGGGCGTTACATTCAAAAGTGGTAGTACAACCCCAGGACGGCAGACTGAGCTAATAACCATAATCAGTCTGCCTACCACTCTTTAATAGTGCCTATAGGCACTGAGCGACCAAAGTACATATAACAAAGTTACATTGGTACCGGTCAAAATTAGCGAGGTTCGAACACGGGTCTCATCGACCGTGAGTTACCGCTAGACCACGGCCGCTCTTCAATCAAAACGAATAATTATTTGTAATATATACAAATAAATATGATATTATTAAAAATTTTGGCGTTTTAAGTTTGTGAATATCCATAGCACAGTTTGGGTTCAATTAATTACTATTTAGTTTTTTTTTTACTCCAGAGAAATATCTGCAGGCAACAGTTGTCTCCGCTATGCTGGCTTTAGTAAACGAATGTGCACTGTCTAGGTTGACAGCTCATCTAGACGCGAAGGTCACTTCACAGGTTATACTTGAATGTGGTATCAGTCTGCGCTCAAAATTTTATATAGCTTGTGGATAAATAAAATTCGCAAATGGATTGGTAACGGAAAAGCAGAAAAAGAACTGGACATAAAACCCGAAGGGCTGCCCGTCAAATGGTATAAGACAGATTTGTCGTCTAATGCTTAAATGTCTTGAATAAGTTGCTGTTACTTAACACGTACTAAAAGAAATTACTAAAGTTAAGAAACTCAACAAGTTTTTGTGCTAGGCTTATTTATTATTTCATTGGGTCAAGTTGGAAGGTCCTATACAAGTTTTATTCAAAGGAAGTTTTCATGCGAGGTAAAAGTTTCCTAGCTCAATACAATGTACGATTGTCTCGAGACACGTGCAATTAGTTGCTTAGTTTGTATTACTTATTGTCGTGTAATTTAGTTAGTAACAAAGGAGGTAAGGGGTTGAGAGCGCGAGAAAAAATGTTTTTTTATAGTAGACTTGCATGTGACTGCATTCCATCTGACATTAAGCCGACGGAGACATATAAATGTCTTGGAAAGTTGCCTCCGCTATGCCGGCTTGGCAAGACCTACTTCTCTCGTTTTCGAAATATTCATAAATTAATTTGTACGTTTTATATTTATCTCGTAATTAGGGTTATTTTCTGTTCAATTTTCTTCATATTTTAATTAATAAAAGGGCCCTTTAGGGGCTTTTGTTTACAAAACACCAGCCCCATGGAGGACCCTTATTATAATAACTTCCAATCTATGTAAATAAGACTTATTTAGAATAATTTTATATAACACTGACATAGTAAAAGTTCATTTATGTAAAAGTGAAATAGACTGGTCGTTCGAACGAAATCTACGAAATAAATAAATTATTAACTCAATTACAAAAACTATAATAATAATTAAGAATAAATGGCTTTGTTATTATTATGTTATTTTAATTTTAACAATACCAATGTTATTTCATTATCTACGAATAAGTTAACCTCGCACGTCAGTAAATATAATAAAATGAAAAACGGACTCCTTATTACCCTTTAATAAGGAACCTGTTTTTCCTCTTATTTAGTATCCGTTTAATGCCTTTTTCTCATAAATGTCTGCGAAGTAAAATATAAAGTTTCTTTGTTGGATGAAAATTCAGGTTTTACCTTAAATTTTCTCTTATTTACCCGAATAAGGCCGAGGTTACACCAACGCGACGACGGTAAGTGGCGTGTATTGTGCTCCAGCTAGCGATATTATGTTTTTTTTTTAAATTAAGTTTGTCACAACACTCCGCCTGTTGTCATGAATGAAACAATTGCCACAGAGAAATCTCTGCAGGCAGCAGCTTGGCTCGCTATTCCGGCTTGAGGAGACTAATGTACGCCATCCATGGCACACTCTACTCATTATGAGTAATGAACACGTAATAATAATAACTTTATTAATATAAAAATGACCTATGTACAATAGTGCTCTGCCATCGGAATTAGTCTGGGGACTGTATCTCCGATGGCAGTGCTTGACTCTTAAAACTTAGAGGCTTAACCTATCTTAAATAAATAAATATGTACTATAATGCGTGCGTGTGTGCGTGCGTGCGTGCGTGCGTGTGTGTGTGTTATGTGCGTGTTCGAAATGTTAACGGGCCATGGGCCAAAAGTGTGCAGATTAGTAAAAAAGTTATCCCCTAAAAGTTTCAGTTCAATCGGAGGTGGTTTAGGTTAGGTCCCACATTTGACATGAAGTTTTGAAAAATTGCATTTTTTGACCAAAATTTGAACATTTTCAGGTTTTGTGGGACAACCGTAATTGGTTGGAAGGAAAATAAGGGCGCATTTTAAAGACGGTATGATAGAAAAGTTAAAAAAAATATTCTTCCATATAAGTTTGGACCACCCTAGTGTGTATTATGAGAATGTGAGTGAGATATATGTGTAATGAAGTTGTCGCGGTCCGGTGTAACCGTTCCGGTCTAGTGTAGCCGCAGCCTAAAGTGTGTTCATGTAGCTGTAAGACTAGAATGAGCGGTTAAGCTCTCGTTTTAATTTTCAAAGAAAATTAATATATTTTCATGTTACAATGTAAACTCCATTAGCTCGGGGCTAAATAATCGTTTGTTAATGTAAGAAGCGCTTGATAAGATTATCTTTACATAGGAATTAATTAATGGATGTTGCAAGTGAAGCTTCTCGTTTTATACACGCTTACGAGTAACTAAAAATGGAAAACGTTAACATGAAGCATAGTGCTATGAAATTTATTTTCTTATAGTATTATTACTTATTATACGTATTATGAAAGCTCAATAACTTTGCCTTAATAGTTATTAGGCGTTACTTTGCGGAGATCCATAACCAAAATTATTTATTTAAACACTACTTTGCAACTCATTTCCGCTAATAAACCGACGACCGCTGAATAAAAGATTTTTTTTCTTAGGATCTCCAAAACCGCGATTTGGTAGCTGATGTAACTATATCCTCACTAGCATTGATTAGCGGAGCAGAGTAGTGTTTAAAAAAATAATGTTGATCTTTGCCTTATCTTCATCTGCCATAGTCTATTAGAGTTGTCAGAAATATGTAGTGTGTGTCGGCTAGGTCATTTACTAATAAATAGTTAATCGAGTAGCATCTCTTTAATTTCAACAAGAACCTATCAAAATAATAGTCACGTTATTACATAACAATATTACTTAAAAGACATTGTTCGTTGAACAAATAGAAAATATAAACCCTATATTGCTTAGCAGTAAGTTAACTTTAACGAAGTTTTTATAAACACTCTGTATTTATATTTTTTTTAAACAATTTTTCATGTCTTATTTTAGTAATTTGACGTTGAACCTTATTATTTTTAATAAAAGATTCTACGGGTATTGTGTTGAAAAGTTTAGCCGAAATTTTACAACTTTTCTGCGCCCGTATTTCGCTGAATTTATAAAATGAAAACTGTTTTTAAAGTAAAGATTAAACTTTAAAACATTATACGAGTTAAATTTTGGTCACGAACTTTAAAGAAAAAGAAGTACATAGTATACCCCTTTTCCTTTAACGATATTGGATAAAGAGAACGTGAACTAATTAACAAAATTGAGTCCCGCCGAGAATTAACAAAAATAGGGGGTCTACTTTGTAATTAAACTCTTTTTAACTTTAAATTAGTACTACAGATTTCCTTTATCCAATTTTAATTTGGTTACAATGGATGGATGACTCGAAGGTGGAATGAAGAGCGATATTTTCATCATCAATTGTCTCGCCATTTTCTCACGAATAGGCAGAAACAACGGAGCTGATACAGCTCCCTCTCTTCCCTCACAATTCTCTTTATACCCCGACGGTTATGGGCACTAGGCAGTCCAGCTCTCATAAGAATGCATCCGATTTGTTCTGAAAACACCCTTCTGGGTCTGCCCTGTTTAACCTTGTTAACATCAGATCATAAGAGATTTTACAATATCATTATAAATATACAAATGCATGGGAACAATATTAAAGCTTTCCTTTGTAAAAGAAGTATGTCGCATAGTCCTAATGCAATCATATGACGTCATAATAAATGTTCATATAATAATAGGCAACTGCAAAAGACAACTTAGACGTAGAAGGCTTTCGAAGTGGCAATTTTGTAGCACTGTAGCATTCAAGTTATTTCCTGAGTGCATCTTCTGTGGCACACAAGTGTCTTTAGTGAAATAGTCGCCGCCGCTGGGGAAATATGCCTCCTTCACATAGCTTTGCCTTTTCTTGATAATATTGTTCCCTGACTTTTATTTTATTATGATATTTTATTTTTTCTATAGCTTGTTTAAAATGAGGTCAAAAGTTTTCACTTCAAACTATGATATAAAATATATGGTGAATGGTAAAACGCTGAACCAAACTTCGTTTTCAGTGTCCTGGAGTAGATTCCCAGGTTTCATTAATATAATAGTGACGTGACATTTCTTGAAATCATCAATCAATCATCAGTCATAAGATGATTTGTTAATAGATGATCACATGTTTGTCAAATGATAATATCGACATTGGTTCGTGTTAGTACCTCTCAGGCTTAAAAATGAGAAAAATTAAAAACAAAAATTCTTTAATTTAGCATCTATACTATATTCTTAATGCATTTTAATAAAAAAGTTAAAAGTAATCGAGTTACTTTATAAATAAAAAAGTGTGAGTATTTTTTTTTATTCTATAACAAAACATCGAATCGATTTCGCCGAGTTAGCCTTGAGTGTCCCCAGACGACCGTAAACGGCAATCGAATTGACTCTGCTTTTCTCCGACGCTCTGATATAAATAAATGTATACTGCTGACTTAATGAGAAACATGTCTAATGAAAATTGGTGTTACGTGTTTCTTAGATAAATAGAGGCATGAATTCAGGGCTTCGTTTATAGGTATATACAAATTTGTTTTATTATTATTTAATGCGTAGCTAGTTCTACTAAGCGACTAAAGTACCTAATATTATATTACATTGGTACCAGTCAGAATTTAGTGAGAGAACACGAGTCTTGTCGATCGGGAGTTCACGCCTTCTACTAATAGACAACGGCGCGGCGGCTCGATTATTATAATTTTGTAATATTCCAATTCATTAGCGGAAATAACTGATACCATTGAATAATGTCTACAGGCAGCAGTTGAATATGCAGCGTTAATTGATAGGGTACACTCCTCTAGTTATACCCAGCTTCTTCCACAGTAATCTTGAAGTCACTTCTTGTAGGTCAATTGGTGGTACTACCCTAGGACGATAGACTGGGCTAATAACCATCATTAATCTGCCTACTACTTTAAACTTAATGCAGCAGTTGCTTCAAATTGTACTGCAAATATTTGTATTATATTAAAGAATTTGTGGTGTGTACCTAGTTACTAAAATTATTTAATATACGAGTAAATTATGAGTATTTAGTAATTATGAGTAACGTGTATTTCTACTACAAACATTGTGTTTGTGTGAATGTCGTTATGTCAGAGGGAGCATAAAATAATTTAATATATGCATTTTGATGTACGAATTACGAATCGGTATAATAACTTGAGTGCATAATAAAGATGGAAATTTCTTGTCTTATTGTTCTTGATGAAAAAAAAGATAGCATAATAAAATTCTTGTTGTTTATATATAATATAATAAATACATAACTATAGTAACTAATCTAACTAGTACAGGACTATGGGACAGGACATGTGGTACTTAATTTTTAGTAAATATTAATATCATATTTATAGATGAAAAATTAAAAAGAAAACGGCAGTCCTTTCTGCCGTTCCACTAAATTATGGATTGACCTCCCTAGTCACGTAATTTCTTCATCCTCGGCGATCCTTCAAGCGCAGTATGAAGAGGTATGAGCTGGAATAGTGGACGTTGAGTAAAGATAGGCAGCAGTCATTCCTGCTTATGAATCATCGAAATTTGATTTGACGGGCTAATTAAAAAATATATATCTGTTGAAAACTGGCCCTGAAAAGGCCGACAATTAAAAGTTTTAATGAAAAATAACAGCAATAGGTCTAGCTAGATTTTTTGTATTATATAATAATTAAAAATGCAAAGAGGTCAGTATTTTAAGGGTCTTCCCTTTAATGAAAATACGTAACATAAAAAGGTCTCATTCCTTCGGGACCGTAATGAAAGTTCCCGGAACCTGTCCTAATTAGTAGGTACAAACATTTAATATGTGAATTACTTCAGTTTACGCCTGTCGCTTATGTTTAGGGTAAACTGCTTGAGAAAAGTCACCCTCTTCAAAATGTTTCGCGTCAGCAATCGTGTTAATTTTGTAGCAACAAATTATAACGCAAGAGCAAATATCAACACACTCATACTACAAATACATGAAATTTGTTTTCAAACAGCAAAATTAAATTAACTTTTACTTTATTATACAAATACTTAAATATATTATGGTATTTCAAACATTAATAAATTAAAAATCTTTTTTTATAATTATGTTCTTTTTTTTGTGACCCTACAGACATATATTTTTTTTATATAGAACGTCTATTTGAAAAAACTTCTTAATATTTTGTAACATTTTGCGTGGCATAAAATTTCCGTCAAGTTTCAGACTCTCTTGGAGATAACCCACGAATTCGGTTAACCCACGAATGGTACTTTTATCTTATCCATAGGGAGAATAATAAAAAATGTCCTCGTTAAAAAAATTAGTGAAAAGGATTAGATGAAATAAAATAACTTCTTCTCGAGAAAAGAAGCTACGAAAAATTATATTCTATCGATTATAACTTTCTCAAATCTAGCTTTATTGCATTAGAATTATACAACATTTTAATCGGACATGTTTACAGGACTTTAGACTAATAAATTTTTATTTTACGGGGAAATGTTTTGAATCTTTCTGAAAGTAAACCTTATCCCACGGTATTCCTTCACGACCACCAGAATGCTGGGAGATTGGGTACGCGGTATCATTCATCTAACCTATCTTTGAATACCTTCCAAAACTACACTTGTAAAAGACAATTAACTAATGTCAGAGCCATCAAAACTAACACGGCTAAATTAACATCAAAAGTACAATTTTCTTTCAAGTTTACTGTCCATCCATGTAATAATAAACATTAAAATTAACCAAAGAGACGAGACACTCTAATCTATAAATAGAATGCAGAGTGGCGCGGTGCGTTGACCCAGTCGACACGTTACCATGCGAACCGCAAAATGTTTGTATGCACTAATAATTCTACCTATTTTATGGCAGATTTCTTTTATTGTAGCTCGGCATATGACAACACTGCCTGATGTAAAGATGTAAAGATAAATCTCTACAGGCAGCAGTCGCCTCTGCTATGCCGGCCTGAGAAGACGAGTATGCACCATCTAAATTGACAGTACACACCCCTCTCGCTATACATGGCTACTTTTAATTCGAAAGTGGTGGTACTACCGCAGAGCGGCAGACTAGGCTAATAACCATCATCAGTCTGCCTACCACTCTTTAATAGTGGGCACTGAGCGACCAAAGTACAACATAGTTATATTTGTACCGGTCAGACTTTAACGTGGTTCGAACATGGGTCTCATCGACCATTTTTTTTATTTGATGCCCATACAAATGCATGCATACGGCTTTAAAAAATGTTTTATTTTAATAAACGAGTGTAATAAAGTACTGCTTTTGTTTATTAAGTCGTTTAATTTTTACTTTGACTTGCTTATCTGGCAAATTGCTACAATACTATTAACCAAATAGGTATTTACTAATTAACATTATGTTGAGGTTTTGGTTGACATCTTGATATATGATAGTTTTTCGGTTTTAAAGCTGTTTTTTCGATTAGTGCGTGAACGTGGACAAACATTAAAAATAGGAGAACATGAACAAAAAATAAAATATATAAATTTCTATTTTTATTATTTATTATTTGAGTGACAAGCGGGATAAAGTGCGTAATGTGAGGGTACGTTTTTCATTTACACGCGCCCAATCCTCCCCCTTGCTATATTCTTCTTTATAGCCTTAATATTGTTTCCTGAACACGAAATCGTCGCCGTGGAGAAGAAAATAAATGTTTGTGTGTGGACGGAGCTTCTTGTTTTAGGGCTGCCATTAATAAATAACTAAAGATAGGAATAAGTAACAGGAAATTGTGTTGACTTGTTTTTCTAAACAAATAAAAAGCATTGATTTTATATTTAATAAAAAAAGGAATACTAAATATTAAACGAAAATTGTAGTTTATTTAATAACATAAAAATAGCCCGTATTATGTGATTAATGTCGGCCCTAAGTAACGTTCCTTACATTGCGAGGGGCTCTCGGGATGTGCAATTTAAACATTATTGGATTTGGAAGATATTTCAACGCCGGCGGTAACAGCGAGATTAAGGACTCTACGTTTGGATATTACATGCGTTCTGATTTTGATTTTGTACGCATATTTTTTTATTACGATTATAATGCACGGCGTAATTTAGTACGACCTCTGTCTGGGTTTCAGGTATATGTTTGTCTTGTTACCCATAGTTCATAGATCGTAGTTTAGGATTAGGATATTGTATGGGGGTATATGTTAATTTATTATTCAATATTTTTTAAAATGCTGTGACACCTACTCGGCTAGGCTTATTTAGACACAGAAATTAATGGTACACAAAAGCGATAAATAATGAAATGGAAATCTATTTGTTACCTTAAACACTTAACTCCTCCTAAACCTCGCAGAAAGGTTTTTGTTAATATTCCAACATTTTACTAAAACTAATTGAAACTGAAGACTAAGTAATGCTTCTTGGTGTATTCAATTTAGTTCAGTATTATATTAACGCCAAAAAATAATTAAACAACAATAAATAAATAAAAAATTAAAATCTTAAATAATCACATTTAACCTCGGCAATATACTTATGGAAGAGTAATACAGGAATCTATGCCTTTAAATAGAGTACTACATCGTTTGCTCTTTTCATTTAATGTTTGTTTAGGACGGTACTGTATATTACGGAGATTCATTAAAATATTGTTTAGAAACCTCAAAACGACGTTTTGCGGAAATTTTACAAAAAATATTTTTATATTCTTTTGAAAAATCTTATTTTTATGAGTGCATTGCGCATAAAGGCAAGACGTGGCTGTATGAAACGTGATTATTTTTTTTTAAACATGATATTATAACTTCTTTATTATTTTAATTCAAGACAGATAACTTAATCTCTCCAGATGGCCGCTAAAACCGCTAAAGTTGTTTTCAGATTTTGACAGTAAAAATATCGGTGTTTAATAGTCTTTTGGTTTGTTAGACTTAGGATCTGAGTAGTCCATAGTGGGAAATATTTTTGGTGACTAGAATAATTTTTATATCTTTTATTCTACTTCTTCTCTATGTACGAGTATCTTCTACTGTCTGTCACTATTTTGTTTTCTACAGAGTTGTGTATAATTCGATTCGTACCATCCTTACATTATCATTTACATTTATGTTTTATTAACATTATAATTAATGAAGTTATATGGAATAGAGATATTATACTTTAGTTTGAATTAACTATTACGTCAGCAGAGTTTATTATAACGAGCATCAGGTGTAAGTTATGTTATTTAAATTGAGAGCTTCAGAACTTTTACAAAGATAGTCAACAATATATGTCAGAAATTATATCGTGTAATAAGGTTCTGGTGCAAAACTTTCATGGGAATCAAATAACAAACTACCATACTGATATTATTACGAAGTTTATGTACACTTTATAATTATTAGTTTATGACAAAGTTATGTTTGTGATAAAGTGTATTAGATCGATCTACAGACTGTTTTTTTTTAAATTGTACATAGATAGTTAATTAAAGTTAATTGTTTCTTTTTTTCTTTCTTATTATTCTTCTTTTTTTTTTGTATTCACATGACTTAGTACAAAATATTAACCTTATCAATAATTAGTTTTTTTGCCAATATATTGCGCTAAAATAATTTAATTGTTTATTTTTAATACACTTTTTATAGAACCACACTCCTCATGTTAGGCTAAAGTGAGATCCATGAACAGAAACAACCGCTACCACAAAAAAATGTCTGCAGCCAGCATTAATTTAGCTTGCTAGCTTGAGCAGACGAATGTGCAGCATCCATTGACAGGGCACACTGCTCTTGTATACCCGACTACATTCAAGGTGACTCCGAAACAGGATCTTGAAAGTGGTGGTACTCTATTGTGCTGGTATAATAACTGTTAATCACCTTCAGCTTGCCTACCTACAAAATTAAAATTTTACTAAAATAATTTTAACATTTTAAAATTTAAATGTAAGATTTAAAATAATGATAATGAAAAAAGTTTGATTTGATTACAAACCAAAATTACGAATACTTATTATAGAACTTTTGCAATTTGTACGAAATGAATATTCCAAGAAACACCAGAATATCTCGAAAACTCTACAAGTTAGCTAGAAACGTGTCCAATGAAGAGATGAAAACGTCAAATTGTAAGGCCTTTGTGTTCAACAAATTACTCTATCAAACATATTTACGGGTGTTCCTTTCATTGAAGGGATCCTTATTTTTTAACATAACGTTTTGGAATTTATTTTACTTGATAACTATTCTAAATATTCTACTAGGAATTGAAATTTTAATCTTCAATTCAGATTACTATAATTATTTACGTGTATATTTTTAATTAGTAAAGTTTTTTTTTACTGTAATGATACAGTGAAGGGAGAGCCTCCCTGTTAAGTAATTAATTCCGTATCCCGAGGGATTCGCTTCTATAGCAATAAAAAGTAAAAAAAAAAACAAAGTATTTTTTTAAACATTATTGCTGTCTTCTGCTAGACGGCATAGCGGAGGGGACTGGTGCCTGCTGACATTTCTCAAGTGTTTCGCTCATGGATTGCATTCTAGCTATACATCAGGTTTATACAATACATGTGGTTGAGATACTATAAAAAATCATACAATGTATCGAACCCAAAACTAGTAAACCATGTGCTATACGAGTAAGTATCAAGATTATTCGACTTTCGTATAATAATTTATAATAAATGTACGTAAAAACACTGTAGTAATAACAACACTTTAAAATCAGGAAAACAGTATATTTTATTTTTATACTCCCAATTAAAATTGAGAAAACATATCCTGCAAAAGAAAAGGTTAGATTAAACTTCCAATTACGGTTTCTCCTTGCGCAGCACAAAAAACATTTACCCAACGATGGATGTCCAATTTAGTGAGAAAATAAAACAATTAAGAGAAAAACACTGGGTACTGAGTAAGATCATTTAGTCCGTGTTTTTCTGAATAATTTTATCATAAAAAATGCTTCAATTTACGTTAAATATTACATTGATTTACTACATAAGAATATGTCGAAAAATCGCGTTTTTTGTACAAAGATCATTATGCAAAACAATCCACTTGACCTATATATTTCATAAGTAATTTAAAACATGTTATCTTTTTGTAGAAATTATATATTTTGTGTATTGATACAATATCAGTCTTTGTAGATTTACAAAAAAGTGTTTTGTTGAGTTTTATCTAGTGTTGCGAATTGTCTTTCTTTATACCACAGGATAATCATTTTAGGCGGGGATTACAATTGATAACACTTGCATTCGAATCTCCCAAGGCCAGTATCAATGTATTTTTTTTTAATAATATGTACATTACCTCGGTATCCTTGATTCAAACAGAAGCTTAAATAAAATAAAATAATGATCAGTTAATTTTTTTTTTCATTTTAACAAAACATAACGTGTTTTTCCCGGAAGGCACGGGATTATGTACTGCGAATACCCATATTATTATATTCGTTAAGCGTATTCATTAACAATATTGAAATATGATGTTTATTTTAATACGGTTAAATTAATTTTGGAATTATTATATATTTTGTGTTTTAAAAACGTCTTATTTTTTATTAATTTAAAAAAAAAACCCTTTGCAATAATACTTCAAAATAAAACACTACTCTCTTGAGCAGACAATTTAGTGTCAGGCCGTTCAACTGCTGAAATAAAAGAAACTTACAGTTTAAAATATTATATAATAGAATTCCTTATATTCCAGACAAATTATAGTAATAAATATATTTATTAAAGCTGTTTTTCTTTAAGAAAAAATGATGTATTTTTTACCTGAGTATTCAGTTCAATAACTGTTTGGAGGTACAAACATAAACTGTAAAGTTGTAAGATTGAGTTAGTAAGCGAGTGCTACGTAATTATGCAAAGCTCAACAGTATCTGACCCATTTTCCGCCGACCTGGCATCATGAGCGCCGCATCTTTTCCCCCAACCATCACATGCTAATTTTTAATTCGAAAATCTAACCCAAAATGACATTTTAACTTTAGCAAAATATTTTACGATACTATTTCACAGAACACTATAAAACACTATAAATTAAAAAAAAAAATTACAAGATTATGTTTTCTTCATTCTTTTTACATCCATTCTACATACAAAAAGCTATACTTACTCGTTCGCTATTGTATAATGTTATCTATAAGGCACAAGTAGTACTTAAAATTCAAGTTTTTAATAAATTTTACAAAAAGATTTCATTATTTTTAGGTATAAAGTATTGTAACAATTTTTAATTGTGCTCGTAAGCTCTTTTCAAAATGTGAGATTTAAATTTTCATATATGCCAATAGCGTCTATAAAAAGGTTATTTTACATCGAAGTACGATGTTAAAATCTCTGAACAATATATTGTAAAATTAATCGATCATCCCCTCTACTTCCTGTATTGTGCACGAGTGAAACATTAATTTGGTTGCTTGTTAACTTACCCTAATAACGCTATACATCACAAGTATCTTGATTAGTGATTCTATACGATGTTAGTTGTCTTCTAGAAAACAAGATTAACTTATGAAAGTCTATTATAATCTTCCATCGGCTATACATGGAGAGCCGTCCTGGGGTAGTACCACCACTTTCGAATGCAATACCCGTGAAGTGACCTTGCCGCGTTTCGGGATCAGTTTAAAAGTAGCTAGGTATAGCAAGAGGAGTGTCCACTGTCAATCTAGATGATGCATACTCGTCTTCCTGGAATATTGGAGACGACTGCTGCCTGCAGAAATTTCTTTGTGGCAGCAGTTGTTTCCGTTCATGGACCGCACTCTAGCTTTACATTAGGCGGAGTGTTGTCATTGGCATATACAATAAACAAAACAACCACAATTTTTTTTAAAATATTTTTTTGGCATATAAATGATGAAAAAAAACAGTATATGTGAGGTCACCGCCAACAGTTTGAAGCGAAGGTTGTCGATGGAATGATAAAACTTTCGATAGCGAAATTTCGACACGGTCACGTGAAGCGTTAATGGAAGTCAGAGCATCCGTGCGCAAAACGAAGATCGTGGGTTCGATCCCTACCCCACCTCAAGCTACTGTAAGCGTGTTAAATTTTTTATAAAATTTTGGTTAATTACATGTTGAATAAGAGGCCTAGTCTTTCGTTCTGGGATAATACTACCACTTTCATGTATAACACTCGTGAAGTGATGAGTTTCAAAGTAGCCATGTATCACGAAATTAGTGCACACTTTCATCATAATGATGCACATTCGTCTCCTTAAGCTGGCATAACGGAGGCGACTGCTGCCTGCAGAAATTTCTCTGTGGCAGCAGTTGTTTCCGTTCATGGACCGCACTCTTACTTAAACAGGCGGAGTGTTATATATGTCGAGCTACAATAAATTTTTTTTTAAAATTTGTGTATTTCGTAACGAGAGAAGTGTTTACTGCAGTTGATTTCGATCGTGAACCGCACTTTTAACTTAATATCAGGCGGCCCGGACTCATATAAAACTATAGTAATTTATTGAATAATATACTTTATTTAATATTTTACTTTTTTTTTTTTTTTTTTATTGTAGCTCGACATGTGACAACACTCCGCCTGATGTAAAGCTAGAGTGCGGTCCAAGAAACTTAATGAATTCTGTTGTTTATACAGGGTGTATCGGGCAACGTGTAAAAAATTTCAAGCGATGACTCAGTAAGTGATTCTGAGCAGAAATTAATTTACAAAATAAATACTTTTTTTTTATCTAAATGTCCACCTTTTTCTTGTAGAAACGTACATACGAGTAATTTGCTACAAACACGTGTAATCATTGTGTCGGCCGGCGGTGCATCAAACGAATGACCTTGCCTTTGATCGACGCCGACAACCTTTGCCGCCTCGCCTTTGATCTCGCGCCGACAAACCAGGTGCCGGCCCACCTGCAACGACTATTCTGTCAGTTGCCGAATGGCCGCGTAACCGTGTACACGTGCGCGTATTCGTAAGATTTGCGGTGAATGCGAAATAACACTAACGCGACAATGTCACTTTCGAACATTGAATTTTGTGATCGTTCTTTTGTGTGGAGAAAGTGGTGGAAATTTAAGTGCTGCCTTATGTTTGTGGAGAGAACGGTATCCTACACGATTCCGTACGACGCGTATTAAGAATTGTTCAAAATCTTGCATGGAGGCTATTACGTGGGCAAGTCTTACACCCGTATAAGCTCGTATTACATTTTGCGAGTGGCCATCTCGCTCCCCAGACTTGACGCCCTGTGATATTTAATTATGGGGAGACATAAAGCGGCGCGTGTATTCTGACAGAGACGGTGAGGTCAACGACCGCGGTGAACTTCGTAGGCGGATTGAAGGTAAACTACCTAATCATTGTGTTAATAAGTCAATTATACTAAAACACTTTTGTTCTACTACTTTCTCAATAAATTATTTTTTATGACCGCTGTACTTTCGTAGTTTCGTAGCGCTCGATGTCCACGTCGGCCGGTCCATTTATAGACATTTTGTTTCTGTGATAATACCATACACGAGAACTTTTATTTAGTAAATTTATTTTTTGAGCGGTGTTCACCCCTCACATAATATTTACCTTAATTTTTTTACACGATGCCTGATACACCCTGTATAAGCTCTAAATGCCGAACTAAAAAAAACTAATATGTTTAGAGTAAATTAATAGAATTATTATAAATAATCTTATATCGTTAGCGTGCTTAGTGATACGTTTTTAGTGGTTCATTTGCATCGTACTGCATAAGTGCATAAGGCTTTGTCGTTAAGCGATGCTGTCAGAAGCCGTTAATTATGCAATGTTCTACGGCGACCCAATTTTCAAGCTTATCCTGTGGATAATTCGGGTCTCTTCTAACTACCTACTTCATCTATGGCCGACATATTACTGCATGATGTCAGGCTAAATTCTACTTAGAGAGATGACAGATAACATATAGAACTGGGGTCGCATGCGCTATACCGGCTATGAGATTGTTTTCAGTCAATTTTCTTCATAATTTAACCATGATATAGATTATAGACAAATATTTTTAAATACATTTCATTACAATTTACATTATCTCATTCATGAAAATTATAATTAATTTATTAAAAACTCCGTTTTGTAATATGGTAAATAAAAATAGTAGTTTATTTAATTAAATTTTCTCCAAGCGGTATAATTTTGTACCAAGACAAACTCGACGGTAAAGCGTAGACGATGTGTTCTGTTTGTTCCAACATCACGTACTCTGATAGTCGTCTATTTAAGTTTTCCCATTTGGCTACTTTGCATGCTCCACCTAGAGCTAGTTAGTCGTAGGAGTATGACCGCAGGCTACTGGCGGTCGTATCTCTATAAAACGTAACTTGGACTTTATAAATTAACGCAAACGTGGTATAATAAGTTTTTGTTTATATTATTGAATATCTCGATGAATTTATGTCTTAGGGCGAGTTCACATATTTAATAAATCGTCGTAATAAATCACCCATGACAAAAAGTTATGCGTGTAATGTGTATACTTACCCTAATAAATTTACTGCATGTTAGATTTGTTGTCCTCTTTAAAACCAATGCAAATGTAATTTTTGATAAAATTTTGACATTTTAAATTAGTCATTCATTTAGGTATAGGAAGATTATCTCCGAGATCTTAAGAAGCAAATAAATGAACTTAGACAGAGTTTAATCCTTTGGGATTTTTACTAATTTAATAAAATGTAAATAATGGTTTAAATTTGCATAAAAAAATTTTTGCAAAAAAAATTCAGACATACAATTTCATGTATCTAGGGGATTCTACCTCAAGTAAAATGTTAAAATATTAACATTTATTCTTATAACCCAGTTTTTAAGTAAAAGTTAAACTAATACTATTAAATTATGAAGGAAATTTACATTTTAAAAAAATCAGCGATACATGCACAAAGCAGATAACATGGGTCTGAATGGAACTGATTCCCACCTCTGGTTGAGTGTGTACACGGCGATTTTTTGCGTTCAATTTTCATCGTATTAAATAATAATAACACTAATTTTCAAATATGTATGCCAATAATTACAACAAAGAATACCATTTATTTTGTTATTTGTTTACATTAACCATTAATAACTATTTACAAAATATTTCCACATATTTACAGTAAATTATTATTACTATTTTTGTTTGTTATATTTGATACTTGGTATGTTCAGTGTAAACATCTTTAAATAATGTTTCCTCTGTTTTTGCATTTAGTACCTACCCGGAAAAGTAACAATGATGATAAACAAATAATGATGAAATTTTATTGGAAAACAAAAATACGTTAAGCGCCAACGTTTATGATTAAGATAATAATAATAAATTCTTTATTCCGTATAAGTTAATAGGAAACAACATTATCGATAAAATTCTTCCAGACAACCAATTGTCATGGGAGACTGAGAAAAGCGATGGATGAAAATTAGTAAGATAAAAATGAATAAATAAAGTAGGATCAAAGTTTATTATAATAAATTTATTAACCACCCTATGAATATTTAATATATTAACTAATTAATTGCACCTGTAAAGGCCGCTTTGTGCACGATAATTTAAATTCACGAAGCGATTCATTTTATTTTCATAATGCTTCGAATACTAATAATATATTTTTATTTTTGTTTCAGGTACGTACATTAATTAAAACAACTTTACAACAAGGATAATAAACAGTAATAAGTTTTCGAATATTTATTTTGTCGTATTATTCATTCTATCGATCTATTTGTAATTTTTATTTACTAAAAAGCACTGTAGCCTGTAAGAGTGCCTAAATATAAATGAATATCGAGGTTTAAGGCTTTAGATGTCCAAACCCTTTATTGATTTATTAATACGTCGACACGTAACGGTACTCTTCGTGATGTTAAACTGGTATGCGGTCTTTGATGCGGACACAACTGCAGAGAACTGTCAGCAGAAAAATTGTCATCTCCACTGTTCAGGATTCGAATGTGCACCAGATTGTAATGCCAACGTGCCAAACCTCCCTCGTTATAGCTATCTAATATCAAGCTAATCACTTTTTTTTTTCAATAAAAATATTGTCAATACCTATCTATATATATGTATGTATATTATTATTGATTCTAAGTAAAGTATCTTCGATATAGGTCTTTTTTTTCAATTTTTGGTTCCTATAAAATATTCGGTAAACGTAATTCAAAGGATTCCGGGTCAGTTAGTTTACGCCTACCATCTCTCATCGGGTACAATTCTACCCGAATCAATTTATGCACATTGAATATTTAATGTTAAGGACACAAATACGAACTGGATTGGTTTTCACTCTGTGACGTAATATTTCGATTAAAGGAGAATGCCTAAGAAACATGGGCCCAAAATTTTTTTTCTCGAGTTTGTCGATGATTTTTAGTTAATTTTGTAGAAAAATAAATCTACTTCCTTATTACCAATCAGTCATTTTTTCACCCGGTTTATCGAGTATGTATGTATGTATTCTGATGCAATATTTGAGATTATTATTAATTCAAATGCTTTAATAATTGAAGATATCTGTTTTTTATGTAATTAAACATTGTCAATTGATTGGTAAATGATGTGTTGATATAATTAAATCG
Source organism: Tinea pellionella (assembly GCA_948150575.1). Classification (NCBI taxonomy): domain Eukaryota; kingdom Metazoa; phylum Arthropoda; class Insecta; order Lepidoptera; family Tineidae; genus Tinea; species Tinea pellionella. The sequence continues at coordinate 4,620,117 of OX411259.1, read as the reverse complement.
AATTAATAAAAAAATTGATATTATTTCAGAATATTGTTTTGTTACCATACCATTAGGTATCAAGTGGGCCAAAAAATGGGCATTCTCTATACACAAGACTTAGTGGAATAAAACGATATTATCTACATACAAAAATACTTTACTAAATATTGTCTATAAATAATATTTTGTCGTATTCAGTGACAAAATGGCATCCTTTTCCTCTTTGAACTAACTTCCGAGTTTCTCTTTAGTTTTCAACGCTTTATGTTGGATATGTTTGTCGGTGTTTTCTTTGTGAATGCGACTAACTGTAAATGACTTATTATTATCATCTGTGTTCGCGGTTTAGATTATTAAGAGTAGTAGGCAGACTGATCATGGTTATTAGTATACCGTCCCGAAGAAGCACCCTCACCTTCGAATGTAACACTCTATACAATAAAAAAAAAATCCTCAATTAATGGTTCATGTAAATTAGTGTTAGCACGTAAGATTCTTAATCATAAATCAAAGATATTACCCGTATACATACAATATTATTTTATGATGAAAATTGAGATGAAAAAATGGTGAATTTGTAAAAAATGCTATTACTAAAATGCTCATACAGCTTTGGTTGGTAATGAAAGCACGCCACTTCTTTCGCTATGCACCAAGCTACACAGCTTTTGGCGCGTTTCTTTTTCCCTTTATAGCCAAAATCTATTAATTCGAACATTTTCTTTTTTTTGTACTAACAATTTTACTACAATTAATCAATATGATTATGTTTTAAATAGTATAATTATGGGATAGCGTGTTTTATCAATAATGCAGGCGAATGTGCATGAACAAACAGTTGACAATCACTTTAATCTTATCAATTGCCGTTGACATGTTACGTTAAAATTATTTTATTTATAAAATACCCCAAAGCTCGTAAACAAATTAATTCCAATTTGTATTTTTTGACCTGCAACTTTTTATGCGAAAATACATTGTTTTAAATTGTTACTCGGCATATGACAACACTCCGCCTGATGTAAAGCTGCAGTGGGGTCCATGAACGGAAACAACTGCTGCTACAGACAAATACTTTATACGACTTGAGGAGACGAATATCCATCGATTGACAGTGCACACTCGTTATACCTAGCTATTTCCAAACGGTTTCCGAAACGCGATAAGGTCATTTCACGGGTGTTACATTCGACAGTGGTGGTACTACCCCAGGATGGCGGACTGGGATCATAATCATCTTCAGTCTGCGTACAAATAGGAAGGAGTAGATATTTATTTATAAATGTCAATAATTTCTTATAAGAAATATTTTATTATTTAAACGCAAATTTTAAGATAACGAAGAATGACTCGACCCTTTTAACTCTTGACCACAGATGACTAACAAATGTTGTTTATTCATAATATGTTAGACAAAACAAAGAAATATTATTAATTAATTTTGCATTTATTATTAAGTGCCATCCTAGATTTTAATGTGGTAGGCAGACTGATGCTGGTTATTAGCTCAGTCTGCCGTCCTGGGGTAGTCCGCCAATTTCGAATGTAACACCTACGAGATTATCGCGAACAATTTGAAAGTAGCCAGGTATAATGGGAGGATTGTGTACTGTTAATGTGGACGGTGCACATTGCTCTCCCCAAGCCGGCATAGCAGAGGCGACTGCTGCCCGTAGAAATTTATGTGTAGTAGTAGTTATTTATGTTCATGTACCGCACTCTAGCTTTAGATCAGGCGGAGCGTTGTCGTATGCCGAGCTAAATTTTAAAAAATTCCTTAATTTTATTACTAAGATTTCACAATAATGCAAACGATACCTTAGATACGCACATGAATTATTTATAATTAAAATTCCTACAATTCAGCTGCACGTTTTAACCATATCTGCCTTTTAATGTAAGCATTAATAAATATTATTATCAAATTGTAAACCAAAGGAAATGAATTATATTTGAATGTTAATTATAAATATGATATTATTGAAAAAAAGAAGTATTCGTTTGGGTCTGGGTGTCATACTCGTATATTTGTGTAGCTTTGTCCAGATACTGTTATAGGGTATCCTAGTTTAAGGTATATATTACGGATTTTGTTTTATATATAATATATTAATATATAATATGTTAATTAATATATTACCTTCCTATTATTTAACTAGGTACCTACTAATTTTCATAAATTTAATATTTTATAAATATTTTTAACAAGTCAACTTTATTAGGTTACAGTACAAAGGTAAAGCGACAAATGTTATAAATCGGTTTTGAAGAAGTTATATCACTAAACGGCAATGATATGTTCATATATTTCGGAACACGCACTCGTGAAAAACATTTTACTTGTAAATATTTCACGCAGTTACCGCCTCAGTTATTAGTTTTTTTTTTCCACCTCGTTAACTCTGTATTACGGATTCATGCATATTTATTCTAATCTCTTGTATAATTTAGTCGAATGCGACATCATTAGGTAGTGTGTGCGCTGTGCATGGTGCGGGCTATCGGTCGATACTCTGGAACATGGCCAAGGCGAATTGCTGTTTCTACGGAAACCATCTAAAAGGTGCACTGATTTCTTTCTAACGATTACCCATAAATTGTAGATTTATTTTGCAAGAACAATTCCTTTACAATGGACCCGAGTTTTATGCTTTTGTTAAAGTTTCAATATGACCGAGCTTCCCACGCGATTGTGTCCAGACGCGAAAAATCTGAATAATAAATGTTAAGTTATTAACTTACGTATTTCAAAAAGAATGTGTTTCTTTAGGCATTTGTCTTCTAAACGTCAGCGTTCATATATTGTCCTCCAGAAAATGAACGATAAAATTAGTAATAGACTGTCTCCAATACTCTCCAATATAGTAAAATTTGGACAGGAGCCCACGCGGTACGTGTTACGAATAAATATACTGAATAAATCAGTAATTCAAGCCCGCAACGGGCGCGTATAAGACAAAGGGAAATGTTTATGTTGTATTTCAGTATAATATATCAAAAGAGCAATGTTTCTATGAAGCGATATTCTGACACGTTCAATGATAGCCGCTATTGTATCACTGAGCACATTGTTCTTCTTTATTTTTGTATCCAATGGAAAGTGTAATTGAAAAAGTATTGCTGATTCAATGTTTTTTTTTTGTTTGACGACTTTCATATTTACGCCGTTTTCTTTTATTATACCCAAATTGAATTTTAGTCGTCAAGGGACACTGATTAATTAAAATTAAGGTATTGATAAATTGAATTCATTTCAATAATTTACTTCTGAAAATATAAAATTTACATAACTTAATTTGTTTATGGTTCTAATATTTCTCGGGGTACTTAACGAAAATAGACATAGAATTAATTCCATAATTTCACAAAGTTGAAAGAAGAAAATGTATTTGAAAAATTTCTGTTGAAAACGGAAACGGTCGATATTCGGTTGGATCACAGCCAGTCCCGGACACCTCATACACCAAACGGATTAAACGTAGAGAAAAATGTGCAAAATTGCATTTAGCACTCCCTTCTATTACTCTGAGACGCCACGGCCGGCGCGGCGTAATGGGCATTCTTTAAAAGGCTCTATCTCTCTAAAACGCTTTCTATCTTTATGTGCAGGTGTAATATCTCTAATTTTTCAATTAAAATTATTATAATATCCTGGAGTCTATTATTTTTAAAGGAGAATGCCCATTCGCCTAAGAGAAATGGGCCCACAATTTTTTTCTTGAGTTTCACGATGATTTTTAGTTACTTTTGTAGAAAAATAAATCTACTTCCTTATTACCAAACAGTTTTAATTTTTTTACCCGGGTTATTGAGCAATTACATGTTTTCTGATGCAATATTTGAAGTTATTAATATTTTAAATGCTTTAATAAAAAAATAAGAGATTATTTTAGAATATTGTTTTGTTACCATAATATTAGGTGTCAAGTGGGCCCAAAAATGGGCATTCTCCTTTAAGAATACGTACCAAATACAAACACATCGTCAAAAAACAAGTTAAGAGTCAAAATGCAATGTTATGATCCAATTTATACTTGAAATTACAAAAATACTGGACGCTTTTTCAAATTTCTTTTCTAAAATCTTTTTAAATTCAATTAGTTCAGCAACTATGTTCATCCCCTGCTAGCAAGATCTGGATCACTGGAGGCATATTCCTCATATGGGTTGGTGAAGGGAGCGTGGAAAGAGTTTAGTTTAAGTTAGTTTGTTAACTGAGTTTAAGAAATTAATGTTAAGATGGGACCGACATTGTCACAAACGACCAAGGGAAGTTTTGTTATTAATAATAAAAAATGTATTTTTTTATATCTATGCCACATCGTCATTTTCCACACTTCTTTACATTACATTTCTATAGTGCAGGCACTATGGTGGGTAGTATACGCCAGTCTATATATTTAGATCGCCGAGTCAAAAATTTTAATAATTTAAGCAGAATAGTGTTTGAAATATGTTTCTATGTATCAAGTGACCTGGACACAGTAACGGTTTTAAATGGACGATTCAATAAGTTCGTATCGCTCGTGCTCGAATATTTACTGAGCAGGTCTCTGGTCGATATCCATTAGTTCAGTCGCCTGTAACTTTTTTATTTTGTACGGAAGTTTAGAAGGTAAAATTTATTATTAGGGCACATCAATAAAAAAAGTTCTAAAATGTTGTTAAAAAGTTTTGTTATTTCGACAAGTATAAAATTTATCCGCCAATGTCAAAAGTTATTAAAAATATATAGATGGATCTTATATTAATAAATATAATATACATACGTACAGTGCTCTGACCGAGAATTAGAATGGCCTGAGTGAGACATGGGTATCAGAACAAAGACAACATAACCATACAGCACCTAGAATCCAAAACTTTTTTTAAAATAATATCATTTTAAATTAACAAATATCTATTTGATTTCATTTATTATTTGGAAAATATGAGACACAATATTAATTAATTAAGAATAATATAATGTATGTAATATAATAAATATTACAAATAAATTGTTATCATGAAAAGAGCGCTACGCTGTGTGAGTTTCCTCCCCTTTGACACGGTACTATGAGTGTGTAAGAGTATTTTTTTGTCCAATTTTCATCATAATTTATTAATAACAATCCCAGAATTTAAATAAGTATGCCAAAAAGTTACCGATAACAAATGTCTCATTTGAAATTATACATTATAAAACAAAATACCTCAATTAGTATGATTACAGAGCTGGTAGATATTACCTAATCCGGCGATGCCCAACATCTGGTTCTTTTTGTGGATCCCAAAGTTCGCGTAACTTTCGAAAGTTTTCTGAGACGTTAATTTTCGCCGCTTTACTTGTCAAAAAGTTTGGCAATTGTGCCCATTCGCTTTGATGTCGACTTTTTGAAATTAATCACAGACCAACACAATTTATAATTAAATGCTACGATTTATGACATTTATTATTATTGTTATTAAAACCTGTTTAATATTTCCTGCTACGCAAATGCTCCTCGCTTTCCCCCTCTTCACTACACACGGTTTATTGCAAGTTCTCTCGGCAGTCTGTAGTCTTCTCAGTAGTGGACTTTGCTCATGTGTAGTAGAATTTATCAACCCAATCGCATTTTAATTTATCCTCCTTTTAGCTTTTATTATTTTATAAATATTTTTATAGTTAAGACGTCATGATTTTTAGACCTCACAATAAAATGGGAGACACATCTCAATCAATAGTAGTCCTAAGTTAGTTAACTTTAAAACAAATGATAAAATGTAACTTTTTGTAGTAGCTCGGCAAACACGTTACCTTCAAGATGATCCTCAAATGCGTCTAGCCCACTTGAAAGTGGTGGTACTACCCCAACGACAGCACAAACATTATCAGTTTGTTTATCACTCTTTAAACTAGTATAAAATGTATTTTTGAATTATTTAAAATGACGTTGTTACCTAGACATTGTGCAGCATTGTTCATATTATGTGTTAGTTTCCATATTTTCATAATATCTCTCCGTGTGTAAATTTAATGATTTAATATTAATTCTTCGTATTTCCAAACAATTATGAACCAAACATAAATATTTATTTGCAAATGACAGGTTGTATCATTTCTATCTTATGTAACATACAAAATTACGGTACACACAGACAGCTAAATGTCTACTACAAATGTGCCATTCCGATTTTATTAAAGCGTTCTAGCGTTATATCTTCTTTAGTGTTTTATTGATATACATACAACGCCCTGAATCCAAATTTGGATTGTTATGTGAGTGTCAGGACAAGAACAACACAAAAACGCGTAACGTACGGGCACGCTAACCACTGCACCTCAAATGCCTCCACAATATTAATTATTTTATAATATCTGACGTTTATTATTTAGAAGTGATTATCCAAGTACCAATGATATAGAATATTACTAGCTGTATTTGACTGCAAATTGGTAATATACGGTTCTACATACAACTTTCATTCTTTATTTAACCTTCTTTAGCTTTAATTTAAAAACTAAAAGTGGCATATGTCTTTACTAGATTTTTACTAAAAATCTTTTCAGCTGTTTAAGCGTAAAAGCATTTACTCAAGCCGGCATAGTGGAGACGACTGCTGCCCGTAGAGATTTCTCTGGGGTAGCAGTTGTTTCCATTCATGGACCGCTCTCTAGCTTTACATCAGACGGAGTGTTGTCACATGCCGAGCTACAATAAAAAAAAACAGTTTTTTTGCATATATAATATTATTATAGATTTATTTTCTATAAAGTTGGTGAATGGTGAAGAACATTTTGTGATTGATAATGCAAATGGCAGACGAACACAATTGTGATTGATAACCACATCTTTTTTGTTGTCTAATTTATATTTTTCAATATACGTACGCCATTTCGTTCAGCCCTTTAACACAATATTGAATTTGTGTTTTTATTAAAGAAATATTTCATTCAAAAGGATCCTGTTTTATTAAAATGTGACAAATGTTGTTTGAGCTTTGAGACGAGCGAGCGAAGAGTTTATTTAAATATATTTTTCCCATTTTCTCAGTTCAATAATTTTCTTTATTAATATTGATGAGACAACCGCCGCTATAAGAGTAATTGATAGATGAATAAACTTTCAAGATTGTTCAAATCTCCTTTTTTATATCGTTGCTCTGCGTATGGCCACACTTCGTAGTCTAATAATTAATGCCCGGAAATAACTACCACAAGGAAATGTCCGCAGACAGTAGTTGCATCGAAGAGACGATGTGCACTCTTCTCGCTATACCCGGATGCTTTCAAGCTTATCACGAAACGCGATCATCACTTTTTGAATAGGTATAATTATTTTTTTCAAGCGACAATCAAACCAGAGACCCACGACTACTGTGCCACAGAGGCCGTCAGTTGAATAAGTAGCACAGCTTCATGGGAAAACGCTTAGGTAAAATTAGATGTGCAATTAGGTACAATACAACTAGATGTGCAATAACGCACCCAATGTGACGCCAGAGAAAAGATGACTGCAGTCACTTTTAGGTTCTCTGACAGTTAGTATTTGACTTGATGGCAACATTGTCAAATCGTTTTTTTCATGTTAGATGCATGAAGTTTACACCTCTAGTACATATCTCTATGGGAAAACGCTGTTTATAAACAAGTAACTAAGTTATAACTTTTAAATTTTACTCTACATTAATTCAGCTTAACAGAGACTATAAACGATAACAAAGTAAAAGGCCGTTGGAAATTCATTTCCTAGATGTTCGACTTGACCGATCTGCTTTGTGCACTTTACTACAGGCGAGTTCATAAAATTACGTTCACCATTATGAAGTGCTTTCCTTTTACAGTGTAATGTAATAAAATACATTATATATACCTACATTTACCAGTTTACATTTGCAGCACTAACAAATATGTGCAGCAGACCCTTCCGCTATGACGCCTTGAAGAGATTTACACCATCCAGATTGACAGCCACTGCTGATCATGATCCTGAAACGCGACAAGATCACTTCACAGGTGTTACAACTTAATACTAAATAGTAATAAAATAATCTAAAATATTGTAAATTTCGAATGTAACGCGTTTCGGGATCAGTTTGGTACTACCAACCATACTACCATACTTGCCAGGTATAACAAGAGAAGTGTGCACTGTCAATCTGGATATATATTCATCTCCTTAAGGCATGGGCGAGCTGCTTGTAGAGATTAATCTGTGGTAGCAGTTGTTTCCGTTTATGGACCGCACTTTAACCTTATACCAGACATAGCCAAGCTACAATAAAAAAACTCGTATCATTAAATAAATATTATGGTTTAGTTTTCTTGGATACAAATCCAAATACTCGTCGTTGTCTGCGTTGTATTTAAAATATAGGTATAATAGAAAATATATTTTCTTCGTGATTTTTATAATAAATATAACATTTGAAACGGAATGTTACTTTATTCAATAAATGTGACATTCGCATGCTTGCTTTTATTTCTAATATTGTATGTTTATTTTCCTGTATAGGAAGGAGTGTTATTGATTTACATACAATTTATATTGAACAAATTCGTACGACTTTTTCATATAAATATATTTGAAGGGAAAACTTTTAACTTTACTAAAGCGTTACAATATAAATAATTTAAGATGTGAAAACATATTTTATTTTTTATATTTTATACACAAAAAAAAACGATTAACAATAAATAGATCTTTTCATACACCGCCCACGCTCCCTCTTTTTGAAGGGTGGACTATTAAAAAAAAATCGACAAAATATATATTATTTGTATTATGAAGAGTGGTAGGCGGACTGATGATGGTTATTAGCCCAATTTGCCATCTTAGGGTAGTACCACCACTTTCGACCGTAAAGTGACTGACCTGTGTGTTATGTTTGGGGATCAGCTTGGAAGTAGGTAGGTACAACGAGAAGCGTTTCATTTACATTCATCTCGAGCTGGTATATCGGAGATGACTGCTGTCTGTCGATACTTTTCTATACCCTCTAGCTTGACATCAGACTGTGTGGTGTGATACTTTAAAATAATCTATAAGAAAGGATAATGCCTATTTTTGGGCCCACTTGATACCTAATAGTTTGGTAACAAAACAATATTTTAAAATAATACCTTATTTCTTCATTAATTTAATTGAATTATATTAAACATCGATTACCAATCAATCAATATATAATGTTTATTAACATAAAAAATAAATATTACCAATTTAAAGCTTTTAATACAATAATAACCTCAAATATTCTATTAGAAAAAGTCTAATTACTCAATAACTTGGATGAAAAAATTAAAACTGATTGGTTATAAATAATGTAGATTTATTTTCCTACAAAATGGACTAAAAAAATTGTGGGCCCGATTTTCTTAGGCGAATGGGCATTCTCCTTTATTTTATTATTAAATTATTACTATAGGATAATCCGGGGTTATACATGCATATTTAATTTCTTTCTTATTTAAAATCGCTCATAAATTAAAAAAATAAACAATGTAAAACTGTGTAAATTCGTACCCACATTCCAGATAGAATAGTCCCCGTTCGCATACAAGGCTCTATTAACCTGTAATAATTAGACTAGTTCAAAATTGCCCCATTACGAGTACGTAATAGGTCTGTAATCATTCAACACTGAATCTCTGTGCGAGCGAAGCTCTAATTCTGACTTCGGTGTTCATAATTCTAATGTTCAAAAGCACTTATTACTTTTTGAAACATATGTATCAATATTAGTAGATGTAAACCGCAACTTCGAACTTACGCGTTCCCATTTCATCCTAAACAAACTTTTTAGATGAAAATGATGAAAATTAAAACATTTTATTAACATGCACTTGCTCATCATCTGACTCTACCATATCTACGAAAAGGACGAGAAGACCACAAGAAGCTCATCGATTATAGCCTGCGCATTAGTGTACATATAATAAATACAACAAAAAAACATTTTTTTTAAATCGTAGCTCGTCTGTGTAACTGATATAAAACTAGAGTGCGGTCCATGAACTGAAACAACTGCTCTCTCTGAAAACTGAAATCTCTAGTCTCTGAAGTCGCCTCCGTTATGCCGGCTAGTTGACAGTGCACACTCCTTTCGCTATAAGTAATGTAGTTTATATAAACTATGTTCTTTCTTGTGTTTTTTGTAGCTCGGCATATGACAACACTGCGCCTGATGTAAAGCTAGAGTGCGGTCTATGAACGGAAACAACTGCTACTACAGGCAGCAGTTTTTTTTCTAATTTTACCTTTTTATTTTTTATTATTTAATATAATATAAAAAATTTAAGATTGTTTTCTACAATCATTAAATATCTATTTACTTACCGCTGTTGTAAACACTTCAATAACTTTTTTAAAGAAAGTAACAGGTGCTTGTGTTCTTACTTTTTTTTTTACTTTTTTTATAATACTTTTACTAAGTTGGGCAGACAAGAGGCAAGATAATTACTCATAAAACATTATAATAAATTTAAGCGATATAATATACACTGAGAAAACGTGACGGTTACAGATGAACAATTATTGCTATTCGCCTCGATAGTTTGTTGTTAAAATGAAACAAGTCAGCTTTATAACCGTAGACTGCTTGTTTAATATTGACAAAGCTGTATTGTACTGTTTGAATAAGTCTTAGTTGTATATTGCCGATTAAAATTGTCAAAAAAAAATTTACCAAATGAGTTAGCTAAAGCTTTATTTCCACAATGTAGAGTCACAGCTATATAGAGCCAATGTATGCTAAACATTTTCATATTAACACATTCCTGAATGCAGACAATTGCTGCTAACAAGCCAACCATGTTCTCAACCTGAATTGCACGTAAAGTCTAGACCGAGAAGCCGTTTTCCAGAAATTTATGACATACCGTTTTCAAATGTAATTATTTAAGCATTGTTTAAATCACCACACCAAAGAGTGGTAGGCAGACTGATTATGGCTTAATAGGATTAATGTCCAGTCTGTCGTCCTGGGGTAGTTCCACCACCTTCACACACACCATGTAACACCTGTAAGTGTCCTTGTCACTTTGAAGTGTGCTGTCAATCAGGATTTTGCCTCAGCAGGCATTTTTTGAGCAGGCATAGCGGAGGCGACTGCTTCCTGTAGTTTATCAATAGAAGCAGCTCTTTTCGTTCATGGACCGCACTCTACCTTTATATAGCTTGCATCAATTGGAGTGTTGTCATATGTGACGAACTACAATGAAAAAAATTGTCCTAAAAATGTACTAATACTAATTATTGTTCAATATATATTTAAGAGTTTAATGTAAAATATAAATAATATCCAGTAAAATTAAAGCAATGTAGAATTAATAATCTGTAAAATAAAAATGAAAAAGTTGAAATTATTAGCTCCTACTCTGACGTATTTATTGTTCCACAAAACCTCACGACATTCTCTCTGGCGGTAAAGGTGCTAATAGGAATTCAACGAGACGTAGCGGTTAATTTTCCTGGTGACATCGGATAGCTGGGGACAATGACATATCTTGTGTACAAGTTAATTATTGTTCACGAGTTTGGTTTCAGTTTTATTAAAATATATCTAATATGAACTTGTTTTTAACAACGTGTTCAAATCTCGCTAAATTTTGACCGGTGCCAATGTAACTATGTTATATATATATATTCTTCTCTTCAAAGAGCGGCCGTGGTTTAGCGGTATGATGCGTGAATTCACAATCGACGAGACCAGTGTTCGAACCTCGCTAATTCTGACCGGTACCAATGTACTTTGGTTGCTCAGTGCCTATAGGCACTATCAAAGAGTGGTAGGCAGACTGATGATGGTTATTTGTCCAGTCTGCCGTCCTGGGGTAGTACACCCACTTTCGAATGTAACACCCGTGAAGTGACTTTGTCGCGTTTCGAGAACAGTTCGAAAGTAGCCAGGTATAACGAGAGGAGTGTGCAGTCTCCTCAAATACCTCCTAGTAGCAGATTCTCGTTCATAGTCCGCACTCTAGCTTTACATCAGGCGAAGTGTTGTCACATGCGTCACTGGTCACTCAGTGTCTATAGGTGCTATTAAAGAGTTGTAGCCAAACTGTTGATGGTTATTAGCCCAATTTATCATACGGTAGTACCGTCACTTACACGAGTAACTAGGACCGTGTATAACGAGGCAAATGCTGCCTGCAGACATTTATTTGTGACAGCAACTGTCTCCGCTCATATGATAAGTGCTCTTGCTCAATATCGATTGTCGCATATCTGAATTCTATAAAAAACATAAATAATTACTTACAAATAAGAAATATTGCTAATGAGTAATTAAATCTGTTTAATTAAAACAAAAACATACTTAGACAAGTGAAAACACAAAAATCTTATTGTTTAGAAGCTTTACAGCTTCTTAAACTTAATTAAATGGATTAATAGAACAAAGCACAAGGTATCGTTGCAACGATTGTTCTGAGTTTTCTTTAGAGAAGGCGACGTATTTATTATGTGTTTTCTGATAAGACTACGCCGGGTTTATTTCGAATAGACGTAGGTACTAAACTCGGGTAACCAAACGTTAAATTCTCAATTTATAAATGTAATTTTACGTACATAAGAAAACACAGTTTAAGTTTTTATTTATATTTTGACACTGCTTAGTTGTTATGTATCTTATTTAACGCGAATTGAAACTGAAAAATTCTTATAATTTATATTAATTTAATTTTTTTAATTATAGTTTTTTTTTAATTATATTTACACTCTATACATAAATATAATAAGTGAAGATACCTCTTCACTTTTATGTCTTACCTAAATAGTATGTTGCCGATAGACGGCTCGTACAATTAAAGCAACCCTATTACCTTATGTATAATTCAGAAAACCACAAGCCTGATAACCTTTGGGAAAGTGCCAGGAGATTAAGCGGTGTGCATAATAAGCGTGTCATGACTATTTACTTTATTATTTTATTAACTTTTTATTTCTTTTTGAGTATTCATACTTTGTAAATCTAATAAGAAGATGGTCTTATAGTTAGCAAGTGATTATTCGTTTCTAATCTAGTATTGTCTTTGTCCTGATACCCAAGGATAATACGGAGGGGTAAGAATGAGTTTACATTTACGCTGTCATTGCGTGAAGTGAGAGTTCTCCACAAATCAGACAATATCATTTTGACCTCCGAAGTAAAAAACAAAACTCAATTGAAACGATTCTATTTACTTTACACTATGACAGTGCAAGTCTAAACTCATACTCAGGCTTGTACGCGCTACTTCCTGTGAATCTTCCCATGCTTTGTCGCCCCACGCTCCTTCACTTCCGGTACAAAGGAACGAGGAGCACAAACGGTGGCCTGCCGGTGCTACATAATCGCCACAGGTATCAACGCCTGCATTTAATGTAATTTAAATAAATTCTACAAAATAAAATAAAAAATACTATAAAATTCATATAACATTTTTTAGTTCTAGCGGGCTATATGACAGCACTCCGCCTGATGCGCTAGATGTGATAGATCCGATAGAGTGCGAATCCGACTATCATATCGTATAGCGAATCTCTTAAAAATCTCGGCCGACCAATGTAACTTTTTCATACATACTTTGGTATCTTAGTATCTAGAATACAATCACTAGCTTAGTTTAGGTACTAAAATAAATAAATAGTACTATAAAATAACTTATTATCTGCTAATATAAAGCTTTCCAAGTAATTAATAGCGTGTTTGTAGACTATAACTAGTAAAAACTACATTTTATTCCGATTACTATCTTTGATGTTTTTCAGAAACACCTTGATCACGCAAATGTCAATTAATTAATTAATTTGCAATAAATAGATTTCGGCAGAGAGGTTTTTCGTTCGATGAGTTTATAGGTCACAACTAATTCTAATAAATTAACCGAATAATTCAATCAAAGTGATTTGATTTAGTTTTATTGGACTAAGTTTCTACTAGTTTGTAGCATTTCATTTATACCGTAATTAAATAACAAAAAATTGAAGTTAATAAAAATTAATTGAAAATAAATATAAAATATAATAAAAAAATAATTTAAAAAATCTAAAAATTTATTTATTTTTATTTATTTATATACAGCATAGCATACAGCTGTTGGCCAGCTAAGTCACTACGTCTACACCACAAAATGAATAAGTTCAAAGAGTGTGAGATATATATAGTCAGGTGTCCTGGTGTAATAATGAGAAAGGTGTGTAACGGGAAGAGTGTCCAGCTAGCATGGTGGAGGTGACTACTTCCAGCAGACATTTCTGTGGTAGCAGTTGTTTCTGCTCATAGATCGAACTATAACTCAAAATTAGATGGATTGTGATTGCATGTCGAGTTAGCTATTGTAAGAAAAAAGTATTATATTTTGTACTTTAATTAACCACTGAATCAAGTGGCGAGAAAAAACCAGTAATGAGCAAAAACAAAAAACTTTACTAGTCTACTATGTCTACGTTAAAATATAGAAACCCTATGCGGGCGGATGCGAAATTCGCAGCTATAGGAAGAGGCAAGCGGCGCCACGCCGTCTGCGACCGAGCTTTTTAGTTAAAGGGATGGGGATGGGAGACTCTCCCTCGATAAAGTTTAGTTCACCTTTATCAACATCATTCGCTATGTAGAAACAAAGAGTTATATTTTGTACTACTACTACTTACCTTACGCCTTGTTCCCACTGGGGTAGGCAGAAACTATGGAGCACCAGAGAGTCCTCTCTCTACATAGCACTTTCGCTTCGACCACATCCATTACTCCCCTCATGCATGCACGTCGGTTGAGGGTGCTCCTCATCTGACCCTTTCTCAGCAGTTGACCAATCTGACTGAAAAACGTCTTCTTGGGTGGCCCCATTTCGACACTGCCATCTAGTTCCGCACAAGTTCAAGTTCTTTTTAGTTAATCTCCTTTCATCCATCCTTTCCAAATGACCGAACCACCTTAGCATACCCCTTTCCACTCTGGTCACAATACTGTCCTTGAGCTCGCAGCATTTCTTATCACACTGTTTGGGATTCGCTCGTTGAAGGATATTCCACACATACTTTTTAGCGATCGCATTTCTACCGCGTTTATTCTACTTACATTCTTTCATATTTTGTACTATTTATATTTTAACTTTTTACAATAAGATGATTTAATTAGCCGTTACCATTTGATGTTAAGCTAGAGCAAGGGTCGGCGAGTAATTAAAAAAAAAATTAACGCAATTTTAATTATTGTATTACTCAATGTTTACCTGTGTCTTATTATTCTTGCAAAGTTTTTTACCTACCGCTGTCCGCCAGAGTAGAGGAAAAGTAGAAAGCTTTCAAGTTTATCTCGAAACGCTATTAGGTCACTTCACTGTGTTAAACTTGAACGTGGTGGTACTACCCAATGATGGCAGACTGGGATAATAATTGTTTCAGTCAATTTCAATTTGATTAAAGATATTTTTAAAGTACGTTTTGTTTAACGTTCTATAGGAGACATTGATGATGTCTTTGGTTAAATTTTTTATGAAAAAAATATAAAATTAAAGTATTATTTTTGCGGGTCAAAGGTAGACTAAACCTAAGATCTCGGGGAGGTAATGCACCTATAAAAGCTTCGCCTTCAACAACAGCGCACGTTTTCACTACATTGAGTTTGTTCAAATCTTATTCTCGATGAATTTCAGTGGTTGTTCAAATCAACACTGAACTGTAAGATATCACTCTGTCACGGGAGTTTTATTTTATTCCAATCGTATCTCGTATCGCTATTTATTCAGTTTGAATTAGTTTGAATAATAGTATGTTTATTCCGCATTTTACGTTTATTATTATTCTACTTATTATATTCTTCCTCAGCACATACTGGAGGCTCCTAACAGTAACCCTGTAAGGCTGTTATTAAAACTTTTACTGAAAGAGTTAACTTCTCCAGACTTATCTATATATTATTTTATCTATTATAGTTTATGTTATATGTAGTTTTATTTTGTATTTATGTATGTATGTTATACTGATTAGTGTATGTATGTGTATATATTTATATATGTCTACTCTTTAGTTGTACACTAATTTATATTTTTCGCTACATTAGGTTTTAAATAAATAAAATATTAAATTATGATGAAAATTAAATTTAAAAAAAACTCGAGGTGAGGCGGGATTTAAACCCTAGCGTTCCGCTTAGCACGCCGTGTTCTGACCACTACACGGCTATCATTGGTGCTTTACATGATTGTGACGAAACCTATCTATTTTATCTTTCCTGCGACAGTCCATTCAATTTCTGTTCTTCGATTTGCATCATATTTTACTGTATTTTTTATTCTTTTGTCCACTACAATTAATTGCTTTTAATCAATTACTAGCAACCTCTATTTTACGAGTTATGTATGAAATATCGTTTTTACTCTACTTACCTATAGATATATAGGTCTCTCTGGAGATAAAGGTCAATAGCAAAATTTCTGTCGCTCCGATGCGCTTGGACTTTGCAGCAATGTGAATCGACCCTTATCGTTGGAGGATTTCCAGGGGATCTTCGAGCAAATTTCCCTTAGTGTCCTAGGGGAACCACAAGCATACACCGTTATTACTTTATTCTTTAATGTGTATTTTTATTTATTTACATTACTGCTATGAAGGTAGCTAGTTAATATATATTTCAAAAATATTAAAATGAAAAAACTTATATCACATCAGCAATGCTGCTTCATACAAAAAAAAACATTTATGTATGAATACAAATCTCACACATCATAAATATTCACACAAACATAATGTACTACAAACTCGACTGCCTACTGTCACCATATTGTGCGAACACAAAAGGCTAGAAACTATTTCCCTGCATACATTCTACAAATGTAGCTATATTTTCTACATCAATACAAAAGGGCACCCTACAACCACTTCACAATGTCGCACCCGTCGCACCGTCCGACGTCTATACAATGGACCCTTGGAAAATATTTACACTTAGTGTCGTCGTCGGGTAAAGCCTGAACAACAACTCTTAAAACTGTTTCAATTCAGAATGTATGTATTTCAGATCTTGATTGAAAACGACTTTTTTGTACGTGGTGAAATCCCAATTACGGATGCATTGATCCTTGGGGAAGATGCCAGAGTTATGTCGGACTCTCCAGCTTAGCTCGGTGTTTTACTCGACGCATAGCGGACCGAATCAGGACACGCGTTAGCATTTATCCAAACTTGCTCAAAAGGACTTAGTTTATAGGGAATAGGGATTCATACACGCTTTATCATACATTGTTAACAAGTAATAAACATTATAATAAAAAATATTTATATTGTCCAAAAAAGAAAAGAAAAAAAGAAAGTGCATCCTAGCTAATATTAAAAGTAACCTAAACTAGAATATTTGTAAAGTCTAATAGTGGGCAGCCTTGTCTGCACCGCTTTCATGTGTAATCTAGTCACTCGCGGGATTAGTTTGGAAGTAACTGAGTATAACAACAGGAGTGTGCACTGTCTATTTGAACGATGTACATTCGCCTTCTTGAGCGACTCCTGTTTGTAGACATTTCACTGTAGTACGAGTAGTTGTATCCGTTCACCGACCGTAATATGTCTTAACGCCTGATTGGGTCACATGATGGGCTACTGTAGAAAAATAAAATAGACCTGTATTGCAGACAGCAGCATAAGATACAGAGGTATGCAAAGAAATATTACCTATACGCAAGGGAAAAATTCAGTAAAAAAAATCGATGAAAATTTCGTCTAGAATAGAGCTGCTGTTTATTTCCCGGGTTTCTGTTTCCATAGCAACGAAGGTGAGGGCTACTAGCTCTATTACGTAGAAGATAGTTGAAATACCTATCTTATAAGTGTTGTACGTTATTAGTTTTGTACTCGATGGAAGCGACATCAAATAGAATTTTGATGTTTCTATTTGTAGAATTCTACAGAAATCATGTTATATATTATAGTAATTTTACTTTATTGTAACTAAATCAAAATATTTTATGTGGCTTATTATTTATTACGTTCATTTTGATTTCAATCCGAACGTTTCGAAAGCTTCAATGCAATCATAGTTGCGGAAATCTCGTTAAAAACATGTTCGCACAAAATCTTATTATTTTTACAGGTTAAATAATGTACTTGAACTTATACAAATAAATTAAGATTATTATTATGAAGATCTCCTCCATCTATAATATATTTGTTATGTAAAACCAATGAGTTTACATATACTTTTGTAAAATTAATATCATTGTGTAAACTTAAGATTTTACTGCCATGCTAATTTTTCGATAAAGTTTGACTTTTGTATTAAAGAAACTGAATAGGGGGTGAAAGTTTATTGTTAACTGTGAAGCCAGTCGATACATCTATTTTATCTCTATAAAAGGTTACCTATTGATAGAAATTGAAGAAACAGTTACGTTAAATCCATTGTAATAATTACACGCATATCAAATTGTAGGCAACAGCTAATATTAAATACACCATCGGAAGAACATTCCTCTTAAAAATTCTTCTTGTATCTCGATTAGATATTAACATATACAGAGTTCAAAGATAAGCAATAATTCGATGGAATACATTATAAAGACATGTAGTAAATTTCTTTGTTTTAGTAAAATTGATACGGGAAACATTACTTCTCAGCTCCCTCGTAGAGGTATGTTTATAGGTAGTCAGGTGTCATTATTCAAGCTACCCTATAACCCCGAATGGAACACCATGAATTTTACATTAAACATACGTTCTACCTTAATGTAAAAATAATAAGGTTCAAATTCCTATGCACGTCAAAATTATACTTTTCCAAGTTAGAACCGCCACCCGGAAATTGCCATGGCAACAGCGTCTCGAGGAGATAGATAAAATTCTTCCCATTTCGCTAGAATCTCCTTTTCGAATAATATTCAATTTCCACTAAAACATTATACTGACTATTTTTATCGGGATTTATGTTAGCGGCTCTTTAGAAGATTAAAAAATAAATAATTTCGCGTGTTATGACATTGAATTACTTTTGAAAATGCTGTTTTCTAAAATTACTTTTCTTTATCAATAAACTAGCAGTAGACCCCCGACATTGCAAGCGAAATTAAAAATTCAGTTTACGTAACCTATCGTAAAGTTAAAGTTGACTGAATTTTGACAGATTTTAATCGACAAACATCATCATAGTTCAGACAATATACACACAACCTATATAAATTATACACCTAAACATTCCTTTGTGAAGACTAAATGATTATCCCTGAAATTAGCGCGCAATAATAAGCCGCACATTGGGTCGAAACTGTAATTTGAGGACATAGGAACAGACTTCACGTTTTTCACTTTTTTTATACCAATGAAGAGATCTAATCAACCTTAACAATAGTTGTTCTCTTCAATTTTTCCCTAAACCTTATAGTTTGGACAGAAAAAGATATTTTCAAAGTTGTGTAGGACGAATCAAAAAACGAAACCTTTCTTCCTTAATCCTTGCATAGTCTGCTATAATTCTGCACATTGAACGTGTGAATAAAGTTAGCTTTCATTATGTATATTTTATTAACAAGTGCTACCTGATATAGTTTGTGTTGTTATGATGGTTTTAATCACTATTCCGTGTAAAATGTGGCTTCCAATAATCCAAGATAAATAAAAATGTACTTTGAAATAGTTATTTTTGTCATTTCTGATCCTTTTATCTGGCAAATATGCAACTTTATGCACACGTTCAATGTGTAGAAATATAGAAGACTAGACAAGGATTAAGAAAAAAAAAAGGTTTCGTAGGGCGGTCAATCAGGATAAAACAGGAATCTTTTTTTTTTGATTCGTCCCATACAACAAATTTGAAAATATGTTTTTTTTTTGTCCAAACTATAAGGTTTAGGAAAAAATTGAAGAGGACAACTATTGTTAAGGTTAATTAGGTCTATTCATCCATAATATTCATATCTGTTTTTAAGTCTCAAATTACAGTTTCGACCCAGCGTGCGCCGTTGGGCGATTTTGTTTCGAAGAATCACTTTCGTAACTTTATGAAGAAATAATCAAATAAAAAGTGGAAGGTACTTTTGTCTGATGAATGAACTGTCTAAAAAAATAAGCAATTTTTCTGTTAGATACATGTTAGGTGTAATACAGGATGTAAAAGGGCTTGCGTCATCCCCGGGAACCAAAAGTGTCATACATCATTCTGATGATGAGATATAAGTACTTCTTTGTTACTTTTTTGCATCATTATCGACATTAATAACTACATAACATTATGGTAGCATTATTATGAATGTAAGGATTGATATACGGCTGGTGTCGCATCTGCCTCGTAGCACACGCGATGTCATTCAGCTATAGCCAATCAACGGCTGATCGCACTTACCTTAGCGATATTTTATGACATTGTGGGTTGATTTATTTGAAAAATCTTTAATAACCTAATAATTAAAGAATACCCTTGCAATAATGTTTTAGTAATGGTAGCGTGGTAAGAGGGATTGCCCGCTGTCCTTTTACACCCTCTATCTTCGAGTATAACAAGCTCAAGTGTTAGTGTGGAAAAACGAGATAGGAGGATCTATATTGACAGCAATTACGTTTGATGACATGACGTGGCATCTTCTTGTAACCTTCGTATTAGTAGTTGTGGCCTAATAATTTATTATTCAGCGGAAATAGCGTTTGTTTTACTTTTTTAATAGCTTAAAGATCTTCTTTAATAGGTTCTGTTACATTGCCAAATAATTCTACAACTACATTTAGCTTCGTAAAAGCTTCGTCGAGAAGATAACAAGATACTCGATACCATTGCCTGTAAAAACTACTAATGTTAAAAAAATATACAAATTAAGAAAAAACTTATTAATAATATGCAAAGCGTAAGAAATAAATATCATGGATTCCATGTCAAGGCCAGCACAAACATATATATAATATCTATAATAAATATTTATATCTAAATACATATTACAAACAATTTTTTTTTCTACCGGGAATTTAATCTGGGACTAGCTTAATTGACTAGCGCGCTAATCAGTGCAAGATATTTTTATAATTTTCGTATTTTTATTGTATTTTTTTATACATTCAAACAATGGAGCTGTTATTGTTATTAATATTGTCGATGAAAATTGTAGTCGGAGCATACGAAATTTCGAACGTATGTTTTATACATGATGCAGTGTTCGATTCTGGCCTCGGGCTGTGTGTTCGCTGTGATTTCTTTTCAATTTTCACCATAGTTTAATTAATTCCTCGTTTGAACTTATTTTATTTTTAACATTACTAGAAAATGCTCATAATGTACTTACCTAATGTGATATAAAAATAAAAATGGAACAATATATGGTTTGACTATATAATCGTGAAACAAAAGTGAATATGTGGTATAATTACTTTGATATGCAAATCGTGTTCAAGTTGTTTGATACAAAGGAAGTACGTCTGGATAAATTGTTGATTAGAACGGAGTCAGGAAATAGAAGACAAATGAACATGAACATTCTAATAACACGTTTATGCTTTGTTCCCCTCTCTTCCACGAAAATACAGCTCTTAAAGTTAGTTAGTACTTGTGCACTGAGTGACAAAGTACATAATAACATTGGTACTGGTCAGAATTTTAGCAAGATTTGAATACGGGTATCACTGATCGTGAGTCCGCACCATCTACTGCACCACGGCCTCCGATTCACTTAATCAGTTAATCAAAAGTTAATTTCTGTTATACAATTACTTCTTTATTATATGCTTCATAAACCATTGCCATCACTCTCTGGGTTTGATGTGACGTGATGATTATACAGGACTTAAGTTGTTAATGCATTCTCTACATAATATTTCTAAACATGATTATCATTGCACAAATTCAAAATTTTGGCCCGATAATTCAATTCTATTTTATTTTAATCCTAGTGGAAATCGTGATTTTCCTTTGGGTGCCTAATCTCGTTTTAGATTAATCCAGTATGCCGACGGTATGGTAACACTAACCATCTGATTCAAATCAAGAGTTGAAATACTCTTTTCAATTTAATTTAAGTAATTCAAACTTAATCGTGATAAATGCAACGAAATAAAGCTAATAAATTATAGCGGAAATTTTGGTTAAGTCCATTAATATTTGACGAAACCATTTAATGCAGGATTTTATGTATTAAAAGTGAATTTTACGGAGATATTTTAATAAACTTTGTCAGTTCGTCCGTCACCGCTAATGCTTTTAACGTAATTGAAATTTGTTGATATAAATACTTGAAACTGAAATATTAAATCTATTACAGAATTATATTTGTTAACCAATGAGCTATCTTTAACTTTTAATGTCTTTAATTTAGGAGTACAATTTTAAAACTTAATTTTCGCACAACAAAATAAAGGTTACAAGAGTGACAAGAAATGTTAGGTATGGTAACCGAAACGTAATGTGACCCATTAATGCTGACGAGCTTCGTAAAGAGCGGAAGTCGCCTTAGGGCGAGTCATGACCTCTCCTAGATTTTCACTCTTGTTTTATGCAGGACAGCGCGAGAGGATTTGAATGACTGTACACATTTTTACTCACACTTAAATTTTAGTATATTTTTTACTAAGCATTTTTCATTTTATTTTTTGACATATGACTACAGTCCACCTGTTGTTAAGTTAGAGTGCAGTAAATGAACGGTAATAAGTGTTTTAACAAATTTGACATTGTACACTCATCTCATTATACCTGGCTACTTCCAAACAGATCCCGAAACGTGATTAGGTCACTTCGCGGGTGATAACATAAATGTTTGTAACTGTAACATTTCTGTTTTGTTTCAGATCTTTGAGAACCATTTTCACTTTCATCACAATTCGGTGTCGAAACGTTCCCTGACACCGGCACATGATCATCATGGACGACTCGAAGGAGACACTAGAGTGCGATGGGCGCGCCAACAAAAAGCATTATCTAGAAAGAAAAGAGATCTTTTACCAGAAAATATGTGGACGCCAACAGGTTATTATTGTTAATCTAAATTTTTATATAATATTTTGTTTACTATTGAAATTGTTCACAAACTTTTGAAATTAAAAGAGTGATAGGTTGACGATTAATAGCCTAGTCTGCCGTCTTAAAGTAGTACTATCGCTTTTAAGTGACCACCCGTGACGTGAGCTAGTCGCGTTTCGGGATCAGCTTGAAAGTAGCCGTGTATAATGACAGTAATTCGTCTCATTAAGACGCCATGGCGGCGGAACTGCGGTGCTTGCAGACATTACTCTGTTGGAGCAGTTGTTTCCGCTCATGGATCGCACTCCAGCTTAACATCAGGCGAAGTGCAGTCACCAAAAACCTACAAAATCCCTGTTAATAAGAGCCATATCACACTGGTGGCATGTACTGTACACACTCGCACGTTATTCTTAGGGAAAACACTAAGTTTTGAATTTATTCTAGCGTATCCTTCTTCGCCGTCCTCTTTATCTTCACCTGTGCCATCTGCATCATCGAAACGAGAGGCTGGTTCTAAAAGAGAGCTGAAACCATCAAGGATTAAAGGTCGACCTCGTGCTGCTGACTCCAAATTTCAACTTAATGATACTAAATGGCCTCATATGTGGTATTTAGTAAGTTTCTTAAAACAAATATTTTGCTATAATCTTTTAATTATTTCTTTACATGGTCGTTACCATTCCAACCTATTAAATTTCAACTTGTTTAAATATATCATCGAAAGAAAAGCGTTTATTTTCTTTTACTTGTTAATTTAAGAAAAAGTTTTATAATATCTAAAATTCCAAGAGTAAGTTGATGAAATATCAAGTATTTATTAATGTAAAATAATGAAAGAAGGGAGGGGTTTGCGAAATAAATAATTCAGAATTACATTCGTTTGCGCTGTTTTGTTTTCTCTTCCTGTGTCTAAAATTACGTTTAATTTTCTTGTCGGGATTTGTTCAAGATTTATTCGCGGATTTGTGCGAAATTGCGTGGCAATGTTATCTCTCATTTTAGTATTATTTTAATACTAGCACTCGGCCCGTTATTTTGTACTCACAAACAATAATAGTAATTAAAATAAACATCAAAATTGCAACGCTTTAGCTTCCACTATATTGTACCATACAAAATTTAATTTTGGCAATCCCTTATAAAATTGTGTGTGTTTTGTTCCAGAACCGAGGTGGTGGTTTAGATATGAATGTAATACCAGCATGGCGGGAAGGTGTTACAGGACGTGGTGTAGTTGTAACTATATTGGATGACGGTCTAGAAACTAAGCATCCAGATCTTATAGCTAATTACGTAAGTACCTTAACAAGCCTGAATAATGCTGGTTAATTAACACTCTTATATCTTTGCAAATAAGATATAAATTATATTTATTTTAGGATCCAATGGCTTCATACGACGTGAACTCACATGACGCAGATCCTCAACCACGATACGATATCATTGACTCCAACCGTCATGGCACCAGATGTGCAGGAGAAGTGGCTGCAACTGCTAACAATTCTTTATGTGCTGTCGGAGTCGCTTATGATGCTAGTGTTGGAGGTTTGTACACTTTAATATGATTATTATCACTTTTTTATTGTAGCATATGACAACACTCCGCCTGATGTAAAGCTAGAGTGCGGTCCACGAACGAAAACAACTGCTACTGCAGAGAAATCTCTACGGGCAGCAGTCACATCCGCAATGCCGGCCTGAGGAGAGGAGTATGCACCATATAGATTGACAGTGCGCACTCCTCTCGCTATACCTGGCTACTTTTAAACTGTCCCAAAACGCGACAAGGACACTTCACGGGTGTTCCATTCGAAAGTGGTACCACCCCAGGTCGGCAGACTGGGCTATAAACCATCATCAGTCTGCCTACCACTCTTTAATATATCAGTATATGTAGTAATAACATAGTAAGTAGAGCGGCCGTGGTGAGTAAGACGCGTGAACTCACTATCTTTGAGACCCGTGTTCGAACCTCGCTAAATTCTAATCGATTCTAATATGTGAACTTCGGTCGCTCTAATGTCTTCATAATTTTTGATTATTATTTGGTGAGTCGGTTGTTCGGATATTACCTGCTCAAAGAAAGTGTAGTGATGGTAAGGATGGACGAAGAAGATTTACGAAACAGATATAACGCGATATAAATAGCGGCTACGGAAGAGGACGCTCCAGAAAGACCTTTCTTGATAAGATGGGTCAACTGCTTTAAAGGGTTAGGAAAGAAGCATTTGTAGCCGATCTACGTGCATAAGTTTAATAAAAAATAAAATATAATTTATTGCAAAAATTAAAATAATAAAAGTTGCAAGTGTTAACAAGTGCTACTGGTTACCCCGATAATCGAGACAAAGTTGTAAAAGTAAATTAATGTAAAGTCTACGCCGTAGCTACGATAAAATTGCTACTTAATAGCGCTACATCACTAGTCTCGGCTACAGTGCAAGTTACTCATACCCGTTACCATACATTATGAGTATAATGTAATGTGGTTTTATAAGGAGCAGTAATAAGATAAATCCTGAGAAGTAACACTAGTTTAATTGCTATTATATGAAAATTTCTCGCTAGAATTAATATTTAATGCTCTTTAACGTTGTACATATGAATTTAATATCATGTAATGTGATGTAAGTTATTTATACTCTCGTTTCAGCATATACATTAGAGCGGCCGTGGTCTAGCGGTAAGACGCGTGAACTCACGATCGATGAGACCGTGTTCGAACCTCGCTAATTCTGACCGGTACCAATGTAACTTTGTTATATGTACTTTGATTGCTCAGTGCCCATAGGCGCTATTAAAGAGTGGTAGGCAGACTGATGATGGGTATTTGTTCAGTCTGCCGTCCTGGGGTAGTACCACCACTTTCGAATGGAACACGCGTGAAGTGTCCTTGTCGCGTTTCGGGAATAGTTTAAAAGGTATAGCGAGAGGTAGCATAGCATGTTGTTTCCATTCATGGACCGCACTCTGGCTTTACATTAGGTAGAGTGTTGTCACATGCCGAGCTACAATAAAAAAAAATACAATTTGGTTGTATTATAATACCACTATTTAAATATTAACGACACCTTCTGTAGCTCAGTGTTGCCATGTGTCGTTTTGGGTTCATTTACAGGTCGAAATAAATAAACGTAAAATAGTAAGCATTGTCTTTGATGCATGAGCAGAACCGGAAGACTATCCGAACCTGAAAGACTTAAACATTGAAATTACGTAACTATCGCGTTCGTGTAACCTTTAAATCATCCATAGTTTAGTGTCAGGGCTTGTATTAATAGCAAAATTACACAATATCCTTTGGACACATTTTGTAAATTACTTTTCTTCTACCCCAATATCGAAGTTAGAAGGGCTGGTTTCCTTTATGGGATTTAGAGATCAAACCGAAGTCCATATAAAATACCGTTTCCTAATTCTATCGGCTTAACTTTAACCCCCATGTGAACCCTCCTAAATATATATTACATTTATTTATATATTTTAATTTTACTTGGATACCATATTTAATAGACGTAATAAAATATTTGCATGTAAACGTACTTGATTTTGAATATAGAACAGACAAAAGTTTCAACTGTCAAACGAGTTTGACAAAACTACAAACTACAATAATACTTGTGTGATAAAATTTTCGAACTTAAAATTGAATTCGGCGAGGGTATTACATTCATGCAAAATTTAATATAAGGAATTCTCAAAATACTCGTATATTTTACTTCTTTTGTAGTATAAGTAGACTGGTTTGTGACCGCATTCTACCTGATATTAACCTCGAGTCGGATGCGACACATGAGCTTCTAATGAAACAAAGAAGTGTCTGCGGGCAGCAGTCACCTTGCCTAAGCCAGCTTGATGAGACGAGTCTACACCGTCCAGGTTGACAGGACATACTACTCTCTTTATACCTGGCTACGTTCTAACTAATCTCGGAACGTGGTATATCACCCTGTTTGTAAAGTAAATTTCGAAGTTGAAGAAGATGTTATAATAAATTATCTAGCTTAAGATCCGATTAAAAAATCTATTTTGACGACGCTGGACGATGGTGACATTCAGGTGTAACACTCGTTTAGTGAATCGCGTTTCAGGACCAGTTTGGAAGTAACCATATATAATGAGAGGAGTGTGAACGGTCAACGTTTCGTTTATTATTCGCGCTTTAGCTTAACATCAGGCGGAGTGTTGTCATATGTAACTACAATAATAATAATAACTAATCAAATTACAAGGAAAATGTTAAATTACTAATTTTTTTTAACAACAGGTGTGCGGATGTTAGACGGCGATGTTACAGATGCTGTTGAAGCTAGATCTTTAAGTCTAAATCCACAGCATGTAGATATATACAGTGCATCCTGGGGACCAGATGACGATGGAAAAACTGTAGATGGACCTGGAGAATTAGCCACTAAAGCTTTTATTGAAGGAGTTACTAAGGTATGATATGATTTTTTATCTTGTCATGCAAGTTTTCATCTTAAAATACAATATAATAAAGATTCTTAGAGTTTAGTAAACGAGAATATTTTTTTAAAAAAATTCTGAAGTGATATTAAAATTAAAAAGAGTTGTAACAATGAAATTCATTTACTCCGCTTCACTTTCGAGTCGCTCTTAAGTTTTAGCGTACACTTAATAGCATCGCCGAGAAATCTTTTGTTTTAGGTACATAGAGTCATGTTTTATCCCTATGGGAAAAAGGCGTGGCAATTGTATTGTATTGTATTAAATTGCATTTTAAAATATTTATTTTATTTAAAAATAAAAACTTTTTGAATAAACAATTGGGACAATGTGACCATAATTTACGTATAACTTTTTATGGAAGTCACAAATGTAGCTGTAAAATGCTTTCCTAACTTTAATTTGTACTACAAACTCAATATGGAAGTTTGTGCTCTTTTCCATTTAAAATAGAGTTTAGTTTTATTTATTTAAGTATTTGTGGCTTTGTAAATGAGTTAGTATGAAGGGTGCACTAAGGAGCAAGCCCGTTACTCGTCGAGAGTAATTTCTCTAATGTAGCAATTATTTTCTCGCAATTTTTTCCCTTGCAGGCGATTTTTTTTACACGCTGACACTCTTATTTAAACAACCCTAAACTGTTTCTTTTATATTTTTTTTTCATATAAAACTCGCTTTGTTTAGAACTAGAACGCAATTCATTGAACGTACGTTTACTCGATTTGGGACTTTAGCTATTAACAATACTTATAAGGTTTATCAAAGTGTAAAAACGCCTAACAAGTCCAATAGACGCCGTTTTTAACTACAACTAACACAAAAGAGAACAACACGACATATTCTATTTTATAGATACGGCACTTAAGTTAGATATTGTTAAATTATGATGAGAATTGAACAAAAAAATAACTCAATAAAAAATCAAGTTACACTATAGCGGTTACAAAATAGTGTTTATAATATAGCCTCATCTCTTTAAGATAGTATAGCGGAGGTGACTGCTGCGCATTATTTCTCTAACCTACCATTAGGCATTTGACAAAATAAAAAACACGTGTTTTCGGTATAATTTGCTAATAAAATAATATTGTCTATAGGGTAGAAATGGTAAAGGATCTATCTTCGTATGGGCATCAGGGAATGGTGGTCGGGAACACGATAATTGCAATTGTGATGGATATACAAATTCTATATGGACTTTATCGATATCATCGGCTACGGAACGTGGTGATGTTCCTTGGTATTCCGAGATGTGTAGTTCTACTCTTGCAGCTACTTATAGCAGTGGAGCGATTAATGAAAAACAAGTAAGTTCAATTAATTTAAAAATATATAGCACTGGTAGGTGGTGGTAGGTATAGGCAAATTGATGATGGTTCTTAGTTCTGTCTGCCTGGGGCAGTAATACCCGTGAAGTGACTTTGTCGCATTTCGGGAGAAGTTTGAAAGTAGCCAGGTAGAGAGAGGAGTGTACACTGTCAATCTAGATGGTGCATACTCGTGTTCTGAAGCCGGTATAGCGAAGACTACTGCTGCCTGTAGAGATTTATCTGTAACAGTTGTTTCCGTTCTAAGTATGTCTAATAAAAAGAAAAAAAAGGTAAATTAATAAAATATCAGTTCAATTGATTCTTCAATTTCTTTAAGAAAATCTGCTTTAGATGAATGGGGTTCTTTTGCGGTTCAATTATAATTGATTCCCTGAGAAAAAAATCCTTGTGCTTGTTTAATTTTTTATACGTTTTTAAATATTTTTCCTTCTGGTTATCAATGAAATTAATTGGCTGTCGTGTCTTTATTTCTTCCTTCTACTTTTTTAATTCTTTATTTTTCCTTCAGTTTTTGCGTACTTCGCAATTTTTATTGTCCAATAAAATACTCGTGAATTGTAATTTAAAAAATGAGCTCTAAATTCTTACTTGAATAAAATGTAGAATTAATTTGTCCGCGTGCTTTGGTAGTCTAACAATAAAGTCATTTTCATATGGCGCGAAATAATTTACATATACGACTTCCCATTTGCTTCGTATAATTTATGCAAGCACTATTATGATGATTCATTTGCCAACTTATTATTACTTGCTATATTTTACATCTTTCTTCATAAGAGTGTTAATCTGCGAAGCGCTAGGATATGGCATCTTTTTGTGTCCTATATTGTCCTACAACTCTCATAGTGACGGTGACCTGAACCACCGTATGCCTCAGTTATCCAGTCGTCGGCACTCATGGACTAGCTAGAGTATTATGTTCTACAGGACTAGACTAATATTTTTCATTCGAGTGAGTTCCTCACGCACAACGAGCGGCCATAGCTGCTCAGTTGTGGAGAAGGAGCCTGCGTGAAATCTACGAATCTATAGCTCTTGAAACGGTTTTAATTCGCTATTTATTTCTCCAGGTAGTAACTACTGATCTTCACCATTCCTGCACGACGGGACATACTGGAACTTCTGCGTCAGCTCCTCTCGCTGCTGGCATTTGTGCCTTAGCCCTCCAGGCAAATAAGGATCTCACTTGGAGAGATATGCAACATATAGGTAATATCATATTTCAGAATAACTGTTTATATGTATTTCATCATGCACAAATGTCTGAACTGAATTGGCTATATCCTGGAACTAGATCGCTTAATGATGTGGTGATGAAGGAATCCTTGATAAACAGAGGAACTAGAGCAGTTCGTAACCAGGGATAGCTTTTAACAGTGATAAATAGTGATAATTCTGGCATGGTTGGAGCTACTTTTCAAAATTCGTAGTTTTGGCGTAACAAAAAGGAGAGCAAATAAATAAAATTAAAAATAGAATAATTACAGTTTAACCACATCAGGAGTAAAGTTAATTCAGATACTGGTTTGTTAGATATTTTCTAAAGTTTTATGCAGTTTAACATATATTTTATAATTTACATACAGTTGTGAGGACTGCACGTCCCGAACGTTTAAGTATAGACGGTAAATGGCGAGTAAACGGGGTTGGACGCAATGTTTCTCATTCGTTCGGTTACGGGCTATTGGATGCTGCTGGTATGGTTAGAATGGCTAGAACTTGGAGAACTGTACCACCTCAAAGACGATGTGAATTAGCAGCTTTACGGCCACAACGGCTTGTACCACCTAGATCTTCAGTAACTTTACAGGTTTGTTTTTAAACTTTGAAATATTACTGATTTACAATTAGATTATAATATCTTATATATTATGGTATCTAATAGACATTAAATAACTTAAATTTAAATCAAGAAACACATAGAAAAAATCTTTCTCGGGGAAAGAGTTAAATTCAGCTCGTTGCCGGAGCTAGGTACAGCTAGGGGCTGCAGAAATATGTCCTTGAATTTTTTCTACTTATTTTTAAGCACTTGTTTAGCTGCTTTAGTCCCACTCGGAGTTTCTGGAATACGCCATCTTACAACTGTCAGAAAATGTAATAAACAAATACGTCTTTGACAGATCCATTAATTAAAATGGAGTATGTGGAATTGTAGACACACAACCACAAGTGGAATTTAATATAACATTTGTATTTTTGTTACAATATTATTACATCATATCTAATCACGCGTCAACTTAATAAAACTTTTCTTCTATCAAAGTCAACCTCTGGAACTTTTACACATTGTTATTTTAAGAATTTCTTGGCTTAACTAACCTAACTTAAAATGAAAATTAATTATTAATTCCGCAATATTTTCCGTTGTTATTTTATTCTATAAGAGCCAATTTTGTGCTTCGATATTCGTCGTCGTTTTGCGAATAATAATAATTTTATTAGCTTTCGGATGGAATTTTCCAAACACATGGTAAACATAGCGTCAATCATTTTCATGAATAATATGGCGTATACAATCGAAGCTGATTTGATTTTCATTTTGCTAAGAGTGGTAGGCAGACTGATGCTGGTTATCACTTGGTCTCACGACCTTTTTTAATACTACCACCACTTTCGATTAACCGCGTCGCATTTCGGGATCGATTTAGAAGTAGCCATAATAAGAGGAGTGTACTGTCAACGTACAAGGACTGTACCCTAGCTTAACAGTAGCTGGAGTGTGGTCACTAGTCGAGCTACTATAAATATGTAATAAGGTGAAATCTAAAATTCTACCTAGTTGGATGTGAACGCGTGTCCTGGAGTGAACTACTTGGAGCACGTACAGGCCCGAGTGACTATAACGGGGCAACGAAGAGGTGATCTTCGAGTAACATTAACATCGCCTGCAGGGACCATGGTTACTTTACTAGCCCCTAGGTAAACATTCTTTCTTATAACCAAAATAATATTAATAAGTATTATCTTATTACTCATAATAAATTATATAAATACATATTAAAAGTCCATGGCCACATAGTTTTAATACAATGGGTATCTATAAGATTTATTGTCATCTAAATGTAATCTTTACTAAAAGCACACTTGCAATAAACACCAACAATAAAAATCTGAATATGGAAGAAGTGTGGTAGGCAGACTGATGATGATTATTTGTCCAGTCTGCCATCCTGAAGTAGTACCACAACTTTCGAATGTAACACCCAATAGTTTGAAAGTGGCCAGGTATAACGAGAGGTGTGCGCTGTCAACCTAGATGGCAATCTTGGCTCCTCAAGCCGGCATAGTGGCGGCAACTGCTGCCCGCACTGGTTTCTCTGTAGTAGTAGTAGTTGTTTCCATTCATGGACCGCACTATAGCTTTACATCAGGCGGAGTGTTGTCACATGTCGAGCTGCAATAAAAGAATAATAATAAAAAAGTGTTTTGTTAAAAGACCGCAATTATTTTTATTTACCGCCTAATGTAATTATTAATTGTATATCATGTGGGTCATTTAAACATTTATGCAACATTATCATTCGTATTACAATAATATTCAATTTTATAGTTCATAAATTTTTATGTAGGGTCCACGATTCTTCTAGAGCAGGATTTAAGTCATGGCCTTTTATGTCCGTCCATACGTGGGGAGAATCACCTCTCGGAGCCTGGTATTTGGAAGTCTCCAATGAAGGAAAATACATGGGTGAGTTTAACTTTATTTTTTTTGAAAAAGGCTCTTGTCTAAGTATTTATTACTGTGGGATGTTTCATATACAAAAGGAGTGTTAATAAAATAACTGATCATTTGTAACATTTGTTCGTTTGTTGTCGTTCATATTCTCGATCATAATAAACATCCATATCATAGGTCGAGCCAGTTTGCAAGATTGGTCTCTCATCTTATACGGAACGAGCGGACCGGCGACGAAAAACGATCCAATACCATTTAAAAATCCGATAATCAGAAATAAAAGCAATGCGAGCCGACCTGTGGTGATACAAACAGGGCGTAAAAATAACCGTGGAAAAGTTGTGCCTATCGTACCTACATATAGTGTTGGAATGGTGAAGAGAAAGAAAAACAAAAATTCAAATAGGAATTCGCAAAAACCAAAACAGGGTAGACCTGCCACTATCGCTCCGGTGGTCGCTACTACAAGATTGACAACGAGTGCCCCAGATTTAAGCTTAAATTTGAGAGGAGATTTAACAGATCCGTTAGCAGATGCAAGAGGGCGCAAAATGTCGAATCTTTTCGAACAATACCCAAAGATACAGAGAATATATCCGGCGCCCCTTCAATCACACGGTACATGCCGGAATGCACTTGCAGTATTCGTTTTTTTTTTTGAAAAGTTTTGGTTTGTTCATTGCCTCCGCTGCACGTCAATTACTTGTGCTGTGATTCAGCCTCTGCATGTCTTTTGTTTGCATACATTTGTTTTGTTTAGTAATAGGACGTGTAACTGTCTTATGTGCTCATTTGTTTATTTAAATGTTGTATGGAATTTTTGTTTTGCGCATAATAGTATTTAATAGTTTTATATTGTTTCATTTTCTGTAATGTAAATTTCGTTATTGTTATGTATTTTAATTTTTTTAGGCAGTGTTTTGTTTGTTGATTTTCATAGAAATCTAAACTCGTTATATAGGTACCTATGTTATTGTATGTATATAACTACATTTTATGCGTTTTCACAGGTGGTCCCTTAACACAATGGGAACTAATATTTTATGGGACTGAAACACCACCACTAGAAGAAACATCACAAGACAATAATTCATTGTCACCAAATACCGATGCTGGGGTAACATCGTGGCGCGGCGCATTACCTGCTGATACCCATACAGAAACTGAGGTGGATATCAACGGAATAGAAAATGATATTCCTTTTGTTTGGCATGATTCTCATTCAGTAAGTATTACGGCGTAAGGTAAATGCAATTTGAATTACATACCCATCTCTACGCACTAAACTGACTGACGTCACATTGTCAACGCCCTAAGGATGCCCTGCCAAGGAAAATCCCTTTTCAAATTCAGTCGAACGCCTCAGGGACGCATTAGATACAATAAAAAACCTTCATCATTCTCGCCGATGACATTTTTTTAGCCGAGATTAACCCAGGTATATTTAAATAAAATTTGAGTATTATTTCTTCTGGTGGCTACGCGCGGACAAATAAATAAATACTAAAATATTTTGTACATCAAAAAGTTGGGTTTAGATTTTTTTATCCATGTAGCTTAGAATGGCAGCAAAGTTAATATTGTTATATCGATCTTCGTCAGTTTTAAATTGATTAGATTGCCACTAACCCAAACCTAACAATCGAAAATATAATTAAATTTACTTGAATCTAGAGTTTTTGCATATTATCAATGTTAAAATAAATAAATTTACAGATACGAGAAGAAGCGTCTCAGCACGTAGCACCTCCGTCCTCATCGGGCTGTTCGTCAATGTCGGCAGAGGCACCGCTTCGCTGCTTAGGTTTGTGTCTTCTACTCCTATTCCTACCTTTCCTCGTTACCTTACGACCGCACAGTCAATGCCACAATTGCTCTAACAAAAATAAATACCAAAATATGACTCAAACAAAACAGTGTAATCCAGGCGTCAACAGATTAATAAAAATAAACAAAAACGAACTCCTTACACAATAGCTGAAGTAAGGAATTTCGTTTTACATTTCATTTGTTACGTCCTTTAAATTAGGCTGTTTTCATTAATAATAAGTAACTTAAATTTATTAATTAGGTTTTTTATGTATTTAGGGATTAACTAATGAAATGGAAACGAAATTCCTTAAAATTGCCTAAATAGTTAAGTTATTGAAAAGGACTGTGGACTAACAGTTAGATTAAGTAGTCGTAACAATTGTAGGCCGGGCGTCGCATGCGGTTTCAACGCGGCTTTATTTATTCGTTGATGATTCCATCTTGTCTCCCGTCTGATCACTAACATTATGACACATTTCAATTGAATTTAAAATACATTAATGTAATCTGATTGTTGAACGTGGTACGATTGGTGTACTCTTAATACCACTAATTTTGTCGCATTTCGGGATCAGTTGAATGTAGCCAGGTATAACTATTACATACTATACACTCGGCTCCTTAAGTCACCATAGCGGAGGTGACTGTTGCCTGCAGACATTTCTCTGTTGTCAATAAGAAAATCTGTGAACTGCGTAATATATTTATTAGGCCACATCGACGTAGCAGGTTAGCCGGTAGACAATACCTACGGCATTAAGTTCGCATATTGTGCAATAAATGGTTTTATTATTATTGTTGTTAAGTATGAAGAAAAGTCCTAATGTTAGTGATCAAAGTGGGATGATATACTGATGGTTAGGGTGGCGGTGCTCTATTGAAATGCCATCACTGTTCAGCTCATATGTCATATTCCACAGGGAAATTAATCATTTTGCCAATGGCCCTTACATTGATGTCGGACACATAATTGACTTGTGGATATAATTAGGAAACATTGTTCGATACATTTGACCACATAACGAAGTCAAAGCAGCTAGTGTAATCTTTAAGTGATCTAACTAGAGGATTACTAGAATATTTTATTGCGTTGATTTTAATCCATCGCAGTCGCGGCGATGATGGCCACAAAGATTTCAAAACGCCATTCAAATAAAATAAACGAGATAAAGTTTTTTAATTTAGATAATTAAATATATCTTCTCGTACCTAAACATTCACTGGACACACATAAACACTCTCCCTCTGAGTTCATAAAATTAATAAGAGCTTTCTAAACATGGTAAATTTCCTTGGTAATATGTTGTATGAAGTAGATAATGTTTATTTTTAAATTGTGATTTTAGTTTTAAAAAAATAATAATTTATCATCAAAAAGTACAAGCTGTTATCACGGTTTTTGTTATTAAGTTATTATTACTTGTTACTTCTTTTTTAATATAGTTCAATTTTGAGAGGCTGACAACACTGTATCTAAAGTTATATTTTCCCTGATTTCTAGTTTAAAGTCTAGTGAACCAAAGCTCTTTAAGGCTTAAAAAGATATTGCATTAAACCATGCATAAAATAAATTGTCGTATTATAAAAGCACTAAGCTACCTAGATTACACTTTCACTACTAAAAATCTAACGAATAATTTTAGTAAAATATACTTAATTAGGTTTTGAAATATTTTTATGAATTTACAAAATAAAATTGGGGTTAAAGGAGAATGCCCATTCGCCTATGACAAATGGGCCCACAAATTTTTTTTCGAGTTTGTCAATGATTTTTGGTTAGTTTTGTAGATAAATAAATTTACACTCCTTATCATCAATCAGTTTTAATTTTTTCATCCGAGTTATTGAGTAATTAGATATTTTATGATGCAATATTTGAGGTTATTATTTCTTTAATAATTGATGATAAATATTTTTTATGAAATTAAACATCGTCTGTTGATTGGTAAATGACGTGTTGATAAAATTAAAATGAATTAATAAAAAAATAAGATATTATTTTAGAATATTGTTTTGTTACCAAACTATTAAGTATAAAGTGGGCCCAAAAATGGGCATTCTCCTTTTAAGTTTAATCATGTTACTTAATTTGTAAACTAAACCAGTTGCAGTTTACGCCAATTATAAGCACAATATTAGTATAATTTATGTTTATGTAAACTGAATAAATAGTTATAGGTATTAAGGAATTGTCTAAAGTTACATCAGAAATGTGTTAATAGTGTAATTGCATTTTAAAATGAACTGATATAAATTAACATCGTAATAAGAACGTCCATTGCTATATAAGTATTAACATAATTTTAGTAATGTAACACAAAGAGCAAAAATGTAGGGCTAGTTCAAAATTCAGCGTGGAAAACGAGATATTATATATTTAGTACAGGATTAACGCGTTATTCGGAAGTCTAAAATTTACATGCGAATCACATTCATATTTTTGATCACTAAGAAAGAAGCAATGGATTTTGTCTTTCCCATAATATATTTAATTTCAGTGGGAATCGTGGAGAAATGTTTTAGAGAATTGTATAGTTATTTTGTAAGTGTTTAAGAATAACGTTATTGTATAAGTGACAAGAATTAAATGCAATTCGCAACAATCACTATGCTTTTATTAGAAATTATTTTTAAAAAAAACTATTTCGTTAAATTAAATCCAATTATTACCGTATCTATAAATGAAATGAAATGATCTAAATTTAACTGACTAACAAAGTGAAACCAAAAAATTGGAAGTCTCCAAAAACTCCTAGACAATTTTTACTTATAATTATATTTTAAAGTGCCCTGTTAATGGATGGTGTAAATACGCCTCCTCAAGCCGGAATAGCGGAGAGGACTGCTGCCTACAACTTTTTTGCGGCAGCCGTTGTTTCCGCTCATGATTAGCACTGTTGCATAACACAGAACTTTGCTTATATTTTAGTTAAGTATGATATGAATTATGTAGATAGTTTAATAATTTATTAGACTATAAAAATAGTTTTTCACACATATCCATCACAATAATTTGTGGTTAAACATTAATTATGCCCCATTATTTAATTATTTGTTGGCATCCCTAGATCAAATCGGTTTGAACTAAAAACACACTTTTCGAGATGTCCTTATTTTTGGATCTCTGATTCGAATACCAAAACATTGTGTTTGACCTATATCATAATATTTCAAAACATATTATCTTTTTGTAGCTTTTGTTCCTGTAATGATCGTAATAACATCAGTTCATCTCGATTTATAAAAAAGTGTGAAACACTTTTGATCTAGAGTTGCGAATATATCTATTACTTTATACTATTTATAATAAATAAAATGCATACATATGTGGTTGTGATCATAGGAGTTTGCCAATCTCATGTAGTTATAGAAAATTGAACATAATATTGTATATAGTGGTAGGTAAGTATGTATGGATCAATTTTGAGACTTGTACAACTTTGCTCACAATGTAAATTGTAATTAATTTACTTCTTCATTGACTGATTGGATGTTATTCTTTCTAATGAATCGATTGATAGTTAAGAACTGATTCTCTTTACTTAGTATTCGTACTTAAATATTCGGGAATTATCACTCGATTCACGAGAATGAATATTTGTCATATTTTTTGCGGTTAGTCTAATGATGTATTTATTGATAATGTAAATGTTAAATAATTTGTATATATTGAACCCAATGTGAACGGAAAATAATAAAACAATCTTTTATTACAAAATTTATGAAGATTTTCATTTATTTCATCGACACAATGTTGTTTGTAGGTTTTGTCTCTGATCCTTGATGTCATTATTTTAATATGTTTGGCATTGTTTCTGTGACATCTTAATTATTGTTTTTTATTTGTATAATATTCATTCGTTTTATAAGTTTTGTTGTTATCGGAGTTGCTGTTTCAAAACTTTTTTTAATAGGTATTCAAATTTATTCGAGCACATCTGAAACTGGCAGCTCCGATAAACAAGATATTTAATTTAATCCGTGTTTGATTTTATTTATTGCATGTGGGCTTTTTGCTTTAAACAACATGAATATTAACATTTTTATTTGTCTGTCAAATTTTCGTTTTACTACATGGCTTTTTAGATTTACAATTAACACTAACGTGGGTTTTACTTGATAACTGTTAATGCATGTAACTGCAAAAACTTAATCGAATCGAGAGATCAGTGACAAGATACTGCTTAACTCCTTTACCTAATTTCCTTTGTGACGTATTACTTCAAGAATGTTCTACGGACATATCACATATACTCTTCTGAACTCTGCTGGCTCCGTGTACTGCATGGTAACAGGGCGATGGTATCGGTGGTGGTCATCAAATTCTTTGCGGCTGGTTTTAAATCTATTGTTTCTTTCTTCCACTAGAATGCGCCAAGGGTTTGCACTTATACGAGGGGCGCTGCTACAAACACTGTCCGAATGGAACGTTCGCCAGCGAAAATCTATCTCATCGTGGATCGAGACGACGCAACTTGACGTATTTCGCCGAAAGCTCTAATAAAGTAACAAAGAGCGTCAAACAGCTAAACGATACTATCACGCTACAAGATTTAGAGGCTGAGGATATGGAACCGTTAGCAAGTCTCGTACCGCAGACCCCTCTTATCTGTCTGCAATGTCACTACACATGCGCTAGTTGCATCGGTCCAGATAGTGACCGCTGCACGTCATGCCCGGAAGACGCGACGCTCACCGATGATAACGTCGACGATTCTAAACATTACTGTTACACAGATTCTATTATCTCACAAATAACATCAGCTAACTGGCACTATAATATACATACAGCACTATCTGTTGGGATCTTTGTTATTAGCGGTATTTCTTTGTATTTTATTTTAGTTCACTTTTTAAAGAAATGCGGCTTGTGCTTCTGTTGTGCCAACAATGAAAATTTTAAAGCGACTGTCGCATATAACAAGTTAGCTTCCGATGAACAGCAACAGAACGCTTTAGATCTACAAAATGAAATTGAGAAAGCTATTAATGATTCTAGCGAGAGTGAATCGGAGGACGATCTCAATTTGGATGACTTCAAATAGCGATTACTAAGTTTTCGTTCTCAATATTACGAATTAATCGATCAAAACATAAGTGATTGTAGTTAACTTAGATTTAGTTAACGGACGTACTAGTTACAATGCAGGGCTAATTTTGTGATAATTTTGAACAATTAAAGGCGCTACCATATTATTGGAGACCGTCCGAAAAGGTTAGGTAAATACGAAAATGGGAGTGAGCACTATTATTCTAATAAGTATGTATATAGTAGAAAAAGAAACAAAAGCATAAGTTATGTTAATTTAAAAACAAAAATTTCTGTTTTTGTGAATATTTTTACATAGATTGTAGGTAGCGATATTATTTCTATAGAACTTTTCTTTTGAAGAAGTTTTAGATGTACTCGTATAATTATTTTTAGTGAAAATGTATGTAGCGCCTTAAACAAAACATCTTATATTTAATTAGCGTAAGACTATATTTTCATAAACATTCCAAATTTTAGGAGATTATAAAATTAACCCAAAGATTTTAGATACATTATTACTACCAACCATTTTTGGATGTAACTAATGCATTTTTCATTTATAACCAAATTTTATTTTAAACGTAATTTCAACCAGTTCTTCCTTTTTTCGCAAATTAAAAAAAAATTAATTAGTTATTTAATCGTTGTAAGAAGCCATTATTTATAATGAGTATGATTTATAGGAGTTTTAATTTTAAAAAATATATAAATTATAATAAAAAAAGTTTGAAGATTTTGTGTCCCTGGATGGACCTTTTTGAAATAAATCTTTAGTAGCGTTAATGCCTCTAATAGCAGTGGGGATTCTTTTGCTATATTTCACAAGAACAATTCGAAAGTTTTAAACCTCTTTGTACAACAAATATTAAAGAAATATTTTGTATGGATATTTGAACTTAATTTATATCGCCCCGGGGAATTAGGAATAAAATTTAACTATTTTAATTCTTTAACTCATTTTTTGTACTTTCTTTTTTTGCGATATTTGCATTATTTTGGATAAATTAGCTTAAAAATAATTATCTTAATTTATCAGAAAATCAATCAAATGTACCAATTTAAACCTTAAGGTATTAATAAAGCGGCCATTTCATATTTTTGTAATTGTGTATATATAATATGAACAAATTATTGTAAATAAAAAAGTTCCTATTTTGATTAATTTGTTTTATTTTATTTTTTTACTGACAACTTCGTTATATGTAACTGGAATTATATATTTAAAAAAAAAAACTTTCCAAACACAAAAATATATATTCAAAATTCATTTGCGACAAACAAACAAACCAACATTTTTATATATTAAATTATATTGTAATAATATACGTTAATTAAACATGATATTACATATACATTTTATACACCTTTTTTAAGCAAATTTGATATAAAAAAAAATTGGGTAGCTGCAATATTAATTAGTGTGAAATTGGAAACTGTATAAAGCTTGTTATTTTTTTAATAAAATAAATTGTTGCAAATTCTACATGAAAATCCAATTTGGTTTTTCCAATTGCATATTTTTATGAAAAATAAAGTACCTGTTCGGCAGTTTATTAAAAAAAATCTCAATAGTTATAGATCTACCAGATCCCGGCACGAATGACAATTAAGAAACGTTTTTGATTTTCAATAGTGATTTACTGACAAATCCATGCGAGTGTGCGTGCGAGTGTAGTAGGTACCTACAACAAACAAAAAAATAAAGTAAAACTTGTCAAAGAGACATGTTTTGTCAAAAATATGAGTTTTAATAAATAAAATAAAAAATAATAATTTAAAAAAAAACTTGTGAACTAGAATTCCACATGAGTTTTACTATTTTCTTGAAAAATTATGATACTTCGTGAAAACGTTGAGTTTAGAAATTAACGAAAAGTAGAGATGTACTGTTGTTGCCTGACTGACTAATGTTGCCTAGTGTTGCCAAATAAAATTAAAATTTTCCCATTTACCATCACAACTGGTAGATCTATATAAACGTTTTCTGAAAATGATTAAAACGCTAACATTCGCTGAGCCATCATATGTACGAACGAATGAATCACAACACTACGGACATCCGTTCACAATACGCACACATAAACAAAACATCAGCACACATCCACAATGTAAAATGTCTGATTTTCAAGCTCACGTTCGCAATATCCGCTTCCCTGAAGGCAAATGTATATTTGAACGTATCAATACAGATGTCAGAAGTACCAATTACAAGAAGGCTTTCGGTAGGTTGTCTATTGTAATTTAAAAAAAAATCGTCCATTTGAAACATTTTAAACTAGACAATAGACATACAATTCGTTCCTCAGTTCC
The DNA here is from genome assembly GCA_948150575.1 of Tinea pellionella. Classification (NCBI taxonomy): domain Eukaryota; kingdom Metazoa; phylum Arthropoda; class Insecta; order Lepidoptera; family Tineidae; genus Tinea; species Tinea pellionella. The sequence goes on along the minus strand of OX411259.1, from coordinate 4,578,635 downwards.
GACGCGACGGTAAAGGATACATTTATGTGTGTTATTTTTCTCATATAAAATACTGGATGCTCTTATTTTCTCTTATCTTCATTAGGCCATCTAATATATTGCCTTGTAAGTGGGATAAAGCTTTATTATCACGAAAAACAAACTAAAGGCATTTGACCTATTAAGAACCAAAACGGCGACACTTTCCCTAATCCCGAAATTCTTCATCCTGTCCTTTACTAAGATTTACGACAAGTATAACTAATTACCTTAAATTGTCCCTTATTTTTAATTTAGAAGACGAAATTTTAATGAAAATTAAAAAAAAATGGATCGAATTGTTTTATTGTGCGGGAAAGAAGTGAATTTATTTAAAATATGTGAAGTGACCTAGTCGCGTTCTGGTATCTGTTTGGAACTAGACGGTTATAATGAGAAGAATATCAAACTGGATGTTGCACAATGCACACCCGTCTTTTCAAGCCGATATAGGTGACTGCTGTCTCCAGATATTTTGTTGTTGTTTGACTGCACTTGAAATTAGGACTTTAAATAATATGTTTTTTTTTAATTGTAGCTCGGCATGTGACAACACTCCGCCTGATGTAAAGCTAGAGTGCGGTCCATGAATGGAAACAACTGCTATTACAGAGAAACCTGTCGCCTCCACTATGCCGGCTTGAGGAGACGAGCATGTACCATCTTAGAATGACAGTGCACACTCCTCTCGTTATACCTGGCTACTTTCAAACTATTCCCGAAACGCGACAAAGTCACTTCACGGGTGTTACATTCGAAAGTGGTGGTACTACCCCAGGACGGCAGACTGGACAAATAACCATCATCAGTCTGCCTATCACTCTTTAATAGTGCCTATAGGCACTGAGCGACCAAAGTACATATAACAAAGTTACATTGGTACCGGTCAGAATTAGCGAGGTTCGAACACGGGTCTCATCGATCGTGAGTTCACGCGTTTTACCGCTAGACTATGGCCGCTCTATGTAACTCTGAAGGAGCAAAACATCATGTCCAACTTTTAATTGGAAAGATAATGACTCAGGTGTGAATACGTATACCAGGCTTCTACTTATTTAACTTTTAACTTCCATCTGTTTATCTCTTGGTATATATCTAGAATTATATTTAAGGCTAAAACATATATTACTCGATACACATGAAAGTCTTAATAAAGATTTAAAGTGGTAGTCAGACTGGTTATGGTTCTTTGTACAGTCTGCCGTCCTGCAGTAACAAACATTTCCAAGTCTAAAAGCCCCTTAAAAGTAACTTAGTCGCGTTTCAGAACCATCTTGGAAGTAGCCAGACAGCTTCTAATATGTCGGTTTGAGGAGACTATCCAGGCTGACGTGCATACTCCTCTCGTTATACCTGGCCATGACCGCCATCCGCCAACAATTCTTTTTTTACATGTAGGCATTAAAGGTAAAAATATGTTTTATGAAGAAATATGACGTACGTGTTAGAGAATATCACGCAACGTTTTCAAGTAAAAATAAATATTTACAAAATCTTGTACATAATGGGTATTTTCTTCGTAAAGTAGCTACAATATTAGAAGAACTGCAAATACAATTACGGGAGCAAAGAATCCACATCTTATCGCCCCCGTCCATGCACCTTACTCGGACCCCCATATATAAATTTTTCACCACCTACAGCTAAGATCAATAAACCTAATGTATCGGTTAATATTAAGTCCCCTAGAAAATATCGTGGCAAGTGTGCGAAATTCACCCAAAAATGTTAATAATAGCAAAGGGGAGCGAGATTAAATTCGCCCTTCCTATATAATGAGAAAAAATACCTACATTTATAGAAAAATTGGGGGTGGGTAGGCTCAATATTGTTTATTATAATGTACCTACCTTCTTTCCACGGTCAAATCTTTATCAAATAATTTAAAAGTTGAATTTAAACAGCCATCTTCGTGCTCGTATGCGCTGTATTGTAAAGGAGATCCTCGTTTGTGGGCCCTAACGTCTATTGATCGTATTGGATAAAAATAATAACCAATTTATTATAGTAAAAGGGCGAAAGATTATATAATAATCTAACTATTATGAATTCATTTAGGTTATTATGACTATTGATATATTTCTCATTATTCCGGTTAGACATGATAAAACCAATATTACCATTATAATGTAGAGATTACGAGAAACAAATAAATATATATTTCGCTAATAGATTTAAGTTGGAATTTAGGTATGGTGAGACTATTTGCCATACAAAGAAAATACAATACATGCATATATTATAATAGTAGACGTTAAATAGAAAAGACAAAAATTTAAATAACAGGATTGTTTTTAATATTTCAGATAAACCATTAAGTCAAATAACAAAATTTACATAAAAGTTTTTCCAAATACTATCGGATTCCTGGCGCACTATTCGTAAAAATCTGATGAAGGAATGGAATAGTTTTTCGGTATCGTATTCAATAAAAGAAGCATAAAATAAAAATATATGTGACATATCGATGATTATTTAAAAACTAATGTAGCGACTACCGGAGAAAGGAAAAAACTATTTGTTATGAGAAAATAATATACGAGTTCATTGAATAATAATAAAAAATAACTTTAACAAATATTTGCGTCAGTTGCGTGCTGTTAGTCACCGATATCGGGAAAAATAATCCGATTGTCCGAAAAGCGGCCGTATTCTAGCGGTAAGACGCGTGAACTCACGATATATGAGACCCGTAGGTATTCGAACCTCGCTAATTTTGACCGGTGTCAATGTAACTTTGTTATATGTACTTTGGTCGCTCAGTGCCTATAGGCACTATTAAAGAGTGGTAAGCAGACTAATGATAGTTATTAGCCCAGTTTGCCGTCCTAGGGTAGTACCACCACTTTCGAATGTAACACCCGTAAAGTGACCTTGTCGCGTTTCGGGATCAGATTGAAAGTAGTCAGGTATAGTGAGAGGAGTGTGGACTATTAATCTAGATGGTGCATACTCGTCTCCTTAGGCCGGCATAGCGGAGGCGATTGCTGTAGAGATTTCTCTACATTCTAGCTTTTCAGACGGAGTGTTGTCATATGCCGAGCTACAATAAAAAAATCGACCCATTTATTGATCAGGTGAACAAACGTGCTCCGACATCAGTCACCGATATCGTGTAAAGTAATCCAACCACCGAAATATCGCTGCCTTTAACGATCACAGACAACTGGACAAAATCAGAAAATTCGATATATCAGGCAATTGGTGTATATTCTACGTTGTAGAATATTATTATTTATGATTATAAACAAGTTTATTATAGACATTATCATGTAAATTATGCTAATAATATCTACTAATTTTGTTATTATCTCTACGTAGTATGTGGGCTCATAGATGTATGTTATTATGCGATTAACACAATAATGCAACTGAATTAATTATATGCTAATTGATTATGATTATCATATTGTCAAAACGTAATTAGAATAAATATTTACTGTATTCTAAGTACCACAAGAAATGTCTGTAGGCAGCAATCGCCTCCACTATACTGTTCACACAAAGTTGACAGTGCACAATCGTCTCGTTATACTCTGCCGTGTTCCGCTTGAAATAAGACTTGATCTTAATGTTATCTATAAAATTTTTATGGTATAAATAATTCAATAATTTTAATTTTAAAGGAATTGTATGTAAGTATTTTGAATTGTGTTAATTTTAACATCGCATTTATTAAGTGTCATTGTGAGAAAACTAAGATGAGAAAGATCTTTGGATGATTAGCGAAAACCACACTTTTAGTTAACGCTTTTGTCTGTCCTGAAGTTGTACATGCCATTTCAGAACGTGCTGAAACGGATAAAGTGACAGTTGGATAGAGGTCGCGTTAAGGGGATGTATTGTGTTATTTATGACGTCATTTTCATGATCCCATTAAGGTGCGATTGTGGACCGAACGACATGAACGTGGATGTTGAATCTTGGTCACACGTACATTTGTTTCATTTGACACGCACAATATTAACTATTTCTAAAAAGAATAGAATAATGATTTTTTTAAATTGTAGCTCGGCATGTGACAAGCTCTACACCACTCGAAAGTGGTGGTACTACCCCAGGACGGCAGACAGGACAAATAACCATCATCAATCTTTTCAACCACTCTTTTGATAGTGCCTATAGGCACTGAGCGACCAAAGTACATATAACAAAGTTACTGGTCAGAATTAGCAAGGTTCGAACAAGGGTCTCATCGATCGTGAGTTCACCAGACCACGGCCGCTCATAAGTATTGTATAAGTTTGTGCCAAAATATTACCCATGAATGGCAGACTGGGCTAATAATCATCATCAGTCTACATACCATCCTTAATTAATGTCTATATTATAGAGAAACCAAAATACATATATTTACATTCGTACCGGACAGAATTTAGCGAGATTTGAACATGAGTCTCATCGATTGTGAGTTTTCCTCTTAGACCACTAAACCGCGATCTCTCTCTAAATTTTAAGCGTACCCCCGAACTGAACCCAAAATGTTATTTAATCTTTGAAAATAAATTGAGTTTATTTTTAAATTATGTAATCATACAGTATATTTTGTAGGTAGACAGATGATATATATATACACATTAATACACGTATGTATCTATAAATGTGTTAGAATTACTTAGAATTCCAATTAAATTCCACAAGCCTTTAGATATATGTGCAATATACTAGGCAGGAAACTTGGTTCATGTTAACGATATTGTGTTTGCCTAATAACAATACAATACATCTAATATCTTTGGAGAGATTTTGAGAATGATTGTAAACTAACTGCCAAGTTATAAAACTGATTTAACTTTGAAGGTAAAGGTTAATAGCTATATTTAGTGTGTTCTTATATGTTTCATCATATTGTGTAAGGCTCGATCACTATCCCTGCGCTCGTGAAGCGCCCCACAAAAAACTAGTTTGTAAATATTATGAAATAAATAATGTCAGTCAATAAGTAGGTAGTTACATTTAATAATACCTGAAATAAAGACGATTTTTGAGCAGCTTAAATGGCGTAGTACTTTTTTACAAAGTTCATATAGTAGTTTTGTTCAGGACAATAGACTATAACTATGCTTTTTTTTATTAGAAAATGGTCATCTAGTTTTTTTGTACGAGTAATAGCGACCAAAGTTCAAAAATATTCCTAAGTTATTTATTAATAGTGCTTAATTGAAAATAAAGATAAAACTAAATTAACAAGTTCTTTTAATTAACGTTGAGCTTGAAATGCTATTTAAAGAGGCAGAGTTGCTCCACTTCGTATTAAACCGATAGAAGTCTCACATCTAAGAATGCGGTTGATCATTATTAGTACTTCTAATTTTATGTATAATAATTTTCTGATACATATTATTTTTTTGTTAGCCAATGTGTAGGTAACATTTATTGTGTAACTACACTAACAACAGTTAGTGTAATTTTGTTGGTAGGGTTAAATAAATAAATAAAAAACATAAGTAAATATTATTTCAAGAGGAGATAGGTAATACCAAAACTTAATCAAGTATGTTTTATCTAAACTTTATATTACTTTTTATTATTTTTGTAGCTCAAATGCCACGGAATGAAGGGAAACAACTGCTACTACAGATATTTTTTTGATATTTTTTATTGCTTTATAAATTGTAATTGATTAGTAATGTTTAGTATATTTAAGAGGAAGCACCGCGTATGGTCGGATGCATCTTTCTTTCGTTAATAATGTCTGACAAAATAGACGGCTCAAATACTCGTATATTAGAAGATTTGTGGCTCATCTCATTTCAAAAATTTAACGATTCAAACGATTTTAACGTATAAATATTAAACAAAACCTCACAGCCCACGTTCAATTCTCGTATTTACTTTAAGGCTGAGGTTACAATGGTAAAGGAATTACGACATATACGCGATTTCAACTAACTGATATTTATTTTTTTATGTAATTCTATCTTCACCTACTTTTTTATATTATAGTTTTATTATATAGATACCTATATAGATTTATTATACTGATCTACAGTTTGCCTGTGTATGAATTTTAATTTGAAGTATTGTGTAGTGTAGAACGCGTGCGTTTTCATAAATTTTCGCGGAACCACAATTTTTTTATCAAACTCGCTCGCCTAGTCCCACCACTCATTGCGCTTTAATGTAGCCCAGGTCTAATTACATAGTGCTTTTGCCAAGTTTCAAATCCAAACATGTTTTGCCTCTTTTCAGCGATATTTGTTCCAAGACACTCTAGATTTTTGGGTGAACGTTGTGCTTATTTCGTACAGAATATAAATAGATATTTTTGAATACAGAACGAGATATTCTATTTTTAGTTTTCACTAGAAATTTTTTTAGAACCCGAAACTTACATTTAAAAAAAATTTTGTTTGTACCTAAAATCGAACCAGGAACCTCCGCAAACAAAGTCAGAAGGTATTGCATTTTTTATTTGTCATGCTAGAGTGCGGTCCATAAACGAAAACAAATGCTACCACAAAAAATATAGGCAGTACTCCGCCGCTACGGTTTGAGGAGATGAGCGTGTACCATCCATTGACAGGGCACATTCCTCTCGTTCTACCCTGCAACTTCCCGAAGCACCGGTCTACACGAGCGTTGCCACTTTAGAACGTCAAACTGGGATAATAATCATCATCAGTCTGCCTACCATACTTTAAAATGTTATTTGATTTTTTTTTTAAATCTAACCATTGCAGCGTTATTGTTCCTATACATAAGTATTGTACAGAGATGAAACGCCTCTGTTCCTCTCTCAGTACAGTTAATTAGGATTTGCTTTGAACACATCGAGTTCATTAACTAGGCAGCCAACATTAATTTTTCAACACGTTCCTCACTGCTTTTGTTACCAAATTACTTTTGTTTTTGTGCAATTATATATTTATTAAAACAGAGTTTTGGTATATATAATTAGTATAATTTAAAAAATCTATTTAAAAAAATTACCATTTATGCAATAGGTACCTCTGCTGCGACACTGCCCGACACGCGACCACATCGCGGCACATCAGCGGCGATAACTGCTACCACAGATCAATGTTTGCAGGCAGTAGCCGCGTCCCCTATGCCGGTTTCAGGAGACTACGGAACGTAACTAGGTTGACAGTGCACACTCTACTCATCACGGCTACTTTAAATTTATGCCGAAACGTAGTATGTCACCGGTGTCTGCTGCCTACCACTTTTATCTTAGAAGAAATAGATATTTCAGAAATACCTTCAGGCTACTTTGACTTACTTACCCTAATCTTAATTAAATAACAACAAGCTCTAACGATGCTCTCATAACAGAATGGTAGGTATTATACTCGCCTCATTGGCCTGAAATTAAGAGCTCAATTTATTTTGAAGGGTTTATAAAGCTAAAATTATTGATTTATTAGTCACTTAAACATATTTAATAATCTTTCTTCCCAAATAACGTTGCTTACTACTAGTAAAAACATCAGGCGGAGTGCGGTCATATGACGTGCTAAAATAAATAAAAAATAAGTAAAAGTATCTTGGTTTAAGAATGTCAAGGTTTGTCCGGAGTTGTGGGGTAGTACCAGCATTTTCTCACTCACCCACCACTCACCACACACATGTAGCAGACATTTCTCTATGGTGGCAGTTGTTTCCGCCCATGAACCCGTAGAATTACCATAAAATATTAGTGTCCTATTTGTCTAAAAATGATTCTTTAAGCATTCTAGATTCTATAATAACTAGACCCTTGTCAAATACAGTACGTGCTTATATTATAATAAAAAGGATGGACCATTAATTTTACCAATATTTTTTGTGGTTAAAGATCCAAATTTTTTTAGGTTATTAAAACAGTATTAATAGGTATACGGTTGAGTATCATGGACTTTAATTTGTAAAGTAAATAAAAGATGAAAAAGTTTTGAGTCCCAATAAATAATAAAAGACAAAAAATTACATTAATCCACATATAAAACGATGAACATTTTTTTTTAAGGTTTAACACTAATTCCCTTCAAACAACATAATACGAATAAAAAATCTTTTAAGCCATTAAAATTAAAAGAGTTGTGAAAAGGCCGTACGTTTGGGCTTACACAGATCCGTCAGCGCAGATAGCACTGCGCTCCGCTTTACTCAGCCTCCGAGTACACACTACAATGTCATTAATCAACTCCCAAAAGCCTTATTCTTGTATTATCAACACTAATTAAATAATTATTTACTAATAAAGTGCACTAATTGATGACTCACTTACCATCGCATTAACTCTTTGTGTATCAGAAATTAGAAGCAATAAAATCGAAAATTTTCGAATTTAGTCATAATAACCGAAAAATATCATTAATTTAATAAATATATTCTGAAGATAATTGTAAACTATTTTATTAAATAAATTGATTTAAACAGAAAACAAACGAAACCGATTGCACAAGAATACCTCTCAAAGGTCTCAAAGAACTGGGACACGTTTTTGCTTTGCGACAATATTTCACATCAGCGATGCTGGGTTATTTGGGTTAAGTTTCGAATATGACAGGCGTTCGAAAGATTCTACGGCCGCACTGTTCGGTCTTGTTAGTAACGCGAAGGAAAGGGGGATTTTTTAGTGATAACATTTTATCTATGAAGAAATATGGTTGATAAAGTCAGAATCAGAATAAAGTTAAGTAGGTTAACATCAGTCAACTTTAATTTATGCGATTTACGACCGCGTTTATTTTTATTATTTTAATTCGATGCGATCGCAACGCTTCGAAAGCTTTGCAGCCATTGTAGTCGTGGCGAGTCTAACTGAAACGTCGTCAAATTAAAATAATAAAGACGAGATAAGAAGCCGCATAAAATCTTTTATTTTAATAACAGCAATATAAGTTAAAGAAAAAGAATATCACAATGTCAATTAGATTAAAGGTGACAATGACTTTTCTTCAGTTTACTATCTCGAAACTTTTCTTAAGAAGATATTAGATTTCATGATATCTTAAAACTAGTTACTCAGCTTGTTAAAGTTAGAAAATTTTCACTTTATCTGAGAAAATTGTCTAGGTATTAATTTTAGTTTGTTTAAAATCGAATATTAAAAATAATTGTTTTTTTTCTGTAATACTTTCATGTTCATCTCCTAGAGTCGTAGGCAGGTTGAAGCCAATTATTAGTCTGAATTTTCTTACAAATGCTTTGGAACCAACGTAAATATCTTATGGTACTCAATCGTCACAACAAGGACAACACAACGAAAACTTCTGCCTGCAGATATTCTGTGGCAGTGGCAGTTTCTTCGTTCTGTCAAGATTGATGAGGCGAAGTATAGCACATGTCGGCTGGTATAAAAATGTAGGAAAAAACTTCGCTTTTGAAATATTATCTAAATGAGCGTATACTCATCTTCTCAAGCCGGCATAGCGGACGCGACTGCTGCCTGTAAATATTGTTTTGTAGTAGCAGTTCTTTCTTTCCATTCAGGGACCTTACTCTAGCTTTACATCAGGCGGATTGTTGTTATATGCCGAGCTACAGTAAAATAATATATTTTTTTAAACTAGTCTTTTGGAACCGATTTTTGGAACATTTCGTATTTTTTCTTAGGTCACATGGGCTCCCTCAGCGTATCAAAAAGTTTTATTTCGCCAACCGGCAAGCGTTCCAAGAATGATAGCTTTATATAATATGACTAGGGAAATTTAAATATAACATTTTACAAATACACTACACTAGTTATGAATTTAAATATAAATTATTTAAAAATGACATTTCAGTATAATTTTGAACAAAAAATGTCATATGGAATAGAATATTATTATTGCAATTCTTTTAACATTTTAAATAGAACAATTATATAAAATCACGTTGCATTTAGTTCCACTTGAGTTGTCACGACTGCTACGAGCCTCGTGTTCTCAACTCTGTCACGTAACCGGCTTTATACTCTACTTAAAGAGTGAAAAACCTCTAGTAAATAGAAAAGTTAATAAGTCGTTTCTATTGGAAGTTAAACTTAACTGTTTCATAGAAAGAAAAGACGAATAATATGAGCGGCACTTTATAATTTATTTTTAAATTTTTAAGTAGCCTGGGCGGTGTGGAGAGATACCATTCCTTTAAGGTTGAAGTTCCCAAAGTACGTACGAAGCGTTTTGACAACACGTTCTTTGTACGTACTGTGAACCTGTTGGAGGGACCCAGGGTCTGTGTTTGACAACGTGGGTCTTTTCAAAGTGAGGATTCACGCCTCCACCGCAGACCACACCATTTCTTAAGATCAGGCAGGGGTGGTTGAACCTATTAACTTAAAAATATGTGATAACACTCCGCCTGATGTTAAGCTGAAATGTCATTAACGAGTGGAGATAACTGCTATCCCTGCAGGCAATTGTCGCCTCTGCTATCAAGGTTGACCGGGTACACCTCTTAAACTAGGTCACTTCATCTGAAAGTGGAGGTACCACTAGAATAACCATCATCAGTCTGGCTACCACTTTTTAAATGTTTTGTTATATTGTAGCTACATGTTACAACACCCCGCCTGATGTAAAGCTAGGGTGCGGTCCATGAATGAAAACAACTATTACCATATATAAATTTCTACAGGCAGCAGTTGCCTCCGCTATGCCGACTTAAGGAGACGATTGTGCACCATCTAGATAGACAGTGCAAATTCCTGGCCCACTCGCTCCCCCAGCTCTTGGCATATTTAATAAAATGATTAAGAGAAAAATTTACCAAAAAGGGGAAGGCACTAATTTGTCTTAATACAGTCATTAGACTAGTAGACCTCCAGGTTTTAACCGAATTATATTTACAAATTTATCTTAGACGAGTCTAGTATAGTAATTATATCATATATATAGTAATTATATAGCGATAAAAGTTCAAATAACAATGTTAAATTGGTACCGCATAGTACGTGGAAATATGCGTGGAATGTATATAGAAATAAGTTACAGTTTTTCATTAAATTGTGAAACATTTTAGCGCACACTGCACAGCAGATCAAGTTTATGAGCTATAGAACTCAACTAGCTGTTGGGTAAAAGCCGCGGGCGCAAGCGGCCCGCGGAGGCCCTGTTTTGTCGTAAAACGCATTAGATCGAATAGATTTTAGGGCAGTTTTGAAAATATTTAGCTCGCCATCTAAAGGCGTTTAAGTTTCTGAACAAAATTGACCTTTACACGGTTACGCTAACGTATGTACTTTTTGAGAAATAGCGATTTTAGAAAATAAAAAAAATAAAAAAAAAAAGTAGTGCTGGTCATACTGAACAATATTGACCTTTACACGGTGACGCTAACGTATGTACTTTTTGAGTAATAGCGATTTTAGAAAATTAAAAAAAAAAAACAAAAATTAAAAAAAAAGTAGTGCTGGTCATACTGAACTATATTGGTCTTCACACGGTGACGCTAACGTATCTACTTTTCGAGATATGATGATTTTAAAAGATTGAAAAAAAAATTAAAAAAAGAATAGTGCTGGTCATACTGAACAATATTGGTCTTTACACGGTTACGTTGACGTATGTACTTTTTGAGTAATAGCGATTTTAGAAAATTCAAAAAAAAAAAAACAAAATTAAAAAAAAAAGTAGTGCTGGTCATACTGAACAATATTGGTCTTTACACGGTTACGTTAACGTATGTACTTTTTGAGTAATAGCGATTTTAGAAAATTAAAAAAAAAACAAAATTAAAAAAAAGTAGTGCTGGTCATACTGAACAATATTGGTCTTTACACGGTGATGCTAACGTATGTACTTTTTGAGATACGGCGATTTTAAAAAATTAAAAAAAAAAAAATTAAAAAAAAAAGTAGTGCTGGTCATACTGAACAATATTGTTCTTTACATGGTTACTCTGACGTATCTACTTCTTGAGATATTTTAAAAAAGCCCGCCGCGCGGAGCAAATTTGATGTTCACGCGGCCGCGCTCACCGTCCGACTGACCGAGGTAAAGCCGTTTCGATCGTTCGTCCCGAAAATGCGTCGTTATATTTTCATTGCGCGCTCTGAACGGGCGGAACATAGAGAGCGCGAGCCCCGACGAGCGATCGACGCGGATGCTGTTAGGCCACGCCCAAGCGCCATGCTCCGTTTCATATTGGCGTACCGGCGGGAAAAGGATAGAAATACGATCGAGGAAAAATTTTTTTTGAGCAATTTTGAAAAAAAAAGTATCGTTTTCGAAATTAGAGGGCATTCCCTACAACGTTTGTTCCGGCACTTTTGCCTCATCTCTTTCCGTTTCCGAGATATCGCTGTCACTTCCGGTCCAGAATCGACTTCCGGTCAAAGTCGTATTTTTCTCGAGGTTTTTTCGACACCCCCTATACACCCCGAAAATTTCACCCCTGCACCCCCCCGGCAAGTACTAAATAATTGATATCAATAGATCAGTGAGTGAGTGAGTGAGTGGTATTGCAGCTATATATTAGTACTAGCTGTTGGGTAAAAGCCGCGGGCGCAAGCGGCCCGCGGAGGCCCTTTTTGTCGTAAAACGTATTAGATCGAATAGATTTTAGGCAGTTTTGAAAATATTTAGCTCGCCATCTAAAAGCGTTTACGTTTCTGAACAAAATTGGTCTTTACACGGTGACGCTAACGTATCTACTTTTCGAGATATGGCGATTTTAAAAAATTTAAAAAAAAACAAAATTTAAAAAAAAATTAGTGCTGGTCATACTGAACAAAATTGGTCTTTACACGGTGACGCTAACGTATCTACTTTTCGAGATATGGCGATTTTAAAAAATTAAAAAAAAAAAATTAAAAAAAAGTAGTGCTGGTCATACTGAACAATATTGGTCTTTACACGGTGACGCTAACGTATGTACTTTTTGAGTAATAGCTATTTTAGAAAATTAAAAAAAAAAAGCAAATAGTGCTGGTCATACTGAACAATATTGATCTTTACACGGTGACGCTAACGTATCTACTTTTCGAGATATGAAGATTTTAAAAAATTAAAAAAAAAACAAAAATTAAAAAAAAAAAGTGCTGGTCACACTGAACAAAATTGGTCTTTACACGGTGACGCTAACGTATCAACTTTTCGAGATATGGCGATTTTAAAAAATTAAAAAAAAAAACAAAAGTTTAAAAAAAAATTAGTGCTGGTCATACTGAACAATATTGGTCTTTACACGGTGACGCTAACGTATCTACTTTTCGAGATATGGCGATTTTAAAAAATTAAAAAAAAAACAAAAATTAAAAAAAAAAATAGTGCTGGTCATACTGAACAATATTGGTCTTTACACGGTGACGCTAACGTATCTACTTTTCGAGATATGAAGATTTTAAAAAATTAAAAAAAAAACTAAAACAAAAATTTAAAAAAATAGTGCTGGTCACACTGAACAAAATTGTTCTTTACATGGTTACTCTGACGTATCTACTTCTTGAGATATTTAAAAGAAAGCCCGCCGCGCGGAGCAAATTCGATGTTCACGCGGCCGCGCTCACCGTCCGACTGACCGAGGTAAAGCCGTTTCGATCGTTCGTCCCGAAAATGCCTCGTCGCGGATGCTGTTAGGCCACGCCCAAGCGCCATGCTCCGTTTCATATTGGCGTACCGGCGGGAAAAGGATAAAAATACGATCGAGGAAAAATTTTTTTCGAGCAATTTTGAAAAAAAAAGTATCGTTTTCGAAATTATAGGGCATTCCCTACAACTTTCTCTTCGGGGTGACTGCCCCGACTCGCCCCGTTTCCGAGATATCGCTACCACTTCCGGTCCAGAATCGACTTCCGGTCAAAGTCGTATTTTTCTCGACGGTTTTGGGGCACCCTCTATACGACCCAAAAAACCGCTACCCTCTACTATAACGGCAAGTACTAAATAATTGATGTCAATAGATCAGTGAGTGAGTCAGTGGTATTGCAGCTATATATTAGTACTAGCTGTTGGGTAAAAGCCGCGGGCGCAAGCGGCCCGCGGAGGCCCTTTTTGTCATAAAACGTATTAGAGCGAATAGATTTTAGGTAGTTTTGAAAATATTTAACTCGCCATTTAAAAGCGTTTACGTTTCTGAACAAAATTGGTCTTTACACGGTTACGCTAACGTATGTACTTTTTGAGATATTGTGATTTAAAAAAAAAAAAAATAATAATAGTGCTGGCCACACTGAACAAAATTGGTTTTTACACGGTGACGCTAACGTATCTACTTTTCGAGATAGGCGATTTTAAAAAATTAAAAAAAAAAACAAATAGTGCTGGTCATACTGAACAAAATTGGTCTTTACACGGTTACGCTAACGTATGTACTTTTTAAGATATGGCGATTTTAACCTTCAAGCGGGCGCGCGTAGTCGAATCGACCGCGCTTAGTACATTTTCGTTCATATTATTATTATTACCCATCACATTTATTTCTCATTTCTAGTAGCCTGTCGCTATTTCATTGGGAGTAAAATAAAGTATAAACCGTCGCTCGGGGCGCTCCCCCCACTCCACAGATCGCAATTGTTTTAGCCCCGGTGCAGTCGTCGAAAAGACTACACGCGCCTATCGTCGAAAAGGTTACGCGCGACGCTCAACGCGACATACCCTCGTTCACGCTCGTAGTAGTTCTTCGGCCATCATTCAATATTATCGAATTAAGCTTGGATTTTTTTATACAAAATGAGTCGTGGACGGTTACCACAAAGTTTAATACTCGAGGAATTACTAAGAGAAGACAAAGAAGAGAGTGAATCAGAGATCGGCGACCGGAAGGCTCACGGAAGATGCGGGCACTCGTAGGAATGGTGTGGAGGTGACAACATTTTCGCAAGCCTGGAGTTTATTCATTTCAGAGAATATTATTGAAAAAGTTGTTAGATATACCAACGAATTTATTCAAAAATTATTTGCAATCAATGTTATATGGACGAAGAAACTGATTCTGATGAAAACTAAACCAAAGTTAATTAATTTTTATTCTTATTTTGTAATTTTTATTATTAGACTAGGTATATAAACTAGTCTGAGATATGTAAAAGGGTTTTGCGTTCCTAATTTTTGTTTTGATTCAAAGAATATTTGAGTTATGTTAATTAATTGAATAATTGTTTCTTTTTCATAATATTAATTACTTTTTTGACAAATCAGACTTTAAAGACATTGATAATATATCTGAGTACAAATAAATAAATAAATATTGAATAATTAGTGCTTCATTTCTCTTATTCATCCCATAGGTCTTTTCGGTTACGCGCGCCCGCTCCCGTTACAAATGACCGCGCGCCCGCTTGAGGGTTAAAAAAATTAAAAAAAAACAAAAATTAAAAACAAATAGTGCTGGTCATACTGAAAAAAATGGTGTTTACCAGGTTATGCTAACGTATGTACTTTTTGAGATATAGCGATTTTAAAAATTAAAAAAAAAACTAAACTAAAAAAAAATAGTGCTGGTCATACTGAACAAAATTCGTCTTTACATGGTTATTCTGACGTATCTACTTCTTGAGATATTTAAAATATTCGAAAGAAGCCCGCCGCGCGGAGCAAATTCGATGTTCACGCGGCCGCGCTCACCGTCCGACTGACCGAGGTAATACCGTTTCGATCGTTCGTCCCGAAAATTCGGCCGTATGAAAACCTCTCGCTCTCGCCTCATGCGCTGACCGATGGAAAAGAGCGAGATGGAAGTGTATCATCGAGGGCCGACCGATTTGTATGGGAATTTTGAAAATTGCCCGATCTTGAAAATTTTTTTTTGATTTCGCCATAAGACGACATTCACTACAATTTTCTCTTCGGGGTGACTGCCCTGACTCGCCCCGTTTCCGAGATATCGCTGTCACTTCCGGTCCAGAATCGACTTCCGGTCACATTAGTATTTTTTCTCAGGTCACATGGACCGTCCCTAAACACCCCGAAAATTGTATGGGTTTTTTTTTTGCCCGATTTGAAATTTTTTTTTTGCCCGATTTTGAAATTTTTTTTTTATTTCGGCATAAAATGACATTCCCTACAACTTTCTCTTCGGGGTGACTGCCCCGATTCGCCCCGTTTTCGAGATATCGCTGTCACTTCCGGTTCAGAATCGACTTCCGATCAAAGTCGTATTTTTCTCGAGATTTTTTCAACACCCCCTATACACCCCGAAAATTTCACCCCCGCACCCCTCCGGCAAGTACTAAATAATTGATGTCAGTGAGTGAGTGAGTGAGTGAGTGAGTGGTATTGCAGCTATATATTAGTACTAGCTGTTGGGTAAAGACCGCGGGCGCAAGCGGCCCGCGGAGGCCCTTTTTGTCGTAAAACGTATTAGATCGAATAGATTTTAGGCAGTTTTGAAAATATTTAGCTCGCCATCTAAAAGCGTTTACGTTTCTGAACAAAATTGGTCTTTACACGGTGACGCTAACGTATCTACTTTTCGAGATATGGCGATTTTAAAAAATTAAAAAAAAAACAAAATTTAAAAAAAAAATTAGTGCTGGTCATACTGAACAAAATTGGTCTTTACACGGTGACGCTAACGTATCTACTTTTCGAGATATGGCGATTTAAAAAAAAAAAAAAAAAATTAAAAAAAAAATTAGTGCTGGTCATACTGAACAAAATTGGTCTTTACACGGTGACGCTAACGTATCTACTTTTCGAGATATGGCGATTTAAAAAAATTTAAAAAAAAAACAAAAATTTAAAAAAAAATTAGTGCTGGTCATACTGAACAATATTGGTCTTTACACGGTTACGCCAACGTGTGTACTTTTTGAATAATAGCAATTTTAGAAAATTAAAAAAAAAAAAAAGCAAATAGTGCTGGTCATACTGAACAATATTGGCTTTTACACGGTTACGCTAACGTATGTACTTTTTGAGTAATAGCGATTTTAGAAAATTAAAAAAAAAAAGTAGTGCTGGTCATACTGAGCAATATTGGTCTTTACACGGTCACGCTAACGTATGTACTTTTTGAGTAATAGCGATTTTAGAAAATTAAAAAAAAACGTTTTGTATGGGAATTTTTTTATTGCCCGATTTTAATTTTTTTTTTTGATTTCGCCATAAGACGATATTCTCTACAACTTTTTCTACGGGGTGATTGCCCCAAGTCGCCCCGTATCCGAGATATCGCTATCACTTCCGGTCCAGAGTCGACTTCCGGTCAAAGTAGTATTTTTCCTCAGGTCACATGGACCGTCCCTAAACACCCCGAAAATTGTATGGGTTTTTTTTTGCCCGATTTGAAATTTTTTTTTTGCCCGATTTTGAAATATTTTTTTTTATTTCGCCACAAAATGACATTCTCTACAACTTTCTCTTCGGGGTGACTGCCCCGATTCGCCCCGTTTCCGAGATATCGCTGTCACTTCCGGTCCAGAATCGACTTCCGGTCAAAGTCGTATTTTTCTCGAGGTTTTTTCGACACCCCCTATACACCCCGAAAATTTCACCCCCGCACCTCCCCGGCAAGTACTAAATAATTGATGTCAGTCAGTGAGTGAGTGAGTGAGTGAGTGAGTGAGTGGTATTGCAGCTATATATTAGTATAACTAGCTGTTGGGTAAAAGCCGCGGGCGCAAGCGGCCCGCGGAGGCCCTGTTTTGTCGTAAAACGCATTAGATCGAATAGATTTTAGGGTAGTTTTGAAAAAAATTTTGCTCGCCATCTAAAAGAGTTTACCTTTCTAAACAATATTGGTCTTGACACGGTAACGCTAACGTATGTACTTTTTGAGTAATAGCGATTTTAGAAAATAAAAAAATAAAAAATAAAAAAAAGTAGTGCTGGTCATACTGAACAATATTGGTCTTTACACGGTGACGCTAACGTATCTACTTTTCGAGATATGGCGATTTTAGAAAATTAAAAAAAAAGTAGTGCTGGTCATACTGAACAATATTGGTCTTTACACGGTGACGCTAACGTATGTACTTTTTGAGATACGGCGATTTTAAAAAATTAAAAAAGTATATTTAAAAAATAAAATAAAAAACAAATAGTGCTGGTCATACTGAACAATATTGGTCTTAACACGGTGACGCTAACGTATCTACTTTTCGAGATATGGCGATTTTAAAAAATTAAAAAAAAAAAAAAATTTAGAAAAAAAAGTAGTGCTGGTCATACTGAACAATATTGGTCTTTACACGGTTACGCTAACGTATGTACTTTTTGAGATATGGCGATTTTACAATTTAAAAAAAAAACAAAATTAAAAAAAAAAACAAATAGTGCTGGTCATACTGAACAATATTGGTCTTTACACGGTGACGCTAACGTATCTACTTTTCGAGATATGAACATTTTAAAAAATTAAAAAAAAGAAAAAAAAAAAAAAAAATAGTGCTGGTCATACTGAACAATATTGGCCTTCACACGGTTACGCTAACGTATCTACTTCTTAAGATATTTAAAACATTCTAAAAAAAGCCCGCCGCGAGGAGCAAATTCGATGTTCACGCGGCCGCGCTCATCGTCCGACTGACCGAGATAGAGCCGTTTCGATCGTTCGTCCCGAAGATGCGGCCGTATGAACACTTTTCTCTCCGCACCTCTCGCTCTCGCCTCATGCACTGACCGATGGAAAAGAGCGAGATGGAAGTATCATCGAGGGCCGACCGATTTGTATGGGAATTTTTTTATTGCCCGATCTTGAAAATTTTTTTTTTGATTTCGCCATAAGACGACATTCTCTACAACTTTCTCTTCGGGGTGACTGCCCCGACTCGCCCCGTTTCCGAGATATCGCTACCACTTCCGGTCCAGAATCGACTTCCGGTCAAAGTCGTATTTTTCTCGACGGTTTTGGGACGTCCTCTATACGACTCAAAAAACCGCTACCCTCCACTATAACGGCAAGTACTAAATAATTGATGTCAATAGATCAGTGAGTGAGTGAGTGAGTGAGTGGTATTGCAGCTATATATTAGTACTAGCTGTTGGGTAAAAGCCGCGGGCGCAAGCGGCCCGCGGAGGCCCTTTTTGTCGTAAAACGTATTAGATCGAATAGATTTTAGGCAGTTTTGAAAATGTTTAGCTCGCCATCTAAAAGCGTTTACGTTTCTGAACAAAATTGGTCTTTACACGGTGACGCTAACGTATCTACTTTTCGAGATATGGCGATTTTAAAAAATTAAAAAAAAAACAAAATTTAAAAAAAAAATAGTGCTGGTCATACTGAACAAAATTGGTTTTACACGGTGACGCTAACGTATTTACTTTTCGAGATATGGCGATTTTAAAAAATTAAAAAAAAAAACAAAAATTTAAAAAAAAAATAGTGCTGGTCATACTGAACAAAATTGGTCTTTACACGGTGACGCTAACGCATCTACTTTTCGAGATATGGCGATTTTAAAAAATAAAAAAAAAACAAAAATTAAAAAAAAAATTAGTGCTGGTCATACTGAACAATATTGGTCTTTACACGGTTACGCTAACGTGTTTACTTTTTGAGTAATGGCGATTTTAGAAAATTAAAAAAAAAAAAAACAAATAGTGCTGGTCATACTGAACAATATTGGTCTTTACACGGTGACGCTAACGTATCTACTTTTCGAGATATGAAGATTTTAAAAAATTAAAAAAAAAACAAAAAAAAAAATAAAAAAAAATAGTGCTGGTCATACTGAACAAAATTGTTCTTTACACGGTTACTCTAACGTATCTACTTCTTGAGATATTTAAAATATTCGAAAAAAAACCCGCCGCGCGGAGCAAATTCGATGTTCACGCGGCCGCGCTCACCGTCCGACTGACCGAGGTAAAGCCGTTTCGATCGTTCGTCCCGAAAATGCGGCCGTATGAAAACTTTTCGCTCCGCACCTCTCGCTCTCGCCTCATGCACTGACTGATGGAAAAGAGCGAGATGGAAGTATCATCGAGGGCCGACCGGTTTTGTATGGGAATTTTTTTTTTGCCCGATTTTGAAATTTTTTTTTTTGATTTCGCCATAAGACGACATTCTCTACAACTTTCTCTACGGGGTGATTGCCCCAAATCGCCCCGTTTCCGAGATATCGCTGTCACTTCCGGTCCAGAATCGACTTCCGGTCAAAGTCGTATTTTTCTCGACGGTTTTGGAACTTCCTCTATACGACCCAAAAAACCGCTAACCTCCACTATACCGGCAAGTACGAAATAATTGATGTCAGTCAGTGAGTGAGTGAGTGAGTGAGTGAGTGGTATTGCAGCTATATATTAGTATAATAATAATGTATGATAATGAAATACTATCGAACGGGCTATAAGGCGTCGCTTTTCTTCTATGGACAAGCTTTTATAGTTATGAGCGAAGAAACGTCCATTTTATTGCTTTGCCAAGAAATTTACGAAGGACTTTTACTAAAATACACGAATTTGATGCTTCAATTTGGTAGAGGATAAGAATACGAAATGAGGATAATACCCCGGCAACATTTATTTGTATTTGCACACTTCATTTGTTCAAAACATAAGCGGACTAAGGCCTAGACAACCTAGGCACGTGCCTAGGACCCGTAATTTTAATTATGTTTATTTAATTTTTGTACATGTATATTCTTTTTTTTCTTGGATTGCGATAATTAAATAGAACTACATACTATATGCTTTAAAACCAAAATACCAAACGCAAAGTATGTATCATGACTGAAAAATAGGCCCTTAATTACAATGTTGCCTAGGGCCCGCTTTATCCTTAATCTGCTACTGGTTCAAATGTTAATGACTGACTAACTACAAAATATATACCAATTAAAAATGAAACGTAATTACTGGAGGATGCCAGTGAGCGCGATAGATTCTTTTTGTGATATACCGAACTGATATTCCACCTGTTGTATCAGCACGAGACTACCATGCACCAGCATAAGCAGACCAGAATGAAAAAACCGTTCCGCTAGGCTAGACAAGGCCAAGTAGGAGAAAAATAAAAACTTTTTTATTATTAGTTCGACATATGATGGGAGTGTGACATCCAGGTTGAGATTGTACACTCCGCAACAATGTCACCTCAATGTTGCTTACTTACTTTCAAAATAAAATAAATGTTGAAAATATTTTCATTTGGACTTTAAAGTAAGCAATTTTGTTGTCCAAAGAACTTGAATAAAATAAAGGATAATTGAAAAAGATAACTCGACAACAAAAATTATTAAGTAAATAGTGTAACAGCATTAGGAAATCAGGTCACGAGGAAACCATTTGCATTAATATCGTAGTGTAAATCAGAAAGCTACTGGTGGGAAACAAATTGGAAATAAAATATTGCAAGATAATGTAAATTAGCTGATGCCATAGATTTCGTGTTACGACGTAATCTATATTTTCTTTTGGAATCCTAAAATTTATGAGCTATCAGGTTTTCAGCAGTTCCAGGTGGTTTTCAGATAAATTAAATGAACTGTTGTCCATTATTTCCTTGAATTTATTACATCTATTTGGGGCGAAAATACACGGAAATAACCCTTAGAGTTTTATTATATTAATAAAATAAAATTAGTTATAAGGCTTTTCTTTATATAACATTAAGGCGCGTAAAATATTATTAGTGTAATAAACCTTTCTAACCTTTGTATTGCCTCCGCTATAGCTTGAGATGAATGTGCACTAAGGCTGATAAGACATACTAATCTCGTTATGCTGCGAACTAACTGAACGGACTAATTTCACAAGTGTTACACGGATGGGAGTACTGCCCCAGGACTACAGACAGCTAATAACCATCATCAATCTGCCTACCAATGTATATATTACGTAATAATAAACGAAACTTAGAAAAAATAATAATGACATAAAATAGTTTTAAATATTATCCAATTTTAAGGGTGCCATTGAAATAAAACCCAAAATTCATAATTAAAATCAGGCTTTATTAAAAAAAAAGAAACAAGAAAATACAGTAATTAATATCTATTCTATCTATATTTTCAACAATTTTTGTTTCAGCACTTTGGTTCTATCTTGTTCCGTTCCGGAGATATCACGTTCTGAAACCGGACGGAACCGATTTTTGAAACATTTCGTATTTTTTCTTAAGTCACATAGGCCCCCTATTTTATTTTATTGTAGCTCGACATGTGACAACACTCCGCCTGATGTAAGCTAGAGTGCGGTCCATGAATGGAAACAACTGCTACTACAGAGAACCCCGTACAGGCAGCAGTCGCCTTCACTATGCCGGCTTGAGGAGACGAGCATGTACCATCCAGATTGACACACTCCTCTCGTTATACCTGGCTACTTTCAAACTATTCCCGAAACGCGACAAGGCCACTTCACGGGTGTTACATTCGAAAGTGGTATACATGTATAGTTGTATACGTATCAAAAAGTTTTATTTCATCAACCCAAGCAAGTGCTCTAAGAATGATGTCGGTCAGTGAGTGAGTGATAATCGAGCTTTATATAATATTATGATGAAATGTCTGGAACCATTAAATTAATACTGCATCGTTAATTGTAGTTGAATCGAAGTTCAATTTCACAGTTCAGGTACGTTGCTGAATTGTTTAATGGTTCTTTTACGAAATTTTAATTAAAAAAACGTGTATTATATTTCATTTATTTCTTCTTTTACCTATTCTACTTGCAAAATCATTCCTCAAACCCACCATTTCTCAAGTTAAACGCGTAATATGAATTAAACGCATACGAAGTTGCGGGCAACGGCTGGTTAATAATAAAGCTTTAATCGACTCCTTTTTTTGTACATAATTGATTGACGGCCGACCTTTAATTCCCGAAAGCAGTGACATTTATCAAATTTCTGTGACGTCATACTGACAATCCTGTTTAGATTATCTGGAATGCGGACATACAATCTCGTAGCGCATGATTTATGTTATACTTGATTGTTCTTCTTTCATTACAGCTCATTGATAACGGTCCTAGCCAAGTCATAACGTCAGTTTATAAGACAATTTATTATCATACAAAACAACTAAAGCGAAAAGAGTTCTAGGCAGACTGATGATGATTATTTGCTCAGTCTACTGTCCTGGGGCAGTACCACCACTTTCAAATATAACACCCGTGAAGTGACCTTGCCCAAAGTTTGAAAGTATCCAGTTAAAACGAGAGGAGTGTGCACTGTCAATCTAGATTGTACATGCTCGTCTCCTCAAGCCGGCATAGTGGAGGCGACTGCTACACGCACAGGTTTATCTGTAGTAGCAGTTGTTTCCATTCATGGACCCCACTCTAGCTTTACATCAGGCGGAGTGTTGTCACATGCCGAGCTACAGTAAAAAAGCAACTAGCTTAAAAGGTGGTAGGCTGATGATGGTTACCAGTTACCACCAAGTAATACTCGTGAAGTGACATAATCTATTATATTACGACTATGACTATGCCGGCCTGAGAGGTGCTTTTTTACGCTCCAGTTAAAGGTTAAAGGATTGGAAGAACACATGGGAGGGGAGGGATTCCATTTCTATAGAATGTACAGTTTAATTGAATTTAGTTTAGTTTTATAATATATCTATGACAAGACGCCAAGTTAAAAATACATTTGCTTTTATTTTGTTTTTCCTTAAGTATTAATTTTGAAGACTTCTAAAGTAATTTCATTTGATGAAAAAGCTAATATTATTTAGTAAGTTTCCTTTGAGCTAAATTGAGTTTTAAATAAGACTTTTGAAATATAATTTTATAATATTTGCTCTTTTTACCTAGATAGATTAAGGACGGGGATTCACTTCCGTTATGAAAACGTATTTTAACCTCACGCTCAAGAAAATTCTTGAAATAAAAAATTTAAGAACGTAAAGAATTTAATTTATTAGACGTAAAGAATTTCGGGATTTTATTATAAATTTTAATACTTAATATGCTCTAAGATATTTTTATATATACCTCTACATATATACGATCAATTACTTCCACAAAATATACGGAATATAAACATCTTAAAATACCTATTGGTAAACCCAAAGAGCGATATTATATTAAATTAAGAAATAATATACTTAAACATAATTTATAGCAGATTAGTCTTTTGAAATACAGTCTTGCTTTATTAAATAAAAAACCACATTAAAGAAAGATAGAATAAGTTATAATAAAAATAAAGTGTGGATCTGTCAACATATTAGGCACGCTTTTCTCATCAAGCCGGCATAGTTGATAGATGACTGTAGACGACACACTAGAGCAGTGATTCTCAACCACTGCGCCGCGGCACTTTTGTGTGCCGCAAAATTCTAAAAGTGTGCCGCCAAATTTTAGATAATATAATTATGTTAATATTATTAAATAATATGATTCAAAGAAAAAAAAATTGCATTACAAGTATTCTTATTATTAACTTGTAATTAATCCCTTAATAAACGTACTGTTATTTTTGTAGTACATATTATTTTATTTCGCACATTTAAAATTATTACCATAAACTATTTTACGCAGTGTGTTATATGTAAGTAAATAATTTTTAAACTTATCTTTTTCTTTGTGTGCCGCCAAATTTTTAAATCGTGAAAAGTGTGCCGCATTAAAAAAAAGGTTGAGAACCACTGTACTAGAGTGACATTAGGCAGAGTACGGTCACGTGCCAGACCACTATAAAAAAGGAGATCAAATTAATTGTATATGAACTAAGTAAAAATTATTATTAGAACTTGAATTTATCTAACAAAGCTTAGTGTACACTATTTTAACGAAATTAAAAGGACAAAAGGAAATTCCGAATTGCCTTTTCATGTTTGGACAAAATTTTAAAAGGATTAACTCGCGGTCAACGATTTTGTAACAAGTCATCTCGAGGTTGTCAAGAATGTTTAACTGATTGTTGGTAACAATTTATAATTCTTGTGTTTTACAATTCAATATTGTGAATTGATAATATAACACAACATAAATATTACTTCGAAATTAGTTTATTAATAAATTATTATGAAAAAATATACATCAGTTAATTTTTAATAATTTTTATTATATTAAAAAATGCTAGATTTTTTATAATTATTTAATAATAAACAAAACTAATTTAATTTAAATTCGTTTTTACAGTAGCCCAGCATGTGACCGCAGTCGTCTGATGTTAAGCTAGAGGCACGGATTGACAAAATTAAAAAAAAAAAAATTCTCTCTACTCTTATTAATTTCCAAATTGACTTTCAACAAAACAAATATTTTTGTTTAATTTCTTCATACTATCGCTCTTTGGAATTTTAACTTTGATAGTTTATTTTCAATCAAGTTTCAAATTAAAGCTTTCGGTCAAAGGTCAACGGGTGTGAACTGATGTGACCCTTTTTCTGGGACTAATTAGTATACGGACCGGACCTTAGTTGTCATCAACTTTTCAGTTAAGCCACCAACAAAATAAATTATGGAAACATGTGACACCCATCTAGATATCCTAGTACTTAATTTGTATTGTTTAAACTTAATAAATTTATACAAAAAAAATTAAATTACTTATATGTATGGAAACATAATTAAATAGGCCTAATAATGAAAATCACTTAAACGTAAAATTAAACTCTTCAAAAATCTTTTTCACCCGTTTAAATGCACACAAAAGCCACAAACAAGAGAACACGTACAATAA
Organism: Tinea pellionella; assembly: GCA_948150575.1. Lineage (NCBI taxonomy): Eukaryota > Metazoa > Arthropoda > Insecta > Lepidoptera > Tineidae > Tinea > Tinea pellionella. The sequence goes on along the minus strand of OX411259.1, from coordinate 4,553,192 downwards.
ACGAAACATGATCATACCACAACAAAAAGGTTTATTTATCAGGCTCTGGTCACAAAATTCCTCTCAACATTGTAACTTTCACGCATCACAAACGGATTCATTAATCCTCCTCATAGGTATTTTATATCCCCTCGTATAAAAGAAACATTAATTATTTTAAGCTGAAGCTATTGTTGTCCGGAACAATATCGAGGGGTGCAATTCCCATCATTCGATACATTAGGTTTACCGAGTAATCGAATTCTCGTCAATATACTTGTCCCTTGTTGTAACAAAATCTACATCAAATTTGTAATTTACATTTATTTGAATATTTAACAACTTGGAAAATAAGCTACTTGATGCTTCCCGCAATCAATTTCCATTGTTAAAATTTAAAAAAATTATTATTATTTAAAAAGAGTAAACAGAGGTAGGTAGAGTAATGATGGTTATTAGCCCACTGTGTCGGCCAGGGGTAGTACACCACTTTCAAGTGCCCACACCCACGGCACTTCGCGTCACTACTTTGTCGCGTTCAGCCTAGGAGTTTAGGAGCTCTTGTGATAGCACTTGTTTTCGTTCATGGACCGCATATTAGTCATAGGTGATTAACATCAGGCGTACTGCTCTCGTACCGAGCTACAATGAACAAAATACATATATCCGTATTCTACACGTACAACACACGTTTTGAAAGCTGTAGTCATCGTAGTCTCAGTGAGACTGAGGTATTCATTCCAGTTGTCATTAATTTTTGAGAGTTAACAAAATTTCGATTATTTTGAGTAAACAATTTTAAACGGTGACTAACGGTCAAGTAGTTTGTCAAACTCGGAATTTGTGTTTGTACGATTGGATGGGGATCAATCCCCAATCATCTACATTTCTCATTACCTCGCGTATTATCTTCGGCTTTTCGCGCAAAACATAAGAAATATCACTACGTAAGTATTATTTGTTCTCTTAATAGGCGCGTTTCGTGACGTTCCAAAAGATATCTTCTTAACCATTCTGGAGCCTTACTACCGTGAATGTTGTTCGAGTATTTCAAAATAAAGCCAATTATCATACTTAGCATCGTTTCTCGTAACTATCAGATTTTACGATACCGATTCAAACAACAAAAACAATGGCAGTTAGCATGAATGTACCCAAGTTTGTGTCATTTTCATTCTAGATGTGGAAGGTTGAGATTGTTCGCCTTGAAATATTGGCTTCCATCCAAAAATTATCGATTGAAAGTTTAAGAAAACTGATTCGTTGTGTAAAACTTTACTTAAGGGTAAAAGTTCAAAAGGATATCAAATATTCAATCAAGAATTTCATCGAATATTATTTTTTTGTGAAAAAACTTTTCTTATTTATATTCAAAAAGCGTTATCGTTTATAGGTGTCGGGTTTAAACAATATATTTTCCTATTCTTGTTGCTACAACACTGACAGCATGAAACTAAGTAATTGGATTTTATCAAGAAAATTAACCGTCTATCTTACTCAGTTAAAACGTAATTGCTTTAAAAATTAAAACTTGTTTAAGATCTAAAAGATGTGAAAACATAAAATAGAAGTAGGATTTCTACTAAAATTGACAATTTATATTTTTATGGTTTCAAGTGTTCGAGATACCCGAGAAACCATTTAATATAATTTTTAGACTTTCGTAGTGTAAATTGAATTTTGTTTAGTGGGAATAGGAGCTATTCGTCCGTCTATCTTTCAACACTTTCTATTTATTCTGCTTCAAATGTGAGACTATCTGTAAGATACACACGCAGCTCGTTATTTGTATAGAATATTATATATTAATATATTTGTATAAATTATACAAATATATGAAGCTATAAAATACAATATAAAATTAAATTGAACGTCTTCAGTCAGTCCAATTTCTCAAGAGTCTATTTAAATATCATACGAGTATATGGTACGAACCAAACTTTATGACGGCTCCGAAGTTTGGCACAAATCGTTACTATGTTCTATTCATATTAAAAATGAACTCTTAATTTTATTAATGTGAACTTTACTGTAATTTGATTGGTCAAAGGTGGTGAGCGAGCAGGTGAAACCAGGCTATATAAATCCATAATATATCATAACACCTGTGAAACAACATATTATTATGATTAAAGCCCGAGTCAAATTAATTAAGCTCTATGGGAGTTTACAAGAAGTTTTTATTTGCTATTTGATATAATATTCAATATAAGTACAAATATAAAAAAAACTACATAAAAATACCTAATTAGATACTTACAGATACATACTTAGTAAACTTGTTAAACAAATTCCGACTTTAACGCGCGAAATATTCCACTAAATATCAACTTAAGGTTGACAAAGGATTTTGCAGATGGCTGAATTAATACCGCTATTTAATATTAATTGTAGTATAATTCGGGGAATCATGTGAATTTATTAGCCGGCCCGATTTTAATGAAATCGTTTTTCGTTAGTTATTATTATTATTTGTTTCTGTGAACAATAAGTGCCCTAGAAATTAAAGAGAACGCTAAATAAAGGATAGGTAATACATTTATCATTATAATAAGAATGCGGACGGTATTCTGAAGGCATTTTCTAATCTATTAAAATTAATTGTAGCAAAAAATTAATAGAAAGAAAAAAGCAACACACACGCAACAGCCTGAGCTGAGGTGGGATTCAAACTCACATATTCCGCTGTGCGCGCATTGCCAGATATTTCAGCACTAATAATACTTTTTTTATTTAAAAAAAAACAATTTGACAACAAACAGTAATAATTTGATCAAAGCATGCCTACAATAGATAATTAAAGTCACTTTGTCCCATAGTTATTATTGCCTAAATTAATTACTAAATTGATTGGGTTCCTTCATTGTTTACGTACAAATAATAGGCGCAGTAGTTTGTGTGTTAAATTTCAGGATAAACCTGATACTTCTATTAAATTTATTAGACGACAGAATGCGAAATATAATTCCATTATGAAATAATATAATAGAAATTAAATCCCATAGTGAGATTATTATTATCATTAAATTAGATTAAACATGTATCTGAATATTGTGGCTGAGTGGTTAGCGTGTGAAAGGTTCGGATCCCGGTCAAAACAAAATTAAATATTTATTTAAAAATATGATGATATTTTTATTATAAATTTTGGCATATTCAATCTAAGATTTCGTTATGATGAAAATTGAACATAATATGAATGCACACTGATCCTGAACTGATGTGGATATGGACTTCTTCGCTTTGCGTACGGATACTCTGACCACAAGTCTGCACACAACCGTTGGCGCATCAAATATTAAATTCGCTCAACATTTTTTTTATGCTATATTTAAAGAAGGTAAGTAAGAAAATATTTACTTCGAGCTTGGATGTTATTAATGAATTAAACATCTAATTGATAAAAGTATTTCACAAGTTTTTAAATTTTTTTTATTGTAGCTATGTGTGACTATTGTAGTTATATGGCTACACTCCGCCTGATGTAAAAAAAACCACTGGCTACTACAGAGAAATCTACTACTAGTACTAATACTACCGGCAACAGTCGCCTCCGCTATGCCTGCCTGAGGAGACGAGTATGCACCATCTAGATTGACAGTACACTCTCCTCTCGCTATACCTGGCTACTTTCAAACTGCTCCCGAAACGCGACAAGGTCACTTCACGGATGATATATTCGTCCGCCTACCACTCTTTAATAGGCCTATAGGCACTGAGCGACCAAAGTACATATAACATAGTTACATTGATACCGGTCAGAATTAGCGAGGTTCAAACGAAGTATTTTTGTGTTAATATTCCCTGAGGGAAAAAGGCTTGACAATTGTATTGTATTGTAATATTAATATCTCCAACCTAGTATAGTAGTCGCCTCTGCTATGTTGGCTTGAGGGGCAAATGGGAATGTGGTGGGGCAAAAGACTGGGCTAATAACCATCAAAAATGCATAATTTACAACTAATGGCATTGTCTTATTTAGGCACTTTGATGCGGTTTCTGGGCATCATGTCTTTTGGGTGTTAGGCTTCTAATGGAAATGAGGCGGAGTGGGCGAAATAAATGTCACACTAAATCACGACGTGCCCGGTAATGAGATTGCCGGGACTCGCGATTGCATTTAAAATTTACATCCAAGGTTTCTTTTCATTATACCTTCTCTACCTTTGCTTGTTTCAATGCTAATTTTATTCGTTACCATTTTCTTTTTTGCTCTTTAGAAGTATATATATCTAAATAATTTAAAGTCTTTTATGGCGCAGTAGCAAGCGGGCAGTCTGTTATACGGATGTCCAGGGTTCGATTTCAGTTCGAAACAAATATTAAATTCTAATATTCACATAGGTACGTTTTACGAGTATTTAAGGAAGGGTCAATCTTAGATAGTACATGAATTGGTAATAGGCACGTTATTGTTCTAAACACAACTATAACCACAGGAGTATGCACTGTGAATCTGGATGGTACACATTCGTCTCTTTAAGCCGGTATAGCGGAGGCGACTGCTGCCTGTAGATATTTATCTGTAGTAGCAGATGTTTCCGTTCACGGCCCGCACTCTAGCTTTACATCAGGCGGAGTGTTGTCATATTAACTAGCTGATTTGAAGCGGAAAGGGAGGTAAGTTTCCCCATGTAAGTATAGAATTACTTAGACTTACTTAATATTAAGTATGCTATAAGCGTAAGCTTTAAGTAGCCGAAGAATATCAAATATGTAGATGTATTAAATTGTTGTTTTAATTATATTTTCGGGTTAGGGAGCGATTCGCACGAATTAAACTCGCTAAAAATTATGGATATTATGTGTCTTATTTCATTTAAAAATATTTTAGTCGTATGACTTTTGTGCGTTACTGTACTTTTTTTCTTCACTTTATTCAAAAAAACGCGTTGTGTGCGAATCGCCTACTACTTATTTTTGAAGGGGTCGATTCGCACGCGAAAATTTTACATTCGTGCGAATCGCCTACTAAAATTTAATTAATTTTTAAAAGTAGGCGATTCGCCCATTCGGGCGAGTTCAATTCGTGCGAATCGCCCCCTAACCCATATTTTCTAGATAAGAGAATCGAGCGTTCGAAAAACAAGTGTAGATATACAATTGTGCAAACGTTACACACTTTTCAAAACATGTAGGACGCTGGAATTTATGTTATTTATGTATTTTTGAAGGACCAATTAATTTATGTTCATATACTCCTTTTAACCACTGATTAATATGGAAAACCACCACTCACCTTTGTCTCTTCGCCTCCAACACCAAAGTACCGATAATGATGAAGATGACTAATTTACAGACTTGTCGACAACTTTAATTTTAATAGTTTATCGATGCACATAGACTATAGCTTTATTTTATTATAATAGTTCACGTAATCTTGATTTTAATAATAATTAACACAATGAAAAGGTTTTTATACACATCGACCGCCGACCACTTTTCAGCGACTCTTTTCAACGGCTGATTTCGCGCGCTCTCGTTTGTCGAACGTCGCTCCAATCAAAATACCGATAAAGTGGCGCCAAATTTGAATTGACGCCAGTAAACGGTAGTCTCCAACCAATCAATGTGGTTTAAGGATTGAACAACAATTTACAATAATAAATAATATTGTAAAAATATAATCTAAGAAAAAGTGGCTAAAAATAAACGGTTTGAATGACAGAAGTAAATTTCAAGTGTATTTATAAGGGTAGCTGCTGATCTTGAGCCATTTGTCGACGTAATTGCGAGCGCCATGCCGTCACTCATCAAGAGAACTCGGACTTGAACTTAGTTTTAAAAAGAAACCTTTTTCTCTCGTCTAATTTCCTCTCAAAAGATTAGTTAAGCAGCTGTGTCTTATAGTTATTGCGTCTGTAAACTTATTTCAACAGAAGTACTGGTTGTGTATTGAGTCACTCTCTATGCGACTATGAGCAGAAACAACCGCTAGTTACTACAATCAATCAGACAGCAGTCACCTCCACTATGCCGGCACGGATATTTCATCGACGGACACTGACTTTACGAGTGTTACAAACCCAGACGGCAACCTAAGGTAGTGGTACTACGACTTTTATGTCTGCAAAATCATCTCCTCAATCCGGCAAAGCGAAGGCGACTGCTGCCTGCAGGCATTTCTCTGTGGTAGAAGTTGTTTCCGCTCAAAAACCACACACTATCTTCAAGTAGACGTGAAAAAGCACCTTCTCAGGCCGGCATAGTAGTGGCGACTGGAACCACCGTGCGAGCGGTTCTCTAGTCGTCAATGTTCATGGAACACCACTGAGTTTACCACCAGACCAGTCGAGGTCATATGTTGTGCCTAAATATAAAAATATATATATGTCGGAACGGTCATGATTACGGAATCTAATTTGAACGATTACGGAAACTAACTTGGAACAAAATGAATACTTGGTCATGAGTACAAGCACTAACTGAATATGAAACAAAAGCGTCGTCAAGCTTTGACAGAGTCTCTGAAAACACACGACGCGGAGGACACGTTGTAACTTGTTCGTCTTTCTTGTCATGTTTCAGCATATTTGCTTAGTTATCGCCCACAAATTGAGGATAGACCATAGAGGGATTGCTGTAGAATAGACCATTCATAATTATAAGAAGATTCATTTATTTTGTAACCTGATTTACCTGATGACTGTTTGTTACCAAAATAAAATAAATAAATAAATAATAACATCATTTCTTGATTATTATTATAATTAGTACCTTGATATAATCACAGTCTTTAAGAAGATACTTACCTATACATACGTCTAAAGATGAAAGTGTTATCATCTAACAGATAATCTTTGATGTAGCTTTACTTACAATTTTGCACCGTGTGGGTATAATGGAAATTTCCTTTTGCGGGTTGCTTTATTACTCCCGTTCTAAATATTGTTTGACTAAATTACTCTATATAAAGACACATTAAGAAGTCATTTCATGTTTATTATCTTTGCCTTAATTATATAAAGGGTCTAAGTAATTCAAACCTTTATTATTTTAGTCTGAAGTTATTTTACTGTCAAAATAGAGTTTGAAGCTGTGTATGTAACTGTACTTTTGAAGCAGATTTACTTAGTAAACAATCTAAAAATATTATCTATTTTAAACTACAGGATTAAAGTTGGGCTTAGCTATTTTCTTTTTCTTAATTAATTTTAAAAATCGTGGCGTGAGATCTAAATCAACTTTTGGTGCAGTTTTTTTTTTGCGAATTGCTGCAAAGCTTTCAAAACGCCCCGCGCCATTACTCAGTATAAACACCGTATAAAATGTTTCAATTCCGTTAAATTAGGTTTGTGCAAAACTTAAAGAATAATTTCAACTTCAAACTGAAACAACAAAAATATGTTTTTAAACGCCATTTTGAAATACAATTTCTCATAATTTAAGCCCTTTAACTCCATCCAATCGTAATATCTTTGAAGGACGAAACATCATTAATTTAGGTGAGCAACAAAATGATAAACGATTGCCGACTTACGCCTTTCGCGAGATCTCTCTAAAAAATATTTTAAGGGAACGAATTTTGAGAGTGCGATCTAACATTTCTGTGACAGATAGCTTGATTCCTCGAATTGATTAAACGAGAAACTGCTTACGAAAGACACTAATTTAACTCCTTTATTCTATTCAGCTTTTTAAACACTTTTTTGTAAAAAAAAATTCGTAATTCAATATTTTAAAATTAATATAGAGATAGATGGTCGAGAGATTATATTATATACTAAGGCAAGTAGATTACAGTGGTTTCTGTCGAGATCCACATAGTTCACACACGCTATTTGTCACTTCAAACACACTTCGCACCTGAGACTCGCATCATATGAACTACAATACCTACATAAATCTTATTACAAAGACATTCGATGAAAATATAGGCAAATATCTAAATATACATATAAACTGCGAAGTATCTAAAAATGAGGTACTATTATTAAATTAAAGCTATTTTAGAATAGTAAACTTGTTTCCTTTTCATAGTAGATCTTTATAGTGGTCCGCCGGCAAATAAATATTATAATAAACTAAAACTATCTAATAATATTTGTTTAATTATATTAATGTGTGCATATATTGTATGTATGTAGGTAAAGCGGTGTATGTTGCGGTAAAGGCGTTAACCACATTTCAAATTACCTAGAAGTATTATAATGCAGAAATGTGGTTCCAACATGCATTATATTTGATAATTTATTTCTAATTACAGTTAATAAACCAATGTTTTGGTTATTTATTCTACTACACTAATATACGTATCCAATTAATTGAAGTTTGTTCTCGCCTTTGTACACCGTTGTTTGTTAAAAGTCTCCGTTCGCCATCTTACTTAATGAAAAGCAATAAAGTTTCAAAGAGTAACTGGTGCCACCAGCAACTGGAATTAAACCAATCACGTTTGAATTGCGAGTCCAAAGTTAAAGCCTCTGCTACAGAAATTTAAGCCCGTCATAAAGTTCCCAAACCACACAAAATTTATTGTTAAGTCTTGTCAAACAGAAATAATAATGCTAAATAGAGTTGGAAAATAATTAAACTGAGATTTCTTAACGTCGCGTCGACGTGAAAATTCCGTCTAAGAAAAAAATAGGAACGATCTTCTGCGAAATACATGATATGACACGATTGACCGTTCAACTTTCACTGACAACTAATATTTCAACACTTTCTTAAAATACGGTTCTAAATATTAAGCCACAAATAACATGTTTATACTTCTTTACCTAACTTCTGTAAAGAAATGAAACCGATGTTTAAGCGATAGTTGCAAAATAACCAATAGCTTTTTCCCCTCAACTGGGTCAACAGGCATAAGTTGCTAGAGTATCATGCGGAAAATCTTCTCAATAACATACAGGCAATTCTAGGAGCAACCGAGTACTGGCAACTCGAGATAATAGGATGGTTCTAAGCTCTGTGTATCTTCTTACCAATTTATGGAAGAAAATTATATGAAGTAACTCAACTGTATTGACATTTTATTAAAGACTACACCCATGAATTAGTTACTAAATATAGTTATACCTTATTATACGTGCGCGTAACATGATATTAAATATTGTAGATAGCTTGGGATCGTACCGTATGACATTATACCTAGATATTTCCTCGATTTTCCTCGTAAATTTTATGAAAAAATATATATATTTAGTTTCTTGATTATTCTGGACACCACTTCGAAAGCTTTGCAGCCATCGTGATCGCGGTGCAATCTCGCTGATTGCAAAGCTTTCGGAAAGACGCCGAATACATAAATAATTTAAACAAAATGAGATAGTAAACCGCATACTTTAAATTTTGCATTTTTTTTTTATTAAAATAACTAGCGACGAAACCCCCGGCGTTGCTCGGGTCAAAATACATCGCATGTTTAATGGTATAAAAAATATTTAAGGATCCGTTTTTAAAGTAGATATTGTAGATTTCTATCTTAGATATTGAGAGACTTATTTGACCATTAAACATACGGTTTTTATAGAGTTAATCAAATCAAATTAATTAACTAATTAACGAATTGAAAATAAGAAATACTCTAGTAAATGTGGAAACAGAAATTTGTAGAACTTTCTAGAATGTATTCTCCCAATCCTTGGATCCTTCAAGCGGAGCGTGAAAAAGCACTTTCTCAGGCCGGCATAGTGGTGGCGACTGGAGCCACCGTGCGAGCGGTTCTCTAGTCGTCAATGCTCGTGGACCTCCACTGCGTTTACCATCAGACCAGTCGAGGTCACATGTCGTGCCAAAATAAAAAAAAACATTCTATATCGATTTTAGCAGCTATACACATTTTTAATGTTTGTAGATAATTCTAGAAGTTTTTAGAACTTTCTAGAACATTTCATGTCGATTTTAACAGTAGAGCTCATTTTGGAACTTTCTAGACCATTCCAGAAATTTGTAGAACTTTCTAGAACATTTCATATCGATTTTAGCAGCTATACACATTTTTAATGTTTGTAGATCATTCTAGAAGTTTTTAGATCTTTCTAGATCATTCCTGAAATTTTTAGAACCTTCTAGAACATTCTAGATAGATTTTAACAGTTGCGCTCATTTCGGAACTTTCTAGATCATTCCAGAAATTTGTAGAACATTCTATACCGATTTCAACAATTGCGCTCATTTTGGAACTTTCTAGATCTTTCCGGAAATTTGTAGAACTTTCTAGAACATTCTATATCGATTTTGGCAGCTATACACATTTTTAATGTTTGTAGATCATTCTAGAAGTTTTTAAAACTTTCTGGAACATTTCATATCGATTTTAACGGTAGAGCTCATTTTGGAACTTTCTAGGACATTCTGTATCGATTTTAGCAGTTGATAACGTTTTGGAACTTTCTAGATCATTCTTGAAACTTTTCTAGATTATTTTTAAAAAATTTAGAAGTCTATACTTAGTACTCAACATCTCATAAGTAAGAAAAAGATAGACTTAGTACTCAAAATGTCATATGTTAGAAAGAGACAGATATACATTTTTTAAGATTTTCGCCTCCCACAACCACCTTCTTGCACCCACCGCGACCAAACTCCCTTACTTTCACCAGGAGACCGAGGGGTATCTACCACCCCAACGGGAAGCAGATTGGAGTTGGTGATCATGGAGAAAACCCTGTATTTACGTACTAACATTAGCATTTTATATAAGTATTTAGATTACAATTAATGAGTGAAGAACTTACGAATAAAAGCAATAAATTGTAAAAATTGTTTTCATTGAAAAACGTAAGACAAACAACAATAATTGTCTCCTCAAGCCGGCATAGTGGAGGCGACTGCTGCCCGCACAGGTTTCTCTGTAGTAGCAGTTGTTTCCATTCATGGACCGCACTCTAGCTTTACATCAGGCGGAGTGTTGTCACATGCCGAGCTACAATAAAAAAAAAAGAATAAAAAAAAAAGTAACGTTTAGGTTAATTTGCTAATTAAGCACTACAAATTTAACTAAAACATTTTATTATTTTAACCCTCTAGTTACTAAGTAACTAAGAATTTGACTTTGGTGAATCGTAACCTCTACCTACCCTATTTATGAGAATAATGATATAAAATTGAAAAGAATTTTGAACCAATAAATTTGGTCACAGGTGTACTTTGAAACTTCGCGTGTGAATCAAGTAAACAATGTAGCCGTACCGTATGTTTATGTACATTTCTGTCACAATATGAGTTATTGTTTTCTGTATTTTTATAACGTAATCATTGTACCAGTATTTACTGTGGTCATTACTTTTATTTCCAAAAGAGCTGCCATGGTCTAGCGGTAGAACGCGTGAATTTACAATCGATAATACCCGTGTTCAAACCACGCTAAATTTTGACCGGTCGCAATGTAACTAATAAATATGTACTTGTTTCGAAATCAGTTTGGAAGTAGCCAGGTATATTAATAGGAATGCGCAATGTCAACCTGGATGGTGCACATTCGTCTTTTCAAGTCGGCATAGCGGAGGTGACTGCTGTCAGATTCTTTTCGATTACGAGTTCACGCGTTCTGCCGTAATACCACAGACGCTCGCCTTAGTATCAAAGGTGTTGTCATATTATACCGAGCCCCAATAAATAAATGGTTATATTATTTAACAATATAAACTAACATTATATGTATGTAGTTATATATCTAGTGAACATATTGGAGTGTATTTCAGGGAGATGATTTCAGGCGCCGTCAACTGTAATAGCGATAAAACTTCCGTCCGGTTTATATTGTTATATTATATTGTAATTTTACAACGATATAATAAATCAAATATAATTATATATTTTTCAAAATTTAATTGTTACTTAATTGTACCCATTTTCGTTTGCAGAATTAGATTTGAAATATTATTGTGATTTAAATTACTTCAAGTATCTACGTTAATTTATTTGTAAATAGTTTAATTTAAAATTCACTATCTATCGAAGCGTATCGTCATACACGCGTCTCGATTGATTACAAGTATCAAACCTATTTATCAGGGGCCGTATATCCAATAAATTGTATGTAAGTTTTTTAAGAAATTGTACTCTCATAACGACACGTGTCTAGTGAGCCTAAAAGGAGTGGGTTGGATTCAGCGACGGGGTTTATAACCCTGAACACACTTCGAACTATGTTAAGCTAGAGTGCCATGAGTGACAACAACTGCTACTTGCAGGTGGAAGTCATCTCCACTATGCCAGTTTGAGGAGACGAATGAGCACAAACCATTGATAGGGTTAAATTTTTCTAAGTTTCTAACATGGTCAGTGAGTTTTTTTTATTAATTTATTTATACGTCACAATAAATGTTACGCCCAGCTAGGAACATTAGAATTTTATTAACAAAATTAAAATAATAATAATAAAGTCAAAATATAATTACAATAAAAAAACGTCTATATTATTCATTATTATTTTATTCTTGTCTTATATTTTTTGTCTTCGAGGATGCAGTAATCCATTTCTGAAAGTCACTTAACACAATGAACATTCGTTATCGTCGCTGCCAGCCGAAGTTCAATCTTTTTATCTACAGTCTTTCGAGTCTTTGTAAACGTTAGCCGTGTTCAGTTAAAATAGAATGTAATTTCTAGCTGCATTATTTCAAAGCGTTACATTTTATAATATTACAAATTTATATGCAATAATATTGGATGTAATAAATTCATATTAATGATTATGTTATTCGCTGTGTTTTTTTTGTATGACAACACTCCGCCTGATGTAAAGCTAGAGTGCGATCCATGAACGGAAACAACTGCTATTACAGAGAAATCTCTACGGGCAGCTGGCGCCTCCGCTATGCCGGCCTGAGAAGACGAGTATGTACCATCCAGATTGGCAATGCACACTGCTCTCACTACTGGCTACTTTCAAATTGTTCCCGAAACGCGACAATATTACATTTGTAAGTGGTGGTACTACTCCAAGACGATAGACTAGGATATTAACCATCATCAGTCTGTAATCACCTACCACTCCTTAATATAGGTACTGGGCGACCAAATTACATATAACATAGTTACATTGGTACCAGTCAGAATTTAGCGAGATACGAACACGGGTCTCATCGATCGTGTGTTCACGCGTCTTACCGACAGACCACGGCCGCTCTGTTTATTTTCAGACCAGACTTCTTAGATCGCGTGCGCGCTATCTATACGAAAATACGAATATCTATTCTTGCACCACGAATTTTTAAAATCGCGCGATCCAAGACCAGCGATTTTATTCTATATGCTGCAATTTACTTTTGCGACTTTCGCGTCGCCCGTAGTAGCAGTGACTATCACATTTAAAATCGCTGTGACATATCACAAATAAAACTATCACATATAAATCCATACGTTGCTTTCTGCAACAAAATTATCTTGTGACATAAAATTGTAGAGCGCGCAAGGCCTTTGACATCATATCTTGTATAATAAAGAAAATAACAATGTTCATTTGGTATCGATTTGTAAGTATTGAACGGATATCGTACGTATTTAAATCCTACGGACCTGACATAATTTTTTCAGTAATTAAAAGATGTTTGATTAATTATTTTTAGGAGCTGTTATGAATAACATGTTTTTGCAATAAAAAATTTCATATAATTTTGATGAATCCCACGTCACTAATTGGGCGCGTGTCGATGTATCCATAAAGTTATTATTTTTACCGGATGATTGCTAAATAATTAAAAAATAAATATAAATTAAAAATGTACACATTAAAATTATGAAGAAAATTTAATAGAAATAAAACGTCATCAAAGGCACGAATCGAACATCCTTCGTAATACGTACGGACTTTGTACTACATAATGCTGCGTGAAAAGATTCGAAATTTCTCTCTTCAATTTTTTCATCAGCAACATTTGATTATTCTAACAAAAAATAAAAAACTGTTTAAGTTAACTTATACGAAAAAAAATTTAAGATTGTAAATATTGCACTAATTAAAGTGGTTTTGAGTTTCAGTGAAAATCTCTCATATTGTTGATTTTATAGTCGAATGGAGAGCTTCGTCCGATAAAGCTTCATGAAAGCCATTAACGTTAAATCTATATAAGGTGTACACAATGGAGGAACTTCAATAAATTGATTATTTAAAATTTCAGACGAAAAATTACTAAATTTTGAACCAAAACTTATGACTTGTTTTTCATATCTATTTTATTACTTTTTAAACTTCGTATTTTATAAAATAAATTGTTTTAAATTATTTTTATTTTATATTGTATACTAAATTAATGCTTATATTAATTGAATAAATATATCTAATACGAGTAGTGTATAAAAATATATCTATTGTAATAATTATAATTAATAAATACGACTTATACGAGTACACCTTACACGAGTAACCTAATTAGATTGCCTTGTAATTATGGATATCAGAAAAAGAACAATGCAAACGTAAAATATAAGATAAATCGGACCCCAAGCAAGCTATTACTTATTTTTTTTATATTATTTGTTTATTTTTCTATCACTACTTGTTTTGACGGGGAATCGAACCTATGACCTCCTCTAATCTCCCTGCCACAAAATCGCAAATATTATGTTATAATAAAAAGTGTGTTGTGAACAGGTATCACTAATAGTTTTGTATTTTTGGCACACTCAAGTCACGAAATATTATTGGAAATGTTCCTGCGAAGTAGAGTTTGTTTTTATGTAATTAATGATAACCAATTACTTGAAAAGTTAAAAGTTATATTTTTTAATTTGACATGACTGTATTGTAAGTTAAATTTTGTTTTTAAAAGAAAATAATTTGTATTTTTAACCGACTTCAAAAGGAGGCCATTATCAATTCATCGTGTATTTTTTTAGGTAATTAAATTTGAAGTTAATCTTTATTTTAACTTAGTTTCATTTTAGTTTTATGCATTCCGTTTTCTTAAGTAATTAAAATGACACTTAGCCATTCTAATATTGAGTTGTTGCTTGTTTTATTAAAGAACAAATAAGCAACTAATTAAACTAACAAATTGTATAAAATTAATTATGCACATAAATGTTCTACTAAATGATTATACATTATTCAACACTACATTTGTATTATCAAATATATAGAGTATCTAAGTAGCGTGGCATGTAAATGTGTCTGGGGATTAAGATGTTAGGAAGAGGGTACATGCGTGCAAGTCGCCCGCGAACTCTCCATGAAGATCATACATTGCCGTTAAAGCTACCTATTATTTCTAAAACAAACGCCTAAGGGGATTCATTAAAAGAGTGATGGGCAGACTAATCTTGGTTGTGAAGAGACCTAGTTTAGAAATCAGTTTAAAAGTAGCAGAGTCTATATTTACAGTAGATATTTGTCTCCTCAAGCTGCTGAGTGCTGATATTTCTCTGTGATAATAATTATCTCCGCTTATAAATACATATATGTGTACAGTACCCGGCAGTAAATAAAACACATCGAGTTTTAGCATCGCCTCTGTCGTACGGGGCACGCTGATATGAGAAGTGACTCTTCTCACTCAACGCTCCACGAAGCCGAATATGCTGATTGTCTCTTTCTAAAACCCGATGTGTATTATTTACTACCGGGTTCTGTACATACATACATATAAATAAGTGTTCTACTAAAAACGAGTGTTGTCAAAACAAAATACGTAAGTGTGCGTACCTACTCGTAGGTAATACAACCTGCAAAATTTCGACCGTCACGTCTTAAGGTATATGGTTTGATGAATCGGTTTTAGGTCGTGGTTTTCAACTGTAGTCGTTTCTCCATCAATCTCCAACTCTGGACGCGTTCCGAATAAATTTAATTTACATGGTTACAACATTTACAGCTTACAGACACAGCCCGCACGATTGTTTCCGTATGTTGTCGGGAAAATTCGCAAATTAAAAAGGCATGTTTTAATTTTAATTTACAGGGAAACAAGCCCGTCGATTTTTCACAGAATTTACGTCAATAAAGGTAATGAGAATTACTTATTATTATAATTTTCCAGTTATAAATATTTTATTAATATTGTTGATAAATTTAATTCTTTAATTATTTTTTTTTTTTTCTAAAATACGAAATTTCTATAACGAGAGGAGTATGCACTGTCAATCTGGATGGTGCACATTCGTCTTATCATTTGGCATAGCGGATGCAACTGCTGTAAAAATTGATCTATAGTAGCAGTTGTTTCCGTTCATTGACCGCACTCTAGCTGAACATCAGGCGGGGTGCTGTCACTTGCCGAGCTACAATAAAAAAACTACTGGTATTTAATTACATTTTAAAAAAGTGTCGGGAGGAGGCGCCTCTATGAAAACTTATCTTTGCCAGATTGAAGTACCCTCTATCGCGACGTGCGTGCATGAGAAAAGTAAGTAATGGATATGATCGAAATGAAAGTGGTAGGTGTATAGCATGAGCTAAGATAGATAAATAGAAAATAATATAATATTATACGAGAAAATGGAAATAATTTATCTTCACATAAATTGTGTAGAAAGTAAGCGCGCCGTATCGATTAGTATCGAATACCAAATATCTTACGCCACTGATGTCAAAGTAAATATTTAATCATGAGAGGAAAAAGATACAAAAGTCAGACTGACCTAATTACGCGCAAAGAAGTCGTCTTCGTTTATTGGAAAAGGAAATGACACAAACAAAAAATAATCAGTACAAAAATAATCTATTATTTTTACGAGATTCTTATATTCTACTTATATAAAATATGAAGATATTAAATTGAGATATTAAACTTAAGGTTTTATTTTGTTACTTCTTTATTTTAACAAAAAAAAAAGGACTAAACAACAAGAGTGTGTACTGTGCATCAAGTCGGGACTGCTGCCTGCAAACATTTCCCTATGGTTGCAGTTGTTGCCATGTAAAAGAAATACTAAAGAAAATAATAATATTAAAGTTAAAAACTAAAGAGATATTTCTAGAATGGCACGTGACCGCGTATAAAAAAATTCACCAAGATAGTGAGAGTTAACTAAATAATTGTTTATTTAATGGTCATAATTTTCATAGTAAATAAAGTAAAGAAGTAAATAGACTTGTACTAATTCATAAAAGCGACTCCATATTTACCCACTACATCATTGTTAGAGAAAAGACACCTGGGACAACCAACACCAAATTTAGGAACAGCCAATAAATATAGTGCTTTCCCAATCCACTTACTAACAATCTAATAACTATTTCATTTCTATTGTATTTCTTGTTTTACTATTTCTCCTTGAGTCACACTCAATGTTATTTATTTATTTATTTATGTATTTAGAAAAGAAAAGAGTGAGACAGACAAGAAGAAATGTTTAGAGCGGCCGTGGTCTAGCGGTAAGAAGCGTGAACTCACGATCAATAAGACCCGTGTTCGAATATAATACAATAATAATAATAAATCGTACAATAATAAAAAAATGTAGAATCAGTAATATTCTTGCGCCGTTGCTGTAGTTCCTGCAGTATAGCTACTAGACTAGACGGGCAATAGATGTGCTATGTCGTCTAGTATTACCTTTCATAACTGTAAAATGTGTAATGGATTTAACGTTCTCGTTTCGTCCTCAGAGAAACCTTTTATAGAAATAAATTAATTACTATGTTGTTTCACCTACTTGAATAATTTTTTACTTTTTTTACTTTGATAAAAAAGCTTAAATTCTTCCTTGTAAAAAAAATCGTAGTATAGAATTACTTTGTTCCCTTGCTACACATACTACAAACGCTACGGCGCGGCGTAGCAAATGAAGTGAAATATCAATAAATAACCTTTGATGTAGGCTAGACTATTAAGTATTGAATCGCGTTAAACTCTGACCTAATAACTGGATAAAATATGTATTTTTCCTGCCAAATTAAAGATGGTCAAGTTTATGTTGTTAACAAGAAATGGGTTCCTTAGTTTATTCAAGATTTTTTAAAATTAATCTTTTAAGTACTAAATTTATAATTAGCATTTATTGTACTAGCTTTTACCGTCTATCTTCGTCAAACAACTTAATTAAAATAATGGTTGTCATCGTCAATATTTTTCATAATAGCATGTGACCATGCTCCATCTGATATTAAAGTGATGGTAAACTGCAGTCTATGAGCTGAGACATCTGCTATCACACTACTATGCCGGCTTGAGGAGATGATTGTGCACCTTCCAGGTTGACAGAACACATTAATAAATAAAAGCAGATCTAGTTAGTTTTCATATCTTTTAAAATAATTTATTCTACCATAAGATTCATAATGGATCCTTAAAATAGTGAAATATAAAATATTTGTTGGGATGAATTGCAGAAGGCAGTTAGGCTATGATAAATGGGAAGATCATGTCGCGGGCAGTGAGCCGAGCTTGACTGATTGTGCCTGATGACCTCGCTGCTCTGATTGAAGGCAAACATCCTAGATACTGAACCCAATGAATACATACTTATTGTATTTGTGTTTATTAATTATTAAGAGAATATTAATACATTGTAATTAAGGTTAATGTAGACGACTATCATTATAAAAATTGTATGGGAAAATGAACCTTATGCTAGCTTAGCTTTTAATAAAAAATTATATGAAAGAGATATCTATTTTATATGTCAAAAAAGTCGAGTTTTGCATAAGATTTTTTAACATTTATCAAGCGAGACCGTAGTAGCATTTGTACATATTTTAATGCCTATACTAAGCTAGTGCTTGTATCCTAAATGACCAAAGTACATAATTATAACATATTAAATTGGTACCAGTCAATGAGATTCATCGAACAAGGGATCGCGAGGTCGCGCGTTCTTTGGCTAGACCACGGCCGCTCTCTGGAGTCGCAACTCCCACCATCTCCGGCTGTCTTATATCTTAATCGCTGTAGTTTAGTTAAGTATAAATTTGAATACGGTTTTCCGCAAATTTATAATATATTTTTTTTATTAATATACAACACTAGCTGTAACCCGGAACTTCATGTGTGAATAAATGTTATGAATTAACTTCAGAAATGATGGATTTCTCACACAAACTTTCATCCCATATTTCACATCACTCTGGTCTGTTATTTTTTGAGACAAAAGGTTTTTCTCCAGGATATCTCCTAACCGAATTTTATCAAACATTGTTCAGCGGTTTAGACGTAAAAAAAGTAACAAACAGATAGACTTGTTCATATTTTTATTATTAGTATAGATAGTATAAATGTAGAAAACGTGTCAAACTTCATGTCACGTATTGTACACGAGTCAAGGTATTCATATTAACTTTATCATATATCAACATCTCTTATAATACTACAATACAATATACCGACGTGTTTGCTACTTGTTATATCTATCTATAAAAACAATGATAATTACATCTCTACTCTCAGTTTTATAAGTGTCGAGTAAAACCAGCATGGCGGAGGTGACTACTATCTTCATACAACTTCTATTTTATTTGAGGAAATATTGAGAATTGTATGAAATTAATATTTAAAAAGAAGAGTACTTGTATCTTAGTGCACTGAGAATAACTGTCAATGTTAAAAAAAACTAAGCCTAATTGAATACAGTAATTTATATATGAATAAAAAAATCGTAAACAACTATACATATATGTAAATTATACTATGAAACAATTAATGATTACGTTAGTTAAATAAACAGAGAACGCGGGCCGATTCAATTGAATGAATAAAATGTTTGACTAAAATAAACTTGCTTATACTGGTATACCTATTCAAATATTTGTGTCATTTCATTCAATATTATATTCGCGTCAGCATTCTATAATAAAAACAAATATATTTCGCTCCATAAAGTGTGATAAGCATTGATTATGAGTGTCTGGAAATTTGTTATGGGCTTCTTTGATGACGCGTAATGTTATAGCGGGTCGCACTTCAGGTTTTTTTTAATTGTAGCTCGGCTTATGGCAACGAGAGGACCGGAGAACCAGGACCGGAAAGCGGAAAGAGGGCTTCCACCAGCCAGGTGGAAGGACGACATTAATAAGGTCGCAGGGAAGCAGTGGATGTGAAATGCCGAAAACCTGAAAGAATGGCGTGTAATAGAGGAGGACTACATCCAGCAGTGGATGACCCAAGCCCTGAAGAAAAAGATATAACAAAATACCGCCTGTAGTTAAAAGCTACAGAGCGGTCCATGAAGGGAAACACGTGCTACCACGCAAGGAGCAGCAAAAAGGTTAAGGTTGACAATGCATACTAATCTCATTATACCTGGCTACTTTCAAATTCATACCGAAAAGCGACAAGTTTTATGTTACATTGGAAAGTGGTACACAACCTATTAAGTCCCATTCAGCGTGACTGGGAGGGACAGTCATGTCTGTCGTCAATTGCCTTCAGAATGCTATTTATTGTAATGGTTTTTAATTTGCGTTGTTCTAAAATGGTTTTTGGAAAACACAAATTTTTAAAAACACGATAACTAGTTTAGTTCGCGCTCGTCTCACAATTCAAATAGCGATGACAAACGAATGTACTCGTAAAAAGTGATGCCTCAAAAGATTGAAGCTCGTACTTCTCTGAGGTTTTGAGGATTAATTAAGTCAAAAATGTTTCAACGCTCAACATCGCCGCCTGTCTATCAAAAATGCTGACAAATGTAAAAAATATACATTTTTCCGTTCAATTTTCATATAATTTAATAATATACATTTTCCATTATTAAAATTGTTTCATTCTTTGTAACAAGAACACGCCAATTTCATTACGCTATTTATAACGAAAAATAGACCTTAACTCTAATCTTTGCTTGTTTATCGTAGCTTGATATATAACAATGTGATGTTAAGCTAGAGTACGGTCCACGAAACAAGCACAGAAAAATTTCTGAAGGCAGTATCAGTATCCCCTATGCCGACCAGAGGAGATGAATCCAAACAGTACTCGCACACTCTTCTCATTAGTATGGCTTCAAACTGATCCCGAAACACGATTAGATCACCTGAGGTATTATACCTGAAAGTGGTGGTTTTCAGGATGGCAAATTAGAACAATTACCATTACCAGACTGCCTTATGAATTAAATAAACGTGTTTACGATTTTTTTGCACGAATTAAAAGTATTTTTATTTATTTAAGTTTATTTATTTTTTATTTTTTTAATATAAAAGTGTCAAAGCATGCATTGAATGTTATAGCCTTAATCGTGAAGTTTTATAAAAAAGGTATGCCTAACTCCAATGGGGAAATATTCAAGGAATTTCCTCACCCAACAAAGCTCGAATTCCATTCTCGAAATAAACAAGTGACCCGCATAATTTGTGACAATTTTTTTCCCAAAAACTTATCTACATATTCAAAGCTTGTATGGTAAATATTTACCACAATGTTATCCCATTTGGTAGACTTACTACAAGCAATTATTAAATTGTATGTCCTTCTAAATAGCCACTGACCTAACGTAACATTTAACGGACGTTAAAAAGTCGACAGTTTGCTACTGTTTACTACGATTTGCTGCCGGAGGAAACGTGATCATCACCATCACCTGTGGTTACGCTGCCTGGTGTTAAGATAATTTGATCTCCAGCGTCTCTTAGGATGAAAATAGTACAGATGTTTTAATAGGAATTAAGAAAAATTTTAAAATTATAAAATTATATTAAATTTAATAAAAAATATAAAATTAAGTATAAAAACAAGCATGGATTATTAAGAAAGAGTTTATAATATCAATACTAATAATTGACTATATTTAATTTTATTATTTTCTATTAACGTGTATATTTTTATATAAATAGAAGGACGCGATTGTGGAATAGCGCTGCATTGTCTTTGCCTATCCTCATAAAGTACTACAATGAGTAATTATACATAAATAAATATTATATAAAAAAATCCCACTTGAAGAATGGCGCGTAACAAGAGGCACAAATATTGTTATATTCAGTATCAAATCAGATTCAACAAGATCGTTCATTAACGGTATACACTGAGTAATGTAGTCAATTTATGGTAATATGGAAATTCAAGATGAAATATATCTTCCCGCTATAATTTTAAGATAAATATTGTAACATAAATAATACTGTATTAGATTCATTTGTTTCTATGTACAGCTATTATTTCATGTTCACGATTTCACATCATTTTTACAGTAGCCCAACGTTTGACTACACTCGTTAAAACTACACCACTTCTTAAAACTACAATATAAAGTGTAAACATACAAGATGGATTTTATTTGTTATACACGAATGAATCTACTTTATCCAAATGACCTACTTTATAGAAAAATGTTCTTGGACACAACGAAAGCATATTACATCTAAACAAATTTAAATACCGGTTTCATTTCACTCTAAAACTTTTTTTAAATTACATCACGTCGTCGCAGTAAGTTATAAATTTAAAACCGGGTATTTATTGAAAGTGTGGGATAAAATAGGCAGGTAGGGGTCATTCCTGTTCTATCACGTACTTCTGCAGAAAACGTTTACGTATTCCAAGTAAGGAGGCGTGGATAAAGTACCAAAGATAGTCGCAGATAGTATTTTATCTATGAACTAGATAGGTAAGTACGTGGAAATGTTTATATCAATGGTTTTATACCGAGGAAAGAAGAAATACTATTATACTAAAAGAAATATTATACTAAAATTTTTCAAGTAAGATATCATCAGTGAAATGACCTGGTCGCTCTGTCAGTCTGGATAGGCTATACTCATCTTATCAAGTCGGGATAGCGAAAGCGACTGCCTCTAGGCCTTCTACAAGTGTAAATTGTGTGTGGTAGCTGTTGTCACCGCACATGGTGGCGTAGTGCGGTCGCAAGCCGGACTACTGCAAAACAAAAGTTAGTAAACCATAGCTAAATGGTGAAAATATACATAGATGTGCAAAGAAGCTATATTTATAGTGGTATGTAAGGCTTTATTCCAATTTCATCCTTTTTCTTTGTTCTGGGATTCAATCTAAACCATAAGGACTGATCCCCTTCCGTTTTATTGAGATCAGGCGGCACAAAAACATACCTGTCATAAGCAGATTTGTATAGGAATTTTTGGTTGAAAATCGGATTTGATTAATAAAACTCTATTGTTCAATACGTCCAATTTTTTATCAGAATAAAGTTGGAGTTCAGAGCAAATAAATACCAATGATTTTTTAAATTGTTTTTGTAGTACTATGTAAATAAACTGAATAAACTAAATAAAAATAAAATAAACTGAAAAAGGAATGAATTGTATCATTGAGAATCCGCGAATTTTCGCAATGTAAGTCGAAAATTGTTTTTTTAAATAGGCCAGCCAGCATATAATCATAACTGCTATCACGGGGACATATTTACAGGCAGATATCGCTTCCGCTGTGACCAGGTAGAGAGGGCACACTTTTCCTGTTATGTCCGTCTATTTCCATGCTGATCCCGAAACGCTGAATCTGAAAGTAGTGGTACAGGCAGACTGGACTAATAACCATCTTGGCATGCCTACCACTCTTAAGTTTTAACGAAAATTTATAAATAACAAAATAATATACTGGTTTTTATATAAAAAAAGCAAACACAATGTAGGTAATATGTTATTTTCTGTCTTCCAGCATAAGGTATTCCACATCTGTGCGAGTGAGCTACTAAAGTAGACATTCGTGAGAAGAAAACTAACTTAGTGTTTCCCTGTCAGCGAAATCCGACAGTAGAAGCTGCTTCCAGCAATCTCAGTCACTTCTTTGTCGAGTTTCCAAGTCCAAATGACTTGTTATATGCCGTAGAAATAAACATTACAATGTGTCTTGATTTTTCACCTGTCTAGGAAACTGTAAAGTTGAGGATTTATATTTTCCTTTGGAGTTAGTTCTGAGTTATTTCTGTATGTTCCCGTTTATATTTTGTTTATAGTGTCAAATTAGTCTGCTTATAAATACGAGAATTATTGTTGGAAATAGAACTTAGTCGACGGTATATTTTACAGTAAATTACAACAAATTGTATGCATAGATACGGGTAGAGAGTAGGAGCCATGCAAACATGCTAAAAGTCAAAAAGTACTTATTACCAAAATTATATACCTACTGCCTAAATTACCTAAATAGCCTGTCAGAACAACTGTAGAACGGATTAGAAGATACTACAAGGCGTTTTAGAAATATTTGCCTGGGCGGCTGTGCGAACGTCTAGTTTAAAGTATATTTATTATAAATAGATTGCGTTCTAAATTTATTATCTTCAGGTCACAACACAAACCTCAGCGGTTTTTGTTTCCTGATTTAAATTGTATAGGGAGGTGTTTTGACAATAAGTAAAATATGTAATAAAAATATCATTTACAATGAAATTATTATTATAATTTATATATATTTATTTTAATAATAATGTACGTGCCTTTATGTTAAAAATTAATTTCTAAATAACCTCTAAAAAGTGATGTAAAAAGATTTTTTTCTTTCAAATATCTAAGAAATTATGACCATTCATTTATCATCTTGACAGTACGTGTACATAACGTACCTATGTTATATACTAACGCACGCGATTATAGCTACTAAAAATACCCTTACACATCTAACATTAAAAAAGTACTTTAGCGTATCCATAAAGAGCGCGGTTGAGACTTTTGCAAAAGTTAACAAATAAGTGTAGGTACCTTAAAGTTCTGAAGAAGTTTGCGACAACCCTAATACCTCTTTCATAGTGATTACGAGCTTCTTACAAAGTTAATAAAACGTTTCCAATAACATGTTGCTATAAAATCTCATAGATTTAATACAAATAATTATTGTACCTACAACGACACTTCCCGTTAAACGTGTTTAATAAATATCAATAGAATTAAGTTGTAAATTGAGATTACTTACAAGTGTAATTAAAACTCTTGATACGTTAATTAAACTCGGCGATTTTATTATAACACGGAAACCTTTAATAAAATAAAAAATTGTTTATACTTTATATTGTTTTTTTTTTTTCAAATAATATTTACTAAATTTTATTATTGATTATTTTACAACATATTTGACGGCGACTGTTGCACAGTGGTTATGGCGTTCACCATACTGCTACCGGGTTCGAGTTCCGGTCTTGCTATATCCTAATTTGGGGTTGAGGCATTTGTATTCATAACATAATGTTACTTTGTTTAATAGGAAAATCTGCCTGAAAATGTCTAAAAGTTTACTCTTAGGGATGTAAATATGTGTAATATTAATATAGGGCAAGTAATATGACGTGGTGTGAAATGCGAGTGGGTCGATACATAAAAAAAGTGTCTGAATGTACACATGAGGTTTCAACATAAAGGCCTACGCCATTATTCCGCGTGATGGAGCAAATTGTTGAAAGCCGAGGATTTCACGAGAAGGTAGTTTAGAGAGTGCGGCCCACGATGAGTGGGGTAGGTTTTTTGTCATATAGCCACTCTAAGTGGACATTATCGCAAACGTGTTCTATTTTTATTTGGGAAGTGATTTTATGATTTTTATTTTACTTTTTTCATACGGTTACTCATTTTGTTGTAAACAATAGGTACTTATATTGTATATACTCGTATATATTCATTTTAGTATGAAAGACAGACTGGCGGTGGTTAGCCCAATCTGCCTTCCTTGGCTTGTACTGGTGGTAACTTTCGGGTGTAACACCCGTGAAGTGTTCTATAGATCGCAACTAAGTCACTTCACATGTAGTAAAGTCACCACTGTGCGTGAAAAACAAAATAACGAAATAAAACTTTTATTAATTAATAACTTAGTCACGAACAAATTCCAGATTTAGGATAGAATGAATGGTACAACTGAGAGGAAAGAATTAATGTAATCTAAAACACATTAAAACCGGACGAGTTCCATTTCTTCTTTACGAGCGGGTCGTCGCAGAGATCTACTGGGGATTAGTTCTTGATTAGAACGTTGATATCGACATCGTGAACTGAATTAGCTCTTTTATACTCATTTTAATGGAATTTTATTTAATATCAAAGGACTGTATTGTATTTCGATTAATTACAACACTCGACACTTTTTTATCAAAGATTTAGCTATTATCTACAATGCGTAACGGCTTTTTAACAATATTTTTTAAGAAACTAATAATAACTACTATTTTAAAAATAATCAGATCATAATTTATGAAAACAAAAACTGAATACGCTTATTTAGTATCCAGAGTTATTCCTATGGGAACCTTGGATGATATATTAATCAAGCTGCTACGAACTTTGCTGCTGCCGGTCCCACAACGTTTTTTTTTTTTTTTGTACGGTAACTTTTATCTCTATAGAATTGTGATTTCTTTTTAGCATTTTCAAACTTTTTCTGTTGTTAATAAATCATACTATAATAGTTTGCGCCATTTTTGATTTATTTGACATAACAAATTACAAAGTTTGCATAATATTTTACTTATAACGTATAAGGTTTATAACATAAAAAATCTCTTTCAATAATATTAAACTTACATCAATGTAGTATTTATGTCCGATGACATTATCTATATTTTAGAACAGTATCGATTGTTTGTAAGTTTGTCTTGTGAGTCGACGCCTAGACTGATGTTGATGCCGGCCGGTAGAGTACGTTTCTGTGGGTGACACATCCTATATCATGTAAACCAGCAAATAAGAGAATGATACCAACCGAATCCTCGAGTTTAAGTTGTTCTTCAGCGTCAGCTTTTGGAAAATGTTATAAATAAGTGAAATAGTGGGCACTACTCCAGTAGTCTACTGGTATTACAACACCGTGAGGTGACCTTGTCGTGTTTTGGAATCATTTTATTTATTTATTTATTAAATAAAATGAGCCATAAAATTAAAGTAGTCAGAGCGCGATAGCGAAATGAATGTGCACTATTAACCTGAATGGTGCACATGCGTCTCCACAAGTCGACATAGCGGAGGCGACTGCTACCCGCAGAAGTAGTAGTTGTTGTTTTCGTTCATGCACCGCATTCTATCTTAACACATGGTCGAGTGTTGTCATATTCCGAGCTACAATAAAAAAAGTTACATGGCGAGTACATAGAGTTTCCTTATCTTATCTGACAACTGTAGTTCAGAGTTTAGTTATAACTGTATGCATGGAGATAAGCGACATTTTGCCCTCATTAATTGTGCAAAATAAAGTGCATTGTTTAAACAGAAAATGTTTCGTTTAACGTTTATTATCGTTATTCAAATACCGGATAAGGACATGGATTCTCATGGATTTACGAAAATCCTTGCTTTCTTTTATATTCATAGGATTTTAAAAGTTTTTCCTTTATTGCCTTCAGAATGTTAGGCATACTGCTTTTATTAAAGACTTGTATTATGGATTTCATGCAATGTTTATTTGTTCCGAAATAATATATAATATCTAATAGTAACCCAGTCGCCTGTCTTGAGGTAGTACCGCCATTTTTAAGTGTAAGTTGTAACACATCTAAATGTGAAATCTATCATCCCGAAATCAAAAGGAGTCTGAAATCAAATCGGACGGAGTAGGCCACTCCCTCTCCTTTAAAGCCGGTATACGGATTGTCTGAAAACACTGTGAACGACTGAAAACTGAAAAGAGTTGTATCCACACACAAATAATAATAATTATAAATGTAAAACGTTTATAAGTTGTCAAGAGCAAAACATAAACGAGATTGGAAAAAGTATTCGTACTGTATAAAATTCAATCATAAAAATGACTGCGGTTTCCATATATAGACCAGTAAACAAAAAGTCAATGTAGCCGTGATTCGATATTTTCAGACAATACAGTTTACAATTCGCCATGTGCAGGTAACGGGCACATTTACCGCGACCGACGACGCAATATCGCAGACTCAAATATGCGTTTTATTACGCCATTTCCGTGTATCCGCAATAAGCTATGAACGACTAAATAAAAGTTTGGTCGCTTTAAAATTTGCAGTTTCGAGTTTTACTTAGAAATTGCTTTCTGAGTGTCCATCTACGAGAAGGAAAACTTGGTGAAATCATCTTCTCGGTCTTGACTTTTCTTTCACCCTTTCAAACTTTCTCGTCATTTCTTCGAACAAATTATTAACTGTTTTTTGGTCATGGCAGGTTTTCAAATTTAAATTTCGAATTTAAATTCTTGATACCTTCCCAATTAAGGATTTTAAAAGTTATATGGAGATTATACCTTGCCAATTTAGGGCCGGTAGGTGTCGTTCCTTAATTGTGGTTTAGTCTACAATTCTTAATTCACCTATAATAAGAATAATTCATAAATTAATAAATTTAAAGAAAAGTAAAAGCCAAGAACACTAAAAGAGGTAACTTAAGTACTACATAGATAATATGTTAAGTAAAACATTGTTCGTTTATTATAAAAAAATATATTAAAAAAACTCTTTAACGTGAAAGCCAACACCTGAGCGTCCATACATTTTGTTTTACAACGTTGTTTGAAACATAGCAACTTTATGTCGAAATTAAGTAATTTTATAACTTTCACAGCACTAATTATTATCGCAAATCACTATAATAAACATGGACGTTACATATGGACGCTCAGGTGTTGGCTTTCACGTTAATAACTAGGAGTAAAGATAGACCATGGAGATAATTTTGAGTTTTTAACCCCTATTTCTATTGGTAGATGTATAATATGCACGGGTATGTAGTATAAAGTAAATAAATAAATATGTTTTGCACTATGAAATGAAATACTAAAAAACAAAATATTGCGCGCACAAAATTTGAGTAAAAGCATTTGTTATGAGTAAACATTTTACACTCGAATAGGAAACTTTCCTATTTTGAAACAAATTTTAAAATTCATTTAGTGGCTAGATAAGTACATAACAGACCCACGTTCATATTTGTTTTGTTTTTTATTACATTTGCTCGTAGCTATAATTTTGTTGGTCTAAAAAACTTAAAGCTTAAGTTTCAAACCTGTTAAAGACTGTTAAAGATTAAAGCCCTTTATAAACGAAGAGATTAACTATATGTTGATGTTAATAAGTCCTAGAATTCAGGTCAACACACGCATGTCAGTCACTTCATGTTAGAAAGACTTTCATAGAGTTTCATACGTTACTGTTTGTTGTTAACATTACAACGGACACGCACCTCTACCTTCGTCACGAATTGTAAATAATTGACTCAAATAAATGCTGTACAACTACTTATAGTCCCTACACTAAATACATTTATATAATAACGATATTAATGTTCGTTAGTCCTATATACGTGCCGGAACTACAAGTCTTTTTATTTTCTTATTTTATTTATTGATTAAATTGGGAGAACAGGGTGTCGAGAAACGCAACGTGAACGTTAAAAAATACTAAACGCATACGAAGTTGCGGGCAACAGTATTCTATTTATATTATAATGTTTGTCCTGATAAGGATGAATGAAAGGAGATTGACAAAAGGAATATATAAATCTGATGTGAATGGATGCGTTAAACAAGGCAGACCCAGAAGGGTTTTTTCCGATCAAATCGGAGACATCCTTATGAAAGCTGGGCTGCCTAGTGCTCATAACCGTCGGGCGTGCATGAAGAGAATTGTGGATGTGAGGGAAGCGATGTGTCAGGATCGTGGTAAGTGGCGTTTCGTTGTCTCTGCCTATCCCTGTGGGCAAAAGGCGTGACAATTGTATTGTATTGTATTGTCCTGATATCTATCTACTCATAGATTCAAAGCAAAGGGCAAAAAGCTAAAAAAGCAAAGGATTATAATTTTAAAGCAACTTTAAAGATACAATAAATTTTCCCAACTATTCCCTGTATTCCCACCCCCCATTAGCCAGATACAGAATAACAAATAGTCTAGTAGCCCCTTCAGGCAGGAACCCACTAAATTGTGTTTAATTTATGTGCAATCATATGTGACATGCAAACTCGTAAACCACTGAACTGAACTGGAGTGCTGTTCACAAATCATATATGAAAGAGCTTTCGGTATATTGACATATATTATTTTATGCAAATTAATTGCATGTTGTTTTTTTTATTTTATTGTATCGCATCCTCTGAAATGTTTTCATATGTTCTGCACTAACATGTTTTAAAAGCGGCCGTGGTTTAGCGGTAGAACCGTGAACTCACGATCGATGAGACCACAGTTCAAGTACTATTTTCTGGTCAGAAGAGATGCATCATTCTAAAATCACATTTTTTTCGATTTGAAAATAAATATTAATAAAAAATGGGAAAAAATTATTAAAAAGTACCTGATAGAATATAGTATAAAATTAAATGCAACTACGAGTAAATGTTAATTTTTTTTTTCAAAAATATAAAAATGCTTTTTTGACATTAAAAAAAGTTGAAAAAGCAGTTCTCATTAAAATATCCCCAATGTTTTTATTAAATGCGCAGTAAAACAAATAAATCTATAAAATACACCTCAGTTTTACTATTGAAAGCGTAGTTGAAAATTAACGTATATTTATTACACACACGTGTGTGACACACGTGCGAACGAATAATACTGAACTAAATAGGTAATATGCCCATAAATACAGGCTGCACTCGCCTCCGCTATTTCGGCTTACACAATCTAGATTACAATGCACACTCTTCTCGGCTACTTTCAAACTGTTCCCGAAACGCGACGGGTGTTACATTCAAAGTTACAGATTGAACTTAATAACCATCATCAGTCTGCCTACCACTCTGAAATATCTTCATATAATATAAGGAATAGATATAGTATTTATGTAGAGCGAAACACACGAAAATTAATCTATATTTGTTTTTTTTTTACAAACCATGCAGCAATTTTGATAAATCTAAAATTTACAACTCTGTTTTTAATTCATTTCGAGAGCTGTACCTAACATATAGAGTTTTGAACATTTATTTAAACTTATAAAAAATAAAAGAATATACATACGTATTTATCTAAAAGAATAGCTTTAACAATACATTGGTGGGTAGATAGGAATAGCAATTTGTTTATAAAGGCGTACATTCGCAATGCTCGTTGCGACTTCAATCAGTTCGATAGTGGCTTTTAAGGCTTATTTTTATGTTTATTGGCTATAAAATATTTTTATTGCTTTCCGCCAAACCTTTAGCCGAAATTAATGATACCTACACAGCTTGCAATAAACTGTGAATTATAAATAACATTAATTGAATAAACCGGGTTATTAGATCAATATTTCATTCGACCGTGATCTAGCGAGAGAAGGCTTGACGTACGTACGAGTACGATCGATGAGATCAAATCTCGCTGGCCAGTACCAAAGTAACTATGTTGTATGTACTTTAGTAGCACAGTGCCTATGATATTATATTGACATTAATTAGAGTGGTAAGCATAATGATGATGGTTAGTCTGTCTAACAGTCTGCCGGGTAGTATAACTCTTTCAGGTATAACGCCTGTGAAAACGTGTCAAACGGGGTCAGCTTGGTATATGTGGTATAACGGGAGGAGTATGCACTGTTGACCTGAATGGTACACAGTCTCCTGAAATCGGCAGTATAGCGGTGACTGCTGCACTAACTACACTAACTTAACATCAGGCGGAGTGTACGCAAATATATAGTATCTACTAAAGAAATATTTGTACTTATGAATATAAATGGTATAATAAGTTTAAATTCATATCTCAGTAGTTACGACAAGGGCTATTTGCGTCGTTCGCTCCAGTTTCTAAGTACAAACAGACTACAGACATCTTGATAAATTGCTACGAGGCGTAGCTGCCTGATGACAGATGAGCCAACTGCACTTTACGATCCTTATACAAAAGTGTCTTTCAATTTACCACAATACAATCAAATGAATTTAAACCCGCGAACTTCTTCTGTTGTATGAAATTAATTAAATAAATATCTAACCTAATAGGATGCGATAGTGATGGGTGGATTTATTCTGATAAAACACTGAAAATACGAATAATAAAAAAATACTAATAAAATCCTATAATTATTTGATCGCTAACATTCTATAGTTTATTAGGATTTTCTCTCACTAGTTATTTAGAAGAACCAACATGTATTATGTACCTAATAAATACCTTTTTAATGCCTTAAGTCTTGAACCGAACCCCGTGCCAAGGATAAATAAAATACCTAAATTAAGTTTTAAAACGCTGAACTCTTCGTGTAACAAATATTTTTCTTTTGTAGTAGCCCGGCATGTAATCACAGTCTTCCAGATGTTAAGGCAGAGTGGGGTTCATGAGCCGTGACAGCTACTATCACAGGAAAATGTCTATAGGCAGCATGCTGGCTTTAAGATGAATGTGAACTGTCCAGGTTGATAGAGGACACACCTCTTGTTGCTTCGATACTAGTTGATACTACTCCAGGACGGCAGACTGGGTCAATAGGTCTGTCTACCTGTATTTAAATGAAATTGTAATGAATTCTGTAATATTTTAACAAAAACTAACTTTTGAATTGACAAAATTTATAATGTAAAATCTAAATTTAAATTTAACGCGCTGTATTAGGTTCAAGTTTTAATCACTTAAAGAAAATCAATTTCACAAATTTTTGAAGTACCTACTTAAAATTGTAAGGAACAAAGCTATAATATTAAATTGTAGCAAAGTCATTTTACATTTCGTTCTGCGTACAAATGTGAGAAAGATGGAAGTTCTTAAAAAGTCCTTTGAATTAACTTCTACGATTTCATTATTGTGTGCCACGTAACATTTCATATACAATAATGAAAGTGCTAGATATTAAATTCTTACTCGAGAATGCGTATATTCCTTTGAACGCTTTTATTATAATTCTACCAATATTATACATGGAGAGGTGAGATGTAGTAAAAAGGAGATAAATATTGTTCATTTTGTTATCCGGATATTAATCTAAAGTGCGATAGGTACATACAACAGATAAATGTCAACAGACAGTAGTCGCCTCCACCATACCTTAAAAAGACGAGCATACACTGCCCAGGTTAAAAGGGCACACTCCGCTTTATTCGTTACATAAATGAAAGTCAAAGGCGAGGTTCTAACGGCGTCTAACTGCTTTTTATTTTAATTTATAATATGTTAACTAGAGTTAAATCTCAAACAAAAACTAAAACATTACCATTTCGTAGAAGTTAATACCTAACTTCTCATTAAACTAATTATAATATACTTTCACCCCGAGAGGAAGTTTACACATATCTAACCCGACGGCCGACTGCAATATAATTACAAAAACACTTTAAATGGCATTTAAAACAGTAAAGTTCACCATTAGACTGGATAACATATTAGAGCCATTAGTTTAAAGCCTAATCCTTTGTTCCGCAAATAAAGGTTCAGCTGGTAACCTAACTACCTATTAACTAAGATAATTTAAACCTTACTAAATTGGGTTCAATGGTTATTAAGGGTCTATCCCAACGGGCGCGGTGTTGAAATCTTTACGTTACTGATTGCATTTTGGAAACTCAAATCGGTTCAATTACAAATAGTTGCTTCAATTATAGCTTTAAAAGTATTTCCGGTTGATCGTTAATAATACTATATTATAAATGCAAAAGTATGTGTGTTTGTCAACCAAACACTCTAAAATGGTTGAACGAATCTCAAATTAGCATAGATTTTGTGCTGGTTTTTTTTATGCCTGTACAAAGGTAGTGTTTGTATCACAGGCACTCATCAATCGTGAGATCCGTCCTCTACCGTTAGCCCACGGTCGCTCAGTGCTGGAATAGATTATAAGATATTAAGAATAGATTTTAAGGTATTCTTTTTCGTTGCTTCTTTTTTTTAAGTCCCTTTCATTAATATTTAATAATAAATTGTTTAAAGTTTTGAACCTTTTTGGATTAACGCAGGATTAATAAAACAAATAGTAAACAACGTAAAGCCATTAGCAAATAACATTAAATATTGAACGTGAATTTAGAAATAAACTTCAATGAAATTCTATTGAAAATGGCAGTCATTAGAATTTAGAGAGACTAAGACAAATTATTCGTCTAACAATTGATGCAGTCTTCAATTTCAGCAGTTTCAATTTAGTGAAGGAATTGATTCTGAATTCAATTTAAGTGAAAGCAGATTCTGGTGAACATTAAGACAAACTTATATCAAAAATAGTTTTATTCCAATCAATAGGAAATGAAATTCAAGATATATTTTTTTCTAATTATAATTATTAACCCGTGAAGTGACCTCGCCACGTTTAGAGAACAGTTTGGAAGTAGCCGAGTGCGAGTACTGTCAATCTAAAGCCGGGCGGCATAGCGTAAGCGACTGATGCCTGTAGAAATTACTCTGTGGTAGACCGTACTCTAGATTTACATTAAGCGGAGTGTTAGAGCCCGATC
Organism: Tinea pellionella; assembly: GCA_948150575.1. Taxonomy (NCBI): domain Eukaryota; kingdom Metazoa; phylum Arthropoda; class Insecta; order Lepidoptera; family Tineidae; genus Tinea; species Tinea pellionella. The sequence continues at coordinate 4,519,113 of OX411259.1, read as the reverse complement.
TACAATAAAAAAAACTTTTATTTTCACTACGAAACGTAGGTAGATGAGTACCAGTACATATAAAACTATTTCAAATATTTGTATAAGCCAACAGAATAGTCTAGAGTTCGGCACAAAACGTAGAGACCCGCATTTGACCCGTATGAAATTTTATGTAAACGGAAACTTTTATTTGCATAAAGTAAGACTTGAAACAAAACTAATAGGACTGGTTACAAATTTTAAGAATATACGCAGTTAACAAACAAAGTCTTAAAATTATTATATTGCTAAAGGAGAAATTTATAACGGTCCAGCGGTAGAAGTCGTGGACTCAATTGAACAGAGCTGTGGTCAAAACTCGCGAAAATTCTAACCGGTACCAATGTACCTTTGTTAGATGTGCGAGTACTTTATATAATGTTATAGTACAGGTATTATTTAAAAGAATAGTAGGAGTTCTTAGTCCAGACTGCCGTCTCAGGGTAGTACCACCACCTTTAAACGTAACATCCGTGATCACCATCTGTTGACGCGTTTTGTCTTCATAAATGCATTGCTGAAAGGGAACGCATCTGTCAAACTTTTTCCTGCCCTACCTCCTTGTTTGGCAATCCAATTTAGTCTACCAAGGTCGCTGAAGCCGCTCGACGCGCGTACGACTCGCAACCGCTCCGCTCCGCTATATATTTTATTACAACCGCACCGCATTATTTTGATGTACTTTATTGTGTTATCACCGCTTTAATCTATGCTTTATGAACGATATATATATGTGTTCTTCCGCTATAAGTGTCTCCAAGTGCTGTGAAATTGTGCTGGACTGTGATGCACCCACATATCGAGCTCGACAAGTAAGTTGCATGCCTTTTTTTCCTTGAGATAGCTTCTTTTCTTTATTTCCTCCGCGCTGTCTCATGTCTGCCATCATCCACTTCCGAGTTTGAGCGTGTGAGCCTGAACAGCATTGTATTTTGTACAGACACCCCGCTGTAGACCGGCTGTCTAGTCAGGTCTACTGGTCCTTCAGCCTCTTACCGCAAAACAACGGCAAATCTAGGGCAAGGTATTCCGAACCAGCGAAAAATTATATTTTCTACGCACCACCATCTTTCAAGAGAAGTGTGTCCTGTCAATAGATGATGATCTCTTAAAGCCGGTATAGCGGAAGCGTCTGTTGCCTGTAGAAGTTCCTGTGTGGACCGGACTCTAGCTTAAAGTCAGGCGGATATGGTCACATACCGATAATTAAAAAAAAATGGTTGGTAAATGAAACTTTTACGAATACTTTGTTACACTTTAATACTCGAAGAAACTTTAATTGTTAAACAATACGGTTAGGTTATTTTATATATAAATTAGCATAATTTTATCAAAAATGCAAGTGTAAGTGTATTTATCACACATTCCAATAGAGTATTTCAGAGTTATTTCCAATAAGGTGAGCGAAGGCATCTCCCCCTCTAATGTTTCATAAGCTACGTGCAGGCATGTGGGTTTCTAAATTAAAAGTTACTGCCGCTTCCAACGTCTGAGTAAAATAGCTTTTACATCATAATATACATGTTTGGCTTTTAACTAGTAATGTTTATTACAATATATATTTTTTGTTGTTTATGATGAAGAAAAAAACACTGTCATTTTTGATATTGGAGAAATGCTAATAGAAATATAGACTAAAGGAATTTTAACACGATCATGTAAAGCGCCAATGGCTTTGTAGATTAGTAGTAAGAACAATCTTCTCATAGCTAAGAACGTGTGTTCGATTCCCATTAGAACTCAGACTGTTGTGACTATTCAGTCATTTCATCTTGATTTAATAATAAACGAATCTAGTATTTTAATACGCTAAAAGTTAATAAAAAATACCTAATGCTTAGTAATCTCTGAACTAAAACAAGATCAAAGTTTGTGAATATATTTTTCATGTCATGGTTTTTCATCATTCCTTCTAGAATTACATTTTGTGTAACTTAAAGCGAAAAATAGATTGAAGCTAATTTGTTTATATTTTCAGCGTATTTCGCTTTACATCTTATATCAAGAAGAGTCATCTGATATTTCAAACCTATTTAGTTAATGAGATACGAATTATGTTAGAGAAATAAAATATTTCGTATTTTTTACAAATCGTCTGTTTTTACATCAAGAGGAGTTTACCCTGTCAATGGTGCACAGTCGTCTTCAGAAGCCAGCATAGCGGAGGCGACTGTTGCCTGCAGACATTTCTTTGTTGTAACATGGATCACACTCCAGTTTAACATCAGTCAGAGTGTATTCACATACTATAAAAAAGTCTAATGTTAAATAAAAAATCAGTTTAAAATGTATAGAAGATGATATCAACTGATCATTAATTACCACACGTGGAGCACTTAAACCTTCATTAGTGAATGCTCATCGATCACGTAGAGCTAATCTATTAGATAAAGGTGTAATTTCTGAATGGGCGGTGAAAAGAGGTCGTATATGCGCAGCATCTGCTGGCTAACGTAAACTGTAACTAATGGTCCCTCTACACCGCCTCTTGCTAGTATCCTATGAGTTTATTATATAAATTCTAGATATAATACCTATATGTTGAGATAAAGTTTTAATAGTAGTCCGGGTATATTTAATGACCGTCCTCTTGTTGATGTTGAACTAGAGAGCAAGCTATGCTGGCTTGAGTGCGCCGGCCAGATAGACTGAGCAAAATTCAAGGATAAGTCAGTAGGTCTGGATGAATGCACCTTGGGGTTATAGTCGGTATGCCAGTAGGCTGGAAAGTTCGACATAACACTTGATACATTACCCAAGGGCCAGAGTATCCATAACAGAGATCTCACCACGTAAAAATAATAAAATAAAAAAAAGGTTAAATTAAAATAAGATAATTTAATATTTTGGTACCACCACTTTCGAATGTAACACCCGTGAAGTGACCTTGTCGCGTTTCGGGAATAGTTTGAAAGTAGCCAGGTATAACGAGAGGAGTGTGCACTGTCAATCTGGATGGTACATGCTCGTCTCTTCAAGTTGGCATAGTGGAGGCGACTGCTGCCTGTAGAGATTTCTCTGTAGTAGCAGTTGTATCCATTCATGGACCGCACTCTAGCTTTACTTTAGGCGGAGTGTTGTCACATACCGACCTACAATAAAAAAAAAGTTTTACTAGTAACTTTTATTAATTATTAGCTACTCGAGAGAGTAGGGTCATATGCATTGATAGGTTTATTTTCAGTTGGTTCGCATTCTGCTTTTTTAGTAACTTGAATATAAAAATAGCATTAGCAAGTTTATGATGCCACGAATGCAAAACTCATAATTTTTCACACATATAAAATTAGATATTTTATTTCTGTCACGCTGTCCAAAGCAAAGAACGAAATTCATTTTCAGATAAATGGAAAAGTAAATATTAGATTTTATTCAAATGTATGTCACAAAGTCAGGGCGATGCGACGAGTTCCAGCGAAAACTCGAAAGTAAATATTTCGCACGTCGCATTTTCCCTACATTCACGTACATACGTCAAAATTTGAGATGAACACTTATAGAGAAATTTGCCAACGATGTATAAAAAAGAAAACAATAACTTAAATACTTTATTTCGGAGAATCTCTAGGTACCGGAGAGACATGGGGCTAAGAGGTCTCCAGAGTTACTTTCTTTTTTATTATTTCGATTACGCTACAGATATGAGTGCGCTGTGGCTTTTTCTATTAAATATTTATCATGAATTAATAATATCTAATATTATAATGAAAATTCAATAGAAAAAAATTACTGCACACATACTTAACTAGATAATAACAACCCTGGCATTTGATAATGCCAAAAAAGTAGAATTCTATTATCATAGCCGTCATCAACCGCATCAAATGTCGGTATTTCAGCAAATGAAAAATATCCTTTTATTATTTACATTACCTACATATTTTAACTTGATGGTATGGAAGAATATTTCTCTAAGGATAAACACACATGGCATTGACAATGGAGTATAAATGATGTGTTGTCGTAAACAGCGTTATGCTCTTTATGTCTTCTGAATTTTTTTTTATCACACTATGTATTTTTTTATTGTAGCTCGACATATGACAACACTCCGCCGGATGTAAAGCTAGAATGCAGTCAATGAACGAAAACTACTGATACTGCGGATTTTCTATCGCCTCCGCTATGCCAGCTTGAGAAGACGAATGCACCATCCAGACAGTACACATTCCTCTCGTAATACCTGGCTACTTCTAAACTGTTCCCGAAACGCGACAAGGTCACTTTACGGGTGTTGCATTTGAAAGTGGTAATGCTACCCCAGGACGGTAGACTGGGCTAATAACCATCATCCGTCTGCCTACAGCTTTTTGATGTATATTGTATATACATAAAAAAACAAACCTATCAATATTAACAAACAATACTGTGACAATTTTTGTATAAATAGGTGAATCTCTACCCCTAACCAATCAAACAAAAAAGGTATGTCTATCATGTATTACTTGCAAAAGTTACTTAAATAAATTGCTGTTATCAAAAGTACGGAATCATCTCTTTAGATGTTAAATAAAGCGGAAGTGTTGGTGCGACAGGCGGAGAGCAAGGAGCGGAATTTAGGAAATAGAACTTCCTCTCTCTCCGGAACTTACGGGGTCGCAAACGCTAGCCAACCTCGAAGAATTAGAATATTGCTGATCTGCTAACAATAAAATCTTTTACGTTATTATTAAATTATGACGAAAATTGAACAGGAAATGGCAGTACTCAATAGTAAACCTATTTTTTTAATCAATGTTCATCAAAATTTTATTGATTTTTTATTGCAATTTAACTATGCATTTTTTTAAATTGTAGCTCGGCATATGACAACACTCCGAGTGAACGGAAACAACCGCTACCACGGAGAAATTACTGCAGACAACTGTCGTCTGCGCTATGCCGGCTTAAGGAGAAGAATGTGTACCATCAGGTTGACAATTCGCACTCCTCTCGTTTTACCTGGCTATTTCCACACTCCAAAACGCAACGAGGTCACTTCACTCGCATTTAAATATGTCGAAAATTTTATCTTAAAAAACCTTTTATGTTACTATTATTATCAATATTTAATATAATATTGAATTTACATAATATATGTAATATATGAGATATAAAGACAAGCCTAACATCGGGTTTTGGCAGCAGCTTTTAGGCTAAACCCACTAATTGCCCGTTTCGATACATTAATGGCTATATGGTCACTGATAATTTATGTCAATCGCATGTGTAATTATTGGGTGAACGGAGACGAAACATATTATGGCCTATTCACCAAAACAGCGTACACTGATTCTAATTGTAGCAATTATGATCATTGATAGAGATAAATAAAGGAAACTTACTGAAAAGAATAGCCGTGGTCTTACGCGTGAACTCACGATCGATGAGACCAGTGTTCAAAACACGTTCCGTACCGTAATACGGTATCTTTTTAAAGAGTAGTAAGCAGACTGATGATGGTTACTAGCCCAGTGTGTCGTTCTAGAAAAGTTCCATCACCTTCAAGTGTAACAACCAAGACTTATTCAAAACGCAATGTATGTTGACAAGGTTGACTTGTTTAATTTTAACAACAAACTTTGTAGGTTACCTCCGAACAAGGGCACTCGGTTGCAAATAGCAATAACTTGTTTATTTGTAACTGTTACGTTTTCTTAGTGATATTATCCTTAGGACAGGGTATGAGCAGTAGGTAATGAGGCGTTTTGACAACACGGTCCTCGTACGTACTGCGAAGCTGTGGAACTCTCTCTCGATGTCTGTTTTCCGACAAATACGATACGGGTCTCTTTATATTGAGGGCAAAAGTGCTTAACATCAGGCAGGGTGTGGTTAAATGCTTGCCTATTAAGAATTAAAAAATATATATACCTTTGTTTGGGGTATATACAATATGTAGTACGTATTTGTGTGTATGTATTTATTTGTTAATAATCTGAATCTATAACGTGGGCGTGTCTAGTGGTCCGAAGTCATGCATAACATATCTTCTATTCATACGCAACGTGTCACAAATCAATACAACCACCCCTCCAATAATTTATTAACCAAATAAACTAGAAATATGAGAACAGTATCGACGTTTATACATATAGTTGTATCGCATCACTTAGCCTACAGCATATAGCAATAATTACCTGTGCCTGTATCTAGGAAAATGGCTAACCAACCGGACCGGATACAACTGTTCAAACTGACCGCCTTACCCGGAAACAAGGCACTGAGTGAGAAACTGTGTTTCCTCTATCGGGATATAATTCGCTCCTTTATAAATACGGTGATTTAATAAGTATGTAACCTCTTATGTTTTCAATTATAAATAAAACAACAGGCAACATTTTTTTTATATGTTGATAACACTCCTTGAAAAGAAGAACTTTGTTTAGTTATATTGTCACTTGGATATTTTAAAACCTCAACCAGCTGTACCGTGTGTGCACCATGCACACTAGTTTCCTCAAACCGGCATAGCTGAGGCTACTGCAGTAGAAGTTATTTCCGTTCATGGACCGCACTCTAGCTTAACATCAGGCGGCTACAATAGAAAAAATACCTATCGCTATATTATGCAAACGCTTTCATACAGTTTCATATATTTCAGTGTAAAAAGTAAGACCCGTATAAATTAGTTAATATTTCTGCATCATTACATTACTTAACCTACAATGGTAACATGATTGAAAATTAATTTTGGGAGAGGAAAATTTTAGTGAGGACATCAGGTCCTAATGGAAATTAAGTGGTGTGAATGAAATAAATGTCCTTTGTGGGGGGAAGGGCCGAGTAATACAGCCTAATGGAGGGTTGCGACTTGTGGCCTTTATTGTAATTTATTTTTTAATAAAATAAGTAATGTTTTTACTAAAATAATAACAATTTTTTAATATTAAAAAAAAAATTATATCCACTTGAAAAATATTAATTCAAGTGATCTAATAAAATTAAAAATTCATCAGGATCCGTTCGTTGGAGAAGAAAAAAATTGAAACAGTAAAATTTTTATGACAATTTCTGTTGACTGACTTAACTTTTGGATACAAAATGTAATAATAAACAACGAACTTTTTTTTTTAATTAATCATAGTTTTTTTGTGAAAAACAACTGAAATTTTTATTGATATGAAAAGTTTTAGAAACACCTCTATAGATTTTATAGATATGTTTAAACACTCACAAAAAATTCATACAGATACGACTATATATAAATCTTTAGAGTAACTAGTATCTACATTAAGCAAGACAAGTATCTAAATTGTATTCAAAAGTTAGCGTCGACTAAAGTTAGATAGCGCAGTTTGAAGAGATTGTGCTCAAGTTATCTGCATTTGAGAATGATTTAAAAATAAGCTTTTATTCGATTTCTTGGAATGGAATAATTTTACCTAAATGAATTAACAATTTCCTTAATAATTTTAAATTTAATATTACTTATTAAATTATGATTAAAATTGAATAGAAAAAAGTGGTGTTTAAGGGTTGCCAACCGTATTGTAATATAATTATAATATTGTACTATATAGGTATAGACTGTTGAAGAAATATACAAGGTGTCCCAAAACTCAACGATAAGCGGGCACCAGAGGGTGGTCCTACTCATGACTACTCGAGAAAAAAATATAAGAAAAAATAATCTCCTATTTTTAAAAAAATACAACAAAAAATTAAAATCTTTCGGAAATTGACAACCCTTATGATATTTTTAACTACCATGACCACAATTTTCCAAATATTAAAAATTTTTTTTTGTATCGGCAACCTAAGTAGCACTGCTATCCACCACAAGCCTTAAAAATCCCAGATTACCTGTAGTTTTTACACAAAAATCAATCAAAACTACTTTTTACTTTAAAATTTCAAAAGATTTTTACTTACAGTCCATTTTAACACATTGCTGTGTAAAAAAAAGTATGGACACTACTATGGCAAGTTCTTTTAAAAATTGACGCAAGTAACCAGGATTCTTAAATGGTATAATACTCTAAGAAAACTGGCCATAAAAAAAACCATGCGTATAGTACTAAACAAGAACCAACTTTCACAAATCGTTGTTATTTGATAGTAAACACTTTTACCTACCAAAAATTGCTTTTTTTTTCTTGTTAAAAAATATTGAATGTGACAAAACAAATAGTACAACAAATGACATTAATTTTTTACTGGATACATTTCGGGAAGTGTGCCCAAGAGCTACACAACCTGGTTCTACCGTCCCCTTTCTTCTATCGGACGTCCGGGTGCCTGGACGGAGAGGTACCATCCATTTATGGTTTAAGTCCCTAAAGTGCGTACGAGGCGTTTCGACAACACGTTCCTCGTGCGTACTGCGAAACTGTGGAACTCCCTCCCGGTGTCTGTGTTTCCCGACACGTACAACATAGGTCTCTTCAAATCGAAGGTGAACAGGTACCTCATAGGCAGGCGTGCTCCACCTTAGACCGCATCACTGCTTAACACCAGGCAGGGTGTGGTCAAACGCTTGCTTATTAAGCATTAAAAAAATCAATTTATAATTTTATTAATATTACAGCAAATATTTGAATTATTCGCTACCGGCAATAATACAGGCACAACATCGTCTTAAAAAAGATCGTTTTATTTGTCGTGCATATCTTCTACCATTGATATGTTCCGCAGCCTGAGTAATTTTTTGGCGAAGCTCGTCCAATGTTGCAATTGATTTTGAGTAGACCCTGTCTTTGAGACAACCCCAATAGAAGTAGTCCAGAGATAGGATATGACCAAGTCGCCCAATCCAACGCCCTGGATTCTCTTGATTTAAGTATTCTCGCACAGGACGAGCATAGTGAGCAGGGCAAACATCATTTTGAAACCACATGTTTTGTAAATCTATTATGGGCACGTCTTCCAATAATTCTGGCAAGTCATTTTGTAAAAAGTTTAAATAACTATTGCCATCTAAGTTTCCTTCTAACTCAAAGGGCCCTATTGTTATTCAACAACGAATATCTACTATTTAACTTCTAAATTTTATTGCCTACGCACGTTTTCATGCAAATTCCAAGAAGTTGCAACAAAAAACCAATTTTTGGTAGGTAAAAACGTTTACTATCAACAAACAATGATTTATGAAAGTTGGTTCTTGTTTAGAAATAGTACACATGTTTTTTTTTTGTGGCCAGTTTTCCTAGAGTATTATACCATTTTAGAATCTTGGTTAGTTGCGTCAATTTTTAAAAAAACTTGCCATAGTAGTGTCCATACTTTTTTTTTACATAACAATGTGTTAAAATGGACTGTAAGTAAAAATCTTTTGAAATTTTAATGTAAAAAGTAGTTTTGATTGATTTTTGTGTAAAAACTACAGGTAATCTGGGATTTTTAAGGGTTGTGATGGATAGCAGTGCTACTTAGGTTGCCGATACAAAAAAAAAATTATAAATATTTGGAAAATTGTGGTCATGGTAGTTAAAAATATCATAAGAGTTGTAAATTTTCGAAAGATTTTAATTTTTTGTTGTATTTTTTTAAAAATAGGAGATTATTTTTTCTTATATTTTTTCTCGAGTAGTCATGAGCAGGACCACCCTCTGGTGCCCGCTTATCGTTGAGTTTTGGGACACCTTGTATGTATAGGACACAATAATTATATATTTATTTATTTGTAGAATCCATATTATGACAATTCAAAAGCCCAAGTGTGCTTATTTAAAAGAAATTTTAATTTACCAACCTTTTTCTTTTGTACTGACTCCGAAAAATACCATGTTTTTAAGGTGTAATGTATTTTTTGCTAATTTTGAAAAATTATTATAATTCGCAAAAAAAAATGTTATCAACCCTATTTAATAACGTTAACCCAGCAGTTGGAAGAGCTGCCGATGGAAAGAGAATAGAGGAATTTCAATCACGTAAAGCGCCAATGACGGTTCTCTAGTTTAGTGGTCACCTCAGCTCAAACTATTTTACGTGTATTGATTTTTTCTATTTGTTTTCATCGTAATTAAGCATTTTAATTTGCCTAAAATGAATAAACGTCTATTCATTGCTTTAATTAATTGTTTTCTAAAATATACTGAAATGAATTTGATGCCGTATGTCATTACTTTCCAGAATTTGATTCTTATTCGGGAGACCATCGGATGGTACAATAATACAGTGTTTTATCTTAAAAAATCATGGGGTCGATTCCCGGTCGGGATAATGGATATTTAAAAAATCTGATGATGCAGTTTTAGTTTTCGTCAAAATCGGCCTCGAGATTCTTTTCAGCATTTCCGCTATCTCTTGTAGCGTGGTTTGACTATAAAAGCCCGATTGAAAAATTCACCTGTATGCATATTTTCAGTCTATATATTATAATATAATGTAACATTCAAAGATCTTAGCGCAACGGAACTGAGTAAATAATTCACTCCAAGAACTTGAATTAATTGTAATGAGTACATTCAGTTGTGTTGCATTGTTGCAGTTGTCTGCGAAACATTGGTTGAGTCTGCATCATAATGAATGCGTAATTCACTACTGTAATTAAAACCTGAAATCATAATTCATTATTTATTTAATTATCGCTAATATTAAGTTTCATTTGTGTTAATTGTTCTCTTACCATACGAATATAAACTCTGTTCACCTTGAACATATTTATAAACTTGATAGACCATTTTTCCTCTTTCATGTAAATAAATGTTCTTTTTTTCTGCAAAAAAATGTATTACGTACGAGACCTAGATAGTAAAAAAAGACTTCAAAAGATTAATATGAATATCTTACCAAATATGAAATAACAGATGGATCTTGACTAGATTCTAAAATTTTCCACCAGTTATTAATCTAAAAAAGCGTTGTTTATATAAGTAAAGGTAGGTACAACCTATTCGTAAATATGGCACCACTTGGAGTCATTAGGATACCCCGTGCTATGGGTATCAAAACATAGACAATTTTATTAATAAATAAATTATTATTATTTATTTTATCTATTTATTTTGAATCGAGACCTCCGCTTCGCCTAATGGACTGGCGTCATAGCCACTGTGCTACAGAAATTAACAATAGAAGAATAACAAAGCTTGTGTATCCAACGTGTAAAAATCTCACCTCCTCAGAAAGGCCGCTGCAAAAATTCGCTAGGAAATGTAATTTCAAAAATTCTATGCATATACTCAACGTTTTAGACAATTTCCAAGAAATATTTTGTTTTGTAGCAGCTATATATGCCATGACATATGGCGAGAGTATAATTGAAACAAAATTTCTAGATAAAAATGCGGCTAATAATAAATTTAGCATCCATTGCACTGAATTAAAAATTTCGATGACTTCCATATAAACTTTGCAAATTCGTTTAATTTTAGACAATCGGTTCAAGTTTTGTTCAGTAAATTCATTAACTTTAATTATTAAATTACGACATTCTTTAAGAAAATATAAACATTTGCCAAATGGAGCCAATGTAAACATTGTGAGCACGTTTAAAATTAGAGGAAGAACTCTTAACATGCTTATATCAATAACAACATTAATTACAAACAGACTAAGTATTATATAAAAATAATTTACTTGTTTATTTCTTTTAAGTACTTTCACTTTTATTGTGGCAATTTTATGTGTTATCTCGTCCAATTTGTTTGCGTATGTCACGTCAATTATAACTGAAACGATGATGTTTAAAACGCAACTAAAATACAAATAAATAACCATCCACAAATCCATAACGATGTATTTGTTCAACTTAAAAACTACAAATATTGTTGGCATTGTAGCACAAGATAAAAACGCATACCACAAAATGAAATTGCTTCTTGTGTGTGAGGTTTGTTTACCGAATTTAGTAGCAAAATATTGAGCGCATATTTTGAAAAATATCTCTTGAAAATTTAATTTAGTTTGTATTTTCCACATTATCTATTTGGAAACTGTTTTGGGCACGTAATTTTGTATGGACGTCTACTAACATAATGATTTTTATAGACATTGTTAATGGATTTCGTATTACTAAATCTATAATCTGTTTTAATGAAATGAAAAAGCGTTATAACATCAAAAATCCATTCAGTAGTTTTTATAAATCGTACATAATATAAATAGAGAATAATAAAAGGGTTTGAGAATGTAAAAGGTTTGATAACGCGTACCCAAATCAATTTCTTAGGAAAAACTTTATTGTATATACCTCTACCTAAGAACATAACTTCATACATTTCCCACAACCCATTGCTGAACTCTGTTATAAGATTTCACAAAATATGACTTTTCACTTTTCAGGATATCCAAATTTGTTTTTATTTTGATGTCAATGTTTATGTATCTATGACACGGTGTATCTCATTGTTTCAGATAATTTGCTATCTTTATTCATACATACTTGTATGGACAGCAAAAAAAAATAAAGAAATTCAATAGATTCTTTATTTTTATGTTGTAGTTTTGTATAAAAACAAAAAAACGTACTCGACCTCAGCCCCAGATTTAAAAGGGAGGAAGTTAGGGGCTTAAATCCGAACAGCAATTTAGGCGGCAGCAAACGCCTTAGGATGTTTTTTGAGAGCGTCCAGAGCATATGTGATGTCGCATCTAGATCGCATCATTAATCTCAAATGGCGAATATGCCAATGTCAATTTTTTTCCCGGTTCACCCCGCCCCAACCCAAAATCATCTTAAGCCCAATATTTATTTTTAAAATATCGATATTATAAGAATTAAATAAGAACGACAAACAAAAATACTGGCGAAAATATTGCAAAAGATTGTATCAGGAAGTCATTTTGACGCTATATCGTAGCGAGTGTGGGTTATAACAATAATATTAGACCATTTCGTCGATGTTATGGGGTTACTTAGATCCTTTATGTGTCAGTTAAGATCACTCTTAGCGCAGATGGTTCGTAGTGTTCGTAGTATCCTCTGTGTGGATAAATTAATGAATTTTATTTTGAACATTATAAAGTCATCTTTACGGCTTCTTTTTACTGACTATAGTTTTTTGGAAAGTATATATACATTATATATATTATATGTATATATTATGTGTATATATTTTAATAACATAATAAAAGAAACGATATAATTTGCCAAACAGCATTTATTATTATTAATTTTTAATAAAATAATATGATAAATAAAAAGTTATAATAAAAAAACACACACATACACACCAGTCTGAGCTGAGGTGGTTTTTATTTTTATATTTAATTTTCACGATAATAAATTATTTCTAAAGCAGTAAGTAAAACCTTTGTCTTTTCTTTTCTAAGCCTACCTTGGGACACAAAGTTGTACAATCTGTAATCCTTATAATTCACTTTTATAGTAGATACTCTAAGGAAAAGGTGAGTTCTCTAAGTTTTTTAGGGATCTAAGAGAAAAGCTCTCAAAGTCTTAGATATTTATATTCCTTTTGAACTCTTTCTTTTAGCGGGATTGAGGGAAAATAACTTTAAATAAAATGTTTATATATTTATTAAATTATACGATTACTACAATTAGGTTATTATTACACCTAAATAAAACTAAACAGCGAGTACTAAAAGGCTTAATCCCACACGGCCATTCCTACATAGTTAATGCCTAAAAAGGTTCTGGGACCCAACTAACGGAAATTTACGACATTCATAATAAATTAAATATCTACTCTACCTTAGTATTCCTATTGTGAATGAAAAATTAAGCTGATTATATTTTCCTCGCTTCTATTATAGTTTTCATTTGGGTACAGTCCAGAGCTTTAATTTGGGACCCACCGCGTAACAGATTGATGTGCTAATAACCACTGCGCCACAGAGGTCGTCCGAATAACAGAATGAAATAATAAACGTACCTACCAGTATAATGTAAAGAATAAGTGTTTTATTTAACGAATATTTCATATTTATTGTACCGCTGTAGCCACTGATTTAATTTTTAATATTTAAAAACTAAGAATGAATGGTTATTATTGTATTCCAGAAAATGTTTTCATGTATTATCTTATTGTATATGTTTCTTTTTTTTATTACTTTTTGCATGCATGAATTTATTTTATTTTATTTATTTAGGAGAAAATACAGCGACAGGCAGAAGCAGAAACAAAGAAGCATTAAAACATAAATACAATAGATTTACCCGCCACCAAATAAATTTCCCACCATGTACATTTACACTACACATTATACACATTAAAATAGTAATTAAGGTTTTTATATTGAAATTAAGTTTATTGTTTTCTTGTTATAGTTTTTGTTTCTTTTGTTTTAGGCTAAGTTGAATTTCATTAAAATACATTATTATTATTACCTATTTTAATAAAGATTAGATAAAAAGAAAATCAGTATTTAGGGTGGTAGGTAGTATTTCAAGTATCGGGTGTCAAGTGACGGATTTAGGAAGTAGCCGAGGAAGTAAGAAAGGAGTTAGACCTGCCATGGATGGTCGATGAGACCGTATTCGTCTTCTTAAGACGGTTGGTTGAATATAGATTGTTTCACCCGTGCATCACTCTAGCTTAAGAAGCTACTAAAAAAATGTGTAATTGGCGCCATCGGTGTATCAAAATCAAAACGACAGCATATCGATTGACCTACTTAAGGACCCTTTTGCTTCCAATTTTAGGTAATTCTCCCAACTTCGCGTGTCATTTTGTGTAAGTAGTATTTACATTATGAACGTTCAAACTTTTTATTGCTTACTGATATTTAATTTGTAGTATAATATAATATTAATATATAGTATATTGAAAAGGATAATGACGTAGAATTTTTGATAGAAATAAATTAAGCAAGTATATTTTAATGTAGTGAATAGTCTAAAAGTTTATCAATGGAGAGCCCTGATTAATAAAATGTTTCACGCAGTCTCGTCTAAATTGTTCGGTAAAGGTTTACTGTAGGCAAAATTATGCCAATTTTATATCATATCGTACTTTATGATAAACAAAACAAATTATTTTTCATTATAAATAAAATTTATAGCTACAGAAAAGAGAAAGAAATGGACCAAGTTATTTAAGGAAAAAAGTACCAAGTACAGCCAACACCAGGAGGCGGAGCAGACTTTGTGAAAATTTAATGCGAAGAATTCGTAGCAAATGGTAAAATTCAAACTCTTAATGGCTTCTTAATGAGCCCTTACAAAAGGCTCTCCCAGAAACAATATTTACGCGAATGTATAATGAGGAACAGGGGAATACCCCGCGTCATAACCTCACCAAAACTCGTTCGTATTTCATTTAAGGCTCATAACGTCTTTGTCTCGGACATTGATGATATTTGAGATCATTTAACACATCACTAATTTCAAGGATAGCACGATTTTTTTAATTGATTAAAAAATTTACTACCTAAAATTCGATTCAATGAATAATTTGTCTATAGTCAAAAAGGTAGGTTAGATAGGGTAAGATATGAATAAAATGATTTTTTTTCTGTTTTTATTTGTTTTATTTCCATCAATATATAATATGTATACATACCTACTATAGAAAGATAATAAAAAATAACAACACTAAGTAAAAAATATGAAATTAAAAAAAAACTATTACATAAAAAAATACAATCACATATTTATGTAAAAATTATAATAAAATTTACTTAAACTATTAACTTTTCCATTTAAACATAATTGCATAAGTTCGTGCCAAAAAAAAAGAAGAAAAAATTAAATTTCATAGTCACGGGTAACGGTTTTAAATTCTAACCGGCTGAAACTTATTCTAATCTATAAAATAAATTGGTGTTAAACCTGTTTATTACGTTGACACAAAAATAATTACAATATACAAACTAGTACCTTCGTAAATAAAAAACTAAATAATAATTTCAATTCTTAAATTAGACTATACAAAAGGAGAATGCCCATTCAAGTAGGTGAAATTTGTTAATTGAATTTTGTAGAAAAATAAATCCACATCGATTACACCAATCGGTTTTTTAATTCGGGTTATTGAGTAATTTGACTTTTATTGATGCAAAATATTTTAAAAATAAATTATATACAACTTTTAAAAGTAATTAAATATTGACTATTGATTGGTAAACGCCGATATAATTAAATAAATTAGCTTTGTTATCAAACAAATAGATATCAAGTGGACCCAAAAATGGACATTGTCCTTTGTAGCTACTTCTATACTCTCAAAACTCGAGTGAGTACACGTCAAGATTATACAGGCTGTAAGACGCCTTTGGGAAAATTTTAAACAAGTTTAATTTACGTCGAGTGGGAAAACAATAAATGATGCAATTATAAATAGTAAAAAGTAACAAGACACGCAACTGTTGCATCACTAGACAAATAAGATTAAAAACGAGATAAAAGTGGCATATTCACGATTTTGAATGCAATCCATCAAGCAGGACCGTACAGCGCGCACACTGTCCTGCCATCGAGCCAGTGCCGGATTTAAGTATAGGCAACATAGGCAGTCGCCTATGGGCCGCCAACACACCACAAAAAAAAACTAAATTAAATCGATAAAGGCTCAGTAGAAACAAAAAATACTGAGTTTTGTTTTAAATTTTGTGTTAGCCAACTTATTTAGTTGCTCTCTTCTTTGCCTTGGCCTTAACAGAAACTTTCAACAGTTAGCCACGAGGGCCTACACAACATGCTCTGTCTATGGGCCGCCGAAGTCTAAATCCGGCGCTGCACCGAGCATTGCTTTCAGCGCCCTGCGTGGCAGACTACCATACCATTGTCAATGGGTCCCTTAAGAGTAAATGAAAAAAAAAAAAGAACTCGAATTCGCTAAGTAGACGATGATGCCAACCATTAAAAAAATTATATAAAATTCAAAATTACGTACTACAGGAATTCATTACTCATTTTAATAATAATATTTAATTACTAATAATAAATTATATTAAAAATGCTAACTTAAATGTTGTAATCGAGTCACGAATAATACATGATTACGAACTAAATAATAAAATCATATATTTAAAATCAATGGAAAACATTGAAAACCTTGTCAAAAAACAATTTAAATATCACATAATATTAATAACATTTTTATTCCACCAGACAACAAAAAAAGGCAACATTTCACCTTTAAAAGTAATTATAAATTTAGAGGGTAAAGTGGAAAGTCAAATGAAACGAGGTATTTCAAGAAATACCCAGTAGAAATGTAAAAAAAATACATCCAAAAATCTACAATTAATTTTCCTAAATGACCATAATACTCGTACGAGTACACAATATGGCCACGAAAGTAATTATTTACTTTTTTTTAGTTTAAATCGATAATATATAATAAACAAAAAAACTATTCAATTTTCATTATGTAGCATTTGCCTAAGTTTTTAAAAAAGATTGTGACGTCATATCTGTCAAAGGGTTTGAACAAGCTATTCGGTTACCGTGTGTGCGCATCTTACTTGAGAATTATAACAACCGATATATCCAAATAGAGTTTTCTTGTGTTTACGTATCCCCACGCTTACAATCATCAATTTAATAATAAAACCGAATAGCTGTCATTAAAAACAATAGACTACTGTTTTTTTTTTCAGTGTTACAATTTCATAATTACCTAATTAGACAAAATCGTCAACACTATCTACTTCTTTATATACAAGATTTGGATATAAATAACATTGTATACCATGCAAAAGCGCCTGCCAAAGTCAAAGGCAAATTAAAAAAAAATACAACACATAGACAAAACAATCGTGGACCAAAATTATCACAAACAACCATACAAATATAGATATTAATTAATTTCGATTATAAACACACGTTACACAATAAGTTTTAATTAAAATTATTCGTATTTTCTACTTAAATGTACTAGCGATGGGCGATTATACGAAAAACGATCGAATTATTCGAATAAAAAAGATCCGATACGAGACGGAAGTCGATTCATAGACAAACACTCTAATAAATAGACAATTAGTGCAGCGTATTTATTAGGTTGTAGGATTCTTCCGATTGTCAATTCATTCATTCGCCCATCGCTAAAATACACGAGATATTAGAGACTGGTATTTCACAAGAGATTAATAAGATAATAATCTTAGCATAGTAAAAACTGCTTATGGCAACACAATAGTGAATTTTAAATTATAATCCACAGATATTTTATAATATACAAAGAGAGGTAGGTATACACCAATGGCGAAGTATAGAGAAGCCCGTTTCTACCGGCAAATGAAATTAAAATTCCTCGTTCTTGGCTTAGTTTTTTGGGCTTCGAGTTAAACGTGTTTTTTTTGTGCTTCAACTTTATTTAGAGTAATTCTACACTTCAACACTGGTGCTCCTACTCGACTGCTCACATTTATTCTTGGTTCACGAATCACACTACACAGATACGTCACGTATCCACTTAAAAAACAAGTTTTCAAGGAAGATCTGTCGAAATTATAAGTGAAAATACATTAACTAGTGTGCACTGTCAATCTGGATGGTGATCCCGAAGCCGGCATAGCGGAGGCGACTGCTGGCTACAGAAATTGCAGTTGTTTCCGCTCATGAACATGTCATCCGCACTCTAGCTTTACCATTAAGCGGGGTGTCAAATGCCAAGCAACAATTAAAAAAAAAAAAACAATTACCACAGTAAATAATACACACGACACTGGAGTAATAAACCTACACGTTTATAGGGCTCCAAATAGATTACAAATATTTGTCATGAGCATATATAAAACACGTCTCCTCTTCCTGCGCTTATAAACTCAAGAAGCGCTGATCAGATTCGCATGATTCGCGGTCACTCTGCTCGCTACACTAACTAAAAGTAGTTGGTAACTTTTGGGCAGCTGCACCGCGACGGCACTCACTAAGACCAGTGAAGACAACGAAATCGTCGCGAGAGTAGAGCCAACATCAATAATGTACATTTACAAAAGAAAAAAGTT
The DNA here is from genome assembly GCA_948150575.1 of Tinea pellionella. Classification (NCBI taxonomy): domain Eukaryota; kingdom Metazoa; phylum Arthropoda; class Insecta; order Lepidoptera; family Tineidae; genus Tinea; species Tinea pellionella. Next base: position 4,500,309 of record OX411259.1, on the reverse strand, counting down.
AATATAGAAAAACGGTGCAAGATTAAAAAACAAGATACGACAGAAATTACACGACATGACATTTCCATAAAAACACAAATTAATATTTACATTAATATATGTCGCGTCAAACTTTTTGGCGTCTCGGAAGTTAGCTACGGGCGTTTATTAAGAGTTAATTTTAAATATGAGTACAACATATAAAAATAACCCACGCCTTGTGTACTACGCCTAACTTCGGAGCCGCCACAAAGTTCGGTTCGTACTATACAATTATAACTATACAGGGTGTACCTTACACGGTGTCTGTTACACCTTAACGAGTGGAGATAGCTTCATCTAAACGGAAATAAGAACTGTATTGGTAATTGATGATAAGGAACAACCTGTATATACGTTTTTATCTACAAATAAATCTAGGTGCTAAAAGGATAAGGGTACAAAATTAAAAAAAAAAGGCGGACTCACTAAAACAAAGCATATTAACGCAAAAAATCAAACACAACGGAAAAAGTGCATCACGTCAAGAATAATAAAACCACATGCCTACAATTACGTTTTTTTTTTTTTATTAATTTTGTGTTTTATGTAATCTCTAAAAAACGCACTATTTTACACAGCAATATGTTTGTTGAGTTTTGAAACGTGTTTACGCCCATTAATATAATACAAAATGGCCGTCGACACATTTCAGAGCTCAAGACGACGCCGTCGACGCCATCGAATAACGATTAAGTTTCCCGTGTTCCAGCTGACATGAATTACGCACTTTCAGCAAAGAAAAATATGTCAAAACACTACAAACATTATTTATTTCGAATTGCGACTAGTGTAATCAACTCTACTTGACCATTTATCATTAGATGTTTTACTTTTTGTAATAAAACCTTGATTAGTTCGTCCACATAATGTTCCTAGTTATTACAAACCCTACCTCATCAGACACCTTCTGTCACACGTTTGGGACATAGACCGACATCTTTCACTATCACATATAAACGAGTATATGAGATGGAAAGATTTGTTAATAAATTACGAAAAATATTTGACTTCTAAATCCCAAAGTGTAAGTTTGCAATAAATCCCTACAATAATCTTAATTAGCCAATTTTTATAAATTAAATTTTTAGTTTTTCTTGAAACATTTGAGTGCCTTTGCACTTTGCAATTTGGCGATATGTACCAATGATTTTTGAGTGAGTTTTCTTTATGATTTATCTGCTTTACTATCACGCTTAGATCTCCGGTAACACGATTATTGTTTAATGTAAAACAACTAAGTTTGTCATAATAATAATAAATATAAATATAATAACAAATCTACTCAGTATCTACTCAATTTCTCAGTAAAATAAAGTAAAGAACAAAGTCGTGTTAACTAGAGATCTCATTAAATTGTTCATTCGAAAGTTACAATGCCAAATATATATTTTTAATCGCATCTACTCCTATCGCTGTCCGAAATAGCGAAAGCTTTAAATGCAAATATTCATCATCTCACAGCACTCGCAAATTTACGCCCAATGATTGGTTGACTATTCGACCAATCAGAGGGTGTACTTTTTTAGTGCGCGTGAGTGTCGTGTTTAGGTATCAGTAGTGATGTGGGATGTATGGACAATGTATTATAGAGTTGAGGTAAGTGTTGTATTGAGTGAGACAGTCTACTCCTCCACTGAGTCTTCACTTATCGTGTCGCTCGCTTTTTCTTTGGAAATGTTTTGACCTGAGGAAAAACAAATTGATAATAAATCAATTAACCTTATCATCCAAATGAAACTAACACTTTTAAATATAATTCAATAACAAACAAATTCTAAAAGCAACAATTGAATACTTTTAACTTATTTTATTGTAATTTTATTGTATATCTTTGATAATTTAATTTAACTATTTAATGTGTGTTGCGAGGAGTTGCTGAAATATATGCTGCCTACCGTTATAAAATATATTTTTTATTTATTTAGTTTATTTATATTTAATTAATGTAAATAGTAAATGCTCTTAATCACAAAATGACTTTTCTTTACTCATATAATAATGAGATCATTTTCATAATAATATAACTCGGTCAATAGCGTCTAACGAGTCATAAATCGATAAGGAAGAAATAACGTTACGATAACGATACATTAACGATCTTGTAAAGCAAAATTTTATAATTGTTAATGCTTAGGATACATGAAGACAGTTTTGTAAGCCAGGCCCATAAGTCAGCAAGCTAGCACTTCTAGCAATATTTGTACAGAACTAGCCTCATTTCTTGCCCAGTAATCGGCATCTCAAGCCATGAGTGCATGACTGCACTCTGCCTGATGTTAAGCTAGAGTGCGATCCATGAACAGAGGCGACTGCTGTCAGAGAAGGGGATCTGCACACTGCGCTTAAAGGATCCCATGTTATAGGATGGAGGAAAGACGTGGCTGGGAAGATCGTTCCACAATTTAACTGATTGAAGAAGGATTGCCCGAACCTTTTGGTCCGTAAGATAGAATTCCTATGTATCCTATATATCTAGTGAATCCACCTGAGAGAGCTCGCTTTCAATCCAACGCGTGGCCATTATTCACTACAGACTAATGAAAACAAGCCCTAAGCATTGTGATAAACATATTATTATAACTTACCCTTTTTCGCTGTTGAAAGTATGCACTTCTTGCAGCTTATGAAGAAAAAGGAGACACGTTGGAATTAGGTGTTGAAGGCATCAGGTCCATAGTTTTGCAGACCCACCCAGCTATGTCAGCCTTCTCCGCGTCCGCTTTACGAATCCATTCGTGATTCTAATAACAACAAAAAATACAATATATTACTAAGAAAGAAGCAAGATGTGTAAAAATACAGCTAGACATTGGGAAACCAAACTAAAAGATGTTAAAAATGCGATTCATAGGCGAATCGACAGAAACAAAAAAAATTGCCTCTGCTATGCCAGCTTGAAGAGACGGATGTGCACTATCCAGGCTAATAGTGCACAATTCTCGTCATATTTGACAACTTCCAAGCTGATTCTGAAACACAAGTAGATCATTCAGAGGGGTTACTAACTGGTTAAAACCATATATTATTGTAAATTACAGATTTCGAATGTAACACCCGCGAAGTGACCTTGTCGCGTTTCAGGAAGTAGTTTGAAAGTAGCCAGGTATATGCACTGTCAATAGATGGTGCATGCACGTCTCCTCAAGCCGGCATAGTGGAGGCGACTGCTGCCTCTAGACACTAATGTGTAGTAGCAGTTGTTTCCATTCATGGATCACACTCTGGCTTTACATCAGGCGGAGCTACAAAAAAAAAATTCCAGACCGTCTTCTCAAGCACAGCCTCTCTATAACTAATGGACAATAAAAAATTAAGTACGGCAGAACTATTTTGTTATTTTCTTACCATCAAAGATTTCAAATCGGCTCTCTCATCAGGATTTTTCTTCAAACACCTATCAACAAAATCCTTGAACTCGTCCGAGAATATACCAGCTGGCAATTTTGGCGGTGGCTCATTGACTATGTAATCAAGGAGCTCGAAAATTGCCATTGGTCTAGGAGAATTCGGCGCCTGAAATATTTTTTATAATTATTCACTTAACACTCTCTTTGAAGGCTTTAAAACAATTACAAGGTTTACTAAAGAAGGTTACACTGCCCATTCGCCTAGAGAAATGGAAACTTCTCGAGTTTTTTGACGATTTTAAGTTCATTTTGTAGAAAAATAAATCTACATTCCTTGTCACCAATCAGTTATCAGTTTAATTTTTTTTTACTTGGGTAATTGAGTAATTTGACTTTTTCTGTAGTAATATTTGAGATTATGATTATAGTAAATGCTTCTTTTTTTTTATTGTAGCGCGACATGTGACAACACTCCGCCTGATGTAAAGCTAGAGTGCAGTCCATGAATGGAAACAACTGCTACCACAGAGAAATCTCTACGGGCAGCAGTCGCCTCCACTATGCCGGCTTGAGGAGACGAGCATGTACCATCTAGATTGACAGTGCACACTCCTCTCTTATACCTGGGTACTTTCAAACTATTCCCAAAAAGCGACAAGGTCACTTTAATAATTTATATTTTTGTAATTAAAAATTGATTGGTAAACAATATGTTGATATAATTGAAATAAATGAATGGAAAAAAAATCATTTTTTATAGAAGTAGATTCCTTGCTCTTTTCTTGCGATTGAGCGGTTATGATCGCTCATTGCGCATCTCTGCAGCTACCTACTTCCAAACTTAGCTGATACTGACTTCTTAAAGTATTTAACTTTATCAGAAGACTTATAAGTTCTTTTTTTAATACTAGCAAAATTAATTTTACCTGCCCAGGAGAATGATCCTCATTCTGACCCCCGAAAATAGCAGCCAAGGTCTTTGCATCAGGTGGAGGTATCGGATACATTCCAATAGCCATCTCGACTAGAGACAAACCCAATGACCAAATATCTGATTGCACTGAATAATGTGTACCTTGTAAACGTTCAGGCTGAAAGACAAATTATAAACTCAAATGGTTGCTTATTTATGTTATAATAAGTTCATCTGAGGCCTGAATATGAGTTATATTTACGCTGTTACGGCGTAAAGTAAATCTCTCCATCAAGAGGATGGTTTCATTTGAAATCTTTACCTCCACATCTAAAATAATTATTGGTAGAGTCCTCACTTTACGCTGTGACAGCGTAAATGTTAACTCATACTTGGCCCTCTGTTGTGAAGCTTATAATACCCCCGCCACCATCTCTCTGATGACACAAAGCCTGCAGTTTGATATTACTCGACACAGAATATAGTGAAAATCCGGCTGTCATGTTATTTTGGTTATTGACTTATTTAACTTAAGATCTTCTACAAATAAGTTATTAGCCCAGTAGCAACAGCCTCCTGAGCGTAGTTACTGAACTACTGGATAGCTGTCTCATTCGGAGGTGGCTGAAGAAGCACCAGATACACCAGGTATCTTAGTAATATTAGGATACAAGTATAATTAATAATGATAAGTAATTAAAAACTTACAGACATATAACTTCTTGTGCCAACAAAAGAGTTTGCCATAGAGTCAATCAGTTGTCCAGAAACTCCAAAGTCGCAAATTTTAATCTCTCCATGACTATTAACTAATATATTAGATGGTTTAACATCACGATGCATTATGGCGTGTTTGTCGCGCAAATAACTAAGACCTTTTAGGACTGCTGAAGTTATTGTGCCTAAAACAATAATTAGTTTTATTTTTTGTTCTTTCATCCTGCAAGAACATTATAAGCACATTGCGGTGTTGGCTGTGTATTAAGTTAGTAATAATACAAATATTATTGCAATAAGTAAAGAAAGTTTCAATGAGCAACCGTGACCAAGTCTAATCTCTAAAAATAGCACTGGAAAAGGTATACAATGGGTTTATAAAAAAAAAACTAGATTTATTATGGTCATGGTTGATGTTAAGCAGTGGTACGGACTACAGTGGAGCATACTCGCTTAAGAAGCGCCTCGCCTTTAAAGACCATAATCAATCTAGTTTTTTTTTTACAAACCCATTGTATGTGTGGTCAAATACTTGCCTATTAAGTAACTCAGCATGTGGCAACACTCTGCCTGATGTAAGGCTAGAGTCCGGAATGAATGAATGAATGGAAACAACTGCTACTACAAAGAGAAATCTGAGCAGGCAGCAGTCGCCTCCACCCGGCTTGAGCCAGCTTGAGGAGACGAGCATGTATTGTCTAGATTGACAGTGCACACGCCTCTTGTTATATCTGGTTACTTTCAAACTATTCCCGAAACGCAACAAGGCCACTTCACAGGTGTTACATTTGAAAGTGGTGGTACTACCCCAGGATGGCAGACTGGACAAATGACCATCATCAGTCTGCCTACCACTCTTTAATAGTGCCTATAGGGACATTAGGTACATTGGTACCGGTTGGAATTAGCGAGGTTCGAACGCGGGTCTCATTGATCGTGAGTTCACGCCTCTTACCGCTAGACCACGGCCGCTCAAAATAAAACAGATTATTTTATATACAAAAACAATCACAAGCAAATATTAAAAAAAACATATACCTAATACAGACTCAGGAATTCTTCCAGCTTTCTTCAAAATAAGATCTAAAGAACCACCATCCATGTACTCCATGCAGATAGATATTTCACCTACACTGTAAAAGGCTCCATAAAACCCCACAATATGTGCAAAATTACACTCATGAAGCACCTTTAATTCTCGGATTATCTGCTTCTTTACTGCAGGTTTCACTTCAAGATGTATTAGTTTCCGAGCCATTATAAGACCTGTGGACTTATGACGTACTTTCATCACCACGCCTCCGTTGCCCTGGCCTGCAAGAATATTTTTATTCTATTACAGTTTAATGACACTAGAGTTAGTGGCTTAGTTTTCTTTTAATTAGGTATAATTTCATTACTTCGACTCAACAATTGTTTTTTTATTGTAGCTCGGCATATGACAACACTTGGCCTGATGTAAAGCTAGAGTGTGGTCCATGAACGGAAACAACTGCTACAGATAAATTTGCAAATGCAGCAGTCGCCTCCGCTATGCCAGCTTGAGGAGACAAATATACACCATCCAGATGGTTACTTGCAAACTGATCCTGAAACGTAACAAGGTCACTTCATGAGTGTAACACTCGAAAGTGGTGATGGCAGACTGTGCTAATAACCAACATCAGTCTGTCTACCACACTTTTGATAGTGCCTATAGGCACTGAGCGACGAAAGTACACTAACATTGGTTATAACACAGTAACACTGGTACCAGTCAGAATTTTGCGAGTTTCGAACACAGATCTCATTGGTAAAGTGTCTACTAGACCATGGGAGCTCTTAAATTATTAATATTTTTATAAATTTATACAAACCAAGTTCTCCCAGTTTTTCAAAGTCATCGTCACTGAGCTCTCCTATTTTTTCTTTTTGGCAAAGGAACACTTCTATTCTTCTTCGTTGTGTGTCATCCATTTCAATTTGTTCTAATCGCTCCGTCAATGCTTCAATACTGGTTTTTGATTTACCAGCAAGGCCTTGACGCCTATTTGGTATAAAATACAATTGTTAAAAAAATATTTAAAGTTTTTATTCATAGCACGCTTCCTGTGTGTTCGACAGTCCTTAACAAGATGCAGACTCTCCATACTACTAAGTAGTATAAAATAGACTGGGTTGTGATTAAGTAGCGTGTTTTATTACAAACGTGCCATTCGACGTATCAACATAAAATTAGTGTACTTTTGAGCAACTACATGGCTTGCACATACCAGCTTTCTTCATTATATGAAAATATAATAAATTTGTTTGAAAAAATCAGAGGCTCGTTGAACTACGTGTACATTGATATTTAATACACCTAGTAGACAAAATAAAACAACAAATTACTTACTCCGTCGATGCAGCAGATTTTATAGGAGTCATCGATGGGACCGGAGCAGAGTCTATTGACCCAGGAGGGAGGGTCAAATTTAATTTATTTTTCGACATTTTGCTCATCACGCGGCATTTACGATAAATTTAGTTTATGAACCTACAACTACACTTACTATATCACAAAAACTAAACAATATTTTTCAAAAATACAAATATAAAACGTAACTTCGGGAAAAAACACCGCACCAGCCCCAACCAACACACAGCACGACCCAGAGACAATTAAAGATAAGAACCAGAGACAAGATAAGAATAAGTACAACCAGAGATAACCACCGACCAAAGACAAATTCTGGCAATAAATCGCAATATGCGACGCGACGCAAAGATTTCCAATTTCTTTGGTGCGACGCTATTTTTTTCTATCTGCATGTTATTCTATTATTTTTCTTATGTGTTATTTCTATGATGCTGGTAGCGGCGCGCTGCCTGTATTGTTTTCTTACAAATAAGGATGTAAATGTTATGTTACCCTTTAACTTTATTCGCACTATGAAATAAAAGCAATAAGTACTATTAAAATAATAAAATAAATTAAACCTAGCCCTCCATTTATTACTCGTGTAAATATTATGACTTCTCAATAGTTTAAACAACTTGCTGTAATAATATTTAAATACAATACAAAAGAAACCCCGTGATAAACTCAATAAAAAAATATTAAATGAGCATTCCAAAAGCACGTACTATGAAATAGGAAAAATTTTACATTCAATAATTGATAAAAGTATTTGAACTATAATTATAATTGATACTTTTCTACTCATTAGAACCATTTTGGCGGGAAAATTAAAACACATGGTAGGATTTATTATTTTGAATCTGCGGTTTCATTTCATTTTCTTCTATTTTAAATCACTAGGTCACACTCATGCATAAACCAACATCAATCAATCCACATTCGGGGAAAATAATTTAAGAGTAAAAATAGTCTTTCCCCAGATGCTCATATACTCTTTTTTTTTTAAATGAAACATCTTAAATTCTTTCACCCTTTCACATTTGTTATAATAAAAAACAAATGACCAATTATAGACTTTAATTTTACTAGTACACAATATATTTAATATGCAATATGAAGAAGTATTATTTACAAAATGATATTATAATACTATTCGTGATGAAGCTATTTGTAATAATAATGTGACCAACTTTCACGCTTTCTTAGTATTGTATTAAAAAAATATATATTTAAAAGAAAAACAAACAAACCATGCTCTTAAATGTTGATACTTGATACGGAAGACATTAATTATTATTTATTTGAATAACAAATGGTACAAAGTAATATGTATTATCTAATCTAACATTACAATGCTTATACTCGTATATACAAAGATACTAACTATAAAAATATAGTATAGCTAAGTGAGTAGTTAAGTACAGTAGACACTTCATTCTTAAAATCCAGTTTTAATAAAATGAAAAAATAAAATAAAATTGATCAAGCAATATCCTTTTAAACACAATTCATCATGCTCCAAAATGTCTAAAACTATCACAAAATGAAAAGAATAATATTTAAAAATTTATCAATTAATTCTAAAAATATAGCCAATTATTGCTTAGAGAAAAGGTTAGGTTCCTTTTAATTTTTTGAGAAAATTGTTAATACCAGGCTGATTTTTCAATGTATCATTTTGGTTTTTCTGTGGCTTCTTTGTATCTTCCTTTTGTTTTTTCTTTTTTTCACCATTAGGGCTGCTCTGTTCTCCTTCAGGTAGAGATCTCTTTTTACGAACCTTCTTTTTCTCAATTTCTTCATTCTCTTGTACTGGTTGCAATAATGAAGTATTGTCATCTATAATCATAGACAGTTTATCAAAGTAATTCCACAGAGCGTCTACGCAATTGGCTGGTTTACCACCGTCTTTCGTTGCCCATAATAGACCATACAAACGAGGTTTAAGTTTTTCGGTAGGTTTTTTCATTTCTGATTCAAATTCATCTTCAAGGTGTTTTAATTTAGCTTTTTGTGCTTCTGGTGATAATGAAAGCACATCGTCACCGTCCATTGTTGCTTCCTGCAAAAATAATACAAACATTATTTTTATTGTGACTCATTATATCACAACTCACTGAATGTTATTAAATTTGGAGTGTGGTCTATGAACGGAAATAACTGCTACTATAGAGAAATTTCGCCTACACTATGCCGGCTTGAAGAAACGAGTGTGCTCCATCAGATTGACAGTAACACTCCTATCATTATACCTAGCTACTTCCAAACTAATTCCAAAACGTGACTAGGTCACTCAATAGGTGTTAGCACTTAAAAGTGGTGCTACTGGCCCGGGGTTGTTAACCATTATCAGTCTGCCTACTGTTCTTTAATTAATAGACATTAATAATAATAAGCCTATATATCAGCAAGTTTGTCACTAATAAAAACATACAATCTTCACTAATAATTAACTTTGTCCAGTCGCAAAAAATGCATTAAAAGTTTAATAAATTACTATATGTTACCTCATCACTAAGATATCCATGTGGCACAAAGAATTCATTATCAACTTCATATTCATCTCCCTCCGCCTCCTCATCACTTCCATCGTCATCCACACTTTCTCCCTCACCCTCATCTTCCCATTCTTCATCACTATCTACTTCATAATCCAATACTTTCTGAAAATTAAAAGTATAGACTATAATTAATCTTTGGATTAATGCCTTTTCGTTTAGACAATGTTTCTTTAATACCACAAAAGCCACTGGCTTGAAAGTAGTAGTAGTATTGTAGCTGGCTGTAGCTTAACACTCCGCCTGATGTAAAGCTAGAGTGCAGTCTATAAACGGAAACAACTGCTACTACACAGGAATCTCTATAGGCAGAAGTCACCTCCACTACGCAGGCCTGTGGAGACGAGTATCTGTCATCTAGATTGACAGTGCACACTCCTCTTCCTAAATATAATAAGAGTGCACATAGTTTAATATTTATTTTTATTACCTCATCTTTTTCAAAAGGTTTTCTTGGCTTAATATGTTGACTTTTCTTCCGCCATGTACCCCAATAGGGTGGTCGTCTATTTTCTTGAAAACTAAACAGTTTTGGTCTTAATTTTTCTCGAACTGCAGATTCACTGCTTACTACTTCACCTACACCTTCTAATGATGGTAAATCGTCTTCTGTAAAATAAGTAATTTTTATATTACAAGCATTTAAAGAGTGGTAGGCAAATTGATGGGGGTTTTAGCCATCCTGCTATAGTACCACCACTTTAAAATGTAACACCTGTGAAGTGACTATGTGACGTTTCAGGATCGGTTTGAAAGTAAACAGGTATAACGAGAGGTGTGTGCAACGTCAACCTAATGGTGTCGTATCTTTAAGAAATCTTTGTGCTAGCAGTTGTTACCGTTTCATAGTGTTATTATACGCAGAACTTCGATAAAAAAAATTGCATGAGTGCAATCACAAGTCAGTACTTAATTACAAAAATAACATGTAATATACAAATAATTTTTAGTTTTTAAAGTTGGTAATTGATACATCTTATTGAGAAAATTAGGCGTGACAATTGTATTGTATTGTATTGAGGAAATTAATCAATTTAATTTGAGTAATTTAGTTAGTATGAGAGAACTGTTTAAAAGAAAAATGGGCAACAGTCACTTTCACTATGTCAGGAGACAAGTGTGAACCGCTAGACTGACTGATACAACTATATAGGTCATAATAAAAAAAGTAAAACATACCAACTAGAATAACATCATCATCATCATTCTTATCATCCAAAGGCCAAGTTTTCCCACAGCAACCAGGAGTCAGAAACCCCTCCTTTAAACATTTCAAATAAAGTCTATCTTCATTCTGATTTTCTATTAATTTCTCTAAATTTTCCCGCCTTTCATCGTCTAATTGATTTCTTACGGTTGGTGCTAACCTCATGTCTGATTTTATAGTAAAACTAGATAAAACACTGTTTTTACTTATTGGTCCTGTTGACGGAGTGTCTTTATCAACTTTCTGTTTTGGTACAAAGAAATTAACAAAAGCTTCAGCTGCTTTTTTCTTTTTTAGCTCTTGTTCCTGTTTTTCTAAATCTAAAGCTTCCTGTTTCTTACGTTTTTCCTCTTCCTTTGCCTCCTTTTCCTTTCTTCTTTGGTCCTCTTTCTCTTCCTTTTCTTTACGTCTTTGTTCTTCTTTTTCTTCCTTTTCTTTTCGTTTTAATTCTTCTTTTTCTTCTCTGAGTTCTGAAATAATTTATTGTATTAATTGTTTGCATGCCTCTTTTATAAACAAAATAATAATTACTTTTTTCTAACTCCTTTTGTTTTTCTTTCTCCTCCCTCTCTTTACGTTTCTGTTCCTCTTTCTCCTCTCGTTCTTTTTTCTTTTGATCCTCTTTCTCTTGTTTTATTCTTGCCTTTTCATCTTTTTCTTCTTGTTTTTTTTTGTCCCTTTCTTCCCGCTTTTTAGCAGCTTCTTGCCTTTTTTGAAGCTGGAAATAAATGTATAATTATAGTGTTTTAATCTGAGAGTACATTATATTTATTTTTGTATATTTTATTCATATTTTGCAAGCATCATTCTACAATCATAATAGCACACTAAAGGTCGGCAAATTTGGACGTGTAGAATAAAATGTTAGCACTTGCACATGCACTATATTGCTATTTCCTAAGTCCGTTCTCGCTTAAAGCGCAATGACTTCCTAATGGATGCAGTTTCATAGTAAATAAAATAAATAAATATTATTGTCTTACACAAAATTGTTAAATATTAAATAAAAAAACTGTTACGATTTTATCTGGAGACCTTAGAAATTCAAGTAAATAATTATTGCGTTAAATTGGACACAGTTAAAGCTTCAATTTGGTACCACTTTCATCTAAAGCAACACTCAATTTTAATACAAACCTAAATGTAACTAACCTATTTGTAATGGGTACAAGGATTTCTGCATGGCAATTGCCTCGCTTTGCTCGGCTCTTGCATTAAATGGATACAAACTTAAACCTAACCTATTTGTACTGGGTGGAACGATTTCTACATACAAACCTAAATCTAACCTATTCGTAACGGGTAGAAGGATTCTGACAATTAAATGTAATTATGTATTAAAAGTGATTTTAAAATTAGTTTTAAGTGTCTGAGAACCTTTGGAACTCTAACTGGGACTGATTTAATCCAACCACTGGAAGTATCTCAAAGTTTTAAGGTCTGTCCTCTAATAGCTAGCCAAAAAAACATTTGAATATTACCTGTTTTGGTGTTAATTTTGTGTTAGAATTTTCCTCAGAACTTTTAGGAGTTGATGCTGGTGAATTAGTGCTAGATTTGTCCAGTTTAGAATCAGAAGTGTTATCTAAATCAGAACTAGCACTTTTATTAGTAGTCGATCGTAGTCTTTTGGGTGTAGTCACAGGAGTCTTCGGGGGTTCTGCAGATGGTTGAACCTCAGGCAAATGCTTAGACATATCAGTTTTAGAATTTGATTCGTCATCCAAAATTATTATTTCTGTATGTTTTTCATCCATTACTTTATTTACAACTTGTTTTTCATTTTCTAGGGAAAATGACGCTTCAGTATTTACTATACATGCCGTTTCTTCACTCTCGTCAACGTCCATTTTCTCAATTTTACCCTCGACTGCACCATTGCATTTTGGAGAGGTAGCTGCAGAAGACCTTGCAATTCTACTACTTCTTCTTTTCTTTAGATTTGATTTTTGGAATTTCTTTTTGCGTGCACTATCTATAATTTTAACCAGTGGATTCATCGGTTTATCATCCAACTGCAAAATTTTTTCATCATTGTTTTCATCGTCACTTATGACTATCGAATCATCTCCAACAGTTATCTCATTTTCCTTACTTAATCTTCCTATTTTGCTTTCTATTTTTTGATCCTCTGAAGTTAATTTTCTCTTTCTCGACAATGCAGATTCAGTTACAGTAGCACTTTCACTGATAGCTTTAAATGGAAGACGAGCTTGTGTTAATTTCTTCTTAGGGGTCAGGTTTTGCGTATTATCTTCTATATCAACCGCCTTCATGATGATATTTTATACGGGTTTAGTAAAATACAATACACTTATTTGCTAGGAAATTATGCATTTATGTATATTTTAAAATAAAAAGGCAACAATACAAGTCCAATCTGCAAAAATGAACTTTTGACATATAGAAAAAAAAGCGCGGGATTTTTGTGCTACAGTTATATAGTTTTAAACTCAAGGCATCGATTATTATTTTTTAATTTCACATTGAGCATTAAGTATTTTTAGTGAATGAAGAGAGACTTAAAATCTTTATCTGCTAATATTTTTATTTATTATTAGTTGTGCTAAATATTTAAATAGTGATGAATACACATTGTAGCCAATTATTAGTACCAGTAACACTGATAACAGACCACAGATATAATTTTTTTAAAAATTAATTCTCCCATTCTGGGAAGGCAAAGGGAACAGAGCCCATACAGCCACGTCTAATATAATATAACTCATTTGTAGTAAATTCTTAAAGTTTTTACATCAAATTGCAATGGTGTTTTACAATTTGACGCTTTCTTGGAGTATTTGGCGGCAATTCACTCGGTCACGTCACAATATGAGCGTTTTCACGGCGTGGGATAACCACAAAAAAAAACCGCTTCTGTTGCCTCATATAGTGAATTTTAATGTTTCCACAATTACTCACATGCGCAGCATAAAATTACGCAAAATAACACCAATTTTACACAATAATAACCATTAAACTAATTAAGGAAAGGGATAAAAAAACACCTCAACCTTCCCGGGCAAAAGCGCGCCAAACACTTTCTATTTTTTTTTGGTAATTCTCCCATTCTGGGAAGGCAAAGGTATTAAATACCATACAGCCACATCTTCAATATTGTATTATTTTCTTCTTTCTTTACATCGAATTGCATATATTTCTCAATCAGATGGTTTCTTGGAGTATTTGGCAGCAACATTGTGCCACATATAATTACCTGTACTACTAATCACAATAAACCAATTTACAACTTACTATAAAACTTTCATTTGACATTTCGCTCCAATTTCCCATCAAACACTTCGTTCTTGCATTTTTAACCGACTTCAAAAGGAGGAGGTTATCTATTCGTCGTGTATTTTTTTTTTTTTTTTTTTTTTTTTGTGGCGATGTTCCCTCATATCTCCGCCGTTTGTGGACCGATTTTGATGATTCTTTTTTTGTTGGATAGAGTATATGTCCGCATTGGTCCCGTTTCAATTTGAAGATAATATTTCATCTCTAAGGGTGGAAAATTAGGGGATGTTTCGCCGTTTGTGAACCGATTTCGATGATTTTTCGACGATTTTTCTTTTGTTGGATAAAGTATGTCTCGTGATTGGTCAATTTTAAATTTGAAGAAAATATTCCATCTCTAAGGGTGGAAAATTAGGGGATGTTTCGCTGTTTATAAACCGACTATGATAATTCTTTTTTGTTTGATAAAGGACGTTTCGGGATTGGTCCTATTTAAGGAATAAAATATTCCACCTTTAAGGGTGGAAAATTAGGGGATATTTCACCATTAGTGAACCGATTTTGATGATTCTTTTTTTGTTTGATAAACTACGTCTCGGGATTGGTCCCATCTAAGGAATAAAATATTCCATCTGTAAGGGTGGAAAATTAAGGGATATTTCGCCATTAGTGAACCGATTTTGATGATTCTTTTTTTGTTTGATAAAGTACGTCTCAGGATTAGTCCCATTTAAGGAATAAAATATTCCACCTTTAAGGGTGGAAAATTAGGGGATATTTCACCATTAGTGAACCGATTTTGATGATTCTTTTTTTGTTTGATAAAGTACGTCTCGGGATTAGTCCCATTTAAGGAATAAAATATTCCACCTTTAAGGGTGGAAAATTAGGGGATATTTCGCCATTAGTGAACCGATTTTGATGATTCTTTTTTTGTTTGATAAAGTACGTTTCGGGATTGATCCCATTTAAGGAATAAAATATTCCACCTTTAAGGGTGGAAAATTAGGGGATGTTTCGATTGATTTTAATGATTCATTTTTTATCGGGTAGGACTCGAGAGTGTCTGTCTATAAGCCCACTACTCATCACATTTCATTTGAACAGCGCGTTTAGAATGTTATCCATACAATCAATCAACAGTTACAACTAAAAATTACAAAATAAAAACATTTCTGAAAAAAATTGAACCGACTTCTAAATAAAACACAAGGCACTAAAAAGTAAAAAAATAATTTTAGTTGAGAGTACATACACACAATTTAATAAGCATAAACATGAATAAATGCTTATTATTTATTTACAAATTAATTATATGCATTTTATCTAGCATATATCTGAAGTCGGTGCAAGCATTTGAAACATGTTTTATGTATGGTAATGTACCTAGAATCAAGCAATGCGGAGTTTCATATTTGGTTGGCACCGACTTCAGATATATGCTAAATAAAATGCAGACAATTAATTTGTAAATAAATAATAAGCATCTATTCATGTTTATGCTTATTAAATTGTGTGTATGTACTCTCAACTAAAATTATTTTTTTACTTTTTAGTGCCTTGTGTTTTATTTAGAAGTCGGTTCAATTTTTTTCAGAAATGTTTTTATATCATCATAATATTATTCTGTATGTGAAATATTGCCCATATCCTAATATATTTTTTAAATAAATAAATAATCTAGGTTATAATAATAATTTACTATTATTAGACGCCCGAAGAAACTCAAGTTACACATAATATTTTAACTATTTTTTAAAATATTTATTAACAGTTATCAGCCTTGTTTTTCTGTAATGTGACTAGGAATCTTTTAGGCTTAGAATATGATTACTGAGTACATGTTATAAATTAAATATACATTTAAATATAGGTATACATTTTTAAAGTAAGTTATTGTCCAAAATACTGTCTCAGTAACATGTAGGTACTTGCATTCAAGTATTATCAACCACTATATATTTAATTTTTAACACCAACTTTAATACCCAATACCAAAAGGTGTCCCACCCCCTCCTATCTACATAATTCAAATTAAATTTATTTATTGATATTTTGTTTATTGTAATAATGGGTTCAGGTTATAGTAGATGCATTAAAGCTACTATAGTGGAAGTTTATGGCGCATGCTCGAACAACCGTCTGGCGAGGGACACAAACGAGGGCATCTGGCGTTAGTAGGCATTAGTATTTCAGTGCTGCTCTCACATTAGCGCACGTCGTTCGCGTTCCCTAATAAACAAACTAGTATTATTCTTTAAAATTTATTCTGCAAAATGTTAAAGAATGACTAATAACAAAACTTTGAATAAGATACGAACAAATTAACCAAGTTGAAAAAATAAATTCCTGAAAAGTGAATAAAAAATATTATTTAAAATGATGACTGGACTATATTTACATTAAGTTTGAGAAGTATATTATTCAAATTAGATTGTTTGAAAAAAAAAAATTTTTTTTAATTAAATATTAAAATGTCGATCGAAAGTGAAGAAAAGGCTAAAGAATTATCTCAAAGAGTAGCTGAATTCAAGAAAGATTCTAGCAGCCTCTATCAAGTTCAAGAATTTGTTGAAAGCATCATCCACGATGCAACAATTGAAACAGCCCGTAGACTGAATTATCCTAATCCATATTTGGACGTAAGTTTTCGAAAACTATTTTAGCCTTTGTAAATTAATATTAGGTATTAATTATCTACAGAAATGCATATATGGGTAAAATATCTACTCATTTGAAATGCTAAAAATAAAATGTATCTTTCCTCAATTTTAGAAACAGTGTTAAGAGTTGTAAATAAAACAGAAATAAAGTGTGTTTATTTATTTTCATTAGGTACTGAATAATTAGGTTACTCTGAATGTATAATTAATTGTCTTTGTAACTAAGCAACAATTTTAAATAGGAAGTATAATCGATAAGGACGCATGTGTCCATTCTTACTTTACAATTAGGATTAGTATGGGTACGAAATGATATATAAAATAAAACAAAAATAGTTAAAACAGTTAAGTTATTGGTTACCTTTTATTAATTTTTTGCATATCAAAATGTCAGATTTGTTTATTATTAACAGCCCTGTGCTAGGATAGGGTTAGAACACATGTATTGTCGCTATGGTCGCGGATGTTCTGACCACTAAACTACTCAGCCACTGACGCTTTACGAGACGGTAACGAAATTCTATTCCTTTTACACATGCAGCTTTTCAGGGTGATCACATATTGCTGTTTTTTTTTTCTAAGTATTCAATTTTCAGGCTACATGTATTACGGGTTTCTTCTTCAAATGTGAAATAAAATATTATTACCCTTACCTTACCTTAGGCCATCGTTTCTCAAGCGGGGGGTCGAGTTTGTTTTAAAAGGGGGTCGCAGTCTGTTGAAAAATAATAAATACAAACTACATATAGGTACAAAAGATTCGTTGATTAAAGGAATGAATTTTAGTTTAGTGTTATAAAACTAAATATTAAGATATAATAAATAACATGAAAAAATAAACTTATAGCTTACTTAAAAATAGCGCGCTATGTACATGTTATTATAATTTTATAGTGACATCGGGGTCGCGACATTAAAATGGTTAAGAAACGATGCTTTAGGCAGACTGATGATGGTTATTAGCTCAGTCTGCCATCCTGGGGTAGGACCACTTATTTCGAATGTAACATGGAGTGACCTCGTCGCATTTCAGAATGGTTTAGAAGTAGCCAGATATAATAAGAGGAGTGTGCACTATCAGTCTGGATGGTGCACATTAGTCTCATCAAGCCGGCAAAGCGAGGGCGACTGTTACCTGCAGAAATTTATACATAGTAGCTGTTGTCATTATGTCGAGCTACAATAAAAAAAATGTCCAGTTCTTAATCTAGACCTAGCTATAACACGAACTGAAGGAGGATAGACAAAGATTTTCTTTAAGCAATCAGATCGCGTGCGTCGCTAAGTAGGATTTTGCTTCACGGTCACGCAATTGCAATCATGTCTTGACTAGATATAATTAAATTATAGGATTAATTAAAATATTTTTTATTTTTCTGTCAAAGAGTTCTGTGGTTAACTGAGTTTTTATTTTTCAGGTATATGGTCTTCCAACTGAGATAGGTAAGTTACAATTTTAATTCTTGATATTTTTTTTAATAGTTCACTCCACCTATTTTACTGTTGAACTAGAGTGCAGTCTATGACAACGACTATCACAGGCATAACTGCAGGCGGCAGTCGCCACCGTTATGCTAGCTTGAGGAGACGAATATGCATCGTTAATTGACAGGGCACATGACCGCATCCCACCAGAGTGCGATCTATCGATCGGATGCGATTGCTGTCACAGAAGAAGTTGCAAACAGTCACGTCTGCTATACCGGCTTAGTGCGTTTTTAACTATGCCTATTTGAAATATTTATACCCATAATATATAATGTTTTATTAACACTTAAGCAAATAGAAACTTTGTAACATCTAAATCGTGATACAATTAGTGTTATCGTGCCCAAGGGAGTGACGAGCCGTGTCAAAGGACTTCGTTAAATATTGTGTACGTGTCTGTATTTTCCTTTATCGTTTATCTCGATATCTATCTATTATTTTCCTTTGGCTCGTTCGAGTTTAGAAAATATTAGCTTTCTGTTCGTCTAGACTAGATAAACTACAGTTTTTTTTATAGTAGTCCGGCATGCGATCACACTCCATCTATATTAGGCTAGAGTGCTACCACAATATGCAGACAGACAAAGAGGCAAATGTGAAAGATTGACAAGGTCATCCCCAAAGCCCGAAGTATAATTGAAAGTGCTGGTACTCATTCCAATACTCATGCCCAGAGGCGGCTCTAGCCCTTGTGGCGCCCGTGTGCAACCAGTACCATGGCGCCCTCTAATAGGAGCGGGGTGAAAATGGAATACTTATAATTATATTTTCAAACGGAAATTCGGGTGCAAATAGTGCAATTTTAAATAATGTCGGGAAATGAGTAGTGTCTTTGGAGGTGTCGCATTAGATTAGAGGGTGCTCGGCGCCCCCTTAGACCCGGCGCCCGTGTGCGTCGCACACCCTACACTATAGGTAAAGCCGCCTCTGCTCATGCCTACCTATCTGGAGTATTCGAAGCTCAATAATAAATATGAATAAATAAATAATAATACTTTAATATTAATATTAATATCTAGTGTATAACAGGCCATTTTTTTAAATTGACTAGGGGTCCAATGGTATATTTGATTCACTGAAAAAAACAAAAAATATTAACTATAAAATATTACTAACTTTTTTTAGAAATTACAAGTCTATTTGCATTTTTAAAAACAATTTTAATAAATTATGCAGTTAATTAATACAGTATTCTTTTCTTTGATGAAATTCGATGATTTTTTTTTGCTTTGGGGCCAAACTTACATCACTGCGGGGCCAAAATAGGCCACTGAATTGCTATTTAACCAAAAATTATTGCTTAAAAAAATGATTTGGTGTATAGGTACCTAAACAGGAAGAATAGTCCAAGGTTCTATTAAAAATAACATTTTTGGTTTCATAAATATAAAGAAGAAGTTAAACTGCTTCCATAATAAATGTAAATAATATATAAATATTTTATTATGGTAAAATCAAGTCATTTTGTTTTAAAATTCAAAACAATGTTTCAGTCATTTTCCTTTCAAAAGATTTTCCGGTAAACTTTTTTGTTTCGTAGTCTTTTATTGTAAACAAGAATTGCTTTCTTTTCATTTTCTTTGTTTTGTTTAAATGGAACAGTTCAAACGTACTTAATTTTTATTACCTATAGTTTCGTATAATATGAGCAGATTTTAATTTAACAACTGCTACTACAGAGAAATCTCTACGAGCAGCAGTCGCTTTCACTATGCCGGTTTTAGGAGATGAGCATGTACTATCTAGATTGACAGTGCATACCCCTCTCGTTATACCAGGCTACTTACAAACGATTCCCAAAACACAACAAGGTGTGTTACATTTGAAAGTGGTGGTACTACCCCAGGACGGCAGACTAGGCTAACAACCATCATCAGTCTGTCTTCCACTCTTTAATAGTGCCTATAGGCACTGAGCGACCAAAGTACATATAACAAAGTTACATTGGTACCGGTCAGAATTTAGCGACGTGCGAACATGGGTCTCATTGATCGTGAGTTCACGCGTCTTACCGCTGCAGCGCTGGACCGCCGCTTTTTAATGTTATTATTATTTTATTCTGAATACCTATACCTAAATTAAGGTGTATAAATCGTGTGTGTGTGTGTGCATACGAGTGTGTGTAACTTAATAATGTTCAGTTTTACCTTCCTACTATAAAAACAATAAAAACATAATTAACAACGTTTTAACAAAAGAAAAAACTATTAAAGTTGATAACGTTTATTAAAACAGTTATAGCCATAGACTTTCCTACTTTAAGAGCGGCCGTGGTCTAGCGATAAGACCGAGGCGGGGAGTGTGCACTGTCTAGAATCTAGATGGTGCATATTCGTCTTCTCAGGCCGACATAGCGGAGGCGACTGCTGCCCGTAAAGATTTCTCTGTACTATCAGTTGTTTACGTTCATGGACAAAGAAGATAATCAAATTGTATAAATTTAAGCGTTTGTATGTTCATCTTTTATGCATTGAAACATTTTATAGTTATTGCAAAAGATATTGAATTTAATTTCTTATTATATATACAAACTGGATGTTTGTTTGTTTGCCCTATACTGGAACTACCAGTACGATTTATTAAGAAAGGTTAACATAATAAAAAATCCTCAAACAAGATGAATATGAACCCATTCGCATAAAGGAAACAATTTACTCGGTCGGATATGAAGATGTTCCGGCGAAGATACTAGTATTATATAATCTCGTTGAGAGTATATGAAAACAAATGTACATTTCATGATAATAAATCTTTTACGTAGGTAAGTGTAAAAATAAAATTTTCAACAAACAATCTCCTTGTTCATAGATAAATATTATTAATTTATTATTATTATTTATCTCTCTTTCTATTATAGTATTGAATTATTATATTTCTATTTATATATTTGTGAACTACTCACTGTCCACCCTTTTTTTACGTGGGGAAATCCTTTAAGGATGCCCTGGTCCTTGGGGAAGATTACTAGGGATTACTAAAACCCCACGGAGTGTCACTCGACGCATTCACTCACTGTCCACCCTATTTCATTTCTTTTTTACTACTCTCCAACTCTTCATAGGTTGTCTGGAAGAAATTGTCTAACAGTTTAACAGTAGACGGGTAGAGTGTGGACATTATCTCATCAAGCCGGCATAATAAAGGCGGCTGCTCCATGCAAACATTTCTCTATGAAAGCAGTTGTTTTCGCTCAGTTTAGCTTAAGTAACATCAGGGGGAGTGTATGTGTCAAGTTACTGTAATAAATGGTACGTAGATGTACTATGTACGATTTGGCAGTAAATTCTCTGTAGTTCCACTAAATTGTGGAATACCCTTCCCAGTCACATTTTTCACTCTAACTTAACATCAGACGGAGTGGAGTCGCATGAGACGCTAATCAGAAACAGAGAAAAAGACGAGAAAAGCCGTAAAGTTTATTAAAAATTCGTGAATTTGCTACCAAACAAGAACACGTTAAAGAACGAAATACAATACAATTTTAAGATTTATAAATACAAGAAAAAATTAAATAACAAAGAATGCTTACCTATGTGTTACGAGTTACGACCCGTGCATGAATCATAAGTCTATTGTATTGCATTCAATAGTACTTCAATGGCTCGTATTATTTAAATTTTAAATAAATCGATCTTATTACAAAGAAATAACTTATAAAATATTCTATAATAGGTTGTCTGTATCAGTAGCGAAGGTTGGCATTAGTTCGAAAGCGACAAACAAACAACGACGAAAAAAAAAGAAGACAACAATAATAAAAATAAACTACACCAGAATTGTAATTAAAAACAAATATTTTGGCATAATTACTTTTTTTAATATTACTCGTATATCAAGTAGTTCAGTATCTGAGAAGACTTCGCCCGATATTGGGCTAAAGTGCAGTTCACGAACGGAAACCACTGTTAAAACAAAGAAATGTCTGTCTGATGCCTAGACGCGTCAGCAATTGACTGGACTTGTCCCTATAGCCGGCTACTTCCATACTGCTTCTCAAATGCACTAGGTCACCACACAGGTCTTACAATTGAAAATGCTGGTACCCTAGGAAAGCAGGAAGGGGAACAAATATACTCTTATTAATAACCATTATCAGTCTGCCTACCACGTTTTTAATTCTAAAAAGATCAAAGAACAAACGAAGGGTTAAGAATACACAACCGCAAACATGTACAATATGGTACAGTTATTTTTAGCATTCTTTGTAGTATTGTTTATAATTCGCTATGTAAATGATTTCCTTCATTTATTCTAATACATGTACATCGTGTAGATAGAAAGTAGTGGCATGTGGATAGAAAAACATTGCCTCTATATTTACATTGTTTTTATGAATGTTTTTTCAACAAATTCAACATTTTTCGTTGTAAAAAATAATTATTTTCCTACGCCCTCTCCGGTAGCTCTCGAGATAAGGCCCAATCGTCTTAACGCAGACTGTGCTATTCAAAATACGCTAACATTTATCTCCTTAATTACACTGTAAAAATAAAACTGTGCAATTTCTAAAGTAGAATACATCTCGAAACATGCACATTCGTATTCATGAATAATGAAAGTCTATTCTCAAGAGTCTAGATTTCTAGAAGTTTGAGTCGGAGACCGCAGTCGGCTTTATAAATGCATCTTTTATCTTATCTTGGAACATTTGCAATTTTTATCATACGATCTATCTATATCTCTTTTATCTTTATTTATTTTAGAGATGTGACAGATCAAGGACAAAATTAATTTCGTTGTTTCAATTTGGGAGTATTAAACAATTAGTTGTGGGATCGGATATTTATGCCTCCTTTAAAGGGTAGTTAGACTGATGGTAGTGGCACCACACCCAATGTAGTATTTGTTTGACTCTTATTTCTGGTACTCATGGGCTGCACTCTTGCAGATTTTTATTCTATAAGATTCTCATTTACTATTTAGTAATTTAATTTTGTTTACATCGTTATTGTAAGTATATAGCATTATGTAAAAGGAATGTCGATAATAACAGAAATTATTTTAAACGTTTAAAATGGTTACGGGCAGTTTTGTTGAACACCAATACTTTATTTTTATTGTAGCTCGACATATGACAACCCTCCGCCTGATGTAGCTAAAAGCTAGAGTGCGATCCATGAACGGTAACAACTGCTACTACAGGGAAATCTCTACTGGCAGCAGTCGCCTCCGCAATGCCGGCTTGAGGAGACGAGCATGTACCTTCTAGATTGACTGCCTGCCGTCCTGGGGTAGTACCACCACTTTCGAATGTAACACCCGTGAAGTGACTTTGTCGCGTTTCGGGAATAGTTTGAAAGTAGCCAGGTATAACGAGAGGTGTGTGCACAGTCAATCTAAGATGGTACATGCTCGTCTCCTTAAGCCGGCATAGTGGATGCGACTGCTACCCGCACAGGTTTCTCTGTAGTAGCAATTCTTTCCATTCATGGACCGCACTCTACCTTTACATCAGGCGGAGTGTTGTCACATGCCGAGCTACAATAAAAAAAAATTGAAAAAAATTAGATTGCGAATACGTGAAACCCTGTGTTTATAGTGGAGTTTATTTTATAGACTTTTCAACGTTTATGAAACCATATATGGAATCTTTTGTGCTATGTGTATTTTACCGTACGTCATCAAGCCTTATCAATATAATATATTGGTCTGTTTACGTAATAGTAGGTAGGTGTAAATCCATGCTAAAGCCCTAAATACACAAGGATAATTTTTCAAACTAGGATAGAAAGCTTGAGCTGGTAAGTTAGTAACTACGTATACAAAACTAGCTTCATTTTTAGCTTGCGAGAAGGCTAGAGAGCTAGCACATGCTAGACCAGGACAAGTACGTATTTAAATACATTGTTACGGTGCTAATTACGGCAAACACGAGTTTAGTTTACGATAGAAGCAACAACAAAATTGGATTTTGCAAAATTAGGTCACACGTATCGTTCATTGTATTAAACATGCTACATAAAGTCTTTTAACATTCCGAATTCGATAAGCCAATGTACTAAAATAACTGACGTCGATAGATGTGACCGTAGTCTAGCGTTAGAAGAAATGAACTTACGAGTCGTTAACTTCTGACCGGAACCAATTTAACTATGTTATAATTATATACTTTAGTCGCTCATTGCATATGATAAGCTTAGTTAGGCATTGAAAAATGCTCCGTTTCGATTTCGTGTTCGCTAAGTTAATGTATGAACGCACAAAAGTCCTAGACTCGCTAGAAATGTTATGCAAACTTTAATGAACATGGGCTGGGCATGTTGCTAGAGATAGAGATGACAGATGGACTAATACACTGGTAACCAAAAAAACGGATTAAGAACTCGCGGACGGCCAAGGAAACGCTGGGTAGATGACATAGTCTCATTTACTGGTACCTAATGGACAAGACTAGTTCGGAACAGAGACGTCTGGAGATCGATGGAGGAGGCCTACACCCGTTACTGGGTGTCCCAACTTAGACATTAATTTTTTATTGACATAACTATTTAAACAATATTCAGACATTATATCTAATTTTTATTTGACGTACTATGTATAAATACCTTAATTAAAAACAGACGACTGATTACAATCAGAAAAATTAATTGCATGTACTATTGTTTATAATGTTATGTAACTAGAAATCTTTGGGAATTAAAAGGCTTATTAAAAAAAAAGTTAATGTAATAAATAAGTTGGTCGGTCAAAATAGAGTGGTAGGCAGATTGATAATGGTTATATTATTATAAGCAGACCTAGTTGTAAGTCCGCTTCAAGATCAGTTTGGAAGTAGGGGGTACAACGAGAGGAGTGTGCCTTGTCAATGAATTTTACACATTCGTCTCTTCAAGCGTGAACGAAGGCTTCTTTGTGGTAGTATTTGAAGTTGCTTATGGATCGCATTCTAGCAAATACAAAACATTTTCGCATGTCAAAGAAAAAAATATAAAGTAGGTACGCCACATAAAATTTTGTTAAAACATGAGCACGCAAAACCTAGGGAAAAACGAGAGAATAAAAAATATATTTTGCTACTCTTAATATTATGTCTCCAAGTTTCCACATTTAGGCTTGAGGCTGTGTTTGAATTAATAAAAAGTAGTCCAAGAACAAAATAAACACTCTTTTATTTACGACTTAAGATACCATATTTTATGGAAGGTAGGTAATAGGGTGATTATGGTAATGTTTCCTTCACATATCTTAAAAGAACGATGGCACTTTTAATAGCTTTGCATAACGAGTTCTTCCCTCGTTTTCAGATCGTTAAGTACTTTTTGCTTCATAATAATTACTTATAATTATTCTCAGTAATAATTTCTCTCATTGATTTATTGAATTAATAAAAGCAAATACAAGTTCTCTAATAAACTTTACTCAAAACGTTAATACCGTACTAAAAAAAATTGCTTTAATAATTTGTAACAAATATAGGGCTATTTCCAGCACTAATCCGAAGACCTTGTTGCTGGGGACAGTGCTCTAGCATCTAGCATAGAGTTCTTCACTATCTTTTACTCGCCAAAGTACATTGGGAGATATTATTAAGAATTTTGTTAACTTTATTGTATAGAAATTTATAAAATCGCGTTTAAATATATTTTTGTTTTATTTGATTATAATACAGATTAACGTTGTTACAGGATTTAGACGTCAACTGCACAGGGCTCGTGGTTTTGTTGTGCGAATGTTCGACGCTCTATGCAACTGCACACAAACCGCTGCGGC
Source organism: Tinea pellionella (assembly GCA_948150575.1). NCBI lineage: Eukaryota > Metazoa > Arthropoda > Insecta > Lepidoptera > Tineidae > Tinea > Tinea pellionella. Next base: position 4,474,068 of record OX411259.1, on the reverse strand, counting down.
TGCCGCGCGTACGACCGCACGTAATCCTTTTACAAAGCGCTAACACCGATGTAGAGAACACCACATCAACATTCAACATGCGAAGACTTCCGAAATTACGACGAGATAATCGTGTTAGTAACTATGATAATTAAAAAGTTTTATTTATGAAACCTAAAACGTTCAACACTTAAACTAAAATAATATGTAAACTTGAAACAGCCCACGCACAAATTAGTTCTACTAAATTTTAATAACAAACTTAATTTGGAAGAGATTTAATATTCATCATTTGTTTCTCAAAGTTAATTTTAGAGACTCTCGAAAGCGTCTATAATCTACATGTTTTAATTACTTCAACTAATAGAGACGAAATACTCGCTGAGAGTTGACTTAAATTTCAATCCATAATTTGTAGCCAAGTATAACGAGAGGATTGTGGACTGTCAATTTAGATGGTGCACATTCGTCTCCTCAAGCCGGCACAGCGAAGGCGACTGCTGCCTGTAGAAAAACTGTAGTAGCAGTTGTTTCCGGTTATATACCGCACTCTAGCTTGGCGGAGTGCTATCATAATTATGCCGAACTACAATTTTAAAAAAAATTGATACACCTATTTAAAAGTAACAACTAAAAATAATTTTCAAAGGTTTCATTCAAAATACTTATACCTACTTACATCAAATTGTGAAGAAAAAAGATCAAATGTTACACAGTTGTTTGTTCGTGTCATAATCTTGACGAAGGTAGTCATAAGTTAACTGTTATAATTCCGTTACCCACGTCAAAGTAAATTGAGTTTGTCGTATTAGGAGGGCGTTACTTACTATAATAATACAGGGTGTAAAAAGAGAGGCGTCATCGCCGCGAACCAAAAGTTGTAAACATTATTCCGATGTAGTACGAGTATTTCTTTTTATTTCATATTTTACTTTTGCATTATTTACTGATATCTATTGGACTAATATCAACTACATAAGACATGGATACGGGAATGCCCGCTGTACTTTTACACCCTATGTACTCCATAATAACTTATAGACAACACTTAGACAGCGCCTTGAGTTTCCTTTTTTTTTATAGACAAGTCAATTGAAAGGTTAACAGTCTTTTGTTTAAAACATATTTATTGTGTTATATTATTTGAATGGACCAGGCATAATTTTAGATACACATTAATACGTCTGTCATATTGCATGCGGTTTGCGATTTTTAGATGCACGGTTCGGCAATTGCCGCACCGCAGATCGTATTGTACAATTTTTTTTTGGTACCATTTCAGGAAAATATCAAACAATGAATCCCTTTTTCAAGATAACATATCGATTAATAATCATTAATATGGTCGATATTATGCATTGTTTCGATTATCCTATCAATTCGGCACTTGACAAAAGCCTACTAAATACGTTATCTATCACAAAAAAATACTGAAATATTACATAAATACATGGCATTATAATTATCTCGTCGGAAGTTAAAAAAAATGGGATAGTCGTTGACAAGTTGAGGATTAATGAAATTCTCAAATGTTTTCAATATTTATTCGAATTTTTCTTCATTAGAAAACTGTCTTCCTACAACTTTAGCTTCAGTAAAGTTTGCCAGAATATTAAATACTTATTTAATACATTTATTTATGACAAGATAATTTTATCAGTTATTTTTTAATAAATTTTTGGCGTATTAAAATACTGAATTTGTTATTATTAAATTATGATGTACTCAACATCCTGTGCATCCGTGCAGAAAGCGGAGGACATGAGTTCGATTCCCATCTCAAATTAGACTGCATTTTCATAATAACAAAAAATAAAAATAAAAAATTGTTACAAGTTTCTAACTGAGTTTTCTGTTTTAATTAAGTTCATAAGCGAGTTTTTCTTAATAATCATCAAGGGCCGGAAACTCAATTCTGGAAATCTACTGTGTAAACTAAAGTAATTTAAGACGACCTTAGGCACTTAAGGAGACTCGTATACGTCTCTTAAAATATCCTTAGAGTGCGACCTAAATCTCTTTTTGGGTCAATAATTATAAAGGTCGGTACATTTCAATTAAGAAAGGATTGAATTACTGGCCCTAAGTTTGTAATTTTGAAGCTAGTGCTTGTATTTTAATATAACATAGAATCGTCCATCATCGATCGTGAGTCCACGCCTTCTACCTCTAGACCACGACCGCTCATAAATTATTATATAATAATATTTATTATTCTTGCAAATTTAATTGAAATAAAACGTACCTTCCTTTCTAATGTGGTGTTTAATGTTAATAAAGTGATTGTTGTAACGCTTAATAGTTTTTAAGGTAAAAATTAGCAATATGATGCGTCAATAATTTGTGTAAAAACAATATTGTATCACATGTAGTGCTATAGATATTGTAAAGTGTTAAATTAAATTATTAAGATCGATAATAAGGCTACGTTCACATGGAGTCAAAATACATCTATGTGTGGCAAATCTCAAGACACGCGTTTCGCGATTAGCTTCCGATCATATCACCGGGTATAACGAGAGGCGTGTGCGCCCTATCAATGGATGGTGTGGAGGCGACTGTTGTCTGCAAAAATAAAGAGAGAGTAGGCAGACTCTTATTTATATGGTCCTGGGGTAGTACCACCACTTGCGAATGTAACACCCGAGAAGTGACCTTGTGAGCCAGGCATAACGAGAGGAGTGTGCACTGTCAATCTGGATTGTGCATACTCGTCTCCTCAAGCCTTCATAGCGGAGGCGAGTGCTGTCTGTAGAGATTTCTTTGTAGTAGCAGTTGCTTCCATTCATGGACCGTACTCTATCTTTACATCAGGCGGAGTGTTGTCATATGCCGAGCTACAATAAAAGAAGACTTGGACATTCTTACGCGAAATGTTTCACAGGTGGGTCACGAATTATCTTACACGGCCATTATTGGATCCTGTATCGCGGCTACCAGATTTCTTATCTCCAAGGCTAATTTGTATTATTTCGTCAACATATTTGTCTCGATTGTTGTCACTATATTATTTTATGTAGTCATGTGAACTGTCGTATCTTATCTAGTCGTAACGTAAACCTCTCTGTTCACTGAAGGAATTACAAAGTGATTTGTTAATAAAAAGTAAGGAGAGCTTATTGTTAAATGTTTACTGTACAAAAAATAAACTCGGAAAAAGAATCCGATATTAAAAATACGCTTGATTACAAACACAATTCTTTGCTATTATTACGAAAATAAGCCGAGTAAAATACAATTTCTTCGTACGAAGCAATTTTCATAATAGAAATCGGTTATTATCGATAATCATACTTACTTAGATATTCACTATACTTATTTTAATATTACTCGTATATTTACTTTTTTAGAATTATATTAAAATCATAATATTAAAAATTAATTGATTTCGTAAATGTTAAATAAATATACTACGATATTTGCTACGCGCGATATTTACCACGAATGTCGCATTATTGAGACGTAAAGTTTAATCTTTATTGGAAATTTGAGATGGAGTAACAAAATTTAAAAAAATAAAAAAAATATTTTTTTAAATTTTAGTTTATGATAAAAATATATTTCTACTTTTATTTTTAAAATCTTGGTTTAAATTGTTTTAAGACTTATTATAGACGCACAATTATTTTATTTTCTTATTATTATACAATGAATTTTATATCTATTTTTCCTAATATGATACGAGAGGTATTTACAGAATTCTAATATATTTATTATACTTCCATTTTCTTGTATATAATATATATTTTGGGACGAAATTGAACGAAGAAATGAGGCGAGAGAAAATTATTATAAGGAAAGGTTGTAAGAGCTTGTAAAAGATAATTTATTACTAAAGGAAAATAATGTAAATTATGATTAAAAATTTGTGAACAAAAAAGTAGTTGTGAACAAGAATATTTTCTATAATCTAAATGTGTAGGAACTAGGGGTTATTTACAAGATTTCTATATGTGTATAACTTGTAAGTGTTAAATGTGATAACCTAACCTTAAACCCTCCATTCCTAATAAACCTTTATTCTTATCTATCCAAAATATGTATGTCTATAATAAATAAACTGATTTTGTAATTTTTCGTATGATTATTGACATCTTCTTACCCGTTGTTTACGTAATAGTATTTACACACACGCTATGATAAATTGTAGCAGAAAGTATCGTCTGTGCTTTTCTTTCCGTATAAAAAAAACTAACTTTAATTTCTAGCAACTAAATATTAAAGCTCAAATTTGCTCGTGATAATGCTAAAGGTAATTTGTAATCTATAAATACTTTTACTTAAATTATTAGTTTTGTTTTTGGAACGAGTATTCTAAATATTAAGCAAAGATATCATTACCCATGCGGCTTAGTCTTCAGTTTTCTTTTTCAATTGTTGTTTCATGAAAACTTTCAGCAGGGTTTTAGAAGAAAATAAAACACACGTTCTCGTATTTAAGATTATTTGCCATATCTACACGCACGTTTATGAACACAATCACGGTATTAATCCACCGTTATTATACATTATACAAATTGGAACCGATAAAACCTATCTCCAGTCAAAAATCCTTATTTTTTGCGACTGCTATCACAGGGAAAAGTTATTGCTTTACTCGTTTAAAAATTTCCAATTTACATAAGGTAAAACAAATTTAATCAGAACGAATAAATAATAACTAGCTAGTAATAAACAACCTAGTTAATAATGAGTATTTCATTACGTTCCCAGCTGTAAACTTCCAATGAATATCTTATTAAAGTTTACAAGGATTCCTTTTGATTAAAACTTTCCTTTGAAAGAGAATTCAACAAGGAATTTAAAAGTAATTATTGGTATATTAGCTAGGTATTTCTTATTACTGTTTATCAAAACAGAATCTTTTAGATAACATAAAACAAAATGCAAAAGTGTTATCATTTATTTATTTATTTTTAAAGAAACTCTGCATTTACCACACTCCGCGTGATGTTAAGTTAGAGTGTGGTCCATGAGCGTTAACAATTGCTACTACTAGAAATATTAGGCATTCCGCTATGCCAACTTAAAGAGACGAATGTACTCGTAGATTGACAGGGCGAGCACATTCTTATTACATTTAAGAATTAATGTTTCATTGTTTGTCTCGTTTGTTGTTCTCTGGGGGACTGTAAACGCATAATCTAATTGCATACGTACGAAGTTGCAGCAACAGGTAGTATTTAATAAAAGTACATACAAGAATATTTGCAAAATAATAAAGCGAACCGTTCTATACGAGTGTTTCGTTGGAAAGTTATTATTCGCTCTGCGAGAGGTCAGGTAGAAGCAATTTGTTCAGCATTAGGTCAGCAACCCTATTCTCTTTTTTATGCTTACCCGAACATAATAAATCGAAAGTGGTTATAAAAATAGAGGAAATATCCTTTAATCTTTACTCATATAAATATTATTATTTATTACATATTATTTGTCTTAGAATCAATTTATATTATAATTTTAGCGCGATTAAATGTTGTCGGTCTTTAACTATTTCCTGAACTTGACTTTCCTTGCGTGTTACTGTGTAATAATGGTGGATTATTATCCATTAAGTATTTGTAAAAGTGGATGACTACCAAATGATTAGAAATAGTAGAACGTATGTGTTAATTTTCTCCTCAAAAGTCCGTTGAAAATTCAAACTTATTTTCGTCTTATAATTAAGGAATTAATTTCCTTTAATACGTGTAAATTGTTACAATTTTATTATTAAAAATTAAAATTTGAAAGTGTAAGTTGACCCATATAATATGCAAACGTAAAAGAATAGCTACCCCACGTAGAGCCAACGTGTATTGAACCATTCCTCAATAGCATTAAGGTCAGCAGGAGTGCCCGACATACTATAGGTAAGTTATATAAATGGAGGTAAGAAATAATATTATTTGATAACTTTGGAATATTGTGTTGCTGTCTCAGGGCAAAAATCGAAATAAATGTGGCTAGTTTTTCAAGCTAGGTTAATTGCCAGTGCTAGTAAGCTAAGCTATGTATACAGTATTACTATGGATTTTCCACCAACCGATTTTACGCCAATCAGTTAACATAATTTTAATAGTCAACGTACAGAAATAAAATGATCCTATTGATGAAAAATAATTTACGCGACGAGTAAATTCCACACTAGGGAACTAGCTGAAAATGAAGTTAAGGTAAAGGTTAACAATAATTTTTAGCTACTACGCACTAGTTTCGTGTATTCAGGGGTAAAAAGATCGTTACCATGTAGCTACGCAAGCTCACGAATTCTTAATGGATATGAATAGACAATTTTTGCATAATAACACTAGAATATTTTTGATCAGCGAGTTTAGTATTCACGTCACCGTTATTAAATTGTAAGGAATAACATATCTCGTGATATATGAACGTAATATAATACCTCATACTGAACATACATCATAAGGATGTTAGCTAAAGCTTATCTAACTAAAAGCCTTGTGTTTGTCTATAGTTTTCTACTAATTACTGGCCATTTATATTACAAAAACAAATATTATTATCTATATTACTGAAGAGTTTGTTTGTATATTTGAACGCGCTAATCTCAGGAAATACTAATCCAATTTAAAAAATTCTTTTCGCATTTCATAGCCCGTCTATTGAGATGGGCTTTAGGTTTCTTTTACAAGCCTGAATGAGACCATGCGAATCAGCTATTTTATTTAAATTAAAGGTTTCCTAAGGGTTACACGTATAGTTTATTATACGCATATGTAGTGGGGTTGCGTGATGTCCAGTTTTTGACTAGTCTGTCGCAATAAACAGGTTAATAGTTTTAATATTACAAATTTTTGAGGTTATTTTTTTGGGTTATAAACTTTGCCCGATTTTTGTCTTTCAACACGTTCAGGCAACCCTAATACTAAGTTACGGACAACAGAACAAATAAGTTTAAAATGGTAGGCACGCTGATGATACTTATTGACCCAGTCTGCCGTCACCACCACTTTCGCTTTGGAGCGATCACGTAAAAAAATAACGAATTTTTTCACCCGGGTTATTGAGTAATTAGATGTTTTCTGATGCAATATTTGAGGTTATTATTATATTAAATGATTTAATAATTGATGATATATGTTTTTATGTAATTAAACATCGTCTATTGATGTGTTGATATAATTAAATTGAATTAACAAAAAAATAAGATATTATTTTAAAATATTGTTTCGTTACCAAACTATTAGGTGTTAAGTGGGCCCAAAATGGGCATTCTCTTATATACGATAAAAAAACTGGTATAAGTTAAAATAACATTTTATTATGAGATATTCCAATTACATTGTGAATGCGCCGTAATATTTAATATAAAAATATTTCCCAAATAAATCTGTAGCCACTATTATGTAAAAGAAAATGTATGTGAGACTTTACTTCAATAATGTTCGGGTATTTCGTGGTTGAATGAATACCATCCTCTCGATTTACCTTCAATGCGCAATGATATAAAAGCAGCTGGAGTGCGTACTCAGTCCTATTCACTAGAAATTACGTATCTTTTACTATACATTGCTCGGTTTATATGAAGACCAAACTACTATAGTTGAATGAAAGTATTCAATGGATTAGGTTCTGTTGTTTCTCGTTGAAGAGTAAGGTTTTCTTTGATGTGGTTTTACAATAAAAGAGTAGTTCGCTGGAGAGATTTCTGTACTTTTGTAACAGATAAATGTTCAGATTCGTTTTTTTTTCACATCCACTATTCTTGTAAAAGATCACTTAATAAAGCGTGATTATTTTTTAAGTTATGTTAATTTTTAAATAGTAGCTCGACATGTGACCGCACTCCGCTTCTGATGTTAAGCTAAATCTAATGGATCTCATTTTAGCTTAACCGGGAATTAAACCTCCGCGTAACAGATTAGCTACAACCACTACGCCACAAAGGCCGTTTGTAATGCATGTAATATTTACCCTATAAGTGTTAGTTACCTTAAACCCTTACCTTATTAATGTATGTATTAAAAACACATATTTTCTTATAGATAATAATATAAACATAACTATTAAAACAGTACCTAACTATAAACGACGGAGTTCCCCCGTGAAGCTTAATTTATCCTCCTTTCATTCGTCGCCCTCTTTTGACGATGCCGCCGCCACATCTATAAACGGGGTGGAATCGTAAAATAAAAATGTCAAATAAATTTTCTTTTTAAATTAATTTATTTGAAAGTTAACGCTGTCTAACCTTTACGAGTTTTAAAGCTCATCTACCTTATTATAATAAATTAAGATTACAAAAATTAACGTACTTAGGTAGCTAAGTTTTTTAAGTAGCTAATTTTATAAACAATAAGTTGGATATAAGTTATACTATATAAGTATAGTATACTCATTATTATTTATTAAATCCATCTTAATCTAGACGTTTTAAATATAAAAAACCTAGAATAACAATAATTAAAACAAATTTAATTAAAGTTAAAGTTTCATAAGTGAAAAATTTGCATTCATTCAGAAAACCCCCTTTACATGGGGAGCTAACAAAACCCCGACTAATCGATCGATTTCAGTCTCTCCCGTTATAGACACCTGTCCTACATAGGTAGGCATCTATAAGGTAAATACGTGTAATGTATTGAAAATACCTTATTATAAGTTTAACATTTATAACGGGGTTTTGATTTATTTCTCGACGAAGATAATTTTTCTTGATTTATTTATATAAAAAAAGAAATAGAACAAAAGCCTGGGTATAAACGATCTTTATAAATTATTTTAAATGATTAGCAATATTTAGGTATAATTGTTACGCCTTTAGTACCTTCTATTTATGTTTAAAGTACACATTATTTCAGCGAATTTTACTACCCCGATGTAATTCCTCTGCCCCACATTGCTCGAGGTCGACGCGTGCACACAGGCGATCGAATGCACGAATGTCGAAAAAGGTTAGACGCACTCTTTTCTGTGTCATTCCTTTAACCCTTAAATACATATTGTTGCCAAAAATATACATACTATCTTTTTCGAACTATATTAGAACCTAATTTCCTATAATATACGATTTTATTAATTCAAAACAAAAATTCCCAGACACATTTTCCTTCTTCTTAAAACCTGATTTCAGCGCAGTCTCAAGAGTTGCGTCCGCTTCCTTCTATGATCTGCGATCTCCGGTTATGAATCTTATCTACGTTCTACGTATTTTACTACGGATTTTAGATTTTTAAAGTACAGTCTGGTTAAAATCTTTAACTAAAATACATGGATGTAAAGTAATCCAAGTTTTGATAACGAGGGATTAGACGTGGCTAAAATTTAAGTCGACTTAACAAATTATTAAACCGAGTTTCAGAGTTATGATTACGGTGATGTGAATAAAGTTTCTTTAAAGCCCTTGCTGGTATTGTATTAAAATTTATTACAGCATAATACATTTTTTATAATACCTTCAGTGTGAGACGTGCAGGAATTAAATTTTAAGAATTATTGATTTATATCTAACTTTATTGACAAAAAAAAAAAAAAAACTAACAATGTTTAAAAAATATTCATATTATTTTTTATAGTTATTGAAAGTTTGACAAATCATATAAAATTAAACTAAACGCACATGAAAGAAACATTTTTACAAATTATCTTTACTCATTGTCAAGTATTGTAGGCAACGCCATCTATTATAAATTCATTGTACTAAAACGAAATAAAAGTTTTAAGATCTAGAACTAGTTCCTGTAGTCTACAATAGATGTCGCTTATTAAAAATCTTTCGTAACAGCTCGCAAACTTCGTTTCGCCGCAATTTTCCTGCATGTGTACTATTTACACATGTAATAATAATAATTTAAAAATTGGTAAAGAAATTAATAAATAAAAGAAAAGATTTGTATAAAAATCACATTATATTAATTTAAACTTATTTTCTATATTTTCTGCAGTTAGGCGAACGATCTCGATCGCGCTTCTTCTTTTTTCCCTTTCTCTTCTTATCAATATCTCTTCTTACTTTTTTGGACTTTTTTGATTTCTTATCATAAGAGTCTTCACTGCTGCTACTACTTTTTCTCCTGTCTCTATGTTTAGGTCTGAGATCAGAGTCAGAAATAGAACTAATGGAGCCTGAACTTTCATATTTTTTACTTCGCTTATCTTTGCTATATTTATTATCTGAATCAATAGAATCATTACTGCTATATTTTTTCCTATCTTCATTATTACTTCTTCTATATTCATGATTTTTATACTCCTTACTATTTTCTCTGCCATTTTTATTATACCTACTTGATTCTCTATCTCTTTCAGTTCTGCTATAACTACTGCTTCTGTCATTGTCTAATTGAGGTTTAGGTGAATAATCCCTGTTTTTAGAATTCGATTGAATTTTCTCCGTCTTGACAGGGATTCTTTCTGATTCTTTGTATTTTTCGTATTTGTCTGAATCTAAAACAAATAAAATGAACTTAATACTACTGAACTTGAGAACAAAATCATTTTAAACAAAACTGTTTTATTTTATAATAAAAACACTTAAATAGTATAATATGTTTAATGTCCAGATCACAACTGACAAAATTATATTACCTACATAACAAAAACATTGACAAGGCACACTACTATCGTCAGGGCATGCTTATTTCTTGAAACTGCAACTAGGTTGCTGCATAGGTGTTACAATATGAAGAGGTACAGCATACTGGGCTAATAACCATCATCAATCAAACGCCACTCTTCAAATTAATGCCACCAAAATATAAATGTACAAGTACAAAGTTACTTTGGTTCCGAGCAGAATTTTATAGAGATTTAAACACAGGTTTTTTTTTTTTTTTTTTTTTTATTGTAGCTCGACATGTGACAACACTCCGCCTGATTTAAAGCTAGAGTGCGGTCCATGAATGGAAACAACTGCTACCACAGAGAAATCTCTACGGGCTGCAGTCGCCTCCACTATGCCGGCTCGAGGAGACGAGCATGTACCATCTAGATTGACAGTGCACACTCCTCTCTTATACCTGGCTACTTTCAAACTATTCCCGAAACGCGACAAGGTCACTTCACGGGTGTTACATTCGAAAGTGGTGGTACTGCCCCAGGACGACAGACTGGACAAATAAAAGGGAGTCCACGGTCGCCGTATCATTTCAGCGCTCAAAGAAAAGAAAAAAACTCACTTAAAACTCTAGATTGCTGATCATATTCAGTCTTTGTAACAGGATCCATCATGAATTCACTCAAACTTACAGTCTCCTTCTTCATTGTTATATCAACTAACACTCTGCCATTGTCCTCATCTAAACTAATTACCTAAAAAAAAAGTGATTTGTTAGAAACGTACATCACCACTAAAGTTTCGGGAATAGTTTGAAAGTAGCCAGATATAAGAGAGGAGTGTGCACTGTCAATCTAGATGGTAGATGCTCGTCTCCTCAAGCCGGCATAGTGGAGGCGACTGCAGCCTGTAGAGATTTCTCTGTGGTAGCAGTTGTTTTCATTCATGGACCGCACTCTAGCTTTACATCAGGCGGAGTGTTGTCACATGTCGTGCTACAATAAAAAAATAAAAAAAAAAAGTTTGATCCATGAGCAGAAACAATTGCTGCCACTGAGAAATTTCTGAAGGCAGCAGTCTCCTCCGCTATGCTGGCTTGAAGTGACAAATGTGCACCATCCAGGTAGTACACTCCTCTTGTCATACCTGTCTATTTCTGAACCGATCCCTTAACCAGACTAGGTTAGTTCATTCATTGGAATTGCACTTGAAAATTGTGGTACTGCCCCAGGATGGCAGACTAGGCTAATAACCATCATCAGTCTGCTGACCATTCTTCAATTAATGCTTATATTATCACCAACATTTAATCAAAGTACATATAATACAGTTACAATTAGCAAGATTTGAACACTGGACTCATCTGAGTGAGTTCACGCAGTCTACCACTATACCAGGGGTGCTCTTTTTCCACCACGATTAATACTAGAACTTACAAACCTTTCCATAAAGACCGCTATATTTTCCAGTACTAATTTTAACAAATCCACCCTTTATAATCATGAGTTCCTTTTCCTCCTCTTTACTGTTTGCATTAGCTGCTTTTTTCTTTATTAATGCATCCGCACCTAAACCTAAACCCTTAGGTCTCAATGTAGGTTGCTTGTATTTTGACCTGATAACAAAAAAAGTTTTCAAATTTTATTTTTTAAATGCTACTTTGCAACTAATTTCCGCTAATCAATGTTAGTGCCTTCACTCAGTGCCCTGACGACGCGAGCGAAATCAAAGCCACCACACGTCTCTTGAGGATGCCAAGTGGAGAAACACGTCGAGAGGTTTTTGCATGTTGGTGAAGGGTCTTACATTGACAGCTGATGTGACCATGTACCTACCCTCACTAACATTGATTAACAGAAATTAGTTGCAAATTAGTGTTTAAAAAATAATTTAGGTTATAGATTTTCGCAAAGTAACGCCTAATATGTACTATTAAACAAAAAACGTTTCTTTTAGGTAATTTGTTCTATAATGTTACTTTTCAGGATGACCTATGTTTGAAGAGACAAGCATAGAAGCATTTTGTTTGTTTGATTTGTTTACAATGCAATACAATTGTCACACCTTTTTCCCATGGATTTGTTTACCGTGTTAAAAAAAGTTTTATATAAAAAATAAATATATAGTCAAACCCATAGAAAGGAAAGGTTAATGTCTATTTTATTATTTGTATAGGATGATTTTGATAACTTACTTATCACTATTTGGTGTCCAACCCATGCCTCGAAGCATCGCCATACCAAAATCAGCTACAGGTACTGACTCATAATCATCGAGAGTTGACTGAAAACATTTTTTTTTTATTGTAGCTCGACATGTGACAACACTCCACCTGATGTAAAGCTAGAGTGCGGTCGATGAATGGAAACAACTGCTACCACAGAGAAATCCCTACGGGCTGCAGTCGCCTCCACTCCGCCGGCTTGAGGAGACGAGCATGTACCATCTAGATTGACAGTGCACGATATAAATTTATTCTTATTATGCAGTTCTAAAATCTAGAAAATTTAAATCTTTATTTTTATTTAATTATAATATAATATAATAGAGCTATAATTACCTCTTTTTGTCCATCCAAAGGAGGTTGTGTCAGAGGTACAGTCAGAGTTAGTTTCTGAACGTCAACCTCTTTCTTTGCATCTTGCAACAACTCCCTCTCTGCCATTTGGTCTAAAGTCTCATTCTCTTTGGGAACTAAAACATCACCTTGAGGAGGTTTATCTGTGGGTTCTGGGTCCAATATGGCACCTTCGACTTCTTGAGCAATTTGTTGGAGTCGTTCTGCTGTTATTAATGTATTTGGTTTCATTGGAATGACTAGTTCTTTCTTTATTTCTGTTGTGTCGCCACTGAAACATGTAATGAGTCAAATGCACGTAACTGCAGTACAGGTTTAATTATAGATACAACTACTAATGTTCTAACCTAACACCCAGAATCAATTTGCCAAAATAATACATATTTTATTGATAGTATTCCAATTTCCCTTTTTGTTTAGAATAATTAGGGTGAAATAACAACTATATGTATAAACTGAAGTCAATAAAGATATTTGTAAAGTAGAAGTGGCGCGTCAATATTATATTTCGAGGTTATAATTGCAAAAAATACAAAACTTACCCAACAACCTTAATAGATTTTTCTTCTAAACAATCAATATATTGCTTTTTCTCTGTTAATACTGGCTTATCAACTTTCTTTGTCTTCATAAAGCCAAAAGAAATCTTTTTAGGCTCCATTGTTTTTATATAATATCGTCACCGTTTTTGATAGATACACACTTAGAATAATATTGAGATGCCGTTACGTTGTTACTGAGAACAGATATATTCACAACAGCAGATATATACACGACAATTAAAATAGATAACAATATGTAGCTGAAGACGGGGAGACAAAAACAAAAATAACAAATGACAGAAACAAACCAACAAACGCGAATTAATTGACCATAGAGAATATAGATAGCCAAGCTGAGTCAAAGTTACCGTCACCTAAAAATATTTACCTCCAAGATTGCCTAAATTATTATTTTTTGGGTAAAATGCCCGTACTAAGCTAGTGCTTGTATCATAGGTACTGGGCGACCAAAGTACATAATATAATGTAGTTACATTGATACTTCTACATAAACAATATAGATGGTCCTTTATCGTGTTAAAGAGGAAGAAAAATAAAAGATATTACTGCACTTTAAGAGATGTATTCCTCGCCGTTGACGTAGCAAAAAGAGGCCGACGGCCCTGCTTCACTGCCTTTTATACGTTTTCCATGATGACTCATGCGCGAGCAGGACAGACGCACATTTATTCGCGCGCTCGGCAGCGTTGCACTTTGACGTCGATATTTATGTAGCTGTCAACTTCAATACGTAGCTAGGGTTGCCAGTAGTACCTTTTCATAATCACGATGAGGGAGCAGGACTTCACTGCCGGCATGCTTCGTGTTGACGTGAACATTCACATATGACAGTTGTAGGTTAACAGTTCGGCCATCTGTATTCTTGATGCGTCCTCGCATCAAATATTTAGTTATAGTACTAATTGCAATAATTGCTATGAGTAATTTTGAAAAAATTGAATACAGTTGCCCGATTTACAATTAGCATCAATGATAAATTTAAACTTATCGTAAACAATAATATAATTGTATTTAATAATATTGAACACTTATTTATTGATTTTACTCAAGTTACTCAAATTAAATAATAAACATTGACAATATTCATCATTATGAATTCAATAGTCAGCTTAAACCTATTATTCTAATGAATTTATTAATTTTAATTTAATAATTAATTTATCAGTACTGAACAATTCTAAGTTACATAATAATTAAAATATCCACTATAGCGCGACGAATCACGGGTCGCCCCGCACGTTGCGATAAAGTGTTTAATAAATGCTAAACAATATATTTATAAACTTATGTATACACACAATATAAGCTCTAAAACAATAAACGAACTAAAAATGATATGTTATTTCATAAATTTAAAAGTTTAGGGTTTATTTCATATATACATATAATTATTCCAATCAACTTAATCAATTTTGATCCAATAGCAAATTTTAGGTTATTACTATTATTAATTATTCTAGAAACTGATTCTAGATCTGAAATTACACAATCATAATTTTAGCTATCCTACTACTTAACTACTAATAATGCTTTTAATCATGGTTATATATTTCATAGGTTACACATATAATATTCAAATATAAAAATGAAAGTATTATAAAACAAAATGAGAGTATATTCAAAACAAAAGTACCATTGTATCTGTAACAAAAGTATCATTATATCTGTTATAATAATTTTAATAGTCTAGGTGTGTATAATATGTGTAAGTTTATGGTGTGTCAATGTAATTGCCCGAATGATTAAATTTGTTCGTTTTCAGAGTTATCATTATCGCTACCTTTATCGTTTTCATCAGAACCGCTGTCATAATTTCTAGAGAAATTTAACCACGGTTGGATTTTGTCTATTGCAACTGTGGCTTCATACCGATGGTTATTCCTTCGCGTGAGTGGAGCACCTTCCACAACAAGCCGATCATTTGGAAGGATTTTGGTGATTCTATACAGACCATGAAATTTTACGTTTAATTTTTTTGGACTTCCATCACCAGTGCCTGACCCGCGCTCTAGTCTCACCAAGTCACCCTACACATACTTCCGGCTATCTTTTCCAATTTTATCAAAACGATGTTCATCTTCACTTTGTTGACATCCAATGTGTTCTCCCGCCACCCTTCCGACCTCGGAGAAGTCATCTGATGCAGAAACCTCTACAGTGCCATTAATAACCTCATTCAAAACTGTTTCACTTGTGTCTGTCAAGTTACAACCAAATAGAAGCTCAGAGGGACCTCTCTCAGTAGCACTATGTATCGCAGTGTCAATACCTAATTGCACATCCGGCACGCATTCATCCCAGGTCCCATCATCCCTACCGTGAGTCCCTGTAGATAAAGCATCCAAAATGGTCCCAATAAATCCCTCCACCTGGCCACCGGCCCTAGGTGCTGCGACAGCATTCAATATATGTTCCATACCAGTACCTTTAATAAAGGTTTTGAAAGCATTACAGGTGAAGCAAGATCCTCGACCAGCAATTAGCCGTGCAGGCGCGCCAAAACAGCTGATATGTTCCCCAAACACTCGAACATTCGCGATGGCTTTGGGATTTTTCACCGCCGCAACACCTGTGTATTTTGCAAAACCATCTACAACCACTAACAAACACGAGTTGACACGTTTGTCACGCACAAAGGGTCCCACGCGATCGGCATGGACTGCGTGGAACGGCATTTCCACCCTGGGGATCGGATGCAACCCTCCTGCTTCAGCACCACCCCGGGCCCCATGATGGGCTCACTCCAGACAGGCTGAAACACATCTCTCAATAAAGCGACGCATTTTTGGGAACCAATAGGAGTTCCTTACACGTGCCAAGGCCTTCTCGAAACCAAAATTTAGAGAGCATACGACGACAAGAGTTTCGAGCCCAAAAGAGTGCAATTTTTGTTCGTCCGCAGCAGCTCCACGGCCATAATATGACACTGGACGCAAACCACCCCCTCTGCATCTCTGCAACAAAACACCTGCGATTCCAACCTTACCTGCATCAGCATGAAGCCCCGCCTCAGCCTAAGGATCACACAATGCAAGGACGGGACGCTCCGTCAGAGCAATCTGTAAAGTTCCAAAAGCCAGCTCTTGACCCCGAGACCATGTCCACTCAGTATTCCCCCTTCAATAGGTCGGTTAGGGGTCCAGCTGTCGCTGTGAAGCCTCCGATGAATCGCCGAAAGAAACTTGAGATACCGAGAAATTGACAAACCTCGTGCTGGTTCCCTGGTGTAGAGAACCCTGTTATTGCTTCAGTTCCACGGCTGCCAGGTCGGATGCCATCCTCTCCAATCTCGAATCCCAAAAAGTCGATCCCTCAGCGAAATCACGCGCCGGAATAAGAATATCATCCATATAAACCAGGGCAAACTCTACCTTTGCCTCAGCCATGACCTTATTCATAGCTCGTTGAAACTCGGATGGCGCGCCAACGAGGCCGAAAGACACACGAAGGTATTCGCACTGTCCACCGGGTGCAACAAAGGCGGCCCCATCTACAGATTCGCCCTCAATAGGCATCCGACAATATCCCGATGCTAAGTCCAGTGCAGTGAACATCCTGTTGCTAGAAAGTAAGTTAAGCTGATCGTCAACTCTTGGTAGCGGACAGTGATCCCCAACAGTCTTCCGATTCAATGCTCTGCAATCCACACACAATCTCTCCTCTTCCGTTTTCTTCTTAACAAGCACAATAGGACCAGCATATGGCGATGAAGATTCACGTACGATACTAGCGTCGATCATTTCTTGGACCATACCCCTAACTAGCGCCCCCTCGGCACATGACATGCGGTAAGGACGATAAACTACAGGCTCAGAATTTCCAAGTTGAACTTTCATTTCGGTGGCAGTAGTAAATCCAATATCACTCAAGTCCTTTGAAAAGCAATCCCCAAAGTCGGACAATAACAGTCGCAGACCTTGTCCCTGATCATCAGACATCTCGCACCCTTCGCGAGGACCACCTTGTACAACGAAACCACAAACGCTCCTCACTCTATTCACGTGCCCCGCTCGAGCCATCAAGGTGTCTTTTATGAATACCAAATTAACTTCAGCTATGCTTTGCACCAACAAAAAACCATAACCCAGTTCAAGCTCGCGTTCGCCCGGTAGAAGGCAAAATTCATTGCCAATTCCACCTCCAACGGATCCATGGACACAAATTTTACCACTATAATCAGTGTTCGATCTCACTGGTAAAGTTTGAAAACCGCCTCCAACGACTGTCACACCATCATTCATGGTTAAGAGCAATTTGTCACAATCCTCAACAGCTCCAAAAATAAGTTCCGTAGAAGTTTCAGCTTTAATTAGACTAGGGCGCTCCGCGAAACTTTGACCAGGAAGGACAGGCTGTTCAACAACATTGTCCTCTACTACAAACATTTCGATAGGCAAAGACACGTCTTGGACTCCAGCCACAACATAAACTTTTCCTGTCGTATCTATTAAATTGTCGCCGAGGCCTCCCAAACTTGGCAAGTTGTCATGAGTGATAGGAACATCCAAACCCAATGCATCAGACTGCCCGATAAGGGAGTACTCACTCCCAAAATCAATAAACCAAAGAAACTCATTCCCATCCACTGTGACTGTCATCAGGCATCCATCCCTGCAATTTGCGCCACCGCCCGAGTGCTCGTTAGACTCAATTTTTCTTACAAGTTCCTCTCCATTAGTGTTTTCATCATTCTTCCCACTATTAGGCTTGAGGTGTGGACATGAGGACACCCTATGACCAACTCGGTCACAACTATTGCATCCCATGAGTGGCCTCGAGCACAGGAAACCGGGATGGCCCTCCCGGCCACAATTAAGACATTTAATTTGCCCCCCTGCAGCACCAATGCCTTTGCCTCCATTAGATGGTAAGGTTTGATTATTTCTTCCGTCATTTCTGAATCCATTTCCATTCAATGAATTATCTCTCTGTTGTCCAACCTTTACGGACTTGAAAAATTCTAGTACCCGCTCCGGCGAGTCGAATTGAGCAGCCTGTGCGCCGACCTTAACGTCTCTTTCTTCTACTCCTTGTAATAGACAGTGAACGGCCTTTTTGCCTGTGAGTTCTAGATCTATCCAGTTCCACTGGTGTTTGTAGTCGTCTATGCTGAATACCAAAAGGACGCTGCTCTAGCTCTTCGCCCAATCGGTGATCTTCATTACATCCAATCGTGATCAATTGATGTCGCTCAAGCTCACCATCAAAATAATCCAAATTGGACGGGCGTCGTCGGCGGCTCCGGGGTTGCTCAAGCTCGCCCCCCGAGTCGCCGGTACACCGCTTTATATCATCATTCAACTGATTCGTTTCATTACATCCAATCACGGTCAATTGACGTCGCTCAAGCTCACCGTCAAGTTGATCGAAATTAGACGGGCGTCGTCGGTGGCTCCGGGGTTGCTCAAGCTCGCCCCCCGAGTCGCCGGTACACCGCTTTATATCATCGTTCAACTAGTGCGTTTCATTACGTCCAATGACTGTCACAAGCTCACCGTCAAGTCGAGCGAAATTGGACGGGCGTCGTCGTTGTCTCGGGGGTTGATCAAACTCGTTCCCCGAGTCGCCGACACACCTTTGTCGTGTTCGTAAATTCGTATTTCGTTCAAGATCATCGCGTGTTCGCTCTAGCGATGGATTATTATCAATTCTCGAACAACGCTTTGTTACCTCTCGTTGCGAATAAAATGAAGGGTCATCTCTGCTTCTTGATCTTACATCAGCACGAGGTCTGCTGTCGGGCTCAGTTCCGTTGTATACGCTGGCATCGTTGTCACTCCGATTATTGCTGTAGTTACTAATCGTTGCCATTGATCTGGTTCGATGCATGTTACTGAAACTCGGTGACAAAAAAAAAGTACATATATTTATCGAAAATAAGAAAATACTCAATTAATCTCTAAAATCGATCTTTATAAATTATTTTGTTAATCTAAATATACTTATATAAAATGCTAATGTTAGCACGTAAAGACAGGGTTTTTTCCATGATCACCAACTCCAATCCGCCTCCTGTTGGGGTGGTAGACACCTCTTGGTCTCCTGGTGAAAGTAAGGGAGCTTGGTCGCGGTGGGTGGAAGAGGGTGGTTGTAGGAGGCGAAAATCTCAAAAAATGTATATCTGTCTCTTTCTAACTTATGACATTTTGAGTACTAAGTCTGTCTTTTTCTAACTTATGACATGTTGAGTACAGTATAGAGTTCAAAATTTTTTATTTTTTTTTTAAAT
Source organism: Tinea pellionella (assembly GCA_948150575.1). Classification (NCBI taxonomy): domain Eukaryota; kingdom Metazoa; phylum Arthropoda; class Insecta; order Lepidoptera; family Tineidae; genus Tinea; species Tinea pellionella. The sequence continues at coordinate 4,454,221 of OX411259.1, read as the reverse complement.
ATTGTAGAAAAGTTTCAAGAATGATCTAGTTCTAAAACGTTATCAACTGCTAAAATCGATACAGAATGTCCTAGAAAGTTCCAAAATGACCTCTACCGTTAAAATCGATATGAAATGTTCTAGAAAGCTCTAAAAACTTCTAGAATGATCCACAAACATTAAAAATGTGTATAGCTGCCAAAATCGATATAGAATGTTCTAGAAAGTTCCACAAATTTCTGTTTACACATTTACCAGAGCATTTCCCATTTTCAATTCGTTAATAAGTCAATTATTTTTAATTTGATTAACTCTACAAACACCGTATGTTTAATGGTCAAATAAGTCTCTCAATATCTAAGATAGAAATCTACAATATCTACGTCAAAAACGGATCCTTAAATACTTCCTACAACATTAAACATGCGATGCATTTTAACTCGAGCAACACCGGGGGTTTCGTCGCTAGTATATATATTAAATATGTAATGAGATAGCTGTCATCGTATACACTTTTCTAATTACGAATTATAAATCAAACCTGTATAAATTTTAAAATAACTATTACGGCATCATTACATTTGTAAGCGTAGTCTCAATAAACAAATTCTAATATCTAAAATCTTTTAATTATCAAGAACGATGAATAACGTTTGCACTAGATGTTAGCAATTACAAAGCAATTAATTAGTAATAAATTTAAAAATTCACTTCACTGTTGGGTGGGGAAATGTAAAACGAAAAGGAAAAAAATAATAATAATAATGAAGAAAGATAATAATAATACAATTCATGCGTAACTATATCTTAACACAAGGAGACGAAAAAGAAAAATATATATATATATATATTATATGCATGTTTACAATTATTCACATTATATAGTAATATAAAATCAGGACACTTACGGAATTGTGAACGTGAATTGAGAAACTAAATACTATTTCCAAATCCCACTTCTGATATGTTAAAGAGGAAGAAAAATAAAAGATATTACTGCACTTTAAGAGATGTATTCCTCGCCGTTGACGTAGCAAAAAGAGGCCGACGGCCCTGCTTCACTGCCTTTTATACGTTTTCCATGATGACTCATGCGCGAGCAGGACAGACGCACATTTATTCGCGCGCTCGGCAGCGTTGCACTTTGACGTCGATATTTATGTAGCTGTCAACTTCAATACGTAGCTAGGGTTGCCAGTAGTACCTTTTCATAATCACGATGAGGGAGCAGGACTTCACTGCCGGCATGCTTCGTGTTGACGTGAACATTCACATATGACAGTTGTAGGTTAACAATCGCTAGACAATCTAAATAATAATTTTTGAGGTACTTACGTTAAGTTTGAATAATTGGGAAGGGTTTTATATATTTTTTGGATAATATAAATAATTTAAAAAAAAAATACGATTCTAATATACTATAGTAATCGGGATTGAGCTAAACCATTGTCAGGAAACAATGAAACAAACTTTCAATTGAGTTTTGGCAGTTTTGTCTTGAATTATTTTCCTAAACTTGTGTTTCTTCGAGTGTTAATGTGTAATAATGGTAGAATATCAACCATTAAGTCGACGGGCCCGAAGAACAAAGTTACATGTGACCAAAGAACGAAAATGCTTTTATTAGTTAATATTAATACACAATGGCAGATCTATCTATGTGTGTTTTTAGTTTTTTTGTATCTATAATAGTTTCCGAGATATTGAGTCGAAGAAAGTCCTATGTGTACCTCCACTCCGAAGTAAAACGGTTTATATGCGGTTGTAACTCTTGCGCGGGTCGGTGGGGGACGTTCTATCTTCACTCGCGCCATTTTTCTTCGGAAATTTGGAAAACAAAGCGCGAGCTTGTCAACAACATGATAATCATTAATACTTAATTAATTTTTACTCAAAACTAATATTAACGTAATCACTATAATATGTCGATATACAAAAGATCTTACAAAATTCTTAATTTATTAAAAAACAATAAAAATCTGACTTGTCAAAAATATGTGATTATCCAAAACCTTTCAATATTAGAATAAATCCCGGTAAGTAGTAATTTTTTATGTGCTATTATTCTGAATAATGTATTTATTTTAAATTTAAAAGAAGTGGGGGTTTCCTTTTTTGGAGTTATATCGATAAACCTTAAATTGCCGTCGTATATTTACATAGAATGTTATTCGGGGGAGTTCTTAATAACGATTTGTAACGAGTAATTCTAATTTTATTAATTGATTTTTAATTGTTACATTGTTTGTGTAAAGAACAATTATTATTTACATGTAATTATAATAACAGACTCGATGCAATTATACGACGTTTTACTGCGGATTTTGCGCCGACTTTTGGCGTACCACGTACGCATAAAACGTTTTTATCTGGAGATGTAATTGCCAATGTAGTGTTATATATGAACATCGAACGTTTTATCTGGACACATTTGTCAAATGTGACGTTTTTCTATTATTAATATCCCTCAATAAGTATATAAATAATTAACAATTGTCATAATTTTGTATTTTTTGTATAGAGGGAATTTTATTGTTGCATATTACTAAGTTTTTTCGGCCTTAAGTTGTGGTTACTAAGTATGTGTTTCGAACACTAAATAATTCATAATAAGATTCTATTTTCTTTTCAGTGTCTGGTACAGAAGAATATGGTACCGTTTTACCATTATCTCTTGATGATGATAATATTTATTCTGAATTGAAAGGTATATGGACTGAAATCTCTGATGAAAAAATTATTTACAGTAGATAGTTGGATAGCAGGACAGCATTTTTCATGGTTTAAATTCATCATTATTATCAACCTGAAGATAAATATTAAAGTTACCGATCAACTCACCCCATTTAATTCTGAGCTGAGTACAAGTCTTGAAAACATACCTTCAATAAATATTGAGAAATTAAACGTTTCGCCGAATTTTTTGCTCGATAACTCCTCACTTCTTCACAATTTTAACACAAATGCCATCGCCGCTTGATTTTCATCCTGGCTGTCACTTTTTTTATTTTTTTTTATTGTAGCTCGGCATGTGACAACACTCCGTCTGATGTAAAGCTAGAGTGCGGTCCATGAATGGAAACAACTGCTACTACAGAGAAACCTGTGCGGGTAGCAATCTCACTACGCAAGTCACTATTAATTTTGTGGTTAACATGAGAGCTAAGTAACCCAGCTGTTTCCTTTCCATTAGTTACAAGTGTTAGCTCACAAGCCTCATCGCAGGCTACTGAAGAAGAAATAGCTCCGCGAAAATTAGAACTAACTCTAACTTTAAAAAACGCTTGTGGCGCATGACTGAATGGTGAGATGTAAAAAGAACTTGGATTTAAAATATGTCACCTCGCAAGTGATTTGTAATGTTCTGAAAAAATATCAACAAAGATTGATTGTCTTTCTAGATTTTCGCGACTTGGAGATAGAGAGAAGCAATGGAATTTTATTATCAAATACACGATATTTAAATCAAGACCAAGTTTGTTCACTTCTTTGCTATGCTCACTTCATTCGCTCCCCTTTTTTACATGTTTCGTCCACATTCTGCTTTCTTCTTTCGTATATCAAATATGATAAAAGCATGAAAGTTTCCTCTTGTAGTCGAAGATGAAAATGTTAGTCCACGATATTTTCTCGCAATTAAAGCCTATAGCTGCCTATTAAATTTTACTGAGAAGAATGCGAAAAAAGGTGTTGATGAGTTCAGATTTTGGTCGGATAATTGTGCCGAAAACGTATATGCTGCCTATAAATATTACGTTCATGTGAACGTATTTTGTAAACGCTTTATGTAAAGCTGCGTTTTTTAGAGAAGGAACACACTCAAATTGAGGGTGACAGTGTCCACTCTTTATCACTCTTCAAAAAAAGAAAAATAATTTATAGTCTCGATGAAGGGCGTTTGTTGGTGATTTTTTTAGGCTGAAAACATTGAAGGTATTAAAATTTTCTCGAATATAAAAGAAAGTACATGCTGACTGTAACGGTCTAAACGTCTTCACAAGTGTTAGTTCTCCGGGGTAACCCCAGAAGATCTCACATATCACAAAAAAGAGCTTAAAGTAGCATATACAGAGTCTCTCAAAATTTCCATAGTGAATTTAGTATGAGTGTGCAAAACTGGCGCGATATCTTCAGATTATTCTCCTTTGGGTCTTTATCACACCATGTAGATGAAAGTGAGGATTCAGTTGATGATGATATGAATTAGTAGTCATAATTAAAATTATATTTAGTATTGATTGTATTTTTTATAGACTGAATTATAAAAGTAAAGTTGTTTATGGTTTATAACTATAAATACTGTTTTACTACCATTATTTATGTAAAATGTAAATTTTAATGTTAATAAAAATTATAGGAATCTTGTATATTTATTTATTGATAACAATAATAAAATAAAAGCATGTATTTAGATATTTTCATTTGTAAAAAAGGATCTTAAAGAATCTGATCTCAGTTAGACCGCTTGCTAACATAATATTTCGTGTTAATTTGATTAATGATTGTCAATTTTGTTCGATTATTTCAGTTTGTAAAATTGTTTTTTTTTTTTACAAAAATATATGATTAGTGTACCTTATTTTTCAATAAATGATTATTTAAAATAAATATTACAAAGTTTTGTTGACTTAAGTCAGAAAAAACTTATTCTGAAGCAGTCTGTTCGTTTGAAAAGGTTCACATAGGACAAAAAAATTTAAAATATCCCGCAGATAAACGTACTATATTCACATACGACATAATTTTTTAAATGTATTTCCGAAGATAAACGTTTCATGTACACATACCACAGAGGGGACTCCATACTAAAACGTCATATAGTCATATATGACCCACTATCTTTCAAAATAATAACAATACAGTAAAATGATAAACAAATATATAACACTATAGTGTTCAATAATAATATTTGAAAATATCATAGAATTCCGTCGACTAGTTTAGAAAATATACGCAATTCAAACTTTGGAACGCTCTCCTGTAAAGTTGACATTTTGCAGATATGACTTTGTTCTTCGGGCCCGTCGAAGTGTTCGTTAATGTGCGTGAGTGTGGGCAAACAATTCAAAAGAAGAGAACCTGTGTTACCTTTATCCCTCCAAAACTTCGTAGAAAGTTTCAATAAAGATTCTACCATTTTACTGGACATGGACACTGAATATTTTACTCGACCTGACTGTTTAGTGTGATGAGTGAATGACTAAAATATGGCAAAAAAATTAAAATATGTACTTTGACACTGGCAAATTGTTATACGCCATATAGAAAAAAACTTTCAATTTTAAAAGATTTCTTTAATAATGATTAAAACATGATGTTTAGTGTTTATTTTTATTCATTACACTGTAATGGTTATTAAACAGAAAGAAAATATATTGATAAACGAATGAAACTGCACTGACACTCTAGAGTCTAGAGTGAGTCCAGAATCCAGATGGTGTATATTCGTCTTCTCAAGCCGGCGAAGCGACTGCTGCCTGAAAATTTCTCTGTGATAGCAGTTGTTTCCGTTCATGGACCACACTCTATGCCGAGCTACAATAAAAAAAAATTACAAAATTTTAGGCATAATCTCTTTTCTACACCAATATCTATAGTCCTTCTCTTTATACTACAGATTTAACATGGTTACTTTTTTCTTCCCCATCTATGCATTTCACATTTTTTCTTTTTTTAGGGGTAAATCTCTTATGTTGGCAACCCAACCAGAGACAATCTAGTTAACGTTAGATTGCCAACGTAATAATGTTGACATTAATAGTATACGTTCCGAAAAGTAATATAGTATATTAAAATAAAGCATGTTATTTCGACTGCTTGATTTTAAAATAAGTTATCTATAAATTGCATTAAATTTACTTTTAATTAGTAATCCTTCCTGTACTTTATAATTGTATGTAAAATAAATAAATAAGACCAGGCTGCACATGCAAGGATCCCTTTAGCTTCATTTATTTATTTATTAAATTTTTTTGATTGGTAGCATTTGGTATTTATGGTGCGAATTATGAAACACGCCCCATGCGAAACACTCTTGATTTTGCTATTAATACAAGTAATAAAAATTTCATTTTACTATTTTTTGGAATGAACATATAAATTAATATTAAATATAATAATTGAGTGTATTAATTTGTTAGTTAATATTTAATTAAAAAAATAGTAAATGACTTGGTCATATAGATCGATACTTTTTTTTTGTCCGTGGGGTTATATTTTATAGATGCCTCGCCGTCTCGGGGAAACGACGAGGTTATGTCGGACTCCTCGATACTCCCCCATACCGGGTTTACACGACTAAAACCACCACGGTGTCCCTTTCTAAGACATATGATGAGGTCACGGGCACGTTTTCGCATTCTTCTGCGACCCCAATGACGCTTGGCCGTTAGGCCTCACCTCATCGGGAAGAAACACAATTCTAGCCAAGTAAATGAGCGACAGTCCAACCCCGGGACTATCGCTCTTGGCTCGGGGCGAAGGTGATAGCAGTCGCTATTCCGCTACCGCCTTCGATGAAGGGTGATCTCGCACTCAGATCTTCTTTGAAGGCAGAGTGTGACCCGAGGAGAGACCCCACCTTGCCGGTTAGGATTCGCGCTGGGGTACCAGCAACTCCAACAGTGCCCCCCATATGACACTGTCACTCACAGTCAAAGGACCGCAAGCTACGGGTATAAATCTATAGTCTATTATTCACATTGATAAAGCTAATTTAATTGTTGCATTTTGTTTACTGTTTTCAGTAAATAAAAACTATAATAATATTATGAACCGGGTAACTCAACCCAAAGCGACCGGTGAAGATAAATTAATTAATTAATTAACCGCAATCTGTTTTCGTGTATTTTTTTAGGTTTCTTACCTCTTTTACCCACACGCTACAATTACAAGGGAACGTTTGAAAGCAGTTTATTGCTGAAGCCATAAAAAACCTCTAAAAGAATTCAAACGATTAAAACAAGTCTTTCTTTGCACACTTCGTAGAGCAATGGCATCGTAGTAACCCACAAACGTAATGAAATATTTTATAGACAATACATCGACATATATTGAACTTGGAGCCGGCTTTGCGAGCCAGTTGCTATTTGTTTTCTATCGAAGGAAGGACAACAAAGTTCATTCTGGAACTCATTTGTCAATAATAATCCTGCTTGGATTAATTATGCGCGTGCGTAAGAATGAAGTGGGTTATTTTATTTATGAGAATACGGTATTTATTATTTGAATTTTATAATTTATTTATCGAATTATTAAATTATTTACATTTTCATAATGTGGCTCGTGAGGTATAATCACTAGACCTATCCATTGCCGGATTAGCCACGTAGCAAGAGTAGCAAATGCTACGGGCCCCGCGAATTTGGGGGCCCCGCGCCGCGCTCAACGCCTGTCTGACCGTAATATAAAAACATTAATTTAAATAGGAGCGTTAAATGCCTTAAACGTGAAGCGCCTTAGGCTATGCTTCACTTCCACTTATTTAATACCCTAAACTTGAGAACCTAAAGCAAACCAAGGGCCCCTTGACAGAATTCGCTACAAGCCCCGCGTTGGCTTAATTCGGCACTGGACCTATCCTAGTGTTCATTATCCTCTGTGCACTAGATCTCGACCGCTTGGAAATTAATATGTATTCTATGATATAAACTTATTATAACTTTGACGAAACGGTTAATTTTGAAAATAGCTTAGTGCTCGCAATTTATTCCCAAAAATAACAATTAAAATTTGAGATAGAATTAAGTCCCTCCTACACAATTACTAAGATTTTAAAACGAGTTTGCGATTTATTTTTGCCGTGTTTTTTTTTTAACTTTAATCCGTTTAAGATGAATTTAAAAGTAAGTATAATTTTAAAATAGTACAAAATGTGTAATTCAATTGAACTCTAAAATTGTGTAATCTGTCTAAGAGATTAAAATCTTTAACACAAAGGTTTTGCGCCTTAAAGGAAATATGCCCATGCTCTACTCAGTAATTGATGTGACTGAACGTTCTCCTAATGAAAATGCAGACAAAGTACTTAGAACCCATATCTAACATCTTAGAGATTCAGATCCCTATTTTGTTTGTATTAAAAGATACTTTTGTAAAGCTCTGACAATTTCGAAAAATAAAAACAGTTCCGTCACAGTCCTTTTTTTTTTAACGCGGGGGATATCTTTTATAGATGCCTCGCACCCAAATACCGGGTATACACGACTCAAAACCCCACGGTGTCCCTCTCTACGTCATATGGTGAGGTCACGGGCACGCTTTCGCATTCATCCGCAACCCCACCGATGACGCTTGTCCCTTAGGACCCACCTCATCGGGAAGAAACACCATTCCAGCTAAGTAAATGAGAGGCAGTCCAACCCCGGGTCTACCGCTCTTGGCTCAAGGCGAAGGAGATAGCGCTTGGTACCCACCTCCGCCTCCGCCCTTCAGGTCATCTCTGAAAGCAGAGTGTTTCCATCACAGTTCTGTGATTCGGTAAGTTTCGGTTTATTAAAATCAAACAGCACTATTGTGGCGTTAAGCGGCGCACCGTGGTGTTTCCAGTCACACAATTGGCAAAATCACTGCCAATCCACGCTATAGTTACCAAGGGCAACGACGCGCGCGCTACTATGTATCTATCTGATCCCGAAACGCGATTAGTTCGCTTCACAGTTGTTACACGTCTTGAAAGTACTACCCAGACTAAGCTAATGGTTATTATAGTCCACGCTATTTTATCTTTTTAATATTACCTAGAGACGCCCACTACATTTCAGACCATAACAATAAAAAAATAGACGTCATGATATGAAACCAAATTTAACCACTTTATTATTTCATGTGTAGGTAGATTTTATACAGAAATTTTCTTAGGCGAGAAAAATAATAACTTGTACATACATTATATTATTCTTAGATTACTTGAGAGTCCTTAATTATATTCCTTCCATTTTAAGATAGAAATAGTGCTTACTTAGGATCAGTTAATAGAAAAGAAAAGAACTGAACTGTAAGTGGTGTATTAGTAGTTATTTATTTATTACATTAATATCTAATAAAGCGCCAATATTAAATGAATCGTAAAATATAGGCCAGCATCGGCCAGCGCACAGGCTGACAGTACACACCTCTCTTGTTATACCCAAGTACTGCCGAGCTGGCCAGACCCGAAACTCAACTTGGTCAGTTTGTCTGTTTGTCTGTTTTAATATGTATGTGTAGTTATTAGTACATTTTCGCAAATGTATTCAATCATCTCGAATCATCATTTGAGCTGAATATAACGAGAGGAGTGTGTTCTGTCAATGGATGAACATTCGTTTCCAGTAGCCGGTATATCGGAGGGGCTTGCAGACATTTATCTGTCGTAGCAGTTACTTTCGTTTATGTATCGCGTTCTAGCTTAACATCAAGTTAAGTGTGATCACAATATTATGTCGAGCTAGTATAAAAAAGTCTAAATTCTTATTTGAAATTGAAACTGACATGTACTGTTTGTGAAGCCTGTCTATGAATTGATCCAATGGTTACCCTGCATATTCTCTATTTGACCACATCGTCAGTATTTGGTTCTCAGCTGTAAACTAGTGATTATGTTCCTAATTTCCATCGCTAAACATACATTGGGTTAGGTATCGTTTGATGATCAGGTGGTACGTAGGGATTAATCTACCTCAGCGTGCTGATTGATGAGCAAACCTGATTAATGTCCAAATATAGATAGGTAATACAAACGAAAAAAACATTTATATGAATTGATTACTTTTTCAATAATTTTTTATGCTCTTAGACAGAAACTATGGAGCACCAGCGGCTCCTCTCTCTACATACCATTTTCACTTTGACCACATTCATTACTCCTCTCATGGACGTTTGTTGAGGGTGCTCCTTACCTGATCCTTTTTAGCAGTTGACCAATCTGGATGAGAAAGATCTTCCTACGTCGCACCCTTCTGACACCTTCATCCACTTTTTAAAAAAATTATAATAAAAATTGAGTAGAAAAAAAACACGCCAGCCAGAGGTGAGGTGGGATAGGAAATGACTGCTTTTTTTTTAAATTTTCATTATAATTATGTATTAATGTATTTTTTAATATTTTATTAAGATTTAAAATATCAAAAATTGTTTTAAAAAACCTTAATATGCTCTTATCAAACACGCACACAAACCTTAAGGTCCATTTGTACCAAAATAAGGCACATTTACTCCACACGCGTTGCAATATCGTGTAAATTTATATTGTTATCGTTAAAAGGGTGGCTGATCCCGAAAAAATAATAAAAAAACATATTTGGCTTCTTTTCATACATTTGACGTTAGTAACATTGGTTTGACGATTACTTTAACTTTAACCAGCCAGGATTCGCTGGTTACGGTTAAGGTTAAAGTAAGCGTCGAAAATGACAGGCGCGACGACGCGATGGTGCGACCCGTGTGGAGTAAATGTAAATGTAAACGTTTAACGGTTACGTCGCCGTAAAAGTAATAGTTAAAGTAACTTTAACGGGCCTTTTGGTGTAAACGGACCATATTGTCTATATGGTTCGATATAAATGGGAAGAGTATCATTCCCAGCAACACTCCTTGGTCTAGCGCTGGGTTCAGAGAACTGGCTATTTTTTACATAGTTTCTTTTATCAACAAAGCTAATTTGAAAGTTATTTGGAAGAAAATATGTAATTAAAAAAAAGAAGCGCGAGAAAACTGAAATACTTTTATGAAATATCGTATTAAAGTGTATAACGTAACGTGTACGAGTATGTGTGTCTATAAAGTGTAAAATTTGTTATATTTCCTCTAATGCACGTGAACGTAATTAACTATTTATCTAGCGGCTAACTCTACAGTGAACGTAGCGAATTTAATATAACTGTACTTTTATTAAATGCCACGTCCAGGCAGTCTGAATTTATGAAGTTGAAATTAATTTCGTGTTGTTGACTCGCAATTATTATTATGTACCACAAACGAGAATCTGCATTATTTGTTTCATGGTAAACCAATGTTTAAATGAGTGTTACGGCGATTTTACTAATTTGTATCTAAACTAATAATTTTTGTATTTTTCTTCTATTGTAGCTAGTTTGGTCCATGAACGAATACAAATGCTACTTCAGAGAAATCTCTACAGGCAGCACCCGCCTCCGCTATTCCGGCTTGAGGAGACGAATATGCACCATCTAGGTTGACATTTATTATATTTCATATATTATACAATAAACAATTAACATAATATTCCTTGGCAACTTTAAATTTTTTTTTTTGGTAAACATCCATCATATTTAAGAGTATCACATCCCTTTCAGCCTACTTTCACTTAATAGGTGAATTACCTAGAATATCTAAGTATATTCCTTGCTCCATTTTCTCGCTCAATCTTCTCAACTTGCTTAATCTTGAGCATCCTCAGGTGTTGCGTTATCGTCCTTTACAAAGTCGAGCTGACAAGCTTTTTTTCCCTCCTGCTGACAGAATGATTTATGACGAAAACATTATTTAATGTATTTATTATTGCATGTTTATTTCGATAAGAGAATAAGTGTTATTATTTTTCCATTATCATCAACACCATGTGTTTAAGATATGTTTATTGCGCGAAAGTGGATGGCAGTGTCAGAAGACCTCCGAAAACCTTCCTCGCCCAGATTTATCAACTGCTCAGAATGGCCAGGTGAAGAGCACTCTCAACCGACGTGCATGCATGAAAGGAGCAATGGATGTGGTCGAAGGGAAAGTAGTATGTAAAGAGAGGTATCGCTGGCGCTTCATAGTTTCTGCCTACCCTAGCCGAAACAGGGCGTGAGCTATTTAGTAGCGTATAGATTACTCTGGGGGTCATATAATACTTTTATCACCCCATATACATTTCACACTTTTCTAGAATTTTAAAAGTACTGAATGTAAATATAAATTCTTAGTTAACGAATTGGTCGCCGAACAAAATAGTTCAGTAGTGTTCCAAGTAGTGGCGACTGGAGTTACCGTGCAAGCGGTTCCCTAGTCGTCAATGCTCATGGACCTCCACTGAGTTTACCACCAGACCAGTCGAGTTCACATGCCGTGCCAAAATAACAAAAATAAAAATATTCAAGATTAAATTTTAATAGCGTATAGAGTATAGAATTAAAAGAATTTTCTTAGAAATTAGTTGATTCTAATGTCTAATATAACAAGCGAATTGATTGGTTAGTAAAAAAGAAATTAATCCTTTTGGTTGTTGAAACTCATTAATTATATATATTTTATTTCAAAGATCACTTTGTTACATTTATACCAAAGTATTTGATTTGGCTTTTTAAAATATGGCGCGGTCATTAAGGCCATGACTTGCCAAGTGAAAATTACTTTTTGCTTCGTAGTAATTTCATTTTTGGGTTCAACATTCGCGGTTCTTATTTATTACTTTTCCTGTTTCAAATCCTTTTTTTTTTGTTACAAATTCCGTTCTTACATGGTAAATATTTAATGTAAGCTTATTAAATAAAGTATAGCTTTCTTCTATAAAATTATTATTAAAAGTTAATAATATTCACTTACTAATCGCGAAATTTAATCATAATTTCATATTAAATATTCTAATTAAGTAATCCCAAGTGATGTCTTATTTATACATAACTAATGGTTAATAATAGCTCGGTTAGGCAACTAGGGACAGAATGTAAGGCTACTTACTGCCACAGAGTACTTTATAATATCGGAAACCGGAAACTTTGTAATACTGGCTACTGTTATGCCTTACGTACCACTATTTGTGTTTAAGGGTGGTTGCACCAGAAGGCCCGTTAAAGTAACTTTAACTATTACTTTTACGGCGACGACGACCGTTAAACGTTTACATTTACTCTGCACGCATTTCAATATCGTGTAAATTCACATTGTTATCGTTAAATTGGTGGTTGATCTCGAAAAATAATAGAAAAACATATTTGGCTTCTTTTCATACATTTGACGTTAGCAACATCGATTTGACGATTACTTTAACTTTAACCAAGCCAAGATTCGCTGGTTACGGTTAAGGTTAAAGTAACCTTAAAAAATGACAGGAGCAAAGATGGTGCAACTCGTGTGGAGTAAATATACACCATAATGTAAACGTAACGGTTAAAGTAAATGTAAAAGTGATAGTTAAAGTTACTTTAACCGGCCTTCTGGTCCAAACGACCCTAAGGATTACGAGTACCGATTTAGTTTAAATTTTAAATGAAAATCATTATTATGAACAAATATGAGTATAACTAAAAAAATTAATCGTAATATAAATATATGTATGTTTCATCATCATATTATATAAAGCTCGATTACCACTGACTGACTGACTCACTGACTGACATATATTATGAAGCACTTGCCGGGAGGTTAGAGAGATGATTCTTTTTGTGGCGTGTAGAGGGCGCTCCCGCGACCCCGGGAAAACCTCGACTTTGACCGGAAGTGGACTTTGGACCGGAAGCGATGCCGATATCTCGGAAACGGAACGAGATAGGGCACAAGTGCCGGAACAAAAGTCGTAGGGAATGCCCTCTAATATCGAAATCCATAATTTGGTTTTTCAAAAAAATTTTCTCTTTCAAATTACCCGAAAAATAACTTTTTCAGCGCCGCGAAGCGCGCCCAAAAAACTAGTTTAATTTATATAATTTCGTTTCGTTTTATTTCCATTTAATTACATTTCATATCTATACGGTATACATAACTCATTAGAATATTTTTATTTTATAAATTTTAAGCTCTATTTAGTTAATTTGTTTCTCAGAAAGTAAATAGCGTACATACCTGCGTACTTGATACACTATGTATTTTGCAAACAATTTGCAACTATTTTCAATAGTAAATTATTAACTTCCTGTTAACGCAAGTCAACAGTTTTAATACAGTGGTTGTTAAAAATATCTAAGCATATATTACAATAACTTTTTTTTGAATGAAGTGGAAAAGATTGATTCTTGTTATTTTTTCTTTATTAAACAGAATCGGATCTACTCGTAGAATGCAAAAATAATATATAAACATTAATTGTAAAGAGTTTGTAGAGGGCATTGAAGAATGCTCTGGACTAGGGAATAATCTATAATTAATTTGACCGCATTTAAGTAATTTTTGTTCCAAATATTCTCTCGGTATTTCAGATGAAGTATGTTAGGTATACTTCGTGTTATAACTCGTGTAAGACCCCATTTCACTTTGAAGTTATGCGCAATTAGAATAAAGTTTGACGGGTTAAATAGGCGTAGGACTTGTCGTTAGTTAATATTCTAGGTTTATGAATATTCAGTAATATTTCGCATATTTGTGGGAGAATTGGATGTAACTTTAGTTTGGAGTTATGATATCATATTAACGTTGGGAATTGTGTAGATATTTGTTTAGCTAAATGCAAATTTCTTTGTGTTATCTATGCATTTAAATTGAGTCTTCAAGCCGATATAGCAGAGACGACTATTGCTTGCAAACATTTCTCATGACAGCGGAGACTAAGTGCTGCAAGGTTTATTATATGTTCGTTGATGATTGTTGTTTATTGTTGTGTCCGTGGTCTAGCGGTAGAAGAAATGAACTCACAATTGATGAGACCCGTGTTCAAATCTTGGTAAATCGTGTTTATGTACCTTGGTCCCTCAGTACCTATAAGCACTATTAAAGAGTGGTAGGCAACTGATAATGGTTATTAGCCCAGTCTGCCGTTCTGGGATAGTACCACCGCTTTCGTATGTAACACCCATGAAGTGCCCTTGTCGCGTTTTAGAATCGGTTTGGAAGTAGCCAGGTGTGAAACAAAGGAAGTGAATATTGTCTGTCTGGATGGTGTACATTCGTCCCCTCCGGCCGGCATAGCGGAGGCGACTGCTGCCTGTACAAATTTATCTATAGTAGCAGTTGTTTCCGTTCATGGGTCGCACCACAAAGGATAATGAACACTCGGTTAGCACTATGGATCGCACTCTAGCTTAACCTCAAGCGGCGTGTGGTCATATGCCAAGCTACAATAAAAAAAAGTTATTGTTATAATTATATTTTTTTTAAATTACTTCCAAGTTAGTTCCAAGTCTAACCTCGTAATATTATTTATTTGCGAGTAAAACAATGTCTCTATGGACAAAGAAGCTCCAGTAATCAAGTGAAGTAGAAATCTCTTGAGATGACATAATATTCTGGTAGCAATCGCTATATCGTTACAACTGTATTTTCAATGGTTTCTTTTATTAATGTTTATTTATTTATTAGAGAAAAACAGAGGCAAGCAATAAGATACAAAAATTATACACGCCACCGAAGTTATTTTCCACTATGAACAAATGTGCACTTTTTTAATTCTTAATTTAATCTAAAATAATCATTGAGATATATACTAGAGGCGCAATGACGCTCCCAACGTGAGGCGAGTGAAGATCTGCCCACAGCCATAATTAAGCTTTCTGTCAGTTGGTATTTAACAGGACGTATATAAACTCATAATGGGCAAATATGTGGTGAAAACGTGCAATTCTCGATCCCAAATGCACAACAAAAAAAGCGGGATTACGTTTCACACGTAAATATATCCTTTCAACATCTATATTGTCCTTAAACAACAAAAAAACAAATAAAATTAGGGATATTTTTTATATTTAGTGTTGCTAGTAAAACATCGTTTCCCATAACCCGTATTATAATATAAAAAAAAGAAATATTTTATTTTTAAGAAAGATGATTTTCAACTTATATTAAACAATTAAAACATTGAACTTTATTTTATTTAGCTTAAAATGCATGCCTCTAGATATATTATAATCGACACTGAATAAAAATATCTAAACAAAAAAAAATTAGTGTGGGGAAAATTTTTAATTATACCGGCAACACTAAGTTTGACATTGTCAAATCGTTTGAAACGTCCTACGGCTTTTTCATGTCAAATGTATGGGGTTTGCGCCTCTAGTTATATATCTCAACTAGCTGTTGGGTAAAAGCCGCGGGCGCAAGCGGCCCGCGGAGTCCCTTTTTGTCGTAAAACGTATTAGATCGAATAAATTTTAGTGTAGTTTTGAAAAAAAGTTTACTCGCCGTATAAAAGAGTTTACCTTTCTGAACAAAATTGGTCTTTACACGGTTACGCTAACGTATGTACTTTTTGAGTAATAGCAATTTTAGAAAATTAAAAAAAAACGAAAATTTTAAAATAAGTAGTACTGGTCATACTGAACAAAATTGGTCTTTACACGGTGACGCTAACGTATCTACTTTTTGAGATATGGCGATTTTAAAAAAATAAAAAAAAAACAAAAATTTAAAAAAATGTAGAGCTGGTAATACTGAACAATATTGGTCTTTACACGGTTACGCTAACGTGTGTACTTTTTGAGTAATAGCGATTTTAGAAAATTAAAAAAAATAATTTTAAAAAAATAAAAACAAAGAATGCTGGTCATACTGAACAATATTGGTCTTTACACGGTTACTCTGACGTATCTACTTCTTGAGATATTTAAAAAAAGCCCGCCGCGCGGAGCAATTTCGATGTTCACGCGGCCGCGCTCATCGTCCGACTGACCGAGGTAAAGCCATTTCGATCGTTCGTCCCGCTCTCGCCTCATGCACTGACTGATGGAAAAGAGCGAGATGGAAGTATCATCGAGGGCCGATGGATTTGTATGGGAATTTTTTTAATTGCCCGATCTTGAAATTTTTTTTTTGATTTCACCATAAGACGACATTCTCTACAACTTTCTCTTTGGGGTGACTGCCCTGACTCGCCCCGTTTCCGAGATATCGCTGTCACTTCCGGTCCAGAATCCACTTCCGGTCAAAGTCGTATTTTTTCTGAGGTCACATGGATCGCCCCTAAACACCCCGAAAATTATATGGGTTTTTTTTTTGCCCGATTTGAAATTTTTTTTTGCCCGATTTTGAAATTTTTTTTTTATTTCGACATAAAATGACATTCCCTACAACTTTCTCTTCGGGGTGACTGCCCCGATTCGTCCCGTTTCCGAGATATCGCTGTCACTTCCGGTCCAGAATCGACTTCCGGTCAAAGTCGTATTTTTCTCGAGGTTTTTTCGACACCCCCTATACACCCCGAAAATTTCACCCCCGCACCCCCCCGGCAAGTACTAAATAATTGATGTCAGTCAGTGAGTGAGTGAGTCAGTGAGTGGTATTGCAGCTATATATTAGTATAACTAGTTTTTTGGGCGCGCTTCGCGGCGCTGAAAAAGTTATTTTTCGGGTAATTTGAAAAAAATATATGGATTTCAATATTAGAGGGCATTCCCTACGACTTTTGTTCCGGCACTTGTGCCCTATCTCGTTCCGTTTCCAAGATATCGGCATCGCTTCCGGTCCAGAGTCCACTTCCGGTCAAAGTCGAGGTTTTCCCGAGGTCCCGGGAACGCCCTCTACACGCCCCAAAAAGAATCATCTCTCTAACCCCCCGGCAAGTGCTTCATAATATATGTCAGTCAGTCAGTCAGTCAGTGGTAATCGAGCTTTATATAATATGACTAGCTGTTGGGTAAAAGCCGCGGGCGCAAGCGGCCCGCGGAGGCCCTTTTTGTCGTAAAACGGATTCGATCGAATAGATTTTAGGGCAGTTTTGAAAATATATGGCTCGCCATCTGAAAGCGTTTACGTTTCTGAACTAAATTGGTCTTTACACAGTTACGCTAACGTGTGTACTTTTTGAGTAATAGCGATTTTAGAAAATTAAAAAAAAAAATTAAAAACAAATAAAAACAAATAATGCTGGTCATACTGAACAATATTGGTCTTTACACGGTTACGCTAACGTGTGTACTTTTTGAGTAATAACGAATTTAGAAAATTAAAAAAAAAACAAAAATTTAAAAATATATAGTGCTGGTCATACTGAACAATATTGGTCTTTACACGGTGACGCTAACGTATCTATTTTTCGAGATATGGCGATTTTAAAAAATAAAATAAAAAATTTAAAAAAAAAGTAGTGCTGGTCATACTGAACAAAATTGGTCTTTACACGGTGACGCTAACGTATCTACTTTTCGAGATATGAAGATTTTAAAAAATTAAAAAAAAAAAATCAAAAACAAAAATTTTAAAAAATAGTGCTGGTCATTCTGAACAAAATTGGTCTTTACACGGTGACGCTAACGTATCTACTTTTCGAGATATGGCGATTTTAAAAAATTAAAAAAAAAAAAAGAAATAGTGCTGGTCATACTGAACAAAATTTATCTTTACATGGTTACTCAGACGTAACTTTTCGAGATATAGCCGTTCAAAATATTTAAAATAATTGAGGAGCTCGTCGCGCGGAGCAAATTCGATGTTCACGCGGCTGCGCTCACCGTCCGAATGACCGAGATATAGCCGTTTCGATCGTTCGTCTCGAAAATTCCGGCGTATGAAAACTTTTTTCTCCGAACGTCTCGCTCTCGCCTCATGCACTGATTGATGGAAAAGAGCGAGATGGAAGTATCATCGAGGGCCGACAATTTTGCCGACTGTTTTGTATGGGAATTTTTTTTTTGCCCGATTTTGAAAATTTTTTTTTTTATTTCGCCATAAGACGACATTCTCTACAACTTTCTCTATGGGGTGACTGCCCTGACTCGCCCCGTTTCCGAGATATCGCTGTCACTTCCGGTCCAGAATCCACTTCCGGCCAAAGTCGTATTTTTTCTGAGGTCACATAGACCGCCCCTAAACACCCCGAAAATTGTATAGGTTTTTTTTTTGCCCGATTTGAAATTTTTTTTTGCCCGATTCTGAAATTTTTTTTAATTTCGGCATAAAATGACATTCCCTACAACTTTCTCTTCGGGGTCACTGCCCCGATTTGCCCCGTTTCCGAGATATCGCTGTCACTTCCGGTCCAGAATCGACTTCCGGTCAATGTCGTATTTTTCTCGAGGTTTTTTCGACACCCCCTATACACCCCGAAAATTTCACCCCCGCACCCCCCCGGCAAGTACTAAATAATTGATGTCAGTCAGTGAGTGAGTGAGTGAGTCAGTGGTATTGCAGCTATATATTAGTACTAGCTGTTGGGTAAAAGCCGCGGGCGCAAGCGGCCCGCGGAGGCCCTTTTTGTAGTAAAACGTATCAGATCGAATAGATTTTAGGCAGTTTTGAAAATATTTAGCTCTCCATCTAAAAGCGTTTACGTTTCTGAACAAAATTGGTCTTTACACGGTTACGCTAATGTATGTCCTTTTTGAGATATGGCGATTTAAAAAAAAAAAAAAAAAAAAAACAAATAGTGCTGGTCATACTGAACAAAATTGGTCATTACACGGTTACGCTAACGTATCTACTTTTCGAGATAGGGCGATTTTAAAAAATTAAAAAAAAAACAAAATTTTAAAAAAAGTAGTGCTGGTCATACTGAACAAAATTGGTCTTTACACGGTGACACTAACGTATCTACTTTTCGAGATGTGGCGATTTTAAAAAATTAAAAAAAAAAAACAAAAATTAAAAAAAAATTAGTGCTGGTCATACTGAACAATATTGGTCTTTATACGGTTACGCTAACGTGTGTACTTTTTGAGTAATAGCGATTTTAGAAAATTAAAAAAAATAAAAACAAATAGTGCTGGTCATACTGAACAATATTGGTCTTTACACGGTGACGCTAACGTATCTACTTTTCGAGATATGAAGATTTTAAAAAATTAAAAAAAAAAAAAACAAAAACAAAAATTTTAAAAAATAGTGCTGGTCATACTGAACAATATTGGTCTTTACACGGTTACGCTAACGTATCTACTTCTTGAGATATTTAAAATATCCGGAAAAAACCCCGCCGCGCGGAGCAAATTCGATGTTCACGCGGCCGCGCTCACCGTCCGACTGACCGAGGTAAAGCCGTTTCGATCGTTCGTCCCCAAAATGCGGCCGTATGAAAACTTTTCTCTCCGCACCTCTCGCTCTCGCCTCATGCACCGACTGATGGAAAAGAGCGAGATGGAAGTATCATCGAGGGCCGACCGATTTGTATGGGAATTTTTTTTTTGCCCGATCTTGAAAATTTTTTTTTTGATTTCGCCATAAGACGACATTCTCTACAACTTTATCTACGGGGTGATCGCCCCGAGTAGCCCCGTTTTCGAGATATCGCTACCACTTCCGGTCCAGAATCGACTTCCGGTCAAAGTCGTATTTTTCTCGACGGTTTTGGAACGCCCTCTATACGACTCAAAAAACCGCTACCCTCCACCATACCGGCAAGTACGAAATAATTGATGTCAGTCAGTGAGTGAGTGAGTGAGTGGTATTGCAGCTATATATTAGTACTAGCTGTTGGGTAAAAGCCGCGGGCGCAAGCGGCCCGCGGAGGCCCTTTTTGTCGTAAAACGTATTAGATCGAATAGATTTTAGGCAGTTTTGAAAATATTTAGCTCGCCATCTAAAAGCGTTTACGTTTCTGAACAAAATTGGTCTTTACACGGTGACGCTAACGTATCTACTTTTCGAGATATGGCGATTTTAAAAAATTAAAAGAAAAAACAAAAATTTAAAAAAAAATTAGTGCTGGTCATACTGAACAAAATTGGTCTTTACACGGTGACGCTAACGTATGTACTTTTTGAGTAATAGCTATTTTAGAAAATTAAAAAAAAAAAAGCAAATAGTGCTGGTCATACTGAACAATATTGATCTTTACACGGTGACGCTAACGTATCTACTTTTCGAGATATGAAGATTTTAAAAAATTAAAAAAAAAAAACAAAAATTTAAAAAAATAGTGCTGGTCACACTGAACAAAATTGTTCTTTACATGGTTACTCTGACGTATCTACTTCTTGAGATATTTAAAAGAAAGCCCGCCGCGCGGAGCAAATTCGATGTTCACGCGGCCGCGCTCACCGTCCGACTGACCGAGGTAAAGCCGTTTCGATCGTTCGTCCCGAAAATGCCTCGTCGCGGATGCTGTTAGGCCACGCCCACCGCCATGCTCCGTTTCATATTGGCGTACCGGCGGGAAAAGGATATAAATACGATCGAGGAAAAATTTTTTTTGCCCGATTTTGAAAATTTTTTTTTTGATTTCGGCATAAGACGACATTCCCTACAATTTTCTCTTCGGGGTGACTGCCCCGACTCGCCCCGTTTCCGAGATATCGCTACCACTTCCGGTCCAGAATCGACTTCCGGTCAAAATCGTATTTTTCTCGACGGTTTTGGGACGTCCTCTATACGACTCAAAAAACCGCTACCCTCCACTATACCGGCAAGTACGAAATAATTGATGTCAGTCAGTGAGTGAGTCAGTCAGTGGTATTGCAGCTATATATTAGTACTAGTTTTTTGGGCGCGCTTCGCGGCGCTGAAAAAGTTATTTTTCGGGTAATTTGAAAAAAAAATTTTTTTTGAAAAAACAAAGTATGGATTTCGATATTAGAGGGCATTCTCTACGACTTTTGTTTCGGCACCTGTGCTCTATCTCGTTCCGTTTCCGAGATATCGGCATCGCTTCCGGTCCAAAGTCCACTTCCGGTCAAAGTCGAGGTTTTCCTGGGGTCGCGGGAACGCCCTCTACACGCCCCAAAAAGAATCATCTCTCTAACCCCCCGGCAAGTGCTTCATTATATATGTCAGTCAGTCAGTCAGTGAGTCAGTGGTAATCGAGCTGTATATAATATAATAACTAGCTGTTGGGTAAAGACCGCGGGCGCAAGCGGCCCGCGGAGGCCCTTTTTGTCGTAAAACGTATTAGATCGAATAGATTTTAGGGCAGTTTTGAAAATATTTAGCTCGCCATCTAAAGGCGTTTAAGTTTCTGAACAAAATTGACCTTTACACGGTTACGCTAACGTATGTACTTTTTGAGAAATAGCGATTTTAGAAAATAAAAAAAAATAAAATAAAAAAGTAGTGCTGGTCATACTGAACAATATTGGTCTTTACACGGTGACGCTAACGTATGTACTTTTTGAGTAATAGCGATTTTAGAAAATTAAAAAAAAAACAAAAATTTAAAAAAAAAGTAGTGCTGGTCATACTGAACTATATTGGTCTTCACACGGTGACGCTAACGTATCTACTTTTCGAGATTTGATGATTTTAAAAGATTGAAAAAAAAAATTAAAAAAAGAATAGTGCTGGTCATACTGAACAATATTGGTCTTTACACGGTTACATTGACGTATGTACTTTTTGAGTAATAGCGATTTTAGAAAATTAAAAAAAAAAAAAAATTAAAAAAAAGTAGTGCTGGTCATACTTTACAATATTGGTCTTTACACGGTTACGTTAAAGTATGTACTTTTTGAGTAATAGCGATTTTAGAAAATTAAAAAAAAAACAAAATTAAAAAAAAAGTAGTGCTGGTCATACTGAACAATATTGGTCTTTACACGGTGACGCTAACGTATGTACTTTTTGAGATACGGCGATTTAAAAAAAATAAAAAACAAATAGTGCTGGTCATACTGAACAAAATTGTTCTTTACATGGTTACTCTGACGTATCTACTTCTTGAGATATTTTAAAAAAGCCTGCCGCGCGGAGCAAATTTGATGTTCACGCGGCCGCGCTCACCGTCCGACTGACCGAGGTAAAGCCGTTTCGATCGTTCGTCCCGAAAATGCGTCGTTATATTTTCATTGCGCGCTCTGAACGGGCGGAACATAGAGAGCGCGAGCCCCGACGAGCGATCGACGCGGATGCTGTTAGGCCACGCCCACCGCCATGCTCCGTTTCATATTGGCGTACCGGCGGGAAAAGGATATAAATACGATCGAGGAAAAATTTTTTTTGAGCAATTTTGAAAAAAAAGTATCGTTTTCGAAATTAGAGGGCATTCCCTACGACGTTTGTTCCGGCACTTTTGCCTCATCTCTTTCCGTTTCCGAGATATCGCTACCACTTCCGGTCCAGAATCGACTTCCGGTCAAAGTCGTATTTTTCTCGACGGTTTTGGGACGTCCTCTATACGACTCAAAAAACCGCTACCCTCCACTATACCGGCAAGTACGAAATAATTGATGTCAGTCAGTGAGTGGTATTGCAGCTATATATTAGTACTAGCTGTTGGGTAAAAGCCGCGGGCGCAAGCGGCCCGCGGAGGCCCTTTTTTTCCTAAAACGTATTAGATCGAATAGATTTTAGGCAGTTTTGAAAATATTTAGCTCGCCATCTAAAAGCGTTTACGTTTCTAAACAATATTGGTCTTTACACGGTGACGCTAACGTATCTACTTTTCGAGATATGGCGATTTTAAAAAATTAAAAAAAAAAACAAAAATAAAAAAAAAATAGTGCTGGTCATACTGAACAATATTGGTTTTTACACGGTGACGCTAACGTATCTACTTTTCGAGATATGGCGATTTTAAAAAATTAAAAAAAAAAAAATTAAAAAAAGTAGTGCTGGTCATACTGAACAATATTGGTCTTTACACGGTGACGCTAACGTATGTACTTTTTGAGTAATAGCTATTTTAGAAAATTAAAAAAAAAAAAGCAAATAGTGCTGGTCATACTGAACAATATTGATCTTTACACGGTGACGCTAACGTATCTACTTTTCGAGATATGGCGATTTTAAAAAATTAAAAAAAAAAAATTAAAAAAAAAGTAGTGCTGGTCATACTGAACAATATTGGTCTTTACACGGTGACGCTAACGTATGTACTTTTTGAGTAATAGCTATTTTAGAAAATTAAAAAAAAAAAAGCAAATAGTGCTGGTCATACTGAACAATATTGATCTTTACACGGTGACGCTAACGTATCAACTTTTCGAGATATGGCGATTTTAAAAAATTAAAAAAAAAATAGTGCTGGTCATACTGAACAATATTGGTCTTTACACGGTAACGCTAACGTATCTACTTTTCGAGATATGAAGATTTTAAAAAATTAAAAAAAAAACTAAAACAAAAATTTAAAAAAATAGTGCTGGTCACACTGAACAAAATTGTTCTTTACATGGTTACTCTGACGTATCTACTTCTTGAGATATTTAAAAGAAAGCCCGCCGCGCGGAGCAAATTCGATGTTCACGCGGCCGCGCTCACCGTCCGACTGACCGAGGTAAAGCCGTTTCGATCGTTCGTCCCGAAAATGCCTCGTCGCGGATGCTGTTAGGCCACGCCCACCGCCATGCTCCGTTTCATATTGGCGTACCGGCGGGAAAAGGATATAAATACGATCGAGGAAAAATTTTTTTTGCCCGATTTTGAAAATTTTTTTTTTTGATTTCGCCATAAGACGACATTCTCTACAACTTTCTCTCCGGGGTGACTGCCCCGACTCGCCCCGTTTCCGAGATATCGCTACCACTTCCGGTCCAGAATCGACTTCCGGTCAAAGTCGTATTTTTCTCGAAGGTTTTGAGACGTCCTCTATACGACTCAAAAAACCGCTACCCTCCACTATACCGGCAAGTACGAAATAATTGATGTCAGTGAGTGAGTGAGTCAGTGGTATTGCAGCTATATATTAGTACTAGCTGTTGGGTAAAGGCCGCGGGCGCAAGCGGCCCGCGGAGGCCCTTTTTGTCGTAAAACGTATCAGATCGAATAGATTTTAGGGCAGTTTTGAAAATATTTAGCTCGCCATCTAAAAGCGTTTACGTTTCTGAACAAAATTGGTCTTTACACGGTAATAGCGATTTTAGAAAATTAAAAAAAAACAAAATTTAAAAAAAAGTAGTGCTGGTCATACTGAACAAAATTGGTCTTTACACGGTTACGCTAACGTATGTAATATTTGAGTAATAGCGATTTTAAAAAATTAAAAAAAAAAAAAAAAAACAAATAGTGCTGGTCATACTGAACAAAATTGGTCTTTACACGGTGACGCTAACGTATTAACTTTTCGAGATATGGCGATTTTAAAAAATTAAAAAAAAAAACAAAAGTTTAAAAAAAAATTAGTGCTGGTCATACTGAACAATATTGGTCTTTACACGGTGACGCTAACGTATCTACTTTTCGAGATATGGCGATTTTAAAAAATTAAAAAAAAAAATTAAAAAAAAGTAGTGCTGGTCATACTGAACAATATTGGTCTTTACACGGTGACGCTAACGTATCTACTTTTCGAGATATGGCGATTTTAAAAAATTAAAAAAAAAACAAAATTTAAAAAAAAATTAGTGCTGGTCATACTGAACAAAATTGGTCTTTACACGGTGACGCTAACGTATCTACTTTTCGAGATATGGCGATTTTAAAAAATTAAAAAAAAAAATTAAAAAAAAGTAGTGCTGGTCATACTGAACAATATTGGTCTTTACACGGTGACGCTAACGTATCTACTTTTTGAGTAATAGCTATTTTAGAAAATTAAAAAAAAAAAAAGCAAATAGTGCTGGTCATACTGAACAATATTGGTCTTTACACGGTGACGCTAACGTATGTACTTTTTGAGTAATAGCTATTTTAGAAAATTAAAAAAAAAAAAAAGCAAATAGTGCTGGTCATACTGAACAATATTGATCTTTACACGGTGACGCTAACGTATCTACTTTTCGAGATATGAAGATTTTAAAAAATTAAAAAAAAAAAAACAAAAATTTAAAAAAAAAAGTGCTGGTCATACTGAACAAAATTGGTCTTTACACGGTGACGCTAACGTATCAACTTTTCGAGATATGGCGATTTTAAAAAATTAAAAAAAAAACAAAAATTTAAAAAAAAAATAGTGCTGGTCATACTGAACAATATTGGTCTTTACACGGTGACGCTAACGTATCTACTTTTCGAGATATGAAGATTTTAAAAAATTAAAAAAAAAACTAAAACAAAAATTTAAAAAAATAGTGCTGGTCACACTGAACAAAATTGTTCTTTACATGGTTACTCTGACGTATCTACTTCTTGAGATATTTAAAAGAAAGCCCGCCGCGCGGAGCAAATTCGATGTTCACGCGGCCGCGCTCACCGTCCGACTGACCGAGGTAAAGCCGTTTCGATCGTTCGTCCCGAAAATGCCTCGTCGCGGATGCTGTTAGGCCACGCCCACCGCCATGCTCCGTTTCATATTGGCGTACCGGCGGGAAAAGGATATAAATACGATCGAGGAAAAATTTTTTTTGCCCGATTTTGAAAATTTTTTTTTTGATTTCGGCATAAGACGACATTCTCTACAACTTTCTCTACGGGGTGACTGCCCCGACTCGCCCCGTTTCCGAGATATCGCTACCACTTCCGGTCCAGAATCGACTTCCGGTCAAAGTCGTATTTTTCTCGACGGTTTTGGGACGTCCTCTATACGACTGAAAAAACCGCTACCCTCCACTATACCGGCAAGTACGAAATAATTGATGTCAGTCAGTGAGTGAGTCAGTGAGTGGTATTGCAGCTATATATTAGTATAATAATAAATAATAATAATAATGAAAATAATAACATGATTATTTTATATTTATTTTTTATTTTTTACATGACATATTATTTTTTGTTTTATTTTTACTATTTTTGTCATTTTATTTTATTGTATTATTAATATATTTTTTTTCTTAATCCCTATTTTCATTATATTCTGACATTTTGATTATTCTATTACAAATATTGTAGGGCAAAACATAGAGGACTTAAAAATTATTTTAACATCTACAAATGTAAAACCTATGTTTACAATAAATTATTTTGATTTGAAGTATTGTAACTCGGGTGTAAGTCACGTTTTGGAATCAGAGAGGCGTGTATAATGTACATACATTTGAGTAGTACATTTAAAAAATATCTTATACGCTGAAGTTACAAGTACCGCGCGCCACCACCATCTTCAATCCTTTATTTAATATCCAAGAAGTACATGTAAATTTTAATTTTTCTGTTTTGTAATTAAAAATACTTACGTGATAAAGAATCCTATAGTGTTAGTATAAAACCACCCGGTTCGCTAAGGGTTAAAGCATTTAACAAAAATACAATCAAATTCTGTTATATATATATATATTTATTTATTGTAGCTTGGATATATTCTTTATATCCAATAAATAACGATTAAACCTAAGTATATTATGTTGCCAATAAAACAGATTTTATTGATATTAATAAATTTTGCGTGTATTAAAATATAACAAAGTTATTGTGACAATAAGCTTAGGATTTAGGATGTTATTAATATTGAAACAATACCATTACGTTTTAAGGTACTTTGCAAATAAAAATTAATAAATTTATATACTTTTTTTAAAATAATTTAATATAAAAAAAATATTATTGTAGCTCGGCATGTGACAAGACAATACTACAGAGAAACCTGTGCGGGCAGTAGTCGCCTCGACTATCTACCGGCCTGAGGACACTAGCATGTACCATCTAGATTGACAGTGCACACTCCTCTCGTGGCTCTGCCTACCACTCCCTAATAGTGCCTAATAATATATATATATCCATGTCCAATGCAGTGTACCTTTCGTATACCTGGATATTTCCAAACTAATCGCCGCGACTGGGTCACTTCACGAGTGTTAGGCACGCTTGAAAGTGATGGGAGGTACTAACCCAGGACGGCAGACTCGGCTGACAACCATCAGTCTGCCTACCACTCTTTCTATAAAACTGATTATCATTGATTCACTCGCTCGCACACTTACAGTAGGTAACATGCGAGTAAATTTGGTATAGGTTGTTAAAATGAAAATTGAGAGCTTAAATGACTTTCTTGTTAGCTTTAAAAGAGATTGACATAATTAATAAGACGGATGGTCCATTATCTATTTGGAGCGAAATTAATTTGGCTGAAAATTTGCTTTATCTTTTAACGTAGTCGAGCTCCCGTCATACGGACGACGCAATAAATGAATGCCAATATGTCTTAGGAGTAGTAATGAATCCAATTATCGATCTTTGCGAAGTCGACATGTTATATGAGGTCCATTGGTTCTCGGTCGCTACGTATATATCCACCTTTTATACCTTTTTTTATATAACAACGTCATTCTTATTTGAAATTGCTCTATTAAAAGGGTTAAATGGTCGATTGCGTTGAGATTTATCGTTGTGAGAATAACTAAATCTTTTTATATAGCAGTTATTTCATGGAAACAGATCTAGTCTCATGATGGCTTAACGAGTATGAAGTTAGGTTATAAATTAGACTTTCTTACTGCAATTGCAATTTATTTGAAGTATGAGGATGCATTTTCTCAATTTTTCATGCCAAAAGTTTCACCTCATGTTTATTTTCTTGTTTTTAATAAAACAGATTTGTCTTTGCGAAATCTTATGTTTTAGATCTTTTATAGGTTTCAACGCGATCTTAGAAGACATGCAACAATTTTAGTACCATAGCAATTTGCCTAATATTATTAGAATTATAGAGGTGCGTACTGAATAGAATATGCAATTATTTTATTATTTATTGAAATGAAATAATATTAAAATTATATATCTAAAATGTTACCAAACGTTCTCATGTTATAGAAAAAAAAGAACTGAAATTATTTTAGCATTTAACATGGAAACTAATGACTATATCGAACATACATTTATTACATAGAAAATGTCGAATAGGCATAATATTCTATGAGTGAATGAGATGGTTGCTTTTACGAGAAATAAAAGTCCCGAATAATGTAACTGTAATAAAAAGGAAATAAAGGGATTAGATAATACTCGTATATGTTATGCAAAAAATTCCCAAGGACTACAAATAGGACGAGACGGTGAAATATTTTAAGTTAGTTGTGAACTTATTCACAACTTTGGCCACTGATATTACTGTGATTTAAAATATTCTTTCTTATTTGCTATTCTATGTATGTACGCATAACGTCGAAATTTCAAAAGCTCCTTTGAATGTTATTTCCACAATAATAATTCACATTAATTAAAACTCATACATTTTATAACAAGGTCGGATAAAATTCCCACGAACACTTTAACACACAAAACACGCAAACTATCTATTATTTGTGCTTATAAACTGTTATAAATTTCCATTTATTTGAAAACAAGAGGGTACAACTTGACATACGGAGAGGAGCTCTCAACCTCGTGTTTACAGAAACAATAAGAACAACTAAACGAGGATCAAAGTTTTCACACAATGAATTTTGTTAGCATCGGCATACACTCTCTCTCATTACTCATGTCATAATATGCCGTAGTTGCTATTAACATTGACCCTCGTCAAAAGTTTCTTTGATGATACACCCTTGTTGGTAGACGTAGGGGATTAATTTTCTGGTTTTCCGGGAATGTAAATTATACACATTAGCATCGTAAATAGAAAGATTTATGGATATATATCATTTCATCAAAAGCACCTGCGGTTGTTACAACTTTAATAAAGGTGAATTAAATTTGTAATTTTGTTTTCTTTGATTTCTAATGTATGTAGTACATTTATTTAGTGAAATTATAACAAATATTACATTATTTATCTTTTTTTTTTTAAATGACAAAATAATAATAACAGAAGGAGATATTTATTATATTATATTTTTGAGAGCTAATGAAATTATTACATCGCCTAGCGGGAATGATGTTCCAATAACAATGAAAATACGTTCCAAAGTAAAACGAATTTGTACAATAACAAAATGCTTCGGGCAATTTTGCTAAATACTCGAAGCTATCTCTAAATACGAATACAATGAAATTAATTAATTTTGTAAGATATTCAGAATTTTTCCGGCTTCGACAATTACCTAAGAAACATCTATATCTATAGGTACACTTCACATTTTTTGTATTCGTAAACATTTTGGAACGTGGATTGTTTAATATTTTTAATTTCGTCGAGTTTTCCTCAAAGCATCCTATTCTAGTCTAATGCTTTTAATTTTGGCCTTAAAAAGAACAACGATCTTGAGATTTTTCTTGTTAATATACAAGAAGGAATTACAAGCTTTTATACAAACTTTTAATGATATTTCTGATGCAGTGTATAATATTCATATATGATATTAAACTATATTTATTAATGTGATATTTGTATATTATAAATAAAACAAAATAGAGTTGACAAGGCTTTCAATATGTAATTTGTTTTTATGAATTTCATGCATGCGATTGACAGGTTATTTTGCTAGTGTTATAAAAAATATATAAAACAAAACGCCATATTCAGATTGTTTCTAATAGTAAAATTATTCAGGAATAACTTTCGTAGTTACAGCATCCCTTAGGGCATTTCTTTTAACGCAAAAATAATAAATCCGTTGTTTCAATCATATTCGGATATAGGAATTGTTCTAAAATATATACCTAGATATGTACAATGTTATCTTTAAAGGAACTTGACCGGATCTCATAAATCCTCGAAGAAACTACTCCAAAGGAAAGGGCGCAAATTCGAGAGGTTTTCTTTGTTTTCGTTCCATCACATCATTCATCAGGACCCGTTAAAAATGGTCCGAAGGCAGTACGGTGTTGGGCTTTTTGTGTTAGTATCATAAATCATCGACCTCTATGTTTTGTCGACAATAATAGTAACGCAGGTGACACCAACAGATATGTGGAGTGAGTACATATGCCGTTACTCATCCACTACCCGGAAAATTGCTATATTTTGTTACCGTATTTACCTTTTTTTCTGAGATGAAAAACTTTTGTTTACTTTCAGGTTCTCACTTTTTATTATTTTATTACATGTCGCAGATAACATAATTTACAATTATATTTAATATGACGCTCCGTTAGGGCACGGTAAAATATATTTTCAAGTTATTAGTAAATTAATAATTTAATATATTATTAATGTATAAATATAATTCATTCGTTAATAGTTAGTTATAGTCGAAGTATGAGTAATTGTAGTCGAAGATATATTTTGTATGAATGCATTTTTATGCATAAAAAACCATTAAAATAGAAAGTAAACTAAGATAAAAGTTTCATCGATGATGCCTTCGCTTGCCGCTAAGAAGGCTTATACGCTGACTATAAAGTGGATTTTACTGCTAAACGACAATCACATTTGGCACTGGCTTCCTCCATTATTCAAAGTCTGAAGCGGTTACGCTAATAATAGAAAATGCGTCATAAACAAGTCAATATTGTGAGTGAATTCTAGAAAAATACCTCTTGATCAAGATTGTCTCTAAAACATGACATGCTCTAAATTACTTTATTAATGGAAACTCATTAGTTTACAATAAGTTTAAATTCATATTTATTTTGTGACTTTGAACCCAATTTGGTTATGTCAGTCCCATTATCACAATAATAAATGGAAAATTATAATATCTGATTATAATATTCATTGAAGATTTTGATTAGAAAATACACTAAATACTAAGTAGGTATCTACAAAAAATAAATATTGGAAAATGCGTCAAATTATCTATAACTCATTTGTTTTTGCCAGTTTTCTACACATGACCGGTTTGCCTACTGGTTGAACTGATTTTTAAGTTGATGGTTAGGAACCTAGTTTTGTTTAAAGTGTAACCTTGCACATTCGTTCCCTTAAGTCAGCATAGCAGAGGGGACTGCTTGTTTCCGCTCATAGATCGCACTCTAGCTAAACATCAGACGAAGTGTGGTCACATATCCAGCATAAGATTACTTTAATATTATTATGAAAGCCAGAAATGAGGCATAAATAGTTAGTGGCGCTTTTTGCTGAGGAGGTAACGGATAAGGTTCTACACTAATGATCTGCCAGAAAAGTTTGTAAAACACTATAGGCACGACAATAGGGCGATAATTGGAGGGGTTGGTGTTATATTTTTAAGGGCCCTCTGCACATCGATCACTTCAAGTCGACATTTTATAAGTAGGTATATAAACAATAACTTTATTTTGTCATTACTTTGTATGTATTGTACCAATTTATTTGGCTTACAAGAAAATACAGTTTTATAGTTTTGAGGTATAGTTTACATTATAAAAAAAGTATCTATAATTCAGGAGGTCTTTGCAATTTGCTGTTTAAAATAGCTTAAATTACACCTAATTACTTAAGATTAATTGGCTTATATGAGATGAGACTATTAAATTACGTCCTGCCGTACTTCAGTCATTAAAAAATCTTACCACTCAGTTTGCGTGGGCGCTTCCAATATTATACTGTTTTTGGTTTTAGGCTATTGAGTATTTTTTTCAGTACTTCCATTGTGTGGTACAATAGGGTTTTTCATTGTAGTCGGCATAGTTTTATGACAACACTCCGCCTGATGCATGAGAAATTTCTGCAGGCTGCCTCCGCTATGCTGGCTTGAGGAGATGAATCCATTGACGGGGCCCACTCCTCTTGTTATATTTAACTACTTCCAAGCTGATCCCGAAACGCTTGAAATTGCTGGTACTAATGTAAATTATAATACTGAAATTTTTAGTATAAAGTATTGAATAATTTAAAGTATTGAATCTTGCTCGTAAGTAACATTAAATGAACAAGGCCAATCTAAACAATGTAAATTTCATTAATGTTTCATTAACAATAACAAATAACTTCGTCTAAACAATAATATAATTAACCCACACCATACTCGAAGGTTTTTGCTATATAATTTTGTGTGCTCTTAAATTATAGCGGTCGTTAAAATTAGATAAGATTCTAGAGGGAATTACGCGCTTGCCGAACCGAGAGAAGAAGTCGCTATTACAGTATGCCACGTGAGCCGTGTCACTCTAGAGATCTCACTGCTCGCCTTTGCACGCTCTCGTTTCATTTTATCTTACCGATTGTATTTTAGAATTAAAGTTATGTAATTTTAAGCTTCTTTAAACTTAAAATTACAAATAAATAAGTATATTAACTGCTTTAACGTTTTAGCTAGTCACGTTTCGGGATCATAGTGAAGGCGACACCGTAGCGAGATACCGTAGCTCGGTATGTAATTAATTAAAAAATTACAATTAATTAATACTATAATTTTAAAAAGTTCGTCTAATAAGAAGGTAATTAATGTAACAGATAAAACCAACAATGTTTCTCGACGTTAAACTCAAACATGTTTTGGGATCATAAAAGACTTAAGAACAAACTTATATTAATTCAATCTCATATTACAATTCTCCGGCGTACATTAGGATTACAAATAACTTTGAAACTCCTTTAAGTCATACTGAGAAGTTACGTCTCATATGTTTTGTATTTAATTTATAATTAAATAATTAATTTCAATATTTTATAAGAATTAAAAGAAATTAGATGCGGCATAATATATTTATTTAAAATATACAATTGTTTTTTATTAAATTAAACGTATTATTTGCATAGAGGCTTTTTTTTTAATTACTGGTCAGTACCTACGAGTAAGATAAATAGTGACCTTGGCCTACTGGGGATTGTTCCAAGCGAGATGTACAGTCCCCAGTGGAGCTGACGCCAACGTTTTCATTTTTCAGACCCAAGTCCCTTTTTCTTACAAAAGAGAATTGTATGAATTATAATATACATATTGTTTCAAAAATAAGATAAAACATTTATTTACCTTGTCGCCGTCCTCATGTCGACATAGCGGAGACGACTGTTGCCTGTGCCTGGTGTTCGTGATAGCTGTTCATTATTCGTAGGAACTCAAGCTTAACATTAGGCGTAGTACTCGTATTGTGTTGTTTTAAAACTGCTACGCCAAAATGGAAAACAGTCATGTATAAAAGTTGTACACTCAGCTAAAGTAACGAAACGAAATAGGTAAGGTAAATCAAGTCCGCCCAATTCGTGTATCTTATTTTTTAAAATTCTATCCTTTATGCGTTTCTTTCAGTCTTTTCATGGTATCGATGTACTTATTCAAAACTTCTTATGCGTCGTGAATATTGTTAAAGTAAACTGTGCCTGTTCACTTCGTTAATAGGATAGGATAAATAAAAGAATCTTAAAAGAGTTAATTAATAAAAAAAAAAAAAACAAAAAAACTTTTTCATTTCACCAAAATATTACAAACATCTATTTTTTTTTATAAATTTGTATAAATATGTTAGAAACCTAAATTACTTTTGCATTTGCATAAGTAAGTTTTGATGAAAATAAACCGACCAACCGGTGCAGGATGCGTAAATTAGGGATGACACCTTTGAATATTTTTCTGTAAATTCAGTATACGGTTAATCTCGGCGTGTACAACCCTAATAATATATTTGAAATTAAATTAAGAAACGTGTAAGCATTTAGTTATACATTTTACTTTAATATATGAAGAAAAAATGTTAGTAATTATTTATATGTAGACTATTATATAAATGTAACTCTGTCTGTTTTTTACCCTTTCACGCCTAAAAGTCGTCGCATACTTACCTATCAGCACGGCACCGCCTCACCTCAGCTCCGCCTCGCATTATCGACTCACCGTTGAACTGATTTCAATAAAGTTTGCATCTTGGCATATTTGATTTGCATGCTTTCTGACTAAGGACAAAAGCTACATTTGTCTAAAAAAAAAGGAAGGCGAAATAGGAGATGAAAGTTTGTATGGGGAATTCACCATGGAAATGGCCTGACGGAAAGCTAGAGTGCGGTCCATGAATGGAAACAACTGCTACTACAGATAAACCTGCTCGGGCAGCAGTCACCTCCACTATGCCGGCTTGAGGGGACGAACATGTACCATCAAGTTAACGCGTAATATACTCATACGAAGTTGCTTGTAACAGTTACTTAAGTTTAATATAAATAAATAATTTCCAATTAATTAAACATTTAATTTTAATATTACATTACATGAAGCTCGTTGTTAAGATCATAAAATTGTTTGGAAGCCCTTATATTGAAAGGCAAAAGGGTCCCTTAATTGCGTGCTTTGATACGTAATATCGGCCACACATATCCTTTACTGCAGGGTCTTTTACGGATTATAAAGTACACTGGCTTTTATGTATTTTACGAACAATAAAACCATTCATATGCGGAACATAACCTAAACATTGTTATGTTAACTAATAATAAAATTATTTGAAAGTGTCCTAATCAAGTTGTCACCCCACTAAAACATCTTTTTAAAGTCGGGTGTCACTCTTAAACTGTGGTGGAACTCGTGGTGGTCACTCCACTCTAAACACGATCCGGGGCAGTTCCCTCCCCCTAGCTACGCCACTGCTTCCAAACTATTTTTAATAACTTTGTTTTTTTTTAGATCTGCACATGATTACACTCCGCCTGATGTTAAGCTAGAGAGCGGTCCATTTACCAGGCTACTTGAAAGTGTCCCAGATACCTCAGGACAACATTCTGTTAATATACAACATCAGTCTGCCTACTCTTGAAAATTAATTATCGAGTCGTTAATATTATATCAATCTGCCACACTTCCCCCCATACTTAATTAATTATTCAGACATCACGCCGAGAAGTTGAGTATCGATAAGTGGATTAACCGTAAATATTGTAAGAAGAAAAGGTTAGTTGCGCAAAGGCCGTGAAAATACCGTGATCGACCGTTTCAATAGCTGCCTACTTATTAAGTCAGCATTCGACCCTTTTATCCCAACGGCCCTCGAGATGTTTATGAAAGCGAAAATGTCCTTAAGTACACCTGTTTACCCTATTAGTGAGGAATATGATTCTGAAATTGGAAAAGTAGACTACTTTCTGACACTGCTTCTATTAAAGTGAAAGATAAATGATATTCTAAGCATTCGGTTCATCTGTATGTATTAATATTTTACTGTGGATTACTGCGTGTGACATTTGATGTAGATAGGCATATTATGTGGGCTTCTACAGTGGTAGTTTACTGGATTAATAGATACAAATAGTGATATTTGCTTAAGCATGATGAACTATTATATATGACTGAATATTTCTACATACAATGACCTGGCTCCAAATTATGATAAAATGAAGGACAACGTAAACAAACAAACCGTACATACATGAAACAATAATCTAGCCTATTTTATAAAAGTAAACATTCAGTTATTTTTATAAGTAAAACTGCATTCAAAGATTTTAAAAAGTAGCTTGCAGCAGCTGATAATTGAACGTATAAATATTTGTTTCAGGTGAAATCGAACTCGAGACCTCCATGTTAGATTGGCGCGTAAATCACTGCGCCGTGAGAATGATCCTGTACAGAAAATGTAATAATTTTAACATAATAATAGATATGTATCTTGTAATTCATGGTAGCACAAAGTCGACTGAAACCTTAATGAGATTATATAGCCATGAAGGAATATTATTCCGGGGCAAATTAGATTTTCGGGGTCGTTACTTTATTTCTATTCACGTCACAATTTTGGCTCTAATTGTTGCCGACCTTGACACACGCTATCTATTAGGGACCTGTTCATAACTTTTTAACAAGTAACGTAAATTACAAAAGTAAACATACAAATTATTTATATTCTTCAAGCTTCCGTGTTCATTTTATTTAATATTACCAACGTACCTACCATTTACAATTGCTCCATGCCGGTATCCGAACGTAGACTCGCTTGGATGGGATTCCCAGTCGTTCCTAGCATCCTTGCTGTCAAGTCACCGTTAAGACGTCAATATTTCCGGCAGGGTCTTCAAATTCTTCAAGAAATTCTTGGTACATCAATTCTGCTACACTCTGAGATGCACCATTTCTTCCTCCTAACACCGGCACTCGGTAGTGTAATTTTTATAGAGGATTGTTAAAAACAAGCAGTTAATATAGTGGATTTTGAATGCAATATAGAGTATACAGTAAATTGAAGAGAGACGAACCAGAGGGTGAAACAGACTATTTCGATACTTTATATTTTTAAACGGGAAGATTTCACTTTTATTTTATTAAATCCATCTTTCCTTATTGAGTAACTCTAACTGACCCTTAAAATATGGAAGAGATATATTTAGGGGCTGAACTAGTAGCATTTTGTGATACGTTAGTTAATAATAATAGGTTGTTATAATAACATAGTATACGTCTTACTTATAAATACTAAGTTATTGGGCTCCCTATGTAGATACTCGTATATCACCGTAAGACAATTTATGCACATGTAATATGGGAACAATTGCCATCTAAACGTTTACGGTCGTCTCGCAGGGAGTGAGAGAATGCTGTGTGTTCGTACTTCGTCGTCTTCTAGTAATTTATGACACGTAATATTTGAGTTGGTATCCCCGTTTACCTGTTCCAGAGAAGTAGAGGATTAAAGCTATAATCTTTTATCTTCATTCAGGTCGTTTGTTTTACGTCTCTCCTTCACCTTTTCCTGTGACGAACATTGACGTATGAGGGTTTCGGTTTTGCCTCAGCGATTTCAAGGTATATTTAAAAGAGGTTATTTGTCTTGGACGATTTGACGGTTTAATCCTACGGGCGATGAATCAATTCAATGTATTGAAATGAGATGGGGATCCTAGCGCTATTCGATTATTAAGGTATGTGATAGATCGGTTATACCAATTCATGAAGATCCATATCTTGGATGATTAATTGTAAATTAAGTAGAGTTGTAATAAACCAATGATTTAATTTAATATGTTGAAGAAATGCAAGTTTATTATTGTAGAAAAAAAGAAGAACGTAAATTTTGGAGGAAATAGTAATAAGATTTATAGCTCTAATTTGTTTTTGCTTTAACAAAAATATCAGTAAATATTCATAAATTTATTTTGTATCAATAAATATTTATGAAAAGAAATATTTTTTATGGGCTACAAAACATAATGATAATATTACATTTTAGTAGTTCCTGAAGGCCAAATTTTGTTACGTATTTATGTAAGTCTATTTTATTATAACGTAAAAAGTTTAATCATTAAACTTGGCCAATGAACAACGATTAACTGAACCTTATATTCACTACAAACCGACAATATAAAAAACCTTTTTAAGAATAATTTAAACGAAGAGAATATCTTTTATGGAAGAAACGGGTTCATTAAGCTGCAAAATAGGGATTAAAAGAGCTGATTCATCGCGTAATTTCGAGATTGGTTGCTTTTGTCATTTAAATTGGTTGATAGCTCGTCCATAAAAAAATGTTCTATGTTATTGTTAATCTTGGATGAAACATGGAAAATGAAAACGTCATTGTTTGTGGTTTCTCCTTTTACAACTTTTTAAAATTCTTATAAATAAATGCTTATAATATATTCCTTTTTTTAAAATCTATAATGTATTTATTGTAACGTCGCAGGACCACCTTTGAACCTGGATGCAGATTCGTCTTCTCGAGCTGGCATATTGCAGGCCATTGCTGCTTGTAGACATTTCTGCAGTTTCAGCTCATGGATTACATTTTAGAAATATCAGTAAGTATTAAACTAATATAAAAAAAGATAAGTGAAGATTATGTAATATAAATATATACACATACATAACAAATTTCCCTGGCCCCAAACTAGGATGCCCTGTGCTGGGTATCAAGACAAGAACAACAATAAATAAATATTAGATTCCTTTTTTTTCAATGCTTGTATTAAACTAATGCTTATATCAAAGACACTAAGCGACAAAAGTACATATTTTATAAATATTTGCTTCGACCGGTTTCGAATCCAAGACCTCCGCATACTGCTAATCACAAAATCGCGATATTAATGATTTAATGAGTTCATTAGTTCCAAACCAGTCAGCAGTAGATTAATTATCGCCTCGCAACACACGGATACTGACTATCCATTAAGATATATATCAGATGAACGAGAACATATTATATTTAAGATTACCTTCAATAGAGGAGGTAGAGCGAATTGAATAACAGTATCAAGTTTGTGCTAATAGAGGACCTTACCCGTAAGTTAAGTACCTTAAGCACTTTAGGCAACTTCTATGTGACAGTTGTGAAGTAATAATGGATA
Organism: Tinea pellionella; assembly: GCA_948150575.1. Lineage (NCBI taxonomy): Eukaryota > Metazoa > Arthropoda > Insecta > Lepidoptera > Tineidae > Tinea > Tinea pellionella. The sequence continues at coordinate 4,415,655 of OX411259.1, read as the reverse complement.
TGCTAGCACTGAAATACTCGGTTCCAGATGACGAAGTTTTAGGTACATCCCTCAAACTTATCAGTACCTGTAATCCGAGTTAAATATATAATGCTATGCTGTCACAGCTTTTTGTTTGTAATAATTTGATAGTATCAAAGTTAATAAAGTGCATTATACAAATAGTTAAGTTACACTCAAAGAAGAGTAGTGGTGGTTATTATCCCACTTTGTCATCCTGGAGCAGTACCACCACTTTCAAGTATAAGTGACCAAGTATAAGTGACCGCGTTTCTAGATCAGTCCATCTGAATGGTGCACATTTGTCTCTTCAAGACGGCATAAAGGTGGCAAGTATTGCCTGCAGAGATTTCTGTGGTCCCACACTTTAGTTTAACATCAGGCGGAGTGTTGTCATATGCGCCGACCTACAATAAAAAAAACACATTTTTTTAAATATAATTCGAGAAATAATAAGCATGTGTCTCCAGAATCAAACCTAATCTCCGATTTAATAACTGTAGGGTGAGGTAGGGTGTTGTGGTGTTATAACAAGAGGATGAAGTATGCACTGTCTACTTTTGTCTCCGATGATTGACCGTACTTTTAACATCAGATGAAGATAGTGCACACGTTAGGCTTTTTTTTAAATTGTAGCTCGACATGTGACAACACTCCGCCTGATGTAAAACTAGAGTGCGTACATGAATGGAAACAACTGCTACTACAGAGAAATCTCTACGGGTAGCAGTCGTCTTCTCTATGCCGGCTTGAGGAGACGAGCTTGTACCATCTAGATCAGAGATTCTGAACCTTTTTTTTGTTGCGGCACACTTTTGACGATTTCAAAATTTAGCGGCACACAAACAAAAAGATAAGTTTAAAAATTATTTACTTACCTATAAAACACAGCGTAAAATAGTTTATGATAATATTTTAAATGTGCGAAATAAAATAATATGTACTACAAAAACAACAGTACGTTTATTAAAAGATTAATTACAAGTTAATCATAAGAATATTTGTAATACGATTTATCTTTTTAAATCATATTATTTAATAATATTAACATAATTATATATCTAAAATTTGGCGGCACAATTTTAGAATTTCGCGGCACACAAAAGTGCCGCGGAACAGTGGTTGAGAATCACTGATCTAGATTGACAGTGCACACTCCTCTCCTTACTATTCTCGAAACGAGCGGTGGTACTACCCCAGGACGACAGACTGGACAAATAACCATCATCAGTCTGCCTACTACTCTTTACTTTACCATAAAATCATCTTATTAGTTTAATATGATGTTCCCTTATTGCTTGTTTACTGTTAGTCAATTAGGTCATTAGCTTCGTGAATTTTTCAGCTACGATGCGTATTGCGAGATGAGGGCAATGAGCGCCCTTAATCTACGAATATTCCACTTTGATCTTTCTAGCTCATGAGGGTTATTAGCTAGTTAGCTATTGTTTAGGAAATTATTTCGGACAATTGTCTATTGTTCCAATATTTATTATGATTTTCATAATAGGATGTTGTGTTGTTATTGTTATTAAAATATTAATTAGTGTCTTGGTGCTATTACAAAAGATTCTATTATAGAACATTTTATTAGTCTTCTGTTTGAATTTAGGGAAACAAAAAATGTTAAGAGTAACTGTTTTAAATATATTTATTTAGAGCTGTCTACTGGGAAGCTTTTCAACCTTGTTGTAGATATAGTTCAAAGTGTTGTTGCACGTTGAAATGGAAAAGTACTCACCAAGACTCAACAAACTCACCAAGTAAAAGTACTTCACTATTTTACTTGGGAATTTTAAAAGAATCAGACTATGTATATATAATCTCAATCTATTCATATGATTCTTTTACAAACCGTAGTTTCTGAGAAAGGTTTTCTAACTAGAAATCGAATAAATTTTTATTTTTATTTTAGCACGTCGTATGATAGCACACCGCCTGATGTTAAGATAAAATGTGATCCATGAACAGAGGCGACTGCGGTCAGAGAAGGGAATTTGCAGACAGCAGTCGCCTCCGCTATGCCGGCTTTGTAAGATGCCTCTTCACACTGCGTATGTTTTTTTTTCTTTTTTTTCATACCTGTAGTAAATTAATGCTTGAATCACAGGCACTGTGCGACTAAAGAACATATTACATTGGTACCGGTCACAATTTAGCAAGGTTTAAACACGGGTCTCATTGATTGTTAGGCCCATCCTCTATCGCTAGACCACGGTCGCTCGTGTTGTCTGTCAACTGGTTGTAGCTGTACGAAAAAACAGACCAATTTTACAAATTACATGAAAAACAAAAAGTTAATAGAAGCAAATTTTCGATTGAATAAGTTTTTATTGCTTCAACTTGATTGGATAAGGGACAAGGGTTCAATTAATTAAGATCCTTAGTAGATTTTTAACCTCTGTGGGGCAGTGGTTAACGGAGCGTTAACCGCTCCGGATCGATTCCCGTTCGAAAAATTTATTTATATATGTAGACATTATTTGAATTGAAGGTTGATATAATAAAATAACGTTCCGTCAGACGTGTTAGTGTCATTGAAATCGCGTAGTAATCCAACTTATACATGCATCGTTCTATATATATATTTTATTGTAGCACGGCATTTAGTAACACTCAGCCTGATGTAAAACCAGAATGCGGTCCATGAACGAAAACAACTGCTACTACAGATTAATTTCTACAGGTAGCAGTCGACTCCGCTATGCCGGTCTGGGGAGACGAATGCGCAGAATTCAGTGCACAGTGCACACTCCTCTTGTGATACCTGGCTATTTCCCGAAACGCGACAAGGTCACTTTACGGGTGGTACATTCGAAAGTGGCGAGACTACCCCAGGACGGCAGACTGGGCTAATAACCATCATCAGTCTACCTACTACTCTTAAAATATGTTATTAATTAAACAAAGGGTAAATGATTGTTTCAGCTGGGTGTTTATACTTGGGATTTGTGTTGGCCTTGTCCTGATACCCATAATACGGGGTATCTTAATTTAGGGTCAGGACATTGTATGTATATGTATTTATTAGATTAACTTTGTACTCTTTTATATACTTAAAGACTTTAGTTCACCTGACTCGTTATTTTTAACGGTGAATAAAGAAAATTTTGTATATAAACTAAAATAAATTGCTTTAATAGCTGGAGTTTTCGCCTATATTTTCAGTAAACTGCAACAAAATTTTAATAAAATCTCCGTGTTACAATGTATGTCCGGCATAAGTACAGGAATATAAAATGCTAAGTCAGCCTAGAGAAGCTATTACGTTTTAATTTATAGTACAATTAGACAGGAAAGAAGTTTTAAGCTGTTTTGTGTTTAAGTGAGTTTGTGTGTTTATCAGTATTTTTATTTATAATTTAAAATCACGCTAATTTACCATAAACATCTTTCCCCCATCTTACAACCTTTTTTTTTATTGTAGCTCGACATGTGACAACACTCCGCCCGATGTAAAGCTAGAGTGCGGTCCGTGAATAGATACAACTGCTACTACAGAGAAATCTCTACAGGTAGCAGTTGCCTCCACTATGCCGGCTTGAAGAGACGAGCATGCACCAACCAGATTGACAGTGCACACTCCTCTCGTTATACCTGGCTACTTTCAAACTATTCCCGAAACGCGACAAGGTCACTTCACGGATGTTACATTCGAAAGTGGTGGTACTACCCCAGGACGGCAGACTGGACTAATAACCATCATCAGTCTGCCTACCACTCTTTAATAGTGCCTATAGGCACTGAGCAACCAAAGTATATATAACAAAGTTACATTAGTACCGGTCAGAATTCGAACACGGATCTCATCGATCGTGAGTTCCGCGTCTTACCGCTAGACCATGGCCACCACGATGAGATTTGTCTGACTCAGCCATATGTAAATTTATCTTAAAATAGATCTAAGTAATAGTTATAAGATAGATTAAGTTTATTAATGTTTAGGGTATGATTGGACTGGCTTAACCGAATTAGGTTAAAAGTCCCTAAATAAAATTGAATTGAAAAAAAAAAACCTAAGATCCTTCAAACGTAAAGAGGCATATCACTATCTCACACAATCCAGTGAACTAGATGTGACTGGTATCTCCACATAAACTGAAATTTTTAATTAAATACAGATCGATACTTTTTTTGTTGCCAGGTGAGTGAAGAGTGAAATGTTGTGATACGACTCGCTTAATTGAACTCTCATAAAATGATTTATTCATCTATAGTATTCTATATATTAAGAATACCTATTATGTATGGTAAATACTTGTATGGCAATACTTCGGAGTTTAATTTAAAAAAATAAATTTAATTTAATTTTTCTTTGTTATTTTTTATAATTCACGCTGTGATTTCTCCGAATAAATAAATAAATAAAAAAAAAATAGCACAGTTCCAAATGTGAAATCAATTTAAATTCAATTAGTTGTTAGGTAATAACGCAATTTATTTTTTAATATTTATCTGAGTGCGGTCACCTTTCTTGCTGATTTAACATTAAAAAGTGATCTTGTAGCAAGAAACAATTGCAGGCGAGTAATTAAAGTCATGATTCGAAACGAATATCAGTTTCTAAAAGCATAACTCGATTAACTCGTCTTGTTTAACATCAAAGGAAATTGAATTTATTGTATTACATTAATAGGCAACTCTTATACGAGTCTACGCAAAGTTAATTAACCTCATAGATGTTTTTCATTGTTTAAATATTTTGCAGTAAATATATTGTTGTTAGTAGAAAAATGAACATAACAAAAATGAGAAACAGCGACTACAAATGCACTTTTGACATGAATTTTCTCTTTCGATATGAAAGTCTGGACTTCAATACTATCATTGAGAGGATACGCGTGTTAGCCAAAAAAACAAAATCTATATTTTTTCTACTGAATTTTTATTACAATTAACTAAAAACAAAATAATAGATAAGTATTTATTTGTTTCCGGTCTGAGTATTATAATATGTTTGTGTTGCCTTTGTCCTAATACCCATATTACCTATTTTGGGTATCCTAGTTTGGGGTCAGGGCATTATATGTAAATATTTAGATATGTATATAATCAAAGCAATACGAATAATAGATTGTAATATTATCTAAGTACAGTTGTCTACACCAAAGTTAGACAGTTAGACAGGTTAATGTTAAAGTTATATTCGTCAAAATATGTAATTATAATATAATACATAGTCGATGTTAAACTCAATTAATATTTAGCGACAGTTTAATTCACCAGTCCCATTTAGCACCCCATTGTGAGTCAACAGTGCAGAAACTGAGCTAAGTCGGTGCATTTCACAGGATTTAACTGTCCCATCTGTATAACTAATTATTTAGTCTATGCTACTGCTGTGTGCAGACCGCTAGGAGTGACGTGTGCACAGAGGCAACTTTGTTGTGGTTTCAGTTCCATTTACTCGTATTTTCTACTTTTTATTTTTTTCTTTTTCTCGTTTGTGTATTTATACAATATTAAATATTTTTTAAAAATATGTATATGTGTTTGTGTACATGTGTAAAAACTGCGTTGATATAAAATATTTAAATTGAAAGTTTAAAAAATTAACAAAACAAATATTCTATAATACTTTATTTAGGTTTCCTCAAACAATTTCCAAAGTTTAAGTTTGAATTAGGGTTTTGTCTATTACACATTCGCACTTAGATTATATGAGAGGAAATGTCCTTAAGGAATGCAAAGTGGTTAAGTTAAAAGTTTTCCTTCTGCGGTGGCGGAAGTTAGGAGTTAGTACTTTTTACTCACAACAAATTAAGACTTCGTATGCGAAAAGACTTTGGTTTTAGATGTGCATAACCTCTATATAAGTAAATAAGTACAAAACAAACTACACTACCAAGTGAAATAAATTTCCTAACATATGCTTCGAACATACATGTCGAAGTTTGTGAGACGTTGTGGAAACTTCAGCATCCAGAATAATCTATATTTGAGCATTTGTTTTGTAGTAAATACTCCATTATCCTGCGCCAGATAAATCGAAAATGCAGATTGTTGTTTAAAAGTTCTAAGGGTGCAAAAACTTGAAAATTAATCGCTTTTCAGGTCTCTCTATTTATAGCTTTCAATTAATTTGAATGCATTTTTGAACTGATTTTATTTTATGTTAACACGAAATTAATGCATACCACTGTACGAATGTATTGTACATTTTAAAAAAATATAAAAATATGAGTACTATTTTACAAAATAAACTCATAAATGAATAAATAAAAAAATAATAGTCCGAGAATATAAAATTCCTATTATTTTAATATTTGTAAATGAATACACTAGTATGTAAATGAACAATACACATTTTTCATAATGGAAATGCTCATATTTGTAAAATCTTTAGACATAAAAAATTTGTATCTAATATGGAAATTTATATCTAGATATAACTGAAGTAGGTCAGCCTAATCTTTCAAAGATTAACTAATCAACAAGAACACGAATAAAGGTCGTTTCTATAAATTGTCAATGGTATTACACCATAGGTAAAGAAAAAATGGCCTACTTACGAATTAAGCTTAAAATTGTTCAGCCAAAACTAAGGGCGGCCGTACATCAACGTTGAGGGTAAAAGAGAGACATAAAACAAATGACTCGGGTAGAAATAAATATAATACTCTTGGAGAATCAGTCGCTTTTAAACTGGAAAATGACTTTAATATTTTTATTCATACGTTTGACTTGCGGCAAGTTTTATTTCTGAAAAGAAGTAATTAATGGTAGAAATAGTAAAAAGAGTTCTGCTATTTTTATGTGAAAAATTAGAGTTATTTGTAACTATTAATTTCAAAGATCAAATTTCAAATCTAAATAATTTAAGCGGATCGTTATAGACGCGTATAGTTTTATAATTTTATACAAATTACTGCAGCGTTCTGCGTTTAGGTACGTCTAGGTATTTGTAATCATTTGCGACGCATGTGAGAGTAAGTAATATTGTACGAGTATTTTATATTTTTAAATTATTTGAAAAATTTGATGACCTCTGCGGCGCGGTTGTTTCGGGTTCAAAATCGATCGAAATAAATATTGATTTGTGAAAAATAGGTGTTTGTTTCGGGTTTGGGTGTCATTACCCACATAGACAGTGTATATATGAAAAATACATATGACTGCTTCTAATATGTAATTATAGCTTTTTCCACTCTTATACCGAGATACTATTTTGGTTTGATTTAAAGTTTTCAAAACTTATGTTTTTGAATTTATTTTTTAAAATGTTCGTATTCTCGTATCCGTTCGATGAGAACTGAAAAATGTTTTATAGAAATGTTGTTGCTACGAATAATAGAATAGAGAAAACTTTTATGAAATTTCACAGTCGCGTGGTTGGTAAAGGTTTTGATGGTTTTTCTTGAATACTCATGCAAAATGCAGTCGGTGTGTTTATTTTATTACAATTCAGTGATCTCGCGTTGTATTCAGATTTTGTTGATTGCTACTATTGTTTATAAAATTTAAAAAAACTGTCTCTAAAAAAACTTTTTTTTTTCATAATTTCGTTTTGATTTTTCATTAACAATTCTTTGTTATACATTAATTTTATAAAAATAAATGGAAAATCCTTTTATGGTAGTTCGCCATGTGACCATATTCCGCCTGGTGTTAAGCTACAGTGCGGTCTAGGAAGGGAAAAATTCTGCTACGAAAAAAAAATCGTCTCCACTATGCCGGCTTATCGAACGAATTTGTACCATCCAGTGGCAGGGGCATGGCCTCTCAGCTAATTTTTTTATAATTCAGTACAAGACATGTTCATGCAAACTTAAAAACACTTCATATTCTTATCTGTCTGATCATAACAGTTTGATTTATCAATTCATAAACCTGCTTTGTTCATTTATATGCACATATGCTACCATCTGCATCTGCTTGTAGGTAAGTCTGTATCATGTAGCACATAATTGAGACGAAGCTATTTGAATAAAATAACAATAACTATGACGGTAAGCTTTGCAACGGTGTTACATTGTAGCATCCTCTATTTTATTGTTGTCTAAGATTTTAGTTTTATCAATAAGAAAATATGAGCTTAATTTAGTAGATAACTGAATTATAAGATTTTGTACGGCTTACTATAAAATCTGATAATAAACCGCATAAAATATTTTTGTTTAGTTAAAAAATGTTCGCACAAATCCAGAAGAAAAACTATAATTTAGTGGATAATTTTAAAATTTTAGTGAAAATATTATAAAATACAAGATAGGGTAGTGACTTGAAAACAGGTTTTCTTAATTATCTATTTCATGTAATTAAAAGTCATTTCATTAAAATTGGAACTAAATAATCTTGGATAATAAAAATTTTTTAAGAGTGGTAGGCAGACTGCTGTAGACAGAAGTTTTTCGTGATCAGCTTTTAGAAGTAGCACGGCGATATGTAAGAAATGTCTAAACCATACTCGTCTCTTCAAGCCAGCATGGCGGAGAGGCAATCATTTTTCAGTAATTATAGTTGTCTCCGCTCGAGGACCGCATTCTAGCTTAAGAGAAATGTGGAGTAGAAAGAAAAACCTAACTAACCTAACAAAATAAAGTACTTTTTTTAATAACGCGAAATAACTTCCAATGTTCTGCATTGTGAGATGCTCACGTTCAGTGTGTACTAAGTTTACACGCCAAGAATTCCTATGAGTAGGTTCATAATACTTTATAAAGGAGGCAACGTACCTTGACTTCTATTCCGTAGACGACCAACTTTTAATTTAGGCACTTCCAGCCTCTTGCTTCGGGCTATTCGCTTGTGTATGACAATGTGTGTTTCGTAAGGAATATAATACAACTTTTAGAAGTAAAAAATGTAATAAAGAGTGGAATAAGAAAAATATAATAAATATTACATAATATGAGCGGCGCGGCGGTAGCGACGGTCGATGAGACCTATGTTTAAATCTATATGTGCTTTGGTCTCTCAGTCCCTATGGTGTAATATACGCATTAATTAAAGAGTGGTAGGCAGACTGATGATGATTATAAGCCCAGTCTGCCCTCCTGTACTATCACTTTTAAGCCTGTGAAGCAATCTAGTCGCATTTCGGGATCAGTTTGAAAGTAGGCTACCTAACGAGAGCATTGTGCATTATCAACCTGGATGGTGCACATTCATCTCCTCAAGCCGGCATAGCGGAGATGACTGCTGTCTGCAACAATAAAATAATTAATATTATTCAGTAATTTTTTAATGTAATTTTTTTTAAAGATTTTTTTTATTGTAGCTCGGCATGTGACAACACTCCGCCTGATGTAAAGGTAGAGTGCGGTCCATGAATGGAAACAACTGCTACTACAGATAAACCTGTGCGAGCAGCAGTCGTCTCCACTATGCCGGCTTAAGGAGACGAGCATGTACCATCTAGATTGGCAGTGTACACTCCTCTCGTAGTACCTGGCTACTTTCAAACTATTCCCGAAACGCGACAAGGTCACTTCACGGGTGTTACATTTGAAAGTGGAGGTACTGCCTCAGGACGGCAGACTGGTCAAATAACCATCATCAGTCTGCCTACCACTCTTTTATATATTTAATTATTTTTGTACTTATTTTTTAAGTCAACTATCTAGTTTTATCATAGAAGTTAATAAATAATTCGTTGATACTTACACTGCACTGTTCATCAATACGGTTAACTAAGCCGAGACAATTGAGAGTCTGGATCAAGGAGCTCCCCACCTTCAATGTTTGTGTAGTTGATTGAACTAAGGCAGTGATGTCATTAGGCCCTCTCCATCCTCGTTGTGCTTGTAATCAAGTTGTCCACTACAATAGAGCTGAATTATAAATTAGCTGAGGTTTATATTAATGCTTATAGTATATATGTATATTGTATACGTATCAGCGTTACCAGTGTTTTTTTTGCCAAGTCGGGATTTCGGAACTTATTGAGTAAAAAAGCGGGTTTGTTTCAATGTAAAAAACATATATAATCAGAAGTGTTTAAATATGTATCTTTTATTTGAGTTTTAAATTACGTTTACGTGACAATCGATGGCAAAAATAGCCATAGAAAATGTACTTTAATAAAAATATGAAATTTTAAATCAGATTTACCCTATCGTTAGGTAGTTGAGTCTTCTTTGTTATAGTCTGAAGAGTGAGATACAAATTGTAATTCTTTTTACACAGTTTACAGTAAGCTTTATACTCATCCGACGTCGCAATACACTACAATATTTTAATGTACAATACAATAATTTTGATTTAAAAATCGGGACGTCTGGCAACGCTGATACGTATATGCCTGTAAAGAGACAGCTAGCAATCCCTCGAACCAGAAGTTGTATCCACCATACTGAACCAGTATGCTTTTTTTATTTTTGAGACCATAATTTAAAAAAAAAGCTTTTTTAAAAAATGTTTTTGTATTTATTGGTCTGATATCAACGACATAACATTATGGTACCACAAATTGTTAAAAAACTACAAAAGAATAATTGAAATATCAAAAACAGGCAATGTAAATGTAAGGATTGATATACGGTTGGTTACGCTACGAACTCGTAGCACGTGCGAGGTCATTTAACTCACAGTTGATAGATGGCTGAGCGTGCTTGTGTAGTGTGACACGTGGTAAGAGATTGCTGTCTTTTTACAATGAATTAATTTAATTTAATAGAAAATATATGTCTATAGGTATTAATAAAGTTTTTTTTTAAATTTTAGCTCGGCATGTGACAACACTCCGCCTGATGTAAAGCTAGAGTGCGGTCCATGAATGTCTTGATGAGACAAGCATGTACCATCTATAATAGATTGACAGTGCACACTCCTCTCGTTATACTTGGCTAATTTTAAACTATTCCCGAAACGCGACAAGGTCACTTCACGTCAGTCAAGAACATTGAGTTTTAAATTTATCATTGTTGTCTAGCAAATTAATGTTAAAAGTAAGCTTAAATTAGAAAGCAACTTTTATTTCAGTTTTGGTGTGCAAAGGATTTTTTACAGTAGGGCACGGCAAACATTAATTTGCGCGGGCAATTTCTGGTGTAAAGCAAACCAAGTTTTCTTTTTTCTCACATTGAAGGAAATAAAAAAGAAACGAAGTTCAATCTGCGCTTATAATGCGGAAAGCCGGCTTGTAATTTAACTCATTTTACATTCTTGTAACTCGACATTAGTAAACCGAATTCACGTCTCCATTATCATTATTCGATATGGGCTCTGTTACGTCACATATTTTATCGTATGTTAAAGTGACTTTAATGTGTTAAAACCGGTGACAATGGCTGTCGTGAGTAATTATTATTTTATCAAATACTGCCATGTTTCAATTTTAGCCCAATTTATTAAATATAATTATATTAGCTACATTATCGTTCTTGTCTACAAAGTAATATGTATGTATATTATGTACTTTAGATTTGTACTTTTTAAATCAAGTGCCGCTAAAATTAATTAAAACAAAATGTGGAGCACAGAGACAAAGCAAAATTTCCGGTGAAATGAATAGAATATTTCATAATAGTAATTTATTTTATTATGCTTATATGGATAGTAGTCAAGTATAACGAGAGGAGTGTGCACTGTCAATCTAGATGATACGTGCTCGTCTTCTCAAGCCGGCATAGTAGAAGCGACTGCCGCCCGCACAGGTTTCTCTGTAGTAGTAATGGTTTCCATTCATGGACCGCACTCTAGCTTTACATTAGGCGGAGTGTAGTCACATGTCGAGCTACAATAAAAAAAAGATAGACTGTAGCCGGGTGCTAATGGAAGAAGTTAACGGTGACGATATCGTGAGTTTGCGGTTCAATCTTCCCGTTTCGCTTGAAATTTTAAAGGTGAGTTGCATTAGTGACCGTTCTTAAGGTACAATTTCTGTGAAGTATTTGAAAATACTTGTATAACTTCACAGTTTTTCTAAACCGAGAATATTCTAGCAATTTTTATAGCGTTTATAGAGATGCCTCGTGACTATTCAACTGTGAGTTTCACTTCCTTTGATACTAGTAATATCAACTTTAATTTATAAGGTATCTTCATTTCAAAGTAAAACATAATTAGTTTAGTATTTAATTTATGAAGTCGTAAAATGCTTTTTAAAATTTTCTGCTTAAAATAAGAAAGAGTGGTAGGCAGACTGATGATGGTTATTTGTCCAGTCTGTCGTCCTGGGGCAGTACCACCACTTTCGAATGTAACACCCGTGAAGTGACCTTGTCGCGTTTCGGGGATAGTTTGAAAGTAGCCAGGTATAAGAGAGGAGTGTGCACTGTCAATCTAGATGGTACATGCTCGTCTCGTCGAGCCGGCATAGTGGAGGCGACTGCAGCCCGTAGAGATTTCTCTGTGGTAGCAGTTGTTTCCGTTCATGGACCGCACTCTAGCTTTACATCAGGCGGAGTGTTGTCACATGCCGAGCTACAATAAAATAAAAAAAAGGAAAGAAAAAAACTTCGAGTGTTTTCCTTATTTCTGAGCTTGTTTGTGGCATGTGCTAATATTGACGTACCAAAATATTGAACTTTGGTGACATATTCCACGGCTTCCCATCAAAATCTTCAAATTAATGAACCATGATGATATCATCCATCAATTTATCGCTCGTGGCATCCACCCATAATTTGACACGAACTTATACTATGTTAAGTAACATTTATTAGCTTTTATATTGATTTAGAGAGCCGGGTTCAATTCCTGTCCTGAATATCTGAAAAGCAATGTACTATTGTAGCTATATTGCAGTATACTTTTTTATAGTAGTTTCTATGTGTCCAAACTCCGCCTAATGTTAAATTAAAGCCCAATCCTGCAGGCAGCAGTCGCCTCCGCTATACCGGACCGAATGTACGTTCATAATATCTGGCTAATTCACGGGTAATATCAAGACTTTTAATGGAATATGGATACGCAAGGAACATAATACTCTTTACGATGGCACTACTCCAGGATTGCAGAATGGAATAAGATCCATTTTTTTACTGGATAAAATATGAAATATAAAGGGTTGTACTACCACTTTCGAATGTAACACCCGTGAAGTGACTTTGTCGCGTTTCGGGAGCAGTTTGAAAGTAGCCAGGTATAGCGAGGAGTGTGCACTGTCAATCCGGATGGTGAATACTCGTCTCCTCAGGCCGGCATAGCGGAGGCGACTGCTGCTCGTAGATATTTATCTGTAGTAATAGTTGTTTCCGTTCATGGATCGCACTCTAGCTTTACATCAGGCGAAGTGTTGTCATATGTCGAGCTACAATTAAAAAAGTTGGAAACGGCGAATTTCAGACATTTTATTAAAAAACAATGTATAAGTATTATTATACTTAGATATACTTCTATATTGAATTGATAATAAAATAAAACGTAATAAAAAAATAACACGCAATATAATAGTTTGTTAAAACAACACATAAAGCCTAACTTTGACAATGTCTCGAGAATATCGATGAAATAATGATTTTGGTGATCGTAAGAATTTCTTTTATGGCCGGCGAAATTTATCGCTTATCCTTTCCCAGTGACATTGAAATACTGAACGCGTAGACGACCCTATAAGTACTCGAAGTAGTAGAAGCGAAATAACCAGAACACCTGAATAGAAATAAATTATCAGAAGTACGTACTCTATCTCTATAATCAGTCGAATGATGAGTATATATATTTCTTTTTATGTTGATGTAAAGCTAGAGTGTGGTCAATGAATGGATACAACTGCTACTACAGAGAAATCTCTACAGGTAGCAGTTGCCTCCACTATGCCGGCTTGAGGAGACGAGCATGTACCATCTAGATTGACAGTGCACACTCCTCTCACTATACCTGGATACTTTCAAACTATTCCCGAAACGCGACAAGGTCATTTCACAGGTGTTACATTCGAAAGTGGTGGTACTACCCCAGGACGGCAGACTAGACAAATAACCATCATCAGTCTACCTACCACTCTTTAATAGTGCCTAAGGCACTGAGCGACCAAAGTACATATAACAAAGTTACATTGGTACCGGTCAGAATTAGCGAGGTTCGAATACGGGTCTCATCGATTGTGAGTTCACGCGTCTTACCGCTAGTCCACGGCTCGCTAATTCTGACCGCTACCAATGTAACTTTGTTATATCTACTTTGGTCGCTCAGTGTCTATAGGCACAATTTAAGAGTGGTACGCAGACTGATGATTGTTATTAGTCCAGTCTGCCGTCCTGGGGTAGTACAAACATTTTTGAATGTAAAACCTGTGAAGTGACTTGTAGGGTTTCGGGAGCAGTTTATCAGAGCCAGGTACACTGTTTATCTAGATAGTGCATACTTGTCTCCTCAGGTGACTTCTGCCCGTAGGGATTTCTCTATAGTAGCAGTTGTTACCGTTCATGGACCGCACTCTAGCTTAACATCAGGCGGTGTGTGCTCTTATGCAATGCTTCAATGAAGAAATGTATACCGATAGATAACTATACTAATCAGTAAGTATTTTCTATGGCTAATAGATAGCGTAAAATTAGATTAAACTCTCAATTAAGTAATATTAAAGTTAACACTTAAGTAGCAGTTCGATTTGTTTTAGAGTTGTTAGGAAACTACATACGGGTACATAGAGCTTAGGGCAAACATGACGTTGTAACTTTACTGAAGTTTGTTCATAGTGCGGTTAAACTGCTTCCGGCGTTTAAATTATTTATTATAAAAGGCATTAAAACAGTATCATAGAAAACAATACAATACACAAAATCCCGAGTTATAATCCGTATTAAATTTTGCGACATTTTCAATAATTTCAATTGTGACTGAATCAGTAGAATTAAAGTTTTTATTTTGAGAAAATTTGTAATCTGATTAGTATAGAGAGGTTAAACAAAATAATGTACGAGTTTTATTATTCTCTAAATGTTTTTATATAATAGTTCTTCTAAATGCAGTACGTGATTAAGATAAGACGTGTTTTTACAGCGAACTAAGGTCTACTTTAAAATAAACTTTTACTTATTATTTGTTGCCCTCTTCCTTTTAAAGGCCACTTAATACGGAATCCCAATGATATAAATTTTGTATACACTTACTCAAGCTTTCTTCATTTCTTATGAGGACGGGCCGATAGAGCTGACGTTAACCAAAATTTTTAAACATTTTTTTTTTCATTAACTTTCAAACTACTCACGGACCCCATTTTTAGCTTAATACGGACGGTGGTCGTATATCGAACACAAAAAAAGTTTTTACAATGAAAATAAAGGAGAATGCCCATTTTTGGGCCCACTTGATACCTAATAGTATGGCAACAAAACAATATTTCGAAATGATATCTTATTTTTTTATTAATTAGTTTTATTTATATCAATACATCGTTTACCAATCAATAGACAATATTTATTTACATTTAAAAAAAAATCTTCAATTATTAAAGCATTTAAAATAATAATAACCTCAAATATGGCATCAGAAAACATCTAACTACTCAATAACCCGGGTGAAAAAAATAAAACTGATTGGTGATAAGTAATGTAGCTTTATGCCTTTACAAAATGAACCAAAAATCATCGACAAACTCGAGAAAAAAATTGTGGGCCCATTTCTCTTAGGTGAATAGGCATTCTCCTTTGAAAGAATAATAAATGGTAATTTAATTAAATGGTTATTAAAACGACAACTTTGTTTTATTTTATAAATATATTATTAATACTCGTATCTTCAAAGGGATGATAACTTAATATTATGTAACCTATATTAAGAAGACAATTAAGAGCCTTCTTATGAATTCTGGAATGCCAAAACTCATAAATTACATGAGAATGAAGCAACTGAGCTATCTTTCCACAATCTAAAATAATAAACAGGGTAGGTAATTCCCCAGAAAGACATTATTAATGGCTAATTATTGGTTATGATACCTTGATACTGTATTATATGTAAATATATTTATTTATTAATTAATTTATTGTTTAAGGTATTTATAGGGGAAAAACTTATCCTGTCGCAGCGGTACTAAGTGAAACGTGTAGAGATTGCTGTGTGGTAAAGATTGTTTCCGCTTACGAACCGTATTATATAATATCGGGAGGAATGTGGCCACGTGTAGAGTTACCATTAAAAAAATCTAGTTGCCTAACCGAACGTATGCTCAGCGGTCATACGATGCGTTTCGTGTGTTCTTTAGTGTGTATAAACGCGCCCAAAATATGGTACAATTCTACTGTGTTATTTACATTTTACATATTCTTGGTAGGCAGACAGATGATGGTTATTAGCCCAGTCTGTCGCCCTCCTCCCGTAGCCAGGTATAGGGAGAGGAGTATGCACTGTCAATTTAGATGGTGCATACTCGTCTCCCCAGGCCGGCATAGTGGAAGTGACTGCTGCCTGTAGAGCTTTCTCCGTAGTAGCAGTTGTTTCCATTCGTGGACCACACTCTAGCTTTACATCAGGCGAAGTGTTGTCATATGCCGAGCTACAAAAAAAAACATATTATACCTAAATAGAACAACTGTAACCCTATTATGATACATAGATATGGGTTCACAATCGAGATCTTTTTTTTATTGTAGCTCGGCGTGTGACAACACTCCGCCTGGTGTAAAGCTAGAGTGCGGTCCATGAATGGAAACAACTGCTACTACAGTGAAATCTCTACTGGCAGACGAGCATGTACAATTCAGATGTATGTACTTTGGTCTCTTAATGCATGTGATAAAAGCACTAGTTTACTATAGGTATGTTTAAATACATATTTACGCGCCGGAACAAAATCTGTAGTTCCTACAAATAAACTATTAGAGTAAACTGGAAGAAACTAGAAGGAACTCTTAAGCGACAGCTAAACTTTGTGAAGAATAAAAGCAGTTCACATACTTAGGTTTATAAAGTTGAAGATTTGTTTTATCCAGGTATAGCTAGTTTTAAAATGTTCAATAACTTAAGCACTCTTCTAACATTTTGTATTGATAGGTTGATGTGTTTACATATTTTATTTGCTGAGATTTTTGTGGTTTACATTATTCTCTAAATGATATACTCGTATATTATATTACACATTAACTGAAGCGAGGGTGTTGTGTCAGGATCGTGGTAAGTGGCATTCCAATAAGGCATGACAATAGATTGTATTGTACACATTAACTAAATATTACACAAAATAAAAAGGTGATCGGTTTTAACATAGCCATTTTTATAGTAGTCCGGCATAGTGGCCACACTTCGCCTGATGATAATCTCGTTTTCTTTTTAAGGTTTGTTCTTTACATCGCATTTATTTTGATTATTTTAATCTGAGTCGGATGTTTCGGAAGCTTTGCAGCCATGGTCGCGGATATTAAATGAGTAATCAAGATATAATTGTAGTCTTTATTTATTATAAAAATGTGGAATATATTTTATTTACAATTAATTTGTAATAGTCATAATTTTATACCGGCAGTTTGTTTTCCATCGACTTCAGAAGTTCATTGTACGGTTTCAAGAATGAAATTATGGTAAACAACGATTAATTTTTTTAATTAGAAAGCTAACATTTTTTTTATTAATTTACAGACAATGTTAATTATTGTTTAAATTTAATTATTTAAACAATTAAGGAAAAAGCTCATGCTGAAAATTTGTTACATTTAATTTTTACTTCGAAATTCCTCTAATTAATGTTGCGCCAATTTTTTTACTCGCCATTATTTCGTTAGATAGAGGTTTTCATACGCAGTGTGCCGTTAACTGAGCCAAAAAGGTTGACAACAAAGGACGAAAAATAATGTCCTAAATTTTTATCATCATTTTAATTAAAACCTAATTTGCGACATTCATAAGCCGGAAAATTGCCCTTTCCCCTGTGTAATCAAATACATATTTTTCCGTTAAATATTTATGAACTGATATAGGTTTTATAAATCTATGAACTAGCATGAAGAAATAAAACAAAAAAAAGTCTATTTGTATTGAAATTTATTTACAAATTTGTAATTGAAAATAAATTTTATTATTTACAACAATTTACGTACATCGATTGTAATTAATATGACGTGTAACTTTACGTTAACATTTACATAAAACGATACTTTATCAGTAGGTATTTACAAAAGTTTACACATTATAAATAACACGCAAAATATTCGTTGATTGGAATACATTTTAATATATTTGAGCACAATTTTTAATGAAAAATCTACAATTAATACTTTTTATTCACATTTATTATGAAGTACTTTTTATAGAACAATGTTTAATGAAAATTCATAGTTAATTAAGTAAACTGTAATTAAGTAAATAATTTAGTTATGTCGTTAAATCGCAGACTATTCAGTGTATGACCTCGAACGTTCTATCTATAGTAAATAGTGATGTATTGGGCAGACACGGGTTGTAGTATGGATGACAAGAAATTTCATTACACTATGACGATGTAACTTAAAATAAATTAAATTAAAATTTGCACCAATTGATTATATAGATGTAAAATTAAGTGTTTAGGTTATACCTTTGTATAAATTATTTTGAAATAAAGCTATGTCACTCAGGGAAGCAATAAATTAATTTTTTGTGACGCAGTCTAACATTATTTAAATGAAATGTAATTAAATGAATAAAAATACATATTTAAAAGTAATATAAATTTCGTATTTTGCTTCCTTGAATGAGATATAATCGTGATTAAGGGCCGGTAACTCAGTTCTGACCTAAATTCCTTTTACTGATACCGATGTAACGGTTCTGTATGAAATAGATTAATATACGAGTAAATCGACATTAGGCATTTCGGGAAGCTTATTTAAAATATTTTAAGAAGACGCTCTTTGAGAGTCGAGTTTTGAGTCAGGATTCCTTATGTAGCCGAGTATAAAAAGGGTAGTGTGCTTTGTTAATGGATAGCGCACATTTGCTACCTGAAGCCGGTAAAGCAAGGGCGACTACTGCCAGATATTCCTCTTTGTTAGGTAGCAGCTGCCCTAAAATGCGGCCCATAAGGATTTTAGGTTAAAAGAGGATTGAATTACCGGCCTTAAATCGACTAAGTTAGAACCTAAAAATCAATAACATCATGAAATATATTTACATTTACTTATGTTAATAATTCGTTTTCTTATGTACATACAAATATGAGGTTTACACAAAAAATATACAAAAATCTAATAATTATCACTCGATATTTTTCCAACCATTATTGAGTTGCCGTCATCTGAGATCAAAGTTCAAATGGGATGTATAAAAGCTAGTATTTGGTAAATTTGAGACTAGGCTATTATTAATTGTATTTCTGATAATTAAAATTAAAGTTGCTATTAAAACTAGTGGTAGTGTTGGTGAAGTAGCAAATGTTCTACTTTGCATGGCGGCTGGTCTTTCTCCACTGACGACGTGTACAACAACTGACGCTGAATCTGTTGACAAAGAAGAAACGTTGCCAGTTTTAATAATAATAATAATAAAAAGAGTATTGTCCAAATAGAATTAAAATTAATTATATATTTAATAGACAGATTAATTAGAAAACACAATAGGCGGTCTTATTACTGCGTTTTAATATTATTTTTAAGTAATTATAAGAATTTAAGCAATCGTGGTTACAGACACAGTCTGTAAAAACTATAACTAAATTAAGATTTTATGCGGTTTACAATCGTTTTTATTCTGATTATTTTAATACGTGACAATTGTATTGTATCGTATTTTAATACGTTTAGAAAACTTTGCACTCATCATGGTCACGCCGAGGCGCATTTGAAATGTCCAATTAAAACAATCAAAATAAACGCGATAGTAAACCGTATAAAATTATAATAAAATTTGAACAGAAAAAGATAAACGCGTAGACACACAACAGTTTGATTTAGTTAAAATATGTTCACGTAAAACCTAAGAAAGAATTCAATTGTAACTTTGTTGGATGTTTTTTGGGAGTTCAGAGCCTTGATTACCAGCTTTGTATAGACATGAAAAACAAAGTTTTTCTTTTTATCATAATTATAAGAGAACTTGTAGGAGCTCTAGGAACAGAAATTTATTATTATACTAAGCCGGTGCTGCCTTTTATTAAGATAAATAGATATAGTACGAAATTTTTTACTTATAAAAATGCTAACCTGATATAGTTGATTACATTTATAATTGCGTTAAATCAATTTGTATTTAATTAATAAAATACATAGCTTGCAGAACGAAATTATTTTCACCAAATTTAAGCATTATGATTGGGCCACATAATATGTATAACGCGTATCGATGCAAAAACGAACGCTGTAGTTGAAGCGACAGTAATACTCGTACTATAGGAAACTGAGCTTAAGCTGTGATGGCACAGAATGAAATCTCTATATCAATCGGACCGCTTTATTTAAAACATTTCAACCTCCGCGGCCAAAATAATATTGTCTGATTGGTAGGGAGTGCTCACTTTACGCCGTGAAAGCGTAAATAAATGTAAACTAATGTCGCCCGCACGCTTGGAATGGTGACTTGGAAGTAGTAGTAGAAGTATGTGATCAAAATGGTTTAAAAGAATTCATTTAAAAGTCTAGAAGCCGGACCGAATGAGTTAATAACGCGAGTCTTGAGAATGAAAAAGGTATCTTAAGTAACTTAACAACCTAAATATATATATAAAAAAATCACGTGCATTTTATATTATAAAATAACCGTAAAGCACAGATAGGGTACTGTAGGGACGAAGGCGTACGACATATTTATGGAATCTCAGAAGGTTGTTAACATAATCCAAAACATAATCTATGTAAGTAGGTGAAAAGTTTGTTGTGTAGCGTTGGCGTAAAAAGGAAAATGCTTTTTCGACATAAAAGGTATACATGTAAGTACGAGTATATATAACTTTATAGAACATTATGCCCTAATGAAATAGATAATCGAAAAGAACTTCATTTTACACTAATTGAAGAGCAGGTAAGGTTTTTTAAACGTATTTATTAATTTATCTGTTTATTTTTTATTTTTGACATAATGCTGAACCGTCCGTTTATTATTAAACGGATGTACTGACCACTAAGTTACAAGTCATTGCCGTTTCACGTGAACATGTCAAAATCCCTCCTCTTTATCTTTCCATCGACAGCTCTTTTAACGAGGTTCAGTGACATATTACTGAGGTTTTTCACCACAAGTAATATTAGCATGTTCTACTCTGTGCGAGTTAATTTTTTCTGTTCAATTTTCAACATAATAAAAAAGTTATTATATAATAATCGATTTTATTTTATATCGCAAAACAACCATTAATAAATTAAATAAATATCGTTCAAATGTGATATTTTTAATCAATTATAAATGCTATTAAAAAATTGAATCAAATATTGCGTGACAAACAGATATTGAAAACAAACTAATATAGAATATCAATTTCAATATCCGGTCGATTATTTTACTTAAATTTTATTATTAATAAAATGGCGCGTTTTAATAAGGTTATGGATACAAGATTTCGTCAAAGTCTACACAAACTTAAGCATATAAATCCCAACGGGTAAACTTATAACTTTGTAAATAATTTAATGTACTCGTACTAAACCATTTCAAAATCATAGAACCCTTAATTGTTCCGGATTTAATTTAGACAATAAATTGATTAGATACATTTCGTGACTATAGTATATACATGATTGTAAATAATATAGATATTAATATACATAAAGTGTCCTGACTAGAAACTAGGGTACCCTGTTTTATATATGAGTATCAGGACAAGGACAACACAAACACCCAGTGGAATAGATAGAACCCGGGAACTCCGCGTAACAGACTGGGGCTAACTACAGTCAGTTGAGGAAAACAATTTTCAACTTCCACTGCAAACAAACACGAAACAAAACACAATTTTAACAAAGAACAATGCAAATTAATTAAAGTTTTACCTGAACTACTAGGAGCACATGTATAGTTTCCGGAGTCTCTAGGAGAAGCTCTGGCAATAAGAAGACGACTGGTACGCGTACGTTGTTCAGTTTCAACGCTTATACCGCCACGTTGAGCGTAATTCACTACGTTTTGACCTCGATACCAGTATATAAAGCTGTGAAATATTAATTCATATTAGTCACACGATAATCTAAATGAATGGTGCAATAATACTCGCACAAATGTAATAATAATTAATGTGAAACTGTTTTCGTAACTTAATGCTAATTATTAAATATTAGGCATTAGAAATTTCCTTTAGATTATTATTTTATATGAAGGAAAATAAAGTTACTCGCAAAACATTTCAGTTCTTAGTAAATTCTGTCAGAGATAAAAGCTTTTCCTTTGCACTTTTACTTAGTACATACTGGTTTTCAGTAGTGACCGCTGTGGTCGAAGCTCCAGAAAGTTTCCAGAAGTGCTTACACATAGAGGGACTGTTTTATAAGCCAGCACTCTCTCAATCTTTGTTTATCCGGTTTTATGACGCAACATAATATTACACGTGTATACAAAATATATTTGCGAATGTTTTATCAACGTCAGATTATGTGCTGTGTACTTCTTGAGATTGTTGACCGCAAACAAATATATAAACTCTTCTATGTAATATTATAACATCTTATGATAAAATGTCTTTATCCAAACTTGATACATAACCCAGTGGGGCTAGGGTTATAATCGAGTTAATATTTTAGGATGCGTAATACTTTGATACAGAGAAATTATTGACACAGCCTTTGATGACAGCAGGGAAAATTCTATCTGACTTCTCAAGTTTCGTCTTGGGAATAGTTGGAGAGTAATTAACAACGACATGGTAGGTATATTAATAAAAATTATGATTTAGAATTTCTTTTTCTATAATGGCGCAATATGTGACTACGACTGGAGAACCGCGACTTCAGACACCGTCACCATGCCGGTCAAAGATGCTTTTTCACGTCGGAAAATCTAATGTTAAAGGAGTGGGAGAACTTAATTTATTTGTGCGTCACAAATGTTTAGAATATATTTTGCTAGACAAGTAATTACTTATTACTTTACGTACTTACGTACTTATTACTTTATACGAGTTACTTTTGTATTATAGTTGTGACTAATCGTGAGTCATATAGTCATTTAGCAAAAGATTATGAGAGTATTTAAAAAAAATTTAATCAAATTAACGTTGAACAAATTTCAGCAAATGATGAGTTCGCGTGACTGATGACCAATGACTATCCCACACGTTTTGACGACATTTGTTAAATTGATTTACAAACCTGGGCGGATCGGGTGCATGACGTGCTATGCAAGTTAAATTGATGTCCGAACCCGCTCTCACAAATAATTCCGGCCCCGATAGGATTTCTGCTTTTGACACTGTAAAAAGAAATTGCTATGAATGATTTATTTTTACATATGGTTTATGCCTTAAAGGACAATGCCCAATTTTGGGCCCCATTTGATATCTAATAGTTTGTTAACAAAACAATATTACTTAATAACCCGGGTAAAAAAAACTGATTGGTGATAAGGAATATATATTTATTTTTATTGACGAACTTAAAAAAACATTGTAGGTCCATTTTTGCTTAAGTTCATAGCCGACATCTGAAGTAGCTAAATACGCATATACTGTAAAGAAAAAGATGAAACAATAAAAAAGGTATTAACTACCCACCTACAACGGTAAGCCGGAACGAGAGACTGATCTTCGGCTCTGTAGATACTTGACATTCGTAAGAGCCGGAATCCCTCGGTTGTGCTGGCGCTACACGTAGGGTCCATTCTTCAGATCCATCCGCGTGTAGAGCAGCGAAACGCGCATCACTGCTGTATGTGTGCACACCCACTGTTAGAATATGGAGATCTCGTTTTCTAATCCATGATACCTGATTAAAAAAATATCAAAGAATTTAAAAAAAATTAGTTGTTACAAACGTTATGGTCAGGCATACGATGCGTCATATAGCGTGCGTTCGTACTGAATACGTGCCATTATGTGCATCTGTCAGCTTCATACATTACAAACATCATTGTATACGTAGGCTTTCATGTGTTCTGACCTTTATAGTTAAGTTATTTCTGGCCTGCCTTTTTCAACAGCGTTTATAACCGCAATAATATGTGTCGGGTATTTACATAAGTAATAAAAAGTTGTATTAAGAGGGTAACTAAATAATAAATCAGTTCTACCTGTGATCGCTTGTTTCATTCACGCATATATAACTGGCGACGAGTTTTTAATTATTTTCACGCGTTTAATGTAAATAAATCGACATGCCGTTTGGAAAAATAGAAAGTTTCGACGTTTCTTCGAGGAAATGGAGTATGTACATAAATCGAGTCAAACAATTCATCGCGTTAAACGACATCAAACGTGAACTATATGTGGCGACATTGATCACCTTGGCGGGTGAACCCACATATGACTTGATGTTTGACTTGTGTGCACCGGCCAAACCAGAAGATAAGACCTTCGAAGAGCTCATCGAAATCGTGAGGAAACACCTGGAACCCAGGCGATCAGACATCGCGGAAAGGCATCTTTTTCGGCAACGGCGGCAAAGGCACGGCGAATCGCTCACGGAGTACTTGCAAAATTTGAAACATCTGGCGAGTACGTGTAACTTTAGCAACTCCTTAGAAGAAAATCTAAGAGACCAGTTCGTGTCGGGCCTGGGCAGTGAGGAGATGCGTAGTCGTCTATTCGCCGAAGTAGACCTGGATTATCAGCGGGCAGTAGAACTAGCGCTGGCGCTGGAGGCGGCTGATAGGCACGCAGAGACGAGCGCGCGCGGCGAGGGATCCGGCGAGATCGTGGGTGAGCAGGGGCTGCATCGGCTGGGCGCGACAGGCGCCAGGCGGCCGAACGGGCGTCGAGCGGGCGCGCGGCAGGCTAGCGCCGCCGCGGCCACGACTTGCTGGCGCTGCGGCAGGCCACACGTCGCGGATCGATGTCGTTTCAAGAATTATAATTGTGATGAGTGTGGTGTCAAAGGTCATTTAAAAGTAATGTGTAAGTCGAACAAAAGAGATTCAGTGTCAAAGGAAATATATTTTTTGAATAAAAGTGTAAACAGTGATAGTGATAGCGATAGCGAATTTTATAATTTATCGGATATGTTTTTTACAGATGATAAACCGTATGTAACTAAGGTAATTGTAAATAAAATACCAATATTATTCGAGATCGATACCGGAAGTAGAATTTCTGCCATCAATGAGGTCATGTATAAACAATATTTCAGTAATTGCACACTACAATCAGACAATTTAAGGTTAAAATCTTATACTGGTGATACTATTAGTCCTGTCGGTTTCGTTACGGTTACCGTTTCATTACCTGGAAATCTAGACAAACAACAATTAAAGTTATTTGTAATATCGGGCGGAGGGCCACCGTTGTTGGGTCGGGCATGGATTCGCAAATTAAAATTAGTACATAATATTAATAATATGAATAATATTGTAGATACAAAAATGAACCGTAACGACACCGATAGTTTAATTGATAAGTTGAGTAAGGAATTTCATCAAGTGTTTACTCCCGGTTTAGGAACATGTACTAGGACATTTAAATTAAAATTAAATACTCATGTTCCAATATTCTGTAAGGCACGTACGTTGCCTCTTGCGTTGCGAAGCACGGTCGAGAAAGAGCTAGAACGACTTCAAAACGAAGGCACTATCATAAAAATCGAGAATTCGGAATATGGTACACCGATCGTACCCGTTATTAAAAAAAATGGAGACATTCGCATTTGTGGGGACTATAAGACTACTATTAACCCTATTTTAAAACGTGAACCATATCCGTTACCGCGAATAGAAGATTTATTCGCTGCTCTCAGCGGGGGGCAGCGGTTCTCCAAGATAGATCTTTCGCACGCTTATCAACAAGTAGTGTTAGATGAAGCGTCGCGGCCTTGCACGGCAATTAGTACACACATGGGTACTTTTATGTATATTAGAACACCTTTTGGGTTGAATTGCATACCGGAAATGTTTCAGAAACTTATGGAGGAGACTTTGCGCGGCATACCTAACACTGTTGTTTTCTTAGATGATATTTGTGTGACAGGTAACAATAAAAATAAACACATGGAAAATGTGTACTCAGTTCTTTCTAGACTGCGAGATGTGGGCCTTAAAATTAAATTAAATAAATGTGATTTTTTTAAAGAGCGTGTTACATACCTAGGTCACGTGATCGATGCCCAGGGTTTGCACCCGGATATGAATAAGGTGCACGCGGTCGCCGACGCCCCGCGGCCTCAGGATATAACACAATTAAAAGGTTTTCTAGGATTAGTTAATTATTACGGTAAATTTATTTTTCAATTAAGTACACTTTTGCATCCTTTGTATAATTTATTAAAGAAAGATATTAAATGGGTTTGGAATGATGACTGTGAAAAAGCATTTTGTAATATTAAAAAAGTACTGTGCAGTGACAATGTGTTGGCGCATTATGATGCCGAACTGCCTATCGTATTGAGCGTAGATAGCAGCGCATATGGGGTAGGCAGCGTATTGGCGCATCGTTATCGCGACGGGACCGAACGGCCAATTTGTTACTCGTCGCGAACACTCAACGATGCGGAGAAATCATATAGTCAATTAGATAAAGAGGCGTTAGCAATTTTTTATGGTGTGACTAAAAACCATCAATATTTATACGGTCGACGGTTTATTATTCGCACCGACCATAAACCTTTGTCACACATATTCGGGGATAAAGTAGGTATACCACAAACGGCGGCAAGTAGGCTGCAGAGATACGCGGCGCGGCTCGCGGCATACGATTTTAAGGTGGAATGGGTGCGTACGGCGCAAAATGGACCACCAGATGCATTATCAAGATTACCGTTGCCGAATAATCGTAAAAATAATAACGTTAATAATATTTCTTATTTATATTATGTTGAAGATGAATTCCCTATTAGCCATTTAATGATCGCGGAGGCCACGAAACGTGACCCGATATTAGTAAAAATATACGGCTACATTTTGTTCGGGTGGCCACATAACATTGAAGCGGAACAAGAAAAACCCTATTTTTGCAGAAAAGACAATTTGTTTATAGAACAAGGATGCATTGTTTATAACTATCGTGTTGTTATACCTACCAAATTACAAAAATATATTTTACGCGAATTACATGACGGGCATTTAGGAGTGGTCAAAATGAAAAATTTAGCACGTAATTATGTATACTGGCCGGGATTAGATAAAGAAATAGAAATGATAACTCGCTCTTGCGAGGCATGCATCCAACAGCGGGAAGCACCGCCCCGCGCCCCCCTCACGCCGTGGACTTTTCCGGCGCGCCCGTGGCGGCGTTTACACGCGGATTTCGGCGAGTATCTCGGCAAACATTATTTAATAATAGTAGATGCTCACTCCAAATGGATCGAGGTTTTTCAAATGAACACTACAACGGCTGTGAATGTTATTTCTAAATTTAATGAATTATTTACTCGATTCGGTTTTCCTGTTCAAGTGGTAACAGATAACGGGCCCCCGTTTACATCTAAAGAGATAGAAAAATATTTTAAATGTAATGGTATAGTACACACGCTGACGAGTCCCTACAGACCGAAAGGAAACGGTGCGGCAGAAAACGCAGTTAAATTGATTAAAAAATGTATTAAAAAGGCGGTGTCTGAAAAAGCGGACATCGGGACCGCAATTAATAAA
The DNA here is from genome assembly GCA_948150575.1 of Tinea pellionella. Taxonomy (NCBI): domain Eukaryota; kingdom Metazoa; phylum Arthropoda; class Insecta; order Lepidoptera; family Tineidae; genus Tinea; species Tinea pellionella. The sequence continues at coordinate 4,388,142 of OX411259.1, read as the reverse complement.
ACACTATTACAATATAGAAATTGCGATCATGCAACCACGGGTGTCGCTCCCGCTATGGCTATGTTCGGCCGGTTGTTGAGAAATAGGTTAGACATTTTACGCCCCGATGCAGCTGGCGAGCGACGCGTATTGGAGGCTCAAGCGCGACAAGTCTCACGCGCGGGAGGAGTGCCGCGAGATGTGCGAGAGGGAGATAGGGTGCTAGTTAGGGATTACACTAAAAATAAAAACAAATGGGTTGAAGGACAAGTGAAGGACACGGTAGGGCCGGCATCATATGCAGTAGGCGTCGCGTCAGGTATCGTGCATCGACACGCGGATCAATTAATTCAAATACAGCCTCGAAAACGTTTCTCACTCGCTCTTACTAGACCTGCAGAGGAACAAAAAGAGGTAACAAATAATGAAGCGGCCACGCCGCCGAGATCGTCACCGAAAGGTGTGTCTCCCATTATTGAGAAGACCTCCGTGAAGTCGCCAACAACACTAGTTTCGCCGCCTTCAGATAAACAGAATATTGTAACACGAAAGCTGAGATGTAGGCCCACGAAACCCCCTAAATTGTTGTATGATTAGATTGTATTTCCATTTATAAATAGATTAAGATATTCATTAATTATAGGTAGTTTATATTTTGTTTTTATTTAGTTAATTATTTTTATTTGTTATATTTCTAGTGTTAATGTTTATTTAGTAAGGAGGTGTCGGGTATTTACATAAGTAATAAAAAGTTGTATTAAGAGGGTAACTAAATAATAAATCAGTTCTACCTGTGATCGCTTGTTTCATTCACGCATATATAACTATATGAAACATGTATTTTTATTTTCTCTTTTACGTGTTACGTTCCACTTATACGTTTTACGAACTAAAATACGAATTAGTTTCATTTTCATCGAAATGTGTCGCTACTTGCGATAAGAGGAACATAAATTCAGGAAAACGGAGAATGCCAATAAATCTTTGAGGATGTAACAGGTAAATTGCTTTTGGCTTACAAAGCACGCCTAGTTAAATTACTGTACAAAGGCTGATTCTGTAGTTGTGTTGTTAGTCCTTCAGGGAAACTATTGAAATAGTCGTAGTAATGCTTTAGAAATTTTGGTGACGTCAAAGGGAACATTATGTAAATCCTGCTTATGCTTTCTCGAGAAGAAAGTCAAGCCTGAAAGGGTGAATAATTTATGTCTGTTATTGTTTACCCTTGTTGTTTTTTTTGTTTGTATATCGATACTTTTGATACATTGAGTGTTCTAATATTCTAGCCTAACGAGTAAGCCAGAACAAATATTCAAAGAAATTCGCGCTCGAATTATTTATTACAGAGAAAACAAATATATAATTCTTTGATGTTAACAAACAGTTAGACACTCAAACAATGAATAATTAAGTTGGAAGATGTTACGAAATGTAAAATTCACGTATTTTGCTTTTTATACAAACAAGCTACATATACATATAAATTGATTAATCAATTAAGTTTATAAATAATTTATAGTCAATAAATTCCTGTACCAAACAATTCAAACTCGCTACAAACAGAAGCTCTTCAATTCAATGTAACATGGAATTTCCAATCGTTAACTGGAAAACCGATAAAAGCCAAGCGCTATTCCGTTCCAACTACAACAAGGGATGCGAGGGTGATATTAGCTCGAATCTACTAAATAACTCACAAAAAAACAACAAAAATCCGCAAGGCAGCACTCTGGCTTTGTTCCAAAAAGTACAGATTCGCGGGCCTCGACCCAATTCTCGTTGGTTTATTTGGTGAACCGAAGAGTACGCGACATTTCCTCTTGCACTTACTCGGGCTTGTTCGTAAAATCAAATCTTCCATACATATGAACGGTCAGGAGGCCCTCGCTTCACCGAGCGGAAATGACGCCGCGTTTACTTTCACTGGTCCGATAAAATACGTGCTATACATGGATATGAGGCCTGACGGCTTTATGAAGTCCACTTGTGATGAGTTATAGAAAATTTTAGATTTTATTTATCTGACAAGAATAGTTTTGTATTTTAATTCTTATAGTACGATAATAACGATACCCAATTTTAAAAAAAACTAAGTAATTATAAATGTTTCAAATTGTGTAGGAAACAGGAGAGCAAAAAGAATTAGAATAGAGTGTCCTAGGAAGTCTTTCCTCAGTCAGGTTTGTCCACTATTTTGGAGGGACGCCCTCGACCGACGTGCAAGTATGAGAAGCATGTGGTGGAGTATTTTTTTTAAGCGGTAGGCAGACTGACGATGGTTATTAACCCAGTGTTCTGTCCTGGGGTAGTACCACCACTTTCGAATTTAACACCCGTGACCTTGTCGCGTTTCGAGAACAGTTTGAAAGTAGCGGAGTGTGCATTGTCAATCTAGATGGTGCATATTCCTCTTCTCAAACCGGCATAGCGGAGGCGACTGTTGCCTGTGGAAAGAAATCTATCTGTAGTAGCAGTTGTTTACCGTACTCTAGCTTTACAACAGGTAAAGTCACTGGAGCTCCTATGAATCCGAAAGGAAGTTAACATTCGAGATATTTATAACAAATTATATCATTTTCCGGTTCCTATATTGTGATTTCATACTTATATGGGTTTCTACCTTTCCTTGATGCTCAATTTTCGTTTCTGTAAACAAACAGTGACTTGTGAGACTTTCTGAATGTTTTATTACTTTGCTTTCTATATTGTGTTTAAACTACTATTGGATGCAACCTCGACAATTCCGAGTCGTGGTATTAATGGTCCAGTCAAATACATACGATGTTTACACTGCTTGGCGTAGATAAAAAACATAAAATTGTAGCATAAAACTCTGAAAGCGTATATACATATACTAAGCATGTGTTTTTTTTATTGTAGCTCGGCATGTGACAACACTCCGCCTGATGTAAAGCTAGAGTGCGGTCCATGAATGGAAACAACTGCTACTACAGAGAAACCTGTGCGAGTAGCAGTCACCTCCACTATGCCGGCTTGAGGACACGAGCATGTACCATCTAGATTGACAGTGCACACTCCTCCCGTTATACCTGGCTACTTTCAAACTATTCCCGAAACGCGACTAAGTCACTTCACGGGTGTTACATTCGAAAGTGGTGGTACTACCCCAGGACGGCAGACTGGACCAATAACCATCATCAGTCTACCTACCACTCTTTAATAGTGCCTATAGGCACTAAGCGACCAAAGTACATATAACAAAGTTACATTGGTACCGGTCAGAATTAGCGAGGTTCGAACACGGGTCTCATCGATCGTGAGTTCACGCGTCTTACCGCTAGACCACGGCCGCTTCATAATTAGTTTTTTTTATTGCAGCTCGGCATATAACAACACTCTGCCTGGTGTAAAACTAGAGTGCGGTCCATAAACGGACGCAACTGCTACTACATAGAAATCTCTACAAGCAGCAGTCGCCGCCGCTATGCCGGCTTGTGGAGATAAGTATGCCCTAACTAGATTGACAGTGCACGCTCCTCTCGTATGAGTTATTTGTTAAATTCACGTTACCGAATCCCAAGAAAATTGGAAATTAGTATTTCGCAAATACTTTAATATTAAAATCAATAGATACGTTAGGTTAGATTAGCAATCCGAATACATTTATAAAGTTAGGACCCTTTTTCTTAATGTACAGTTTGAAAGCATACCTACTTACTTATCTTAAGAATAATCTCCTCTCTTTATTCAGTTTGTCTTCATTAGAGAAACTTTAGTCCGCAGAATAGAGAGGCTGAATTTGAACAGGGAAAATGTTACGTAAAAAATTAAAGTCACGATCTACAAACGAACGTTGAGCTGACAGATTTAAATGACATCGAGTTCAAACTTCTGGTTCGCCAATTTCTGATTTAAAACGTAATCGCAAAATTAATTAGATCTTTGGGAAATCTTAAAAAAGAAAAGTTTGCATTTAACTTTTGACTTTTGTTCGTACTTAAAATTAATTACATTCATATTGAAAATGACATAAAATAGTAGTAGGCATAGAGAGAGCAAACCTTATAAATCGGACATGAAAAAAGCGTAAGCCGCTTCAAAATGTTGCAGTCAAGTCAAATACTTATTGAGATAAAACCTAAAAGTGACTGCGGTCATCTTTTATTTATATATTAGCTTATCTAGTTGTATCAATGGTAGTAGGTATACTCTTGATCTCAGCCAAATCAGCTTCGTGCTGCGGAGTCGTACTACCTCTTTCGAATATAAGACTCGTGAAGTGGACTAGGTAGTCGCGTTTTGGAATGAGCTTAAAAGTAGCTGAGCATAACGAGATAAGTAGCCGGGATAGAGGAGGTGCTGCCTACAGACAGACTGTGATAGCAAATGTTTCTGTTTATGGACTGCACTACGCCTTAACATTACATGGTTTGTGGCGGCGATCTATAAAAAAAAAAATCCTAAAAAAATTCTAACCGTAAGAGTAATCTTTTTGAGCTGAAGTAAGTGTTCAATGAAATGTCGCTAATAAAAATAGAACTTTGCTTCTCCCAGTTGGCGAATGTAGGATCTCTCATTTCTACAGTGTCAAAGTCAATTTCTTTCAGTTGAATCATTTCTTTATCCGCTTATGTGACAGTGCTTCTGTATTTTTAACATTTCATATTCTACATACATAATAATATTTTTACAGATGTAAAACCTTTATGAGATCGTTCGTTTTCCCAGCGTTCATTTATTTTTACCACGCATTTTTTTATTTCGTAATTCTTCTGTAATCTTTCAAAATATCTTCCGCCATAAAATTTATTTTAAAAATACTATGAAAATTATAATTATAGTATTTGTTTTTTATTTTATTTTTTTATTTTTTTTTTATTTTGACACGACATGTGACCTCGACTGGCCTGATGGTAAGTAAGCGCAGCGGAGGTCCATGAGCACCGACGACTGGAGAACCGCTAACGTGTATGTGTTGTATGTGTATGTGTATATGTATATATACATGTATATATGTATATATAAAATGTATAAAATAGTCGTTTTTTATAGTAGCTCGGTATACGATGACGCTGCCTGATGTTAATGAAGATTAAAAATGGAAATGCCAGCATGCAGCAATCACCACCTCTATGCTGAATTGAGGAAGCGAATGTGCACCTTCAGAATTTTTTTTATGCTTAATAGGCAAGCGCCTAAAACGCCTCGTACGCGTACTCGAGGGACCTGAACCATAAATGGATGGTACCTCTCCGGGTGTCTGGACAACCGATGGAAGAAAGGGGACGGTAGAACTAGGTTGTGTAGCTCTTGCGCACATTCCCCGAAATGTATCCGGTAGAAAACCCGACAAACAGGCGACAATTCGTCGGTGGTCAAGGTTTTGTAGTCAAGATTCGACTAAAGTGTTATCACCTATTAGCTTCTTGGCGCGCTTCTCAATCGACTCCAGTGCCGCTAGTTGGTATTTGGTATCCCAAAGGTGAGAGCAGTAAATTAAAAGATAAGCAGTAATTTAAATAGTAATATTCAATATCGAATAAAATGCAATTAACAATCCGAATACATGATCACGTAGATAATTTGGAATCGTTTACACGAGTAACATCAGGAACCATGTAAACAGGACGGGGACCGTTCCGCACATACGGGCACTCCGAAACTCGCTCTTTTGACAATGGAATCCACAAACAGATTAGATTTACGTAGCAGGTACGTAACTGCTTTATTCTCGTATTCCATAAAACAATGGAATCTTAAATCTGGCTTCACAAGACCCGTATGGAAAAACATTTGCAAATAAAATTATAAATGAAATACATATTTTGTCTCTTTGTGATTTGAAAAGATTCTATAAATTATGAGTTATTTTTTTACAATTTTTTAGCATATTAATAAACTGGGGCTGTATTTGATTAATAATGATGAAAATTAAACATAAAAAACGTGAGTTTGATCTTTTTAAGCGCTGACTGTATTGATTTTTTCTTCTTATACAATTTATATAATATTATTTCTTCAATTTATTTTTTATTATTTTAATTAATAATTACTCGAAAGTAAATGTCACTCACAGCTCTATCAGCAAGATTTCTAACTCGACAGTGCAAATAGGCCGGTTGTCCAACTGCGGCAGTATAATCCCTTTTTGTGGCATTGTCAAAATACGGCTGTCCCACTGATTCCACATTGGAACCATTGTTTGTTGAAACTTCCGGCGGAATTGTGCTGAAGTTGGCACCGCCTGCTGATATCTCTGTAACAATTGAAAAAAAAGCTTTAGTTTATGCTACTTAATATAATTACAGACTGTTTTTTCTAGTCTGGGAATAAATAAAAAAAATTGTATTAAAAGTTCAAGCTATGCATTTATAATAAAGTTTACTTTAAAGGGGTATCTTAGAAGATTTTTAGTACAAAATTTCTCATCTCTATTCGCTAGAGGAAAGTAAAGAACATATTAAAAATAATATTTATGATACATAAAACGTGAGTTAAGATTAAAAAAAAATCTTTTTCCCCGTTTTAAATATGAATAATTTGATTGCTTTTTAGATCTATTTATACTGTTTTTTTGTATCTACTTACGGTTTATTTATAACGCTTTTTTGAGTTTGTGTTTGAATTTTTAAATAGAATAAAATAGTCTATACCAATACTAATATAATAAATGTGTATGTATGCTTGTTTGTCTTCCAATAACGGTCAAACGTCTTAAGGTGAAAGCCAACACCTGAGCGTCCATACATTTTGTTTTACCACATTGTTCGAAGCATAGCAGATTTATGTTGAAGTTAAGTAATTTGATAACTTTCTCAGCACTAATTATTATCGCAAATCACTATAATAAACAAATACCTACGGCACAGAATATATAAAATGCTTGTGAAATATAACTGTGTTGTTGTATAAATGTTTAAAATATTTAAAATTGTGTACTTATAGTGTACGAAGTTAATAGTATTTATTTGGTGCATTTATTTTCGTAAAAAGTATCGTTCAATTTATAAAGGATTGTCCAGTAAGAGTTCTCTATAAATATTATTTAAAATAAAACTAACGTCTACACTAAAAATTACTTATCTGAATATTGTTACAAGCAAAATAATTTTTTTAATACTTTTTATAAAGTTAACAAAGTACCAAAGGATTTTTTTAAAACTTAATTTGTGCAGTAAAATGCTGAATGATACTGAAAACTATTTTATCAGTTACTACGAGATGAAAATAGCTCATCAACTTTATGCTTTCATTTTGCAACTGAATTTCCGCGCGCATACAGCCTATGTGAGAATCGAATTCACTTTTTCTCTTGTTTAGATGCCCTGACAGCATTCATTTAGTTTAATTTGCATCATGTTACCAACTAATTATTTATTAAACTATACTGCTCTAGGGTTGCGACTTCAATCCTGTAACAGATCCGTCCAATAATGAAAGGAAACGTGATCCATGTCTATAAATAACTGATGCCTAACAAACGCTTCGTCGTCGCATGCTCTCGCCCACAGTCGGTCTTTTATGTCGATTTATAATGAATGAATTAAAAGAATAAATGCAGAATCTTCTGCAGATAAAGTACATCTGTACAAAGTTTGAACTCAACCTGATTAAGATTATCGCGAACGCATAAAAGACAAACATACAAACTTTCATATTATATATATGTTTAGTGAACTCGTCCGCACTGAGAGTCCGAATAAAATTAAAATTCAAAAAATATAAAACATGTCTAACGAGAGGAGTGTGCATTGTCAATCTGGATGGTGCACATTGGTCTCTTCAAGTCGGCATAGCGGAGGCGACCACTGTCCTTAGAAGCTGTAGCAGCAGTTGTTTCCGTGCATGGACCGCACTCTAGCTTTACATCAGGCGGAGTGTTGTCATATGCCGAGCTACAATAAAAAATATATAGACATGCTAATAACAAGGTTAATTTAATTAGGTACAATTATCTAATATGAATTCATTCGGGAAAATACCCTCATAATAATGTATAATATCGATTATATTCTAAGATAACAATGTTTTTCGAGGAAGGAAAATTATTATCTAATATTTCTTTATTTTCCTACGAAGTAAGGATACTTACTTATTCGTAAGTAACTCTATTCGATAACATAGAAATAATATGTAATACATCTTCATATATCATAAACATAAAACGAGTATTTGAATTGGAATTTTCCTACCTATAGATACAATAAGAATCCAAAAGTTTATACAAATTACGTAATATACCAATGAAAAGCAGCTGGGTATGGAGAAGTCTACCGTGTCAACTCGTTTAATCAAGACGGCATAGTGGAAGCGATTGCTGATTGCTTACATTTTTCTGAATTTTAGGTTGGTTTTTTTTTCCATAATCAATCCAATCAAGTATACAATTATGGTATATGTTGCACTACTAGAAAAAACTTTAGTTATTTCAATTAATTAATTATTTCATGTTAGTTTTTTTATTATTGTAGCTTGGCAACACACCACATACCATCTAGATTGACAGTGCACACTCCTCTCGTTATACCTGGCTACTTTGGAATTGTTCCCGAAAGGTCACTTCACGGATGTTACATGTGAAAGTGATGGTACCCCAGACGGCAGACTGGGCTAATAACCACTCTTTAGTTTGTCTTAGTAACAAAATTAAATATTTACCTAACACATCATTTCACACCTACACAGGGCTATATTTATATCGAATGAGAAAATTTAAGGGTCAGTTTGGTAAACGTATATCACTCGATCAAATGAAATGGGTTCTAATCGATCACCAATGGGTGGAACGAAAAGGTTACCGTAGAATATTTGCATGTTATTACCTTTGTAATGGAGGCAATAAAATTTAAGTACTTCCTTTTAATTCTTTTTTTATTTTGAGTTCTTATTGGGACCGTTTTTTATTGCTTCTAATGAGAGAGGTCAGTTGTAAATGACAACTTTGTTCACTTTTAATCTGGATGGTTCACATTCGTCTCCCTAAGGCTCCGGCATACCGGAGGTGACTGCTGCCTGCAGAAAGCAAAATGTCCATTCGCCTAAGACAAATGGGCCCACAATTTTTTTCTCGAGTTTGTCGATGATATTTAGTTAATTTTGAAGAAAAATAAATCTACTTCCTTATTGCCAATCAGTTTAAATTTTTTCTCACCAGGGTTCTTGAGTAATTAGAAGTTTTCTGATACAATATTTGGCGTTATTATTGTTTTAAATGCTTTAATAATTGAAAATATCTGTTTTTTTTACGTAATTAATCAATATCTATTGATTGGTAAGTGATGTGTTGATATAATTTAAATGTATTAATAAAAAAAGAAGATATAATTTAATAATATTGTTTTGTTAGCAAACTAATAGGTATAAAGCGGGCCCAAAAATGGGCATTCTCCTTTATCTGTAGTAGCAGTTGCTTCCATTCATGGATCGCACTCTAGCTTTACATCAAGCTGAGTGTTTTCATATGCCGATACAATTTAAAAATAAAATTGTATTCTAACTTTAATTACTCTTTAATAATTAACGCGTATTTCTTTTATAGTAATCATTACTACCTATTTTAAGCTAAATGTTAAGCGAAAACGACTGCAATCACCGATACTGGCAGACAGCGTTGCCTCCGCTATGCCGGCTTGAGGAAACGTACGTGTAACGCCCAGTTTGACAAAGCACATTCCTCTCATATACATAACTACTGAAATATATCTGAACTAAATAGAATGAGTATTTATCATTGATTTGCATTTACTTGTTGCGGAAGCCTAGAAGCATATGAATGGTCTTATATAATCATAACATAAATTGGAAATAGATATAAATAGAAGTAGGTTCAACTATACATACAAAGCTGTATTATTTAGTGGGCAATAAAAGTGCCACTATACATACCTATTCTTGTGTTTTGGGCAAATAACTGTGGCCATAAAGCCTCTCTTATCGACTTTGATGGATGATTTCTGCCCTAGTAATTTGACCTACAGCTAATTTTGATTTACTTCATACATAAATAAGAATTAACCACTTACTTTCGTTAATGGATGTTCGTTGTTGTTTGGAAAACATTATTTCCTGTTAACGAAAGATGTTTAAAAGTTTACACTTTATTTATATAATATTGTATTAGCTAGGTATATGACAACAATCAGCCAGCTCTAGTATGGTCCATGGACGGAAACAACTGCTACCACAGATAAATATCTAAAGGCAGCAGTTGCCCCCGCTATGGCGCGTCTTAAATGTATAGGAAATGGATCAGTAATTAAACATGTATAATATAGTGATACGGGTATCGTTGCGAGGGTTGTTTAATCCTTTGTAAATTCGTTTCTAACCATAACCCTAAGGATTAAGTTAATCCCTAATAAAATATTTTGTAGATAGCAAACAGAAACTTTTAATTATAATTTGAAAGTACGCATAAGTAATGGGGGCGGGCGAATTTTGTTAGATAGAGTAAATAACCTATTTTTAGTTACCAGGGATTATTATTTGTTCCCAGAATAATGTTTATCGTCACCAGCTAAAATTATATATTTTTTTACATTAGCTTATGATGTCAGCATGATGAGCCCACACACCGCCTGATGTTAGGCTAGACTGAGTCCAGGAATGGAAATAACTGCTACAACAGAGAAAATTTCGCATATGGTAATGAGTTTCCACAAATCTTCATCATTCATTTCAATCATCAATCAGTTTTTTTACCCGGGTTATTGAGTAATTAGACTTTTTCTGATGCAATATTTAAGGTTATTATTATGTTAAATGCTTTAATAATTGGTGATATCTGTTTTTGATGTAATTAAACATCGCATGATTGGTAAACGACGTGTTCATGTAATTAAATTAATTATTAAAAAAATAAGATATTTAGAATATTGTTTTTAGTCCAAAAATGGGTATTGTCCTGTTATCGAAATCTGTTCAGTCCAGTTAAAAGGTAACAAGCTGACAGACTCACTTTCACATTTATATATTAGTTTAGATGTATGGATACCTGTAAGTAGAGAAATTCTAAAACGAATAAAACTTTTTGATAAGAAAAGTATTCCATGCATATTTTTGTATTGGAAGATTCAATTCAAAGTTGTGGATAAAAGTATGTTCCAGGGAACAGTGATACATTATTTATTGTCACATTTACGTGTTTTTCCTATCAGTGGTTACGGTTGGTGTCTCGATAACTTATTCGCTATATCGATTCACATTCGAGCGAGGGTGTGCGTGTCGTAAGTAATCTGTGTCGTTACGGAGTTCTTCATCTATCACTTGAAACGGAAATTGAGTTAGACTCTTGAAATGGATATCAGAAATTGCTCCACGCATCTATCTTCCATATCTACAATACTTCCAATTGTTATTATTTAAAATAATCTCAGTTTTGTCACATTTGGTTTTAACAAATTGGTACTTAACGATACATAAGTAATTGTAATTTTAATTTTCTTTTTACCACTCTTGTGATCACATTTCTGTCCGCCTGTTATTTTTTTTATACAAGCTCGGCATACGACAACACACTGCCTGATGTAAAGCTAGAGTGCGGTCCATGAACGGAATCAACCGGTCCACATATAAATTTCTACAAGCAACAGTCGCGTCCGCTATGCCGGCTTGATCAGACGAATTCGCACTATCCAGATTAGCAGTGCACACTCTCATTACTACTTCCGGAGTCTTTCCTGGGTACATTCAAACTATTTTTTTTATTGTAGCTCAGCATAATATGACAACACTCCGCCTAATGAAACTAGAGTGCGGTCCATGAACAGAAACAACTGTTACTACAGAGAAATCTCTACGGGCAGCAGTCGCCTCCGCTATGCCGGTCTGAGGAGGCGAGTATGCACTAACAGTGCACACTCCTCTCACTATACCTGGCTACTTTCAAACTGCTCACGAAACGCGACAAGGTCACTGTGCCGGTTAAAGTTTCAACACGGGTCCCCATTGATCGTGAGGCCCGTACTCTACCGCTAGACCATGGCCGCTCATGTAGGTCATGGAGACAAATGTGTACCATTATTGACAGGGCACACTCCTCTCGTAAACTTGTAAGCTTTACTGGATAAAAATACGTGCCCTCTTGGTATCAATATTTAAGACTACTTCGATCGATAACTGAAACAGATTTTATAATACGTGGGTAATAAAAAAATATCGTTAAATGTTCCCCAACATCTTAGAACTGTATCATTCACGTTTTTAGTTTTATTTATTATAAAACCCTACGACCCCAATGTCACCTGATGTTAATCACAAATGTGAAGATCCCGAAAGTGACATTTGACGAGGGTTTCGTGTTTTGTGAATGGCTGTACAATTTAAATTTACAAATTAACTGATTTTGAATATTTTTTTGCATGTTACATTCTTGTCTTACGTAACTAATATTTAAAAATTAGCGGTTAGTTGGAAGAGAATGCTAAATAGCATTAAGTTCGCCTGTGTGCACGCTACACTATGCTTTAAATAAATGAAAATAAATAACTTTTCGAGCGGTCGTGGTCAGGCGGTAATACTCAAGATCGATGAGACCCGTGTTCGAACCTCGCTTATTCTACCAATGTAACTGTGTTATATGTACTTTGGTCGCTCAGTGCCTATAGGCACTATTAAAGCAGTGTCCTGCAGGGCGTCCTGGGGCAGTACTTTAAACAGTAACACCCGTGAAGCGGCCTTGTCGCGTTTCGGGAGCGAGGGGACCGCACTCTAGCTTTACATCAGGCGGAGTGTTGTCATACTCGCATGTCGAGCTACAATAAAAAAAACCAAATCTTATATGACAATATCGCAAAGTAAGTATCATAATATCACTACTATCTATTTATGGTTCAGTCGGATTTTAAAAAAATCTTTTGTTTCACAGGGAAGAGCTTGTAAAGTTTGTGTTCAAAATTATTCAGTTATGTTTTATAAAATATCAAATATAATTTGCTGACATATTTATAGCCCATTTTGCGTATAATTTGATATCGAAGCCGAAAATAAACGATGTAAAAGGCTTTAATTAAATAAGAGAGAAATTGAAATACGATATTTCATTGGCAACTCATTTGTTCAGTCTATCGATCACAAGTTGTACGGAAATTGAGTCAGGCAGTTTCCTGAATTATATGGGATCCGAGAGAAGGGATGATTGTATGAGAGATGCTCCCTGGACGAACGTTCAAATAACATTTTGCTAACATTTTATGGTCCGTTCACTTATAAATGTTGTTTCTTACTAACAAGGTAATAAAGTTAATAAATCAATACAAATTAGTTTTGTAATTGAACAGAACTTTATTGAGTAATCAATATTAATAATATTTGGAAAGTACTTTGTTTTGCGACGAATTTTGTTATTTTATTTACATCTTTAGTCATGCGCATTAACTACTTAAGTGAGGGGTAAACAGACCGAGTACTTTGATCTAACTTTGTTTGTAACCACAAAGTACTTTTAAGAGTTGAAATAATTTAGACTTAGTGTGTGATACATAGTGAAAATTATTTTTATTTAAATAGTTAAGTGGTCAGAAACTAATATCTAAGGACAGGTTCCGGCATATATTTGATGTGGTCGCATAATAAGTTTGTGCTTATCTGCTAGCTTCTGGTGGATAATCTTGGCTTGTCTATGTTTTTTATGACATAATAAATATTTACACGCCCAAATGGGCAGTTATGGTGCGAAACTAACATAGATATAAGACCTTACTAACCCATAAGATGTAAATCTCGAATAAATAAATAAATAAAAATAAATAGACTTACTACTACATTGCTAATATGCCAAATATTATTTTTAAAATAATCGATATTTAGTTCAATATATAAATTAATAAAAATAAATGCTTACCAAATATTCCGAGAAAGCACGCCACCGAAAGAAGCCACATGTTGGTAAACAGTTTTCACATCATTTTCTGCACTCACATTAAACTTTTTCCACTTTACACCATAATATTGTAAATTTGCACATCATTAATGCACATTGCACATTTTAACACATTGTTACTTCACCACAGTACTATTGACAATTTAATATTATTTATTAGCCAATAAAAGGAGGTATTTATATTAATATTTAAAGTATAGATAATTCGCTTAATCTAGACTACGATCGATGAGCGTAGACAAATGATACAATGATGAAATGTCTGCAGACAGCAGCCGCGTCCACTATTCCGGTTGACAGAGCACATTCCTCTCGTTACTCCCGGTTACTATCCCGAAACGCGACTAGGTCACTTCACGGGTGGCGGATCACCCCGGTTGTCACCCGTTTAGGGGTGAAAACTTGATCACTTAGGCTTGGGAAACTTTTTTTTTGTGATTACCACGAGTTCTGCCCGATTTTGGAGGATGATACACGACTATAAAAAAATTGTTTTAGTTCTTTGCCCGGGTTCTATACACGCTAACTACATACTGCTGTCTAGCACTCCTTTAAAATTATATAAATCAATCAATCTGGGTAAACTGCTGAAAATTGTTGGAATTTTCTAAGTATTTTTAACATTGTGTGTGTATTTTCCCATCGCTAGCGAAAGGCGGTTGATTTTTACAAACAAATATTTGCACACCCTCTTTCTCTCTCCGGGCGACGGGATTGTTTGCATAACATACGAAAGAAAAATATAAAGAGAGTAGAATTTAGTAACCCGGTAAACATATTGGACACATAATGGTTGTACGTATAAATAATATTGAATATAATATATTCCTTTTAGAAAGAAAAATAATAAAATTTGTGAGAACAAGTTTTTGGTCTTTATTCATCGTTAACAAACTTTTATCATTATGTTTCATCTTGTTTTGAACTTCTTAAACAAATTTGTTACCAATTATTCTTTTCGAGCCATCAGTTGATTGAAAATTTATTTATTGCTTTGCCTTATTTAAGCTTTTTCATATATACATATATAATAGGATACCCTAGATATCAAGACGAGGACAAGGACAACACAAATATAGAAATACCCAATAATACTTTTTTTTAATGAATTTATTTCGACTGAGAATCGAACCAGGGATCAGTAACAGACTATGGCACTAACTAGTAGCATTATGCTACAGATGCTGACAAAACTATTTTAATTATTCATGTAGGTCTACAAGTTTTTTATACACTTGGAATTTCTTTTAGAACTAAAATAGCGAATTCACTGGTAAAGCGGTTGTGTAAAGAGGTAGTCAAAAAGGTGTCTTTGATCACGTCGGCGTATAAGGTCTTTATGTCGGAATCGCGTCGTGTCGTCCGCGTTTGTGCAATCAACACGGTTTATCACGCCTGAGAAAAATCTAAACGGTATCAAACGACAAACTTGACGTATCCGGGAATAATCACATCAAATCGTTTTAATTGCGTAAAAGGGTTGGACTGTCTAAATTTAAAAAAAATATTATAAATTACGTTGAAAATTAAGTAGAAAAAATGTGGTGATAACTAGATAAAATAAGCGAATTTCGACAGGGTCACGTAAAGCATCAATGTGTATGGTTTAGTGGTCATCAATTATAAATATATGTTCTTCAAAATCCATTAAAAAAAATCATAGACCTACACTAATATTATTTTACATATGTCTATGAATGTTATTCAAAGGCCTGAAGGGAACATTTATTTATTTATTAACATACAGAGAAACATACGTATATAAAGTCATCGATAACCTTATGGTTATCTGCTAATCCATGCGAAATAATCAGTGGAGTAGCGTCCTTATAAGCCGATTCTCAATTGTTAATAAATAAATAAAAAAACACAGTTTTAAACAGTATTTATAACTATAAAATAAATAATAATAGAGAGTTTTTTTTAAGCTTCAGATACTCTTTGGGCTAAATCCGCCCTTCGTCACTAGTAGATACGATGTAGTAAATAGTTATAACAATATAATCCTCTAAAAAGGTATCTTCCATTATATTGCAGATACAATGCTCTGTACATTTTCTAAAGTAAATTAGTACATAATATTTTTTAAATTAGTTCTTTGTAGTTTCAAGAAAGATAATAATTTCGATTGAAAGAAAACTAGCTTCGTAGAGAAGGATTTATTTTTCAATGAAAGCAGCTGCATTATTTTCTAAATTATTTTTTTTATAAAAATATAAAATGAATTTCATAAAAAAAACTATGATTTCCCTTTTATAGTAGTTGAATATGTGACCTGATGTTAGAGTGAGCTAGAGAGCTGGATCCATGAGTGAATCCGCAACGAAATATCTGCAGGAAACAGTCCCCTGCTCTTTTTCGTTAGTAGGAACTTCAAATAGCGGTGACGACTCCTGGACGGCAGACTGGGGTAATATCCACCTCCCACAATTTTCTAAATACGATTTTAAATTATGGGGAAATCTACATCAAATACTGGTTGCATCGTATCAATATAAGCATGCAAAGCGCTGAAATGAATAATTGCTACATCAAGCGAGAATGAATCGGGATGTCCGGGATGTTATGTTTGTAAATAATTTAATAGCGATAATGTTTTATGTTATTCTTTTAGCAAATGAAATTTTTATAGCCCTATGAAATTATCTAGACGCGTTTCGGGATTAGCTAGGAAATAATCGGGTATGAAGAGAAAAGTGTGAACTTAGTCTAAACTCTAAATGATGCATATAAGCCGTCTTTTTAACTTGGGCGTAGCGAAGGTCATTACTGCCTATAGACATTTGCAGTGTGGTCTACTACAAGATTGACTATGTCATTATTTTATAACTGTTTTTTTTAAATATTTTCATTTAATTCCCAACCTCGAACGGTCGATTTTTCATTTTTAAAATGTATATAAGTATAACAAATTATGTAAAGATTGCTGTTTACCGTTTGACTATATGGCTTTTCAATATTTACATTTTACCGTTCAAAAATCAAGCTGGATTAACGGAAGTCAAAAGGACAACTTGAGAAGCTTGTAGACAGAATGATCTACCTGTAAACGGTGAACATTTGTTTGAAAACTGATCGTGTACTGCGACGTGACACCAGAAACATACTGTAAATATACATTATACATACATATACCTACGTATGCGTTGAAATTTGAAATTATAAAACATTTTTGTGTAATTATTATTGATGTCGCCGCACTCCGCCTGCTGTTAAATTAAAGTGTGGTCAGATTATAATATCTGCAGACGATCCCACTACGCGTAGGTTTGAGGAATCGAATACGCACCGTCTAGGTTGATAGTCCATACTCCTCTAGTTACTATCAAACTGATCCTGACGCAACTATGTAACTTTCTCTTGCTTCCTTCAAACCATTAAAATTGAGCGGCCGTGGTCTAACGGTGAGACGCGTGAACTCACGATCGATGAGACCCGTGTTCGAACTTCACTAATTCTAACCGCTATCAATATAACTATGTTATATGTACTTTGGTCGCTTATGCTTATAGGCACTATAAAAGAGTAGTAGCCAGATTGATGATGGTTATTAGCCCAGTCTGCCTTCCTGGGGTAGTACCACCACTTTTGAATGTAACACCCGTAAAGTGACCTACTCGCGTTTCGGGAGCAGTTTGATAGTAGCCAGGTATAGCGAGAGGAGTGTGCACTGTCAATCCAGATGGTGCATACTCGTCTCCTCAGGCCGGCACAGCGGAGGCGACTGCTGCCCGTAGAGATTTCTGTGTATCAGCAGTTGTTTTGGTTCATGGACCGCACTCTAGCTTTACATCAGGCGGAGTGTTATCATATGCCGAGTTACTTAAAAAAAACTTTTAAAAAAATGGGAGACTACTGCTGGGGATTGTTACAGAACAACGTTGTGCCAAAAAAAAAACGTTTAAAGTAGTTGTTTTTTTCGTAAATAGACCCATATTTTTGAACAATTGTCTTTTATTTTATCTCACAAGCTAACATAATTTTTATAGTCGCCATACAAATGTTTACTTAAAATCATGGCTCAAGTCTTTGACATGAATTGTGTAGGCATTTGTAATATTCCGCTATACGTCTTTGTGTGCTCCACTAGGCATTTAGGCTTCTGACGAACTGATCAATCCTCAAGGTAGATACAAATCAAAAGTGCTTCAGGGCAAAATTTACAATGCCTTTGATAATCTTTTGACAGCTTATTCTATACGCGTTCACGCAATCATCGTGTCAAATAAAATCTGAATCTGAACACCCTCGAGAATAGCTTACATTGCGTACCTTTACAAAAGCTTTTCTTTGAGGAGAAAAAAAATATTTGCAGTTAAATTGTGGGTGCTTAACAAAAGATTGCGTACTTACGTTTTTGTGGTTCAATTTGTATTGTGACGAGGACTAATGTTACATTTTATTTTACAAAGATTCGTGAAAGTCTATTCTAATTTATTATTATAGTAGTCTCTAAGCCGCGGTCCATGAACGGAAAAACTGCCACCGCAGTGTAATTCTTGCAATCAGCAGTCGTCTCTGCTATCCAGGCATTAGGAAACGAACGCACACTGTCCATGGACCTATATACGAGGCTATTTGCTCACCACTCTTTAAATAGAACAGTCGTAGTCTAGTGAGATGAAGCTCATGATCGATGAGACCCGTGTTCAAACCTCGTAATAATCGCTAATACCATAAGCGCTAAGCGACCAAAGTAAGAGTACGTAATAGCCATTGCAATGGTATAGGCCACAAACTGAATATATTCACGATATCTCTTTTAATCAATGTATTTGCGTGAACATAATTTTTATTACTCTAGAAAAAGAACATATATTTATTTCATATATGTGAAATGTTAAAACCAGGAAAATATCATTTACAAACAAGAATCAAATTGTACACTGTCAACACGTCAAATTAAACTCTAACCATAGGAAAACCAACAGTCACAATCTCGCCCTTTTAAAAGTATTTTGTGAAAAGGAAAATATATTTCAATGTTAATTATTTGCAGGCAGACGAGCTTTTTTAATAAACCTCATTTTAATGCTTTCAAATTGAAAATCTGGTTTACGAATACAACTTAATTTTCGAATAAGTCGTACCGCATTTATTATTCATAATTGGAATGGCTAGTGGCTACGTTAATACCATTTATTGTCCAATTACAGTAGTAATTATAAATCAACAAAGACTTTAATCAAGGTAAAAATAAATTAAAAAACATGTAGAGAGAAAAGTCGCTGGGAGTCCATTCATCTCTTTTTTACTACTGTCTACCTTTCTTTCTGTCGACCTCGGTAGGGAGATAGGCGTGAGCTACTCGCAAAATGAATAGTTGAAATAAATAAATGAATAAATATATATTTCTACCGGAAAGAAAACTCGGCCCCGAAATCTTACATAATTTAAATTTAGAATATTATTTATTTATTTATTTGGTTCAAAAACAGATACAACTACAGGTAATTATGTATGAATTACAAATATAAGAATCAACAATCGTGTAGATTAGAGTGTGCAATAATGCGTATGTGGTTTTGATATTTACATGCAGTTAAAATTTATACTGCTGCTCAGTGTTATGAGACATAGACGGCATTTTGCCAAAACAAAAAATCACCAGAATCGAAGCCAAGTCAGAGAGAAATTTTGGTAATTGAAAAAAAAAGAATCTATTTGAACCCAAAAATATTTGCAGCCTCTATACAAACTGAATTGGAAATTGTTCTTTTCTTTTTTGCTATCACATACTGTCATACGAGTATTATTATATTATCAGGAGTTTGTTTATTCAAAAAAGAACAATATTATTTTTTTGATTGATTGGTTTTCAAATTGATATTATTTACATTAACGTAAATTTTAATGTTGTGCTCATGACATTTATTCCTGTTGACAGAAAGGGCCAGGTGAGTAGCACCCGCAACCGACGTGCGTGCTTGAGGGGAATAATGGATGTGGTCGAAGCGAAAGTGCAATGTAGAGAGAGGCGCTCCATAGTTTCTGCCTACCCCAGTGGGCACAGGGCGTATACTAAGTAGTAGTCATGATATAGAGAACTAAATCAGTAAATTGTTCCCAAAGAGTTATAATTACGAGTATACTCCTTAATTATTCCCTTTATACAATTTGTTCCTTATTGAAATGCGTAATAATAGTAGATACTTAATAAAATTATAAGTGAGTATATTTAGTATCTCTATACAAAATCCAATAACAAAGTTACTTTTGTAAATTAATATTCTATGAATGTTTACCAGTTACTAGTTTAAAACTTTAAGATTTTCATTTATCTTTTGAATTGAACATAGGCGCGCCCACTTGAATTATTGTTTCACCTTGAGTTACTTGTCAAAGATGCCTCAAATAAAGGACAAATTAAAGACAAAGTTATTAATTTTGTCTTAAAACAAAAGCTTTAAGCACTTCCTATTTTGTTACTTGAACATAACAATATTAATACTTACATAATGCATTGATTTAATAGGAAACTCGTGTCGAAATCTCTTCATAATAGGATTTAGAGCGCAAAGTGTTTTCTGCCCACCGCTACGCTTAAGCGGGGGTTAAGCTTGGATTTTCCGCAATCCCCACTCAGATTGCGCAAACGCCTCGGTTCCGGGCATAAAATTTTTACAGCTTCGAGTACAATCAGTGAAAAAAAAAAACAGATTTTATCGCTTGAAAATGTTTCCTCGGAACGTGGTCGTTACGTTTACTACACACGCCGCGCCGCACGCGCGATGTGAATCTCTAATGACATTTTTGCCACAACGTAGACAATGTTAAAATATGATTTATTTGTTTATATTATGAAGGTAACCTAATTATTGACATTAACAAAATTTGTAAAGTAATATTTGAAATTATAGGAAACAAAATTTAATTTGTAGATAAATTATGATTTTATTAATGCATTTTATTATATTATTATAATTAAATCCAACAAGTAAAATGACTTATGACATTCTTAGTAAATAAAACCCTGACATAAGAGAAAAAACCCTCGAGCGAGTCCCAGAGAGAAAATAATTCAAATATCAATCAAACACCTCCAACACCGTTGAATGTGATGAAATCGTAGCCTAAAGCGATGTTTAAAGATGGGTGTAAGAAATAGCAAAGTCACAGCCAATAAGAACATATAAATTAGTCTAAAAACATTTGCATTTTTTTGGTAAATTGATAATGTATTTATAAATTATATAAATTTAAATATATGTATTTATAAATTAACATACTTTATAGAATAATTATTATTCTTACCAGTCTTAAACTTCTCGTTAGATAAGAAAATTATGTCAGATACTTTATTTATTAGGTAAACAACTCGTATGAGTTTTAATTAAGTAAACTTTCACAATTTAACTTATTCCCCAAACTTTTCAATAAGTTTGGGAAATGTATTCTAAAAACACAGTTCACTAAACTCCTAACATAGAATATTTAGACAAGATATGTATATACAATTTGATTATACTAATTACGCGAAAATTCCATAAAACAGTGATTTAAATCGAGATCGGAGATACGCCGAGTATCCGATCATTCGTATTTCATCTCGCCTCCGATCGGCATGGGCTCTCTAAGAACACTGGTGTTCAGTAATTCGTAGCTTTCATTGCGCATGTCCACTGTCCACCTACTACGCGAAGCTCTCATAATTTGATATCTCGCGCGACCGCCTGACATTCCATGGTAAAACCCGCTCGTAAATAATTCAATTTTATTTACTTATCTGTACGTTTTTTGCCGAATATGACAAGGGTCTTGAGATTTCTTCTTGTATTACAATTGGAAAAAAATCAGTATGGCTATTTGGATAACATTTTACAAAAGTCGTCGAAAGGGTTGCCGTCCAGAACCAATATTTTTCTTTTGTTATGAAAATAATAAGACGTCGACCTCTTTTTACACAGTACCTTATCCGTAATTGAAATTTCATCCATCTCTATTCTACTACATAGAGCTAAGAATGGAATGAGATATGAAAGAATTCTACTAGGCCAACAAAAAATGTGTGCCTACTACATATTCATTATAATATAAAATAATGGCCCAAGTTAAAGTTTAAAAATTTAAAAACAAACCTAAAGATGCTTTTTACAGAATTATATTAGCCTAATGTAGATATTAAAGTGAGTGTGAGACCGTGTAGGCTACCCGTTTAGGGTAAGTCAGGGGAAATAAAGATACTGCACAGCTATCGGTTTTGGCATCATGCCCGTCCACCTACTTTTCTAGAGAATTATCGGAGTAGTAAGTTATTGCAGTGTTACCATATCCTTTTACATGTAGAGATTAATGGTTTAAATATCTTATTCACTAGAAGATTTAACAAGATTTTAGTAATACGAAGTTACTCGCACGTGTTGGTAGAAAATACGGTCCATGAGTGAAAACAACACATGACACATTTCTTTGTGACAACAGCTCGACTTGATGAGATGAATGTGTAGATTGACGGGGCACACTTATCCCGTTCTACTCCGGCTACTTCTAAACTAAACTTCTAAGGTTCTTGGTGTTTTACAATAACAACGGTAGTATTTTAGGCATATTATACTTAAGTGGAGAATTGTTTTGTCGTAGTCTTTTTTTTAAGTAGTAGGAGACAAATATGCACCATTCAGGTTTGACTCCTCACATTAAACCCGGCTATTTCTCGACGATTAGGCCACTTCATGGGTGTTACACCCAAGGATGGCAGACTGGGTTAATAATCATCATCAGTCTGCCCACCATTCTTTAAATGTTATATCAAGCATGTATGTATAACATAAAGCATACACTGTATATTAATTGTTATACAGTAAGGTTGTTTATTAAAACAGAAACATAAATCCTATAACTTATAATTAAAAGGGTCATAACGTAACAAACATTTCTCATGTGTTTAAAGTAACTGTCGTGTTATCAACAAGTTACAGGCCCTCGCTGGCTACATCTTACTTACCTTATAAGCTTTGTTTATTATGGGGGTTGCACTGAAACCTCTCAACGTGAAGATAACATCATTAACAGACTTCTGCGAATAACTGTACCTTACACTTTAGAAGGTCACTGTAGCCTTTATTAAATGTTTCAGACAATCAATTTAAGGTCGAGATAGTGACAATTAAATTAATGTATATATTTTACTTTTATTCGTACTCGTAGATCTTTTGTTTTTATTTTTAGTTCTGGATGTACCTAATTTATGAAGAGCATAAACGTTATATTTTATTTCCCCAAAGACGTATATTTTATATGAGATTATGAAATATAGGAAAATTTAAACAATACAATTTGCAATGTGATCAACGTTGCGAATAACATTACTTAAAAGAATAAAGAAAATGACGCTATAATATTGTACAATTTAATTTGTAAATATCTTGAAAATTTGTTCACAAAGTAATATTTTCTTAAAAAAAGATTTACCTGGGAATAAAATGTAAAGGAAAATTGTTCCCCAATTTAATGGAACTCAGTTCAGTGATATAGCCTCGCCATTTGTCTCACGTTTTCTTATATAATGAAGCCTATCTGTTTAGGAAAAAGGAATTTAATAATATTCATAAGTAAGTGGGTCTATAGAAAGAACCTTTGCATATAATTTATTAGCAGGATGAAGATTTAATTTTGTATTTATTTAGGTATATTTTGTTGATTCTTGGAACCTACAATTTGATCAGTAACATTAAATTGTATTCTATTGAAATAAAAATATTTCGCTAAATATGTTTTGCTTTAGAAGTAAGTACGTTGAATAAGTTATTTGTCGGCGCGGTTTCTTTGATGTTTACGCCAAAGAAAACGCTATCAAAGGAAAAAGCTGACAATTTCCACTACAAAATATTAAATTGCATATAAATTTTATAGCAAGAATTATAATTTTCTATTTTACACGGATATAATACTGTTATATATCACGTAATAGATAGAGTATTAAATAGTTAATTCTGCAGTTAGTAGGTAGTTATTTTCTTTAATACAGCACGGCATATGACACTCCACTAATGTTAAGTTAGAGTACGGTCCACGAACAGAAACAACTGCTACCACGGAGAAATTTCTTCCGCTTAAGAAGACGAATATGCACCATTGAGCGAGATTTGAACACGGGTCTCATCGATTGAGACTTCAGGCGCGTTACCGCTAGACCGTCTATTAAATAGAAGGTACGAGTATAATAGTATAATATATGTAAATGTATAGTTATATTGAATTGTTATTTCCTACTAATTAGCCAATTGATTTATCGGTTGATTAATAATTTCCGCAAATGTAATATATTTAGTCATTAATATGAAATATACAAAATATATAAAACTTAATTATAAAGTATTTACAAATACAATATCATAAATTAATTAGGGATATAAATTAACCTTAAATTTTAATCTATCAGAGTTAGTACTACTTATGCTATAAAAGTATCGATTTCTTTTATACATTGTTTTTTATAATAATCATTTTACAATGCTTATATTTTTAGGCCCACTTGATACCTAATAGTTTGTTAACAAAACAATATTCTTAAATAGCATCTTATTTTTTCATTCATTCATTTATTTATTTCAATTATATCAACACATTGTTCTCCAATAAATTAATTACATAAAAACATATCATGAATTATTGAAGCATTTAATATAATAATAAGCTCTAATATTGCATCAGCAAAAGTCTAATTACTCAATAACCCGTGTGAGAAAATTTAAACTCCTTTGTGATAAGGAATGTGACTTATTTTTCTATAAAATGAACTAAAAATCATCGACAAACTCTAGAAAAAAATGTGGGCCCATTTCTCTAAGACTGGTGGGTATTCTCCCTTTTATTGTAGAATATTCTTCTTTTTATTCATCACCTATTAACATGACTGTCACTCAATACAACTTGTACTTACTCGTATATCGTGGAAAACAAACCACGCGTTTAAAAAAAAATAGAAATGAAAGATGCGTAGGAAGCAAAAAAGGTATGGTGATCCATCATCTTTGCCTAACATTATATGTGACAATATCATTATTGTTTTTATATATTATTAATATTAATGTAATAATTATTTTGGATATATATTATATAGACAAATTTTTCCTAAAAGATCTGACATTTCATTCTCGACAGGTGGTGCGTAGAAAATAAAGTTTTGCGTTGGTTCGGAATACCTTGCCCTAAAATTGCCGTTTGTTTTGCGTGGTGTCTGTACAAAATACAGTGCTGTTCAGGCTCACACTCTCAAACTCGGAAGTGGATGATGGCAGACATGAGACAGTGTGGAGGAAATAAAGAAATGAAGCTATCTCAAGGAAAATAGGCATGCAACTTACTTGTCGATATCGATATGTGGGTGTATGTAGTCCATCACTTGGAGACACTTATAGCGGAAGAACACATAGATATATCGTTCATAAAGTATAGATTAAAATAACACAATAAAGTACATAAAAATAATGCGGTGCGGTTTTAATAAAATATACTCTTATAGCGGAGCGGGGCGGTTATGAGTCGTACGCACGTCGAACGGTTTCAGCGACCTTGGTAGACTAAATTGCACTGCCGAACAAGAAGGTAGGTCAGGAAAAGGTTTGACAGATGTATTTCATTTCAGCAATGTATTTATTAGAACAAAACGCGTCAACAACAGGTTTGACAAATTTGGTAAAAGTAGTCCCATAGTTTTTGGAACTGTTTATATTCATTATTGCTCAAATTCAGTTCATTGAGTCGATATACATTTATATTATAATAGAACAATATTATGCCCGATATCATTGTTACATTTAACCTAATCAATCCGTTGCCAATTAATATATTATATTGATTTCTATTATAAGGGCAAGAAATTTTATTGAAATATTAATTGGCACTTGGCCGCACTCCGCCTGAAGTTAAACCAGGGCACGGTCCATGGATAGAGAACTTTTAAAACAGTCTGCAGATATCAGTCGCCTCTGTCATGCCGGCCTGAAGAAGGTTGATGGCGCGTATTCTCTCGTTATACTCTGCTACTTCTAAACTGATTCCAAAGGGAAAACATTTGAAAATAATTATTTTGTATCCATTTTTTTTTAATTACTGAATTTAGATTATTATTGTATCATGAATTGATACAATATCGATAAATCGAAGTTTTCAATTTATACATTTATGTTCCTGAAATTGACACAACTAAAATATTCTGCGAATCACATACCCGAGGATGAAATTTAATAACAAGCTCGAATTCTATTATTTTGAAGCACAATTGAAAACACTCGAAATTTAATTAATTAAATATTGTATGTATTGTTATCTAACATATTAAATTGTCACACCCGTTTATTACATGTCAAAGTTGTACCTATCATAAATGACATTGTGGATTTGCGGTGGCGGCTGTCGCGCATTGCTGCTTTCGACAGCTCGACAAGTACCGCTCTACAGAAATTATTTGCGGATTTGAGGTGGCTTTACACTATGACTTTTCCCCTACAACCTTATTTACATCTCACGATTAAGATAAACTGTAAGATATGTTTTATTACTATATTTATTAAAGTGTAAATTTGAACAGTGAAAAGTGAAAAATTGTCACCCAATCGACCATGTCCACATCACTAGAGCTATCATTCGTTTAAAGCCAAATAATGTGTGCGCGTTTCATGCGTGAAATTAATATCTTTATACTTATTATCTTCCAAATGATATCGTTTATTGAACAATGAATTTAAACCGTGTTACGGAAACCATTCGACCTGTCAGAAAACTTTTTGTAATAAGACTTGGAATATATCGATAACTAACGAAGCCATTTAAGAGTGCTAACAAAAGAATATTCCCGGAAGAGTGATTAATAATGAATGAGTAAAAATTTTTAAACTTCTGTAAAAGAAACTGAAGTAAGAAAATTTTACAGTCCCACATGTATTACCGTTAATTTAATATTCCAAATAGTAAATTATGTAAAAAAGTTTTAGTTTAAATATTTCTTGGATAAAATGAGTAGAAGTATTCCCCTACTAAATCTATTTAAGGTGGGGTGTTTTTTTTGCTTTGCAATGCGATTTACAGTCCAAATCAAGTGACAACGATTGACGTTCCCCTGAGAACGAAAACGACAAAATACACGACGCGATGTCTGTACAATACTAGAAACTCGAATGTTAATAGGGTTTATGATTAAAGTCTTAGCTAATAGGTTTTAGGTACACGTATAAATGGATATAGGTAAATGTTACGACTTAAATTAGATTCCTAATCAAACAATTAAAATGTATCAACGACTTTTTTTGTTATTATAATTTAATAATAAACAAATCTAGTATTTTAATATGCCAAAATTAATTTAAAAAATACGAGTTGTGTCAGTTAGCAATAAAGTCAAGTACAAAGCAATGTGACGTTATTTAGTTATGTACCGATTATGTCCTCAAAGCCAACTTTCGACTGTAGATATTGATTTCAGTTAAATGAATGCGATCTATGAACAAACGACGATTGTCCATTGGAATAAGCGATTCATCCATTAGTGACAAATGTTAGCACAGAATCTGTTTGGAACGAACCATCCGGTCTATACCTCTGATGCATTAATCTTCATATCTGCGCAAATTGGTACAGTGCATCAACCTAAATTGGCTGGTATGCCCAACTGCATTTTCAGTAATTGAAAGTGTGTGTTAATTAACAAGGTTATTACATTAGTCTTAGTTAATTAATTTAGCCGATGTACTCGTATTTCATATATCAATAATACAATATGCGGTATAGAGTTTTCCTAGGGTTTTGCGCGAACATGTTTTAACAGATCTAAAAGATTTTCTTCGCCTTCTATCCCGTTTAATTTGATTAAATTTAATCCGACCATGTTTCGAAAGCTTTGCAACGATTCAAGATCAATATCACTGCGACCACGAAGGCTGCAAAACTTTTAAAATATCTAATTATAATTAATGAAATTCAATTGAATTTGTGGTAATTGATTACAATTATTTTAAAATAAATTTTACAGACGCATCTTTTATAGAGATCGTGAGCGTGTAAGAGTGGACCGTGTACGCTACATGATGTTATAATACATGTGTGTAATGAGTGAAACAGTCATCTGTACGCAACCGTCATGTAGTGTACGCGTTATACTGTGAACGATCTTATTAATAAGGTATTAACAGTAAAAAATAATAATCTTATCATTCCGTCGTCAGTCTCCGAATAACAATACCTGACTGTGGATATGACAGATGGACAATGATCCCCAGCGGCCATTCACAAGTCATCGTCATTAATCATACGAAACGTCTTTCATTCAATTGTCTATATCTAAACGTATATCGGTGGACTTGATATAATTTATACGTTATATCATTTTAATGAAGACCAGGGGGGTAATTCTCTAATGGAATAGACCTATAACCGAGGAAAAAATATTAGTAGAAAAGAAATGTGATAGAAAGGGCCCTGTACTGAATCAACGAAAACTAAATCGTTAATCTCGTTTTCGAATTAATCAATAAATATATGCCTGAGCTTTCAGAACTTGACTAACCCTTAGTTTGTTGACGAAAGAATAAGAAATTATTGGGTAAAAAAGGCTCAAAATTATAAAGTTGATATTGTTAAAATTAGTTATTAAATTATTAGTTTCTAACATCGCCTAAGAAAAATGGGCCCACAATTATTTTTTCGAGTTTGTCGATGATTTTTAGTTAATTCTGTAGAAAAATAAATCTACTTCCTTATTACTAATCAGTTTTAATTTTTTCACCCGGGTATTTGAGTTATTAAATGTTTTCTGATGCAATATTTGAGGTTATTATTATTTTAAATGCTCTATTCATTGAAGATATCTGTTTTTATGTAATAAAACATTGTCTATTGATTGGTAAATGATGTGTTGATATAATTAAAATGAAATAATAAAAAAATAAGATGTTATTTTAGAATATTGTTTTGTTACCAAACTACGAGTATTAGGTAATAAGTGGGCCCAAAAATGGGCATTCTCCGTTGAATCGATAAAAAAAAAAGACTAATCTTAAAACTATAATAATTATTATTTGTTTATCTTGAGAAATGATGTATATCCCTTACTTTATACCTTATTGCACCTCTTTCGGTTTTTTTTGGGACAAAAGGTAATCTATGGAGAATTCCCCAAGATGTCTATCTCTTTGCGGAATTTTATCGACATCTATTCAGCGGTTTAAGCGTGAAAAGGTAACAAACAGACAAACTTTTGTATCTATATATTAGTATAGAAGTATACATTATATATGTCGGAAACTCGGGAGAGATGGTTATGTTGAATCTCGCTTGATTCTTGATTCTTGAGTTTCCGGGCTGGTTTCTGCACGCAGACCCTCCAAGGGGGTCCCTGGTGCGTTCCGCCGCACTATGCTCCTCATGGAGTGTCGACGCTGTCCTCAGGAACCTCCCTCAAGGCGCCTCAACGCCGCTGCACTCCAGGAGCACGTGATGCACCATTTCCTCCTGTTCCAGGCATCCTGTGAATGGAAGCGGAATTATGAGGTTAAATCCCACTTGATTCTTGACGGAACGCGGACGAGAGCGCTGTCCAAGGCTTCTATCCTCCATTTGTGGGCGATAACTAAGCAAATATGCTGAAACACGACAGTTCCTCCGGACAAACAAGTCTCAACGTGTTCGCCGCGTCGCTTGTTTTCAGAGACTCTGTCAAAGCGTAACGACGCTTTTGTTTCATATCCAATTAGTGCTTGTACTCATGACCACGCATTCATTTTGTTCCAAGTTAGTTCCCGTAATCGTTCAAATGAGAGCCCGTATTCATGACCGTTCCGACACGGCCATCCTGCATAGCACACGTCCTCGTGTGTTAACCTGCAAAAGACACACAACACAGTATTTCCATATCAAAATAACTAATTTTCTGGATGTTGGTACATCTAATCTTACTGCTGTTTTGTAACAGGATTACAACAAAACATCAAAGAACTAAAGATAATCTTCGAAATACCGATTTAGAAAACCATTGACTAATGACCTTCAATTTACAAACGAATTGAAGCGACTTTACTGAATTCTATAATCATAGTAGTAATCTGCATTCATCCTCAACAGCCCTAAGCCACAGGAAATTACATTTCCACCCAACAAAGACACAAAGACGCGCATCCCTACAGGATCGCCGAGTCATCCAGACTCTACGGTTTCTACGAAACCCGACCTCCGCCAGGATTTACCGCATACCGCCTACTCACAGACTACTCGAAAGCAGATACTGATTTCTCTTAAGCTACGGCTACGGTAACCACTGGTACGGTCAATTTTACGAATGCAACTACTCACTATCAAAGGCTTCTACCTGCCCTTCATTTTCCAAATCATGCTCTACAAATTCGTCTTCATCAATGATTTTCTGGTCACCAAGCATATTTCAAAGTCTATCATGAGTGTAGATAGAAATCAGACAGAACGTGTAATACAACCTCCAAACAATGACCATCAATTACAACATCACACAAAATCTACTCGGTACTAGATATGCTCCTTTGACTAATGTCGGTTAATTACATTGAACGTTGGATTCGTTTACCAAGAAAAGAATCCAAATTCTCCTTGATAAGCGAGCACTCATTACCAGAGCAAAATAAAAAGAAATAAAAAGGATAAGACACACCTTGTTGCTATGCGGCCTGGGACGCCACACACGTAAAACATTTGATGACGTTGTCCGAACATTAATTTCAATTTTATATTGTCGTCGTCCTGATCCCGCTTTTGACGACAGAACGGGCGAGATGATTACGGTAAATCCCACTTCTGATGTCGGAAACTCGGGAGAGATGGTTATGTTGAATCTCGCTTGATTCTTGATTCTTGAGTTTCCGGGCTGGTTTCTGCACGCAGACCCTCCAAGGGGGTCCCTGGTGCGTTCCGCCGCACTATGCTCCTCATGGAGTGTCGACGCTGTCCTCAGGAACCTCCCTCAAGGCGCCTCAACGCCGCTGCACTCCAGGAGCACGTGATGCACCATTTCCTCCTGTTCCAGGCATCCTGTGAATGGAAGCGGAATTATGAGGTTAAATCCCACTTGATTCTTGACGGAACGCGGACGAGAGCGCTGTCCAAGGCTTCTATCCTCCATTTGTGGGCGATAACTAAGCAAATATGCTGAAACACGACAGTTCCTCCGGACAAACAAGTCTCAACGTGTTCGCCGCGTCGCTTGTTTTCAGAGACTCTGTCAAAGCGTAACGACGCTTTTGTTTCATATCCAATTAGTGCTTGTACTCATGACCACGCATTCATTTTGTTCCAAGTTAGTTCCCGTAATCGTTCAAATGAGAGCCCGTATTCATGACCGTTCCGACATATAGATATGTGTACGTAGAAGTTATTTCCAAAATTCACATTGTTCAGACAAGCTTCAATTATCTCTAATTTGCACTATTAGCTGTAGCATTAGAAATGCTATTGTTCATTAAATCTATTGAACAATTTTGGCTCAACAATAAAACTAATTAATTTGTTTAATTGTGTTTAACTTGCATCTTGATATTATTTTATATCGGCTATTGCAGATCGGCATATGACAACACTCCGCCTGATGTAAAGCTGGAGTGCGGTCCATGAACGGAAACAACTGCTACTATATAGAAATCTACAGGCAGCTGTCGCCTCCGCTATGCCGGATTGGGGAGACAAACATGTAACATGATTGACAATGCACATTCCTCTCGTTATCCTGGCTACTTTCAAACTGCCTCCGAAACGCGACAAGGTCTCTTCACAGGCGTTACATTCGAAAGTGGTGGTACTACCCCAGGACGGCAGACTGGACAAATAACCATCATCAGTTAGCCTACCACTCTTTAATAGTGCCTATAGGCACTGAGCGACCAAAGTACATATAACATAGTTACATCGGTACCGGTCAGAATTAGCGAGGTTCGAACACGGATCTCATCAATCGTGATTTAACGCGTCTTACCTCTTCTTCTCACGCCGCTCACTTTTCGATTTATTAAATAATACTGATGGCACAATGGCTTGCATATTTTTTCTTTTTTTAATGATGCTATACAGATATGCGAGATGCAATTTTTCCGGGTGAAAACTCATCGAAGCCTCTTAAGCTAGAGTACTTCCCTCCATATGAAATATCTACAGTCAGCAATTGCCTTCATTATACCGCGCTCGTCCAGTTTGGGAATACTGGCTCCTTTCGTCTTACCCAGCCCAGCTACTACTCTTACCAAACTGATTAGAAATCCAAATATATTTGTGAACCACATGGATTGTTTCTAAAAGTAGGTATCTAGTTCTGTCAGAAAAGAGTTTAGATACCGTAGGTTTTTAGTTTCAATCTCCATACAAAGCTGAAATTAAACAATAGGACTTTGTTCTATTGTTCTACGGATTTTATTTGCAGTTCATTCATAGAATACCTAGTTCAATTTAGTTCTTTTAGTCATAGTATTATTTTTTATACCAACTATTTAGTATAATAACATTGGCTGTTAGGTTAGATTTCTTGTTCTGTCTTCTATTTTAATATATTTATTTTATAATGTATATGAAAGTTGTAATTTTAACCCATAAATAGGTTATTCAGACAAAGTAAAAAGCTAGCCACGTTATGTAAGTTAACACATTCGGGAACAGACCGTAAACAACTGCCAAAACTATATTTTGGGTTGCATTTTATTGGCACTGCCAAACCATATAGAGTTTTCTGGAACATTAAAAAATATTACCGCAAAAGAATGCAATATAGTGGCTTGAGCTGACGTAGAATTTTCTCACAAATTTTTATTAATTTATTTATGATCACGACGTAAAAGTGGACTTACAATAAACTATATCGAAACTTATTAAATCTAAAATACTAACAAGTCAGGTAAAACAAATTTTAAAAAGAGTCAAACAAAATTAAAATCATAAGTTATAAAGCTTCCCGGGTTCCATCTCGGCATTTGGCATTTGTAATAGCATATTATTTACTAAACTATTCAAACTATGTAATTAGAAAAAAATCAAAACGCACATAACAGTCTGACTGAGATCGAACCCACGTTCCCCACTATGCGCGCGGATGTTCTGACCATTAACCGCCCAGTCGCTAGCGCTTTACACGACCGCGACCGATCTTTCCATTGGCAGCCCTTCAAACTGCTGGGTCGATGTCATATATTACTGTGTTTGTTTTTTACTGCTTGTAAGGCTGGATTTATTAGGAGACTTTTCACTAACATGAAACAAATAACATTCAAAGGTCGCATTCCAGCGAGATGCCGAGTAAATTCGCACGCCTTATATTTATACCGTAAATATTTCACATGTTCGTGTTCAGCGTTATTTAACAACGTCCTCTCTGAATTAACTAGTTTAGGTAAACAGTTTTCACAGTTCGCATTTCGCTGTGTGTGACTTTTATTATACTACTTGTTTACTTACTGGCAGTTTTTATTAACAGGAAAATAATACTTGTGACATTTTACAAATTTGAAGAAGTACTAATAACTAGTTTTAATAGGTAATTATAAAATATTATTGATAATGATTACCTGGATAACTAGCTTCTAATCATCAGTTTTCTTGATATAGAGAAAATTTAATAACAATAATTGTCATGCCTTTTTCCCACAGGGATAGTTCTCCAAGGAAAACATTTATTTTCAAAATGTTATTATTTTAATTCCTAAAATGCATAGAGATATACATATATTAGAGGTGCAAACTTCATATATTTGACATAAAAAAAGCGTAGGCCGCTCCAAACTATTTGACAATGTTGCCATCAAGTCAAATACTAACTGACAGAGAACCTAAACGTGGCTGGGATCATCTTTTCTCTCGCGTCACATTGGGAGCGTTCTGGCACATCTGTTGTATATATCAATGTTCAAATGCTGTTAAAATTAATAAATATTGTTTTCTTAAAACAATGTTTATGTAGGTAAATATATGTAGACATAAAATGCGTTGTGTACGGGTAAGTTGAAGGAAGCGTGAAAGGGCAGAGAAATAATAATACGAAAATGTTACTGCGAATATTATAAATATTTTACATTTGGGACTGTCTTATTTATTATTCTAACAAATATGATTTAGAGTGTTTCTCTTGTAATGTTAAAACATATTTACTTGTTAAGGTTGAATTTCAATTTATATTTTGGTTTAAAACTAACTACAGTGGTCTCTACTTTGTTTATATACACCTCTATTAAAGTAGGTACCTATTAAGTTTTTGGACATTAATATAAATATAAACGAGGCGGAGCCCCGGCCGGGATTTTTGAATAAAATAAATATTTTTTGCAAATTGTTATTATTATCTTCGATATGATTAATTTTTTACGTTGCCAACGATTTTATTTGGAATCAAGATGTTATGTTTGTGTAGTCCTCGTTATCTGTATTACAGAGTATTCTAGTTTGGATAACAGCTATTATATCTATAAATAAAATACAACTGTCGCAAAGGTTTAATTTTGTTTTTAAAATTTCCATCCAAAGAGTCCAGGGCGTTTCAGGTAATAATATGACAATACTACTAATATTTATCCTAAAATATGAATATCTCATAACGCTTTATCGGCTGCAATTCATGTTTTATAGGGATCGTGGTGGCGACGTGATAACTTATTATACTTTATTTGCTGAACAAAATTTAAGTTATGTGACAGCTTTTGAATTGTAGAAAAAATAAATATAGATTTATCTGCCCTTAAAATATGCATGCCATTTAATACAGAAACGTTAAAATAGGCTTGCTGTTTTCATTTTAGTTTAAATTGCTTCAATAAATACGTTTGTATTTACTGTTCATATTCCGCAAACACGTTTTTGGCACAATGACTAAATAAAGAAGTAATGTTGCCCACTTATAACACTATTGTATACTTCTTAGCAGCAAATCTGAGATTTAAATCATCTGAAAAGCCGCCCTGGGACTGAGAAGTTAACATTGGAGTTGCAAGTTTGCATAATGGCATGCCATCTGTCTTTTAAAGTGGTGCATTTAAGTCGCTTTCAGTCTCTGCGCCTGTCGAGATGTGAACACTTATTCTTTGTAGCTTCGGGATTCATTTTAAGTCGGATATCGCTATAAATTTT
Source organism: Tinea pellionella (assembly GCA_948150575.1). Lineage (NCBI taxonomy): Eukaryota > Metazoa > Arthropoda > Insecta > Lepidoptera > Tineidae > Tinea > Tinea pellionella. The sequence continues at coordinate 4,353,266 of OX411259.1, read as the reverse complement.
AACCAGTCTTAAGTTAATTGCTTAATCTTTATGAACAGAGTTAGTTTTGTAAGCTAACGGACTAAGTTTCGCCGTCTTAATATGTAATGAACATAACATTATGCCGTCTGAAAGTTTCTCTGAATAAAACTTACATTAACATTTAATTTTACCGTATCATTGTACGCTCTGTTGAATACGGTATGAATGATTTATTGAAAATAATATTTTTTTACGATCTTGCAGTTTTTTTGAAATACCGTTGTTGCATTTCTTGGTTGATTGCATAAGTAACACTAAGACTACGCATTAGTACAGATCCTAAATCAGAAATCGTCGGGTCACTAGGAATCGTACTCTACAAACCTTAACGATATACGCGTAAGTAAAAACTACCAAAACATCGTAAATGGTAGCAAATGAGAGATAACAGTGTGAGAGATGAAAATGCATCATTACAATTCAGTTCATCAGAACTCGTTTAAGAAAATAGGTCAGTGGAGAGTGCGAGACTTCTATTGCGCATACATCGATCGTAGGTTAGATAACTATAACACAATTAACAGCTTTTAATCGGAGTCCTTCGAGATTTTTAAAGGATTTATTTAAATCAAATATAATTTTTAAGTAGGTACTTAAATTTTCGCGTACAAATAGCTACAATTCATATAATTCTCTAACAAATGTGAACGTCCTTTGAAGCTCAACAGCCGTGTATAATTTCCACGCTTTAATTCATTCAACCGCTTTTCAGTTTCAATTAATCTGTCGAACTGATTTTACGACACAAATTCGAATATTAAATGCCTAAATGATGTCTGTTGAAATATAGGATATAGTTAGGTACAAATTAATTAAAATTATAAGAAATATAATAATTTTCTTTTTGTTATTTTCATAACAATACTCAATATAACTTCATTTATTCATTCACTTCGTCTGATGTTAAGCTATAGTCCGCTATATAAACGGTAGAGGCGACTTTTCCGATCTAGATGTATAGATTTGAAAATCATGGCCGTTGTGCCGGCTTAGTTGAAAGATTCTTTACACTGAGCAAGAACGTTCTTTTTAGATATATTTTTTAAATTATTTTTTTAAAAACTTTAATTATTTTTGGGTAAAATGTGGCAGAACAAGAATAAGTAAATAAATAAAAAATATTGTCATTTTTTATATGCATGAATTATAATAATTTATGCTACTGTGGATGATTCAGTATTTCTCTAGTAAATAAATACATAGAATTTTGGTACAAACACACACTGAATGTACATGAATATGCAACGTATTGCAAGCATGCAGTTAAACTATGTGTTTGAGTTTCTAGTTAATTTGCTAAATCAACACCTTTTAACCGAATAATGCACTATTAATATTATAATTGAAAATTATAAATACACTATTGAAGGGTCTCAATATCAATAAAGGGTATAACGAGACGGTGCACTGTCAAACCTAGATAGTCTGCATTTATCTCCTCAATCATGCATAGCGGAGGCAACTGCTGATTGCGGAAATTTCTCTGTAGTAGCAATTGTTTCTGTTCATAGACCTCATTATATCGCTTAACATCAGGTATAAAAATTGATTAAAATATTAGGAGAGAGGGAGTTAAAAGAAGATATAAAAAGGAAGATTATTATTTTTTAAATTATATATTATGACAAAATTACTGCTAGTTTTAAGTTATACATTGAACATGCATGTATATCATGTGTGGCTAAAATTTTCTTACATAGCAAATGACAAAATGTCCACGTTGCATTTCGTTGGAAGTTTCAAAAGTTTTGTGTTCGCATTGCAATGAACCAAGCAAACTTTGTCCAAATTTGCTTCCCTAATACAATCATAAGCGTTTTCTTCAAATTGGTGTCTGGCACGAGTCCAGACGATTAACAACTTAGTGCAAGCTGTTTAATTTCATGCCTGAGTGCCACCATTTTGTTACCGCCCCTACCTTCTCTATTTTAAGTTTATTTTCGAATTACATATTAACTTATTTATTATAACCTATTATTATAATGAATTATAACACATTTTTGTTATTATTAAATTACGCTATCAATAGTGACAAGTTTTAGTCTACCTGAGGTTAGAGTGCGATCCATGACGGAAACAACTGCTGCTACCGATAAATGTATACAGGCAGCAGTCGCCTCCACTATGTCTGATTGAGAAGACGATTGTGCACCATCCAAATTGACAGTGCACACTCCTCTCGGCCCAGCTATAAAGCTGACTACTTCCTAACGACAAGATCTCTCCGCGGGTGTTACATTAAAAAGTGGTGGTATTGCCCCAGGACAGGCAAATTGGGCTAATACCCATCATTAGTTTGCTTATCACTCCTTAAAGAGTAAAGAGAAATGTCGCTATGCCGGCTTGGAAGATAAGACACGTGTTAGAAAATAAATAAACTAAAGGAAAAGAAAATTCCGATTCTGTTAGATAATGATAACGTCCTGTGATGTAGAGTGATGCTGGATCGGTTACGATATATCAAATTAAACGATCGAAGGAGGAAATTACAAAGTGATTAATTATTTAATGTGGTGAGAATTTCTGATAGAAATTAGAACGATTTCGCTTAAATTGGTTAAAGTTAGTATGAATTAGAACTTTCCAATGATAATTATTAATTACACTAGTATTTCGGCTGTCTACCCTAATTATCCCAAAAAGGAGTAAGGGTATACAAATTGAAACACAAAATAATTCGATTATGATGAAAATTTAATAGAAAATATCGCCATTCTCAGCTTAGGTTTTTTTTGTTAATTTTTCATGATAATATAATAATTCACCATTTTAATATGTCAAAAATTAAATAACAAAATATTATTGGTTTACTTGGGATTTAGAACCTATATTTTAGCATTACCAGAATCTTTTCAAATAATTATAATGATTTTAACACCACCGTTTCGGATGTGGGTATATTACTAGAGTGGTAGGCAGACTGATGATGTTTATTAGCACAGTCTGCCGTCCATGACAGGCTTAAATATATTTATTTGGTGTATTTAGTTATATTTTTTTAATTATATTTTCTTTGAAGGTGCCGTTATACTCGTATTTATATTAATAAAAATAAATACTTTATATTCTAAGAAGAAATACTGAACATATAATACAGGTTAAAGGAAGTTCCGAAGTATTCTAAAGTTAGTAAGGTTATCGAATTATTTTCCTAAATTGTTCGTGAACGTGCGTTATATTTAAATTTTTTCCGCATACTTCTTAGAAGATTCCAAAACTTTACTGAAACTTTAGCGGCTGTGGTCTAGCGGTAATGGATGGACCTCACGATCGATGAGATACATATTCAAACTTCACTAAATTCGAACCGGGTACCAATGTTATATATACTTTGGTCGCTCAGTGCCGGTGATACAAGCACTAGCTTTTAGTACAGGCATTTATAAAAAATGTACTCAACTGTCTAGATTTGTTTTTTTTTTTAATTGACATGAATAATGTGATACTTTTGTAAAAGCGAAGCTTCCCAAATTTCGTATTAAAACAATCCAAATAAACACGATAATAAATCGCAAGTCTTTAAAATTAGTGAAATCATGTTCGCGAACTGCCTCAGACATGATTCTAAGAGAGGAACAAGCTTTAATTTAAGAATCAAGAAGCCTAAAACTATGTAGACAGAAACAAAAATACACATCTAAAAATTGCACACCCATTAAAAGCAAATAAGTTAATAAGTAATTATAAACCGGATTGCCTTGAACTAAGTTTAATTAACAGATTTTTCGTCTAAGTTGGATGAAGCCCGAGGCTCGTTCAACTTACTCTTAATTTTATTAAAATCCTTCTCCTTTGTTTTAAAAGTGGAAGGACAAACCTAAAGTGTCTATATGCGAATTATGAACGCTTTTACAGAGCTTATTGTATTTCCTCTTATTTAATTAACAAAGTCAATATTTTAGTCAAGTTTTTCAATACTACTTCGGCATGTGACCAGACTCCGTCTGATGTTAAGCTAAAGTGCGGTCCATGGTCCAAACGCCTCTGTCACCGACCGTGCGCACTTCTCTCATTGTACCCGGCAACTTCAAAGCTGACTTCCCCATAGCAAAGGATATTGCATACATTGCAAAAAACGAAGGTCTAGCAAAGTGCCAATTTGGTGATTTTTGGCAAAATTATTCGGTAACATACAACAAAGACTTATTAAAAATGTGCAAACTGCTTTGTCAATATTAAGCAAGCAATGTACAATATTTAATTTTAACAACAAACTTTGCATGCTCCCTCCAAACAAAGTCACTTGGTTGCAAATGGCAATAACTAATAACTTGTTTATTTGTAGCCGTTACGTTTTCGCAGTGTATGTTTTATATTATATCATTAATTTATATATTTATTAACAATCAACGAAACACAAGTTTAGGAAAATAATTAAAGACCGACAACGTACTTTCTCCAGATATCAGCCAAAACTCCCAGAGCTTATTTATAAGGTGCTTACTTAAAAGACGACAGTGACTAAAATGTTAATATTTAAATATACAAAAGGAACAAAGATAAATTGTTGAGCAAACTTTCTACGGCACCAATCAATTAGGGAAAGAGCCTTTTTCCTTGTACTTAAGCTTTTTATATTAATTTATTTAGGCTTAGTATGCTTATAAGACTGATCTTTCATTCGAATTACTGTTAATTACTCTATTACAAATTATATGTATTGTGCACTGTACTAAAAATATGATGAAATGTACATACATTATTATAAACATTATTATAATCAAATTTAAAAAATAGATATCACTATCCCGGCTGATCTTTTCACTTTTGACTAATCCTACAGTGATTATGTAATTTAAAAATGTAACATACTAAGGAATGTTATTAACATAGGTTAAGTTAATTTTTTTTAAATCGATGTTTGGAAAAATTAATAAAATTCAAACCTAGAACGAATACCTCGTTTTTCGTTTTGAATACAACTAGCATTAACGTTTCTATTTATATCAAAATTCTAACTCCCTTAACCGTTATTTAATTTTGTGGTAAGTTTTGGAAATTTGTGACAAATGTATACAATTTTATGAATAAAAAATCTCAGAGGACACTTATTTATAGTAATTAAAAATAAGTTAATAAGCGAGTCTTTTATTGCGGTAATTAGTCTTTGTTAAAATAAATTTAAGTACTTATTTGTCAAAAAGCTTTAGAGCGAGATTAATCACTTCGTAAAACAATCTTTAAAATTGTTTTAATAAAGAAAGCTTTTAGTATCTTAATCATTTTAAATTCGCACTCGATATTATTTTTCTTATTGCATTGTTAAATAGGATCGTAAGAATAAGCTAAGTCGTTTGCTTTGAGTTTATCACCAGACTGCAGGCTTTAAGTCAGGCCACAGAGTATTATACTATAGTATACTAAGACTAAAGTGTAGCATAACCGTAGAATTTAGGTTTAACTGTTTAAGTCTTCAAAACCAAAATATAGCCTGGTAAAGTGAGATATATATCTGAATTCATATCTAGTTACAGTAATGAATGGAAGCTACTGCTGCTGTCAGTAGCAGACTAAGGCTAAAGCGGGCCCTAGACAACATTGTAATTCAGAGCCTATTTTTCAGTCATGATACATGCTCTGCGTTTGATAGTTTGATTTTAAAGCATATAGTATGTAGTTCTATTTAATTATCGGAATCCAAGAAAAAAAAGTAAAAAATGCATGTACAAAAATTAAATAAACATAATTAAAATTACGGACCCTAGGCACGTACCTAGGTTTAGTCCGCCTATAGCTGTTGCAAATGTCTGTAAACAGACGACGACTCCACTATGTCGGTGTCTTGCTATGCTGACCGGTCCCACTTAGTTCTTTTAAATTATTATTTTTTTATTTGGGGCTTAGGATTACATTACATTGTAAGGACTTAGGATCTCCCGTTGAAGCTTAATCTATTATAATAAACACACACACAATTACTTAAAGGAAAAATATTAAACTAAAAAACACCGAACAAAAAAGTATATAATAGAGAATTAAATATATTTTTTATAATTATTTCTTTTCTGTTGTCATATTTGTTTCTGTTTTATCATTCTTTATTTTGCTAAAATGTTTATAACCTAATAATCAAGGATGCAATATATGTAGTATCTTATTAAATAAATATTTATCTTATGATCATTTGTACAAATTCGTATTTTCACAATCACAATACATATTCTCTGCTGACGTCACAAATTGAAAACGTGTTTGTATGAGCTCTTAATCGGCTTTATAAGCAATTAGGAACCTCAAATAGATACAGATTCAATGATTAAGTCCCGGGACTTTGTTACTAAGTTGATTTACTTTGTTCTGTAATTTTTTTTCATACTAATCTAACATTTGCGCCGTCTGATATTAAGCGGTCCTTGATCGAAGATAACTGTTATGACTGAGAAATATATGCAGATAGTGGTGGTCTCCACTATGCCGGATTCAGGAGATAAGTTTGCATCAAACACACTTGCTAACATACTTCCGAGTTGATCCTGAAACATAACTAGGTTACTTCACGAGCGTTTTCCTTGAAAGTGGTTGTACTACCGATTGTTAATAACACCCAATACCCAAACAACAATACACCCGTTGATGTTATATAAAAAAAAAGAAATCATACTCTTGAGTTTGAATTATCATGGTCATAAAATAAAAATAAATTATTATAGAAATTTTCTTTGTAATTTAATATTTTATACAGATTTTATATCCAAGAAATAAGTATACTTTTACGACATAACAGAACTTTTACCTTTATGGCTTGTTCTAAGTTACGTAGTTAATAGGTACCTATGACGTATTTATTAGAATATCAATAAGGCTTTTTAAAAATAAATATATAAGTAAATAAACCATTTATTTTCAGAATACATAAATTCATAATTAGTTCAAATTATATTGACCTGTTTTCAGGTATGCAAATGTAAATTAAACTCACGACAATCAATATCATCAACCAATAAAATTAAAAATATAAAATTAAATTTTTAATTTTTTTTTATATAAAATAAACAGACTGATCATAGTTATAATATTAGGCCCGTCTATCGTCCCGGGCTCATAACCATCATCAGTCTGCATACTGCTTTGGATTGTGCGTTAATTATTACTTTTTGGTTGATTAGGAATCTGTACCAAGGCTTAGAAGTCCATTTAAAATAAATTAGTTTACGTACTATAGCTGTAAATATTTGATGGGTTAAACCAAGTAGAAATTCAGGTTCTTACACGTGGAAGGTCGAACTACATGCACCCGGTAACAAATTAAATTTGTTGCTTTACTCTATGTCGGAGAACACAGGATGTACTCGTGGTAACTCGATTACGGGGGTTGTCAAAACAAACAAAGATGGCGTCGAGACCCGCACGGCCTTCTAAATTAATTGCGAGTGAGTTATCGCAGTGGACGTGACATCGAGAAAGCAAAGCTGATCGAGTGCACTTGGCCGATTTGTTGATTAAATCAATGAGATTCGATATTGAAAATTATCTCTTTTTTAATGATAAATATACTTTAAGCTAGTGATTATACACTTTTTTATATCATATAATAGACTATTATTTGTCTAGTCTGCCGTCCTGGGGCAGTACCACCACTTTCGAATGTAACACCCGTGAAGTGACCTTGTCGCGTTTCGGGAATATTTTGAAAGTAGCCAGATAGAACGAAAGGAGTGTGCACTGTCAATCTGGATGGTGCATGCTCGTCTCTTCAAGCCGGCATAGTGGAGGTGACTGCTTCCTGTAGAGATTTCTCTATAGTAGCAGTTGTTTCCATTCATGGACCACACTCTAGCTTTACATCAGGCGGAGTGTTGTCACATGCCGAGCTACAATAAAAAAAAACACTAGAAATATTTATAAATACATGCCGTCTCGATTGGAATAATCTCACATTATTGCTTGCCTCGTAGTGCAAAATGTGACAAACTCTATACTTCCATATTAAAATCGTGCAATTTTCCGCCTATAGAATGTGAGAAGTGTGCTTCATGCTTGCTATAACAGCACCTTTAGGAGAAACATGGAAATAGCGTATTGCTTCGAGCACGAGAAATATTAATTCTACCAATGAAAAACCGTGTGGGCGTTCTGTACGCAAAAGTATTTCTAAAAAGTATAATCTAATATTTTTCTTTTTGTTACGCTAAGGATTTTCTTCAAATTAATTACTTCTTTACCACATTGAAGGCTCTTATGAAATAATACGACTGTTCTTTTTGAAAAGAAAATTTATTTTTATAGCTTAAACCGCATTTTCAAGAAGTTTTTCTTGACAATTCCTTCAAGTTCTTCGGAGGAAGATTACTTAAGATTACCTAATTATTTTTTTAATATCTCCTCGATGTTGAGCTTGTCCTCATTTCTCTCATATTTCTTTGCATAGAATTGAATGAATAAGCGCCTGCCGTTTCTACAGCTGTGCCCCCTAATTTTGATGCTCAGATATCACGCTTGAGAATACGTGTGAATGTGCAAATATTACTTTTTTCTGCTTCAACATTTTTTTCGTTATTTTGCTAACATTTACCTCAATATGCGAAGTCGCTTTAAATATTATGAAGCAATGTTCTTTTTTATTACTTTTTCTTATTTATTTTTTTATTTAAGCCGATATGTCACGGGATTGCCGTCTTAGCTGGCTTGTGGTCCACGAGCAGAGACAATTGCTATCGTTGTACCTATGCCGACGACCACCCAGGTTGACAGGGTTCACTCTTCTCGATATTATGTTCTAGGATCAGGACCTAGGTTATAAAGTGGTGATACTATCGTGGCCAGGCAAACTGGGCTAATAACAGTCTGCCTACTACTTTTAATAATAACATCCTCGTACATTATACGAAGGTGCTATGTACAGCGGGATAAGAACAACACAACATTTACCTCCGAAACAAATACTTTTTGCAATAGTCATATTTATAACATACTAGCTTTTTTCCGTGAGAATGTACGCTTATAATGTTATGAGTTTAAATTGAGATGTGACTGAGTTACTCATACAACCTTTCATGCACCTTCTTTTCTTTTTGAGACAAAATGATACTATGTCCGCCCCGAGAACCAATTCACCTTGTGGTTTACGTTTCACAGACAAATTGATATACTTTCAAATTTATTACGCTATATTATTATACATAGAATAATAAATATTTATAAAAAGTTTCGACCGGGAATAGAACCCGGGATTGATTAACAGTGAAAAAATTTGTGCATTGTAGAATTAATAATCGTGATATTTGAAAGGGACGCATTGTCACTCGTGATGAATTAGCTATGTGCATTAGTGAGTGATGGTAGGTACTATTAGTTGGTATAGCGCATTGCGGAGAATGAAGGCGCAGATCTAATTAATTTACCCCAATTGCATATAGTATAAGGTCATGCTATCTACAGCCAAACATATTTAAAAACGTAATTAAGAAACGTAATATAATTATATTAAAATTGAACAGAAAAATCAACACGCTAGAGCTAAGTGGATAGGATTAGGAGTAGGTTTAATTGTTTTGGTTCTGAGTTCCTGTTCAGATACTTGCATAGGACATTCTAGTTCAGAGTATTTTAATTATAATATGTATTTAAAAAAAAATTAAATCAAGCCAATGAGATTCATTTTAAAATACATATAAAAAAATAAATGTTTAATATACATAATTACCTTCTAATTTAAGTGCGGGATGAGCTATAAAACGTCGTCTAAAGGTATAACTTTATTAGATATATTAATTGGTTAGTTAACTTTATCGATGCCATTAGTGTCAACATCCCTAACATAGCTGGTTAGGTAGTTACCAAATATTGCATAATGCATCTGAAATATGTTGCTCCACCGCTAATGGAAATGTCGTAGCTGCATTGGGGGAAGTCAGTCCTTAAACACCCCTTCAAACATGTCCTAAATATAAATCATTGACTTGAAATTTTTGGCGTTCGGCGCCGTTCTAACACTCCATCTGTCATCGAACTCTCTTCCGCATTTTCATATAAAAAAAGAAAATCAATTTCCTTTTTTTTAAGTTTCTGTGAAGGTTAAAATAATAATAATTTTAATTACATTATTCTGATTTAATTTAACAAAGATTCTTACATAATAGAATAATTAATGCAAAACAAACCTTAACTTTTGTATTATTTATTAAAAAATACAAAATTGGATAAAATGATTTGGTATTCTATTGAGATTTAACAAGAAAATAAAGTGACTCTGAAGTGAGGAATATGCAAATAAAATTGAGAGGACCGTCGAATACGTCAAAATGAATATTCATTTTACTCTCATTAAACGAAATTGGACAGTTTTTGTCTTCGGACCCCCGGGAATTGATTATAGAGTTTATTGAAAAAGTTACAATAATATACTATTGTATATATTATCGTCAAAAGGAAACCTTTTATACACAATCAACATGAATTCGTAATTTGAATAACATTACGAACTCGAAAATTAACGGAATTTTGGGACTATCAGTCTCATCGCGACAATAAAGACTGCAAATCTTTAGAAACGAATTATATATTTTTCATTTTTGTAGCTCGGTATATGACAACACTCTACCTGTTTTTAAACTAGAGCGCGGTCGGCTTGAGGAGATGTATTTGCACCATCCAGATTAACAATGCACACTCATCTTGTTATACCTGGCTACTTTCAACTAGACTAGCTGGCTTCACAGGTGTTACGCTTGAAAGTAGTGGATATTACTCTTAATATCATTTTATACCATCATCAGTCTGCCTACTACTTATTTCAATTAATACCTATATTACACCATAGGCATTGAGCTACCAAAGAACATAAAGTATAAAAAAAATTTCAAAATTATGGTAAGTCTTCAATAAATCTTTCGAATCAATTAAAACATGCTTACGAGTAACACTAGAAAATACTTCTCAAAAATACTTTCTCTAAAGTACCCGTAGTATGACATGTGACCGCACTCCGCCTGAAGTTAAGTTAGAGTCCGATCTATTGATGGTATTCTACTGCAGAGCATTCTCTTCTACGGTTTGCTACCGCAGAGAAATATCTGCTGTAAGTAAAATAAAATCAATTTCATAAATCAAACTGTATAAAAACATTGTAATTTTTTTCTCCGACATAAGTAATCGAGGAAAATCCTTTCAGAAGGTAAAGCCGACTATATTAAAATTCCCCTTGTGTTTATTCACATTATCTAGCATTACTTGAGGCATTTCGCATTCAACGCATACGATCGTGAAGGACTCATGCTATAAAAATGGATTGCACTGTCGGACGTGTCTGGGATGTAAGATAACTGAATGAACTAAAAACATTTACATAGTTACTTGAAAATACGTATTTGGTTTCTGATAACTTTGTATTATAGATTGGTTAACTGCTCGAAAAGGGTTTGGTAGCATCCGTTCACCGTACTCTACGTGTTAAGCTAAAGTGCGGTACATGAGCAGAGATTACTTCTACCTAAGAGGAATGTCTGCAGATTAGAAGTAGTTGATTCCGTTCTAACTTGTAGATTCTGTTATAATAATTTTAATATATTTATATGTTGAGAAAACTATACATTTTTCGGTGTGTCTAGACGTTTTTATATTTCTTCATATGCAAATTTGTGACAATTCAAATAGAAAACATTGGAAGTTAGAAAAACTTTTCCGACATCATATGAAAATAGTTGAACGTTCGTTCAGGCTGTTACAAAAGACTCGTGCATTATTATTGTAAAGTTCAATTTGTATCTATCGGAACTAAAAATATAGAGAACGTTTAGATTAAAAGCTTATAGATCTTCAACAAAAAAAAAAAAACGTTTTACCAAAGTAAGATGATTTTCAATTCATAAGATAAGAAGCTAAAGTCTAAACTGAAATTTCAGTAATGTTACTTACATTTTAGGAGTTTTTAAGTGCTCTTTCTATCTGCTTTTATGCCACTTGAAATTTATTATTACAACGATTTATGCTCGAATTATAATGTATTAAGAGGTTTATTACCGAATTACTTCCTATGTTATACAGCAGTCACCTTCACTATCCCAGCCGTCAAGTTATTATACTGCGATAAAATCCAAGCTGACCACGAAATAAGTCACATCACAGGTGGTACATCTGTACAAGCGGTAGTACTTTCCGAGTCTGTAGTCTGTACTATAAACCAAACTGCCTCCCACTCTCAAAAAATAATATATATCATGTTAAAACGAGTATTCAATCGAAATTAAATACATACTACGGTCTTATTTACAAAACCGTATAAAGCAATAATTAATGGTTTGTTTGATTGCGAAAATTTTCCTAGTTAATCATGAAAAGTAAATATTAATAATAGCATAATATATAACTTTATAATACATAAGCTAATATTAATATAACCTTTTCTATGTCATTAACAAAATGTAATATTTTGTATTAATTTTTTTCAAATGTTTTCTTTTAATTTGGCGTAGTGATTTCTGTGACAATATTCTTCACAATTTTTACTTAGAGCGGCCGTGGTCTAGCGGTTACTCACGCAACTCACGATCGATGAGACCCGTGTTCGAACATCGCTAATTCTGACTAGTACCAATGTAACTTTGTTATATGTACTTTGGTGCCTATAGACACTATTAAAGAGTAGTAGGCAGATTGATGATGGTTATTTGTCCATTCTGCCGTCCTGGGGTAGTACCACCAATTTCAAATGTAACACCCGTGACCTTGACGAGTTTCGGGAATAGTTTGAAAGTAGCCAGGTATAACGGGAGGAGTGTGCACTATAGATGGTACAAGCTCGTCTCCTCAAGCAGGCATAGTGGAGGCGACTGCTCTACATGTGGAGGTTTCTCTGTAGTAGCAGATTATCCATTTATGGACTGCACCTTAGCTTTACATCGGGCGGAGTGTTGTCACATGCCGACCTACGATAAAAAAAACTTACAATACACTTAAAAAATATTTACTAGAATTTATGTACAAAATATTGTTACAATTATATGCTTAATTATGATCACTTAGTTTTGATTATATTGTTGTGTGTTATACGGTCGAGGTTGAACGTTGGAATTCCCAAATGTTTTGCCCCTCTTTATCTAAACGAGGGGTTACCTCGATGGAAACACGTGAATATAATTTTCAAGTTTCTCGCAAATACAAATATAATTATACTGCAAAACGTTTTAGCATTTAGCTTCTTGGTTTTATAAATACGTATACGAAGTTAGGCTATAGTGCGGTCTATAACAGAGACAACTGCGGTCAAAGAGAAATGACTACAGTGCTGGCTGAGAATAATAGGAATACATAATGGTTCATTATTATTTAAAAAAAAAAAGATTTTTCGATACATGCCGTTTTATGGGCTGGCCACATATAACACGTACGGTGTGCGTTCGCAATCTGAAATTTAATTTCATACGTTACAAACGTCATAGTACGCGTACGTCACGCATGATACGTGCACGTGTGTTACTTTATAATTCACAATTGAATTTTATTTTTCTACGTATTTGTTGGCACGTAGAAACGTGGGTGTAATCAAATTGTAGACTATCTCTTCAATTCGATTAACCGATAGAAATGCCACAGAAACACTCGTAGAACGTACCTACATATTATTAAACCGACAATGTAGCCCATTGTTAGCGTTCAACGCCATTCCTGTTATCCTGTTCACACTACATTGAATGGGTTGAATGGAAAAAAGTGCTAATATCGAGTTCTGATATAATTTTAGGCCAGTATTCCAGACATAGTTTAATGATAATCTTTAATTAGGTAAATTTATAATTTTTCCTCTCTATTTCGTAAATTTAAATGAAAGTAATATTTATAGATATTGTTTTATTTTAACTTTGAATCGAGAAAATATTTTCAAATACAATAATTAATAAAAAAAAGATTGGAAAAGTAAGTTAAATTGCGAGATATATTTTAATTACGGATATTGTATGCGAGTAATGGATAAGTTAAAGTGAAAATACCGGCCAATGAAGCTCAATATTCTGACTTGCGTCCGGTTATGAAATTGTCTGAGAAAATAAAGCGAGATTTTATTATTGGAAAATAAGTGGTTCCTTTGTGAGTTTGTCAGAGATAGTCTTTATTGTTTCCTAAGGCCAACGGACGTTTTTATGACAACTTTTATATCCCCACATTACACTTGTTTCCAGATAGGAGATGTGAGATTTGAGTTCTCTTTTCCTTATGTAAGTTTTGATGTAATGCATATTGGCACAATCATTAGTTAACACACGTGAAGTGGCCTAGTGTGACCTCACTCCGTCTGATGTTAACAGCGATCTACGAATGGAAAAAATATGAGGCTGCTGTCGCATCCGCTATGCCGGTTTGAAAATGAGAGTGACTGCTACAGTGGTCTTCTCTCATGGACCGCATGCACTCTAGCTTAATATAAAGGATACTCTAAAAATGTTTACTTATGACCTTTCTGTTTTGTTAAATTGTGGTAAACTAATTAAAATCCTGTCAAAATCGTTACTAGAACGTGCATATAAAATGTTAAAGTTTGCAATTTTGTATCGTGTGAATTAAATATTGTTTATTTTTCTTGAAATATAAATTTTGAATATAACGTAAAAAATGCATGTAGATATTTTTTTGTAGCTCGGCACACTCCGCCTGGTGTGAAGCTAGAGTGCGGTCCATGAACGCAAACGACTGTTGCTATTGACAATTTTCTACAGGCAGCAGTCGCCTTCGCTCTACCTACTTGAAGAGACGAATGTGCACATTCCTCTCGTTATACCTGGCTACTTCCAAACTGATTCTGAAACGCGACAAGGTCACTTTACTGGTGTAACATGTGAAAGTGGTGGTGCTACCCCAGTACGGCAGACTGGGTTAATGACATAAACAAAAATAATACGTCTGCCTACCACTCTTTAAAAAAATTATATAAAATTATTATTATATCTTCAATAAAATCTAATTTATGAAACAAATCTAATTCTGAGAATTGTATAATTGATTGCTTATTAATTTTAGTTTATGAATTTATAATGCGACTTCTTGTAAAGTTTATAAAGGGAATTCAATTTAAAGATTTATATTTTTTATGTTGTAATTTAATCTGATAATGATTTAATATACTTTTTATATTAAAGCCTTCGACGAAAGGCTATAAGAAATGCATTATTATTTTCATTTTATGGCAGTATAAGGTTATTTTTTACATTAAATACAAAGTTAACGACTCTCTGCTTTACATTGTAATTTAATTACTTTAATAATAAATGTTAAAAATATTTTTAAAGAGTGGTAGGTGTAGTATTATCCTCAGATAACATAGACTTTATTTAGATATCTACAATTACTAGGTAGTAAGGAATACTAATTAGAAGGATCTCAAATTAAACAAACAGATACATCGTAAGCAAAACCTCCTGTCACTGGCCAGCGGCAGCCATAGAGAGAGATAGATAACTTTATTCTACAGTAGGCAGACTGATAATGATTACCAGCCCGGGTTACCTCCACTTTTAGTTGACCTATTCACGTTTTGAAATCAGCTTGGAAGTAGCCGAGAATAATGAGTGGACGTCCTGGACGGTGTATATTATATAAAGCTCGATTACCACTGACTCACTGACTGACTGACATATATTATGAAGCACTTGCCGGGGGGTTAGAGGGGTGATTCTTTTTGGGGGGTGTAGAGGGCGGTCCCGGGACCTCAGGAAAACCTCGACTTTGACCGGAAGTGGACTCTGGACCGGAAGTGATGCCGATATCTCGGAAACGGTAAGAGATGGGGCAAAAGTGCCGGAACAAACCTTGTAGGGAATGCCCTCTAATATAAAAGTCCATAATTTGTTTTTTCAAAAAAAAAATTTTTTTCAAAACTACCCGAAAAAAAACTTTTTCAGCGCCGCGAAGCGCGCCCAAAAAACTAGTTTAGATATCTACAATTACTAGGTAGTAAGGAATACTAATTAGAAGGATCTCAAATTAAACAAACAGATACATCGTAAGCAAAACCTCCTGTCACTGGCCAGCGGCAGCCATAGAGAGAGATAGATAACTTTATTCTACAGTAGGCAGACTGATAATGATTACCAGCCCGGGTTACCTCCACTTTTAGTTGACCTATTCACGTTTTGAAATCAGCTTGGAAGTAGCCGAGAATAATGAGTGGACGTCCTGGACGGTGTATATTTATCTCCTAAAGCCAGCATAACGGAGGCAATTGATACCTGCAGACATCTCTGTCGTGTGGTTCTTACTCTAAATCTGTATAAATAAATATATTAACTAACTTAAATTATTTTATTTTAAATAGGGCGGGCACTCATAAATAGTCAAAAAAATTACATATACTCGTATGGCTTCGGAACAGCTTGGTCGAGGAGAGAAGCTTCAAGAAACTCGACATTATTGCCAAACATAATCTCCTAAATAAGTAATAAGATAAATCAAAACGTAATCGACTTTTTCGAACCAAATATCCGGTTACATTTATTATGGTTAATACAAGGCGTCATCACGAAGGTAATAGCGTTACGAACAAACGGGTGCCCGTGCCGCTCGCCCGACAGTTATTCGCCGCAGAAGTGCACAAATGCCTGACCGAAATTGTGCTAGCATGTGTATATCTAAAAATATGTAATAATATACATAATATGAATATTTTTTTTAGATTAATAGTCTAATTAGTACGTGCATTAAGTATATTCTAAAAAAATTGAAACGTGTATGTTTACTGAAGAAAAACAGTTTTCGTAGATTCGTACATACCATCGACATATGAATATATATTGGTTCATATTATTTTTGGTTTCATTTATATTATTATTTATTTTTTATTTATGATTGTGAAATAATAGTTGGCTTGTAATGAATTGTAGAAAATGTCTAAGGCAGCTTTTTTATCCAATTGTTTATTTTTTATTTAATATAGCTGCAAGTCTCTCAAATAAAATAAAATAAAGTAGCAAACACTATGCTACTATGTTAGACAAATGGTAGGTACGTACGGAAAACAGAACTTGCCGCACAATTAAAATTATATTACAAAAGCAATCTACGGCGAGAACGGGCTCTATCTCACAGCACTATTGTTGAAAACCTTTTGTCCACCTACACCGTATTGAAACAGAAAGCTAGAAATGCCCGTAAAATTTTCCACTTGTAAACGTGAAAAATGCTGTAAATTGTTACACGTGATTTAATCTTTATAAATTTACGTTTCCTATTTTTATCATAGGCATTGAGTGACCAAAGTCATGTCATAGTCAGAATTATAGTGAGATTAAATCATCGATCGCTTATTGTGATTTTATTACCTTTTTCCTATTAATTTATTTAGTTTTCCCGTTTGACTGTACTGTCACTTAACAGTAATCGGGTATAATAAATGAAACAAATATAACATATACCTACCTGGACAGTCTACTTATATTTCTCAGTTTTCTGTAACATTAGATGGACTACGATAAAGAAAAAATAAAAATCTAAGTTATTTGCCCAGTCTGCAGTCCTGGGGTAGTACCACCACTTTCGAATGTAAAACCCGTGAAGAGACCTTGTCGCGTTTCTGAATAGTTTGAAAATAGTCAGGTATGGTGTGTGATCAATTTACTCGTCTCTTCAAGCCGGCATAGTGGAGGCGTCTGCTGCCCGCACAGGTTTCTCTGTAGTAGCAGTTCTTTCCATTCATGACCGCACTCTAGATTTACATCAGGCGGAGTGTTGTCACATGCCGAGCTACAATAAAATAAAAAAAAACTCTTTCATAAATTGTGCGATAAAATCATATTATAATAGTGAGAGGCGGTTGTACGTTGCTCACAAAGTTAATACTTAAATAAAGTATAAACTAATAAAACAAGCAAACTAAACTTAAGAAAAATATTGTAACAATCAGAAGATTATCTAACAAATAATTAGGAACATAAATTTCTGCACTTAATGAAATAACCAGAAAATGGGTGATTATTAATCAACGATAGAGAGGGGTCATATGAGGAGAACAAACTGAAAGCAATTTGTTCGAACAACTATCTTCAAACTATACCTAACTTCGTTATTGGAATCAGTAGTTATGGCGAAAGATATTACTAGCTCTCATACTTAACGATAACTGTTTCGTAACAGAAAAAAATCTGACTTTACATCATTTATATTTTTCACGATCGACGTAAAAAAAAGTTTTCTAAAAAAGTAATTAAACTTTTATTTTCGCTGTCTACGAAAATTTTAAAAAGGCAATTTTTGTTAAATTACTCTAAAATTGTTCAAACATAAGGCATTACTTACCCTTTTCTCTTATCGTACCCTAACGTGAATGTGAGTGTAGGTTGTGGGTCGTAGATTTTAAAAAAGGTGGTACGTAAAGAGAAGCCGCTGGGACTCCAGTAGAGTTGAGGATATGAGAAATATTTTATATTAGATATCTTTCTAAATACAAATATCTTATAAGTATTTTGTTATTTTATCTATACTCTATTTATTTATTTGTTTCTTTTTTCTGCACCACACTTTGTTTTTATCTTTCACACTATTCTCCATTCTTCATAGGTTGTCTGGTAGAAATTGCTGCTCAGTAATAAGGCCGCCTATTGTGTTACTTAATTATTGTTAAGTGTATGTTTTGATTTATATTCACAATAAAGAGTATTATTATTATTATTTATTTATTTTTACGTATTCTCGGCTGTAGCCGGTTACTGATATGTAACATGTTCGCGGGCGTAGGCCAAGTGAACAGTATTGGTCGGATGGTGAAGTGCGTTTGTTTGCAAGAATATGCCGACAATTCTGCAGGTGTTAAGTATGGAGATAATTCTATTGCTTCGAGGGATGGCTGCAAACTTTTCGGGATTACACCAGAATTGCGGATAAATTATTATTATTATTATATTAATAAAACTATCCACAAATATTATATTCAAATTGTTCATTGTTTGATGGTAGGTAATTATTGCTTATCGCTATTACAAATAAATAGGAAGTAAAACACGTAGTAGCTCTCGACATGTAACTACACTCCGCCTGATATTAACCTAAAGTGTGATCATTGCAAATAACAGTCCCCTCCGCTATACCAGCTTTGAGGAGACTAATGTGCACTATACATTAACTGGGCACATTCCTCTCGTTATACTCTGCTTACAAACTGATCCCGTTACTCGGGTGACACTTGAAAGCGGTTGTACTGCTCAAGGATAGCAGACAAGGCTTATATCTAACATCAATCCACTCGTTTATTAATTTATTTATACCTTTATATTTAACTAATATTAAATTGTAATTTGTATTTGATTATACGTATTCAGTTGCAAAGGCACGTACAAGGTTAACGACCTGCCTAACTCCTAACCTCGGAAGGAAATTTTAATTGAAATTTCCTGTAACATAGAGTTAGTTTTACCTATTAATTGAAATTATTAATTAGAATTTGATTTATTAAAATGCATTCGTAGAAAAATATACATAATATCATAATTATTATATTTCAATTGCGTAGCTTAGTTATAGTCTAGTTTTTTTGTTGTGTATGGCATGTCGTAGTATGGCATTCTGCCTGATGTTAATTTAAGCTAGGGTGTCATCCATTAGTGAAAATAATTACTATGAGAAATGTCTGCATGCAGCAGTCGCCTCCCCTATGCCAACCTGAACTGACACAGATACACGTCCCTATTTCCAAACTGATCCCAAAACACGACTACAGGATGGGGTAAAATCTTCATTAGTCTGCCTATCTCTATGTATGCCTATTACTCAGTTATTCAGCTCCTACAATGTATCATAAATCTATTTATTGTAATATTTGTGATACCTATTCGTATATGACGGCGCTTTCCAATTAAAATCGGATTAACGCTTCCAACATTTCAACCGCAAATAAACGTACGCGCTCAAATAAGTCTGTCTATGTCAATTTGAAATATCGCCAAGTTATTACATTTTGGATTAGTATCAATATAGTTTAAATTAACTCTGATTAAATTAACCATGAGTTTACCACTTCAAGATTCTCTTAGATTTCGTTTATTAATAATTTAATTAACTCTAAAGTAGGTAGGCACTCTTATATCAAATTTTACATTAAACGGAGTGTTGTTATATGCCGATCTTCAATAAAAAAACTTCAAGGTATGGGTATAGTATTAAAATAGATCACACAGTGATATAAAAATAAATCACGATTTATTTATCACTAGTCAAAAAATACAGTAATTAAAGCTAGACTTAAATAAAGCGAGGCAATCGGTGAACGAACCCGTACAGGCCGTGGCAGCGAATGCGTAGCGAGCTAGCCAAGAAATCACGATGCGCCAACACCGACTGTGATATTAGATTATTTATTTATATATGATATGTCTTGGGTCTCTATACGGTTCTGGATTTCGAACAATTTAATTTTAGAAACGGTTATGTATATGAAATCGATTTTAACCCATAGTGTGGCGTTGCCTTCTCACGATACGAATGTCACTCAATAAGACGTATTCATATAACAGAAGTCAAGCGCTCAATATCAGTGAACACGCTAGAAACACCTTCAAAATCACGTTAACGAGATAAAGTTCTTAAGCATCTTATAATATTCAAATCTGGTCATCTATTGTAATATTTCTATTCATATGGAAAACCACAAAAATGTGAACTTACATTATTCATTGTATTCATATGTGTGCTGAGAGATTTTTTTGTGTTGTGTGGTTTGCAACACCTATTTGCAAAGAAATTTGCATGGATATTGAAGTCTCTAGCTATTTACGTAACGTAATGCTACTTTATCTTTACAAAGTTACTTTATACCTATTTATATTTATTATGTTCTCGTAGATATAAATATATAACAAAATCTGGAAATGTAACGTAAATACTAGCTATATTTTTTTTGAAACTACAATTGAAAATCTTTGATCTGAGCTTATCGAAGCGACCTCTAGTTTCTTTCCAATATTTTCTATCAGAGTACCTTGTGGAAATGTCGTACACTTTATTTTATTGCCCACATGCACTTACAGTCTTTGTGATTAGAGACATACTTTCTTGTATGTATTTGTACCTATTTCAGTAATACATATTTTAGTAACATTATAATAGAACAATAAATTTTCTATTAAAGAGTAGTAGTACGTAAACTGATAATGGTTATTAGCTCAACCTCTTGTCCCTGGTTGTGTCACTTGTGTTCATAAAGTTGTTTCGTTCGGTATTAGCTTAGAAGTAACCGGGTATATAGTAACGAGAGGAGTGTGTCCGGTCAAGTTAGTTCAATGTCGGCCGTGGTCTAGCGGTAAGACGCGTGAACTCACGATCGATGAGACCCGTGTTCGAACCTCGCTAATTCTGACCGGTACCAATGTAACTTTGTTATGTGTACTTTGGTCGCTCAGTGCCTATAGGCACTATTAAAGAGTGGTAGGCAGATTGATTATGGTTATTAGCCCAATCTGCCGTCCTGGGGTAGTACCACCACTTTCGAATGTAACACCCGTGAAGTGACTTTGTCGCGTTTCGGGAACAGTTTGAAAGTAGCCAGGTATAGCGAGAGGAGTGTGCACTGTCAATAGATGGTACATGCTCGTCTCGTCAAGCCGGCATAGTGGAGGCGACTGCTACCCGCACAGGTTTCTCTGTAGTAGCAGTTGTTTCCATTCGTCCGCACTCTAGCTTTACATCAGGCGGAGTGTTGTCACATGCCGAGCTACAATTTAAAAAAAAAAAAGTTAGACGGTACATATTCGTCGCTTCAAACTTCAAACATATCAGAGGTGACTGGAGTTTCGCTGTTATAGAAGTTATTTCCTCTAATGGACCATACTCTAGTTTAAGATCAGGCGGAGTACGGCTACTATTAAAATGTGTGGGTGAAAAGGTGTAAGTAACTTGAGATTGTCGGATATTGATTTATGAACGTGTTTTGTTAATTAATGAATACTAATCACAACATTTATAAAAGATAAGTCTATACTATAGGTAATGTGATCATTAACCTAAGTTACATACCTAACATAAAATATGCCGGTCGTTTATATTGAAGGGAAGAACGCCTAAAATGTCCCAATGATCCTATTAATGAAGGCACATTAGTCAAGAGGAATTGGAAAAGTCAAGAGAGATTTATTTCGAGATATCTATTTGCCAATAATATGGCTTTGTAATCACATTTAGAATTAGGATCACTCATTACATTTTAAAGATATAATTAACTTTTAGTGTGTTGAATTTTATTTGTAACTATTTCAATAAAAAGTTTGCAACCATAGGCTAGATAGATTTTAATTATATGCCATATTCATTTTCACTAGTTTTACCAATAGATTATTCTGCTATTTTTATACAATCCATCGATCTATATCAATCTACCCGCATCCAAAAAATACAGTGAAAGGGTTTATAAGTGATTGGGTAGAAAAACTCAATTTCTTTGCTCTATCTTCACATTATATTATCTGTTTTTTTAAATTAGTATAACTATTTTGTTTTCTATATATTACTACTCTTAACCACTAACCCTTTTAATAAGCAATAATGTCGAGTTTCTTTCCGACCTAGGTACTAAGTACTAGTAAAATCATATTATATAAAGCTCGATTACCACTGACTCACTGACTGACTGACATATATTATGAAGCACTTGCCGGGGGGTTAGAGAGATGATTCTTTTTGGGGCGTGTAGAGGGCGTTCCCGCGACCCCAGGAAAACTTCGACTTTGACCGGAAGTGGACTTTGGACCGGAAGCGATGCCGATATCTCGGAAACGGAACGAGATAGGGCACATGTGCCGGAACAAAAGTCGTAGGGAATGCCCTCTAATATCGAAATCCATAATTTTTTTTTTCCAATTACCCGAAAAATAACTTTTTCAGCGCCGCGAAGCGCGCCCACAAAACTAGTTATATTATATACAGCTCGATTACCACTCACTGACTCACTGACTGACATATATAATGAAGCACTTGCCGGGGGGTTAGGAGGATGATTCTTTTTGGGGCGTGTAGAGGGCGGTCCCGGGACCTCGGGAAAACCTCGACTTTGACCGGAAGCGGACTCTGGACCGGAAGCGACGCCGATATCTCGGAAACGGAACGAGATAGGGCACAAGTGTCGGAAGAAAAGTCGTAGGGAATGCCCTCTAATATCGAAATCCATAATTTGTTTTTTCAAAAAAAATTTTTTTTTCAAAACTACCCGAAAAAAACTTTTTCAGCGCCGCGAAGCGCGCCCAAAAAACTAGTTATATTATATACAGCTCGATTACCACTCACTCACTGACTGACTGACATATATTATGGAGCACTTGCCGGGGGGTTAGAGAGATGATTCTTTTTGGGGCGTGTAGAGGGCGTTCCCGCGACCCCAGGAAAACCTCGACTTTGACCGGAAGCGGACTCTGGACCGGAAGCGATGCCGATATCTCGGAAACGGAACGGGATAGGGCACAGGTGCCGGAACAAAAGTCGTAGGGAATGCCCTCTAATATCTGTTGTATAATGAAACCGCTAAACATGTTGTAAAAGCAGATTGTATTTTAACATCTCGTTTGAGAATCAACAACAACCCGAAAAACATGGCAACGCTTTTAGATCTTTAGTCGTAAGGCCTAGGTATACAACATCACTCCCCCGAAGAATGAGCTAATAGTTGAATCGCGCAGGTAGCTTCCGTTTCCGCTCGGAACGGCGTGGCGCGTCTTGCGTCTGCGGTATGCTTGTAGACTGCTTGCTATCAGGTTGGTGTTGGTGTTGGTTACTACCGTCTTCTCCCCTCTCACGGCACGCATCGCGTTTGTAGTTTCTTCTGGGCTTCTTGTTATCTTTGATACTAGATCTCCTTGGTCTTAGTTGATCAGAATGACTACGTTTAAAAAGTGTATCATGTTTGTTCAAGATGGATTTAATTTGCGCGTTGCTAATCGCGCTTGGTATGTTCTGCGGCACTGCGCCATGTTTAATGTTGTAGAGCCTAGCACCTGGTGGCATTGGCAAGCTAAACTGCAAACACCAATCCAATCCAAAAAGTGGAATATCGTTTCGCTCGGTGACATATGCTTGAAGGTTTTTAGTCGTGTTGAAAGCATGTACCGATATTTCGCATATACCAAGTGTCTCAACCTTCACATCCGTGTACGCTATGAGGTTGCTGCATCTGGTGAGCCTGGGACGCCCAATATTTTCCCACAGGGATCTCCCGATAACCGAGTGTACTGCTCCTGGGTCGTATAGCATTTCGGTATCGATTTCGTTTAGCTTCGTGGGTATCATTACTTTGGTTGCCGAATTGCTTTCGTTCACTACGTATGTATGGCTGCTCTCGTTGTCACTGGATTGATCCGAGTCCGAGGTGTTATCCTGTGCCACTCGTCTTGTTCGGAATTGCTTGGGCCTCGCTTTGCCACTGCTGATACACACGTCGGCGAAGTGGTTGTACTTGCTACATGACCTACATCTCTTGCCTCTTGCTGGACACTCATCAATTTTGTTATGAAAGTCTCCCCCACAGAAGATGCATAGCCTTGCCTCCCGGTGTTGATGTATGTTTGATGATGATTGTTTCGGGTTAACTTTGTTGACATGTTCGTTGTTTACGTCTGACGTTACGTTGCTCCGTTGTATGATGCGTTCGCTTTGTATCTCAGCCTGTTCCAGTTTGTTCGCTGTGGCGACCACATCGGCGAGTTTAGCTGTGTTTGATGGGTGTTCTTTTATGAGTGCTTGTTGCCATCTTACGTTGTTAATACCAATTACGAACTGGTCTCTAATACGTTCGTCTAAAGTGTTTCCAAATTCGCAATAGCCAGCGAGGCTTGTGTACTGCTCCTGGGTCGTATAGCATTTCGGTATCGATTTCGTTTAGCTTCGTGGGTATCATTACTTTGGTTGCCGAATTGCTTTCGTTCACTACGTATGTATGGCTGCTCTCGTTGTCACTGGATTGATCCGAGTCCGAGGTGTTATCCTGTGCCACTCGTCTTGTTCGGAAGTGCTTGGGCCTCGCTTTGCCACTGCTGATACACACGTTGGCGAAGTGGTTGTACTTGCTACATGACCTACATCTCTTGCCTCTCGCTGGACATTCATAAATTTTGTTATGAAAGTCTCCCCCGCAGAAGATGCATAACCTTGACTCCCGGTGTTGATGTCTGTTTGATGATGATAGTTTCGGGTTAACTTTGTTCACATGTTCGTTGTTTTCGTCTGACGTTACGTTGCTCCGTTGTATGATGGGTGTTCTTTTATGAGTGCTTGTTGCCATCTTACGTTGTTAATACCAATTACGAACTGGTCTCTAATACGTTCGTCTAAAGTGTTTCCAAATTCGCAATAGCCAGCGAGGCTTCTCAGCTGCATGGCGAAATGGGACGTTGTTTCGCTCGCCTCTCGATACCTTGTACCGAAGGCCACTCTCTCTGAGAGTACGTACGTTTTCTTGCCATAGTAATTGTTTAAAACTGCGACAAGTTCATCAAATGTTTTCGACGTTACAGGCGTCGGGCGATAATAGTCGACTAGTACCTTAAATGCTGCTGGTCCAACACGCGACAGCAGTAGATGTTTGCGTTTGTTCTCGGTACCCTCGTTTACGCCATCGATCTCGTGAAGACAGAGTTCTATGTTGAAACGTTGGATATAGTAATCCCAGTCTTCATTGTTGGGGTTAAAAACTTCAAAATGAAACTTCCCGTACGACATATTATTTTATCCCGTTCTCGTCGCCAGAAAAATGTTGTATAATGAAACCGCTAAACATGTTGTAAAAGCAGATTGTATTTTAACATCTCGTTTGAGAATCAACAACAACCCGAAAAACATGGCAACGCTTTTAGATCTTTAGTCGTAAGGCCTAGGTATACAACAATATCGAAATCCATAATTTGTTTTTTCAAAAAAATTTTTTTTTTCAAATTACCCGAAAAATAACTTTTTCAGCGCCGCGAAGCGCGCCCAAAAAACTAGTTTATATATAAATATAAATTTAAAAAGTTGTTTAAAAATATTTCAAAAATTACGATAATGCAATTCAAGATTACGTTAAGGAGAATAACGCTTTACTATTGGCTATCAAGACTTGTAACAAATAAAGTAATAGAAATGAATCTATACATTTTATATCTACTACATTCGAGAATTGCCCCCAGAGCCTTTCTGAAATGTAATGTAGTTATAGATTCATTAGACGATGTAAAAAAAGTCGGAGTTGACCTATTAAGATTTTTTTTTAAATTATTTAATAATACATATTTATTAGTTCTTTAACTTTCTTTCCCATGTGAATAAATTGTGACATACTGATTTCGCTTCCGTAGGTACATTTCTGGAAAAATCTTTTAATATAGAATATGTAATCCGAAGACACGTATCACACTTTCGTAAACGCATATATCATTCAGCAAATAAAAGTTTCATGCTCTGAATTCTCCGGAGACGATATTGTGACATGCTTCATTTTCCTAACATTTGTCTTACCAGTCTCAGAGCCGTCACGTATTTTCTTCAGGTAATAAGTGTAGCTTAACTACATAATACAAACTAGATCACGTCGCCGTTTGGATTCCAACTAGGTATATACGCAAAACGTGCCTGTTGATAAAAATACGAACAAAAGGAAATTCTTATCCCTACAGAAAGACTTCCTTAGGCCGAAGGAAAGGAACAAAGTTACACAAAATTGTCTTTGTAGTCTGCTCAGGGAGAAGCGACGAAATGTAATTGAGATCTTTAAATACGTTTCTTGAATTAAATTTCTAGATGATCATTGAACTTTCACATTTGAAGTCGTTCATCGCGTATACAATGTATATATGTCATATAAACAATTATAGTATTGTATTTTGCCGAGAATCTGGTTATACGAGTAATAAGTCGTCTGCATTAAATTATTTACCCAAACTTGTATTTCTTGGAGTGTTAATGCGTAATAATGATGGGTTATTGTCCATTAAATGTTCGTAAACGTGGGCAGCGTGGGCAAATTGTCTTTTCGTTTTCCCTCTAAATCTTTGTCAGTTGTTTTAGTAATGATTTCACCATTTCACTGAAACTATGTTTGACTCGATGAGCGGAATTAATTTTTTTATGTCCTATACATTATGTCTAATACAGTTCCGAAATATTTAAACTGTATTATAACAAACAGTTTACAACTACAGTGATACGGACCATTATTTGTACATTATTGAATAAAAAAGAACAATAGAAGAAAAACAATGTGGTTAAAGGAGAATGTCCATTCGCCTAAGAGAAATGGGCCCACAATTTTTTTTACGAGTTTGTCGATGATTTTTAGTTCATTTTGTAGAAAAATAAATCTCCATTAATTATCACCAATCAATTTTAGTTTTTTCACTCAAGTTACTGAGTAATTTTACTTTTTCTTGTGCAATATTTGAGGTTATTATTATATTAAATGCTTTAATAATTGATGATAATCTGTTTTTTTTTTATTTAATTAAACATTGTCTATTGATTTGTAAACGATGCTATTATATAAATAAATTAATTAAATTAAAAACTCTGATATTATTTTGTAATATTGTTTTGTTAACAAACTATTCCATATCAAGTGAGCCCAAAAATGGGCTTTGTCCTTTTAAAATGACATAAACTAGTGTAAAATAATAACATTTACTTTGAAAAATAATCTTAATATAACTTATGATCGTGCATCACACTTAGCAAGTAGTTGTACCAAATTAAAGTTGACCGGAGCACGTCCGAAGCGGTTCCGTCTTAAAAGCGGTGCAATTTCATTTTAAATTTTCCCCACTACCCACTTTTCTCACTTTGCTCTTTGAGAGTAGAGCGAACACCCGAAGGCGGTGGTGCGACGTTTAGAAACCGAGAATTGCTTGTGAAGTTAATTCCTTACTGAAATACCGCTGAATTTTAATACCGATCGTGACGAGGAAATATAATAAACCCACAACTAACATCAAATGGGTGATATAAAGTAATTACTATTTAAGGGTTTCGGGTAGATTAATGGTAATAATAACAAACTTTTTTGTATAGTGGCTCCTCGCTATGCCGGCTTAGTAGGCCGGTTTATAAGCTCGTATTACAGGCACTGAGCGACCAAAGCAAAACTTGAACTTGCGTCTCATTAATCATTACGTCTTATATAATATTTATAATAAATATTTAATAAACTTTATTTAAATTGTTAATGTAAAAATTTTAAAATTAAAAATATGACGTTAATTAAGAAAATCCAACAAATATTTAAATGTTTAAATGAGATTGAATTTATCTCAGCATATGGCATAACTGATTGGCTCATTAAAAAGAGATTTAACATTCGTGTATCCATTCATGTAATTTCGATTAAACGTGAACTAACGAACTATTCAGTCAGTTTTCTTTTATTTATAGTAATACTATTAGATGTTTATATTTAATACTAGCAATCGACTTTAACATCGAATTCTATGGTTTATAGATCTTTATATAGTTTATATAGTAGCTCGACATGTGAGAAACTCACAAGCCGGTTTAAAGAGGCGACTGCCTGAACACTGACAGCAAATTTACCTAATATCAAACACAATAAATATTTCAATTCAGACCCAGGTAGCAATTGTTTTCGCTCATGGACTGCACTCTATTTAACATCTGGAGGAGTATTGTCACAATGTGGTGTAGTACTATTATGAAAGAATGAAACTTATTTAGAAGACAGTAATATTGTAGCCATTTCTTAGGTTTTGCGCGATTTCAGGTAGTTAATTGCACAAAACCGAAGAAATGGCTACAGTCAACATTACTGGTAAAAGATCATATGCAGCGTACTGTCTCGTTTATTTTGATTTATTATAATCCGAAAACGCGACGCGATATGACTTTTTTTAAAAGCTTTATAGTGATCGAACCCTACATAGCGTCGCGTCGCATCTGATAAACAATAAAGAACTAAACGCTGAAAGATAAGATCTTTTATTATAATTTATTCAGTATTATCAAAGATATCATTGTCGTCAATAAAATAGAGAAAAAACCCAAGTATCTATGTAGTTATTAACATTATATTATGTTATTTTATGTCAAATATCGTGTCATACCCACTCAAGATTTCCGGACCAATGACATCTCAAGACATTAATTTCCTGTTTTCCTTATTCTGATCTGTTAAAGTATTCGGGCGGAATATCCTTAGTAATATAATATTCAGAAAAAACATTTCTTAAAGTAAAAATTTCGTTAGCGATTGAACGAAATGGATACGTAAAAGTGGTGCTGATTTATTTTTAGTTGTAAATGATCCTGAAGTATAATAAGAATCAATTTACGCCCACATACCTTTTTCGTATACGACCGTATATTTTATCTGTTTGAATTTAATTTTATTTACAAGTCTGAAATATTTTTAAGAACAATTACTTTCCAATTTTTTTTTATTTTTTTTTATTATAGAAAACCAACTTATCATTTGTACTAAAATTTCTACTAATGAAGCTCTCTGTGACGTAGTGGTTCAGGTGCTGATGTTTCGGGTTCGGCTTCCGGTAGAAACAAATATAATTATTAATTTTAATCATCTTCATCAATTATCACGCCTTTTTCCATTTAATAATTTTATTAAAATAAAAAGGATTTGTTTGGGGTCATCACAACGGTGTCTAACACATCAACTTACAGAAGATTACATATTTGTAATTCTGTCTGTTTACATACAAAATTAATTACGGTCTAAAGAAAAAGCTGAAAATTAAAAAAGTTTTATGAATAAAATTATGCCAAATGCAGCGTTAATACTGAAGATAAGTCTAAAAATTATTGTAAAATCCATTATTATGAAGCAACTCTTACATGACACAAAAGAAGCTAAAAACAGCTTATCCAAACCAAGAACGATGTTCAAGAAAACTTTGCATACAGACATTTTAAAGCTCCCAGTGTTTTATGGCAGTCGTAACTTCAACAACAACTATTATGCAATTTTCAGCTGAACCACCTGCTCCGTATTATTTTACTTGACGTAAATGAATGGTGCGGTATAACCATGTTCGTGTGAATGATGTGTTATAACGGGTACGAGTGGGCAGTAAGCGCTGAGTCGTGTACTTTTTATATTTTTATTAATGTCGTTACTGCTTAACCATCTTTATGTTTAAGCTTAAAGCTGACATGTGTCCATTTCTTTTTAATAGTATGACATGTGGCTGAGCTCCGTCTGATGTTAAGCTAGAGTGCGGTCCGTGACCTTATCCCAGGCTATATGATCCCGGATCGTGACTAACTCACTTCACTGATGTCACACATTTATTAAGACTTTGCCTAACAGAGTTTGCCTAATAAAAAAAACAAATAAAACTAAACCTATAACCTACATTTTTATACAAGCGGAAACAACAGTCCGCTGTGAGCAGACGAACGTGCACCATCCATCGGCAGGGCATACCCCTCCCGTTGTACTCGGCTACTACGAAGCTAATCTCGAAACACAATTAAATCATTTCATGGGTGGCTTCTTTCAGGATGGCGCGGGCGGGCTAATAACCACCATCAGTCTGCGTACCAATCTTAAAATATATTTTTCATAAAACGGTAACAGTTGGGTCTAGATATATCCTGATCTCCTATAGCAATTTCGGAATAAGGTATTCATGGCATCACTCGATTCGGCGAATAGCGGTTCTGTTACTTAGCATTTATACATGTGGCTGGGGCTCCTGACGATCTCTGGTCGAACGTTGGAAATGCTAATACTGTCTTTTATTACCTTACATTAGAATATCGACAAGGGAATATCCTTCTCTAGACGAACACAATACGTTTGTCATTACCATTGTAAGTATTGGTGAATGACAATTCGCTCATTGTTATTACTTAACCTCTTGAAACAATCTTCTTATTGGACTGCACATATACGTCACGGCATAAGAGAATTTTAAAGGGAAGCACCATCACTGAAGTGTAATGTTGAAGCCATGAATAACGAGGTGAGTGAGCGCCGTTAGCTTAGATAGTGCTGGTTTTTCAAGCCGACGACTGCTACCCATGGCTGCCTTTATCTGTGCTCACGAACACACACTAGCTTACCATTCCAGACTATACTAATCAATACTATGAATTAATCAACCAATCAAATTTTGAAACGAAACGGTTTCTTCTTTCACTAAAAGTAATAGTTGAAGTCTAATAACACTTAAAAATAAATAAAGTTATTGTCTTTCCCCGAAGGGTTCGGTGTGAAATATTGCATTGTTACGTACAACTATTTGTAACATTGTTGCTTTATTTTTCTTGAAACTAAAATTAAACTCTGCACCTTTCTCGTACAATGAACTGAACTATTTGTAAATGTGGAGTTAAGTTTGTGCTGGAAGTTACAATTAATTGAGGAATTCTTTGTTAACTTGGCTCCAATCCAAATAAAACGAGTTGAGAAATTAGTGGAAGACACTTATGCAATAATTTTTCGTCTTTACATTCCACTTTAGAAAGCATTTCATATTTCAAATTTATTGCTGGTTTTAAATTGAAGCCTCTTTGGCGCCGTCTATTACGTGGAGGTTGTGGGTTCGTTTCCTCCCTGAAACAACTATTTATAGATTTGTTTTTATGAAATTGTAACATTTGTACGTCTAAAGGCAAGATTGTAATTCGTAATGTAACTTAATTATGTATTTATTACCTATGTACCATAAATAAATATTTTTTATGATGTCGCAATATATTATTTAATATAATATTTTATAAATAGTATTTGTTCGTGTTTGTTGGAGCTGCCCTTGTTTTAGTGTATGTAAATTATTATAAAACACTACTTTGCAACTAATTTCCGCTAATCAATGTTAGTGAGGGTAGGTGTACAGTCACATTAGCTGATACTGTTAGACCCGTCACGAACATGTTCGTACTGTACACCTACCCTCACTAACATTGATTAGCGGAAATTAGTTGCAAAGTAGTGTTTTATAATAATTTAGTTATGGATTTCCGCAAAGTAACGCCTACTACTATTAAATATATTAGTGTATGTATCCAAGTTCGGAATCGGGAATTTTATGTATAATATTATATTATAATATATTTATTGTATTATAATAAAATTGAGCTCCAAAAAGTTTATTTTATTACGAAAATATTTTGTTAATATAATTGACAGCATTTATGATATTTTGTTGCATACAATTCTGTATATTTATTGTTAATTTAAAAAGATGCAAGCATAAACGGTGCTACAGTATACATATATCAGGCTGCAAAATTTTTACACATTCAGTAAAAGCTTTTCATGTAAACTGGAGTATCAATAATTTGGTATCAATTTATTTTTTAAGTATCTACTCGATTCGCTAGCATGTCATAATAATATTACGTATAACGTAACTTCACAGAATTTTGTTTATTTGTTTATTATATTTTATTTATTCTTTATTGAGTTGAAATATTCCGAATGTAAACAAATAAAATGATAGAAACGTAAACATTTAGGTAGGACCGGTAATTCGATCCTTCCTTAATTGTATGGCGACCGTCTGCAATATTTGATTCAAAAAGTAAAGAAGTATATGAGCTTCCTTAAGTACTTATGCTCGTCTTAGATTACTTTATTTCTTTACATTAACGTCATCGCCATTACGATCAGAATTAAATTACCTACCGGTAAGTATTGCTAAGTAATATTGGTACTAAGAGATAAAATACATATAATAAAGATACATCGGTAAGATACCTTTGTGAGATTTCAAACTACGATTTATTTATTTAATTGGATGCAAGTTGCAGCCGAAAAAAGTCACAAACATATATTTTAAAATCTGATCAGTAAAACTGGGCTGCAACTTTTTTTACAATTTTCGACACTTCTGTACACCATGGTCGCTTTGCCTTCAAATTTAACTGAATTCTTTAAATTTATACTTTGATAAATATATTATGTAGAGTGGATGACTAATGACGGTTCTTAGCCCAGTCTGCCACTACTTAGAAGCCAGGTATAACAAGAGAAGTGTACACTGTCTGCCTGGATGGTGCACATTCGTCTTCTTAAGCCAGCATAGCACTTTAGCTCAACATCAGGCATATGCCGAGCTGCAATAAAAAAAGTCTAGAAGTCTCCAGGTGCCTCCAAAAAGAATTACATTATTCCGAAAAGAACCCTAAAGCTGTACTACTAGTTAGTCCCATTTTCCTACCGGGGTAGGCATTCTGTCTACATCTTCAACCATCGCTTTTTCCTTTGTCTTTCCTTTTTCCTTACATACTGTAATAGCAATTGGTTGCATGGAAGAAATTGGACAAAAGTTAAGTGTTTATGCTTTTTTGTGTGTTTGTACCTTCGTTAAAACTTTTTTTTTATTGTAGCTCGGCAAATGACAACACTCCGCCTAATGTAAAGCTAGAGTGTGGTCCATGAGTGAAAACAACTGCTACTATAGAAAAATCTCTACGGGCAGCAGTCGCCTCCGCTATGCCGGCCTGGGGAGCTCCTCTCTATGCACCATCTAGAGAGACAGTGAACACTCCTCTCACTATGCCTCGCTACTTTTAAACTGTTCCCGAAAAGCGACAAGGTCACTTCACGGGTGTTACATTCGAAATTGGTGGCACTACTCCAGGACGGCAGACTGGGCAAATAATAATCATCAGTCTGCCACAACTACCACTCTTTAATAATGCCTATAGGCACTAAGCGACCAAAGTACATATAACAAAGTTACATTGGTACCGGCCAGAATTTAGCGAGGTTCAACACGGGACTCATCGATCGTGAGTTCACGCAGACCTAGACATATTTGCAATAATGGATTTATTAAAAAAAAACTATTTTATCTAAACACAAATAATCATAATAATCTTTTTTGAACAATTATTATCAATATCTTTAATAGACAAGGTGAACATAAAATCAGACATGTTTTCACAAACCAAATGTTTATCTCAATGGTTTATTGAATACCGTAAATATTATGTGGCTTATCTCCAACATTACAATATCGTAAACAAATACAATACCTGCTCGTTTCTATTAAATTAATTTGCATTTATATTATATTAATATGTGATAATTAAACCACAATTACCCAATCAATGCGCACAAACATGATGTGAATACACTTTCGTTTCCTTCCTTCAATATAATTATCGGTATTTTTTTTTCAGTTATGCTGAATTCGTCATTGTTAAATTATGATGGAAATTGAATCAACATGCACACAACAGACTTAGCTGAAGTTTTTTTTCTAATAATTTTTCATAATTTAATTATTTTACTGCATTAACTAACATTATGTGTTATTATTTTACCAAATTTTAGAAGACCAAATTTTAAAGACTACGCGGCATACTTAATTATTTCGGTTTTTTTTTTGTATCTAAATTTCATCGAATTTATAACTAACTGAAAAACTAGTGGATTATGGATAAATAAATTGATCGTTCAATATGCTTTTCTTTGTATGTATTATTTATAATTGCAAAGGTTTATTTGTTTATGAAAAAGGTTTATAATTATCCAACTAATAATTCTCAAACCTATTAGCATAGAAAACAAGTTGTCTTTAAAAACACAACAGAATTAATAATAAAGTTAGACGAGCTGTCTGTTCTTAATGAAAAACATAATTTACTTGAAATAATTCAATTTTCACGAAAAATGTGTAAGAGAAATGTCTGTCATTTTAAATTTATTTAATGTGAGAGGTAAATGAATATTTAGTCAGTAATATTATATTATATGTGAAAGAATGGAAGACAGACTAATGGTTATTTGTCTAGTCTACAGTCCTGGGTCTGCAATACCATGACTTTTAATTGTAACACTCGTGATTTAAACTTGTTTCGGGAACAGCTTGTTAGTATCCGGGTATAACAGGAGGAGTGTGAACTATCAAACCTGGGTCGTGTGAATTTGTCTGACTGAATAGTGGAGACGACTGATTATTTCAAAAATTTATCTGTATTAACAGTTAATCTTTAATTTGATTACATTTTAGCATAACATTAACATCTCCTCATATGCCAAGTTACCAATTGAAGACCACATAATGTATACTATTTTTAGACATTTTGGAATTGGCAAATCACAAAGGAGCCGAATTAAAGTGGACCACAACGAGAGAGAGATTTCGTAGTTTCAATTTACTAGAGTCGGCAAGTAGCTACGTCACAAAAGTGTTGCTGAATTCTATTCTGCGAAAAATAAATTTATTATTTAAAAGTCTTGTAATTAATTTCTAAAAAATTCCATGTAAGAAGACTGAAAAAATAGGACCTGAGAATAAAAAATAAGATCGCGGTCCATAAACGGAAACAACTGCTACCACGGAACACTCTGCGGGCAGCAGGTTGACAGTACATATTCCTCTCGTTATACCTTAGGGCACGATTAGGGCACTTCACGGCTGTTACACTTGATGGTACTACTTCAGGAGTCGTGGGTTACGTTCTGAGCCAGCCAGCCAGGTGGCTAGGCTCTAGTCACTAGGGTAATAAACATCATCTACCAACCACTCATTAAATCATCAATAAATCAATCTGAAATATGTTTTACACGTAAAAATATATTTTCTGTTTTATGAGCACATGTTGTTATTTTTTTACGGACAGGATTATTTTTACATTATAGTACATTCCGAATTCAATAAATCCGTAAGGCGCGGCGTGACAACTTGATGGATTGATTGTTTTTTTTTTAAATTTTTTATTCATTATATTTTTACAATTTATAGTATAGAGAATTTTGTACCTCTCAAAGCCCACATGAATTTAATTGAGAAGCACAGATTGATTAATAAATCTGCGCTTGCTAGTTTAAAAAAAGATTGAAACATCTACCCTATCTATATGACTAGCAATACAAAACAATATAAGTAAAATCAAAGAAACAAAAGAAAGGTTTAAAGAAAAGGTTTCTTTAAGTTCAAAGTGAAAAGGTCGCTGTGTCTACAGACCTCACGCAATATCCATTAACCGTAGAATAAATAGGTCCTAAGAAAAATCTCCACCGTCTACACGTAATTCGTACTACGGAACCGACAAAGACGTGACCTAAGGTTAATACTCATAGTGCTCACGTCTAAACTGAAATTCGATTCCAACCATTCTTTGCTTTTAGCCAGTGATACAATGAAACGACTTACACTTTTTTATTATATTTTTCAGGAGACGTTAAATAACATCTAGCTGCCTATTTGATTTACACAACTATTCTTAAGGGATTTAGATAACCACATAGCTTAAAATGATTCGCCCCCAGTATCTGCATGCATTAATCTTAGTAATTTTTAATTGGACTTTACTTTTAGATAATTCATTATTATATGGTGATTATATTCGCAAGGAAGATTTAGGTTTATTTATGACGGTTTTGTGTAAATTATCCGAACTAATATAGATTAAAATCGAAACAATTTATAAATTTTTAATGCCTGTACTAAGGGTCGTTTGCACCAGAATGCCGGTTAAAGTAACTTTAACTATTACTTTTACGCTTACTTTAACCGTTACGTTTACATTATGGTTTACATTTATTCCATACGAGTTGCACCATTGTCGCGCCTTTTTTATACTTTACTACTGGTTATATTTTATTTATACTTTAACCTTAACCGTAACTAGCGAATCTTGGCTGGTTAAAGTTAAAGTAATCGTCAAACCAATGTTACTAACATCAAATGTATGAAAAGAAGCCAAAAATGTTTTTCTATTATATTTTATATGATCCTAAGCTAATGCTTGTATCACAGGCACTGAGCGACGGAGACTAATCAGATTTAGTAAGATTTGAAGACGGAAAGTTAAGTTATGGACGTGGTAGAGACGAAAGTGGTATGTAGAGATAGCAAAAACATTACAGAATCTAAGTAAATCCAGACATTTAAGCTTTCCTGGTACTCGACAGTAAATAATACTTACAAATCGAGTCTTGGAAACAGATAATCATTTAACTTTGTTGGTAATGGAGTGACAGAAACGATGCTATACGAAGCCGAAGTTAGCCGATTATCACTTTCTTAAGCTCAATGTGCTTGTCGACTGCTAGTAAAATTTATTATAATACCTATTATAATAATCTCAATAACTTTATTTCTACATAATAAATTGGTTTTTGAAGTAGGGCTCCGTTGATAATTGACTTGTCATGATTTGCAACTTCTCTTTGCATGACAACGACTTTACCCAATTTTAAAGTCATTTATTTAATGTGAAATAATATTATTTAAAGTAATTTTTTTTTATACTAAAACAAACACTATTAAAACTCTCGTCGTCGTTCTCGAGGCATCTATGAAAGATTTAAAAAAAACACATCACGAATGTTACATTTTAAGGCCACCAGTACTAGCCCAGGACGTCAGACTGGGTTGATAATAATCATCAGTTTGCGTACCAATTTGTTGAATTGTTATTGTTTTCTTAAATCATCTGTTGTTTATTACAGACTGACGATCATTAGACATAATAAAGCGAAAAGTACAAGATCCATTAAAGCTAAGAATTTAAAAGTATTTTAAATAATAAATGTTGTTTCCACTTGAGCAGATTTCTCCACTCGCAATGATTATTATAGACATCGTTACATTTAATTGTTCATTCCTTTCAAATGCTTTTCGGAATTAATAAAATTTTACATTAATACCGGTGTTTTATTCAGAATTTATTTTTATTTCTAAGGATACCTACGTGTTGGAGAGCGTTTTCTTGAGCTTTCATTATCTTTAGTATAACTAGTCGCGTATCAGGAAGCCTCTTCGAACCGACATGGTGGAACGGCTGCTGCCTGCAGACATTTCTGTGTGGTAGCAGTTTACCACACCACACTCAAAATCAGGCGAAGAGTGGTAACGGTCCGGGATACATTGTTGTATCTAAGTTTAAACTTGTAATTTAAATCTATTACTCCTAAAATATATACATTTTTTAAATAAAACAACAAAAAAAAATTATAAAAAATATATTATTATCAATATTAATATAACATAAACGACTAACTACTTCACACGATCAAAGTTACATGAACCCTAAAATTGAGTTTAACTGAAGATCATAAATAATAATCAAACACCTCGATTTACTATTTGCACATAAATTGGATTTTCCGACCGCAATACTATGTTAGGTACAAGGACAATATCATGTGGCTTCGTTACTGCCACCAACTTATACCGGAGTAGAACCGCTGATATTACTAATTTTAATTCCATCATGGCGAATTTCTGACCTGAAATAAGATGTTAAATAAGAGGGTCTAAATTAAATAAAAAACGAACATTTATTGCTTTTTTTTTGCGCTCCACCTGATTGTGTCGTTAATTAATGCTACCACAGACAAATTTTAGGAGGCAGCAGTCACCACAACCTGTCTGTGGTGATTCTTGATTTAGACAGAAATGCATAATGGTAAGTTTAATATTGATTAAACTTTTAAGATTCTGCTTACCGATACAATTCCTTGGGCCAGCACTAAATGGAATATATGCAAAAGGATGCAATGTTTGTGTTTCCATAAATCTTTCTGGTCGAAATGTTAGGGGGTCCTTAAAACTTCTTGGTTGTCGATGTAGAGCATAAATTAAAACATTGCAATCAGTTCCTGCTGGTACTTCATAATTAGCTGAAATTTATTTTTTATTAGCGATTATAAATTTAATGCTTCGATTCGAAAACAAATCGAAAAGCTACATTCAAAATACTTACTAAATTTAGTTCTTTCCTTAACTTTCCGAGAAATTACGAATACTGGAGGATAGAGTCTGAGACATTCTTTTATACAACATTCCAAATATTTCATTTCTGACAAATCATTCATTGTCACTTCTTTCGAGGGGTTTTCTAAGATCGATCGACATTCTTCCACTATTTTCTCCTAAAATTTTACATATTGTGAAGATATATCATTCTTCAATTATCTGGTCACGCATCTCCTCAAACTGAACGCACAAACACCGCATTCATTTCTTAGTACGTTTACTTTATGTATTAAATAATAATTTATTCTAAATCTGAATCTCAAAGGAAAGACGTGACAATTGATGATGTTGTAATATGCCATCATATCAGGAATATAATCCGAATCTCACATTTGAAAACGGAATACGGTTTCAAGGTGTGTGACGACCTTAGATTCAACTTACCTGATGCTCAGGATAATTCGCTAGCAACATAAACGTGAATTGTAGTGCAGTCGCTGTCGTATCATGACCCTACAAATTCATTATTGCTATTTTATTAAGGTATGTCATTTTAAATTGAATTAAACTTCGTGGTCTTACGATCGATGAGATCCGTGTTCGAACCCCGCTAATTTTGACCGGTACCAA
Organism: Tinea pellionella; assembly: GCA_948150575.1. Lineage (NCBI taxonomy): Eukaryota > Metazoa > Arthropoda > Insecta > Lepidoptera > Tineidae > Tinea > Tinea pellionella. The sequence continues at coordinate 4,314,057 of OX411259.1, read as the reverse complement.
TGTAACTTTGTTATATGTACTTTGGTCGCTCAGTGCCTATAGGCACTATTAAAGAGTGGTAGGCAGACTGATGATGGTTATCTGTCCAGTCTGCCGTCCTGGGGTAGTACCACCACTTTCGAATGTAAAACTCGTGAAGTGACCTTGTCGCGTTTCGGACGCAGTTTGAAAGTAGTTAGGTATAACGAGAGGAGTGTGCAAAGATTTCTCTGTAGTAGCAGTTGTTTCCGTTCATGTGCCGCACTCTAGCTTTACATCAGGCGGAGTGTTGTCATATGACGAGTTACAATAAAAAAAAATTAAAAATTAAACTGGCTGAAACAGCAGATATATGCTAATTTATTAATTATTATGTTTTCTATTTAAACTTCACCTCAAACATAAAAGTGTCAACTTCTTCACCAATTCCTTCATTATCAATCATTCCAGATTTTTTAACTTGTAACAGAAGATCTAACATCGCTAACTTTTTCCCTTTAAGGCCAATGTCACCTGTTTCATCAGATAAATCAGCAATTTCTTCAAGTATCTTTTTATGTTCCTCAGATTTACTTCTTTTCTCAATGACATCATCTCTGAATGTAGTCATATATTTTAAAAGTTTCGAATGTAATCTTCCAAGAGTACTCAAATAAAATGTACATAAGGGATAAAACCAAACGCGTTGTGCTCTATGAATGACGAGATTTCCAAAGTTTATTATTGCGTCTTTGTATGCACTCCCCTGTTGTGATTCATCTAGTTTCATTCCCATAGCAGTTTCTATAACATTAAAAACTTTATTTTCCTAACATATTTTTCTCACTTAAATACTATACGAAATAATTTTAATATCTCAAATACTAAGGTAACTTTTTACATATGCACAAAAGTATACCGCAAATTGAGTTCAAAGTAAAAGGTACAATGTAAGAGCCAATATCCGTTTTCGGTTTTCCAACTTCTTGCTTAAGATTTTCAACAAGTTTTTTACTATTTTCCTCCAAAATACGATGAAAATGCCGGAGAATGTTGAAATGGAAGGCTGGCGTTAGTATTTTGCGACGTTGGTGCCATTTATTACCTACAAAAACAAAATAAATCATATTTTGTAAACGACACATATATTTTACGTCTTTTTTTTATGTCTGCGGTGCAAAACTTGTTGTATAACTCACTAATGAAAATCTACATAAATATTCAAGCTATAAAAATTTTGTAAATCGTCTGGACTCGGTTATCACAGCTTAGAAGTGCTCGTTAAAACAGATCAGCTTATAACCCCCTCAAATTATGGTTGACTACTAACCCGTAATAGCTTTTCTACTGAGTCAGGTAAATCTCTATGAAAATCTTAACCTAAGTTTCAAAAGTGACTGATTGCGAAATCTTCATAAATAGGTATCATCACTTTAGCAACTCTTTCTTTTTTCTATCAGATTAGTCAACTGCTCATTAGGTTTTCAATCCACGTGCTTTTTTTATTGTAGCTCAGCATACAACAAGACTCCGCCTAATGTTAAGTTAGAGTGCGGCCGATGAACAGAAACAACTGCTACAGGCAGCAGCCATCTCTACTATGCCGACTTAAGGAGACGAACGTACACCATCAGGTCAGGGCACACCACTCTCGTTAAACTTCACGCCACTTCACGGGTGGCTTGCATGAATAGAATAATGGGTCGCTCCGTAATTTCTGTCTAACTCGGTAGGGATAATGGATATGGATTTGAGTTAAGTACCTATTAGTAATAAAGTTAGTAAATATATATAAACTCACCATCACTAACTAATAAACCTTCTTTCAGCCATGGTTTAATTAAACTGTATAGGAATCCCTTTGTGTTGTGCTTTGAACTAGATATTAAAATCTAAAAGAAATAACTGATTGTAAAATTCACTTTTAAGATATATTTATCTAAGAACCCATAACTTACTTCTACATCTTCTGGATTATGAAGTATAATAAATTTCTTCTGACCCATTTCAATTTTAAACATCTCACGAAATTTATTCGTTAAATGTAAAAATATATAAAAAGTTTGCGCTGAAACAAAAACGAATATTTCATTAGTTTAGACACCAAACGCTTCACTGTAGATGCGGGCGCCATTTCCGCGAATGATGAGCTAAGACCGCTCGTTATACATAAGATGATCCGCATCACTGCAGCCACCCGAAAGCCGCCAAGAAGGCTAAGAGACTCCCACGTTCCTGCACACCTCCGCAGCTCCGGGAGGCACCTTTGACGTGGTACGTCCACGCTACTGCGCTCCAAAAGCACATGCATGGCACCAAACAATAATATGTGTTTATAAAAATAGTTAACACAAAATAATCTTATGAAAAGAATCAGTAAAGTTGTGAAAGTTTGAGTTAATTAAAATGTCCGAACTTTTACTACAAGTTAGGGTAATTAAAACTATTATTCTGACAACCACAATGGTTAATTTACTTCGAGAGAATTGTAGTGGAAAGAAAATTAAATTAGTATGGTATAATGATTAAATATCACTAACTGAATAAAATATTTTATACGGCTTATGATTGCGTTTATTTTAACTTGATCCGAGCGCTTCGAAAGCTTTGGAGCCATTATGATCGTAGAGAGACTCTTTTTTATTTTAAAAATCTCACCTGGAGTTTTCATAAAATCGAAGGCGTTACCAAATAAAAAAATCCCGGGTGGTCCGGGAATTTTATCGTAATCTACATCTTTATTTATTTTCACCCAAAATATTAATAATCCTAAAACTATAATAACACTTACTAAAGTCCAAAACATATCTGTTTCAAAAGACGATAGCGACTGGTTAATTTTTTTCCATAACATGTTACTCATGTAAGATAATTTTGATACATATAATATACAGCGTGTTATTTTTTATTAGTTATTCGTTTATCAACTTTGTCATGGTTGTTTATTATTATGATTTACAAATAAACAATATGTTTCAGTTTTAATAATATTTTTGAAAATGGCTAATAAATAATTAAATATATAATACATGCTGTATTCAAATTGCGACTAAAATTAACTTATAAATTCTTGATTTAGATAAAAATGATAAGGTTTATCAACTTACTAATGCAATTTACAAATCATATTGAAGTCAACTGATTTCAAAACAAAACAACACTATCATTTAATACCGTACTTTAGTCTTGATTTGGAATTTGGATACGAGTAATTATATTTAGTAACAAACTAGGGCGTGTCAATGAATTTCTTTAATCTCGTTATAACTCATCAATTAGATGTACTGATGCCACATCCCATTTACCTTTCCAGTCTGGTACTAAACTGTCCTTGTGCTCGCTAATCTATCATTTTATTTAAAGTAGTTTAATTCACACATACATATTTTGATATTTTGGGCTTCAGTTTCCATTCGAACTGAATTCAGCCAGTGACAGAATATGAACTAATAATAAAATTTAGTACAATTAAGAAACATGGACAAGTAGCAGAGAAAAGTGCACAATAAAGTTCGTTCTTTGATAAAAGTTCTACTGTGTAGTTTTACAATTCAATTTAACTGCAACTTTCTTCTAGCTGGCTAAAGAAGAACGAGTACAAACAGCGATTCACTACCTATTTAATTTTATTGTCTTAAATATTAATTTATACAGTGAAACTGCTAACTACGACGAACAAAATCTTCTTTTATTCGTGGTCTTGCACAACTTTGTCTATAACATGGAGTCAAGATGTTTTGCTTTTCTATCTTTATTCGTTGAGTTTATTTTTATTTTTCATCCTTACTTACAACGCTCTGTTTATTTTTTTTTAATGTCTATATATTATTATACCTAGGCAATGAGGGATCAAAATACACGATCGCATCTACCCCTATTTTGCTCACGGATATTCTGACCACTAAGCTACACAGCCGGCAGCACTCATGTTTTCGCAAAATCGAAGACTTCTCTGGTTTGAAGTTTTTTCCTGATCAATTTTCATCATAATATTTAACTTATATTGCAATCCCACGTCTGTACGGCTACTGGGCTGGCACCGTCGCTCTATTTACGCGTTATTTTCCCAGTCACTTTGCAGTTACAAAAGTCAAGGAATAATGCAAAATATTACACAATATTTCTGTCGCATTATATAAAAATATTACATATAAAACGGTCTGCAATGTAGAAAAATAAATCCCTAATTGAAAATTCACTGCAACGATTCCTTCTGTTGAGAAACGGAGCACGTCCAAAACACATTAATGCACGACAAAGGTGCTGTAAATATTAAAATTTGATAGAACGTGGCAACATTTAAGTATAGTATTTCTTGTAAAGTATAAACATATTTTATATCAATTTTACTTAATCTATGTCTACATCTATACTAATAACTGTTGTTTTTCTCAAAAGATTTCGAAAAAATTTGGTAAAGAGATGATTGTATCTTAAGGATGGCCATAGGTTACCTTACAAGTTAGAGATATGAAAATTCATGAACTTTTGGTAAGAAATAAATAATTACGCATTTCAACGATTTTGCAAAATCATTATCAAGTTAATTAATAATATAAATACGAAATAAATACAGCTAGTGAAAAATAAACAGACTGTTACATATTTCGAAACTTTTTAGTAGGACATTCCGATAATGATAATTAAAGATAATAATGACATTAATAGAAAATAACTTTATATGCATACAAACTTTCGTTGCGTTATCTGTATCCGGGATTATATTGATAAATATTGTGTTTAGTAAACAATTAAGATTGCATAAAAAACATAAATAAGACTATAAATAAATCTAAAAACAGGTTAGTGTTTTTTTAAATCTTCTTTTACAACACAAGATAAGCATTATTCTGTTGTAGTTTTATTAAGGCCCGTTCTCCCATTCTGGGAAGGCAAAAAGAACAAGGAACACAGCCACGAATCTTTGCTGAAAATCTTTCAGCGTAGCGAGACAGTGGGAACAGGGCGTGAACTAAGTAGTAGTACTCGATGTTGAACACACGTGGACGAACACAGTTAATGGATAATAATCCACCATTATCACACATTAACACTCAAAGAAATTCAACAGATCTATGTCAAGAATTTCGCCAAAACTTAAATATTTTTCTACATGATATCAGAAAACTCAAAGAACAACGACAACCAACAAGCTCGGGGTATGTAGCTGACAGCTGCATTGTCGCAATGACGACCCTCAACATTTCACGCCGACCTAGATACGCTTAGCTCCCTGAAATGGAATTAGAAATCACGTTTTATATTCCAATTTCATTTCAAAACGAAATGGTTTCATATAACTCGTTCACTATCTGCGTTTTAGTTTAAGAGCGGTTTGTTTTTTATTTTTTTATTTGTCCATTCTTCCCAGTTATACTACACATATGTATAAGTTTGGTGATGGTATAGAGATGGAACTGGAATGCTAAACCTATATTATTAATTACACGGTTACGGGCTGTTGCTAGTCTGCTCTAGACATTACACAATTGAGTTATTTAACATAAACTACGAGTATACAGGTATGTAATAATAGGTGTTATAATATTTTATGTTATTCGAAGAGAATAGAACAGGCCTGGTCAAGCCACGTGAAATTTTCGTCCTGGGTGCGCGAGCATTATCATTATGAGTTTTGTTTTTATTCCGATTGATATTTTTGTTTTTTTAAATTAAATCAAAAAGAATAATAGCAAAAGTTTTTTTTTTAATTTTGTGTTCGTATTAAATTTTTTAAAGAGTATGTTTACTTAAAGTGCGTCCCGCTGTAACATTATGCTCAAACAGAGTGACCCCCGAAATCATTGGGTCGGCCTGGGCACGCGTATGCCGCGCAGTGTGTACGAATGGCTGTCCTAAACTCAACTGAATAATATGTGGATATGATCGTAGATATATTCTGAATAATATAACAGAAAGGATTATTTACGAACTTTTGTAATGATTAAAAAACGATTAGGTGTTTTTATTATTAAAATAGTAGAAAAATGTAAAGAAAAACAAAGTAATGGAATAACCCAAAGTTACCTCACTTAACAGACAATGATTGATGTTTGTGATCTATCTTTTAGTATATTCTTGATTGTGACAGATAGACATTTTATTTAGTTACGCAGTCGGAACATAATCCAATTTGTATTGCGTTTATATTGAATGCAAAGACAGTAAGAGTTAATAAACATTTATTAAGCTTGCACTCATTCCTTTGTTTCATTTATAAACTCAATGAATAAAGAACAAAGCATCACAAAATCGTGTTATACACATATAAAACATAACTTATTAAATATTACGCATGCTTAGATTCAATGTATTACTTTATAAATAATGTGTACAGTCATTAATTTAATAGTCGTAAGTTTATTGCATAAAAATAAATATATACCATAAATAAATTGTTTTATAAATAAACAATTAATCTAAATTATTCCCGACTTAAACTAATTGTCAAGGAAAAATCAACTTTATTGTACCTTTTTTAATATAATATTTTAAACTAAGTTAGTATATTTAAGATTAATTAATTAATGTAAAGTGCACTCACTGTCCCTTTACAATAAAACATAAACAGAACTCACTTAATAATGACAAGATGAATATTCAGCATTTTCAGAGAATTGCTTTCTTTTTCATTTGCATAATACTTTGTAGCTGAGATATCCATTTAAGCTTTTTGCTCATTACATTCTAAATAAATGTTGATTACTTTGATAAAATACATCCCGTTCATAATTACAGTACGTGCCATGTAAATTATAAAAATATTACACACAACATAGTCTACCTCTGTCGCGCTATGGTTCCATACTGCGCCTTTACGTTACACGGTGACTCCGGGTTCGATTCCCGGTAAAAACAAATATTTTTATTACCTACTATATTCTTCTGTATGTGTGTATGTCACTAAACTCCTCCCAAACGATTGCACCTATTTTGATGACATTTGCTGTGTGTGTTTGGGTGGGAGTCCCTGAATGGTTTAGAATAGTTTAGATTCACACTCGGACCCGGTAGGAAGCGTTGCAAATTGGGTCTGGAATTTTTCTTTTGCATGTCATAACATAATATTTTTTAACCCATTTTTAACGTTAGCTGAACTGTAAGCCGATGTTTAGGGACAACATATGTCGGGTCCGCTAGTTTATTTATAAATACGATATAAAAAGGGTAACTATTGGTAATCCTTTACTAATACCCAGAGTATATTGTAGTTATTATTTATCAATATAAAACAACGTTTATGGAGAAGCGTTTTTTTATTGTAGCTCGGCATGTGACAACACTCTGCCTGATGTAAAGCTAGAAGTCGCCTCCACTATGCCAGCTTGAGGAGACGAGCATGTACCATCTAGATTGACATGTTTTCCTCCTATATCCATAAGTTACTTAATTATAATAGTAAAGCAAAAATAAAATATATGTTACGAATCTCATATTCGTGAAATTAATAAAAGGAATTTGTTGATATTATTTATTATGAAATAAATCACTGGGCAACACAATGTAATGCGTATTATACAAATGTAACATTTCAAAGTCTTCACAATATGAGTTTTAAATTTAACGAATATCTCGTGCAATATTTTGTTCTTTGTACCCGCAATATTATTTAGCAACATTTCATGAACAGAAAACTTAATTAAAATATTACGGACAGTTTTCAATTAACTTTGTATTATAATTAGTTATTAATGTGTGCAGTGGTTAAATATATCTACGTACAATGTCTTGATCCCAAACTAGAATACCATGTGCTATAATTGGGAATAACATAACCCTTTAACGCCCTATAACTAGAAATACAGGCATGTATTCGACCGGGAATAGAACCCGAAACTGGCTAACATGCTAACAGCTACACTAAGTTATAACTGAGTTGTCTAATTTTACATTATATTTTAGTGAATTATTTAACAAAAAAAATATAGATACACCTTTTATTAAAAATAACTTTTTTAGTGACGTAAGGGACATGGTAGAGGAAATAGAGAGCCGGAGATGGGCAGAGGACATATTGCTAGAATGGACCATAGTCGTCGGGTTAAATCAATGATGATGATGATGATGATGATTTTTAAAAGTAGTCCGGCATGCGACCTTACTCTGATAGAAGTTAGTGCGCTGTCCTAATCTTGTTCGGTCTGTCGTAATTGAAATCGAATAACAATATAATTAGCGTACATTTTAAAAAAATCCCCTTTATAAAATTGTATTGATAAAATGGAAAGCTGGCGGTACGATAGGAGTACCTAATATGCGTTTTGTTTCGAGCTTGCAGCTCCGGCAACTGAGATTCCATTTGTTGGGGCACATTAAAGGAAATCAATTGTTCTGAAAGCAATTGGCACGGAATTCCAGTATCCCGATACCGTTCGGACAACAAAGAGAGAAACCGATAGACGACAATAAAGCTCGGACTGAATATTTATTAGGAAGTTGGTAATATTAACCAGTCTTACAAATGTTTTAGTCGAATTGGCAAACTGTATTGTTAAAATGAATGCTAGAGTAGCAGTTGTTGACTAAACTGTCTTGAATCTATTTGTAGTAATACTCACTATGCTTATTTGTTCTTGTTTCTAGTTTTAGACTTGATTGTTTGATATATTACTATTATCATCTAAGAAATATAACCCCAGAATAACAAAGTAAATCAATAAATCAAGAATCTAATGCTTTAACTAAAATATCCTTGAATTTCAGGATCATCTTAGCAGTGAACCTGGACGGTGCACATTTATCTCCTGAAACTGGTATAGCGGGAGCAACTGTAAACAAACGCATACGTAGTCGCACTCTAGATAAACTAGGCGTAGTGTGGTCACGAAAGCGTTGTACAGTACATTATTGATCTTAATTAAGTTAGAAAATACTATTTACTATTTGTTGATATTTTCGTGACATGTATTTTTAGCATTTTTATCGCAACATTTTATCTGAAGGGGCTTTTAGGGTCGAGATATTTACCCGCTTGGCTGGCAGAGTGTGGCCTTTCGCAGAACATCCGGCATACGACACGCCCCTTACATTAGCTTCCTAGCAGAAAGAATACTCAACACCACTTCACTGTAAATGTGATATTATATTTCCCTATATTTTTTTCCTTGTCAATATGATCCTAAAATCTGTATTATTTCCGAGGTTCTGTTTCTCTTCTGGTTTATGGCATGTTAACGATTATTGGTTTTTTTTTACCGTACTCCGCCTGATGTTAAGCTAGTGTGCGGTTCATGCGTGGAGACACCTGCTACCATAGATAAATGTTAACCACCAGCATGCGTCGATTCCTCTTATTTCCTTCTTCTACCATTTCCAAACTAATTCCGAAACACCACTACGTCATTTCGCTGGCATTTTGAGGTTATTCGGAAATACTCGTAATTTACCTACATATAAAATTTCATACGCCATTACCTTATTTCTCAGAATATCTCTTTTGGAAAAATACGAGTATAATTACGCCATGATTTATCTACCAATAAAAGTTAACATTATTTTATTTAGTAAATAGCAGCCGACTCGCAATGTCGAGGATAAATGGTTACCTCATAGGCAAACGTGCTCCACTCGAGACCGCACAGCTGCTTAACATTAGACAGGGTGTGGCCACACGCTTGGCTATTGAATGAAAAAAAACGTAGTTTTCACTTTCATTCTATCCCGGCTCATTTTTTTCTTTAGAAGAGCATTACGGTTACGAATCGCTTTAATTCAAACACTATTAAACTTTTCCTCCCGCAATCGACAATCATCAATATAGTTCGGCGAATTTACACAAAAACCTTCATAAATTATACGCTTAAAATTTTCGTCAATCAATCTACCTATTAAAGCTAAATTAATATCCGTATAGTATTTTCATAGATATTAAATCGTACAGACGAGTGATTTTGTTTTCCACTATTTTGTAAAAATGCAAATTATATAGGCATTTGTTGTATATAATATAGATCAAATATTTACTCATTGATGTGGGTATACACAGGTATTCGCAGAATAATATTGTGTAAGGCTAAGGGTTAGTTTAAAAATAGAAACCAGTCTGTACTGAACTTTTTATAATCTTCACTTTCAGAGGGTTGAATATCTCTATAAATTAAGCCAAATTTTACGCATTTCTTTCTTGCAATAATAATAATAAAAAGGGTTAATTGTAACAGATATTAGTTAAATAAAAGCTAAATAACAATTAGATAAGTATCTTAACACAGCGGAATAAAGGATGAGGGTAAATCAGGTTCTGAGATTAGCGGTTAATCTCGACCATCCCGTGATTAGTCCGCAGGGATTTCGCGGATATACACTTGCAATACAAAGAAGACCTTTACAGTATAATTATTTTATTAAAGTAAATTATATTGCGTTTGAGTTGCTTACGTCTTCAATCAAACGGATATTAATGTACGTATTCATTTGAATAAGAATAAATAGGTTTTAGAATTTATTAAACACTTATGATGATGCTAGAGCGCGATCCATGAACGGAGGCGACTGCTGTCAGATAGGGGGATCTGCAGTCGCGTCCGCTATGCCGCCTTGATGAGATGCCTCTTAATACTGCACTCGAAGGATCCCATGTTATAGGAAAGAGGAAAGACGTGGCTGGGAAGGTCGTTCCACAATTTAATGGAACGTTAGAAGAAGGTCTACCCGAACTTTTTAGTCCGCGAGGTTTTTGTTTTGCACCGTTTTGACGGTGAGGCGATGCATTCGACCTCAAGCGATGCAATGTGGGGTAGGAGGGATTAGCGGTAGAACGCTGAGAAGGAAGCTACGTCTCGTCTGAGCTGCAGGGTTTCAAGACCCCTAGTCACCCTCTCATCGCCCACGATCCGCACAGCACAAAAATGAAATGACCTTATTCATAAGGTATCAAAGTTACTTAAACCGGATTGCCTCTATTGTTTATTGTTTATTCTACAAGTCCCTAGATAAATGTTAGGTAAACACAATAACAATTCCCCGTTACAAATTGTTTTATCAGAACGGATCGAGATTGCGGCCCTCTAAGTCGTTCACTATTTACAGAATCAACTCAATTATTACAGAAATCAATTGATAAAAGTCATTGTTTCGTTTGTACAGAATTTATTCTTAACAATGAAGATTAAAGAAAGTGGTATGTAAATAAAAGATGTATAATTAGTGCTCATAATCACTACCTACCTCAGAAGAACGCGAGTTCGGTATAAAATAAAATTATATTTGTTTAAAATTACTTTAAATAATGGCTATGTTAAAATTATAATAATTATAATAAATACAATCATCTATCCCTAAACTAGTTTAACTTGTATAATATCAACATAAGGAGTATCATTATAAGAACAAACAACTCAGACCCGATAGATTTAATACAAAAAACTCAGTAGAAATATTGATTTTTTTTCTTTAAATAAATAGCTATACGTACGTGGACCGTATCTCTGTAGGACAGATAGATAACTGACATTAAGGCTCAATGACCTTGTCCCCTTAGATCTCGACGAAATTATATATATTGATATGTTGATCTTTATTTTAACCCTTGTACATATTAAATAACAAAATTGTAAACGTATTATTATCACTTTTACAAGTTATATTTAAAAATAAAAGATGTTGGTTTGTTACAAATTTCCAACTTCGATCCTAATTATTAACTTCAAAACTTAGGAACAGTATTTTGAATTTAATTACAAAATTAAAGTTTTATTAAAGTTAATTTTATTCAATGTCGCTCGCTAAACAAGATTACGTTGGCATGATTATATTATATATTTTACGTATTATTACAAAATTATTCTAAATAGTTCTGAAATGGAGGTGGGTGTATGTAAGTACGAATCTAAAGGCACAGTCTTGAAAGCGCAAAAGTTATTTTTGGGTCTATTAGCCCGCAAACACCACAGACGACAGACGCGGCATCCGTGGTTAGTTCCAGAGACAATTAATAATAAATGGTTAGTTTGCTAGTCATATTGCCTTTGTTCTGTTTAACCTCATTTCACCAGTTGCGGAGTACAGTCGCGCACATACTAATAATTTATTTATTTGTTTATATTAATAATATGTATTAAAAACAAGATTAATAAAAGAGTGATGGACAGATACAGTTCATTATAAAAACACATAATGTCATTGAACCCAGTAACGATTTAAATATTATTGTTGCCGGATCTTTTTTTGTAGCCAAAACAGCTTTTTTAAAATTACGAGTATGCACATATTAGAGTCCAATATTATGTAATATTTGGTAAGACCATTATAGTCATAATTATAACCTTATCAAATATTTCGCTCATGTCTCCGGAAAGGTGGCAATACTTACATACGAGTATATCATAATATTTTCTTCTAATTATGTCTACACATTTTTATTGCCTAATTTATGTTTCTGCAAATGATAAAAGAAAGGAATGGTGAATGATTGATGTTTGTTTTGTTATAACAATTTTAGCGCTAAGCGATTCAAAAATTTAAAAATCTTTTCATCTAGTTGTAGATTGTATATTATAAAATAGATTAGTTATAAAAATAAATTAAAGTATTAAATGTTCATTTTCTTACACATGTTTATTGATCCTTTTTTTTTTCATTATATCGCTTTATCTCGGGCTATATTATACTTTCAGTAGGTAGTTTTATAATATAAATTGCAATAATTATGATAATGTATAAACCACCTAATATCAATTATTTTTCTTTCAGTAATGTTAACCCTCAAATGATCTCGAAATGCCGGTCAATCAACCCTGTCAACATATTGTAACAAAATAGAATTACAGACGGGCGGGTGGCCGATAACTTTGACGAAAATAAACGTATTGGTATTTCATCGCGAATATATTTCATTTTAATAAATAACGATTGCTTTGTATTTATTTTGTTTTTTTTTTTTAAATAATATTTTAAACTACTGTACAAACATTACTTATTTGCTGCGGAGGGATTATCAACGCTCACACGTAGTTTTTTAAAAACAAATCCAGCATTTGAATAATGCCTATTAACAAAACAAAATAATACTTACATAAATATTATTCACTAGCTGTTGGCCCCCTATCACTAATAACATAAACATACACATGCAAACAAATTCCAAATTAAATTTATTTATCTGTAAATATAAATTATTGAAATTAGGTCAAAGACAATTGTGTTCACAGTTAAATACTCTTAATTAATAACACATTTATTTGGATAAAGATTAATATTATTATGTTGATACAACTCTGACAAATAATTTGTAATAATGCATTAATTTCGACCAAATTTGATTATTATAAAAACGGTTATTGTGAGTTAATCTTAAAAGATAAACATATACTGTCGCGGACATTTTTTTTTAAATAATTTAAAGAAGAATAATTCTTTCATACATATTTTTTGGGTATCTCGAACGGTTTTCGCAGCGCACGCAACGGAAGCCCTCAAAGATGAATAACATTCCCCGTTTTTTCCACATTTTCGACTGTTTCTTCGCTCCTATTAGTCGTGACGTGATGTTATATAGCCTAAAGCCTTTCTCGATAAATGATCTATCCAACACAAAAATAATTTTTCAATTCGAACCAGTAGTTCCTGAGATTAGCGCGTTCAAACAAACAAACAAACTCTTTAGTTTTATAATATTAGTATAGATTATTAAATTTAATTATGATGAAAACTGAATAGAAATACAAATTTTTTAGGCCCTCAAAAAAATTAGGCCCTTGTGTTACATATAAAATATTAATAAATTATAATAATATTATATAAAAAAATATTAAAAGATTATTATTTAGTCTTAGTTTGTCGATTGGATAACAATAACTTGCTCTTTTAAACGTTAATTGAAAAGAAACGCTTCACCTTTTACGAGAACGCCCACGTTCTTTAAAGTTCATAATTACCTCTTATGAATGTACACGCTTCAGTTAGCGTAAGCGTAACAATTAACCTTAATTTCTAACTTTAAATAGTGGTAGGCAGACTGATGACGGTTGTTAGCCCAACCGTCCTGGAGTAGTACCACTACTTTCGAATGTAACCCCCGTGAAGTGACCTTGTCGCGTTTCGGGAGCAGTTTGAAAGTAGCCAGGTATAGGGAGAGGTGTGTGCACTGTCCATTTGGGTGGTGAACATTTGTCTCTTCTATAGTGGAGGCGCCTGCTGCCTGAGAGAAATGAGCCTAGAATTTTTTTTCTCGAGTTTGGCGATGATTTTTAATTCATTTTCTAGGAAAATAAATCTACATTCGTTATCATCAATCAGTTTTTTTACCCGGGTTATTGAGTAATTTGACTTTTTCTTATGCAATATTTAAGGTTATTATATTTATTTATGAAATATATATTATATTTTATCATATTATATTAAAAACTTCAACAATTAATGATATCTGTTTTTTATGTAATTAAGCATAGTCTATTGATTGGTACACGATGTGCTGATATAATTGAAACAAAATAATGAAAAAATAAGATATTATTTTAGAATATTGTTTTCTTAACAAACTATTAGATATCAAGTGGGCCCAAAAATGGGCACTGTCCTTCATCTATGGTTTTGTGGCTATATCGAGCTACAAAAAAAAAAAAGAAATAAATTGGTAGAAGATAATAAAACAGCCTGCATAATCTACAATAATTTTTTAATATTATTTTAAGCACGTTGATTAATTCCTTAAATCTTCACTACTTATCTCTAATTTAACTAGAAATTGCTGGCCATTATATCAACCTATTTATATAGTAAATAATTTATCATTATTAATATATTTTTAACTATAAAATAATTAGGAGTTTACTTCTGAGATGAGGATAGTGAGAAGGTTATTATTATAACAGAAGTTAAATCAACCCCTCCATACTGACACATTATGAGTTTTGTGAAGCAAAGTAAGTCTATTCTAAATTAGATGAAAGCTTTTTGTTCCGCGCGTTATCATAACGTCGAATAAATATTACCACTTTGGCCGCTATTTATGCGTAAAACAGAAATTTCGTCGCATTTATTTAACGTATTACTGTGGAATCAGCAAATTAAGCAGATTAAAATTTCATATGCAAGGCAATTATTGTACGTCGCTCGCGTTGTTCAAATACATTTCGTTTTCATTGTTTTATATTATTATTGTGTTTAAAGATTTACCGTAAACATTATTCAGTTTCAGCTGAGCCTATTTTCAGCATGAAAATCTTTTAAAGTACGTCCATTCTTATTGGCTATGCTAGGTGGATGTTATTAATATTATTATTTATATACAATAATATACATCCATGCTGCATAATGGTGCCTATAATAACAGCCAGTAAGTAATGAAGTCAACTGCAAACTAAAACTTTCTCGTATTAATTTTCATCATAATTTAATAGTTCAGCATTTTCATAAAATTGCCAGTTAGTAATTCATTAAAAAAATTGATAATGAACATTTGTTTATTTATCTTGAAAGCTTTTCAGCCATCGTAGTCGTTGCAAAACGGCACAATAAATTAATACTTCTGTTAATATACACATACATTTTTAATATATGTTAATTGAAAGTAATTTTAATTAAAAAACATTAAATGCTCTGTCAATTTAAGCGCTGTATTATTTACCTCATCGTTACCGCAGTCGTATCTGTTCATGAACCAGGCTTTAGCTTAAGGTGAAAGCCAACACCTAAGCGTCCATAGATTTTGTTTTACCACATTGTTTTAAACTTAGCAGATTAATGTTGAAATTAAGTAATTTAATAACTTTCTCAGCACTAATTATTTGCGCATATCACTATAATAAACAAATAGCTACGGCACAGAATATATAAAATGTATTTTAAATATTTTAAACATTTTATATTAGTTATATTTCACAAGCATTTTATATATTCTGTGACGCAGTTATTTGTTTATTATAGTGATTTGCGCAAATAATTAGCGCTGAGAAAGTTATTAAATTACTTAATTTCAACATTAATCTGCTAAGTTTAAAGCAATGTGATAAAACAAAATGTATGGACGCTCAGGTGTTGGCTTTCACCTTAACATCAAGCGGTATGCAGTCACATATCCAAATACTCGTAGACAGTGCCTTCTTTTTAACGTTGGAATTGTTCGTGCGTATTTTGTAATAGTCCTTTTTAAACAGAACATAAGTTATGTTGACGTTAAGGAGGGTAGCTGTCTAGTGTGCTTTCGTTCAGATTTCTTCTTCGAACTTTTTAATTGTTTTTTACGTTGTTTTTTGGTATTAATTTATTATTGATCAAAATACAACAACGTTATAGGAGCTGACTTTTGCGGCTTTTCATTTTTTAAATACAAGTAGTACCACAGACAAATGTAAGTATGCCCCCTCCACTATGTCCAATTAACAGGGCACACTCCTCTTGTTATACCCTAAACGCGACTAGGTCACTTCACGGATGTTACTTCTTTGGATAGGTATTATGTTCACATAGGACTACTCTGAAACTTTTTTCATGATTCATATTTTAATCATCGAGTTATAATGTTCTACGTAGTTAGTTTAACTTTTTAAAGTTAGTTTAATTCGATTTTAATAGTTTTTTTTAAATTCCAATCTACTATGACTGTAACCGGGAGAAGTTTTAAGTTCTAACTAACAATACCGGGATCATAGTTCTGACACTTTATTTTTACTTTACTGCAAATTGGATGCATTCACACGTTTTAACGTTCATAGCAGGGTATTGCGTTTACGAGTGCGTATGAGGATAATGGCTTCTAGACGCTTCCTGTATAATGGTTTTATGTTATCTTTACTGTTAGTAAGTGAAAATTATGTTTATTTATTGAATTTTTATATAAAAACATTTTTGTGATACACTGAAAAATAAAATTATTAAGGGACTTAACTACAATACAATACAATTGTCACGCCTTTTTTCCACATGGATAGGCGCACAACGGAACGCCACTTAGCACGATCTTAACCACTTAAACCATTTCTAAGTCATCGTGACTCGTGGAGTATCCTAAACGCGTTTTGGGGTCAGTTAGAATGCGACTGCTTCCAGCAGACATTTCTGACTGCTCTGCTCATCAGGCGAAGTGTGTTTTGATGCTGATGTAAAAAAGGTTGTCCAGTTTTTTTTTTAAATTCCTTATTCCAAACTTTTGTGGCATAAGGAATTAATCTATTCCGCTGATTTGGATTCTATTACTACTACTTAGCTTACGCTCTGTTTCCATCGGGGTAGGCAGAAACAATGAAGCGCCCGCGACTCCTCTCTCTACATACCACATGCATTACTCTTCTCATCCAGGCATGAGGATGCTCGTCACCTGACCTTTTGGGCTGGTCAACTAATCTACCTTAAAAAGGTCTTCCGACATTGCCGTCTTTGCACACTAATTCTTTTTAGTTAATCTCCTTTCCAAATGACCGAAGCACTTCAACATACCTATTTCCACTCTATATTCTCAAGATTCTACTGAAGTATATACTATGTTTAACAGAACTATACGTCTAAAACAATAATCTGTAATCAATCACCACCGCAAATCTATTATGCAAAGACAATAAACGGTCGTCACGTGAAGTCGAGGATAAATAGGTAATCGCCTGAGGCTTTCATCAATAGTTTATACGATATACCCTCTAACGATATTCCTAATCCAATACAAACATAATACATTATGTAAATGCTTATGTTTGTATGTCTGCTTCGACACACTCTCATGCGGTGTCGTTACAATTAATCAAAATAAACGCCGAATAAAATCTTCGTTAAGCACATAATATTATTTGTTATAATTCTAATCTGGCGACATCTTCATATTCTTTTATTTTTTGTTTGCCACATTCCTTGTCTTCTCACTTCTCTTACAATATGTCATGTTCGGACATTTTACAATTAATTTAATTTTAAAGTTTCAACAATATAAACATACAAACAGATAATTTGTTCATATTATTTAACCGACACTCGAACAATCTTTTGATTCACTTAGTTAAAATGTATTAATCTATTTAAGATTATTAGGCAAAAACGTTAGCGAATTGAATGAAGGTAAGGTAACCGCTTCATTACGCGAAAGGAGACTTGCAAGTCTTCTACATGAATATTCATCACGGTTGGGCGAGCTCTACCCAAGTTACGGGACTCTGGAACTACCAACTTTAGTTACAACAAAAATTTAATAATTAGGAAGTTACCTTGCATGCATTACCATTATTTTCAACTTAATTAAGAAGTCTTTACGTAGCATTCATAATATAACGTTTTGTAATAAAAAAAAATACAGTTACGTTGTAATTGTTCATACATTAATGAATGGAAGTGAGTGTTGGGTGTGGCAGAAGAAGCATGAGCGTAGAATTAATGTCGCACAAATGAGGTTATTATGGAGTGTTTATAGAGTCACAACAGCGGATAGACTAAAAAAAAAAATTACATCAGGCGGAGTGTTGTCACATGTCGAGCTACAATAAAAAAAAAAAGAAATAAATAAAAAAAAATAAAAAAAAGAAATACTGTTGTGCGATAGATGCGGCTTAAAAGATGTGGTGCCGAGGATTGAGAAAGGAATGTTTCGACGGTTTTAAGTGCAGAACAAGTGAACACGACTAAATTCACGTGTAAACGCGCGTATTGTAAAATTGATCGTAGGTATTTTTTTAAATAAAAAGTAGGATTGGGAAATTTATTTTATAAAATTGGGCTTCAGAAGTCAAAAGAAAATCAATGGCTCGAGGCATATAGGATCCCAAAAATAAAGCCGATCTAAGGAGAGAAAATTCACAAACGAATAAACAAACAACCGAGGCTGAAACACAGGAAGTAATTTTTCGCAAAGAATATATTATTCTTTTCACGTCTGGCCCGCAATTAGCTGGATCGTGAACTTCGTTTTATGTTACCACAATGCCCGACTAAACGAAGTCGGGTAATGCAGTAGGCGTGTCTAAATCAACGTCAACAGTTGAAAGCTTTCGCTATAAAGTCATAAATTAACGATAATCATGAGCTAATTTAGTCCTGTTTCGAAACATGATTGTTATAGTAATTGCGTATGTTTCAATTCACACGGGCAAATTATTGTTAGCTAACTAAATAATATTGCTCCGACTCTAGTGCGATATATGAATATAATTGCACGTACATTTATAAACATATAGGCATATATGTAGGTTAACACTATAACTATTGTAGGTACTTACAGACTGCGATTCATATTAGTCGATTCGAAATAATAATATTTTTATACCATAACCAACGATTGTTTAAATATTTTATAGCGCCATCTAGTGGAAAAAGTAAAAACATAGTTTGTCTTTAAAAAATAGGTGTATTTTAAGTTTTATGTAATATTAATGTAAAGTTAAAAATAAACATAAAATTTTTATTAATATTTACTGTGTTTAACTATTTATTAGTTAAATTGTTTAAAAGAAATTATTGTAAAAATTAAATTAAAATAGTCTAATTTTGGAACGAAAACGTCAAACTGACAGCAAGCTTGACAGGTCAGCTGTTGATTCATATTGTGCAATTTCGTTTCGTCAAAGCTCGTGAAATATCTTGATTAAATCGAATTTCTAAATAGATTTCATTTAATAAATACAAGTGAATGTTGAGGTAGTTATTCCTAAATATACTTTGAGTGTGAAAAAGTGAAAATGCGGCTCGTAGATTCATCAAAACTCTTGCAACTTCAAAGCGAAACCGCTCACATTCGAAACATTTGTATTGTGGCCCACGTGGACCATGGAAAGACCACTTTAGCTGATTCTTTAATATCTAGCAATGGCATAATTTCGCAAAGAATGTCTGGCAAGCTTCGCTACATGGACAGCAGGCCTGATGAACAAGAAAGAGGTATAACAATGAAAAGTAGTAGTATTGCATTGTATCATGCTGTTGATGAGCAAGAATTCTTAGTGAACCTAATAGATTCGCCCGGGCATATCGATTTCTCTAGTGAAGTGTCTACAGCCGTCAGGTTGTGTGATGGTGCTATAGTTGTGGTAAGTTATAAATTTACAAAAATTTACTTTTTTAAATAAAATGTTATATTGATTTGGAATTAACATTCTTCTCCTTCTCTTCTCTTTCTCTTTGTCAATCCTCTCATAAATATAATTTTGTTTTAATTATTTTTTGAATTATTTTTTTCCGTTTAGTATAAATAACTATTTCTAATTTCCGTCTATCATATTCATTAAAATGTGTAATATTATTAGTAATGATTAATGAAATGTCTACAGGTAGATGTAGTTGAAGGAGTTTGTCCTCAAACAAGATTAGCATTAAAACAAGCATATTCAGAGAACATAAAAGCAGTTTTAGTGTTAAATAAAATTGACAGACTTATATTAGAAATGCAGTTGACACCACTTGATGCATATTTACACTTAACACAAGTACTTGAACAAGTAAATGCAGTGATGGGAGAGTTATTTGCTACGGAAGTTTATGAAAATGAAGAAAACACCATTGAAAAAGAGGTTGGTCGTGTATTGATACTATATTAGTTTTGCTATAATGCTGTATGAGTAATACCTAAAGTCCAATATTGTTTGGAATATTTTTGGTAATATTTACTTTTCTTATCGGAAAATGTTTGCACTGTGTCTATTTTGGGCAAATTTAAAACCGACTTAAAATCTATTGTTTTCTGAATTAAAACTTGGCTTACTATTACACTTGTTTTGAACCTTATCATGAACCTAAATAATATTTCTATTGAAATAAACACAACGGAGATGATTGTTCATGGATCACATTCTAGCGTAACATCAAGCGGAGTGTGGTTATGATTGATGACTCAAAATAATAGTAATAATAAACATAAAGAACAGAAGAAATATTTTTCTTCCTATTTATTATTTCTCCTATATTACAGAATTTAAAACCAAATCCTGTACAAGACGAGAATAACATATATGATTGGACATCAGCATTAGAAGATTCTGATGATTCTAATTTATATTTCTCACCTGAACAAGGAAATGTTGTGTTTGCTAGTGCAATTGATGGATGGGGGTTTACTGTACATACCTTTTCTAGATTATTTTCAGAAAAACTTGGTAAGTTTTTTTTTTCGTAGTTCAGCATATGACAACACTCCGCCTGATGTAAAGCTAGAGGGCGGTCCATGAACGGAAACAACTGCTACTACAGAGAAACCTCTATGAGCAGCAGTTGCCTCCGCTATGCCAGCCTGAGGAGACGAGTATACACCATCTAGATTGACAGTGCACACTCCAGCCGCTATACCTGGCTACTTTGAAACTGCTCCTGAAATGCGACAAGTTATTATTTCACGGCCATTACATTCTAAAGTGGTGGTACTACCCCAGGACGGCAGACTGGGCAGAATTTAGTTCATCTGTTACAATTATTAATTACATAATTATTAAATGTACAATATTTTGACACAAGTTTTAATTACAGGTGTAAAACAAGAATTATTACAAAAAGTTCTTTGGGGAGACTTTTATTTGAATTCAAAAACGAAACGTTTTATGAAAGGCGCTCAGGAGAAAGCGAAGAAACCTCTATTCGTTCAAGTAATTTTAGATAATTTATGGAATATTTATGAAACAATTGCATTGAGAAATGAAAAAGAAAAAGTGCCTACAATTTGTGAAAAACTCGGGATTAAATTAACTACTAGAGATTTAAGACATACTGATAGTCGTATCCAACTGCAATCATTGATGATGCAATGGCTTCCTTTATCAAAGACAGTTTTGGATATGGTTTGTAAAAAATTGCCTTCACCTAAAGAGATAATTGGAGAAAAAGTTGAGAAATTAATGTGTTCACGAATTAGAGACTTTGATTCCCTGCATCCTGCAACTCAGAAGTTAAAAGAAGACTTTTTAGCTTGTGATAGTAGTGAAAAGAGGCCTTTAATAGTATTCATATCAAAAATGTTTTCTGTCGATAAGAGCGTATTACCTGAAAATAAACCTAAAGCTTTAACTGCAGAAGATATGGCCAGGAGAAGAGAAATAGCAAGGAGATTAAGAGATGAACAAAAGAATTGTGATAATACTCAAAAGGTAGAAGAAGATAGAAAAGAAGCTGAGAATGAATTTGGAGTTGAAAAAGAAGAAGATAAAGACACCCACACATTTATAGCTTTTGCTAGAATTTTTAGTGGGAAATTAAAGAAAGGTGATAAAGTTTATGTCCTAGGACCAAAGCATGATCCTCAGAAAGTATTGTCTGATGATGATTTTAATATAGACTCTAATGTTAAACTTAAAGATTTAAGAAGTGATCAACACATTACTTGTACTGAGTGAGTTTATTTCTTTTGTCTTTTCTAAATTAATTTTGTAACTTAAAGTAATGCTAACATTATTTTACAGGGTTAAATCTTTATACATTTTAATGGGTAGAGAGTTAGAAGATATCGATGAAGCGGTTGCTGGTAATATTATAGGTAAATACTTAGTATTAAAAAAACCTTGTTGTTTCAAAACACAAAGGCATTGTTGCCCATGCAAGCTAGTCTCTAGTTTTTTTTTCTTTACATTCTTTCCACACATTTAGAGCGACCGTGGTCTAGCGGTAAGACACATGAACTCACGATCGTTGAGACCCGTGTTTGAACCTCTTTAAATTCGGACCGGTTCCAGTGTAACTTTGTTATATGTACTTTGGTCGCTCAACTATTAAAGAGTGATAGGCAGACTAATGATGGTTATTTGTCTAGTTTGCCGTCCTGGGTTAGTACCACCACTTTCGAATGTAACACCTGTGAAGTGTGTGTCGCGTTTCGGGAATAGTTTGAAAGTAGTCAGGTATAACAAGAGGAGAGTGCACTGTCAATCTTGATGGTATATGCGCGTCTCCTCAAGCCGGCATAGTGGAGGCGTCTGTAGTAGCAATTGTTTCCATTTATGGACCGCACTCTAGCTTTACATCAGGCGGAGCGTGTTACATGCCGAGCTACAATAAAAAACAAAAACCTTTCACCTTGGATCCTTCAAGCGGATCGTGAAAAAGCACCTTCTCAGGCCGGTCTTTGATCTATTTATTAATCTATAATAATCCATTATTACACAAGTTTAGAAAAATAATTTAACTATAACTGTCTAAATACTTAGTTTTATTTCAGGCATAGGTGGCTTAGAAGAACATGTGTTAAAGACAGCGACATTGAGCGACACAATTGCATGTCCTGCATTTACTGAATTGCAATATGCTGCAGTGCCCATACTTAGAGTAGCTGTTGAACCCACATACCCATCACAATTAACTCAATTAGTTAAAGGTAAAAATAAAAGAATAATTATATATACTTTTTGTAGCTTTTTTGCCTTTTCATTACCGTTGTATACGGGTTCATATACATACAATGCACTTATCTTAAACTAGGATACCCTGGGTATTAGCATATTACCCAGATATGAAACGAATACCTACTAGTCTTTGTAATATATTTGTTTCGGTTGGGAATCAAACCCCTGGACCTCTGAGTAAAATTACAAATTAACGGATAATGTTTGTTGTAGGTTTAAAATTACTTAACCAATCAGATTCTTGTGTCCAAGTGTTGCTGCAAGAAACTGGTGAACACGTATTGGTCACAGCTGGAGAGGTTCATTTAGAAAGATGTCTCGAGGATCTGAAGTAAGTTCAATTAAATATCAATTCTATTCATAATTAATCAAGTCTTCAGCAACATGGTCCTTGAACTAGTGTGGGTACAGAGCTATGTATTTTTTTTATTGTAGCTCATATGACAACGCTAGACAAAGCTAGTTTTACATAGCTAGAGACCGCTACAACTGCTACTACAGATAATTTTTTAGGCAGCACACGCCTCCGTTATGCCGGCTTAAGGAGACGAATGTGCATCATCTAGATTGTACATTGTTAAAATGGCATATAAAGTTATTTATTTTAATGTATTTTCTTTTAGAAATCTATATGCAAAAATACCTATAACGGTATCAGAACCTATCGTCCCATTTAGAGAGACGATCGTTGAACCGCCCAAAATAGACATGATTAATGAAGAAATTGATGCACAAAATATTGATAAGAGTAACAAAGAACAAGATCCGACTGTCACAATATACACCAATAACAGACAAAGCAAAATCAAAATTAGAGCTAGACCTCTACCCAACGAAATTACAGCGGTACTAGAAAAATCTACTGATCTATTAAAAGCTATATCATATCATATAAAAATATTACAAGGTTTATCTAAAAACAATGATAGATTGGAAAATAAAATTGAAAATATTAAAATAAATAATGGCACAGAATTGAAACATGTTTTATCAGATAGAATGATCAAACTCATAGACGCATTTAAAGATGAATTACAATTAATTACATCAAAACTAGGTCCTGAATGGAATGATATTGTTAATCAAATATGGTCTGTAGGGCCTAGAAATTGTGGACCAAATTTGCTTCTCAACCAAACGCCAGATTATGAAACTAAATTTATTGATTACAATAACATAATTAAGGAAGATCCAAGGTTTGAATATGAAAGTAGTTTTGTTAATGGATTCCAATTGGCAAGTCTGGCTGGTCCAATGTGTGAGGAACCCATGATGGGTGTTGCCTTTTGTGTTGAAGAATGGACTTTAGAAAATAACGTTAGTGAAGATTCTGGTCATACGTTTGGACCACTTTCAGGTAAGTTAATGTTACGTCCAGTCGAGTCTCACCTAAGTTGAAACTTTTTTAATCCATTGTACACATTCATGAATAAATACGTGTTTGAGGAAACAATTAATTCCATAATAATTTTTAAAAAAACCAAGGAAAAATCTTAAAACTGTCAAAAAGGTGTTTGACTTTTTTATTTAATTTTCTGCTCATCCACAGGTCAAATAGTATCAGCTGTAAAAGATGGATGTAGAAAAGCATTTCAATTACAACCACAACGAATATTAGCAGCAATGTACTCCTGCGATATAATTGTAGATCAGAAAGTATTAGGTAAGCGAATCTATGTCTATGTAAAAGAAAACCAATCAAAGTTTCATTATTTTATTACAAATATTTTAATTTATATCTACTATTTACATTGTTCATTTAGTTATATAGATATGGTTCAATTTTTTTAGCACATAATTATTTTTTATTCTAAAAACCTAATTCATAAATGCAACTGCTCATTCTAAATTAAATTAATTTTTAAACTGATTTTTTATCACATCTCTTGTTTTTTTTTTTTGATTAAGTATTATTATATTGTATACGATGCTAGTAATATTTTTCAAATTAATTTTATAATTAACTCGTTTATTTTTAATATTGTTCAAATTTTGATACAATCTCAGCTATATTTTGTGTGAAAAAACTTTACATTTTGGTGGGGTGATTAAAATTTCCTTTTCACACAGATATCAGTTCTATTTTGACTTTAGAACAATAAATTTATAATTAAACTATTTGAGTATTAAAAACTAAAGGTTAAAATAATAAATTAAGTTCATAAAATTAACGAAATATTTTTTTATGAAATAAATAGAAAGTAAACACGAAAAATATATAAATGTTTCAAATGCTTTAGGAACAACAATTTCCAAGTAAAATCTAATAAATGCAGATCTTTAAAGTTTTCTTTCTTTTTCAACAAACTAAACTTACAATTTAGGATGTGAAAACGTGGTCAGTTTAACGACTTTAACCATTAGATAATAATAAGATTAATTGTACATTTAGGCACATTATAATAAAAATGCAATAAAATAAAGTTAAAATCTTACTTATACATCAATAGTTTGTGTTGAATTCAACGAGGCGTAATCCCACAACAAATACCAAAATAAATAAATGCCTCATTAAAATCAACAAACTTTTCATTTATTAATCCTAAATTAAACTCTAAAGTGACCGATCTATCGTGCTGGCGAACTCTCTCACTTTGTACCAAGGGAATGGTGGGTTATTGTGGGCCATTCTTCTTACTCGTGCAACCCTTGACATGCGATTGTAGAAGTTAGGTCCGAGGTAACTGTGACTCGTGAACCTGTTATTCACTTGATTGTAATGCGGTTGAGAATACTCCACCTTATATGCGTTCGTTGTACTTTGTATTACAGGTGTGTATCTATTCGCAGTGTAACCTATAAATAATAATTATTTATTAGTTAATAATTTTATAGTTCTTTTAGTGTATAGATACATGTGAAAGCCAGCTTGAGGAGACGAGCATGTACCATCCAGATTGACAGTGCACACTCCTCTCGTTATACTTTTTATAGAATAATTTTATAGAATAGGGGAAAGATTATATGGGAAAGGTTTTT
Organism: Tinea pellionella; assembly: GCA_948150575.1. Lineage (NCBI taxonomy): Eukaryota > Metazoa > Arthropoda > Insecta > Lepidoptera > Tineidae > Tinea > Tinea pellionella. The sequence goes on along the minus strand of OX411259.1, from coordinate 4,287,889 downwards.
GCAAGTTAGGCAAAAGTAAAGTTGTTAAAAGCTGATCTTGGCAAATAAGGTTATTTTTATTTTATTTATTGCAGGCAACAGCAACTACTAACCCAATCATGTTACTTAAATCGTAAACAGGTGTTAAATAATAACTATGATTTTATGTCCCTTACCTGCGGTTTGATATGTTGTAGGTCGTACGCACATCATTCCATATACTCTGATACCAGGGACCGATGCATACGTTGGTTGGTCATGTGACATTGGCCCCTCTGAAAATTATACATACGGTTTTGAACATTATATAAATATTCATAAGAACGAATTTGCCATAATTACGGCATGTTTTAGACTGTTATTTGTGGATTTAAGAGCGGTAGGCAGACTGTTGATTATTAATTTATAATTATCAGTCTGCCGTTCTGGGGTCGCATCACTACTTTCAAGTGAAGTACAAAGAACTGTTGGTTATAATAAAAGGAGTGTACCCTGTCGACTTGAATGGAGAGCACATTCGTCTCGTAGCCTGGTAACAGTTGTCACCGCCCAATGTCACATCCTACATAAAAAAATGTAGTGACATCAAGCCAGTGACAATAAACAAAGAAATGTGTCACATAAATTCTCGTAAAAAAGTTACATTTATAATTCAATGCTTACCTAAGATATGGCTTTCTGGACAACGACAAATAACCAAGTAGTGTGATTTCCCTGTTCGTATATTCTGCAGCGCCAACAGCGACCAATCTCTGGGGGCACGGCATTCTCGCATTTCTGATACCGCTTCGCAAGTCTTCACTAATGTAACTGCTTTGTGGGCGTACTGAAATTTAATGTCGAAACCATTAGTTAGATTTATTTCTTGCAAATTAATGCGAACACTTTTTTTCGCACACAGGCATTTTGCAAGCATCACGTTTGGTTTAAATGGCAAAAGCAACAGTTAGTTACGAATTTAATTTTGATAAGACTCCTCAAGCCGGCATAGCGGAGACGAGTACAGCCTGTAGAAATTGATCTGTAGTAGCAGTTGTTTCCGTTCATGGACCGCACTCTAGTTTAACATCAGGTAGAGTGTTGTCATACGCCGAGTTAAAATTAAAAAAAAAATGTTCCTATTTTCTCAGGACTGATAATTCAATTCTGCAGGTGGTAAACTAAGGTCCTTACGGATAGTACCTTAGGCACTTAAGTTAGCTTATATACTTCCCTTAAAATATAGAGAAAAGCAAGTTACTTTTAGAGTCAAAAATTGATTACTAAGGTCAATTTATATCTAACCGTTCTTTGTTTAAGATCAATTTAAGTCATAATATTTTTGGTGCTACTAAACCACCGAGGGACGGCTCTGTGCCACCCAGTTTGCCTATCACTCTTTATCAATGCGTTCCTACTAGATATTTCATATTTTACGAGTGTTTTACATCAGTGTTGTGATATGCCGAGCTACAATAAAAAAAAAAAAACAAACAAATGCACAAGGAAATGTCTGGGTTGATATCAGGTACCGAAGGAACAAATTAAAGGATACCTTAGTATTCAGTACTATAATCGTGCCCCCGTACAAAATCTCTGACTTACATAATCGGGATATTATATCCATTATTATACAGGAACTCGTAGTTGAACCGCGCGTTGATTGCTTTCTAAGAAGCTCATAACGATTTAGTTTCTCATCGAATATAAAATATCTAATACGTGTTTGTAAGTAATATTATAATTTCATAATATTTATTTACATAAAATATGGTAGAATATGATTACATTGTCAGAATAATCATATTTTGCTACATATTTGCAATTTATCGTATTTTTAGCAGAGAGTTCCCTACCCAGAGACATTTTTAAATATAATTAACATCTATAAATAAAAATGCACAATTAATTGGTGGTATAGGTTACGTTTTTATTTGTTAAAGATCGTTAGAACCCTAAAATTGATTATCATTTAGTTATTCATTTATTACATTACTGTTTAGCGATTTGCTATGAATAATATCATTCATCATAATTTAAAAAAAACTTCATAAATTATTCCTACACCTAAAACTTCCTTCTGAATTAATGTATCCATTGGTAAAAACTGAATGAAAAAGAACTGAACGAAAAATTTGTTAATCCAAGATTGAAAATCACTAATAGAATTCAATTTATTCCATACCTTCTTCTTAGAGTCGGTTGTAAGTCTTAAGGTATGCAGGTCGTCGGCGTTTAGGCTCGCGGAGCACGGGTCTCGGTACCTCGATGGGCACGCGCAGAGTGGCTGCGTGTAATTTAGACGCACGTACACGGCATTACATACCTGGAATGTTTTAGCATAACGTTAAAGATTTCAATTTAGAAGAATCTACTGCATTTATACACTCTAAGGTAACTATAGAAGGTACCTAGTCAATAGTAAAGACAATGAAACTGTTATACTAGTTTAGCAATATGAAATATAGAAAGATCAGACATTTCTGATCTTAATAAATTATCAAAATACACGCATATTTTTTTAAATTGACACAAGCGTGTTCGAGAATAACCCGAGAAGACAGAGAAACCTAGCTACATATGTTTTTTTATTAAATTCATACCTGTTGAATTGCGCATTCCGGAAGAAAATAAAGATGCTGATTATGAGGATAATAATGATACTTAGTCGGTTTCGCTAGTACAGATGCAGATCCCGCTGGTAATGGCACAGTCTGAAAGTAAAATACACATATTTTAATAATTATTCTTTGTTGTGGTAGGTTAGTTAGTATTAGTATGTTTATTGCAGTCAGTCCTCTTTCTTCCCTACTCTCAAGTATAACTAACATCTGTGACGTCACGTTTCGGGAATTAGCAACTGTTGACTGAGTACATTTCTTTGTGGCAGCAGTTGCCTCTAGTTGACTCATATAACGTACTCCAGCTTAGTATCATGCCAAGTGCGGCTGTAGACTATTTAGAAATGGTTCATTGCAATCACATAACTGTGTGTACATTATTAAATCGTTTATAATTGCGTATCTAAACCTATGTAATTATTTTTAACAAGCGTCTAATTCATCACTACAACTTACAGTTTTGCCCTTTAATTTAAATACCAGTATTACTGGATAGCGCAGACCTTTTATAGTTTAACAACTACACACGTCCTTAACAACCCTGTTTTTTATTGGTTATTCATGCAAAAAGCAATTATTTATTTAACCTTGTCAAGTAACACTTCCTAACGATTGTGGCTTCATCAAAGAGTCAATGCTTCATGGAAAAGTCACTAATTATCGTCACAACGATGTGAAACGCTTCCAGGCATACAGTATTGTGAATCCGCGGTCTCGTTTGAATGATTGTGAGAAATTTCTTTCCCTTCTTTCGGATCAAGAGCTTTAAAGCTTTTATGATAAGATTGTATATCCTTTAAATACAGAACTAAGAAGGGCAGTCTCATTTTATGTAACACAGAAAGTTGTTCCCTTTTTTTAATTCCTATTAATAACTTCGAAACGATTTGTAGTGTATTGTTATTGATAGTTGACCAATTAGGTCTAAATTTAAGAAATTAAAGTTAATATAGGAACCGTTGTCCGATACACAATCGCTCGTGCGCGATGATTCCCAGCAACCATTCCCGGTCATGCACCTTGCGATTTTAGAGGTATCCGCGTTGTCACGTTCTCTATTTTGGATCAGGTTAATAAACCTATTGAATGACCAATTTAATTCGTATTTTATTTTTAAATGCCTTCACAGTCCTCATTTGTATTAAATATTTTTACGCTTCATTAATCCTGTTTATGAATGGTGGCTACGTTTGAAATGGAGATGTTTTGACGACTAAGAATTGCGTTTAAGCCCACAATTAAAAAAAAAACTTTATGAATGATTTAGCAAGTTATATACTATGTTTACATTTGCATTTCTTAGAATTGAAATTAACAAAATTTGCACGCACATCAAGATTGTAACTCTAAAATTAATAATATGTGATCATCGATTAGAGTTCACCTGCTGAGAGATTTAATTTTGATAAAAGTCTTCAATGAGATCTTGTTGTCCATCTGCTCCAGTAACCTCCATATTGTCATCAGGTGTTACTTGTATTACAAAGAGCTTTTTGTGTGTGCCCGACTCAATTCCGATTTTTTCCCTTTTATTTTTTTTTCTATCCAATATCAGTTGCACTGAAAATAGTACACTACTTACTAAGAACATAAAACTGTTGGATTATTTTCCTCCTAGCTTAACCGTTACTTGTATCGAAACGTTTTATTCCATCCCAGAAATGTACCAAAACGTGTTAAAATATTATGAAGCTTATTCGTTGCGGAACAATCAATACCACGTTACGGAGTAGGTACTCTTCTCCATCAATATATTATAGCAAATAAATAAAATCAAATAATAGTACCTTCGATTGCTTTAAAATCGTGATAGGCCATGATAAATTTACTTTCTTATACCTAAGTAAGTAGGTTCCTACGATTCTCTTACAATAATTTTATTCTTAACGTTTATAGAAAATAGTAGCTATTAAATTATAAGTTATATAGTGTTACCTATATAATTATGCATGTGCAAATATTCCCATAATTATTGCATTTTCATTGTAAATAAAAACCTATTCAGCTCACTCTTGACTAGAAATCGACAGCTTCTGTAAAATGTTTTATCATTTGCTCTCATGACCTTCACGAATACGACTGAAATGATACCACGAACGCTGTCTTATAATAAAAATAATGCTCTTTTGTTATTATTTTATTGCATAATAGCTTTACTTTCACTCGGTTTTTCTATTATCAATGAATGTTCTGATTAGCCATTGCTTTCTTGGGTTTGATTGTTCCTACAGAGAAATTAACTGTACGTTCTAAGAGGATTCACTACACTGGTTGTTGCTCTGCTTTCACTTATCAATTTATATTTGCTTTAGAATTTATTAACGAATTTTATTTTAGCGTGAAGTTTCAATGTTTGTTATTTGTTGCTTCGACGTGAGATCGATACGTTTCAAAGAAAAGAATTAAATCAAGATTATTGTCAAATCGTGAACGTGAATATCCAAAAATATGTTTATATAGCGGAGTCAAAAAGTATAAAGCATATCTGTTTGGATAAAGTACCGTAATGATTCGAGTGTCGATAACAGGGTAGAGTTAAAGATTAGCCAGCTGAGGGCAAGGATAGTTGAACCCGGTTGTACTCTTACATTTTTCAACAAAAGCACCGGACGTCACGTCGTGGTTGAATGATCTAACTTCGAAGGACCGACTCAGATTTATCTGACCTTGAATGAGGATGTTGATACTTGCACTTGCTACTCAATTTGATGTATTTTTTTTTACAGAATTTTACCCGATTTTTCAACGCACTTTCCACTATACCGTACTTCAGTTTAAAAGTTCTTCTATAATACTCCTTAACATTTTACTCTTGATTTAGTCTTCAACTCCAAATAGATTTTAACTATTTTTGTGCCACAGATAGACTCTTGTTTTTATATACATACATCTTTATTAATATCGCTAACGCAAAAATATACTTTTTTAATAATAGTAATTTTATTAGTCTTATTTTAAAGTTCTGTCAACAAAAAGTAATAATAATAATTAAATAAATAAAAATAAATTAAATAAAAAATAATTTTACTCGCCAAACAAAATCCAATAGAAAAATCTACGGTTACTTCTTAGATTATAGTCGCTTCTACGATTGCATTTATGAGATCATCGAGGCAAGTGGAATTTTATTGCACTTTGTTGTTATTCTGTTCATACCTGTGCACGTATTGAGATTGGTTCCGCATGTCCAATGGCGCCGGAATTTTGCCACCATTTCTATTTATCAGTTACAATAGCTTTTATCCATTGCGATTCCAACCTTGTATATTGCGTTTATACTGTGTAATGGTCTTAAATTTTCAATTATTCTATTTCAATATAGCGCACCGTGGACTATATTTTGGTTTTTATTAGTTTTATACTAGTCTTTCTACAACTAAATATATTTTTTTTAAATTTCATATTAATGTATTGTAAAGAGTAGTCGGCAGACTTTGTTATTAGCACAGTCTACCACTTTCAAATGTAACCTATCTACCTAGTCCCAATTCGAAATTAACTTGGAATTTGCTGGGTATAACGCGAGGAGATGTACTCGTATGAGACGATGCGCATTTGTCTCCTCAAGCCGGCATATCGGAGATAAAGTAACTTTAGAAGTTTACAGTAAATTGATTTGAAACCGTTGGTATATTTGTATTACTTATTTTTTCTCTTTTTGTTGTAAGATCCTTCACGTTGTAAAGGTAACGGTTTATGAAGACGGTTAGATTATAAAATGATATTGTAATCAGTTTGTTTGATCTAACCCACAACATAACATCTATCTTGTCGTTTTAAACATTACACGACATGCTTAACAAAGCCTTTAACAAGCATTTATAACAAACATTTTGTAGTATTAATATCTACTTCGCTTTCTCTTTATGTGTTATTGAATGAAATACACATATCCGTCATTTATTTTCAAACCGAATTACAATAACACAAAAGAATATTCCATAAAAATACTTAATTAATTTTAAAATAAGTCGCATTTTACATTTTTCATCCAACCTACTAACAATTTTATTTGAATCATGTTATGAATATTTTCTTAAGTTTATTAATTTCATTTTAATGTTAACTTTATATAATTGTTCTCTTTGTCTAGCGCCAACTAGCATATGATTGACTTAGGTACTGTTACTGCGGTTTTATTTTTTAATTTTGACTCATTGCTCGTGATTTCTAATTATTAAATTTTGTTTATTTTATTATCAAAACTACATAATATATTCATCAATATTAATAATAAAATATGTGTTTTGAATCTGGGACCTCCGCGTAACAGACGGTCATTACGACCGGCGTGACCATTGCGTCTAATTGTACTAATAATAAATGCATTTGAAATTGAACAATTGTGAAGAATCCATTGTATAATGTCTTTCTACTTTTAAAATCTATTTAGCATTGTTCTTGTACATCTTTTATTTATAAAAATGGCCACCGAGACGGTTAGTTGTTACTTCTTACTAACAGTTTATTCTTTACCGTAGCGAAATGGTTAGCTCCGAGATTATCCCTTTTGTATCATTATTTCTACAATTGCACTGAGTTTCTTGTCTGAGCTTAAATGATTTTTCTGTTTTTGCGCTCTCTGCAATTGGATTTTCTATTACATTTCATACTAAATTAACATTGTATTCTTATGCAATAAACTACATTGGGTTTCTAATAATGTTATTTATTAGAATTAAAATATTTTATGCGATTATTTTAATCAATTTTGTAAGTCTTGCAGCCATCGCATGTGGCCGGTCTCACTGCAACGACAATGTAAGGCTTTCGAAATATCCGCTTCTAAATATTAGAATAAAATAAACGCGATGATAAGCCACGTAACATCATAAAATCTTTTATTTTTATTAAAACATAATCTTGAAAAATATTTAATGTCATTTAATATATATATAACATAATTTCTATGCCATAATCGTCGTACTTATGTTATATTGAAGAGTATAAGAAGATGAAAATGGCAAAGGAGAAAAAAGGTCCTACAAGGGTCAAGTGCGTTACGTTTGTTTTCTCTTTTCCGCCTAGAAAATGATATGTAAGGGATGGATGGATATGTCTTTATTATGGATATAAATGATGGTATGATATAAAGTTATGATAAATTGAGAGCTATCATCCAAAATTGGTTTCAGCAGAGTAATTTCGAAAAATTGTACTACATTTTTAGTTCAATTTAGGTAGGCTATTTTTATAAACAATAATATTCGTTGTAAAATCTGGATGGTACACATTCGTCTCCTGGACCCGGCATAGCGGAGGTCACTGCTGCCTGTAGAAATTTATTTAATGATGATGTACAACATTCGATCTAGAATGAAAGTTTTGAGCAGGAAAAGTCCTCTTTATGGAAACTTCGGTTTACGTCACCTTAAAGTAGACCCCCAGGTTGTTAAGTGTTACAACACCGTTACAGTTGCATGTGAATCGTTCTTCGCACGGTTGGCAGAATGACCTTCTGAACACCACGCCTTCATTGAATTACTCTATAAATAATATATGAACGGACCGCAACATCTTGATATTTAGGCTTTACTAAAGACACCATCTATCTAACTTTATTGTTCTGGAATCTTCATTGGGTTGATTTATTACTTTTTTTTCATATATAATAACACGTGAACTAGGTCTGTAGATACTAATTAAATGCTTGTGAATTTATTGATAAATGCGCAGATACCACGTATTGTATGTGGGCACGTTTGAATGGTCTCGCAATGATTTTGCCTCTTTCCACCGTATTAATTTAACGCTAATGGAATCGCAGTTGAACTTATTTTATTTTATAATTAACTAGAACTTTTATGAGCATATTAATATTAATAGAATCGCGGCGTTGTACGCGAATATACGATGAACATCACAAAAAAAAAAACAAACATATCCGGCATAGGCCAGAATAGTGGTGGCGACTGGGGCTATCGTGTAAGCGGTTCTCTAGTTAGTGCTCATGGACCTCCACTGTGCTTACCATCAGGCCAGTCGTGTTAAAATAAAAAAGTCATCTGAATAAACATTAGTTCCATAGAACTATATCCAATGGATCCCCTAATCTAGAGGCACTATAACCAGTTATAGTTAACCTGGTTATAGTGTTAGGGCTTAATTATTAAGAGCCGAGAATGGTAGACAGACTGATGATGGTTATTAGCACTATCGTCCTGGAAGTAGTACCTGCCACAACTTTTAAGTGTAACTAACACCTAGTCACATTTCAAGATCAGCTTGGAAGTAATGGGAGGAGTGTGCCCTGTCAACAGATGGTACACATTCATCTCTTCGAGCAGGTATAGCGAAGGTGACTTGCCTATAGATATTTTTCTCTGGTAACTGAGTCACTATAAAAATAATAATTAAGAGTACAAAGTGTCGTGCCACTCATTCTACTCGTTTGATTCAGAAGTTAAGGCGTGATTGCAAACATACTCGTACAAACATTCTGAAATATAATATCACCATCAAGGTATAAAAAGGTTTAGATGCAATCAAACTAAATTACTACGATTAAGGCGTATCGAAGTATCAAAATTGCTTTGTCAAGAGGATGTAAGGCCCGTTCATTGGCCGTTCGCGCCTTGACCATCCTCAAGTTCAGGGCTCTTGTACCCGTATCACATTGCATAATCATATTTTTAATTCATTCATTTTTATTGATTCTTCTACGCATGTTAACGTTTATTGATAACTTTACATCCAACCGCGTAGCTTAATTAACTTTTTAAATTACTTATTAAGTAGTTAAAGTTAAAATAAGATGGTTAAAACTGTAATTGTAGCCTTTTCATATAATTTCTACATTCAAACACGCTTGCATATAAAACCTAGTTATTATTGTAAAACCCGCTTCTATGCCTACACAAGCAATAATAAAAATGTTCATTATGTACTCGCTTTAATAGATCTTAGAAATTTTATTTAATTATAATATGTATTACCATATTACCAAGTTGAGAGAGACATTTACCGGTTTAGATTTGGATTTAGACTAAAAAAATCTACATGTACCGTCCATTTAAGATAAAGATTTCCATTATTCTAGAAAAAAAATCAAAGTTTTTTCACCTATAATCAATACGTAAGCTTAATTTAACGCTACCGCGTAACGGCGTTCGAGCGTTTTCAGGATTGAGTGTCTTTTTATATTAAAAAAAAAGGACTGTGACGTCACGCACACTAACAGCTCGAGATTTGATGTTAAATTAATGTTTTTAATAATTATTTTTACTATTCACATCACTAATAAAGTCGGCAATTATGTCACAGTTGTTTATAAACATTACTCTCGCTTAATTAAATTTGGTATAGGTGCATATATAATTCTTCTTGACGTGTGTATGCCACTGAACTTCTTCTAAACAGATGGAACGATTTAGATGAAATTTTTTGTGATTGATTCACACATTATGTGGTTTATATTCACCCGGTAGATGGAGTAGCAATCTGCTAAAGCAATAAATTTTGGTGCGTATTTCGAAATAATATGTCTTGAATTGTTTTCCTTAAATTGTGTTTCTATGCATTACATAATTATGTGTTAATATGTATTCCAAATATTTACTTCGCCATAATAAAAGAACATTTTCATTAAAAGACATTTTATATTAAATATGAAAAAAAAAAAATCTTAGGGCACACAGGTGCCCGACTTGTAAACACTTCATCCACGAGCCAGAAGGACCTCATTAGGCAAGCGTGCGTATGAATTTCTGTTATAATGCCTTTCATTAAAATGTTCACACCGCACCTACATTTTCTTAGCCCATACACGATGTCAGCATTCTACACATATTTCATGTTGATGTGTAGAGAACTACTTTTAACTCAATTTATTTAAAAACTTTTTTTAAATAATTCATGTATCTAATGCATTTGGTTATTAATTCCCGTATGCGACTTTTATATCTCAGAAATCTATAAAATATTATTTACAGCGAAAAATACCTTTTATTAATACATTAACAACGGCTCATTATTGCATCATCTATCTATATTATTATTTTATCCTTTATAATAAAGACATTAAAGCTATATCCATAAAAAAACCTAGCTATTTTAATTTAAACCTAAATACGTGTTTAAAGTCTACGTGCAAAATAGTCGTGAACCTGAATTGAAATCGGAGCGTGCGTCTCCGTTAAGAAATTCATCTTCTATCCCTAGGAAATCTTGGAACACCACAATATAACCCTGCGAACTCTCAGATCACGCGCTCTATTATATTTCTTTATTTTACTGTCCCTTGTCTATATGTAATCTTTATATATATGAAGAATCTTGTATTGTGACAATAAAAATTGATGTAAATAAAACAAACGAATGTCGAATGGTCCGATTTCTGAACTTACTCCGGCTGAATTAAGCTAGAATGCGGCCCACATAATTGTCTGCGGGCAACAGTAGCTTCTGCAGCTCAGCCTTTTCCGAGTAGAGCGTTATAGGTATTTTCCATCATGCTTGAGGTTTAAGACTAAGCAATGGGTCAGTTCTACCTTGTCCAGTGTCCACTGTTAGCGGTATCGTAATTCAATACGGGCTATCTACGTACTCGTTACGACCTGATTGTGGTACCTCCTGTTTTTCTTACCATGAATATTTATATACTAATTTATAACTATATTTATATACTAGATTTAGTTGTAACTTTATTAGCTGGACAAACAAATTGTGATTAATGTTCTTTATGAGCTACAACTTTACATTGCAATATACAATGCATAATTATCTGCGTATTCATTGAGAAGGCCCTTTTTCTACACATATCATCCATCTTAAGATGGATTGTAGCTGAGTTACTTTTTATATCAATTCTGATATATTAAATAAGCAATTAAGATTTATTTAAAACAAAAACATTTCTGAAAAACATTGAACCGACTTCTAAATAAAACACAAATCACTAAAAAGTAAAAAAATAATTTTAATTTTGATGCTTAGTATGTATTTACAAATTAATTGTCCACATTTTATCTAGCATATATCTGAAGTCGGTGCCAACCCCAAATATGAAACTCTACATTGTTTGAATCTAGGTACATTACCAATCACAAAACATGTTTCAAATGCATGCACCGACCTTTTGAAGTCGGTTAAAAAAAACAACAATTTTTTAAACATAAAACATCCATGAATTAATGGTGACGACTTCTTTTTTTTTCTAGGCTTTGTTATTTATAGAAGTATGTTTGAACGTTGGGATTTCAGGTTATTAACTTGTTAATTTCCGATAATCCTCTTAACTCCCGATTCTGGTTATTTTCTGCGTGAATTTCTTTTTATTCGTATGAATCATTGTTCTTATTTATCTCACGCGTCTTAATCGTCGTTCGATCATGAATCCAATATGTATGACATACATGAGATTCCGTTTTATCTGAGATAATTGTGCTGTCATTAAAGAGTTTATTTTTTGTTTGTAATCCAACACTTTTTATATTAATCCTATTTTTTTTATTGTAGCTCGACATGTGACAACACTCCGCCTGATGTAAAGCTAGAGTGCGGTCCATGAATGGAAACAACTGCTACCACAGAGAAATCTCTACGGGCTGCAGTCGCCTCCACTATGCCGGCTTGAGGAGACGAGCATGTACCATCTAGATTGACAGTGCTTTTCTTTTTTGTTTTTTTTTGTTTTTTTTTGCCTTTATTTTCTTAGATTGGATTTAACTTCAAATTGCTCTTAATCCATTTCATTAGCTTGTTTTATATTTATTAGCATTTCATCCGCTATGTTACTCCCTTAGGGAATGATTATACTAAACACGTAATTTTTTTATTTGTCACCAAAAACCTAAATATGAACTATCTTATCCCTAACTTGAAAAATGGTTTGCCATACACTTTGATCCCTTATTTCACTCCCTTCAGATTTTTTTAGTTAGCCAATGTTATTTTCTGGGATGCCATTTTTCTTACCAATCAAAATCTCTTCAGTTGTCTAAGCGTGAAAGAGTTACTTTCATATATACATTAATATATTAGCTAGTATAAATGATTTATATTATAGGTTTATGTGGTATGTGTTTAAGTATATAATAATCTTCCAATTAGCTTCAATCTCACCAGTATTTTAATTACAGAAGCTTGACACTTACTAGTATCTAACGAACTATCTATTAGATAGCTTTTTTAAAAAAAAAAACTACGCACTACAAATTGTTCAGAGTAATTTCCTGATTAGTTGCTAACATGTTAGAATTTAGATGGCCGGTACATTAATGTGTGTTAGTTGATAATTTTAATGAGTTTGTTAAAGTATTATGGTTTCCGCTATTCACGTACTTACTATGTCTTGAAAAACCCGTCGTAATCGTGATTTAATGTACTTTATATTAATATATTAATTTAGATTTATAACAGTAGTGATTCATGTTCATTATCAGGTTTAAACAGTTATTAAAGGATTAGCTCCGACTTTTTTATTATAAAATATTTTAACAACTTGATACGTATGATTTTTTGTTTTATTTTGGCAAAAAACGATCCAAAAAAATGATTTGGTACATATATAGAAAAGAAAAAAAAAGATCCATTCCTGATAGTTTGGTTTATTAAAAAAACTTAGTACTTAATTGGACCTTTTTCGCTTTTTGTTACATCCTCTTGTTTTCCGAAGACGTTTCGATACCTATACGTATTGTAAAAGGCGTACAAGACGGACAAGTTTCGCATTGTGCTAGGAAGCCGGTAGATCACTATCTTCTCACGAAGTCCGTGCCTCTTTAGACCACAGTCAACTTTAATAGTGTCGTTATACCTCAAAGTAATATACGCTGAAATATATTTCCGGATGCCTGTTAACCGTTCCGCGCGTTTATCTCCTTCAATTGTTATAGCTTCATTATCTTTAATAACATAATAATCTAATATATAGAAATTAAAGTTTATCTGTTCGTCTTTTATGCGTTGGCGCTACGTTCACCCAATTTAGTTGGAACTTTGTACAGTTGTTATGCGCTCCTCCTATTTATTTTTGGTGTATCACTTAAAAACTAAGTTTTTGCATTAACCTTATTACAAAGGCATAGAGTGCATAAGTGTTCACTTTGTTTGTGTGTCAATACAAACAAATACAAACATACAAAAAATAAAAGAAATTCTAACGCGGCTTTTAAGCTAGTATGTAATATATTTATAATTTTTTTTAAATACATAACCTACTAATTTTGTTTCCATTAATAATAATAAAATAAAGATTATGAATATGAAATTTTTGTAAAGCTAGAGTGCGGGCCATGAATGTAAACCACTGCTACTACAGAAGAACGGGCTACAGTCGCCTTCGCTATGCCGGCTTGAGGAGTCGAGTATACACCAGACAGTGCACACTCCTCTCGCTATACCTCGCTACTTTTAAACTGCTCCCGAAACGCAACAAGATCACTTCACGGGTGTTACATTCGAAAGTGGTGGTACTGCCCCAGGACGGCAAACTGGGCTAATACCATCATCAGTCTGCCTACCACTCTTAATAATGAGTTTTTATACTTATAAACAAAAAATCTATGATATTATAATCTTTGTTTTGTCTTAAGAATTTGTGAAGAAATTTATGTTTTTATTAAGATCTGCGATAAAAAAAATTTTTCCTCAATAATTTTACATTGCAAACAGTTACATATACTGAGGATGTTAGTGGATTGTATAACCTGTAGTTTCAGTAACTTGCCAAGTACCATTTTAGTAGAAACAATGTTGATTCCAAGTCTTGTACTCAACTTGGTATCAAGTTCCACGTTGTCGTGTTCATTGTCTCACAAAAGGAAATTTGCTACAGAAGCTCGGATACAATTTAGCTTTAACAATATAAATAGATTGCTAAAGTACTGAACAAATTGCACTAAATAAAATAAAAATTGTTACTGTTTTTAAATATATAGACTTAAATAAATTGTTTAATAAAGAGGTAGGCAGTAGTAATTAAAGAGCCGTAGACATTGGACAATAGCGGAGGCGACTGCTGCAGACATTTCTGTGTGGTAGCAGTTGCCACCGCTCATGGTTTGTGGCCGAGCTTTTATTTAAACATTTCGACAATTTCGTCGGTGGTTCTCACTTCGATTCCCGGTCAAATTTAAACCACTCTGATGATGGTTATTTGTCCAGTCTCCCATCCTGGGGTAGTACCACCACTTTCGAATGTAACACCCGTGAAGTGACTTCGTCGCGTTTCGGGAATAGTTTGAAAGTAGCCAGGTATAACGAGAGGAGTGTGCACTGTCAATCTAATATGGTACATGCTCGTCTCCTCAAGCACAGGTTTCTCTGTAGTAGCAGTTGTTTCCATTCATGGACCGCACTCTAGCTTTACATCAGGCGGAGTGTTGCCACATGCCGAGCTACAATAAAAAAAAAAACAAATATTTATTAATGTACATACCTATTATAGAAATATAGTATTATTGAAAAGAAAAAAGTTAGTATTTGTTTCGAGGTTATATGTGAGTATTTTTATTGTTATTTTTAAATAATATTGTCCAATTGAAAATGTAGTTGTATCGCGATAACTTACGTAATGTAAATTTTCAATGCGTAGGTTGACAGATAGTTTCTATCTCGCCATTACATTGCTAAGGATGCTTTCAAACGTTCGAGGTGCAAGAGATAACAGACGCTAGATAGGATACCTTGTTCCTGGACGGCCCACGCACTTGCCCGGTGACACTGTCTACCACGCCTCACGATCTTAACCTATACGATAAGCGGTTCTCTAATAAGATAAATCGAATTTATCGCATATTAAATCTTCCTACATCTTCGAAGCAAAGCGCGCGCCTCCTATATTATCTGCACAACTTATGACCATGTGAATGTTCCGAGATTGTCGTCATGATTCGTAACGAGATAATACCTCCCCGCCGTACACTAAAACTCATTGATTCATTTATATCTTTTAATTTGATATATAATCTTATATGTATAACAATTAAATAGAAATAAGATATTTCCGCACTATTATTGCTTTCATAAAACTATACATTAACATTGAACTATTGCGTGACGTAATTATTTGATTGCAATCTTCATCCTATAATTTAAATTTAAAATACAAATACAACACTAAACTATGATCGTTCTAGTGATGCGCTATACATCGCACTATCGTCTGAGTGCAGCGACACGGCAATATTGTAACCGATATCGATGCGACTTCATCAGCCGAAGCCCCATGCGATGTTCACAGAAGGCGATAGTCCGATAGGGCAACTTCGATCGTATATTTAACCTATCCGAGGCTGTAAAATCTACGCCCTATCCTATACATTTTACTCGACTCGGACTCTTCCATGTAATGATTACTGCGCCGACATGTAATTGGCTCAAGTCTCTGTCGGAAATCCTTACATGGACCTATTTGCCTTTGAAGTCTCTCAAAATAACCTTCAGATGGCAGTTATAAATTCTTTGTCTAACACTTCGTGTAAAATAGACCATATATTCCGGGTCGTGGTCGTGTTCGACTCGACGTGTTAATCGAGATTCCTAGTTGTCTTTAAAATTTATGTGCTAAAAGTGAATATATTGGTTTTTCCGCATTCACTATTTGTTCTCTCGGTAAAGCTCGCTTCAATACTAAATCGCTCCTTGTGTCGATTAACTGGAGTCCTTGTTACATCTCCAATGGCGCCAGGTTTTTGTTAACATCTAAGGTTGTTCCTGTAAATTAGCCGGGAAAGCAGACGTTCGCGAAAGCTTATGGTCCCGTTCTAACAGGCTTGGTTGCGGTAATCGGTGTCTGTATCAGTCGGCGACCGTCTCGATCCCCAGTCAATTAGTCTCTTTTTCACTACGCCATTGTTTTCCTTGTTTATCCACTCTTCCGTATCTGTAAGAGCATCGAAGTAACGGGTAGTGATGCAACAGAATATGTCACACAAAATTAATTGAGTCAATTTTAAGCATTTTACTGTTCATTTAGCTTTGCCAGGTAGTGGTACCTACTCTTATTATGAAAAATATAAGCTCTTTTAATTTTTATTCTCCGATGAAAATCTTGCTATTTAGCTGTATACGAAGCAAGCTCCTCGCAGGGAACTTATTAATGGCCTGTATATTTCTCCTCGCTCACGTATTGTTAGAAAATTGTTTGTTTTTTTTCAGCTAATCTCTGTACATTTCTTGCATTATTTATGTTATTTTTGCATCGTTAAACTCAACAACGATCGACTTAACATGTACACTTAACTTATACTTACTTACTTAACTTTATCGAGTTGAATAATTTTGCTTTTACCGGCAACATCCAATATCTATAATTTATTTATGACAATATTGTGGACTTATAATACTTTCACCATTTAATAATGACAGGTATCGTCTCGACATAATGGCAAATTAAGGAGCAGTCAAGAGACATAAATAAAATATAGAAATTACTTTACAATCAGCTTATATAGGTTGTAATGAACGTAATGTTTCACGTTGTGTCTTTCTTTGTTCCGTGGATACTAGTTCGGACATCTCTAGTAGTCCTCCGAACACCAATAATTTGCCAGGTTCTTTCGCTAATACTACACGATCGAGAGGATTGAAGTACATGTGCGAAACACGTTCTATGGCTATTCGTGCGTACCTAAAAGCGGCGTCCTCACAAGCTGTAAATCTACCATGACTAGTAGTGAATCATTTGAATTATATGTAAAGGTTTATTCGATATCTGATTTATTTTAGTACCCTCGCGCACACGTAAGACATCCAAGTATTAGACACTAATTGGCCATTAACATCTCTATCCTATTTATTTGTATTTGACATGTTGAACAAAAATGATTTAGTGATTCATTCTCAAATTCATCATTTAGACTGATGGTGGTTATCATCACATTTTAATACCCATGAAGAGACGCGACTGCGTTTTGGGAACTGCTTGGAAATACCGGATATAACGAGAGGAGTGTGCACTATCAATCTGGATGGTGCACATTCGTCTCCTCAAGCCGGCATGGCGGAGGGGACTGCTGCCCGCAGACGTTTCTCTATTGCGGAGTTTGGCTACATATCTAACTATTATAAAAAAAGAACTTTTAATTTCGCAAACCTATCAAAAATAATTTCACTGTCGATTTAATTTAATTGCTCTGAAGTTCTCGTATCACGATCGACTGACCGTTGCTGTTTACAAATAGAAAGCACGATGCGCCATAAGAAACCAGGTTTAATTTCTATCGTGACGTTTAGTGTTATTACCTGGTTATTAATTGATTGCATCGGGGTGGTAAACTAGGTTCTCGATATTCTATCGACGCAATGTTTTTAAAAAAATATATATTTGTGGAATCCAAGAGGAAGTAGGATTACATCGAAACTTTTCTACAGTTCTCATTGTATAATATATTCAAATCATGTACCAACTAAAAGGTTATTTTGCATGTCTTTAAGCATGCAACTGAGGATAGTATCTGGAATGTGCTCTTATGAATTATTAAACTTTTGCTTCCTGGTACTAAACTATTATCTTATTTCATATTCATTTTTAAGAAGTACGAATAAGCGCAGTCGCAGTGCCGCATAGCAACAAAAGAAGAGTCTTTTATAAAGTATAATGTAATACTATAATAATTACGAGCAAACCAACGCCGGCTGTTATAGTAATTTTCTTAGCTATTATTTTATTGGTGCTAAATAGGGATCTTAAAATTTCTTCCAACATTGTAAGCTGCACGATTATACGTTTTCTAAGTTACGTTGTAATAGTCTACCTAGATTGCTCCTAATGTCAATGTAAGACGTTCAGTTTTATTATTTCTGTACGCGAGATGTGCGGTAACATAAATTCAAAGTTGAAATCTGTAAGACCACACAAGAAGTATGTCAGTGCATATTACTATTTTAAATAGTTGTATTTCATACGTTTGATTTATTATTTTTTCGGAGCTTTTATGGAGCTTACTCTGAAAGTAAAGTAGCCACAGTGAGTAAAGCTTTCGAAGCGTTGTTAGATCAAATTAATCAAAACAAACGCGATAATAAGTCTCATAAAATCTTTTAGTTCAGTCAGATTTCATTGTTAAAGTAGCAATGCAGTTTATTGATGGTTACGTCCACGCGCTGTCACAGCCGAGAATTTTACGAGTGCATGCCGCGTTTATCTGCTGAAAATCTTATATCCTAAAATCACGCAACTGTTCAAGTGGTTCAATTTATGACTGCCGTTTTATAAGTTAAGTCACGCCTACATAACCGCGTCGTTTATATAACAATATAGTAAATTGATACTACTGTCTGTAATATCTTTTTAAAATTCCCAGGGCATAGTATTAAGTTATTATTCTTCTTCGTTTTGATAGTATCTTATTTATCAGCATAGATCTCTTTACTTTTGGCGTCGCGTTGGAGCCCGATAAATCCATCTGCGTCCACGTCATTATTGTAATTTATTATTTCATAGTTTTCTGAGTCGGCACGATCGTATGCGCTTAGCCCTTCTCCCTTACAATTTCTCCCAGCAGCTCGTGCTTAAAGTTAACAGAGTCGAGGAAATTGCCCTTTCGCCGAGAATGATTGCGGCGTACAAATGTTGCTGCCGTCTGCAGAAATAACAGTGCGGCGGCTTCCGCCTGCCCACAATAACGTTCTTTGCGAAATTGTATTTAGTCATTTATATGTAATGAATACCTTAGTTATCTTCCTCTTCAGCGGTGAAAATATAATTATTTTGCAGATTTATTATTAGCCTCGGCTTCCACTTACCTTCGGTAGTCTTCGTGATGTCATGGCTAATTGCGTTTAATATATCTTTCATCGGATGTTTAGCATTTATTTTCCTATTTTTATTTGTAGAGAATCGTATATCTACTTATTGTTCTCGACTGAGAAGACTAAGAACATTGTATTGTCTAGTTTGTTTTCAACTTTTTGCTCTTTGCGTGTAGCTCGTTCGCTCCACATTTATCTCGATGTGTGGCTAATAGTAGCCTGTGCGCCCTCGCTACTATCAGATTGTCGGAGTCTGATTCTTAGCGACCTCTTCTGCTTCTATGTTAGTAGTGCATCACGGGCTTGCTTTATTACTTTTTCATATTGATCATTAGATTGACGTGCCAATTGTAGTAAGGAGTGATTGAATAGTGCGACCGCTGTTTTGCGGTACTTAACCAAAAGAAACTTTTAAAGCAAACAAGTTTTTCTTATGCTAAAAAGTTTTAATTCGAAACGTGGTTCATTATCAACTTTACCTACTTATTCCGTTGATACTATTGTCATCTTGGATTTTTTTCATAGATTGTCATAACATGTCATTATTAACTAAATATAAAATGTTTGTCAGAAAAAAAACTAAACGAAACTTTTAGTGGTCTAACTAAAATAGTGCGTGTGAAAGAGTGGTAGGCAGACTGATGATGATGATGCCTTCCTGGGGTAGTACCACCACTTTAAAATGTAACGCCTTGTGATCCTGACCGTGAAAGTAGCCATGTATAACGAGAGGAGTGGGGTTAGGGGGCGATTCGCACGAATTGAACTCGCCCGAATGGGCGAATCGCCTACTTTTAAAAATTAATTAAATTTCAGTAGGCGATTCGCACGAATGTAAAATTTGCGCGTGCGAATCGACCCCTTCAAAAATAAGTAGTAGGCGATTCGCACACAACGCGTTTTTTTGAATAAAGTGAAGAAAAAAAGTACAGTAACGCACAAAAGTCATACGACTAAAATATTTTTAAATGAAATAAGACACATAATATCCATAATTTTTTAAATTATTATAAACCTCTCAATTACATAATATCACAAACAAATCATAGAATCAAGGGCTTGTAATGTCTTACATCATCCTACATCTAAATAATTAAAAGTAATAATAAACACAAAATCACAGTATTATCTTATAATCAAAAACTTACTATTTATAACCAAATACTTATCAGGCTGGATTTTATATATGAATTATTTAATTTCTTAATTTTTCAATACAAAGAGGCAAATCAATTTCATCAGAAACAAACTGCATTAGAACAACTTCAATTCTTTTTTGATGTCTTATTCTCTTTTTATTGCGTTTCAACGGACTGCTTTTTGTTATAAACTGCTTATAATATTCGGAATCCTTTTGCACAACTTTTAAAAATGAGGCTATATTGGGTTTTAGTTTTATCATTATATTAAAACATGCCATAGAAACGATTTATTTATTTATTTGGAAAATTTACAGGTGCAGTGTAGAGGAGATTTTATATTTAAATTGATCATAATAATATCACTGCACCCTAAAATAATTTTCACTGTGTACACAAGTTGGTGGAGTGAATGCATACAAAAAAGGAAAAAAATAAAAATAAAATAAAATAAAAACAGATAAAAAAGAAAAATAATAATAAAAAGGAACAATAAAATGAGTGTTACATCATTGCCTGTCACACCTACACCCGAATATCGAAACGCGCGATAAATTAGAACTAATATTAATTTATTTTTATAGGGCACTACTGGTACTGCACTGTCTCACTAAAGTAAAAATTATGTATTATACCTGTATATATTTTAAATATTAAATTCTAGTAAATAATTTAAATAATAAATTATTAATTTTCGATTTATGTCAACGACTGTACTTTTATTTTTTTCTTCATTAAAATACATTGCGTGCGAATTGCCTACTATTTATTTTTGAAGGGGTCGATTCGCACGCGAAAATTTTACATTCGTGCGAATCGCCTACTAAAATTTAATTAATTTTTAAAAGTAGGCGATTCGCCCATTCGGGCGAGTTCAATTCGTGCGAATCGCCCCCTAACCCGAGGAGTGTGCATTGTCAATCTAGATGGTGCATACGAGTACTCGTCTCTTCAAGCTGACATAGCGAGGACGATTGCTGCCTGTAGAGATTTATCTGTAGTAACAGTTGTTTCCGTTCATGGACCGCACTCTAACTTTACATTAGGCGAAGTAATTAGTAATTAAATCAAATAAAGTAGTTCTAATTCACATTTGGTTTTTTTTTAAATTATAATAATAATTAACATACACAGCTGTTAAATACACAAACTCGTTTGCATAGACGCGACAACTTTACAATGATGATTGTAACGCCGAAACCGAAAGTGAGCGGTGCGCGTGCGCAGAGGCATTTAGTTATTTGCTCTACTCCCGTGTGGCATGCTTCTCTCCTTACTGCTCGTCTGCAGGGTTTTTCTTTTTCAATTTTTTTTTTTTTTTTTTCTATTAAATGTATATGTGTTGGTACCTTTGTGGTTGAATTGTGGGTTGCAATGATATTAATGTATAATTTTCTTCATTTTGGAGCCCCATATTGTGGTTTAGTTATGTTTGTTAAATTAGTTACAACTATTATTATTATATATATATATATATTTTTTTTTTTTTTCTGGATTTATAATTCAGTTTTTTTTTATGTTATTATAAACACAGGCTATAATTGACGAGTTTCTTATGGCTGTCTTCTCGTCATATGCCTTTCCGAAGCCAAAGTAGATTCTGACGATGAACAAGTGCATGCCAAGTCCATGCCTACGTTAATAAAGGATTTTCATTTCATTTCATTTCATTTCATGCTATACACAAAAAGTCATCCATTATGTGCGCATAACTTTTCATTGCAGTGTTTAGATTAAGTTAATTTCCTATTAAGTTTCTAATTATATTATATTATAAGCATTATAAACGATGTTTTTTCTTTACACTATACTCCGATTGATGAGATGAATGAGCGCGGTACAAGAGCAATGCTCCTGTTATCTGCAAATACTGACGATGCACTTTTTGTATGCCCGTTGCCCATAGTGTGAGCAACTTTTTTTAAATGTTGTAGCAGTGTTACCTAATAGTATTTTCGTGTACAAAATTGCAGATTTTAAAACCAAGATTTAATCGCCTTACTTTAATTTAAAATTACTAAACTAAAGTATCCTTTCGGTTTAGAACATAAATTTTGCAATTAATTTTTAGCAAATAGAAATTATTTATAATTAAAAAATACACGGCGAATTGATAACCTCCTTTTGAAGTCGGTTAAAAATATAATGAATAAAGAGAATAAGAAAGAAAAAAACAGAAAAAATTCAACGCCCGTTGAACTTGAATAAGTTAGTTGTGTAATATGTACTCTTTTTTATTGTAGCTCGACATATGACAATGACTCCGCCTGATGTAAAGCTAGAGTGCGGTCCATGAACGGAAACAATTGCTACTACAGATAAATTTCTACGGGCAGCTGTCGCCTCGGCTATGTCTGCTTGAGGAGACGAATGAGCACCATTCACATTGACAGTGCACACTCCTCTCGTTATACCTGGATACTTCCAAACGCGACATAGTCACTTCACAGGTTTACTTTGTATTTTTTCGTACAATCGCGTGTTGATAAGGAAATGTAATAAAAATCAGTAAACCTTTTGTTTCTACATGACAGCTTGTAATAATGAATGCGTAATAAAGTTGTTGTTTTTTTTTAATTTTATTTCCTTGATCGTATAAAATCACATCCTATAGGCATAATTAATTGTTTCTCGATTACTTTTTATTTCACTTCCTACTTGCGAGTGAGTATCGATTAAAATCTTACATAGTTATTTGCATGAAATTTCTCAAGTGTTGCAAAACGGGATTCCGAGTAATTAATTACCTTCTTCATTTATTGCAATTTCTATTATAATTTGACAACGATAAATACATTAAATAAATTATATACAATTTTGCCGCGACCATCAACAAGACCTTATTGTATAAGGAAAAAACACTTATTCTAAACCTAACTTAATTTATTGTATATACCTAAATTTGTAGCAAGTGAGAGATTATTTTATTATTTTACAATTTTTTAAATCTGTGCTGCAACCGTTATCGTAGCCTGAAAGTATTTGATAGTTTAAGAAATAAACTGTAAACTACTTATCTATTTATGGATGCAATTATTTAAGTATTTAGTTTGCTACTGGGGTGCTACTGTATCAGTGATAAAAGGTTCACTTCGATTTACTCCCAACTTTTACAAATCTAATTCTATTGTGTAAAACAGTTTATCTATGGTTGTGAAATTTGTATCCACAGGGCTGAGGCGGTTGTATGCGATATTTTTCTTTGGGTCAAAACTTGTTTGGGAAATGGGCACCGTTCTTTAATTTATCAAATAAATTCCTAATTATACCTCTGTCGTATAATTTTATTTTTAGGTTGTCTACGGTCATACGCAGAGGCTTATAAACATGTATGGCACGAATGAAGTTAGATGTAATTTTCAATAATTCTTTTCATTAATAGAAAGTGTGCAAGTTGAAGAATTGTTCGAGTGGTAATTTTAAGTGTGACGAAATTATTTCGCCATTATGTGTAATTGAGTGAAGCTTCCGGGTCCACCTCTTGTTAGCAGACGAAGTGCTAGCTTTTGATGCTATAATAACGTGTAGTTTCTCGTTATTGAGCCCTAGAACTATGATTAACCTCTTGTTAACCAACAACGAAATTATAGTGAAGATACTTTTGCAAATTATTAATTTATTGACAGCTGGCGGTAGACCCGCGATTTGTACGCCAAAATACTAATTTTAAAAAGGTTTTATTTATTTTTGACTCTTGAATACTACAAATATCCTTGGTCACAAACAACTACTCGTAGTTCAATCAGTATATATTGGAGGACAAGTA
Source organism: Tinea pellionella (assembly GCA_948150575.1). Classification (NCBI taxonomy): domain Eukaryota; kingdom Metazoa; phylum Arthropoda; class Insecta; order Lepidoptera; family Tineidae; genus Tinea; species Tinea pellionella. The sequence continues at coordinate 4,263,710 of OX411259.1, read as the reverse complement.
TACATCTGTGCGTTCTGAATTATAATATTAAGATGTCCGATAAAAATTGTAAAAGAAAACGCTATAGGTTTCTCTATAACGACTTATTTTTACTGTTAAATTAGCTGTAACATTTGCTGTAACATTTCTATGTATTAAAAAATTGTTATTTTAATGTCACTAACCAGTCATCAAGCTGACATAGCAGAGACAGACGTTTCTCTGTAGTAGTGTTCATAGACTGAGTGCGGTAACATGGCTGACTTATATTTAAAAAAAACTTTATGTCAATTGTTATTCGCGTTAAAACTAAAATTTATTACTCATTGTATTAGATATTAGTGCTATAAAAGGCTTGTGGGAACTTGTCTAGAAACCCTAGGCTACGTACAACGAACCCTTGCACTCGTTTTTCTTCACAACATTCTTGTGTAACCGCTTTTTATATGCATCTATTAATTTTACTACAAATACGCTCATTTCCTACAACCCCTTATGATTTGATTATTCTATTGTTCACATAGTAATTTACTGTAATTGATAAATATGATTGACACTTTTACGCGTTATAATATGTTTTTGTTCCTAATTTTAGTGATGTTGCTTACTATTATTTCTTATATCCATTTTAGTCGATGAAATACATAAAATATTGAAGTTTTTGTAAAAAAGAAAAATATATTCAAAACGATATTTTATTTTTGTTTCCCCCGTTTCCGTTCTTGCTAAATATAAAAATATTGAACAACCATACATTCCAGATTAGTGCCTAAGTTATAGAAAATATTTTTACTTTTATACTTTTTTCGATATTATACCATATTTTTACAAATTTATCAAACATATTTGACACTATAGTAAGTAATGTGGAACGTTATATTTATTATTTAAAAAATCTTGATTGGCATTGATCAGGCATTGCTGGCTAAATGCTAATCCTCTAGCATTAGAATTTTAAAAAAACAACCAGCGGAGAACTATTGACCTGAAAGCTTTTACTTCTTAGTCTAATTGAATGTGATAGTTGACCGCAAAATAAAAACTAAAAATCATCTTGTTATCGCAATCTTGAAACGTTCGCTACAATTACAATTTTAATTAGATATTGCATTATAAATTAGTTTTGCAAGTTTATCAATATGCTTCTAAGATCTTTGTCTACCTTTTACTTCGCAGAGCACTAACTATCTTTGATATTCTATGATCTATCTATTAAAGTTTTGATAGGCCTCTGGAGATCCGGTCTTGAATATTTTTATAAAGTTTTGTTCCCTCGTTAAAGTTGTGTAATAATAGTGGATTATTATGCATTAATGTGCGTGAGTGTGTGTATAATGATTTAGAATAGAAAATCACGTGTTTTTATTTCTCTCCATTTTCCCATTGGAAGTATTCGTAATTCCTAAAACTATATTTACTGTTTTATGTGATAAATGATATGTGATGTGTAATTTTATTTTAATGCTAACAATTTGACACATCCTTATTTATTTATGCTTCAAGAAAGAAATAGAACGTTTCTTTTAGTCTATTAAAATAATTAGGCAAATTAATCTAATTTAGATTGAAAAGAGAACAATGCCTATAGATAATGTTTAATTGATTTGACAGTTAGAGTAACCAATCAGATCAACCGATGCTCGTTGGAATTATTAGGCCGACAAATTGGTCCTTGGCAATGTAGCCCAATTTGACAGGTGTTGGTCACGCAATGGCGCAGGTGGCGCCAAGAAATAAAAACGGCCTTTTCACCTTTTCAAATGAGTTCATTTTAAACAATAGACTGTCTTATGGAGGTGATATTTTGAAGTATTCTTTCTATCCCTAATAACAGTTGTTATCATAATTATGTAGATACTAGGAGTTGAACCGCGACGTCGCACACGAAAATACAAATAGCTATACCAGCGTCTTTTTTCCAAAAACATATATACCTGTATTTCTTATTAGCAATGAGCGATTGTTGCAAAACAAACAAACGAATGAATCGACAAGCGAACAATCGTACATTCAATAATTTGATTTATTCTTCGTAACAAAAACAATGGACGAAATACGCTGCAGCAATTGTATATTTAGGGAGTGTTTGTCTATAATTTGACGTGCGTAGTAACAATCGATCAACTATCGATTGCAATCGAATAATCAGAACAATCGAATGATTCTTACCAGCTGCGCCAGGTATCAGGCGTGATTGGAAGACAAACTAGATTCTAATATATTAAATATCGTTAAGATAAAAAATGAGTTCACTAAGCTGACCATCGTTGATCATCTGATCAAATAAAATCATTACCTATAAGTAAATTCAATTTGAAAATGTAATGTAAAAGTATTCAATAGTTTAGGTAGTCTCATTACAGACTCTAATAGGAGCATGATTTACAAAGCACTGACTCTTCTGTGTTATCTGGTTGTATAAAAAATGTCCACACAGAATCACCTCACCGGACACCATTCTCTGAGTAATTTATTGGCGAATTAGCTTCGGTTAGCTGTATTGTAGTAACAACATTACCGTTCTTTATCATAATGGAACTACAATTAGTAGTCGTGTCACTTTTATCATATCCTATACTTGATGACGTCATAATTTTGAAAACCTTTGGCATATTTTTGAACGGTGCCCATTTGTCTCCTCAAGCAATGAACACGCGATTGCTTGCTGCAGTCATTTCTTTGAGATAACACTTGTCCGTTCATGAATCGCATTTTTTTTATTGTAACTCGACATATGACAACACTACGCCTGACGTAAAGCTAGAGTGCGGTCCACGAACCACTGCTACTACGGATAAATCTACAGATAACAGTTGCCTCTGCTATGCTGGTTTGAGGAGACGAATATGCACCATCTGGATTGACAGTGCACATCAAATGCGAGTGTGTTCACATTGCAGCGCTACTTATTATAAAAAATGTGAAATGCATTTTTGTAAGGAACCTATTGTTAACTAAACTGCAAATTTTGTAGTGCTCGCAGCAGTAATACACTTGATATATACAATTTTCTGTGATATGCAGACGTCCTCACGTTTTCCTTCACCGTAAGCACAACCGTTATCTAATAATTCGATATTTGTTGCATCAATCCGAATATCGTTCTAACTGGCATGACTACGGCTATATTACTGTAGATACCAACATATATCTCGTTATTAGCTCGTTATTTACACCATTACTTTAATAAACTTGAAATTATTAATATAACGGAAGTAGCTGTTGTTTTTTATTTGCATCGATTCCTTAAACAATCGATTACTTTTACTACCGTGAATTAATCAGTTTTGTTTTCCTTTTGGCAACTGCTACAATTTATTATTTATTTGTACATACCAAGAGTTTTTAGCTTATGAATCAGACTTACCTGAAACAAGATGATAATAATTAGAAAAATAAAAAAATAGTTAACTTAATACATAAAAACAAAATGCAGAAAGGGTTAGATGAGGAGCATCCTCAACTGAGACTGTGTGTGGTCGCTGCCATTGTAGTCTCTACCTATCTCGGTAGGGGCTTGTAGTAATATAATGGTATTATTAAGTTATAATTAAAATAGATCAAAAAAATAAAAATAATAAAATCAACTTGCAGTCCGATCTGAGGTGGGGTTAAGTTTTATTATAATTTCATTTTAATATGCCATAATTAAAAAAAAATAACCGATAATATAATGGTAGTCTAAAATGTTATACTACCAATTCAAAAGTCAGTTACAACTTTAATTTTGTAATAAAACATTGTTATTAATGAAAGTATAATACCACATACACGTGCTTTTAATGGCAAAGGGCATTTCCTGGTACTGCAATAGTTAGTTATTTTGTCTGCAATGTATGCAACTAGACGATTCTAGGCCAATGGTACACTTTAGCGCACGCGCTGCACCGCGGTCGCTTTCTTGTCTTATGCAGATGAGAGTACCTATTTTATTGACCCTGTTCGTTGTTGGCACATGACATTATTTAGAGTTTTTAGGAGATAATTAACCGCGTTAATACATGCTGAAAACTGTTTAAGATATAATACTTTTAGTTTAAATTTAACCACATTTGCGAAAAGTGTGTTAAAATCACGCACGATAAACATTCTAAAGTGATACTTTATGTTGTCAATTATTTAATTTATCTAATTAAAGTTGATTGCACGTGCAGACTAGTGAAAGTGAAAATAATGCCCATATCTACAAAATGCTTAAAGCAGAGTTGTAAAGTTTTTATTATCAATACTTTTTGCAAATTATCCAAAATTATAATTGCTTTTAATTAAAATGTTTAATGTGAGAATTACAAAAAATCGTATCCGGTTTCGTTGTAATAATATGAAAACAAACATCCTTCATGACATGAATGTGAAGATCGTTGCGGTTTCTCTCTATTGAAACAATAACACTGCGAATTTCACCAGGAATGGTATTTAAAAAGAGGTTATTAAAATTTATCGATAGTAACAACTCGCCTTTGAACCGCCTATTAAGTCGTAAAATTTACACAGTACTTATAAATGTGTAAAATAACTAATAGTAATTTCGCGCCATATAAAATACGCACTAAACTAAAAATGCTTAAAAGTTCTCATGGTCAAAAGTATTTTGCTACAAAGCATATTGCATGATATTAAATTTAACTAAAAAGAAATAGCCGGTAATTGTCTATTCTTCTCTCCATTTATTTGGTAAAATAGAGAATAATCATATCGTATATCAGAGATGATCCGCCTCTCCATTAGCCTACATAGATTCATCAGCCACAGGCTACCTTGTCAGTTCACGGAGGTGATTCAGATGCGTTTGCACGTTACCGATTACATCTCAGGGCATTGTTTTCTCTTCGTTACTTCGAAACTTTGATTCATAGCACTCGCGATCCGTTTGGCGGTCGAATTGATAGCTGATTTACTTTCTTTATCTTAAAAGTTTTGTTTTAAAAGCAGAGAGAGGCTTTCGCTCGTTTATTTCGTGTAATATTTAATTTTTAATCGCTTGATGCTGTCTTTTTCTTTTTCACGCTTATCATTTTAATTACGTATATGTCAAATTCATATAAAGTAATGGAATAGTATAATACTAAATAATACCATACAAAATAAATTCCAAGTCGAGATAGTCTTTATGTAGTGATCTGTGGCTAGGCATTGGCCAAATTTAAATCAATATTGGTAAAAAGTGATACGGTTCAGTGATCACGGCAAGCGACTAGCACCTGTTTATACATTCTGGGTCACTTTTTTTGTGCACGTTTTCACTATTCAAACAAATTTGCGTCCCTCTGAAATGTTGTTGTATTCTTGTAAATATATTGTGATTTGTGGGTAATTGTGTGTGCTCGTAGTTTGTAGTCGCCAACTGACTGTGACGATTGTCACTGAATACGTTCTCATGTGTGTTTATTTTTAGTTCTTAATCTTAAGTAAAGTATCTAAAAATAAAAATGTAATAATTATGTTGTTAATTTCTTAATTTGTTATTTTAAATCCGTTATAACTTCGCCTTGCATAGGTCGAGTGAAAGTGATAATAATAATAAAATTATTTTTAATGTCACATCACTAGACTTTCATTGAGAAATTGCGGGTTTAGACATAAAGTTTATGCTTTTTTATAGTAGCCCGGCACGCGACCAGCGACCAGTGACCAAACTGATATTAAGCTAGACTGCGGTCCATGAGATGAAACAACTACTACTACAGATAATTGTCTGTAGGCAGCAGTCTTCTCCGATAAGCATCATCCTTCTCGGCTACATCTAAGTTCATACCGAAACGCGACTAGGTCATTTCACGGGTATTACACTTGAACGTGGTGGAACTATCCCAGCACGGGAAGCTGGACTAAACATTATTACCGATTTTTAAAAAAGTCTCATTTGTCATCTATTACTAGACTATCGTATTATTATACTAATATATAGCTGCAATACCACTCACTCACTCACTCACTCACTCACTCACTCACTCACTGACTGACATCAATTATTTCGCACTTGCCGGTATGGTGGAGAGTAGCGGTTTTTTGAGTCGTATAGAGGGCGTCCCAAAACCGTCGAGAAAAATACGACTTTGACCGGAAGTCAATTCTGGACCGGAAGTGACAGCGATATCTCGGAAACGGGGCGACTTGGGGGCAATCACCCCGTAGAGAAAGTTGTAGGGAATGCCCTATAATTTCGAAAACGATACTTTTTTTTTCAAAATTGCTCGAAAAAATTTTTTCCTCGATCGTATTTTTATCCTTTTCCCGCCGGTACGCCAATATGAAACGGAGCATGGCGCTTGGGCGTGGCCTAACAGCATCCGCGACGAGGCATTTTCGGGACGAACGATCGAAACGGCTTTACCTCGGTCAGTCGGACGGTGAGCGCGGCCGCGTGAACATCGAATTTGCTCCGCGCGGCGGGCTTTCTTTTAAATATCTCAAGAAGTAGATACGTCAGAGTAACCATGTAAAGAACAATTTTGTTCAGTGTGACCAGCACTATTTTTTTAAATTTTTGTTTTAGTTTTTTTTTTAATTTTTTAAAATCTTCATATCTCGAAAAGTAGATACGTTAGCGTCACCGTGTAAAGACCAATATTGTTCAGTATGACCAGCACTATTTTTTTTTTAAATTTTTGTTTTTTTTTTAATTTTTTAAAATCGCCATATCTCGAAAAGTAGATACGTTAGCGTCACCGTGTAAAGACCAATATTGTTCAGTATGACCAGCACTAATTTTTTTTTAAACTTTTGTTTTTTTTTTAATTTTTTAAAATCGCCATATCTCGAAAAGTTGATACGTTAGCGTCACCGTGTAAAGACCAATTTTGTTCAGTATGACCAGCACTATTTTTTTTTTAAATTTTTGTTTTTTTTTTTAATTTTTTAAAATCGCCATATCTCGAAAAGTTGATACGTTAGCGTCACCGTGTAAAGACCAATTTTGTTCAGTATGACCAGCACTTTTTTTTTTAAATTTTTGTTTTTTTTTTTAATTTTTTAAAATCATATCTCGAAAAGTAGATACGTTAGCGTCACCGTGTAAAGATCAATATTGTTCAGTATGACCAGCACTATTTGCTTTTTTTTTTTTTAATTTTCTAAAATAGCTATTACTCAAAAAGTACATACGTTAGCGTCACCGTGTAAAGACCAATATTGTTCAGTATGACCAGCACTACTTTTTTTTTATTTTTTATTTTTTTATTTTTTAAAATCGCCATATCTCGAAAAGTAGATACGTTAGCGTCACCGTGTAAAGACCAATTTTGTTCAGTATGACCAGCACTAATTTTTTTTTAAATTTTGTTTTTTTTTAAATTTTTTAAAATCGCCATATCTCAAAAAGTAGATACGTTAGCGTCACCGTGTAAAGACCAATTTTGTTCAGAAACGTAAACGCTTTTAGATGGCGAGCTAATTATTTTCAAAACTGCCCTAAAATCTATTCGATCTAATACGTTTTACGACAAAAAGGGCCTCCGCGGGCCGCTTGCGCCCGCGGCTTTTACCCAACAGCTAGTACTAATATATAGCTGCAATACCACTGACTGACTGACTGACTGACATCAATTATTTCGCACTTGCCGGTATGGTGGAGGGTAGCGGTTTTTTGAGTCGTATAGAGGGCGTTCCAAAACCGTCGAGAAAAATACGACTTTGACCGGAAGTCGATTCTGGACCGGAAGTGACATCGATATCTCGGAAACGGGGCGAGTCGGGGCAGTCACCCCGAAGAGAAAGTTGTAGGGAATGCCCTATAATTTCGAAAACGATACTTTTTTTTTCAAAATTGCTCGAAAAAAATTTTTCCTCGATCGTATTTTTATCCTTTTCCCGCCGGTACGCCAATATGAAACGGAGCATGGCGCTTGGGCGTGGCCTAACAGCATCCGCGACGAGGCATTTTCGGGACGAACGATCGAAACGGCTTTACCTCGGTCAGTCGGACGGTGAGCGCGGCCGCGTGAACATCGAATTTGCTCCGCGCGGCGGGCTTTCTTTTAAATATCTCAAGAAGTAGATACGTCAGAGTAACCATGTAAAGAACAATTTTGTTCAGTGTGACCAGCACTATTTTTTTAAATTTTTGTTTTAGTTTTTTTTTTAATTTTTTAAAATCTTCATATCTCGAAAAGTAGATACGTTAGCGTCACCGTGTAAAGACCAATATTGTTCAGTATGACCAGCACTATTTTTTTTTTAAATTTTTGTTTTTTTTTTAATTTTTTAAAATCGCCATATCTCGAAAAGTAGATACGTTAGCGTCACCGTGTAAAGACCAATATTGTTCAGTATGACCAGCACTAATTTTTTTTTAAACTTTTGTTTTTTTTTTAATTTTTTAAAATCGCCATATCTCGAAAAGTTGATACGTTAGCGTCACCGTGTAAAGACCAATTTTGTTCAGTGTGACCAGCAATTTTTTTTTTAAATTTTTGTTTTTTTTTTTAATTTTTTAAAATCTTCATATCTCGAAAAGTAGATACGTTAGCGTCACCGTGTAAAGATCAATATTGTTCAGTATGACCAGCACTATTTGCTTTTTTTTTTTAATTTTCTAAAATAGCTATTACTCAAAAAGTACATACGTTAGCGTCACCGTGTAAAGACCAATATTGTTCAGTATGACCAGCACTACTTTTTTTTAATTTTTTTTTTTTAATTTTTTAAAATCGCCATATCTCGAAAAGTAGATACGTTAGCGTCACCGTGTAAAGACCAATTTTGTTCAGTATGACCAGCACTAATTTTTTTTTAAATTTTGTTTTTTTTTAAATTTTTTAAAATCGCCATATCTCGAAAAGTAGATACGTTAGCGTCACCGTGTAAAGACCAATTTTGTTCAGAAACGTAAACGCTTTTAGATGGCGAGCTAAATATTTTCAAAACTGCCTAAAATCTATTCGATCTAATACGTTTTACGACAAAAAGGGCCTCCGCGGGCCGCTTGCGCCCGCGGCCTTTACCCAACAGCTAGTACTAATATATAGCTGCAATACCACTGACTGACTGACATCAATTATTTCGCACTTGCCGGTATGGTGGAGGGTAGCGGTTTTTTGAGTCGTATAGAGGGCGTTCCAAAACCGTCGAGAAAAATACGACTTTGACCGGAAGTCGATTCTGGACCGGAAGTGGTAGCGATATCTCGGAAACGGAAAGAGATGAGGCAAAAGTGCCGGAACAAACGTTGTAGGGAATGCCCTATAATTTCGAAAACGATACTTTTTTTTTCAAAATTGCTCGAAAAAATTTTTTCCTCGATCGTATTTTTATCCTTTTCCCGCCGGTACGCCAATATGAAACGGAGCATGGCGCTTGGGCGTGGCCTAACAGCATCCGCGACGAGGCATTTTCGGGACGAACGATCGAAACGGCTTTACCTCGGTCAGTCGGACGGTGAGCGCGGCCGCGTGAACATCGAATTTGCTCCGCGCGGCGGGCTTTCTTTTAAATATCTCAAGAAGTAGATACGTCAGAGTAACCATGTAAAGAACAATTTTGTTCAGTGTGACCAGCACTATTTTTTTAAATTTTTGTTTTAGTTTTTTTTTTAATTTTTTAAAATCTTCATATCTCGAAAAGTAGATACGTTAGCGTCACCGTGTAAAGACCAATATTGTTCAGTATGACCAGCACTATTTTTTTTTTAAATTTTTGTTTTTTTTTTAATTTTTTAAAATCGCCATATCTCGAAAAGTAGATACGTTAGCGTCACCGTGTAAAGACCAATATTGTTCAGTATGACCAGCACTATTTTTTTTTTAAATTTTTGTTTTTTTTTAAATTTTTTAAAATCGCCATATCTCGAAAAGTAGATACGTTAGCGTCACCGTGTAAAGACCAATATTGTTCAGTATGACCAGCACTAATTTTTTTTTAAACTTGTTTTTTTTTTTAATTTTTTAAAATCGCCATATCTCGAAAAGTTGATACGTTAGCGTCACCGTGTAAAGACCAATTTTGTTCAGTGTGACCAGCACTTTTTTTTTTAAATTTTTGTTTTTTTTTTTTAATTTTTTAAAATCTTCATATCTCGAAAAGTAGATACGTTAGCGTCACCGTGTAAAGATCAATATTGTTCAGTATGACCAGCACTATTTGCTTTCTTTTTTTTTAATTTTCTAAAATAGCTATTACTCAAAAAGTACATACGTTAGCGTCACCGTGTAAAGACCAATATTGTTCAGTATGACCAGCACTACTTTTTTTAAATTTTTTAAAATCGCCATATCTCGAAAAGTAGATACGTTAGCGTCACCGTGTAAAGACAAATTTTGTTCAGTATGACCAGCACTAATTTTTTTTTAAATTTTGTTTTTTTTTAAATTTATAAAATCGCCATATCTCGAAAAGTAGATACGTTAGCGTCACCGTGTAAAGACCAATTTTGTTCAGAAACGTAAACGCTTTTAGATGGCGAGCTAAATATTTTCAAAACTGCCTAAAATCTATTCGATCTAATACGTTTTACGACAAAAAGGGCCTCCGCGGGCCGCTTGCGCCCGCGGCCTTTACCCAACAGCTAGTACGTATCTAAAGCTTAAATTGTGGCTGTTGGTTATGCTAAGCTGTCGATCTTTTCACTCTTACGTCCGCTTAGTTGGGCGTGACAGCACACCGTTTTGTCGAGTGCTCTTGCCGATACGGTCTATATGCGGCAGCGCATCCGCTCAGCCGAAGCTGTCCTTCTCGTCTTAACATTACGAACTTAATACAAAAGAAAGTGATAATTTAGCATTTTTTGCTAATTTCCTTGCTACAACATTCATTCAGTTCATTGAACTGTTGAATCGTTTCCGTTACCACACAAAATAATGCACACTGCAATATTTCATTGCATATTTTAAAATGCTCACCTTGTTATATCTCAACATTATATCTCAATTCGGTAACGGTTACGATTATTCAAATTTGTTTCGTAACATCTACTTTTTTTTATAACGTTTTACCGTTTCATCAACTTTGTGAACACATATTTTTATGACAACAAGTTTAGTGCTCAAAATCTATTTATTACAAGAGCGTGTGAACTTTAACATATTTTACTGATAATTTTAATAAATTTGCATGTCAATAAAATTATTTAATATAAATGTTATTTTGATCCAACCACGAGCAGCCCACTTCCGCGGTGAAAAGCAATGCAGGGAACCGCATTTTCATTGTGTCCACGCCTTTTTGTTGTGCGTCTCACCTCTTCCATTGTTCGTGCCAAGTGCCAACTGATCTACTCTATTGAAACAGATTCATATGCCGTGCGATACTCCACTAGGAAATATAGTTTTTCCAGCATGATTCGTGATTATTGACGTTCGAAAGCCAACGTTGCTCTGACGCAAGTATGCGTTTGTTGCGTTCATAATTATCTCGTGTGGTCCATAGAATAATTTATTCATGAGATGAGGTGTTCGTTATTGTTTTACGTGCCTTTTATCCGCTTATTAACGTTGTTATTGTCGTGTAGTGTCTGACACTTGTATTAATAAAACAATTGATAAACATTTACCGTATTGTTACAAAAACTAAATTTCATGTAACAAACAAATGCATACTCTAACATTTTTATTCTTTAACACGCAAAACAATTATCCTAAAAACATAGAATTTGTTAATTTCTCCTTTAATTAATTTAATTGCTACCAAATCACGTGTGAATGAACTCTATCGGACTCTGTTAATTTCTATTGTTCGGTTTTTAGGATTTCTTTGAGCATTTGAAATTATTTACGTATTTAGTAGATAACATAAAGTAGGTATACTTAAATTGGGATAGACAATAATGTCTAGCGAATAATATAATACGCAATAATTTCTAAGCACTTCTGTAATAGCAATTGCATATATTATTATGTAAAAATATCTCCTACGACTTATCAATCCATCAGTGAGAGTTATTTTTTGCTGAATATGTATATTAATAATAATTTTGTGTTTGTAACCACATCGTTGTCTAATAGACTGAAACGTTATTTTCTTTATAATTATACATCTGCATTTACCACGTCAACTTTCATTACTAAGAGTTTCACTGTCGGCAACTTCACGAAGTAATCAACACCGGACGGATCTTTTACCAACCGCGCTCTATTCTAATATTTCATGTGTGAATCAAGATCTCATTTTCAATGGCAAGAAATTGCACTTCGCGTCCAATCTGGAGTTGAAATGAGCGAGTCGTTAGCGTTTATATTCTCGACAAGACGCGACCACAAATAGGAAACTGCTTGACAGTTTATCGACTATTTTACAACATCCACCTTTGTAGATTTCCGATTAGGATTTACATGGCGGCATCCTTACTTGATACATGCCGTTATTGCCATACCGACAACTTTATAGCTGCGTTCTATTATAACAGTACCTCACATTACTTACGTGTCATTAATCATATCGCAAACCACTAAATGCGATGACATTATATACTGAGCGATGATATAAAAGCTTCTGTCACATTACTTCATCTTTGTAATGCATGAGGTTCGCGTACAGTTTACAGAAACCACTTTTGTTACGTCGTGTAAAATAAATGGAACTTGAAACCTGTTATTTCTAATGGCAATTTTAAATTGCTTTTTCTCTCTGTAACTTCCTTGAGGGTCCTTTGAGTCTGGTAGTCATTGCTGCTTCGGCTATTAGTATAATAACTAGCTACATTCAGTCCACAGCCGTGGCTGACGTAGATTAGCCTGCGTGTCAGTCACTCTAGACATTCCTTGACAGAGATGTACGAGGTTATCTAATTGAAATTTTGATATTGCGAATAACAAATAGCTGCAATATATCAGCGACATTTCGCCATACTAAATGATCATTGCCATCATTAGAACAATCGCACGGTTAACTCGATGCTTATTTCCATAGCATTTAAATTTCATTGTATAAAATTTCATCTAACAATAACGTGTCAAGGGTTACAATTGTATAAAATTATTTACTGTTTTCGATCAATAACGATTGTAGGGTTGAAGTTCAATGTTCCCGGCACCGTGGAAGTCACCCGTCTCGATTGGTTTGTATAATTTTACTTTGAACCGCGGCGGTTAACGGGCTGCGATTGCGGCGGTGGAGCGAGGCTTTCTTGGATTACCATAACCTCCTGACACACTTGTGTTAGATTCCTTTTGAAATTGATTCTCTTCTCCCCTCTCTTGTAGTAACCGGGTGTCGGAGAGAGGCCTCTTAACCACGAATGTTTCCAGTAACATCTTGCTCACGTTTCAATATAGTTCAATATAATGTGCATTTTTAGTGTCCAGTATTATTTAAACTTTAAATTTTAAAGCAAGCACTTAATTGAAAATAACTTTAACCCACGAAGTTTAATCCGTAATATTTCAAACTTATCTTCGTCGTTATTATTACAGTGGTTTTTTTTTAACAATTTTTTTTAGAAACTTTTTAATTGTCAGGTTACGCCAATCCCATCATTCCTTAAACATTAATAAACAGAACAAATTATACTATTACTTTAATCAGTAGATTAAGTATATAAGCAATATCCGCTCTTTCATTGGAATGCAAATATTGTCAATTCTCAAATTTCTGAAATTGGTTTTGAAATGAAAATCATTGAAAATTTGAATAATAAATTTAAGAATAATCGGAATTAGATTATAAAATGCTCTTCATTTGATATTTCGCCAGCAAATATTATTAACTTATTCACAGTATTATTTTATGTATGGTTTCGTTTAATGCTGTCAGGGTGACAATTTTAGAGATTAATGATGCAACGTGAACTGATGATAACTTTTATTTTTGATTTTTTTATCTTGCGTCTAATTATATAGTAGCTCAGCTTAAAATAACATTCAGCCTAACGTTAAGTTAGAGTGCAGGCAGCAGTCGCTTCCGTTATGCCGGCTTAAGGTGACGAATGTGCCAATCCTTTTACTTCCACACTGATCCCGAAACACGACTAGGTCACTTCACGGGTGTAAATTTGAAACAATGTTTGTTGATAAATTAATTTATTAGATGTCATCTCGATGTTAACATATAAAAGCTACCGTCGCGTCATCGCCACACTTTGTACACATATCAGCATATCTGATGTGATTGTTCTGATCTTCGCAAAGCGTGTCGTGACTTAAGTTACATGCCCTCTGGTGATTCACACGCAACCATTTCCATTTCTGGGATGTAGACGTAATAATTTCTTTTGCGATATGCTGATTCTAATGTTGAATAACTTTTATCTGTATCTTTTCTTTTGCTCTGATTGCCTATCAGTTGTTAATGTTCAGAAAATATAGCGATTTGTAAAGAAAAAATAATTTTACAATGAATGATTTAAATAATTAGGTTTAATTTGTATAAATTACATATTGGGAAGAAATATTTACTATAAGGAAATTTGTATTAGGTCATAATAATACAAAAGTAATCTACATTATCCTATGCATTTTAACAGTTTAGATACTGTAAAAAAACTATCTATCAGTGGCAAAAGTCTTCCAGCTGTTTCCATTTAAACACAAAGTATTTATTTTAAAATTTCATACCTTATAGTAAATATTATGTGCATTTTTCGTTTAGTTTTTCCTTTAAATACTACAATAAATACAGCTTTTGCCACTGGCTATCTCATGTAAGAATAAACTCTTACCGCAGTTCTAACATATTTAATCAAAATGTATGTAGCAATTAAACTTTCATATTAATCTCAGACCAAAGTTCTGTCCCCATTAATAATTTCGATCGCTTGGCATTTGCATCTAAGAGCATTGAGATTTACTAGGAACATTTTACTGCCATTGCAATTTAGGGATTCATGATGTATGTTAGAAGTTAGGACTTGTTCAGGTGTCCAAAACCCATAAATTTTATCAATCGATTTGAGTTTGAATCCGCACCCGTTGTAAGACAATACCGATTTAGCAAAATCATCGCTTTATAGGAGTCTCGTTTATTACGGTAACTATCGATTACCGTTAAATAGAATTCGATCATTGTTTCATTAATCATCTTTGTGATACAATAACTCTTCAATTTTACCGTTGTTTTTTTACCTTTTAACGTTTTCAATTAAAAATGTCTCCACGGAAGACGCGGTCTATTACGCAAACGGCTAGGTGTGTATGTCTACGGGCGGTATCTGAGCCCTTCGCTCGCCGACACAATATGGACCAAAATTATCTATCGATTGCGCCGTTCAACGCCTCCATTGTGAGCTCACCCGTGGAATTTGTAAGTAACGGGAGATGAGAGTTGCAGTCGTCTAAATGTGCGTGAGGTGCATTTCGCTATGCCGCCGCCTCACGTTTATTATCATCTTTTCCTTTTTACATTACAAGCAACATTGTAGATTGAACTAAAATTTAATTATTACTTCCTAACTAAGACAAATTCAATTGATAGCCGTTCGCTTAAGGCTTCAACAATGAACCCACAGTAAAGTTGAGCGCTTTGTAGGGCATACGTGAAGTAAATTGAGCAAACGTGACTGTACGCCTCAACTTGACACACTGAACCTACAATAACTCAATCATGCGCCTGCGGTTTTACTATTCAATCGTGATTATATTATTTTTATACCAAACGTTTGTTATTTCAATAGTTATGTTGTAAATTGTTAACACAGCTTCCATATTAGAATATTTAATATGAAATTTATTTTAAATTTTTAACGTGCCGTATCATATTCTCACTGCACCGATCATAATTGATTAGAATTCAGCCGAGTCATTAACATACAAAAATATCTTTATTGACAGCTCAAAAGCATTCACAAAAGCCCGTGAAAGCGTCCATTGTGCTATGTAGCTTATTCAATGCTACCGACAACGCCTAATTACCCTGCTGCGACTTCTACTTCACTCGGAACTAGCAACTCATTTAAGAAAATGAAAAGGCTGCTCTGAGATATGAAGACACGAGCCTTCATTCTCGATTGTTAGTCTCTTAGTGGAAGGTCGTTCACAATAGATTCTTAAGGTTATCAGACCGCATGATGAGGGCTTCAGATTTAATTCTGTCGCTTTCACCTATTACCCTGTCGCTTATAGACATGTTGAAAATAGTTACATCTATTCTGTTTCAGTCCTTTTTATTAGACTAGTTTATTATATGATATATTAATATTTAATTAACAACAAATTATATACCTATGTGTAACATCCCTAACTTGATTATAGGAGTAAACTTTTGCTAACGGTTTTCACCTCTCTTCGCCAACTTCACCTTTTGGCTTTCATATAAATGTTTGTCATAACGTGTTTGTATTGTTGCTTGATCTTAGGGGTTAATTGTCTTTGTCCGCACTATACTTTATTGCTGCATTGTTTCTTCATATTTATTTTGTCGTATGTATTCACTATTACCTACATACTTGCATTATGATTCGAGCATCTGGTATTTTTGAATAAATAAAGCGCATCTCATTTGACATGAGTCAATATTTGTAGCGCTCACATGTTTATACAAAAGTGTGGTATTGTACTATTTTTAGTATTTACATTCTGTCAAATTCTTTACGTTGTGGTTAGATCTCACGATCGTTACCGTTGTCAGGTGGGCGTATGGCCTGATTCTAGGGCATAACATCAACCTTATAAGGGCACCATTAGTTTATAAATCGCATTGAATAAATATAATTGTGTATAGATTTTGACTTTCATTTTGTTCAATTGTACTTTAAAATTGTGTTACTTATTTCAATTGTATTCTACTAAGAATTTATTTCTATACGAAGCGAATATCTAAGTTTAATCGTACGATAATTCAGAAACACGTCTTTATTTAATAAAATATCTAAAGTAAATATATAGTGTTGTAACTTAAATCGCTATCAGTAAAATGCAAATCGCTACAAATTATTCCATTAGGCCGCTTTTCTGCACGTATTGCGAAATTGCTGGGACCTCTATTGCGGTCTAGATTGGATAAAGCTGGATAGGATAAGATTAAATTAATCGTCGCGCGGACTTTGCGTTGCGCGTGAGCGGCATACGTTGCCTTGATATAAAGTGATTCTTGATTTGTTCGCAGTTGTCGTAGATAGCCAGTGGAAGCTATAAATAATTGATATCTAAATAATTTCCTTGTACTTTGATGATATAGATTATTCTCTTTAACGAGATGCTGTGGGACGACTTCGTTTCGTTTTTGGATATAAACTTATTAAGATTTAATTCACTAATAAAATAATTTAAATATTTTTAGTACATATCCTCTTATCGCTCACATTAATTTCGTGCCTCTCTCTTTAATGGAATGAATCAGTGTCACTGGATTAATTGTTTATACAGTACACTTGAGGATTTGTGTGCACATAAAAGGTATTGCAATTTCGCCAAGTTCGTGTTCTGCATATATATTTCTGTTGGCAACTATTTACAGGTCACTTTTACGTTAGTAGTGTAAACCTACAACCCAGAAACACAAATAATGTTTAACTCTACACAAAGTAAGGGAATTGCCTGTCAAGTTGTGATACGTGCTCGATTATTTAAGTAGGCTGTCTTGATTTCAACCTCAATGTAAACATTATTATCTTTGCCATACTGATTGCTGCCTGAATCTAGATTTTGGTCGTGTTTAAAACAAAAGAATCGTTAGCCACAGAAATTAAAGTAATCTTAGTTCACTAAGATTTTAAGCTCGTTCTAATACCAACGCCGTCTAGTGCCAGTAACACCTTCCCACGATCGCTTGCTCTAAATAGTTGTAATGACATTGCTTCTTCATTGTCTTAATGATTGTTAGCGGATTCTCTTTACGATTTATATAAATTGGAGAGTTAGCATAAAATTTATGATTATATTCTTTATGAATCATAACCATAACCTAACATAAAACATGGGTGTATGTGTTTTTATTAGTATATTATTCTGAGCAATGAAGGATTTATCACTAGTATTATTACAAAATGGTATTTATAGAACTAAAACATAAAATTGTAAATAAATAAATGTGTTAGAGCTGTAAAACACGTCCATATGTTTATATGGTAGCACTTACGCGCAATCAATTTGTCACTAAGGCGTCAAGTTTTTCAATAACAGACTGAAGAGAAGCAATGGATCGATCCATCTACATTACGGGCAGATTAAGTTTACCTTGTCGAATCGACGCTCGACGAAGCATGGTGGATTGGATAGGCAAGGAAAAAACGCATACCGCTAACTGACACAGTGCTTTATTGAACACAATTCCGTTGGACGGTAGCAGCGCAACGGTAGGCTCCTCTGCACTGGAAAGTTGTAGCAGAACTGGTAGCAACTGCACTTGTCTGCTAATTTGTCTCACGAGATTGTGCTCAGTATCTTTATGAGTCAGCGGATGTTATCGATACAGTAGTGTTGGTGTTTATCGGTTATGTCAATCTATTACACCGTCGACAGAGACTTCCTTTTAATCAGTGTCGTTATAATTAACGCTTTATACAGATACTCTTACATCCAATTCACAGTTAAATTAGTTCGAAAGAGTAAATTACTAACAGTACAATTGAAAACGTTTTATTTTATGTTTTGTTCAAATGTTGAATGTAGGTTAAATCAATAACAAGAAAGCTCTTTTATTACAGCCCATTGTTTGTAGGATCCGATTGTGCTCCTTCTTTAGCTATGATTTCTTTAACATTGACTTTGTAACTTTTGATTGGTTTTAAACATAAAACTAAATATTAAGACTGAGAAGTCGCCCGGTCTATTTTTACCTTAATGTTTGTTTTGGGCAAATAACGCCTGTATCGCCGATAAGGACTACATCTAACATTTACTCTCGACTCTAGAAAACAAGGATAAAAGTTCTGCCTCATTTCCCTAATGGATCGTAACCACTTAAGACATGTGTTTATTTATAGTAATTTTAATCGTTTATAATGTAATGGCCGAGCCTATGAATAACTGTTTACACCAGAAACAACAATATTTAAGATCTAGTTATTGCAGTATAGTCTAGTCGATTTGATCTCTAGATATGGGAGCAACTGCAATTACTCTAACGGTAACGTTTTACTGATAACGCTAAACATTATGGACGTGCAAAAATTTCATAGACAATTTCATAGAACGAGATACTGGTCATAATTTATTATGATCGATCGTCTCTGTTTATTAACAATTTTATTACAACAAATATTACAAATGTACAGGTATAATAAAATAAATAAACAATTTCCACAATTTTCGATAAATTACGAAAAATATATAGATTAACAAGGCCTTTAACTAGGTAAGGAATCTTTATCTTAGTGCCCCACTCTTTGGTTACAAACATTTTAGCAAAATAAAGAAGAATAAAAATAAAAGTAAATATGATACCAGAGAAAACAAAAATACAAATTACTGTTATTATTAATATAATACATAAATAAAATAATAATAACGATAATATAAATAGTATAATCATGTAATAATATGTAAGTAAACAGTCTAAATATTATTTTAAACATATAAAAGAATGTTACTCGTGTTTTTGGTACGACTTAAGACTGGGCTTAGAAGAAGATTTATTTTAGTATCTAAATAAATACATATACATACAATGCTCTTACTCAAAGTAGGATACCCTGTGCTCTGAGTATCAGGATATAGACGACAACACCCATTCCAGATTCTTTTTATTTTTATTGTAGCTCGGCATGTGATAACACTCCGACTGATGTAAAGCTAGAGTACGGTCCATGAATGGAAACTGCTACTACAGAGAAACCTGTGCCGCCTCCACTATGCCGGCTTGAGGAGACGAGCACGTACCATCTTAGATTAACAGCGCACACTCCTCTCGTTATACGTTTTTTTTATAATTATGATATAATATGTTAATAAATATTCCAAGTAAAATATTTGTTTTAACTGGGAATCGAACTTGACTATTTGCGCTTCTCACATAGGCCGTCAATATAATTTTCTGAAAGCTATGTCGATAAACATCAAATGTTCGATAAATCACCCTCAATGCTTGTCTGCGATAAATATATTTCAACTTTTAATTATGATTGTACATATTAAAAATGTATTATAGCATTCCTGTAATGCTTACATATTTTTATGGTGCCTTGGATAGGTTTCCTGGAATTTTTATAATTTAATACTGGCTGGCGGTATTTAACACATTTATAACACGAAGAAACTTTATTAGCGCATCGCTTTTAATTATCACTATTATACTGGTTGAATATTACTATAACCATTTTTTGTTATTACTTTTTGTGTTTCAGAATTAGTTCTTTTTTTGTCATGAGAATAACGACATTCTTGTCTTGTATTGACACACGTTGATGTGAAGATTCCTTTAATTACGCAAAGAAATGGAATAATGTATTCATACATGAAAATTAAATTATTTAACTCTGGACAGTTTTTCGTTATGATTTTTTTTTAAATTGTAGCTCGACATGTGACAACACTCCGCCTGATGTAAAGCTGGAGTGCGGTCCATGAATGGAAACAACTGCTACCACAGAGAAATCTCTACGGGCTGCAGTCGCCTCCACTATGCCGGCTTGAGGAGACGAGCATGTACCATCTAGATTGACAGTGCACACTCCTCTCTTAATTGCTCTATTGCTTCCGGAGAATGTTGTGCGGCAATTATTACTCAAAAAATTGTATGCTGTAAGCAAACCAGTAATAAAACAAGGTTTTAAATAGGTGGTTAAAGTTATGGTTAAATATTAAAAGTATTTTTATTTACAGTTCATCATTACTTTTTCCCGATTATCGAGTCCAATTTTGCAGTAATAAGCATTCTTGCTGGAAATGTAAGGTGCTATTATTCGCACACTGTGTTCATCTCTTTAACGATCACTTGTTAAAGCTCTGTCCTAATGACCCATTGCTTAATGGACCTCTTTGATTCGATTCGGACAGTAATGACAATAATGACGAATCGATGATATAAAGTAAAATAGATTTACAAAACATGTTTTCTGTAACGTTGTTTTTCCTTTTAGATTCTTCGATCTGTACATATTCCCACCGCAGCTTTCAACATTCAATTTAATTAAAATACCAGATGCAAACAAAGATACATTTCTCGAAACAAATTTCACTACCAATCATTTAATGTGGAGATTTTTTGTTTCACAAATTGAACTCGACTCGTTTAAGTTCACCGTTGTTACAAAAAGTATATTCATTATTTTCTCACCTCGTCGTCATTACGACTATTCTTTTGAAGACGTCGAATCAATTAGGCGGCCCAAAAAATAATAGCAAAACATGTGTTAATAAAATCACTGTCAAAATTATCTTGACGTTGAATTAATTTCACTTTCGATTATCTGATAATGAATAGTGAGGTCAAACGAGCCAGTAAACTTTCGCCCGAAGCTTTTTGTAGTATGACTAATATAACATTATATATGATGTATTCAAATTGCAATTAGTTATTATTATGACATGGTTACGTTGTTTATTTTAATGTAGTCTAATATTCTATTTATTTGTTGCAGGTATGTATCACATTATTACAGTAAGTTTACAGATTACATATGTCTAGCGGCAGAAGGCTTGAACCCACGTTCGATGAGACCCGTGTTCTAGTCTCGCTAAATCTACACTAGTACCAATGTAACTATGCTATATGTACTTTGGCCGCTCAGTGCATACGACACAAGCACTAGCTTAGTATAGACATTTATATGTGATGCGAAGATGGGAGTTAATATTTTAATTATACGAGTAACACTGTAATTATATCGTCGATGAGGTACCATCTTATTATACGGAAAGTACTGAAAAGATTAGTCAAGCTGAAGATGGGAGAGAGGTAGATCAACCCAGGAGTGCTATAAACAAAAGTCTCTTGGTTTTCGAATTAATGGAAAATTTATTATTACTATAGGGCGAACTGAAATGTAACTAAGTGTTGCACGTACTTCTGTTTTACTGGAACTTTTTTAAAAATAATTTTTGCTCCATAACCAACAAAGCTAATTATTATTACATCTCCAATGATACAATTATAGTATTTTATTAAAAGTTTTACGAGTTAAATGGGGGAAATAAATAGACTACGATTGAGTAATTAAACCATAAAATGACTCTACTATTTGTGGAATTGTCTTAACGAGAATTATAGGACGATTTAGCACTTAACGCCCTCTATAAAAACTTTGCGATCATTTACTGAATAGGAATTTAGAAAGGATGGGTAGGTTTTAGCATACAAACGTCATAAATAATATTAATTACTCTAACTTAATTGTGATATGGAAATAAGCTTCTAATGATTACCTCTTCAAATCTGACACGCGCAATACGTTCACCGATCAAAGTCTTAAATTCATTAATTACTTCTTAAAGCTTAAAAAACTTTCTATGTTTAATTTCCCTTATCTTATGTTCGTGGCCCATCATTGATCATCAAGGCGTCATCTCAATAACAATAGCTCGCTGTTTCCCATGAATGGCGAAATTAGATTGACGCTTGCAGGGTCAAATGTCGGGACCATTCAAAATCTAGCGACAACTTCGACACTTTCTCTTAAAATCAATTGCGTCCATAGGTACATTATTTTCTATATAGCAAATTGTTATTTAACAGTGAAAGCTTTATTGGCCATATTTACTTCCCATAAGTAATTTAGAAAACATTCAAAAACATCTCTCTATTGTTGTTAGTTACATTTTCACGTCTAAACCGCTGAACAGATTTCGATAAAATTTGGCAAGGAGACTGATTACATCCTGAGCAAGAATATGGACTACTGTATTCTCAAAATAGTGAAGGGGTGGAATAGACGATAAAAGTTTGTATGGGAAACTTATCATTAAGTTAGGAATGTGAAAATTAATTGTTAGGAAATAAATAAATACGTGTTTCAGTGTATAATTATCCATAAATCTATGGGGAACCCATCATTTCCCGAATTAAACGCATGAGAACTAGTTTCTAATAAAACGAACCTTTTGGTAAAAAGCTATTTTTAGTGCAAATTCAAGTAGACATGTGAGTGTACATTACCGTGTTATCTGCTCCGAATACATAATTGAGTGTTACAGAAAGTAAAAATGATTTCTACAAACATTGGGCTTTGAATTAACGTGATCTAGTTCTCATTGCAGCCCGTCCTGAATAACATCAATATTTGAAATGAAAGCTTCGTCTCATGTTTGTTCAATTATTGATATCTTTCCGTGTTAATTCAATTCGATACTACTATTGAAAATAAGCAAACCTAGATACGAATGTCCTCCTACCTAATTTTAAAAATAAAATATCACTTTTATCTCTGAAACTTTCTTTTGAAATTTCAAGGCTTTTCATCCACTTTCAATATTCTCAAATTAAGGTCAAGTTTTTCCTTTTGGAGGAATGTGTTCTTAATTGCCTGTCACCGTGATGAGTAATGAGTCTGAGAATATTCGACCTTCACGCCCTCGCCCGCAGTTAGAGGAGGCGGTGCGTCTCAAAACTTACTATTAGAAAGCACTTTATCATCTGTTTTTCATCCACGTGCACTGTTTATGCTCATTAATTAAATTTACAAATTAATGTTTCTTATCGCAATTGTACACCGAACGCTTAAATATCAAAATGAACGCAGCTTTTTTGGCTTTTCTAACAATTGTGCCCGTCAATGACGAGACGCCTCGCTGGATAGTTGTCTTTAGTGTTGATAAAACAAAAAGCGTATCAAGTAAATTACGAAACAATTCAAAATAAGATAACCAAAGTCGATGCCTCCTACTGTGTGAATTTGTCACGGGCTGAATGGGAAGTAAACACAGAACTTGATTAGATAGATGTTAATATCACTAAATTTATTTTAAGAAAGTGTTAAAATTTCATTGTTAGTTTCGCTTTCGATATATAGCTTAAGACATGATATATAATTATACATAGATGACATATTTTGGAGAAGCCGTGGTTTAGCGATAGAAGGCGTGGAATCACGATCAATGAGATTCGTTTTAAAATCTTGCTAAGTTCTGACCGATACCAATGTTATTATGTAGGTACTTGGTCGCTCAACGTCTATGATACGAGCACTAGCTTGGTATGGCGTACTGTGGGCTGTTTAAACTAGTTTTTCTTCCGCTTCAGGCGACAATTTTGCATAGGCTTTGCAATAATTGACGTGTGCCACATAGTTATAAAAGCAGTGTGTTTTTCATTAGTTTTTACTTTTTTTCTCTAACAGCAATAGTTATCGTTCTGTGACTTGTAATAAAAAGCGAAGATCGTTGAAGCGATAATTGCGGCTTCGATGACAATTATGTTATACTAGTATTACAGTTAAATTAGTTGTAAATTTATTTGTGTTGTAAAAAGCGTATACGTCTATATTACGTATATTCATTCTATAGTCACTGTGCTTATAATATCCCAATTTGATAACGGAATCACAGAAATAGCTAAACTGTTCCAAGAGTCCTGTATTTAGATAAAGAGTAGTAGGCAGACTGATGATGATTATTAGCCTAGTCTGCCGTCCTGGGGTAGTACCACCACTTTCGCATGTAACACTCGTGAAGTGACTATGTCGCGTTTGGGAGTAGCCAGGTATAACGAGAGGAGAAGGCACTATCAATTTAGATGGTACACATTCGTCTCCTAAGGCCGGCATAACGGAGGCGAGTGCCGCTTGTAGAAGTTTATCTGTGATAGCAGTTGTTTCCGTTCAAGTACTAGCTATACATAAGGCGGAATGTTTTCTAATCAAAACTATGTTTAATTTAATAATATATTTATAAGATGTTTTGATGTATGTGCAGTAATCATATTGTCTTGTTGCAATGATGTTCCGTTATTAGTGTAGTTGAATTTGCTGTGTATTTTAGCGGGAACGGTTAGGTGGATCTGTTTTTCGAAACGGTAACTTATCTCAAAGCCGTTTCCTACATCGCGTGAGGGAATCGCGTGCGCATATACATACAGGTGTAGCGGATCTGCATAAGTTGTGATACTCGAACATTATGGTATCCTTAATTGGTCCGACGAATCGTTTATGTCATTAGACACAAGATCGCGTAACACCGCGCTATTATGTCTACGTTAGTTAACGCTGTCTCAATCAATCTTCTTAACAACTAAAGTGTATCGTATAACTTGCTAACTTTACCGTTTACTCAATAATTTACAACAAATTGCATTTTCTTAACATTTATGCCCGTTTCTATAGGAGCTAGTGGTTTTAAAGATTAAATATATAGTCTTGGTGAATATTGTACTATACCTACCATAGTTATAATATATGTACTTATATTATTGCAATAAATTAAAAAATGAGCTTAATTATAATACATCCTACAGGTTACGCTGTATTGATGATGTGCACTTTAAAAAAGAAAAGAAAAGCAGAAAGCTTTATTAATTTATAACTCCAAATCATTATTTCTATGCAAGGTGTTGCGTAAGTAGTGGTATCAACAGAATTCAAGTGATGAGGGTATCATTATCTACGAGGTGCATTGGCTGTTATTGTACTATATTTGTTAATTTTAAATTTATAACCTTTTTTAAAAATAGTTTAATATTATTTTTCCAGTTTTCACACAAAAATAACCTTAATGCATTGACTTTTTTTTTGTTTTTTTTTTTATTTAACCATTTGAGAAAACACGGGTCTTCTTTAAAATATTGTTCGTAAATCATCGAACAGTTCAATAAACACACGCAATGGTTTATAAAGAAAAACTTAAGATCATTATTAAAACTTTATATAGATGTAAGTTAATATTTTAAAATATAAACAAAATTAATTATTTATAACTACATTAATTATTAACTGCTGCTGTCAACTCCCTGAATCGTAAATAGTAATCGATTAATACAGATGGTCTTACATAATAAAAGACCTTGAACTTCGCGTCAACCGTCAAGATGCATGCACGTATAAATTGCTACGTGGTGTAGACTTCTGACGCTTGATGGCTTGTACCTAGCAATTTAAACGCATGCTCAATAATCGACTTTACCTATTTGAGAATATTATACTTCAAAGCTTTTTTCTTGTAGACCTTCAGCATGTGACCACACTCCACCTGATATTAAAAGCAAGAGTGGGGCCTATGAGCGGAAACAATTGCTCCTAGAGAGAAGCATCTATAGCCACGCACTTCTCGTGTAATTATGAGGAAAATTGTAGAGAAAAATCCAACCCACACCCTTAACTTTACGCACTGATGATCTGACCATCTGACATTTTTCTGTTTAATTTTTAGCAAAATTTAATAATAGACAAATCCAGAATTTTATTATGCCAAAAATTAAATTAAAACATAACCGATAATTAAACTTCTTTTATCTTTGCTTGTAAAATAAAACAAATGAATCATTAAGATTCATCGCTTTTAGTTGGAAATTGAAAAAGTTAGGTTAAGTAAAAAATTATTTAAACTGTCATAAAAAATCCTTTTAAAATGAAAGGAAATAATTGATTGCAATTAGGCATTTTATGCTATTTTGCATTCAGACTCGTTAAGGCAACGCGATAACGTTAAGAAACTCGACAATTACAGTCTTTAGAAATACTTAAATTAATTTAATACATATCAGTAAAAAAATACCTACAAAAATTACTACAGGTCGATAAAGTAAGATTAATTAATTTAAAAGACTATGCTACTTACTAACACGTTTATTTTAATTTAATTTTATGTTTATTAAATTTTCGAAAGCTTTGCAATCTCGCCGCGACCACGATGGTTGCAAAGCTTTCGAAACGTCGGATTAATCAGAATAAACGCGATAGTAAGCCACCTAAAGTCTTTTGAACTAGTTAAATCACCTTAGAGATCAGAGAGAAAAAACTTTAGGAATTGTTCATACCCAAAAATTGTTAAAAATTTATGATCCTAGAGGAAAATTGAATGTTTTTATATAAATTCGTATGGGATGTTGTTTTTCCTATATCCGTATAATTAGAGATGTGGCATTGAATCTCGGCGCCGATTATTATCAGCGTCAACGACGGCTTCTTTAAATCTCTAACCGTCTTTTTTCCCAGCGAATTGCAAGAGTTGTTTTTGCTTTATATTATAGTAATTTAAAATTTAATGGTATTGACAAAGTTTAAGATGTTTTTTTGAATACAAACGGACCCGAGAAGTCATAAGAAATGTTATGCAATAAATTCGTACAAAAAGCATTAAAAGAAAGTAAAGTGTTAAATCTAATAAATTTAATTGGTCGCATATAAGACTTGTCACGAATTTTTATTCGTTACGCATCACGTTTTGTATCTGTTGATAATCGCAAACTATTTTCAGTGTATTTTTTTGTTATTATTTCGAACATTCGCTAATTCGAATCTTGTAGTTTTATGTAATTTGAGATTACGTTCCCGGCATTCTTTTTGTTTCACTACATAGCGCTTTACGCTTGAACGCGTTTATGTATATTATTAATCATTTGTTTTATTATGTTTATACATAGTTAAATAAATGCCTTTGAAAAAAAAAAACGTTACTTAGGTCCTATTAATATTTATAAGGCTTTTAATCTAAATATAGATATAAGCCACAACATGTAAGGCACAGCTTAGTTTCTAGTTCCTTTCTCTCGCATTTTCCTAGTGAATATTGGAATAAATTCCTTACCTATCCACTTTCTACCTGCATTGCGCACTGATTAATTGAACATGTTTGTGAGACGAACTTTGAATTATTTATCACATATTAGTTAGACGAATGTCATGTATATTAATTTTACTTTACAAATTGACGCATTCATTTGATGTGTATTTTTTTAAACGTACTATTACAAATAACGGTTCTACTGCATGTATAATAAGACTATATTAAAAATTTAAATCATGTTGTTTGTTAAGTGATATTGATAATAAAAGTTTATGTTATTGATTAGAAAATGCAAATCCAAATTTTATTATGGCAATAGACGGGCGCATCAGGAATCGATCCATCGCACATTGGAAACTTCACTATTAAATTTATAACGGCATATAGTAATTTCAATTCTCTTACTCGTGCAATAATAATCCATTTATGGGATGCCAGTACTTGCGTTACTCCCATTCCGTTGGTGCTTTCTCACTCGCATTGCCTTTTAAGTTCAATGAACATGATCTCTTTAATACGTAAAATTTGTCTTTCTCAAGCGCACATTAATAATTATGGAATTAACCTCATACAAATTGCAGTGATTAGTGAATTTATTGGCGGAAGCACTATTATTAGTTTCTATTTAAAGGAGACCCTCAATTTAAATGTGCTTGCTCTTCTTAAAATGTATTTAAATAATATTGATTATTTTTATATTGTAGCTCGACATATTGCAACACTCCACCTGATGTAAAGCTAGAGTGCGGTCCATAAACGAAAACAACTGCTACTACAGAGTAATCTCTACGGGTAGCAGTCGCCCCGCTATGCCGGTCTAAGGATACAAATGTGCACCATCTACTTTGACAGTGCACACTACTCGCGCTACAAGGTCACTTCACGTGTTACATCCCAAAGTGGTGGTACTACCCCAGGACGGTAGACTGGGCTAATAACCATCATCAGTCTGCCTACCACTCTTTAAATCACTATCACACGATTCCTACTCAATAGTGGTAGGCAGATTGCTAATGGTTTACAATCCTGAGGTAGTGCCACCACTTTTTTTAATTACACATGTAACCCGTTTCAAAAGACCTTGTCGCGTTTCGGGATCAGTTTAAGAGTAAGCCGAGAATAACGAGAAGAGTGAGCCCTGTCAATAGATGGTGGCATTTGTTTACTCGAGCCGGCACAGAGAAGGCGACTTCTGCCTGATATTTCTCTTTAATAGCAGTTGTTTTCGCATGCCGGCCTACTATAAAATAAAGTGCTCTCGGTTAGATAATCTCGACAGGAAATATTTTTCACAATCGACATACATAAAATTGTAGTAAAAGCGTCATTACCGGACGGAAGATAGTTCTAAAGGATAAATAATTTCAGTCGTTAGATATGAATATTTAAAATGCAAATGGTCGAGATAGGACGGGGCACGCGCAACTGGCCACTGTCATTACTTCCAGCAGGGGCCGCCGCCGGCAGTCGCTAGTCGTAAGCGCTGCTCTGACAGGCCGTTTTATTAATATACAAGAATAAGGAAAGATGCCACTAACCCACGCTTTTCTGTATTGATTACGGTAGCTGTACCACTATTTAAACGTTATTATGGTGGTGGGTTATTTTTTCGGTATATGGCAACACTCCGTCCGATGTAAAGCTAGAGTGCGGTCCGCGAACGGAAACAATTGTTACTACAGATAAATTTCTACAAGCTGCAGTCGCCTCCGCTATGCCGGCTTAATAAGATGAATGTGCACAATCCAGATTAACAGTTTACAAGCTGCTCTTCCTGAAACGCGACAAGGTCCATTCACGGGATTAAGTTTCATTGTACCATTTTTCTGTTATGTGTACAATTAAAAATATATATGTTGTAGATATAGTGATATAGCAAAAGTATTATTATTAGCTATTTGTAAACGCGTGCTAATGGTAACAATTATAGTTAAATAGCCATAAACGTTTTAAGTACATGGAAAATGCACGTTCATGCAATACGGTCGCCTGCATAAAAGTGAAAGTTGACTGACTTTCAAAATATACTGTCTCTTAAACCAAACCAAATTCCTTCTATCTCAATTTGCGGACGATTCGGTGACCACAAACTCATTAATGATACGAAAGTCCCGCCTCGCGTAGTGTCTCGAAAACCATTTTTTTCTCGTCTGGATTTACATCGTTATGACAATTTCTAAGCAAAAATATTATTTACTTTAAAGATTAGTTGGCAGACTGATGATGGTTGTTAACCCAGTCTGCCGTCCTGGGATACTACCACCACTTTCGTGTGTAACACCCGTGAAGTAACTATGTCGTATAGCAAGTATTACGAGAGGAGTGTGCACGTCTTCTCAAGTCGGCATAGTGGGGGCGAAAAATATCGA
Organism: Tinea pellionella; assembly: GCA_948150575.1. Taxonomy (NCBI): domain Eukaryota; kingdom Metazoa; phylum Arthropoda; class Insecta; order Lepidoptera; family Tineidae; genus Tinea; species Tinea pellionella. Next base: position 4,233,907 of record OX411259.1, on the reverse strand, counting down.
AAGTGTCGCATTCTTACATGATAAGTAGCGGATAGATACTGGTTCTTTGTGTAAACTTTTTGTCTCAAGCGTGAACTTAATGCGTTCTTATGTGATTCTACAGTTTTTATCCACAAGTCAGCTGGTTATAAATAAGCTATTCATTATTGAAGCAATAATGAAAATGTAAATAGATTAGTTTGCCCGGCAATTACGTGTTTCTTTTTTTACATGATTACTCCTTCAACATTCTATAAATTATTAAAGTACATATATTATAGTTTTTTTATTAATAATATTCTAGCATTTGACCACACTCCGGCAGATAAATGCAGATGACTGCTACCACAAATATACGAGTATATATTTGTAGTAAAGAGTCGCCTTCACTATGCCGGCTTAAAGAAACAAACATTCACAATACACCTCTCCTTTATATCTGGCTACGTCGAAATAGATCCCGAAACACGACTGGCTAATAATCATCATCACTCTGATTTATTCGCCCAGTTATTAGCCCAGTCTGCCGTCCTGGGGTAGTACCACCACATTTGAATGAAGTGACCTTCTCGCGTGTCGGGAACAGTTTGAAAGTAACCAGGTATAATGAGAGGAGTGTGCACTGTCAATCTGGACGGGCATTTGTCTCCTTATGCCGACATAGCGAAGGCGACTGCTGCCTGTAGAAATGTATCTGTAGTAGCAGTTGTTTCCGTTCATGGACCGCATTCTAGCTTTACATCAGGTAAAGTATTGTCAACAACAGTAAAAAAAACATTGTATTTGCAACCATTATTAGAGTATCATACGTGTACATATAATGCAATCCATTGCTGACTATAACCCTAAAATTATACGCAACATTTAAATGTGCTACCTACTCGCAACAATTGTTTCAGGAATGGAGAGTCAATTCACCGCGTTGTCTGTATGATTATTGTTATTTTTATTGCCTCGGGCGCCGATCGTCTTGTTTTAAATAATGCATCTATTTGCACTGTAATGTGGGAAAGTCGGCACCCCAGTAAATGCTACTATAACCTTTCTCCAAAGGGCTCATTAGTTTGGATTTATGTATATTCCGTATTATGTAGGCGATACCATCGGCAGATAAAAACTAATGTATATTTGCACCTTCACTTAGTAAATTTGCACTTAGACGAGAATTGAATAACGTTATTTGCTTTAAGAACTTATTATGGATTATTGATTTATTTTAATTATAAAAATGAGTGATGAGTTTTTATATATTAGTTCGACTACGCCACGCCACAAGCGGAAACAAGCGCTGAAAGAAGTGTGAGCAGTCCTCTCCGCTTTGCCGGCTCGAGGACATAATTGATAAATATGCACCATGCGCAATTGTCATCCATATACGTAGTTTATGAATAATATTATTATAATGAAAGTGTACTGACCTCTTTCTTAGTTTGTTCGTTGATTTTGACTTTTGTTTGTTGCGGCTTATCCCTTAGTGGTAAATATCCCTCGCGGCTATCTGCGCCATCGGCAGCAGTAGCATCCGACGTTCCAGTGCTCGTCTCCACCGTCAAAGTAGTACCACCACCTATGTCTGTAGAGCGTGACTCCGAAACTGTACTCAAAGTGGGCCAAGTGTCATTTCCGGTGCCAGAATACGTAGTACCCGTAGTGTCGGTCATGTCACCTTCAGTTTCAGTACTGTCACTCTCTGTATTCAGAGTAGTTTCAGTTTGAGTAACTGCAGGCTTCTCGGTATTTTTAATTATAGGCCAAATGGTGTATCGCTTTGTTGGTTTAGCAGTCGATGAAGCTGTCGACCCTTTCGTACTTGTTGTTGTAGAGGCACTTGTTTTCAGAGAGTGCGTAGTCTTTATGTCGAGTGTAGTTTCAGGAGGAGCACTAGTTTTTTGACTGTGTTTTTTAACTTCAACGGTAGTGAGAGGGGGAACACTAGTTTTTTGGCTATGTTTCTTTGTTTTAGGGGGTATGGTAGCAGTGAATGGTACACTTTCCATAGTAGCCGCTGCTGTAGATTTAGTTTTTCCGACCGTGGATGAAGATTTTCTAGTAGAAACGGTGGTCTGTATTTCAGGTGTAGTTTTTTCTTGTAATGCTTGGGAGGTTTGGGAAACTGTAGTATCTGGCGGTGTACGATCCGCCGGCGGATCTAAAATGCTATGTTTAGGAGTTCGTGATGGAGGGAAGAAGTAATCCATGATTGATGGTGAACGGTTTCTGTTCGTTGGGAGCCATGCCCAAGGATTGAAGTCAATCAGTCGCGGGCGCGGAGTTTCTGCGGCTACCGCAACAAATGTCAGCGCGACGAGGAGAACGATTGGTCGAGGGTCCATGGCGCAGGTTGCGCGTGCGGCCGCGACGGCGATGCGAGCGGAACTGCGCTTGCGCTTTGCAGTTGCTTGCTACGAACCACCGCTCACCCACTTATCTCGCCCTCTGCCATCGCAACATACATACTGAACACAATTAAATCCCATATTTATGGCTATTTTGAGTGCATTATTATTTGAGTTACCACATGTATTAATATAATAAGTTGATTAAATATGCAAAATTAACAATGTGCGTATCCCTGTGAGATATTTACTTTACTATTTAAATAAGCTCATGATAGGCTTTGAAAGGCACACAAATTCGTTAATTAGATAATTAAATATAAAACAAATATATTCAAACAACAGATATAATGTACTTTAAATGATCTTAGTCGTTTTGTGTGTTTGTTTCTATGTGAATCGACAGAGACCATTTACAACACCATATTTTATTTGAAACAAATTGTTAAAATACCGATATCATGCTCTTATAAATAATATACGAGTATGTATAGAAAACATCTTACAGAGTCCCGCGATATATCAAGTGCCTATGTTAAAGTTGAAGAACTTTCAATGCGATGACGAATAAGTAAGTGTGTTCGAGCAAAAACTCAGAAGCCTACTTCTAGCTTGCAGGAAAATAAACGACAAACATTCAGTTTATAGTTACGACGCGCAACGTGGACTTGTTAAGACGTGAGGAGGCCTCGCCGAAATTTATTCTTTTTTTGAACTTTTTGTGAATGTCTAGTTTAGATTTATATAAAAAAGCAAATGCTTCGATATGCTATAATTCAACTATATAATTCACAATAACAAATGTACTTATCGATCAATAAACTTACAAAATAGTCTATAAGTCTATAAAAAGAAGAAAATAAAAAGGATGACTTTTAAGCTTTTATAAAATTAAATCTTAATTGCATTAATTGGAAAGGCGCTAACTAAATTGACGTCATATTTAAATGAATTTTCTTTAGCAAAAGTTACTTTATTTAATGTAATAATGTCTATAGTTCATAATGATAATAACCAGGGGCATATCCGGGCGGTGACTTATGTTTCTACAACGATGTCGTTCCACTTGTGCGGTTAACGGAGTTTGACATTTTCTCTGGTCTCACAGTTTAATTCGAGCGTCCGAAAACACCGCAATAAACTGCCAAAAAGTCACCGTCGAACGCGACGATTGCCATTACACAAAACGTAGTAAACTTATAAAACTGTGCTTTTATTCTTTAATTTTTATTTACGTATTTGTTTTGACAACACTAAAACCTATTGTCTAAGATTGGAATAGATAATAATTATTATGTGATCAAAGGCAGCAGTCGTCTTCGCTGACTGATGTTCACCCTCCATTAACCCATACACACTCTTCTCGTTATGCCTGGCTTTACGGATGTTACACATCAAAGTGACGGTGCTACCTCAATGCAGCAGACTGAGCTAATAAATATTATCAGTTTGCGTAAATACACGTCGCTTTAAAGTCCAAATTAGTTGATATTAATTATAGATCACAAAACAAACGATGCGTTCAAATTAATTTCACCGCGTCTTATTTGTCAAAGTAAAAACTCTATTAATCATTATACCATCATTTATTAAACGACTTCCTAATCAATTATCATTTTTCTGCATGGTCGGACTATTTACTTTTTTCAATTCAATGAATTTGGGTCAAATAGGTAAGACCTCTTTAATTTTGTTCTTCAGTCAGATTAGTTTACTGTTAATGGATTTGTTTGAGGCTATAATATTCAAGTGCTTCTCTATTTATTGTTATTAATCATTTTTAAGTATCCTATCTATCTTTCTATTCATTCATTTATTTGTGCACAACTCATTGTTTGGTTTTTTTTTCACGGTCTCCATTCTTCACAAGTCGCCAGAAAGAAATTGTTGGCCAGTAATAATGCCATTTGTTTTATGTTATTAGTATTAACCTAGTTTCCAACGATTTTAACCTAAAGGCCAAGACCTAGCTTCTCTTACTAACCAACTATAGTTTTAATTTATTAAATACTAATTATTATTTTGGGTGATTTACTTAATGTTGGGTCATAGTTGGGAAACTTCGATGAGTACTCTACTCTACTATTTCTGAATAAGCATTTTCGAATTTTTAACAATATTAGATATAAGACCTGTTTTTATTAGTACCATTAAGTCTTATAAATTATGATGAAAGTATAATAAGTCAATTCGTTACTGCGTTTATAAAAAAAAACTTACTAATTTCTATTGCCCGCTAATTTCTTCGAACAATGTCGACTTTCGAAAACTTTAAAGATGTCAATTCTTAACTATTATAATGAACATCGAAGTCATTGACGATTTATTCGCTATTCATGGCTGCCTACTGGTTGACGAGTTATAAATAAGGTAACAACTAGTTGTGAATGACCATTGAATTGTTAGTAATTGTTACTTTACCCTTTCTTTGACTACTTTACAAATTAAGATAATTATGATATGAGAAATCTATTACTGTAATAAATAAAATATCAGTATTTTAAATACCTGTGTAATATTAACATACTCTGCGCCGCAGTTCGATGTGAATAAAATAAAAATAAAATCTGCAATAAGGGGACAACGAAAAAAATGTACCCTGTCAATGAATGATGTAGATGCGTCTCCGCTGGCATAGCTAAGGGGACTGCTGGTTGCAGACATGTCTCTGTGGCAGCAGTTGTTTTCGCCCATGGAAGCTACCATGAAAAATCTATGAATACTATTACTATTTTGAAATGTAATATAGAATCATAGCAGTCAGATGAAGGGCCATTTTAACTAGCAGAAAGATTGCATTCTATAATAAAAAAACTGAAGGGGTGAAAAGTGAAAACATTAATGGGGAACTCTTTTTTTTTCTCAAGTTAATGCGTACATATACGAAGTCACGAGCAAAAGGTAAGTTCCCCATAAATTAGTACAAGCATAATAACAACCCGTAAGTTGAAATAAATTATTTAGCTCTTTACTGCGGCAAAGAATCTACCGGTACTCTGGAAATTGTATCCAATGATGAGCTATCGTCAAAAAAACTCAAGAGACTTTTTCAACTTTATTTTACAAAATTTAAATTATAATGTGATTTGAGTAAAAAATATAATAATGACGATGATTAAATTTGTTATAACGATTTTCGTTTTTGTATCTCACTAGGAAATGAGTATCCACACTGAATCCGTTATTCTTCATTAAATTAGATTTTCAAAATGCATAAGCAAACAAGAATAGGTAGGTACATAGTTGCTAACAGTCGCGTGTACGATGTATTGAATTTAATAAAACGGTGAATAAAAATCATGAACAAACAAAAAACTCATAAGAGATACGCAAATAATATAAACAATACGTGTATGGGGTTCTACGTATAACTACGTATTGGTTTCCACATAGAATAAACAATTTGATTTGTCGAGAATGCCCTCTGACCTTATATAATTAGCCCATAGTGCAACGCGAAGTTTAGTAATTTTAACAATTAAAATCAATGAACGTAGTTTTGTTAACTTTCAAAAATGATAGCTACAACAACGGACAATGCCCCGGTATAGCCGTGACCACGAAACGCCCGCTAAACTTTTGAAACGTTCGGATTAAAATAATGAGCGGCCGTGGTCTAGCGGTAAGACGCGTGAACTCACGATCGATGATATCCGTGTTCGAACCTCGCTAATTCTGACCAGTATCAATGTAACTTTGTTATATGTACTTTGGTCGCTCAGTGCCTATAGGCACTATTAAAGAATGATAGGCAGGCTGATGATAGTTATTTGCCCAGTCTACCGTCCTGGGGCAAGTACCACCACTTTCAAATGTAACACCCGTAAAGTGACCTTGTCGCGTTTTGGGAGCAATTTGAAAGTAGCCAAGTATAACGAGAGAAGTGTGCACTGTCAATCTAGATGGTGCATACGTCATATGTCGAGCTACAATAAAAAAATATATCAAAAACGAACGAGATAGTGAGCCACATAAACTATTTTAATTTAGGAGTAGTTTTAAAATCCTCATGAGAAACCTATGAAATAATTTATGTTATTACTTTGTACTTACTTGTACTTCTACATGATACATAACAGTGATCAGCATTATCTCTTCATACATTTCACTGAATTAGTTCCTGTTTTGCAGCATCATCAGCTCTTGTCAACAGCGATTAACTGAACTTAATGGGCAATCATTTTGCCTTCACTGAAGATTCTTAATCATCTATATATACTGTAAAACACTTGCTATATTACTGGCTTGATTGCATTTAGACTCGCCTTCTTTCATTTATGTTTGTTAGCAATCGTGATCTTAGTTTATTGATTCGTACTATAAATAAAATTGTTTATGATAAATTATGACTATTGATATTACTACCACTTTTAAGGCTGGACTTTTTATTATTATTTTTTTATTGTAGCTCGGCATGTGACAACACTCCGCCTGATGTAAAGCTAGAGTGCACTATGCCGGCTTGAGGAGACGAGCATGTACCATCCTAGATTGACAGTGCACACTCCTCTCGTTATACCTGGCTACTTTCAAACTATTCCCGAAACGCGACAAAGTCACTTCACGGGTGTTACATTCGAAAGTGATAGTACTACCCCAGGACGGCAGACTGGACAAATAACCATCATCAGTCTGCCTACCACTCTTTAATAGTGCCTATAGGCACTGAGCGACCAAAGTACATATAACAAAGTTACATTGGTACCAGTCAGAATTAGCGAGGTGCGAACACGGGTCTCATCGATCGTGAGTTCACGCGTCTTACCGCTTGACCACGGCCGCTCTTTTTGAATCAGTTTTACACTTAACGAGTCTAAAAATAAATAAAGATCTTTAAGAAGATTAATTAATTAAAATTACAAGCTAAATTGTTATTGTCAAAAAAAATATTTTAAAAAAATCTGCTGTTCATTCTGGTGGTGGGTTGTTTTAAGTAAACAGGTTGTAAGTAATTTGGTAATTTTAAGCATGTTGGTACACATTATTTTGGAAGGGTATAAAAATTGTCATAGTCTAAGTTTAATTGTACTGCTTTTCTGTTTTGTGTACAAATAAAATATTTAAAAAATAAAAAATATATATATTAGATTTGTATGCCCTACATATCGTATGCTCTGGGTATATACGTATGTATTGGAAGATGTACACCTCCTAAAACGTCAATGAAACAAAAATGGGTATGGTATGCACCAGGTAGGGTTAACATCAGCAAGAATGTGATCACATGCAAGGCTGGTATGAAAAACTGCTTTCAATTTGCATTTATGTAGAGAAATTGATTAAACAATTCTGTCGTTAATTATGGGCCCTCGATGTAGTCATTCGCTTGCAGAACAGACTTTGCTCGTGAGAGCTCCTTGACCTATGTACGATACCTATAATATCACATATCCAGCTGACTATCATATGAAGAAAGCAGAAAACTAACCTTTATGACTTCATGATTAGAGTTCAAATTGTTCGCACTATTTACGTTATTAAGATCGTTTTAAATATACATAACAGTAGTTCTCCATTTTGGCCATATATTATAATGTCAACTCGAGTGCATGGTGCGTAAATATTTCCCAAATAACTTGACAAATGAAAAGTAGAACACCGTGCCTATAGTATGCACGTGATAAATTTATCATAAATGTATAAAGCATTACCTGTATAAAATAATGGGCAAATTTATGATGGTAGCTAACTCAGCCTGACTTTCTGGGGTAGTACCACCACTTTCAAGTTTAACACCCGTGAAGTCATCATGTTTCGGCATCAGCTGGAGGAGTGTGCCCTGTCAATGTACGGTGCTCATTCGCTCTTAAAGCCGACATAGCAGAGGAGACTGCTGCTTCCTATTTGTGATAGCAGTTGTTTCCGTTCATGGATCACACTCTGGTTTAAAATCGGGAGGAATATCGTGCTACTATTAAAAGAAATATGTTTTCTAAGTTTAACATTTTTTGTTAAGTAAAAATTAGAACCAATTAAATTATTTCATTTAGATTTAATATTTTTATGATTAAAAGAAGAAAGAAGTCACAGTGGCACTAACATTTGCAAAAGAAATGTCATTAAAAAGCTACGTGTAAAATTAAATTAAAACGACCACAAAGCACTATTGAAAAGAGTTTTGCACACTATTGCAGTATTTGAAAGGACTTTAATGATAATGGAATTAAAAGGGACGCATTCACCGCACCGGTTAATTTTGCAGACTTGCATATATGACTCACTCGCGTCATCCAGACTTAAAGGGTCTACTATTTGATCGTTTTACTCTTATACTATCTTCCAACCATGTATAATATATATAAAAACATAAAAGATTTATTATATGAGATTTTATGGGTAGTAACGCCTTTGGTTACATACCTATTAAAAGTTTTTCAATAAATTTCAATGAGCATATACCTACAAGTATAAAATATAGAAAGACCTCGTGTACGCGTTGCTATATATAGACTTGGGCTCACAATTGGCAAAACTCTCACAATCTCACAAAAATCTGTTATATTATTAATTTATTATTATTTTAAATCCAATCTATCGGCATATTCAAATGTTGGGGTTGTTATTATTAAAAAGAAAATTGGACAGAAAAATAGCGCGTTTCTATGTTAAATTTTTATCAAAGTCAAATACTTAGAATTTAGAAAGTAATTTAAATAAATTGTATGAATCGCTAATATGCTAAGATACTATACGAATTTTGTAAGCACTTTTAATGTTGGCTTTGTTGCGAATTGCAATGGTATACCGTTGCACCTATCATCTTAGACAGACATCTTGCGGGCGAGTCATTAGGGACCACCCATCATGCGATTTTATCCCCCTTTATATCCCCCTACTTATTAACAAATATGGACTACTGCTACAACAAAATCGTAACGTTAATTTGTTTATTTATAAGACATTGCACATTTTTTTTCTCTATTCTTGTTTTTTTTTTTTTCATTTCTATCAACAACTTAAGTGAAAAGTATTACCGTTCCCACTATCTCTGATCAATCAAGAAGAACTTTAGTTCCAGCATATTTATACCTGTATTCTGTGTTATAAAGTGTTAGCAGGGTGTTGATATGTTAGCCCAGTCTGCCGTCCTGGAGTAGCACGCGCGTGTATTTTTTGTGTTGTCGGGGATTTAATCAGTGATGTCCATATTCTCAATAAAGAAAGTTGCATATTATGAGAATTTTCAAATACTGACGCTTAATGCAAAGTTGTAAAAAAAAAATCTTAAGAGACACTTACTTTAAAACAAACTCCGCAAAAATCTGAATTAGTGAAACCATTACAAGTAGGTAAACTGTAGTCGATAGATAGCTAGTCATTATATTTACTTACTTTTACTATTGGCCGTGATTAACATTTAATGTTAAATAAATTCTAAGGACATTGCAAATAAAAATCATAATTCTCAGGGCATGTTTACATTTGTCGTAGCTTTTGTGATAACTCTAACTGGACCCCTGCCGTGATGCATTGTTCCCATAGACCGAGATGCGTTCCGTTTTCTTTGCTATCGTTCCAACTGAATACACATTTAATACAATTTCAACCTTAGTCTTAATGGATTAAAACTCATTATCGTTTTTCTGTCTATTCTCTCAGAACCATCTCAAATAAAGTTCAGCAATCACGAAGTATTGAAATGATGTTAGTACAATTACTGTTTAATTCAGGAAAATCGTGGTGCGGTAACTGTATTGATTGTTATAGATGGCGATTGAAGACCTAGATTGCTGTAGTTTTGCCACTTAAGTAACATAAATGGCCGTCTCATAAGCTTTAATACTAATTTAGTACTCTGGAAAGATTTTTAAAACAAAAAATTAAATATTTAGTCGCCACACGAGGACCAATCGCGTCAACTCTTAAAAGCATTTAAGTAACTGTTTTATGGAATTGTAATTTTTTTACTAGAAACATAACTGTATAGATCGAAATAGCTTTCAAGAATTAATACATCAAAGTTACATTTACTTTGAGACGTGTAACACCAGCAAAGTGACCTAGTCACATTTCGGGCTTAGTTTGGAAGTTGCCGGGTATAATGAAGAGGAGTCTGCCTTGTCAATCCAGGTCGAGATGGCATCATCATCTCAATAAGCAAGAATAGCGAAGGCGACTATAGGTCGTAGTGTGTTCGCTTAACATCAAAGTTGAGCAAAAAAAGGAAGCTATTTTTCCTTGTAAAAAGTTTCTTGTAAAACTTCGTTATTCTTTTTAAACACCATACATAATTGACCCACTTAATACCCAACGGACAACGTAATGCTTTATTACATTTTAATAAGGTTTTATTATACAAGAAAAACATTCGCTGATTATACAAACACATCACAAATCGTTCTCCATTAGACTCGACAAGACTCCACATAAAGGAGAATGCCCATTTGCCTAAGGAAAATGAGCCAACAATATTTTTTCTCGAGTTCGACTCTTAATTTTTTAAAAAGATTTTTAGTTAGTTTGTAGAAAAATAAATCCACATTCATTATCACTAATCAGTTTTAATTTATTTACCCGAGTTATTGAGGAATTTGACTTTTTTTTGTTACAATGTTTGAGATTATTAAATGCTTTAAAAATTTATGATGTGTTTATTATGTAATTAAACTTTGTTTATTGATTGGTAAACGATGTGTTTAAAATATTATTAAAAAAATGTTTAGTATTAGAATATTGTTTTGTTAACAAACTATTAGATATCAAGATGTCGCGTTTCGGGAATAGTTTGAAAGTAGCCAGGTATAACGAGAGGAGTGTGCACTGTCAATCTAAGATGGTACATGCTCGTCTCCTCAAGCCGGCATAGTGGAGGCAGGTTGCAGTTGTTTCCATTCATGGACCGCACTCTAGTCTCTAGCTTTACATCAGGCGGAGTGTTGTCATATGCCGAGCTACAATTAAAAAAAAAAGTGGACCCAAAAATAGGCATTGTCCTTTATTTATTTTTTCTTATAGTTACGGTTAGTTCATTGCGCGCAGGAGTCTGTGTTGTTATTAAATAGTAATTTTTGATTAGTTCCGCTTGGATTAGATCTGATTGTAGTGAGTGCTTTCACAAAGGGCTAATGCGTTTGCAAGACAGAGGTAGCGGCCAGCGAGCCTTCCCACCTACCTTAATTAACTGCAATCATATGTGATACTTGGATTGTTTCAATTACAATGAAATTAAGTAATTATTATTTAATATAAGGAAGCGATGTAATAACTTTTTATAGTATACATTGCGCAGTTATCATTTAATTTATCATTAAGTGATAATGTTTTATTTGTAAGACGAGTAATGATTGAAATGTAATTGAAAAAAAAAACTATTGTATTCAATGATTTTATTAGTTTTGTCTCAATAATTTAACTTATACGATATTCTTACATAAAACAAAAAAGGAAGACATACCACAAAATATAAGTAACATCAACATGAATCATATTTACATAAATACATTTTGATACAAAAATATTAATAAAAAATAATAACTTTTGTCTTAATTAATATTAACGTAGTTAATACTCAGAACTGCATTCATCCCAAAGGGATACAAGCAAAAAAACTTGAAACAAGCTCTCAAATAATATAAAATTAAAAACCTTAACATTTATGGCATATAAAAAATATTTTCGCATAACAAATTATTATAAAATTGCTTAAAACAAACAAATTCAAAGACAACTGTCTTTTTGACTTGAATGGAAGACGCGAGAAACGTAGCACAATACGTTACGTTATGGCAAGTTCACGTAAAACAATTGATTCACATTATAACCGACCCTTCCTTGGAATAAGAAAACATTAAAGTATGCAGTTTGTAATTATGTGCAACATTACTTTTTCTTCTTTAATTTATAGATATAACAGGCGTTTTAACCAAAAAAACAAATGTAAAAATTAGCCGGATTACAATTAATCATAGAAAATTGTTAATAATTATTCAGAAACAAAATAGTTTGCTAGTCTCTAGTAGCGGATAGGTCAATTATAAAGATCAAAAAAGTAATAACTAAACGTTTGGAATGCCTCTTATAACTCTAATGTGTATATACATATATAAAACAGCAACAAAATGCGAATACTATTCTCGTATGTACAGTATCACTAAAGATTGTTCTAATAGTGTAGTAAATGTTTAATAAATCGGCTTACGACCACACTCCGCCTGATGTTAAGCTAGTGGTAGAGTGCAGTCCAGAAGACGAACACAACTGCTACCATAATCTAATATCTGCAAGCAGCAGGCGAATGAGGCGATGAATGTGTTTCGTCCTGGTTATTTCCAGACTGCTCCCGGAACGCAACTATGTCGTTTACGGGTGTTACTTGAAAGTGCTGATGCTACCTCAAGACCAGCTAATAACCATCATTAGCCTGCCTACCATTCCTTTATTTTGATATAATATAAAATCGTATTAAAGCAATTAGCTTGTTTGTAATTTGTATGTGAACCTGTAACCTTCGTAACCTAACAATCTACACAATATTCGTTGCAATAAACCTAAAAAAAATAATCGTAATTTTGTTAATACTTAAATTAAATCGATGTCAACATTTGTACTAATCAGGTATAGGAAGTTCTGTACCTAATCATAATCAATAATAGTTTACAACTGAACCATTAAACAACTCAAATTATAAAAACATTGTTCAATAATAAATGACTTCTAAAATTAACAAAAAACAAAGCCACACGCAATCAATAAACAAAATCAACATTTTTTTTTCTTTTTTTTTTAAAGATTATTAATATTTTAAACAAGTCTAATATATCTTCATCATCATGGCTAGAAGTTTTATCATAACAGTTCTACAGTAATTCAGTCTTTGTCCCCAACAAACCTATACGTGTCTGATGCTGGTTCAGGCATACAATAGCCATGGTATGTGCGGATATCCTCTGCAGCATAGGTAACACCAGAGAGTACACCAGGCTCCGTGTGGTGTCTTGGGCAAGAATGTTCACGTGGGCATTGGCATATTGTACTAGCGTTCACCTCGTCAATTTGCTCATGCCGACGACGTACACTGAACAGCCGGCAAGGTTCTTTACGGGAACATCTCATTCTCTGTAAAAAAAAATATACTCGTTATTAGTGAAATCAATTTGCGTAAGATAGACAGAAGTGATAGAATTATTTAAAAGCAATATCTAAACTCTTTATCAGCGCCACCTACTGAGATCTAGACGAACTAACTTGAAAGTTTAGAAAGGTTGCTGCACTTACGCTTTGAGGTGAACACGCGAATTGGTATTGATTCCCTTGTTGGCCGCTAGGTGTCGTATACGGTAGCTTCTTCAGCAAATAGGTGACTGACATCTTGGGACAATGGCAGTTAACAATTTGTTGAGTGGCGTTTGAATCAGGGAATGAGAAGAGAGTCCAAGCAGCGTCCTTGAAGTAGCGACATTTGGGTAACCTCTTGACTGGCTCGCAAGTTTTGTACAGTGTAGTTTTGTCGGCCAGAGTGTGATTATCGTCCGGTAATAATAAACTGGAATTATTAAAAATGCTTGTTACCTGGTATTGCATAAGGCATTTAGAAGCAAAAATATATAAAAGTTATCATAGCATTCACTTGCACTTAAACTTTAGAGTAATGATAAGCTAATGGCAATAACAAATATAGTTACCTAGAACAAGGCCTATGCCCTATACATCGACATTTTCTCTCAATCCAGGGTTGTGTGACGTCATACAAATCGACCTTGCTGCAGACCTGTCGAGGTCGACACGCCGGTAGATCATCCTCCGAACTCTGTGAATAAAAGAAATTGATAACGTTAAAAATATAATATAATAATAAAATTATATTTAATTGCACAACAAAAAGCACGGTCTTACATCTATTTAAAATTCTGTACAAAAGAAAAGCGACGCAATTCGTGTCTTCTGAGAAATATTACAAAACAACAGCTAAAATCCACATTGGAATTGAATAAATCATCCAATACTGAGAATTAAGACACCACAAGTTTCATTACCAATTATAAATTCAAGGGAATATAAGAAGCAGTTAATTCAAAGAAGTCATGGGAAAATTATATTTTGAACACCTGCTTTTATATGAAACCGATTATTAGGACACCCTGTTGCCTCTTATAAACGCACTATATAACAACATCCGTAAGATATTAATCATGCACGTTGGACAAAATCTTGGCCCATTTTACTACAACAATACCAGTGACATGTGTGCATTGAATCTATTCACTTTTTTTTCACTCTCTGAAAAGGACCATCGGTTGTACTTCCGACCGGAAGACGTTCCATTCGGCAACCTGTTAGGTGTGGGAATATTTTTTCTACATACTCGTATCTATAGGGTTGATCTCGATTGATTGTTGTAAATTGACGATTTAGCATATAAACACCGGAAATAAAAATATCATCGGAAAAATATTTATCATTTTAATGTATGTATCAGTATGTCAAGGCTTTATATAATGTGGTGCAGTGTAGGAGTATTTACTAATACTTAGTGATAACATAATAAATAAACTTAATATTGTGATGGTTGACAGCGTCATCCTGTCTAGTGATTTCTTACAAATATTTTATCGTTATCAAACATATTGTATTTGCACAGCGTTTGTGACACTAACAACCCTACATAAAGATTCTAAAAAAACACGTTGTTCCGGACATACTTCCTGCTTCTTGTGTGCCATAGATTTTTTCGCGGAACTCGCTCGTTCAAGACGACCGGATATAGGCCCTTTTGTGTTCACACCAAAGAATTAACTCAGTGCATTGAAGAAAAAAAAATAGACTCAAAACAGTCAATGTCTGCCTTGTTGACTTATTTCATAAAGGGTTTCATTTAACGGAGTTTTGTTGTCGTTCGGAATGCTAATGCTGCTGCTGGGCCATAAAAAATAACAATTGCCCACGCATAATGTAAATTCCCCCGTATAAGAATAAAGTTACATTTATGCTATAAACGAAATATTATCCAAAATGGCCAGATGGTGGGTAGGGACAGACGTAGGTTCTAAATCAGTTGGCGCTCGGGTTGGAGGGAGAGGGGCGCGGCATCCGGTCCAGCGGACAGGTGGCTGCGCGCGCGCTTCGCCCACTCTAATGAAATAATTCGTTACCCGCACGACCTTCCACAACCTTCTCTCTATATTTATCTCTCTCTCTAACCATCAATATCTATTTTCACATGACTGTAAGATCCATTGTCGTAGCAATAAATATTATATTAAATCCATAAATGTTAGCACGACCTCCCTTGTTTTATGATAATTCACTCACACATAAGGGTATAATATAATAAAATAAACTATCACCTGATTGAAAACAAATTTTAAAGGATATACGATTAAATTTTGGGGAAAGAAGCCCGAGGCCTAGCACCGGACTCGACACGGCCGGATGCGGGACCCAAGCCCTGGACCAGAGAACACAGGTAGCCGAGAAATAAATTACTAATCCAGGTAATTACTGCTGCCTGCCACCGCTTACACACTTGTTATTTATTACAAAGGCAATTTGTTGAGAGCCTCCGGCTGGTGCAATTATTACTTATCCGGTTGCCTCTGTTTCATTTTACTTTTTTATTTTTTTTTATATGATCACAACAGTATTGAGGACAAATATAATTTAAGTAAATATCACTTAATATTTCAATATCTACTCTTATACCGTGGTTTAAAGGTAAATGAAGAAAGAAAGTTCTAATTAAAGTTCTCTTCAATGATTACTTAGCGTAGATACTTAGGTTGTGTTGCAATACAGGCGGACGACTAAACACACAGACCCTATTGTCACAGGCGAAGCATCCGGAGACCCCATTGAGTCCTATTGAAAGCGCACGTGGCTTCTTAGCCTTTTGAGGAGGCGGATGCGACGCACCACGACTAAGTCTTGAGTGGGATGCTCCTGTAGAGCTATGCATTTAGTTTATAAAATAAATAAATAATAAAACTATTTATATTAACAAGATTATTATATAGGCAAAGCCAGTGTTGTGAATTGTAAAATATTCCATCTCAATTTTCGATTTATATTATTGAATCATTCGAAGACTTAATTTCTAGGCATTGCTTTCATTTCGATGGTCACGTATAAAACCACGAAAATAGCTGTTTCTCATCCGCCTCTACACAACAAATACAGTCTGTGGTTAACTTTTTATCTCCAGTAAAATAAGAGGAGTGTATTATTACACGGCTATATTTTTTATCTGTTCGCGGTCGCGTAACACAGGTGTCCCTCGGGCTCGAAGGAGCGGGTGCTCACTTATTAGTCTTTTCACGGTTTTCATTATTGGAAATATTGTTGGCTCGAGGCTTAAATCATTCTTTACCACGAGCCTCGTTTTTCATTCTTGTTTTTTTCTTGATTAAAAAGTACGCTCCAGTTAGAAATGTACCAGATTTTATATGTAATGAAGATTCCTCAACACAATTGTTCCGGTAATTTGTGTGGTAATTCGGTGGCTATCGTAACTTAAACACCTACTACTGGGTTTTAAATATTTATAACAATAAATTTTTCAAAAAAATTCTCAGCCCGTCTACAACGATCATTGTTTCTTAATAATTAACATACGAATTGACTACTACGTTGTCCACAAAACGGTTAAACGTTTCTTTTTAGCAATTAGATGGGTATTTTAAGCGGGACAAAGTATTTTAAAGTATCCGAGTTCTTCATACGTTATCATGATCGAAATCTTGTTTACGGCTTTTGCTTTTAATTAATGATGTGTGAAAAAAAATCGGTTTTGATATGTTAATTTGATGAGTTTCGTTCCGATATTTATCATCGTTTGGTTAAATTTCGTTCATTATTACATGCTATTGTTTCTTATCATTCTAAGAACATTCAATATTTCCGCAATAGACAAAAATATACATACAGCTTGAAGTAATTTTGCATTTATCACTACGAAAACAAAATCATCCTAATTATAAGTTTTTCATAGCTCCTGCGTCACAGTTAAAAAGATATTATAGAACGAGTATGATACATAGATAGATCAACATCTATGAAAATTTTGTCATTTATACAAAATACGTTAATCACTAAAAGTCCTATCGATATTGTAATATGTATTTGCTGAAATACCTTTCCGTGTCCACTACATTTTCGTGACGCAGACGTTAAAGCTAAGGGTGCGACGATGTCAAGATTATAAATGTCGACTCTATATATGAGACGTATTAGATAAGATTATTAAGTATAAATAAGACTGGTTTATTGCTACCGAATTGGTAGACCTATTCATGGGGAGTCTTCACCCAATTGGATTATAATTTGGTAACGGGTGAGGTGGTCAGAACCGGATCAGATGTGATTGGCCGTATGCTAGTAACGGGAGACGTTGGCTTCATGTTCGACACAAACCGCATGCTCGCCACACAACACCTGGCGTGGTTAAAACACCCATCATTATAAACACTACATTTTTATTAGTACCTAATAATGTTGATTGTTCAATTCTAGTATAATTCGCAGTAAAATATCAATTTGACATTAACAAGATCAACTATACTTAATTACCTGGAGATAGCGTCTTTTTTTGTTACAAATTGTGTGCCTATCTTTTTGCTATGACTTTTTACCTCATCCACATTTTTAATTGAGGGTACGCCGCAGCAGAAGCCCTGACCCACGAAGTTTGGGGTTTCAAGAGCTTTCTCATTTACATCTGTTTTTATTCCTACACGTATCTAATCGTGAACTTCTTTCATGTTGATCGGTTTCTCATAGCCTACATAACCTAACTTCGTAAGTTCTAAGGAGGCCCTCTGGCCCTTCTTAAGTAGTTTTAATCTCGCCCTTCACCGACATACTTATTCACATACGCTGGATTAATGTCTCCCATTATTCTTCTTCCAAGCATTATATTCTATACGACCGAGCCATCTCAATATACCTCTTTCCACTAATTACCCTACCTACTCACGATTGGATTTCTTTTTGTGTTTTAAAGAGTTATTATTCTAGTTTGCCGTCCTGGGGTAGTACCACGGTACCACCACTTTTGTAACACCTGTGAAATGGAAGGAGTGTGCACTGTCAATATATGATTCACATTCGTTTCCTCGAGCCGGCATAGCAGAGGGGACAGCTGCTTGCAGATATTTCTCTGTGGTAGGTCAACATATGCAAATGAGTATATCAATAAATAAAACAGGCGGACATATAATATTAAACGTTACGCAACAAATTTAACACAATAATTATAATCGCCAAGTGCAATTCAGGTCAATATAAAATGACACCCGAACCGTTGAGAACTAAAGCATCTATTAATGTTTGCTCATTTTAACTATTTGCCAACTAACTAACCTAACTGTTTCACCATTATCAACTACTAAATTGCATTACGATTATTATATTATTCCGAGCAAAATTGTATCCTCCCCCACTGTGATGTCGCGACATTCTTATTGTAATTAGATTGTAAATAACGGATTTTTGGAGGGCACAATATTATTTGTGACATGTAGAATACATAAATATGCTTCGTGTTGTATTTGATAAACAATATTATTATTGTATACGAGCTAAATTATAATAATTTTTGACACAAAAAATATCTAATAAAAATATACATCGTACTTAATGCACTGGGCAAAAAAAAAGATGAATTATGTGCTCCGTATATCTGTCAAGCTTTAAGCTCTTTCTTAATATGAATAAACGACAAGATAACTTAAAATTCCATTCCTAAAAGAGACGAACGATCGAAAATACGGTTACCGTTACGAATGAGCTTAAAGCCGATGACATAAAAAACTTTTTCTTTTTTTGTAAATCTCAGCACACACTCGGGTCGGGCCCGGGTTACCGGCGTCGTTACTCATCGAAGCTGTCAAGATAAGAATGACTGAATGAGCACCTGCCGCCACTGGTGTTACGCGCGGCTCTGCGCCCACGCATCGATGCCTCTGCCCCACCAAAGTTTTACGATTCCACCTTCGACGTTTACTATCATGCGATTCTCATTTCAAACTCACGGGCCGACAGTCGATTTTTGAATTTAAAGTCAAAGAATTTAAAATTTTAACGTACAAAATACTCGAATGGTTATTATCTGAAATCAAATTTAAATTATGATAGGTAATGATAGTCGATGTTTTCTAAAATATTGCTGACACGATTTGACATCCGGATCGGGTGTTTCTTGTATTACAAATTATTACAGAAATACGAAGTGTAGGTAGGTAATTATAATAATTATATATTTAATTTATATTTTTGTATTAACGTAACGATCATGGGCTTCCTGTTTATCTATTATATTTTATTTATTATTAGACTAGCACGTGTAAGTATCAAATATCTGATGATATTTTTTTGCCAGCATTCCTATTACGTGTATCATTCTAATATCAAATTTGTATAATGATTTTAGAGTCTGTAATGATTGCGTGTAAATTAACACACATAACTTTGCCAGCTGTCGGCTTAATTGTCTCAATTACACGTAAATAAGAAGTACATGTATTTCCTAGTATCCCTTGACACGTGGCCACTATGATAAAATTGGTTTTCGTACACGGAAAAATGATTGATGCGATTTTACATGTACGATAATGTGGTATACAATATTTGTCTTAATAATCCATATTTTGGCGCTAATGTAAGTGCTAATGGATATAGATTATTTGTAACGAGTCACGAATTCTTAATCTTATTGCTAAAATAAACCAAAGGTTATGCGCGACATTTAAAAATTATTTAGTAATAGTACACACGTTTTAATTGCACTAAAAAACATTAATTACGAAATTTATATATCTATCTATAACAGATCCCTACATTATTTTTCATACAATATATTAAATCATCCCTTCGCTATTTAGACTGAATTTTTGCCCACCAAACTAATATAATAAAAATTTGGATACAAGGAGCAGTTGCTGACTTTATTCCTTCAACATTAAACCGTATAATATGATCATTTTCAGAACTGTAAGAAAAACAAAACACGGAGCCTACTCCACTCCGGACTACAATAGAACTATAGATAGATAGACCTTACAGATAAAGATAACCTAATAGAAACAATGCAAATTTTGTTTATAACATGTCCTCGTAAGATATTCTCAACCAATTGCACAATTAGTACCTAAATAATAATAATATAAAGTTTATCAATATAGTCGGACCCTATGCCTTATCATACGGTACTAAAATGAGTTCACTAATAACATAATTATCGACAATTATTATTTTAATTACTGATAACTTGTTTACTATTAAAAAGAAATGGAAAAAGGGATAATAAATAAATGCATACATACAAACTAGGACAACCTGTACTATGGTATCAGGACAAAGACAACACAAACATGTAACACCAAGCCCCGAAAGAAATACATACTGCCATTTTTTTGCAATATATTAATAAATATTTGTATTTAAAAAAATATGTTATAAAATGTATAGATTATTATATTATAGAATTTTGTTATTAAAAAAACAATATTGTGACTTACCCCAGTTTGATAAAGAATTTTCAGTGAGCTTTTAATAGATGTAGATGGCCATATATGCGACAGTAGTGGTAGTTTATCAGGTCTTTTGTAATGAAGCTCTCCTGAAGGCCTGAAGGCTTCTAAGGGTGTTCTAATAACGCCGCGTACGCCCGCAACTACCCATGCTAATAATAAAGAAGCTAGAACACGCATTTCTCTCACTTTAGTTTCACGTAAAATAAAATCAATTCTTATAAGTTTTTTAACGTGTCGTGCCGTGTCGAGTGAGGGATGAGTGACGTTGTAGACGCGTGTTTCGGGCGCGATGCGAGAATGAACTGGTAGGCTAAGCGACAAGGCAGGTATGTCTTGACTATACGCGCCGGATATTACCACCTTTTTTCATTTCTTAAACCATTTTGATCCTTATTCGATGGCGGGAACTCGGTTCTCGTTTCGATACGTTTATACGGCCAAAATTATATGTGAAATAACATATATTTTTAAGCAAAACAATATTCATAAAAGGTACTTTTAATTCATGCCTACAAGTTAATTCAAATAAGATTAGAAGATTTCACATTTTTTAAACTGAAATAAAATTAGCTTAACCGTTAATATTTACTATTACGTTTTGTAAAACGCATATAAAAATGTTTATATACTTATAAATATCAAGAGTTTGTGATCGCAGTATGACTGACTTCCTACCGACCATGTTTTTATATACAGTCTTGTTGCTTTGAGGTAATGCCGTGTTCACTTGCTGAAATAAATACTAAACTGCCACTAAACACTATATCAATATAATTCATATTATATACTATCTTTATGTTCAGCCATAAAAAAAAAACAACTTATTAAATTCGCCATATTAATTCGTTAATATATTTTTTGAGTTGTATAACTGTCTTAACTAAGTAACAACTAAAAATATTTCAACATGAACAACATTCATTACAAAACGTTAAAAACAAAACAAATTATGTAGCTCTATAACGTAGCTTTACCTCGTCGTCTATCTCGCTCGCTCCCATTCATGGCCTCGCAACCATCAATGAACTGCTTCTTATGAATGAACGGGCTTCATACTTGCAGAACAACTTTATGTACATATACAATTATCTGGTTATACAAGACGTCCATCGAGAAACGTGAGGTGATATATTTATTATATTATACTGTTACGTTTTATGAATGGATCTTAATTAATGAATGCAGGCACGTGGTTTAGACGAGGATGTTACAAAACTTTTTTTTTTTCGTACATTTTTATCCGTTTATACCGGTTTTTTTATAACATAACATAAAATAAAATCGCCAGCATTAAATTTTATTGGCCACTTCTTAGTTGATTTATTCGCCTTTAACTATTAATAATATCGCCGAATTAACATCATTTATTTTAATATGAAAACCAATCTAAACTTATATTTGCATAAGTCTAATATTATATTTTAGAATATTTGTATGTTTGTCCCCCAATCCTGCCTGAACAAGGCCACTGAACTCATTTCGATTTCGTTTGATTTACGGATAGAGTACGTTACGACTGTGAAAAAATTGCGCCGGTATAGTGGGAGCTACCTTTAATAAAGTACTTCTTAAATGCACAACTTATTCAAGAATACTTACTTCTTGTACTTTGAATTCATAAGAAATTGAAGCATCCATTCAATAGACGGAAGTCCAAATGGCATGTTGATGTTACCATCGAATTACAATTCATGGAAACTCTATCGCTACGTCCATTACCAATCTTATCACTGTTTATTTACGTTGCGTACGCGCAACATTGCTTCATTCAATATTTTTATTTATTAATACGATAGAATATAGATAATGGTTTTTTTATACTATATTTTTTACCTTGTGACTTTAATCTCTATCTATGTATATCTGGAACTAACTATGCTATATTTAAATGACACTGTGACTAAAATCTCAGTAGGTATAATTTCTCACGACACTAAACAAACCTAAAAGCAAATGGTCTGTAGTAGGTAATGGCGGGCGTTCTTCCTCGACATGCCTTCTCGGCCGGATGCTGCAGCCTCTTACAAAAAGCAAGAGCATTCCTCTGAGGTTTACTATTAAAATTACTACACGAACTACACAATGAATGCCACATTGTATGTAACTGGCGCAATATTATTATTATTATTCTATTTTTAATTGGCCGTTGTAGTTTTATAAATTCGCTGTTGGAATAAAATTAAAAAGATTTTATGTTGCTTCGATCGCGTTTTTTTCGATCATTTAAATCCGACGGAGGTTTTGAAAGCTTTGTTGACATCGCTGTCGCGGCTCGAAATAAACTTTATAGTAAACCGCATTAAGTATTTTAATTATTTTTAATTGTCAAGATAAAAACACAAATATTGGACGATATTTTCGTAAATATAAATTAATTTATCTCAATGACAGTAACACACAATAAGGCGTTGAAACTCACGAGCAGTTGTCGGGCGACCGGAAGGGCGACCTGCGAGTCGTGCTTGTGTCACGACAAGATTGTGCCCAAGGAGAGAAATGCCCACCTCAGCTTTTGCCTTGAAAACTTTTCCCTTTACTCTCTTTAATTAAATGACATAAATTTCTCCCCGGAATATTTTTATTTCCAAATATCACGAAAATAAATTATTTGAGTACCTGACGCCATCAAAATTGTGTTAACTTTATAGTTAGGGAGCTAATGGCTGTTGGGGATCGCGAATGACGTCAAGAAGCATGATGTTGACAAAAATAATATTTGCCATGAAGTTTTCTTTCTCATGACATTTTGTCAAACGGATTGTGTTTTGATTTCACGTCAATACATCAAAAAAAGTTGTTTTCGTTATTGTTGTTGCCTTAGAAAAACCATTTTAATGATATGGTTCAAGCGTTTGAAGAGATATAAATAGACGAGGAAAATTATACATTGCTTGAAAATAATTTTACAGTATAAATATCCAAATAACTTAATAAAATATTTAAAAGTCATCCAAAAATAAAAGCCTGAATAGAATTAAACAATATCTCAGACTAGTTAATTTAGGGTTTGATCGAGGTAACTTGTGACGTCATTTAACCCCAGACATTAGATCGCGACTCTATGACGCATCTATAATAAATCACCCCCGACATTATCAAAACATATAATTATCTACCGAAACCCAATAACGGCTGACCTTTGCTCTATATTTATTCAAATAAAATAATATTTTAAACTAGTTTTGTCTATGATTATGCGGAGTAGGCATGTAATTAAAGGTATTTTTTTTATTTGCGTAGCTTTTTGCCCCTATTTTTTAGGCGTTAATCGATCATGCTTCTGTGATGTCACAACATTTTTAAACCGAATTAAAGCGGATCAATCTGGTTGCGAAGCTGCAAAAACTTTTTTCAATACGGTAAGCAAATAACCTGGCCAAGGTCTCTCGTTACCGACTGACTGCAGCGTGTTTTGTGAACGAAATTCTGAAATCAATGCTCTCGGTTACCCTTAAGAGATAAGTGGTGCATTGTAATAGTAACAATGAAGTTATTCGTAGGTATACTTCACTTGGAGTGTTAAGATTTTTTTCTGAAACTCATAAAGAGATTGGCACGCGTACACGAACTCTTTTGTTACACTTCTATGGGCCAGAAATCGCTTATCTCAAAGCTCCGAGTGCCATTATTCTTTACCTGGAAGTGAGAAATCCTGTTATGAGAACTTTACTACCACAATTATGACCTAAAGTTTTTTGAATTGCCTACACTTTTTGTTTTATTCAAATAGTTTGATTTTCAAATTCAAATGTTTTTTTGCAATGTTATGGCGAAATATTTATTTACAATTTGATCTTAGATGCATGTTAGTACGATCTCCACGTACTCGTAGGTATTAACAATACAATATCATGATGACAAATTAAATAAAATATGGTTTTAATACGTATTATTTCTCGTTACGTATTTTATATTAGAGCTTGAATTATGAAATGCTGAAAAATTAACAGACTTGTTAAGATGATTTATTATTAATATTCTTAGTTTTCTTGAAATGATATAAAATATTATCATTAATAAACACAATGCGTCAGAGAACGTTAGGCTTCATAATGACTTTTGCAAACTTTAATCGCTTATCCTCATTCAGTTTGTTGGAATCCTCGAATTAATGTTAAAAGTTTATACGAGGCGGTGTCGGTCACGCAAGCATTCTAACGTCATAACTAAATACAATAGTTAATGCTCTAGATTTAAGTTTCTAAGGCTATAAATAAAAACCTAAAAACGTTATTTTCTTTCATATTTTATGATAAGAAAATACCTAATATTTTGTAGCCTGTGTCACGTGATAACGACATGATTAAAATAACCAGTTCCTGTATAAAGGCTGATTTAAATTTTTGACCGCAAACAAAAATCAAAATTATAGGTAACAATTTCTAAAAAAAAAAAACAACAATAACAACTAAATCAGATTATTATAAAGTATGATTTAAATGAAATATATAAATTTATTCCGAGCTATTTTACTAGGTTAGCCTGTATAAAATTAAATGAGTAGGTATATAAACGATCATGGTCATACTCCGCTGGAAGTCTACATCGAGCTTATTTCTGGACGAAATTGACGGCACGTGTACATCGAACAAATCCGTAATAAGACAGATTTCTATTCATGAATGTCTCATTCCATGATTACTGAAGGAGCACGTGTAAGAGTCAACGCGTGTAGGTTTTATTTCATATTATCTCTTTATTTGATAATTTCAGTAAAATAACGCCCATTCATTGATGTTTTTCTGCAATTTGTTCAATTCACCAAACACGAGTTTGAAACCGATCATCCATTGAGGCGTTTAAATAAATAGATATTAAAAATGTACATGTAGCGGGATGGCCTCAAGGCGTATCGTCATAGGCGTTTTTCTTTTGGTTTTTTTTTTGGTTATTTTCGTACAAATATGTACGATTATAATATTATAAATATGGCAGTATGTTTGTTTGTCCCAAAATAATTCTCAAACGGCTGGTTTTGTATTGAGTCGCCTATGGTAGCAAAATGTATTTTTCATTATTTTTGGAAATATTGTATCTAGCTGTATTGCGTTATGGCCTATATTATGTAAATTGGCATTTTACGATGGTCATCTTCAGAAACGATCGTTTACTACATAGACCGTCGGATGTCTTAGACATTTTGCTGCTTAGACGATTTAATACTGAGCCAAACGGCAGAACGGAACTTGATGAAGCATTGAGTAGGTTAACAGCAATTTTAACTCATTTAAAAGGTTTCCTTGGAATGGAACGGGTACGTTAAACGCTAATTATACGCATACGAAATTGTGGATTATTAATATTAATGCTAAACGCTAGGCGCCGCCGTAGTATATTGTAGGCGGTAATCAGATTGCAATCGAATTGCCTGTATAATTTAAGGAGGAAGCTGTAGGTTGATATTATTGACATATTCCTTTTAAGTAGCGTTATATTTATTTTTTCTTATACTTGTTTTAATTATTTTAAACACACGGACAATATTTTGATTTTTTTTTTATGAAAACAAAAATTATAGTTGCAAAGATAGAATTTTTGGATTTAAATCGAAACATGAGAACTACTCAAAAAACAGAAATATTAAAACACACGTTTTATGTTTAAATGTGTTAGTTACTCGTACCTACTTAGTTTTTTTTAATATTTTGTTTAGGTTTTTTTTAACTTCAAAGGGAAGCCGATTGCTTAAATAGGCGCCTCGTCACTGGTAGATACGTTCAAAGATATGCGTTTATATATTTAACTGGGGCTAAAGCCAATCGACAGTTGTAACGATCGAATCGAAATCAAATATGGGATTTGACGTTTCGTTATCATCTAGGTGACAGTGAAACGTCAAATCCCACATATTTTGTTTTAGATTCGATTCGACAGTTGTCACTTGACTCTAGCTCCTGATATAATTACATATTGATTGAAAAATAAATTGAAATTGCATAATAAAGATTGCAGCTGTGTTGTGTACTCATGTACTAAAACTGAAATACTGAAGATCAAGTTTATCTAAAACTCTAAAATAAAAGGTTAGGTGGAAGCGTACCCAATTTATTATTAACTAGCTGTTGGTCCCCGGTGCTACCCGGGCTTATCAATTTAACAGCTCTCGAAGTATAAAAAATAAGAAAAGAATACCTCATATTTAACTTCGTTTCCATAGTAACAATAAATAATTTCGACCAAATTTGATTATCATAAAAACGGTTATTGTGAGTTAATCTTAAAAGATAGACATATACTATCGCGGACTTTTTTTTTAGATAATTTAAAGAGGAATAATTCTTTCATACATATTTTTTGGGTATCTCGAACGGTTTTCGCAGCGCACGCAACGGAAGCCCTCAAAGATGAACAATATTCCCCGTTTTTTCCACATTTTCGACTGTTTCTTCGCTCCTATTAGTCGCAACGTGATGTTATATAGCCTAAAGCCTTCCTCGATAAATGATCTATCCAACGCAAAAAGAATTTTTCAATTCGAACCAGTAGTTCCTGAGATTAGCGCGTACAAACAAACAAACAAACTCTTCAGCTTTATAATATTAGTATAGATAGTATAGATTATTATTTTAATAGAAGAATTTTTATGTTCTCTTGGTTTATGTTTGTTTTTTATATACCTAATATTCTCAATGTTATGTTTTTTTTTTGTAATAAGCATTAATACATTAATTTATGTAGAGCGTTTAGTTATAATTTTTAATTAAATGTTTAGGTTAAAAGTAGGTTAAAAATAAAATTCTATACAAAGACTTAATTCTTATGTTTACTTTGTCGTTTTTGTTATTTTAAATAGTATTTTTAATTAGTGTAACTAGTAGCAGAGGCGGCTATGTGACCTAGGTAGACCAAATCGTAGGATATCATCGTGGGATGACACGTAGGTACTTGCCTTGTCAGTGGTGTAGGTTGCATTTATATAACAAGGTTACGTAAACGCATGTGCCACATTCCCTTTCGAACTAGATTACTTGAGTAATAAATAATCTATATCGGTACTAATAAAATGCAAATGTGAAAGTAAGTCTGTCTGTTTGTTAAATCGCTTAACAGGTTCGATATTTAGCAAGGGTTTGTTTCCTTGCATCCTGGGGCCATCCCCAACCCCATGGTTGATGTAGCTGCTGAACGTTTTTATAGTAAACATCATCAAGTTAGGGCTATGAAAATAAATATTTAGGCTTTTGATATAAAAATAAAGAATTATGTGTTTTTGCCAAGTCATGCCTCGAGGAGGTGAAATAAGGGATGAAAATTTGTCTTTGTCATTTTTAAATGTTTAGTTTTCAAATTCTACTAATAAATATAAAATAATCTTGTAACTGACGGTCCAAGACTAGATTTTCCAATAAAAATAAACAGAGTTCTTGTAGGACTATATTATTTGTATATTAAAGTGTGACATGATATTTTGCTACCCATAACTATATCACTGATTTGCGAGTGTGTTTAAATAAATACTCATTAATCGCTTCACAGGAAACACGCAGTGTGATAAGATCCTTATAGGGACACACCATTATTGTACTGCAAGCGTTCACAAAATACTAGTAAGTAGGTAAACAGTGCCCACCTACCACCAAATAAACGTATTAAAGTGGGCTGTGTCAAATTAAGCAATATCGCATATTCAGTAGAGTTGATATGTCGACATATAACATGCAGGTACTCACGTCTTCTCTTTTTACTTCTGCAATTGCGGATTTTACACAATCGTTGTAAAATTTATTGTACGCATTATTATGGTTAATGGCAACTAAACTGCTTTGAACGAACAGGTGTATAAAAGGAAATAAGTTCTTAGTTTCTTTCTTAGCGACATCTGGGCTAACCGGCGGAAGAGACCGCGGTCTGTTTCCCGGCAAACGCCGCGTTAGGAAATTGCAAATCGTAAAGAAAAATGTGTAGTCGCGCGGGGTCTTCTATTCACGTTCGTTTAATTAATTTTTTTTTTACTTTAACAAAATTCATTAACCGCAATAATTTTTTTTTATTGAAGCTCGGCATATGACAACATTCCGCCTGATGTAAATATTTCGTAAATATCAGTTCATTCTTTAGTCCCTTTACCATATATTTAAAATTACAACTCCTTTTAAAACCACTTATTCCTTTTATGGTATTTTTATTGCTACAATGAAGAACTTCCCTCAATTAATACTTGAGGTAGTAAACGTGTTTTATATAAAAGTTCATACATGTAATGAATAACGGTTGTCAGTCGCCACTCGCCCTATATTCTGAGACATGACCGTCAGTAACGGGCGGCTGAGGAAGTCCGCCTGGAGGCTGCTAGGCTCAATAACGGCAACTTTTACAGATAATCATTATGCCCGTGCCTTTACTAATTTTATAAGTTGTTCACATTTAAAAAAATTCTTTCGCTGTTTTTTTTTTACATTATGGCGTCAAAGTTGTGGCGCCTAGATGACCGGAACTAAGCTTTAAAAAGAGTTAAGGGTCTAAATCTAATTATCCTTATCTATATCCTGCCACAAAAGATAAACTCCTTGTTACAAATATAGAAAGGAAAAAAAGATAATATTAAATAAAATATTTTTTATTTTTTATTCGTTTAACTGTTTTTTGTACATAGGTTTTTTTTGAAGATCGAAAGAATAATATAAAAATATTAAATAAAGAATACTAGATGTACTGACGAAGGTAATTAGTCCGGTCTGCCGTCGTAGAGTTGTACCGCCACTTTGAAATGTAACACCCGTGAAGTGTCCCTGAAATATGTCATGAGGAGTGTGCACTATGAGATTGGACGGTGCACATTCGTTTTCACAAACCAGCATAGCGGAGGCCACGGCTGCCTCCGGTTTTCTCTGGATGTGGACTGCACTCTAGCTCCAATATCTTAACAGCTATAAAAAAGGTGCTTGTCACGATGTTGAATAAAACGGAAGAATAACAAATACTGAGTTTCATGATAAAAAGATACAGGAACAGCGACCCCTTAAATATTTAAATACAATCAAGTTGTATTATTCAATTTGCAAATCTCTTCACACGATTGTCAAGACAGTTGACGAGCATTATCCAATAAAACGAATTTGCAAATGTCTTTGAGAATCGGCGGTTATTATGTGTTTGATATTCCAAACTTACAAGGTACAACAATCATTTTTTTTAAATAATATTACATTTAGGCGTGTCGACATCTAGTCGCGTTTGGGCTCAGCTTGGTAGTAGCCGGGTATAACAAGAGAGGGTTGCACATTTGTCTATTGCATAAGATCTTAAAGCCAAAAATTAATAAAAAATAATAGAATATATTTATATTGACCTGCGGGGAGTTTACCTTTTTTTTATTGTAGCTAGGCATATGACAACACTACTACATAACAGCTACTACAAATGAATTTCTTTAGTCAGCGGTCGCCTCCTCCACTATGCCGACCTGAGGAGACGAATGTGCACCATCCAAATTGACAGTGCGCACTCTCGGTATACTTGGCTACTTTCAAACGGTTCCCGAAACCTAAGTCTCTTCACCGGTGTTACATTCAAAAGTGGTGGTACTACACCAGGACCACAGACTGGGCTAATAACCATCATCAGTCTGCTTAAACACTATTCTCCTTTTAACACCATAAAAGGCTTATTCATCTTTATTTTTTTACAAATCTCCTGTCAAATTTCTTAACAGGAAATGAGCTTATTTGTTACGTCACCACATTCATTAAATCTTACGTAGGCAGCCAGGTACTTACCTACGCTTTTTTGATTACAATGTAAATAACGAAAATAGACATGGGATATGGAGCGGAAGAGTTCTTCGATCAACTTATTTTAAGTACCTACTTAAATATACACCTACCTACAAGTAAAGTGCCTTTGTATAAATGTGTTATAAATTAACAACAGATTTAGGACATAATAAATGTTATGCGAATTAATAACGCTTTTATAAGGGCTGTAAGATTTAAAGAGTGGCATGCGAACTTTGCGTGCGAATCGACACATTCAGAAATACGTAGAAGGCG
Organism: Tinea pellionella; assembly: GCA_948150575.1. Taxonomy (NCBI): domain Eukaryota; kingdom Metazoa; phylum Arthropoda; class Insecta; order Lepidoptera; family Tineidae; genus Tinea; species Tinea pellionella. The sequence goes on along the minus strand of OX411259.1, from coordinate 4,203,139 downwards.
ATTACATATTTTCTGGAGTAAAGTGAAAAAAAAAGTACTTTTTAACCCTGAAGGAACCGGATATAACCAGAGAGGCATGATTTACATTTAAAATCGCCTAATTTGATTTTTTTTTAACCTTGGCTGTCGAAATATTATTGCTTGATTGTATTTCTCACCTTACGCGATGACATCGTAAATGCAAACTCATACTTGGTCCTCAGAAGAGTTTATCATCATCGGTCTCTTCAAGCCAGCATAGCAGAGGAGATTGCTGCCTCAGATATCTCTGTGTTAGAAATTGCCTTTGTTCATAGACCTCACTCTTGCTTATTATCAGAATAAACTGATAACATGTCGGCCCTGTACAAAAATAGGTTAATTTTTTTTTCAATGTTTTTGAGATGAAATTCAAAATAAATAGAAGTTTTGAAGGGGTTTGATATCTCAATAGGATGGCGTGACCGGAAATCTACCGACTGCAACTAATTTGTACAAAAATTTGAAATGTTCATGCCCGAATGGACGCTATTTATATTTTGTGACTAATCATTGATATTTTTTCTTCTTATCACGCGATATAACTGAATATTAATAATTTCGAAAAACTATAATTATTTTATTTCAGTAACATTCTTAAAATAACCAAAATAGGCGAAGTTTCTGAGAAATTTAAATATTTATAAAACTACAAATAACATAAGACCTTTATTTAATGAAGCGTATCGTCATAGACGCGTACAATTGACGCGTGTTGTTGCATATTTTTAATACATATTTTCAAGCAAGAACTAAACAGTTGATGAAAAAATCGAACAAGGACACGCGGTATTCGTCAGTCCTTACCCATCTATTTATCCAATCAAAAGCAAAGCAGCATCCCTATGCTCACCATTAACTCTCCGTAGCTAATGAAGAAAAAAAATGTCAACACATTATTTACAAAACTGTTTTTATTGTAGCTCGGCATATAAGGCGGAAGTGTTACCGCCTTGTATTATATGCTGGAGTGCAGCCGATAAACGAAAACAACTGCTACTACAGTTAAATTTCTAGAGGCAGCAGTCGCCTCCGCTATGTCGGCTTGAGGAGGCGAATATACACACTACTGAATTTATACACAATATTATAACTAATTACATTATAAACTAATAATTATACTAAATAACTTTTTTAATTTCTCGATAGTCACCGTACTTTCCACTTCTAGTTTAAGTATTATTAGAAAACTTTAAATAAATTATGGTTTTATTTTAGGTAAATTATATGCAGAATTGGGCCGTCGCGGTGGTCGTGTCATTGGTAGTGATCTGCAAGGCGGTTCGGCTTCGTTCCGTGTTCAAGCATTATTACCAGTAGCCGAAAGTTTTAAGTTCGCACTCGAGCTCCGCACTCACACATCTGGTCTTGCTGCGCCTCAATTACTTTTCAGCCATTGGGAGGTATATGTTTTTTTTATCTTACAATTTAAAAATTTTGTTATTAGCCCCATCTGCCATCCCGGAGCAGTACTACCACTTTCAAGTTCAGTTTGGAAGTAGCTGGATTATACCGGAGTGTGCCCTGTCAATGGATGGTGCGCATTCGTCTCCTCGAGCCAGTATAACGGTGGGAACTGCTGCCTGCTGACATTCCTCTATGCTAGCAGTTATTTCCACTTACAACAAGCGGCTTGAAATCAGGCAGAATGTGGCCATTTAATTTAAATTTCCGTGTAACATACCTGAATTTAAAATATAGTTATGAGTTGCATTAGTTAGTCGATAATTTTTTTTATAAAATTCAGGCGCATTAACATCTTATGTTATTGAAATACTACGCATAGATAGATAGGTTTATTTAAGTGTTGTCATTTAAATTATATCTACATTTCTATATATATATATATTTAATGACTATACTAAGCTAATACTAGCTAAGCATTGGTAGCATTGGTACCGGTTAGAATTTATCGAGGTTTGAACACTGGTCTCGTCGATCGTGAGTTCAGTCCTCTGTACTCGACCACGGCCGCTCATAATTGACGTCATAAATAAGTCAATGTGACAGACATTGCAATTCATTTTATAATAAATATTAACAAATAAACTTTTCAGGTAATCGACATTGATCCATTTTGGAGACCACGAACAGAAGAGGAGTATCTTCATTGGGGCGAGAAATGGGACGGCGTTAATAGAGCCAAGGCGTACGTGGACGCAGTAAGAGCGAGAAAAGGGCTTTCTGTTGATAAACATCTGGTACAACATGCAGAAAAACAAAGGACTCTCGGAAAAAATAAATAAAGTCTGTCGCACTCAAAAAATTAACCGTGACCACACGTAGACAGGATCTATCTAATGTCTATTTTGAACGATTTTGTATGTTATGGACGCTCGTGAACACTTTGTAAAAGCGTCTCGTGGCCGTGGGCTAAGTTCGATACATAACGCGCGTTTTTGTTTATGGTTGTGCCGGTATGGTCAATTCAAAGAAGACTTGATGTTTCACGTTTACGCGTAGTGTAACTTTCGGTTTTTGACCTAAACTTAATTGATTATTTTAATTTATATACCGTTTTTCCTATATTATATGTGTCGTTACATTGTTAGTTATTGTAAAATGTATAATAATCTAATATTTAGTTAATAATAGAAATATAATATTTCCTACATCCTATTTTTTTATCTACAACACAATATATTAGTACAATGAGCAATACTGTTTTATTTAAATTGATCTTTAACGTAGCTTCAAATACTTCGAGCTGTACCGCACTGAAAATTAACATAGCTATCAAAATATTTACAAAGAATGGTTGAAACGGAGAAAGGAGGGTTGGTTGATGAGCGGAGACAACTAGTAATGGTAACAGAGAAATGTCTGCCGGTAGTCGGCTCCGCAATGCCGGCTCGGGACCCCAGCATTACCGATTTCTCCCAAGCTGATTCCGAAATTACCCGCTACCATTATTTTAAATATCGCTACCAATTACCCTTGTCGAGCGAACCTACCCGTTAAGAAATATGTTTAGAAGTCACTTTTTTTTTGTTTTAATGGCATATAACAATTTGCCAGTGTCAAAGTAAACATTTTTGCATCAAGTTAATAATATTGTGCATCACGAGTCATTCATTCATCACACTAAACAGTCAGGTCAAGTCTCAGTCAAGTCAAAAATTGCTCCAGTAAAGTGGTAGAATCTTTACTGAAACTTCCTAGGGAGTTTTGGAGGGAAAATGGAAATACAGGTTCTCTTCTTTTGAATTGTTTGCCCACACTCACGCACGTTCACGAACACTTAATGGTTAATAATCCACCAATATTACACATTAACACAAGTTTAGGAAAATGATTCAATACAGATAACCTGACGCCTCAAGATGGCCGCCAAAACTCTAGAAGTCACTTATTAATAAAATCAGCTAAGGATTCTTGGAAATAAAACAAAACAATACTGTTCATTGTAATTCATTTATTTCATTATTTACAACTAACAGAAAAAATAGTATTTAGGATGTAACCAACTATATTAACAATTCCTACACTATGTATACATTGGTTTAACAAAAACAATAAATATAAAAATTACAACAATCACCCAAAAATTACGCATTGCACTGGTAAAGAAATAATCTAAAACCGCATCGTGAAGAGAAATCACTATTTTACTGATAAGTTCAACAGCAGCTGTCTTGTAACGTTTAAAAACTCAATGCGGGTTTAACGTACTCGCCGGTATGCTATGGCGATGCTTTGCCAAAAGAATTCCTATTGAAATATATGGTAGCTAAGGTGGCGAACGGTTTGCCAACACTGCTAACAAAATATCAAGTATTTTTAGTTCATTTTTACATGAGACGCTTATTTCTTTATAACTTCGTTTACACAGTTCATCACATTTTGTTTTGTGAGACTTATATCACATAACGGATATCTCCTTTTCGTTTATCAATGTCAATTTAAATTACACTAGAAATTAGTTACAGTAACAATATAAATATTTAATTAAAATTGCATATTATTTATCTAGATTACACGTGTCCACTATTCTGGAATGTAAGCTAACGAATTTATTTAGAGTACATTTTATTTGCAATCGCCTTATTTTCTTCGTCGGTATAATTTTAAGAAATACATAGTATTAATGCTTGAAGAATCAATCACAATTTAATTTTTTTTTTACACCCAACAAAACATCTCTAATAACAACATTGCTGTGGTGTGACCAGTAGAAAGCGTCGCCATAGTATCCCGGTGAGATACAGCACTAAACGGTAATTATTTACATTCACCTACCTAACAGCTATCTACACTATACGTAAACCTATTGGAAACATTTGGAATATTTATTACGAAGAAAAATTACATTTTTATGATATTTATTCTAAGAGATCGAATCATTAAACATTGTTATGCAAACTATTGTTTTAAAGGTAACATTTTTTAAAATAGAATTAATTATAAATCTAACTCGATCCAGCTATTTTGTTTGCAATAACTAAGTTCAATTTAAACTATTTAATAAATAGCATAGTAATAATCGGTTTATTCCAGTAATTATACTAGATTTCTTTACATACATAAAATACTGTATTTTTAATTTAAAATTTCTTCCTAATCTACCGTACCTGTGATCTATTTGGATTTTAGGATCAGCTTAGAAATAGCCGAATACAATAGCGTTCCCTGTCAACCTGAACGATGCACAATTATCTCATCAAGTCGACATAGCTGGCAAATGCCGCCTGCATACATTTCTCTGTTCTCCGTTTAACATCAAGCGGAGTGTAGACTGTAGACACACGCTAGTAATTTCTAGAATAACTTTAATAATGTATGGAAACCTATTTCTATATGTGAAATGTAATGAAACGAAGTTATTTAGTTTTTAAATATTTAAAATCACTACTCGCTGTTTAACTTCTATTCAACGATTTAAGTTATTATTAAAAATAGATTTTACATAATGCTTTTATTTTAAAGTCGAAAAATAAATGTATGAAGTTTCAAGTATTAAGTTGTCTTTGGTAGAAGTAAACTAAGATTTAGTTACAAAGACGGTATGTTCAATATTTTATCTAACTTGACGATTCGGACCAGTGATGCTGTGTGAAAAGTAATCTAATCAATAAATGTCGGCCCTCCCTTAAAATATCTTCAGAAAGTGACTTAAGACATTTTTATGACTGAATTAGCAGATCACTATCTGGATTTACTTTTACTACCTTTGCCCTTCCAGAATATGAGAAACGATTTATAAAAAAAAAAAAGAAAAAAAAAACCGTCCAAAGAAACATTTAGCTATATTATCTACACGAAGTATTGTACAGAAAGAAGCAATGTAAATTACACTAACAAACTTTGGCACGGTTGGTAACGAGCAATTTATGACTAATTGAAATAATTGTTTGTTTCGCACAATCAGATCAAAATATGAAACTTAATTAACGATAAAATAGAATTAAATTATAGTTTTTTGTATTTAATACCGAATTAGAAAATAAAATTGTCCAATCATACATATTCCAAAAAAAATAAAAAACCAAATGTTAATTTCATTTTAAATTCACGCGTAAATTGTAATTTAAAAAAAAAAAAAACCACTATTTTAGAATTTTCGAGTTATTTCTTAGATCGTATCATACACTTAACATCATTCAATTATAGACTTACTGCGGTTAGAAACAACATTTAATATCGCTTATCAATATTTGTCATTTAACATGTCAACTGAATAGTTGTACTACAAGACGAGGCGTAGCACAGATAATTTTTAAACCAAACCATTATCGACTTTGCTACTTTGAAATAATGTCTAAAATCAACACGGTAACTAGCACCCGAGAGCACTAAAACTACTAAATGACGACTAAAATTCTCCGTGCTGCGCCTGCGCCAGAAGTACGCCGCGCGTAAACTATGAGTTAATGTTAAGACCCATTGACCATAGAGGCACTTTTCACGTAAGAGAAATAGGCATGTGAACAGTGGGCTTTAAATACCAATAATTTACTTAATAAATGAGCAATTTCATGTTTATATTGCGGGGAAAAAATGTAATTGTAAAAGTAAAATTGCACGTAAGTCTCTTAAACAATAACAGCATCTCATTTCTAAGTACGATCACACTAGATGACTTTCATCTTGAGCGATTAAAGACTAGATAATTTATTACAGACTCTTATTTGAAAGAAAGTAACCTAACGTCGTAATATCGAGAATATTTTAGTTTATTTATATAGACGGAAACAATAGACCATCTATCTATCTATCTATATTTGACATAATTTTTCTTATACATATGTTTGATCAACCAGCACAACAGACTGGCTAATAACCATTATCAAACTGCCAAATGTTCTTAAACATGTAATGCTGAATTCAAATGTCACTACATCTCAAAATTACAAAAATGTTGGTTAGTCCCTTTCTAATAAAAGTCGATACATTGATTGTTAATTACAATATTAAAAAATAACCACCACGCTTACTTGCAAATTCATTACTACGACACTAATAAGATAGGTGCGTCCGAACTTGACCTAATTTTCAAGCTACAGGGTGTGAAAAGAAAGACGACATCTCAAGTTTTTTTATTGTTGAAATAATTTTTTTTATATTCAGGGCGTTTGCAGCAGAAGGCCGGTTAAAGTAACTTTAACTATTACTTTTACGGCGACGACGACCGTTAAACGTTTACATTTATTCCACACGCGTTGCAATATCGTGTAAATTCATATTGTTATCGTTAAAAGGGTTGATCTCGAAAAATAATAGAAAAACATATTTACTTTGTCTTCATACATTTGACGTTAGCAACATTGGTTTGACGATTACTTTAACTTTAACCAAGCCAAGATTCGCTGGTTACGGTTAAGGTTAAAGTAACCGTCAAAAATGACAGGCGCGACGATGGTGCCACTCGTGTGGAGTAAATGTAAACCATAATGTAAACGTAACGGTTAAAGTAAGCGTAAACGTAATAGTTAAAGTTACTTTAACTAGCCTTCTGGTGCAAACCACCCTTATTGGTCTAATATCAACTATATAACAGATGGTACTATTATTTGTAGCAGTATGAGCAAGCAATATGAACGCCAGAATATCGCTGGTGTATTCATAGTGTAAAACTTGGTTAAAGAGAATGCCTGCAGTCCTTTTATTCCTATATAGAAAGCAGACTAGTTCACAAAGGCATGTCAGGGCGTACAAAAATAAATGCCTCTGTGGAGAGCCGGTATTATAGTAACTATGTCAAATTAAACGCACATCTTTATAATTAAAAATTGCCACCGTAATAATAATAATAAAAATAAATTTAATGTCATATTGGCAAGAATGTCACGAACCAAATTTGGCATATTCTTTCATCATAAACTCTTTGGAACCAATCAACAGTCTCCGTACGGCTGGCGTCTACTAGAATCACCGAATCGCGTTAGTATATGAACGCACCCGAAAGATCCAATGTGCCTCCGATCGACGCCAGGCTTAACACTACATTTTAAATATAAAGTCCACAGTCCACGGATGCTTTCCAAAGTTATTTTGTGGATAATGGACCTTAAATAAAATTGCACATTCACTTATTTTCACAAATTACTCGAATTCATACAAAAATAAACGAACTCTCTATCTTTTCCGAACACAAACACAAAAAGGAATATTTTGTAATCAAATCTAATAAAAACCAAAAGATGTAATTACAAATAAATTCCTTAAAACAACACGCATATTCCACAAGGAATGTTTTTCGTTCTACAAAAGAAAAAAAAGAAGGAAATCTCTTAACTAAATGCTAGCACCATTGCCTCTCAAAAAAACTATTATGTTTTATCATTACTGAATATGAATATTATAAATATATTAAAATGTACTATTAGCTTAGCCACAAAATTGTGTTTGACACAAATACAGGATGTACCTTAAAGGCACCGCCATAATTATAAATTTATAAGACACAAAACAACTCAACATATATAAAAAAATGCATAAAAAAATCAACACAAACTTTTTATAACTAACTGATATTAAAACAAAATGCATAGATAACTTTTTTAACGAAACAAAATTAATAACAAAAAATATTCTTAGATAATTCATATTACACAGTTAAACAAGTACATTTGTCAAAAGGTTAACTAAACCCCACCTAATTTCAACCTTTGACTAAGGAATTTGTATTTAACTTTAAGGTAAATCCACCACAGCCTCTCTATTAACCCTAGAATAGATTCTGGCAGTCAGAGATCGAAAGGGGAGAATTTTCTTTGGCTCATCATACCTAAATTGTAAGGTCGTTTAATCAAATATATATCAATTTGTTCTTTATAATATGTCTACATGATATTAGCTTTATCATGTCTAACCGGAATAATGAGAAATATATTCAATATACTGAATTCATAATTCATAAATCTGGTTAGATTTTCATATAATCTATCGCCCGTTTAACATAATAAATTGGTTATTATTTTAATGTCCAATACGATGAATAGACATTAGCCACAAACGAATATCTCCTTTCATTTTAAACTTTTGATATTTGACAAGTTTAGGCAATTCTGAACCTTAAAATCACTTGTCAAAAGCTGAAATTATCACATTTGACAATTCTTCTTGCTGGTATCCATAAAACAAGAAGAATACTAGCTAACTGTAACTGGTATGATTGGGTGGTGTATCTGCATGCATATTGACATTTGGATGATGTACATCGGTTAATATTACACTCGATAACGTCTCTAGAGATTGCCGCACCTGGAAACAAAAAAAAGTTACATATAGAAAAGAAAACATGTTTTAGGCGGCCGTGGCCTAGCGGTAAGACGCGTGAACGCCAAATTCTGACTGGTACCAATGTAACTTTGTTATATGTATTTTGGTCGCTAAGTGGCTATGATGATGATGGTTATCTGCCCAGTCTGCCGTCCTGGAGTAGTACCACCACTTTCCAATGTCACACCCGTGAAGTGACCTTGTCGCGTTTCGGGAATAGTTTGAAAGTATAACGAGACAAGTATGCACTGTCAGTCTAGATGGTACAATGCTCGTCTCTTCAAGCCGGCATAATGGCGGCGATTGCTGCCCGTAGATATTTCTCTGTAGTGGTAGTTATTTCCACTCATGGACTGCACACTAGCTTTTACATCAGGCGGAATGTTGTCACATGCCGAGCTACAATTTAAAAAAAATAGCGGTAAGCAGACTGATGATGATTATTAGAACAGTGCACTGTTCGGGGTTGGTACTACCACTTCCAAGTGAAGTGACCAAGTCACGGATCAATTTAAAGTAACCTGATATGGCAAAAATAATGTTCTAACAATTGATGGTGCATATTCGTCTCCTCGAGCGAGAATAGTGGAGGCGATCTGCTTCCTGCAGGTAGCACTCTAATTTAATATCAGACGGGGTGCGGTCACACAGAAAAAAATACGAATGGAAAAAAATTCGCCGCGACTCAGCTCCCTTCTAATGGACGCAACTTGATAATAAATATATATATATATATATTTTGCAATTCGTATACGCTACGTAAATAGACTGATTAAGGCGAGACGAACGTGTTAACTCGTTTCGTCTCTCTCTAGCTCACCTGGCTTTACCGACAAGAAAGAGACAACAATAACGGGCTGTTTTTACTATGATATGATACTATGATACAACTTGTACGTATTAAATTTATAAATATACCTTGGTTAATAGCAGCAAATTAGTTGTGAGAAACGCGTGTAATTCTGAAGCAGCCCGTCCGTGTAATTTAGTTCGCCAACGCACCAACTCTGAATATACCTCTGTGCCTGATATTTTTACTATTTCCTCCTGAAAAATATAATAAGAATATTAGAAAAGAATGCAAAAGTTCGTGCCTAATTTTCTTGAAACTCAACTTTACTACCTGACACGAAATTATGCAATCATTAATGATTAAAATATAATAGATAACCATAGAAGACTAGTCAGACAAGGTCTTCATGTGCGTAATAAATGCAATGCCTGTTTCAAACAATTTGACAGCAATATTCTTGTTGCCAAAATCGTTAAAAAAATCCTCACATTTTTTGGGATGTAAAAAATACTATCAAATCCTATTCCGTTTTCTTTAGTCATTTACAAATAAATAGACATTGAAACGATATATTTGTCTGTGGAAAGTAATCCCGCTTATTAATGTATTTGGGATTGCAAATCGCACGTTTTCAACTCACATAGTGAGAGGGGTTTGCACTGGTCAACCTGGATTGTAAACATTCATCTCCTCAAGACGTCATAGCGGAGGCGATTGCTTGCCTGCAATTTTTTTTTTTTGTAGAAGCAGTTGTTTCCGTTGACATCAGGCGGAGTGTGTGAACAATAAAAACAAAAGTACAAACGGACGTTTGGGGACAAAATTTCTCTAATTTTTTTTTTTTTTTTTTTTATTGTAGCTCGACATGTGACAACACACCGCCTGATGTAAAGCTAGAGTGCGGTCCATGAATGGAAACAACTGCTACTACAGAGGAACCTGTGCGGGCAGCAGTCGCCTCCACTATGCCGGCTTGAGGAGACGAGCATGTACCATCTAGATTGACAGTGCACACTCCTTACAACATTGAGCAAGCAATTACTAATCTATGTATTATATATTGTATTATGAAAGTTAATAACATACCTCTGGATACATTTTAATGTTATAAAGTCTATAACCCATACAAATAGCGGATATAGTCAAGATGACCGCCGCAGCTATGAGTATGACTCTCGAATTTAATCTAACAGCGGCCGGTCCAGCGGTCACTCCCACGCTGCCGGCCGCCGCTCCTGTCAACAATGCCGGCTGAATTACCGCTGCACCGCTTGCTACGGAAAAAAAATTCAATATATAAAAAAAATATTATACACTAAAATAGGCAAACAAGTTTTTTTTATAAGGGTTTTTTTTTCTCTACATTTGAAGTACTCCAAGGTCAAAGTCAGAACCTATGGCGTTACGAACAGCTAGCGATTTATTTTTAGTTCAAATATAATTATAGATTATAGTTACAACTCAAAAATCGAGCCTCATGGCATAAGCTCATTTTTACCTCTGATTCGAATGCTTGACCTACGCCATCATTTGTCTGCAGAAGAGAAGATAGATTGGTGGGCGCGTAAAGTTTTAGAATGAAGACCCAGGATCGGAAAGCGGAAAGTGGGCAGACAACAAGCCAGGTGGAAGGACGACATTGATAACGTCGCAAGGAAGCAGTGGATGCGAAAAGTCGGAAACCGAACAGAATGGCGTGTAATGGAGGAGGCCTAGACCCAGCAGTGGGTCACCAAGAACTGAATTCTATATCATTCTATATAAGTTTTTTCTTGATTTGTAAAAAAATATATTTTTTTGAGTTATACCAGTATTGATCTAGGGATGTAATATTTATAAGTGGCCGTGGTCTAGCGGTAAAGGACGGGCTGCAAAATCGATGAGACCCGTGTTCAAACCTCGCTAAATTCTGACCGGTACCAATGTAACTATGTTAAAAATAAAAAATAAAAGTAACCTGCAGCAGCTATTATAGATTCAGACTCCCTTCGTTTTGCAGGTCGAGGTGAACATTCAGCTCCGCCAGAACTGCTCTCATCCTCCGGCGAGTCTAGTTCTTGTGAATCTAGATCTGCTTCTGATATACGTAATTCCTGAAACATTACAACTAGCATTATATAGAGTGTCCTAATATTCTGGATCAATATATCCATTTATAACATCCTTTATGATCCAATGAGTAACCGTATTCCAACTGATCTTAAGCTAGTCGGCGATTTTAAAGAGACAACTATGGAGATCAACATGTGCACTATCCATTGACAGGGCACACTCATCTCGTTATATCCGGATACTTCTAAGCTAATCCCGAAACTCGGGTTGGTCATTTCACGACTGTCACATTTGAAAGTTGTGGTGCTGTCATCAGTCTGCCTAAACTAAGCTGGGACGCCAGACTGAACCACCATCATCAGTTTACCTACCAACTACATGACTGACAAAATACCCTAAATCTTTTACCTGAAAAAGGACAAGGCCCACCATAGTTTGTTTTAAAACGATATCTTATTTTCATTAATTTATTTCAATTATATCAACACATCGTTTACCAATCAATAGACAATGTTTAATTACATAAAAAAACAGATATAATCAATTAATATATAATAATAATAACCTTAAATATTGCATCAGAAAAAGTTTAATTACTCGATAACCCAGGTAAATCATAGACAAACTCGAGAAAAAAATTGTGAGCCCAATTCTCTTAGGCGGATTCTCCTTTGAAACACTTGCATAAGTGTTGTTTCTACTAATTTCTAAATTGTCTAAACATAAACTTACTTTAGGAGGAGACGGTGCAATTTCAGGTACTCCAGAGGCTTTCCAGACATGTGTCATCAATTTATAAGTAGAATCTCTCGATAATAATGAACCAAAAACATGACGCTCATCTCGCGTACATACACCTACTGCATTTGGTATGATTCTTGCCATCTTCTCTTTCGTCACTCTGAGTACAGATGTCGTTGGTATTAATAGCTGTAAATTACATTTTTTTTAAATTGCTATATCTCAAAAAACAGACACGTTAGCGAGATTGCGTAAATGACGTTTTTGTTAAGTATTATTTTTTTTATATTCGTTTTTTACTTAATTTTTAATGCTTATTTCTCGAAAAGTAGATACGTTAGCCTAACCGCATAAAGATCAATTATGTTTTTGTTTTTTTTTTTTTTTTTGCAATATATCCTAAAAATCTTTATGTCATGTCACAAAAATACTTTTTGCCTCAAAACGGACACAAAACCTGCTATATATGGAGGTGTAACTCGTACACAATACATATTATTATTTGTTTAAAAAGTCTACTTCTCTTCGCTCACATCTGTCTTAAGACACGGAGGTTAGCTGGAAAAGAATCCTAATTAGCATTAAGCACGATACAATAAGTCTTAAACAAGTAAATAAATAAGTTACTACCTCATATTATGAGAAGGAAAAAGGTTTATAATGATACTGGTATAAAGTAGCTAACCTTGGTAACATATCCGAAGACGTTGGAGTAAAATGCGAAGTAATTCTTGGTAATGTAGAGGTGACCCTGAAGGAGAATATCGCCCACCAGCGCACAGGAATAATCTGAAAGGCAGACAGACACAAATAGTACCTAAAAATCTTAAGTTAAGCAAGATTTTTGAAGGTTAGGAGAACTAGTGCTTTAACACAGTCAATTTATTGAAACCATTTTTGACTTGACTAATAGCGGACCTCACAATCGATGAGACCCTTGTTCGAACCTCGTTAAAATCTGATCGGTATCAATGTAACTATGTTATATGTACTTTGGTCACTCAATGTCTATGATCCAAACACTAGACTAGTACAGGCATTTAAAAAATGACATCACTCCGCCTGATGTCAAGCTATTAAAGTGGCATGCAGTAGTCGCCTCCGCTATACCGACTCAAAAAGACGAATTTCTTCCTCTCGTTATACCTGGCTACTTCCAAACCAATCTTGAAACGCAACAAGACCACTTCGCGGGTGTTACGGCAAAAAGTGGTGGTCTACCCCAGGACAGCAGACCGGGTTAATAACCATCATCGATCTGTCTACCACTCTTAATCATTTTATTCTGTGTAATACTCACAGTTGAGTACTCGCTCATCAGGACCGACTTGTGGGAAATGTCGTAGGAACTTCTTTTGTCTTGATTTACCAGGAATTTTCCCTTCACTGGCATCGCTAGCTGCTCCTGCGCCGACTGATAGGGTGGATGTTCTATCTGATGGAACAGAGCTGGATAGAGGTTTAACCGCATTTCTGAAAATAATATTTATTTTAAAATCAATATTCGTTATTTTGACAACCTCTGGGGTGCAGTGGTTAGGGTGTCAGAGAAGGCGAATCAATTTAAGAAAAAAAAACCCTTTTCCTGGGAATTAGAGCATTGTATCTCTTTATTGATTGTAGCTCGGCATGACTCGGCACTAGAAAGTGATTCAATAAACGAAAACAACTGCTACCACAGAGAAATTTCTGCAGACAGCAGCCGTCTCCGCTATGCCGGCTTGAGGAGACGAATGTACACACTTCCCCTTTTATCCATGGGAACTTCTAAACTAATACCGAAATGCAACGGATGTTATACTTGAAAGTGACGGTACTAACACAGGCCGGCAGACTGGGCTAATAACCATATGTCAGTCCGCGTACCACGATTTAAAATGTGCATATGTTATTAAATTATTTACGGTGTATTTCTAAAACCGTAACGATTGCCGCGTAACTAATTAGCTGGTGAAACCTAATAAGAAAACAAAAATATACCCGACCCATAAATATAATGAATCTATTGTGTTTCGTTCACATCTATAGACGACACTTTCCATTGTGATTTTCTTTAAGTTTTTTTTTTTTTTTTTTTTTTTTTTTTTAATTTTAGCTCACAACTCACTTCGCTTGATGTTAAGCTAGAGTACTGTCCATGAACGGCACTAGTCGCCTCCGCTATGCCGGCTCGAGGAGATGAATATGCACCATCTAGTTTGACACCTATACTCCTCTCGTTATAACTGGCTACTTTAAACTGACCCCGAATAGCGACAAGGAGCACTTCACGGGTGTTACACTTTGGCACGTGTAAACATTGATAAATTATTTAAATATAAATTGAATAACCACTGAAAATTCTATCTTAAAAACATCCATTTCGCCATCACTTCTCTTTGTTAAAAAAGATAAGATAAGAAACGATAATTTTATAGCTAATATTGTTATATTTCAAAAAGCCTATTGGGGACCTACAAAAGCAGTGAACTGCTTAACCTAAATTAATACATTCCACTTTATTAAAATTGGTTAATAAAATTATTTAATTAGTACTAAATTTTACCGCAATTTCACCAACAAATACCAATAAACTTCAGTTGCATATAACTAAGATAAAAATGAATAAATACATATACAAAAAACAACGCTTGCCTATTAAGAATTTAAAAAAAACCTGACCCCAAACTAGTATACCCTATATATACTATAGTTATCAGGACAAGGACAACAAAAACATAATATAAACACCCAGACACAAAATAAATACCTATTGACCGGGTTTTGAACCTGGGACTTCTACAATTTGGCGAGAATGGAAACCTTACCTTTTTGTATATACCTTTATGTATATACCTGGTATACCTTTTTGTATACCTTTCAATTTTGACGACCAATGGCAGAGTAGTTCAGTGGCTAGAATATGAGAGTGTGTATAATAGAGGACGTGGGTTCGATTCTCACCTAACCTCTGACTGTTGTGCGCATGCTAATTTTTTCTATTCAATTTCATTATTAAAATTATTTCAATATCTACATACTTTTTCAGAAAAAACATTCCCATATTTAGTTCACCACACCTCAAACAAAAAGGTTATCCAGACAAGACTGACTACATCCACCACGACATCCAGGGTTTTATAGCAAATGGAAATGATTAAATCTGGATAAAAAACACCTTTGTTACAAATATAACCTTTATTGCATTGAGAATAGAGCCCATAATTTCATTTAGAAGCACAGACATCATGTAAATATATGAAACTCATTGAATTTTAATATGACACCAATACGAGTTGCATGTGCGTAGAAACTACATTATACTGACCATATAAATTCATCTCCTTCTACATCTATAAACTAATAAATTTGAGAATTTGTTTTCGGAACTAGGGCACCGTTATCTTTAACTGTAATATTAAAGTACAGTTTTTACAGGGTACCCTGAAGTATACGAGAAGCTAAACAAACATCTCAGTTTCATAAAAGATATGTGTCATGTTTTGTTCGTATGAAGAGATAAGATCAATCTATTTAGGGCCAGTAAATCAATTCTTACTTAAGTCACTGTAAACTAACGTCGTCTTGTCTTACTCATAACCTTCATAATGGTGTTTAGTGAAATAAAGTATTATTCTTTGGAAACTTTAAAATATAATATATATGTATGCCATAAAAGTGTCTTAAATCAATTATTTATCAAATATTTAATTAAATCATGGTTACAATGCTGAATTTACGTCCTCCGCTTTTGCACACAGTCAATGCGCTTTACGTTTTTTCTGTTCAATTTTCATCATAATTTGATAAAACTTAAGTCATTTTTTAAACCAAGAATTATATATAAAGATCGCCTTTTAATTAAGGAGTTAATGTATAATTAATTTACCGGCCCTAAGACAAATAAAGATTACTTTAATTAGACGGCAAGGATGGATTATACAGACCTACACTTAATAAAAACGAAAGTGCCAATATAAAATAGCAATTTAATTTTTTACAACATAAAACGAAATAAGATAACATTATTAATTAATGAGCAACTGCTTTAATGAACGTAAAAATACTATAATAACAAAGGATGAAACATTATGAACACACAAACTCGTTAGATAAACTACAAGATAATATTTTATGACACATTAGAGTTTTCCATCAGAAGAGAAAAGTGTGAAATATGTCACAATACTGATTTTTTTTACAATAGTCCGGAAAGTGCCTCTCTAGGTACGCAGAAATAAGTAAAATAATGTTTAATGAGTTACAATTTACACATGTGTTGCATAAGGAAAATAATACCGATCTGCAATCTCTGCAAAATACCTCCGCTATGCCGGCTTGATGAGACTTGATATTTAAAAATCTATTGTATTGCGTCATTTTAATGTAGTAAACAATCATACTATCACTGTCACTTCATTTGTGACATTATTAAAATATAAATCGATTTTATTTTTCATTTGATTTCTATCACACAAAGCCCATCGCTAATCGATAACAATTACTGCCACGGCCAATTGAACTTAACGGCACTGTAATAAGAAAAATAAACTTTTTATATTCCCACCATCTACGTATAAGGAAGGTTTGTATAAAAAAATAATAATATTGAAATCACTAGATAAAATATGTTGATAACATCTAACTCAAAATATTTAGAGGCCAACGTAAAATACTGTTTACTGAAAATTGAAAGTCATTCTACTTTATCATGTCTATTTTAATGAATATTAAAAAGTTTGTTGCATTAGGTTAATTACCTACCTACTACACTTCCGTCCCCACCTAGATCCGCTGGACAGCAGTCATAGGGGATACATACCCCCACTACAAGTGAAAAGAGACTCTTCCTATATAATTCGCGACTCACGAATGAAATCCAATTAATATTTTGTAAATGCCTATAGGTACTAAGCTATTTCTTGTATTATAGGCACTTAGCACTAAAGTACCTATAACATTTATGTTGCATTAGTAACAGTTAGACTTTAGCGAGATTGGAACACGGATGTCATCGATCGTGAGTTCACGACCGCTACCGCTAGACCACGGCCGATCTTCATGTGTCATCGACCACTAGGAAACCGTCCTTTACGTAGTTATTACTTCCTTTTATGTTTAAGAAATAATTTTAGAGAAAAGGCGGAACAAAGTACAAGAAAGAAAACAATAAAAGGAAGAAAAAAGAAGCCCTTATGGTTTTTCCCTCCCGTTTAACAATAAAACGTTAATTAGATACTTACGAGTCGATTGTGCGGTATGTAGAGGTGCTTTCGCAGCTCGAATCATCTCCCGATTGGTTTGTGTAATTGACTTCTGTCATCTTTACTTTTTATCAAACACTAGGTCACAATAATTCACACAACAATTGGAAGTTCAAAAAGTCAACCTTATCAACGGACACATCGTTAATTGTCTTTCGCTTGATGCCATCGGTATCGGAATTGTTTGATATTTGGGACCCGAGGTCAAAAAGCTATAACATCGTATGTGACTTTTATTTAATAAGTTATCATAACGAAACGATAACGGACGTCTATCAAAGTAACATAACAAATAAATTCAGGTCAGAAAACCTATATCTAATGGAAAAATTTATACAGATAAAAAGCATTCATAGAGAACGATATAAAACTTTTTTAAAAGAATAATTTGTTTATAGATGAATATACACAGGCAATTAGGTATACGTAACGAGTTTAAACAAGATAAAGAACACACAACACCACATCCCACGAACACCATTAACAGATTACTGACATAATATTGGTAAAATATCGACAGGGAATCGATTTATCGGCATAACTAACGATAAGATATCGCCTAGTGGCTGTTTTTAACGCGAGCAGATTACACGGATTGCGCATTTTTTTCCGACACCTGTCTCTGCCATTGGCACTGATAAAGACATTTACGTCTTGCATAAACAATATTTTTGGTACAAAATGATACAAGAAACTTAAAGGTTACCATCTGGATATTCTCTACAAAATGTAGGCAAATATAAATGGAGTGACTGAAACAGGATGCCGAACAACATAAACAAATTCACACGCGGAAGAGACTGTAAAGTCAAAATAAACAAAACGCGTTACAAATTCTCGACACCACTGCACAGGAGATGCAATGAAATGCAATTGAAAGCAAGTACTTCTATTTATCGAATTCAACGTGAACATTACGGCAGTTTATAAACATAATGTAGTGGCAGACGGTACAACGAATTATAAAGAGAAATAATATGCGCAGGATTATAATAGAAATTTTCCGCAGTAACAATACCTTTATTTTCACTCGAGTACGCTAGTGTTAGGTTTTATTAAAGAATGGAAATTCACAAGTTGTGGCGGACTTATGAAGATAGGTACTAGATAGAAGTGTATCTAAACTTCGCGAAAATAGGAGAATGTGTGTTATTATTTTCCATCCAAAACTCTATTTTTAGTTTTTGTAACGTTTCCGCCACTTTACTGAAACTATTTTTAACTCCCAACTCAACGTAACGATATTTATTTGTCAAATATAACATACTTTGACATTGGCAAATTATTATAATGCCATAAAAAACATAAATTCACATATAGCACGGAAAGCTATTAGTGTAATTTATTTGTTGAGTAATCTAATCTCAAATCAGGGTTGGAATATCAAATAAAATCAATTCATGAAACATACGGTCTACTCAAAAAAGATTAAATTTATATGCCGACGGTACCGACCTAATTGGATGGATCGAGGGCGAGTCGGGAACATCAACTTTATCTGTGTTGATTGAACAAATGGCATCAACACCCGTTCTAGTAAAATAGAAAACGGAATTAGTAGTACGGAAAACTTGATTTATTTATTCGATCGCCTTCCTTGTTTTTTGACTTGGGCCCTTGATCTTATCTATTTTTGTTAGAAAGTGTTGAAAAAAATATTATTTACCTACTATGTTTTAGAGTTCTAGGGAAATTACTGCTGATTTCTTAAAATTAAAAAAAAAATCTAGTTATGTAAAATTATTGTTAAAACAAGCACAGTATTCATAAGATAAAAATATCTTACGTATGTATTAAATATTATTCTATGTCTGCTCTGATTAGTGTACCGATTAGAAATGTACACGTAAACTAAACAAAAAGAACTTGGCCTCGTTAAGTATTACCGTGAAAAACATTTCCTTTCTTCACACTACTATTATGTTAAATATTAAATTATTTATTTATTTTTAAATACTTTAATAAAACAAACAGTCTCAAATTAAACTTATCAAATTGGTATAGCGGAAGTCGTCTCCGATATCGGACTACTAAAGTCGCTTTCTTTTCTTTTTTTTGCGGTCCATGAACGGAAGCAACTGCAACTACAGATAAATTACAAAACAAGCAACAGTCGTCTCCGCTTTGCCGGCTTGGGGATACGAATGTGCACACTCCCCCTGCACCTGGCTACACCAAACTATTCCCGAAACGCGACAAGGTGTTAGTTAGACTGGGTTAATAACCATCAACAGTCTGCCTACCACTCTTTAAAAACTCTGCAAAAGTTATATCAGAATATAAACTTTATACAAACTTATAAATTACCCTCTAAGACGGTCTTCCCTCAAAGAATTACAGCTAAAATACTTTCCTGAAGTATCAGAAATACATCGAGACTCCATATTTTAAATAACCACCATAATCACATTAGAACAGATCCCAAAACATTTGTAAAAAGCCTCATAAATAATTAAATACTAGTATAAGCGCAACTGTTAGACATATGACGTCAAACATTTAAGTTATGAGAAGAGAAAAAAAAACTTGTTTTGTCCCGATCATGTACTACACGATACTGATTATGTACACTCGTACCAAACAGAGTTTAATAAAACGATGTAAACAGAGACAATAGTACCATTGATATAGGCCAATAAACTAAGATTATATCAAACTACTTCATCGATGTATAAATACGCAAATAAACTTATTTCGTTGCTTTCTTTTTCTTTTTTTTGGGCTGGCTTAGACGACGACCTATTCGCGGCATCACCGATTTAAAATACTTAATTTATTTATTTATTATTATTTTACGTTTATTCTAAGCATTATATCCAAGGCACTAAGCGACCAAAGTACTTATAACATAGTTACATTGATGCCGGTCAGCGGGATTTGAACACGGGTCTCGCCGATCGTGAGTTTACGCCTTCTACCGCCAGACCACGGCCGCTCTGTGGTATTAATCCAAAGGATGTATATAGCGAAACAGTGTTTAATATAGTGACATCACTCCATCTGATTTGATAGTGTTGGCAAATGACCGGCTGTGTTTGTAACCATCATTAGTCTGCAAAACGTTTAATAACATTTCTAACTTTCAGTATACTTTATTAAAGTACCTACACTCAAACGATATCATATGTAACGAATAGATTGTCATTTTAAATATCAGATAATGTTATGATAAAAACACACGTGTGCCGTAACCGTTCAACTGCGTCGGCATTTTTATCTGCAGGTGTTTGATTGTCAAATTATTATCAATCGTTATTCCAAAAACAATGAATTCCAAAAACATAACAATAACAGAAGCCAAATAATGACTATAGAAAGAAGTAGGAGCTCCATTAGAACAAATTGCAATTTGCAATTACTGTACCACAAATTTTGCAACATCAAGTTGCAATCATAAACACCTATTGCACAACTCCTTACAGTTTAAACAGTACCATCTTTTATGCCAGCATTAATTTGCATCGGCCTCAGCGTGGGAGCACGTTCTCAGAGTGCGCCCTTTTGTCCACACACATTTGCGTTCAATCTGTATTTATTTATTTATCATGTTCGATAAGAGGAAATATGTTTAGACAAATGAAGTAGAGAGGTATTCTGTTGTTCTTCTAAAATCACTTCATTCAGGATTACCTATATTTTATTTCATGATGTAGCGCAGTGGTTAGCAAGCCATCCTGTTACGTGGGGATGTTCCATTCTCGGCCGTGACATATTTTTTTTAGTCAAATTTTCGTTTTTAGCATTCGTTTTAAATCTGGATGTTTGTAGTTTTTGTTGTTCTTGTATACTTTTATATAACAGTATAAAATAAAACTGCGTATTTTCTAGTCGTTATGAACAGTATAGGTCGGATGTAGTGGAATTAGGAAGTAATAAACGTGTACTCACTTATCATGTTTAGAATGCCTGGGATGTGAGTCGAGTTGCAGCGGCGTGGCGGGAGCAGAGCGGGCTGCCGCTCCACACCCGCCCGCCGCCGCACCCGATCCAAAATTCCCGGTAGACCTGAAACAAAAAGAGGACGTTTAGAAAATGTTTCTCTTTACTTTTTTTGTCATAACTAAACTTAATCAATGGCATTGAGTTAATATTTTTGGGAGAATGGTTCTAAACTCTAAACCCACAAGGGCATGGTCGATTTTCAAACACTATAAACAGGCTTCAAATGAATGAACTAAATTCACATTAAACGAAGCGCCTAATATAATATAGTAGGTAAGTTTATACAATTAAAAGCATATGTGACTGCTTTCATTCTGGCTTAAAACGATGCAAAATATCTAGTTTTCATTTAAAAAACTGTCTCACCGCCTGCAATTTTTACAAGTCCTTGAACTTCGTAACCGGACACTTTTCCGTGATGTTACATGAGAGCGTTTTATTGTATGTGGTACGGATTTTTCATACATTTTGAACGAATTTTTATTATAAATATCATTCTATGAAACTACATTTTTATTGCCGCACGTAAACCTATTAACACTACACGTTAGTTAAACCATCTTAACAGTAAATAGGCCACTTGGAATTTATGAAACTGTAATGTTAATAGACTAATATTTAAATCTACAATTTCCCTCTTTTTCAATAAATAACAAAACACAAGTGAACTTTATAAAACAACTCGTTCAACTGAGAAATAAAAGCGCGATCGCAACTGTCCAAATACATAATTTGATTCCAATTGTCTGTCATTATATAAATAGTCATTATAAATAAAGCCTGTTTTAGAAACATATGATATACTTCACATGGAAAGCGGCCGTTCTGTCAACACTAAAAAGTGTATTAATAATTACTTAGATATCCAAGTTCACAAGACCGTACCACCTTGACAGTTATTTTTGTTTTATACATGTCGATCAATACACAATAAATATGTTAGTTTTAGCCAATAGAACAATTTAGCTAGATCATATACTAATTCTAAAACTATTTACAAAGTATAACGAAAGACCCTGAAACACCCTGTAAACCCTTCCTGTAATCCTCAACCTAAACTATAATTATTATCATAGTGTAGGCAATTGCACTATAGCTTAACATTAGGCGAAATGTAGATATATGCGAGACTATTATAAAAAAAACTATAACTCTCATTTTAACGCAATATTTTACCCTTGATAAAATCAATTATAACTGCGGAAATAATAATAATGATGATGATGATGATGATAGTAATAAAATATAATAATATGTTTAAATTGAACTTTGACAAACGTTGTTCGTATATAGTAGAACGAGATTCAGGGCGATAAATGTAAATATGGGAGTGAATATGCATGCCTTGTTCCTACTAGGGTAGACTCCTGACTATGGAGCGCCAGCGACTCCTTCTCTCCCTACAAACCACTTTCGCTTCGACCACATCCATTACTTCTTTCATGCATGCAAGTTGGTTGAGGGTGCTCCTCTCTAAGCAGCTGACCAATCTAACTGAGAAAGATCTTCCTAGGGATCTTTTTAGTCAATCTCCTGTCATCCATCCTTTCTAAATAACCTTAGCGTAATATTAAAGTCGTTTATTTTATACTATGACAAGGATGTTTCTAATGCGAAGCCACATGTGCGTAAAATTCTAGACTTTAGCAATGGCAAACGTTTAATATTTAACTAGCCACCTACTCGTTATTGTTTCCATGAAAAATTGAACACGTGGAAACTCAGCCATTTGTAGTGAATCTGTCATGGTCACGCACGAGTTCATGAGTATGTCAGCATTAAATGACAAAGAAAAAAACGTTTTTGCCATATCTTCCTTTTTGACAAATTATATCTTTATTAATATTTTTATATAATATCTTTATTAATCTTGGCAGAAGTTTAATATAGTTTAGAACGTTTAGAAAGTATCAAACTCTAAAAGAGCTAATATTAAATTTAGTTTACATAAACAGAAAAACACAATCAACATTCCTAATCATATTATATTTTAGAATGTACGAATGTTTGTATGTTCTCTTAAACACTCACGGGTAGAGTAAGTTTTTACGCTGTAGAATAAAAGGTTTCTGGATATGGAGTACGTGATGACTCACCCGATTGTTGCCCTGATACCCTGGTTACATATTATCCTAGTTTGGGGTCAAAACACATTCAATAAGTATCGATTTATATTATTATCGATTGAAAAAACAACTAAATTAATAATGAAAGTTATTCGTGACCATAGACAGTTTTAGAAAATGAAGAAATAAGCGCCAGGATAGCGAGACCTACTTTTAATAAAGTTGTAATAGCGTTCATTTACAGTACATATTTTGTATTTACGTATAAAACGTCGTGGCTTGACTACTAATACCACATACCTTTGCAAAAAATGTTTAAAACGGATATTGATGCGATTATTTATAAATATAGGAACAATTAGTGCAAATTGTATCATTCAGTCTGTGGCAATAAGCTCAACTGAACGTCAATAATGAAATTTACTGTCATATTTTTAGCAATTGTGAAAATCATTTGTGTTGAAAACGTAAGTACATGTTTTTATCTATCTATAGCCAACTAGATATGCAATAACGCTCCCACTGTGACGCGATAGAAAAGATGATCGCAGCCACTTTTATATTCTCTATCAGATAGTATTTGACTTGACGGCATCATTGTCAAATCGTTTGAAGCGGCTTACGCTTTTTTCATGTCCGATGTATGGGGTTTGCTCCTCTAGTATGTATATCTATGTCTATAGCTGTCAATTATTTGAGATGGTAGAAACATGAGATAAAATAGCTACCCTTCACACTCCGTCTGATGTTAAGCCAAAATGCGGTCCATAAGTGAAGACAACTGGTACTACATAGGAATGTCCGCAGCGAAGACACGAATGACCGTTTAAAATAGGTCGTTTTACACTTGCTATTTAACCATCGAGACGAAGCTAATAACCATCATCGATCTGTGTAAGACTCATTTTATATTAATTCCAGCGCGTGATACTAAGAAAATTTTATCCACCAAAGTCATATCAACAAAACGATTTCATGATATTCCATCCGATAAGGGCAAATCAGTCAACAGTAATGAATTTTAAAACAATAAAAACGACCACAGTCAAAGCGGTCAACGAGAAAATTAATTCAGAACAAAATTATAGCAATTATTATGAACCACAAAAGAAAAGAGTCAAAGAAAAGAGCAATAAAACGGTTAGTACATTTTAATATCTTCATATTATTAGTGTGTAATAAAACACGTCCTATGACAAATATGAAAGTTAACAATGCTAAGTACAACATTAATTGTTTCAGCCTTGTTCAATAGTGGTTCTTTCAAATATACAAAATCCAAACATCCAATCGCTGTTACGCAAATACCGATACAACGCAAACGGTAAGCATTCTTTCAAATGGCTCAACATTACGTTATAAAGTGGTCATCAATAACAAATAATGCAAAGCTAATTTGAACAAGGCATTAAATTTGAATCGAAATAAACAAATTACCTCCCAATCTTACATTAAAAGGTTTTTTAATAGTAGACCGGCATGCGGCAACATTTAACGAAATGTGCATCGTTATGCACAATATAACAATAGTACAGCTACTTCCTAGCCTGATCCCAAAACGTGACTAAGTCACATCACAGATATTACACTTGAAAGTAATAGTACCAGCTGCATTGATCGTGTTACCTACAAACAGCAGATAGGACTGATAGTGATCTAATAAAGAAAATTGTTATTGCAGGAATATTGATACCAAACAGTGTCAGATATTTTTACAAAGTGCCTAAAGAAAACCCTACTGAACCAGATCTGGTTCCTTTGAATGACAAATCATTTACAGCCTTAGGTGGATTTGTAAGGTAATTTGTACCTAAAACATCAAATATAATATAGGTATTTTAAGGTATTCATTATAAAATTTCCTTTTCTGTCATTTCTAGGTACTACAAAGAGGTACCACCCATCCCACGACTGTGGTTATTAGTTCAATAATGGAAATATAATAAAAATAATCTATCTTAACCTAGCCTAAACAACTCACCGTATATTGGAGAACAATTTCATCGAATAAACAATTTTTTAAATTAAAAACATCACTCAATTTGATAACATGAATACTGAATATCTAGACCTAATGTTAGTCTACAAATAAGTTCTAATTTTAGGAGAGTTCGTACCATATGTTTAAGAAGTCTCGGTCAGTCGCATTTGCCAACTGTCTCTGTGCAAGTGAGCAGAACAACTACAATTAGGGCTGCACCACCTGTTTATTGTGTACTGATATGACAAGTGACATTATTTAATATAGTACGTGATACGTCTATGTATAATTTTATCTCTACTAAGATGATAAATTTGTCCAGTCTGCCGTCCTGGGATTGTACCACCACTTATGAATATAACACCCGTGAAGTGACCTTGTCGCGTTTCGGGAGTAGTTTGAAAGTAGCCAGGTATAACGAGAGGAGTGTGGAATGTCAATCTGGATGGTACATGCTCGTCTCTTTAAGCCGGTATAGTGGAGGTGAGTGCTGCCTGTAGTAGAGATTTCTCTGTAGTAGTAGTTGTATCCATTCATGGACCGCACTCTAGCTTTACATCATTGTCACATGCCGAGCTACAATAAAAGAATACTATACTAATGTTATTAATGTGAAAGTAACATTGTATATTTATTACATTTTTACTTCTAAACCGTTGAAAAAATTTCGATAAAATTTGATGAGGAAATAGTGTATCCTGAGGACAAACATAAGCTACCTTTAGGGGTGAAGTGGAAGATGAAAGTTTGTATAAAGAATCCAGCATTTCTCGAGTTAAACGCATAACTTACTGTTAATACGCATTTGAAGTTGTAGTAAAGAATAAAGATTTAGGTTAACTGAACAATTTTACGATTGAGAACTCCTATAATATAAGTAAGATAGAAAACAATTGACGATTATACAAATGGTTATTACCGTTAACCTAAATTATGAATATTACGAAAAGACACTTACTATATTAAATGGGCTAATATTTTGTTTAATGAGTACCTATTTCTGATAAAGCAAATATTTACAAATCCAATTAGGACTTAGGAAAATGAAGAAATATGTAATGTCAATGAAGAAAATGTGGAAAATTTTGCAATGAAAGTAGAAACACATCGAGTTAAAAAAATCGAACATTAAACAGATCTCAACCCGCAATAGTAAAGAATGAAAAAGGTTTAAATCGAGTTTAATGTTTATTAGTTTACGTAAAAAACGAAGTCTTAAACAAATTTAATGAAGTCTGGCAATATAAACAACACAATGAGCTACAACAGATATCATGACAATAAAACCTGAGTTTGCACTTGTAACATTACTAGAGTTTTGGCAGACATCTGGATAGGTTAACCGTCTTAAATTATTTTCCTAAACTTGTGTTTCTTCTAGTGTTAATGAGTAATAATGGTGGATGATTATCCATTAAATTTTCATGAACGAGTGTGTGTATGTGGTCAGATTATTCAAAATAGAATCTGTGAACATGTCTTGTCAATTTTCCTCCAAATCTCCATTGGACGTTTTAGTAAAACTGACTTTTTTGTGTGACGAATGAATGAAATTACTTCAACGCTGGCCAATGGCTATACCTAATATCCAGGCCTGGATCTAGTCTAGATCCATTCATACGAAATCATATAAGACTTTCCTTTTTTCGTTTCACTATTACACAAGATACATTTGACAATGATGGGAGCTCATCAAAGAATCTTTTATATGAGCGTCACTACTGTCAAATAATCCCCGGTTAGGAATAATCCGGGACTAATAAACGTGTTAGTTTTTTTTATTTTGATAAAATTTATCACAGTACCCTTATCAATAAAGTTTATATTTTAACCCAAACGCAGGGATCTAATCAACAGTTGCAGTTATTCGGAAGTAAATACCAAACCATTAATTAGAAAGAACGTGAAACCCACTGGACCTTACCATGCGTACGCATAATTATAAGTTGCCATGATGATTCCTGTCGTAAATCCGGTAATTTCAAACGGTGTCGCTTCGTTAGAGTATTCAACAAACGTGACTCGATTGCTAATGGACATGATTACACCTACCTCTGATTATTCATTCTAAAGATTTTGTCACCGCTATACATATTATAAGAGAGGCCCAAAGACTGCCCGAATCACAAACTGAATTTGAGATTTAGTCGACAAGCAGAAAACTTAGCCTATCCTAACGAATAATATTATCATAAAAGTATGTAAGGGAATTGGTAACTTATGAACTAACTTGTTTTTGTAGCTACAAAAACCGTTAATGTGTTAAATATTCCCGGAATTTAATACAATGCTTCATACAAATAAAAATAGAATTATCGTGCAATTAAAAAATGTCACATAATAGCTTATTGACTTTATTATTCAATCTAATGTCAATAAAATTAACTGTATGGGTTATATATGGATCAAGTAACGAAACATCAACGTTCCTAACCTTAGATCTTTATGGCTTTGTTTCAATATTGTAAATCTTAACATATAATATTGTATTATGTTTACGTGAATTAAAGTTCTTCTCAGGTCACGCAATAGGAGTCTTACTTTTATCGGAAACAATATCGTCACGTCATACCTAAACCCCAAAATACCATTTCCGTTCCGGGAACGCCCAAAAAGTCCGAAATGAACACGATTCAATCCCATTCATTCTTTAGGGTGCGATATTTTATGGGGTCAAGTTAAAAAAAATGTTACGCTTTATTTTGTAACTAAAACAAACTAACAGTATACCATAATTAGTCGTCTACATTTTGGCTTGTATCCAACCGTTTTCTAGTCTCTCAACAACGTCGCATTCTCTATAACGGGAAACAAATAAAAACTCATTCAAAGTATGAAAGTGAAGAGACGTATGAAACGGTCACTTAACTAGGATCGAGTATAATGCAAGAGAACTCCAACTCTATGATTTAAACTATTGACAAACCTTGAAAGAATTCCATCATAAAGATTCGCGGAAAACGTTGAAAGCATTAGACATGAAATATTAACTTCTTTTTTCGAAGACATCTCGGAATTTTGTGAGATAATTTTCGCATATATTTTCCGCGTAATAACAACAACTAATAAAAACGTTACAACTTGACACATTGTGTATTAAAAAGTTGTGATAGTGACTGGATAATAATAGCAATGTGTTGATTCAGTTTTTAACAACACGCACGGATGACAAAATATGCGTTAATTTAAATAATAAAGAAACGAACTTCCAAATAAGTTTTACAGCATTATAGATACTACATACACAATGACAGTTCATGGTCATGGCGGAATACGTTAACAATGAATAAGAGATGCCACCTTAACGATCGTTACGGCAAATAACTTTATAACATCGAATTAAAAAGCAATCTATAAGCAACATAATTGATAAACGAGCTATTAGAAGGTAATAAAAATGAAATCTAATAATAACCGAACTCAAGAAAGGTCAAACACGAAAATAGATCAAACTGAAGACTTTGCATTTTTTTTTTAATTTTAAGCCTTTGTGAAGTATTGATAAAAGGAAAACAAGTGGCGTATAACATTTAATTTAATTAAGATAGTAATCAGTCTATCGTTTTAAGGTAAACAACTAAAGCAGTATCAATTTGAATGCGTTAACGGTTTTTAACGACTATTGTATTGTACCAGTTTTATAGACATTGCATTTTAATTCTTATTGCTATTCTTTTCTTTAGCAACAGAAAAAAACTAAATTTAAGAGATGTGAACTTTCAGTTGAGTTGGCTATTTGTCGTATGGCTTTGAACTGAGGATATAGACCAGACGTCACTGGTTCAGATTAATTCCCGTACGAATAACAACTATGTCAACATAATTTATACCATAGCTATATGTAGTCAGTATAAATTGTATATATATGTATTCACGACTGAATTACTACACCACATGTTGCCTGTTTATTCATTAAAATGATTTTTAATTTTTACAAACTATTTTAATAAATTAGATGCTTAAAAATTATCATCATAAAATAACCAGACACTAAAGCTAGCTCACACATACCCTATCTTAATATATCTTAGACCATATATCTAGTCACTTTGTGAGTCAAGAATTGCAAGCAAAATTCGCCTTGCAATAAAGGAAAGATTAAATTACCGGCCCTTAGTAATATATTAGAGTATCAGTTCCAGTGCATGGTCTTGGAATGTATATTACGTCACGATAAGAAATCCGGGGTACTGGGCGTACCGTATACTTCAAGCATATGCATCGGCCACCTCGTTACGGAGTACGCATTCAATCCTCACGCCCCCTCCGCTTTGTACTTCATATTCTAATCTATCCTTGGCCTCCTTTAACGATCATTTATTAACAACATATTGTAGTGCTTTACATTGTATTTTTTATGTAATATTGTTTTTGTGTAATAGGTATGTACAGTCAAGCTAACTGATCGTAACCCATCTAAACATCAAACATCCAAGTCAAAAGATGCGCGGCAGATGTCAAAAAACACTAACTAGACTTTGATTTAGTTATGCGTATTGTTTGACAGGTGGGTCACGAATTATTTTGCTCGCTGTACCTTCGATTAAGTTCGACAAAGTCCTACGCATGATCTAACGTAGTCGGAATAAACAGTTAACTAAGTAAAGATAACAGTTAAGGTATTATAATAATAATAAAGTCCCTCAAATTGTTCCTCGTTAAAATAAACGAAGGATAGCCCCATTTAATCGTTACCGAAATAATGATTAACTGTTTGTTAACGAACTTCTTTGCAATTGACAAAGAAATACCACCCGAAACGAATTACTAACTTCCCGTCACTTGTTCATTCCCAACGTTTTTAATGACATCATTAACAAGCTCGCTTCTACTAACTTCGCGATGGAAAAGAATTGATAGTCAACTCAACCTGGCATTGCAAGGTCGAAGCAGTGACTTTTACCGGCGTTTTAGCAGATACAACGCTAACCGGTTTTATTTTAAGAGCAGTTTTCGTAAGTGGGTCGGCCAGGCGTATGGCTTGGATTCATCCGTCATAGTCATGTGTGTTGCGACACGATATACCGCAAATAGACCCTGTACCCTTTTTAGTATATCTTAATTAGACCTAGGGTCGTCAATCGAACTATAGGCGTACGTATTGTACCGTATTTCGGGGCTGCCTACTATAAGCCGTTACAAGAAATATAATAAATAGTATCTACGTAAAAATACCTACTAGGTACTCGTATATTTCAGTGTATCGCTGGATTGATTCAACCTATAAATCGACGGGGTCTTTTCAAAGTCCTACGACCCTACGACAATCCAGGAGCCGAATTAGACCAATTTAAATTGCACATTTTGAATTTAATTTTACCCTTTTTTATAAAATAGCTACCTAATTTATAGTTAATTCCGAAATACTAAATAAAAAAAAAAAATCCGTGGAAAAACCCTCATCAATTGTAAATATTTATGTTATAGAAAATTATACACAATCTATCTACATCAACAAGGATGTATGGAAAACAATAGCTGCAGCGGTAAATTATAATGTAGCCAAAGGTTGAATGGCAGATTGTTAGGTCATGACAAGTATCGTATGGCTTTTTAAAGGTATTCGAAAGTTTCTCTCAGGAAAAGTGTAACCAGACTAACAAGTAGTAATACAATACTATGCACCATAGATCATATTATTAGAAGCTTATCGCTCTATTAAATTTCAATTCACTACTCCATGACATTACTAGAATGCAATGAGCAGCTTTTTTTCTTTTTTTTTTAAGACAGATCAGCTAACGAATTCTGCCAGTGGGTGACGATCTGACTAAGAGCTTCAAAGCTGACTGAAATTATATATACCGATAAGGTACGATTAATAACGGGAAGAAATTTTTACAAGCAAAGTACGATTTATTCCCTAAACCTTAGAGTTAGTGGCACGCATTGGTATAAAAAAGTTACCTACGTATTTTTTTTTTTAATAAATATTATTGTTTTATCAAAAAGTAGTCACTGGTAGTGACTGGTACTATAGAGGGTGGGGTTGACGTCACAAAACTTACAAATAAATTGTGACATTGAATTTATTTTTGTTACATATTTACAATGTTAACAAATAACTATTTTCTATTCAATAAAAACTGCTTTCTAATTTTTTTCTGAATCATTTTCATTATAGGTATTTTAATAATTAAAATAATTATCATTATTTATTTCATTGTTTATATATGTTAAAGTATTCAAGGTTTTTCTATAGCATTAAATTTATATAAGGAAGTCGATAGACTAGCTTCAAAAAGATTATTTTCCTTGTAAAAACTAATACATGTCATATATAAAACCAATTTTATTACAATTTTATTAAATATCCATACATCATTGCTCACTTTTTTACCCAATAACAATAACTTGTTTATACACTTCATTCAGTAATAGATGCTTTAGGTAAACTACTTGCCCAGGAGTGCGAGGTTTCAAAGAGCGCATGCAGAAAGGAGAATGCCCATTTTTGGACCCACTTGATACCTAATAGTTTGTTAACAAAACAATATTCTAAAATAATACCTTATTTCTTCATTAATTTGTTTTAATTGTGTCAAAATGTCATTTACCAATCATTATACAATGTTCAATAATATAAAAAATAAATAAATACACCTAAAATATTGGACCAGAAAAGGTCTAATTACTCAATAACTTGGGTGAAAAAATTAAAAGTGATTGGTGATAAGGAATGGAGATTGATTTTCCTACAAAATTAACTAAAAATTACTGTGAAACTCGAGAAAAAAATTGTGGGCCCATTTGTATTAGGTGAATGGGCATTCTCCTTTATAACCGAAAAAAACTAAGTCTCAATCATCTGTTACATTACAGCCATACAAAACACGCCACCGAGGAGCTAGCCTGAATCTGTCAACAAATAATCCGTACTAACTTCATTCCTTTTCTCAAGCAAACTGTAGTCACCCATTTGTGACTTTTAGTGTTTAAATTAAGTTAAAAAGTATGTTAGTATTACATTAGTATTAAAATATTAAGTTAGTCTATTTACCTAGTTTTTCTGATTGTCAGAAATCCCTTCGAACCTCTTTTCCCATTGACATCTCCGATAACTGAGAAGCGATCACTGAAACTCCTCTTCACTTCAGGTACTATTTTGTCACATCTGTCTTCTGAAGACAGGCTTAAATTCCTTCCTATGAATTCTTTTGTCTTATGTCTTAATTCTACACCACTAAAATCACAATCCTGGCCTTCGACTATCACTGGTACTGTATTCACATGAAGTTTTCTCTGTGATAACTTGACACTGTTATTATTTGATTCAACTTGATCAATGACATTGTTTCTAGTCTTAGCAGTATCACTTCTACCATAACTTTGAACAAAACACAACATAATGTCATCAGAATATGATTCCTTCATTTAGATGGTCATGGTAAACCCTTCGTAAACAATGTATTTATTTTAATGGAATGCAATCGAGTTAATTAGTATGTCACACGTCTCAGTTTCGCTTACACACACGTTTGTAATGGAAAGTTATGACAAAATATAATACTAAGACAAAATAATCAGCACCCAAGATTATCTATTATCTATAACGTTCACCAGTTTCTAATTTAAATATCGTATCAGGTACAACACTTACAAAGTGCATTTAAGTAATCACAATTTAAATAATAGTTCACGAATAAATAAGTTCATTGCACAAAACCGCCAACTTCACATAAATTATGAATGAAAACTGCTGATTTTGACGTTTCGTTTTTAACGGCGCGGCGCGCGAGCGGGCGAGGACACACAACCGTAGAGCCGAACAACAGTTGGCAGACTGGTTGGCTGTGGAATTGGGCGATTTTAGTTTGAGCAAAGCGAATCGGAATAGGTTAGTTTTAATTTAATTTATCACACTATTGATTACACGATATAAGCAAAATTTACACGTGTTCCAATCTAATCAAAAATTATCACTCTTATACCGATCACCAAACACGTAATTAGCTCATGTAAATATTTGCCTGCTTTTCCGGATTTAATTTCAAATTACATAAGTAAATGTAAAAACTATAAGAACCTAAATACAGGTGTTGCATGTTGCCGTCTAACAGAAAATGTAGATCAATATTTATGGTAATTACGTACCTACACCCGCACGTTAGGGACCTTTGAATAAAAAGGGAAACCCAGGTTACCAGAACCCAAACTAAGGAAAAGGTGAGAATTTTTGAACCGTAATTATAATAGCCTAATTATTTACAGCATTGTCTGTAATTTATTGGTAAGCGGTGTAAGTTTGGTAAGTACCTAGGTACCTACTCATTTCAAATATCTAAAAAATCACACGCGCAATTGTTGGTTACAGAACCAAATAAACACATAGAAAAAGTCAAACTTGTTTCATATGAAACAAGATCACTACAAAAATCGCAAATAGTCATCCTACTAAAAAAAAAGTCCCATTTGCAACAGGTTAACAACCTTTCGTGTCCTCATTGCAAACACGAAAATGAACCGGACATGGGGCGGTAGTCAGGTCAACGTCTTCTAACTTGAGAGTAGAGTCAACCTCGTCCAATAGTACATAGGTACTTGGAAATTGTAATGGCCGCCAAACTGGCAATGACTGCGAAGGCGGTAACAAATTAAGTGTGAAAAATAAAGAAAACACGGGTCGATAAATGTTTGTCTAGTAGATGTTATTCATTATTAAATATTCTAATAAAAATTACCTACTGTTAATTTATAAACATTTGCAAAATAAATAAAACAACAATAATAAGTACCTAAACATTATTTTTAAATCCTAAAATTGTTTATCCTGCGCTGACGCGTTAAAACAGAAACTTCCAAAGTTCTTACAAATTATTTATCGTAAGTAAACGAGGCCATAATTCCATGAACTAAAAAAACAAATTCAAAGCAATTATGTTTAGAAAAACTGCCATCAATTGCTCTTAATATAACCAACCAGCAGTTCAATCACGAGATTTTCCAGTAAACATAATGTCAGGCTTAAAATAGTGATAAGCATAAATAGCCTAAGTATGTGTAATAAAATTTATGAATACTAACAGCTAACGTTAGTATCATACTTACACTAATGTATTGAACGAAGAGTGGTTCAGAAAGGTAATAAATTTTGCAACGATCATTTTATTATTTAATTAATTGTGTATCGTCCAAATATCCTTATTGGATACCTACATATCATCTACATATAGATCCAGGCTGCTTGTTACGTATAAATACTCAAAATTAGTCCGTAAATAAATTGTTTATGTATTAGATAGATCTATCATTTTTATTAATATATTAATTAGTAATTACTTCATCATAGGGTCTGAGACTTGGGAGAGTAGAGGGCAGCCATGTCAAAACCAATTCGCCACGGTCGCTCTTAAGAAAAAAAATTTTTTTTTTATACCAAGAAAAGCTGTTAATAAACATTTTATCACATCATTTATGTAAAAAATGTAAATATTTATAAACTAATTTTTAAGTCCTATTAACTTCATAATACTGAAAAAATATTGAAGCATAAAGTTGAATCATCAACTGACTCATATACTTTCAGGAAATATTTCAGGAATACCCGTTTATCGGTGAAGAGATAAAAAACAACGAGAAAAAACAAAAAATTGATATGTAAAAGTACCTACCACCCTAATACAAATCACGACCATTTTAGTTATATTTTAATTTAACCTTTAAAAAGCGCTAACGTATTAATAATCAGATTAAATTTTATTGATTTAGGATTCGAACCCATCCCCTCCGCTATTCGTGCGGATTTTTTATCACTAAATATCACAACCATTGACGCTATAACAGAATAAATCTTTTTTAAAATGTTGTTCATAATAATTAATTATATTTTAAACTGTGTCATAGTTTTTCTTTTAAAATTGTCAACGTGAAGGAGTGTCTTTTGACGTCATCTCTTGGCACAGATCATAATGAACATTTTTATACCACCTATGTCAGTAAAAAAATCTGAAACTAAATGACATATGTAGTAGGAAATACTAAGAATATTTGCACATACATCACTATTATTTATTATAAGAAGTACATTTAAGGAGCCGAAATCCTGGAAATCAAGATGGTTAACATAAATATTTATACAACAACTTCTTGGGATAATATGATTTAAAACAAAATACGGGCATATAATTTAAATTTAGCGCGAAATTCAAAAGGCGAATGACCTTTGTTAAATATAATGCAGATCAAAAAAAAGTTTCCTAAATTACCCAATAGGAGTTTTGGCCGAGGTTGAGTAACAGTGGTAGGCAGACTGATGATGGTTATTACTGTTATTAACCCAGTCCTGACTCCTGAGGTAGTACCATCACTCTCAAGTGATCTAACCGCGTTTCGGGATCAATTTGGGATTAACCAGGTATAACGAATGGTGCTGATATTTCTCTGTGATGGCAATTGTTTCTGATCATGGAACTTGGAGCGGAGTGTAGTTACATGTCAAGATACTATAAAAAACAACTTCCTACTATAATAATTGATGCTGTATTCACGAATTATCATATTAATAATAATATTATCTGTTTTACATATGGAATATAATTATTTTAATAACAAAACGGTCGTAAAACGTAACATAATATATAGGTCTCGTCTGTTTATCTACATAATGTGCACAATTATATAAAGGTTGTGTGTTAATATTTTTTCAGCAAAATAACAATTGAATATAATAAAAAGTATAGATGAAACGAATAGCAGTTTAGCTGGATACCGGATATTCGGTCAACCTTGCAGCCGGATATTCGGATATTCGGCCGCCGAATATCAGACGGAACGTTGCCATTTGATGCATCGCAAGAAGCACGCTTAAGTAGGTGGGCGCAAACGAACGCGTGTGTACAGCGAGACTTTTTTCGGAAGATTGCCTTATTTACGAAAACAAGCTAAACCTCTTGTTAGAGAAATTAGTATTAATTCACCACAAATTTGCCCCTTAGTACATGTGAGTACTAATTTATTTTCTAAGTTGTAGAATTACGAGTATCTTGTGATTACAGATTGTGTTGTACAGAGTGCATTTCTTAAGTGATAGTGATACTAACGGAATAAAGCAATTAATTAATTTAAAATATTTTTTTAAATCCGGTACTCGGCCGGATATTATTTAGTCCGCCGGATAGTTACCGGATAACTGTTTTTTTTTTTTTTTTTTTTATGCTTAATAGTTTAATTAATAAAATTTTATGTTTCATCTCTAATAAAAAGTATACCTATTTATAATAATATTTAAACACAATAATAATAGTTAAATAACTAGTTATTAGCCGCGGATCTACGATGTTTCCAAAACGGCGCAATTCAAGTGATCTCCCTTCAATAAAAATTATGAGGAAGTTCTTGTTTACAAAATAAAATATTTTTTTAGTTTTATATTTTATAGTAGGAATTTACTCAGATGCTTAACTAAACAAAAATCTTATTTGGCATCTTGATAAAATTATACCTGTCATGTATAAAATAAAACACGCTAAATAACAATCACTACTGAAATAATAATTCTAAATACTTAATGAAATATACTATAAATAAAAAACGCTATTTTATTTGCGTTATATCACGAAAAATTATTCATCCAATACTGCTTTTTGACATACATGCTCACAGACGATGTTGCCTAAAGTACCACAGAGACATAACACTGTAAGACTGTCTATCTGGAGTGCAGAAGAGAGCGGTGTTGAGCTGGGCAAAATTTTGACCAGTACATTAGCATAAACTCCACTCCTCTTGGCTTCGAAGAACATGGACTCGCAGACAATGTTTTAATTTCATACATACTAAAAAGCAGCAGGGCAGAACGCAGCGGGAAAATGGCCAAAATCTAAACTTCACTTCGCCGTTTCAATAGACGTATATGTCTGGCGAAAAGATAATAATTTTTACCTTAAAGGCGTGTCAATAAATATATCATTACATGTCGTAGTTTTAATAAAAAATCTTACCGTGGCATTAAAATGTTATCAAAAGTAATGCTATGTCGTTTCCATGCTTTTTTAATATAATTCAAAGGAAGACTGTTGCATCTACTCTTTCCACCAGTTACACTATTAAGATGAAGTGACATCGTTAATGTCGAATAGATTTTAATGTCCATTACAAAAAAAAATAACACTGTTTTAAAAAATTTAAAGGAAATTAATTTTAAATAAACATGCGAAAATGTAGCACTCAGACGTGTACTGTTTATTGACTAAATTATAGTCAATTTATATGTTTCAGATAACACTATTTATAAAGTAATTGAATACATTACTTTAATATTTATTTTAATATATCAGTTGAGATAAATAAGATCTTGATGTTGCATGTAATTACGTGTAATTTCTAAAAAACCTAAAATTAATTGTTATTTGTTTTATTAATTGTTAGTATTTTAAATGATAGGTTAGTTTTCTTATTAAATTATAATGGAAATTGAATAGAAAAAAACATCCAGAAATGAGCTGGGAATCCATGCCTTACGCTGTGCGCGTAGATGCTCTGGACCACTAAACTGCTCCGCCTTTCCATCGACAGCTCGTTCCTACGTCTGATATATCACTGAGTTCTTTTAACAAATTTTTTCTCTATTCAATTTTCATTACTTCATTAGATAAATCATTTAATAACCTAAAATATAACTAGTCGAAAGAAAGTAGTTAAAAATAGTACTAAATCTTTGTTTAGAAATGTTTTTAGATTGGCATTCTTTAAGTTTTTGGTTCACTTACTGGGAAGAGTAGGCTGGTGTTGGCACGCGGAGGTGATGGCCGCCGG
Organism: Tinea pellionella; assembly: GCA_948150575.1. Lineage (NCBI taxonomy): Eukaryota > Metazoa > Arthropoda > Insecta > Lepidoptera > Tineidae > Tinea > Tinea pellionella. The sequence continues at coordinate 4,164,829 of OX411259.1, read as the reverse complement.
GTTGTCGTGGGCGATCGACGTCGCTATCACTGTGTTCGTCAAGCCCGACCGCGCTGCCTGACCCACCCGTCGACCTGGAAAAACATTACTACATTATCCCAAAAAACTTAATCTAAGTAGTTTTAGCAAATGGATTATTAGGTAACAAAAAGTATTAGTTTCTTTCTTTGAAACCTCAAACACGTTTTTAGAGCTGCCGTGGTCTAGCAGTAGAACGAGTAAACTCACGATTGACTCGTATTGTATTTTTCATTAAAAAAGAAAATTGTTGTTTTAAAACGTAGTATTATGAAATATTATTCCTCAAAAAGCAGCTGTTTTATATGGCATAGTAACTTATTTTTTTTTAACAGAAATACTCCGCTACAACGAAACCTAGGTGGGTAGGTACTTAGTAGCAAAATAGGTCTGTTAACCAACTGCAGCTATCTGTATTCTAATTAATATATTCTAACCACGAAACGGAATACCCTAAGGATACTAAAATGTAGTGTATAATTATTCATAGTAATTTTAGCGAAAATTTCTAGGTACTTTCTCGCAGTCCAGTTTAAAGGTGAAAGGTTCCAGATTAATTTCAGTAGATAGGGTAAAATCTAAAACTGCCACTCTAGTTAACGAGTCTGTAATTAAGGAAATTTTTATAGTAGGAAAATAAATTACTTGAGGTTTTTCATGTTGCGGATAACCACAACGTATTAAACACTACAATACATAATAAAAAACGTTCCTTATTGCGGTGCGGTTATTTACGAATAATATGTATTACAAAGTAAAAATACTTCTGTTAATTAGTAATCATCTACGAGTATATTAAAACTTACCGAAATATCCTCTTCAGGCGACTAATGACGTGATATTTAATGTACACTGTGATACAAAATTATTGGCACTTTTCATTAATTTTAATACTTTTAACATTTGTGATAGACTGGTGTGCATATTGCCATTTTTCTTACTTTATTATTTTAAATATTTTGGAAAATTACTATAAATTAAATTACGGTTAGTTTTTATTCACTTTTGACTCTTTAAATGTTATGTTTGTTTTATTATTAAAATACGATGAATTATGATAAACGGGCGTGGCTTTGAATCTCACCCCAAAACGGTATGTGTGGATGCTTGTATTTAAAAATTTAATATTTTTAAAAGTAAATACATAATAATTTTTAATCTAACTTTCATTTTCCAATTCCTAATTGTAACTTAATTAACGAAATAAATTGACGTCTTTTAAAGATATTTTTACTGTTCACATTTACTTCAAAGGCGTAGTTAAAAATATATTTCAGTCGCTCGTATTTCAGCTAGTAATTAAATATTACATAAGAAATAGTAACGGATACATCATCGCGTCTAATAAGATGACATACAAGTTCTATTGGATTAAAATAAATCTTTGAGTCACTCCTTACATGTATAAAAAGTTAATACTAATATAAAATAAATACAATTAAATTCACAATTTAATTATGTAAATGTATTTATTACAGATAAGAATGAATAAATTATCGGTTATTTTTTTAATAATTTTTTGCATATTAAAATGCTAAATTTGGTGCACAAGCGTAGGACGTGGGTTCGATTCCCACCTCAATTCATACTACTTTTCATATTTCATCATAAATTAATAATGATAATAATTCCAATTATTTTGTTTTAAAATGTAATAAATTTAATAAAAAAAATTTTTAATATATTCTCCAATATGAATTCTTGATGTGGTATTATGCTTTACGATAAATAAACCGATGCGGAATTGTAATACATAACAGTGAGTAATTATTACAACCTACATAGTTTTAAAATAAGTAGGTAATTAAATATAAATCCTGTTGACATTTCCTTTCGAATTAAATATACTCCTACAATATTATTACACATTATTTCACTATAAGTTTTTTTCTCATAAAATTTAAATTAAGTGCAATTATAAAATATTCGTTATTAAACGCGATACCCCATTACAATTAGGAAATACAAATGTCGAAAATAATTATTTATAAAGATCTGAGTAATTTTCCAAAATATCTGAATTATTTGTTATAATTTATTAAAAAAATAAGATAATAATGCGCACGCAAGAATCCCGGCTTTGATCTGAAGAAGATAAGTCTTTGACATTAATAAAAATACTTTTTTTTTTCATTAATACAAATACATTTCCATTAATATTGTACATAACGGAAATAACCTTGCCTCGTTTCAAATGACACGTATAAACAATAACAAATAATTATTAGCACACCAACGCACACTTGTTTTTCTATATTTTTCACATAAAAACTCACGCGATTTTCGATACTTTTCGTGTAAAAACTAGTAAATGATAAAACTGAAGTCTGTTACGTTGGAGAAATGAAACACTTATGTTAGAAGTAAACAGATTTCTTGTTCAGAATAAAATTCACATGCATACTGCTTTTAACACTGGAAGCCTATCATCTGGGCTTCTATATTTTATTACAAGCTAATATCATCGCTTTACTCGTTGTAATAGAGGTGTAAATTCTTTTTCATGAAGCAGGAGTAGCGAAACATGCGCAGTGGTGCATTGCGCACGATATTGATTGCAATCATATGTACGGGGTACAAAGTGGCGGCAATTTCTTTAAATAAAAACGTGTTTAATCTTCAAGCTTAATTTACTTACAATTACTTTATTAAATTTTTCAAAATCGCTTCCCAATATAAAGATTGTTTCAACTCAAAAAATATTTCAGAAATAAAGAAAAACTGATATTCGATCAAAACATATAGTATAGACTTTTTAGGAATATAATAATGAGTCTATGAGTGGATTGTTTTTCATAAAGAACTTCAAAGAATTCGAATCAGGGATCAAGAGGGAGCGATTTGAGTTGAACCAATTTTGATCTAAGAGAGCGATATATGTTTTATTTTATGTTTAAGTTTATTAAGCGATATGATTATCATCTGTTTCTGCATATACTGTTTATATAGCCATACTCGTACATGAAACAAAATTAATCTTAAAATAAATGATATTTTGTTAATAGTACAAAATGAACAGAAACGTAAATTCATTTAGTTATAGCTGTAAGTCTATAAATAAACAAGGCATTGTGTTATACGAAAACAAATTAATTATCGCAATATGTGCAAACTGATTTAGGCATAGGTACTTGGGTATCTAATGAAAAAATAACTTACGATTCATGAATTTCGGAGTACAAAATGTGCTCTTGTAGAGATCGACGTGAGATTGCTCTCTTTTTACCAAGGATGCCAAGTTCCGAGTCTGAAATAACGTATTATTCAATAAGCATAAGTCTACATTTTTTTAAAATAACGGTTAAACTATAAATATTTTAATAGATCCTTATGCTACGGTTCCATCAGCATTTTAACGCGTTAAATAGTGCAATAATTGTGTAGTCAATTAACGTCAATGCTATTTTGGTATTGCACGTTAACTTGAGCAAAACCTTTGATGTAGCCATAGTCTTAATTCTGTAATTTTTAACTCGCAGCTATTAGCATGAACACTAACTCAGACCGTAGCATTAGAGCTGTGTATTAAGATTATTAAGCTGTAACAGTGATTTTGTCTGATCTAATAGACCAAAAAGCAAAAGTATATTTGAAACGGAGCGGAGTGAGACCCCGCTCTAGAGACAAGTGGGTTGGGAGAAGACTTCATCTAACCGGATAGAAAAAAGGCAGTGAAGTGAGAGTGGGTGTAACAGTAATCACAAATATAATAAATTTTTATAGTAGCCCGGCATGTGATCCATAAGTAAAATCAAGTTAAATTCAATGTGTCAAATATCTCAGATAAAAACTGATTATAAACATCGCTAATCTATCTTGCAACTTAAATCTTAATTATTTTTTTTATCAGTTTTTTTTTGTAATTAATTTTTGACATTTTAAATACAGTGTAAACTCTTTATAACGAAACTCAAGGGACTGAGCATTTTTTGTCGTTATAGAGAGTTTTCGTTATATGGAGTGAACAAAAAAACAACCATATTAACAAGATTTTTTAATATGTATGTATTATAAATTATTGTTTATACATATAGTCTGATAACTTTGTTTGACGTTTTTTGCTATGCCAGTACTTGTTTTGTATTATTTTATGTATTCTATTCATATCTAGATGTGTGGTGGAATCGTCTTGATTAAACAGCAAAAATTTTTCTACCAACTTAGCGGCATCTAGGGCTTGTTGAATTGTTGGTGGTGATTCGGCTTTGTCCACTTGATCATCTTCTTCATCTTGATTATCGGGTGTTTCCTGACTTTTTGACACTAAATCAACAATTTGTTCATCTGTAAGTGTACCAGTTGTGGCTACATCCTCATCTATATTTTCGTACGATTGTAGATCTTCGTTGAAATTGTTTGGTATGTCGAACTGGCTTATCCATTCACTCAGTGGTAGATTGTCTTCACTGTCAAATTGGTTCGTTTCTTGGCTACTACATAATCCAGCATGTCGAAAAGAATGTTGGATAGTGGCTGCTGTTACCTCTTCCCAGGCTTTTGATAAGAAGTTCACTGCCTGTAGCATGTTGATCGAGACCTTGCCGTCAGTTTCGATCATATCCATCAACATTTTCCGTCTATAGTGGCCCTTTATGCTTTTAATGACACTCTGATCCATTGGTTGTAGAATACTGGTTGTATTAGCTGGGAAAAATGCTAACTCTATGTTTCGAAGATTAGATATGATTGGGTGAGCAGGACAATTGTCTACTAGAAGCAAGATTTTCCGTGATTTTAATTCAGCATCCCATTTTCTCACTTCCTCTTCAAAAATCTGCGATGTCATCCAAGCTGACTTGTTTGCTTTGTACGTAACTGGCAACTGTTTTATGTTCTTGAAACACCGAGGGTTTTTCGATTTGCCTATAACTAAGAGCTTTCTTTTTTCTGTGCCACTCATATTGGCAGCCACTAGAACTGTAATACGCTCTTTAGACAGTTTTCCTCCAACACATTTTTCCCCTCTGAATTTTAAAGTTTTGTCGGGAGTCAACTTGAAAAAAAGGCCAGTTTCATCTGCATTAAAAATGTCTTCTGGTGAGTACTTCATCTTTAATTTAGGCCATACTGTACTAATCCAATTGTTAGTCACATTAATATCGACATCCCGCGCCTCTCCGTTCATTTTACCGTACGTAATTTGGTGACGGTGCTTAAATTTTCCGAGCCAACCTTCAGATGCTTTAAAGTCAATTATGCCAAGTTGGTTGGCAAACTTTTCAGCCTTAGCTTTTACAATTGGCCCCGAGATGGGTACATTATTCTGGCGCTGATTGTTAAACCACGACAACATTGCCTGATCTAAGTCTTCGAATTTTGGCTTTCTTAATTTTTTAGAAGAGTTTCCTTCCAGCGCCGCCTGTAGAATTGTTTTTTGGTTTTTCCAAATGGTAGCAACAGTGGATTGACTTAGTTCAAAACGCCTTCCAACGTCACTTTTCTTTTCACCCTTTTCAATCGCACGTATCACACAAACTTTTTCGTCAACACTAATCGCTTTCCGTTTACTGGCCATGTTAACAGTTTCAAAGTAGGTTTACGACTGATAATACGATAGGTACCCAGTATGCTTGGTCGAAGACCATCACTTCCGAGAAAACAATGCGTCTTACTGCACGTGTTCAAGGCAATTAAGGATAACAAAAGCTAGACCGACATCGGATGTTTCGGAGCTTCAAAGTTTTTTGTTACCTGATAACATAACATAAACAATAATACCGATAATAAATATTTACTGCCTAAAAATATGAACACATTTCTTCGTAATAGAGAATGGCGTATCGCTATAAAGAGTGTTTCAATATATGGGTTTTAACGCAAACCAACCAAGTTGGGCTCACTTCAACGTTATAGGGAGTTTATCGTTATAAAGGATAACGTTATAAAGAGTTTACACTGTACTAGATTATTTCTATTAACATTTAATTATAATTTAATGATAAAACTTTTTTTTTATATATATACGCACTCCGCCTGATGTTTAGTGGGGAGATCAGCAGATATAAAAGATCTTCAGCTAAATATATTGTTGTTTGTATAATAATTAGCCGTCATGGGGTAATACCATCACTTTCGAGTCTTACCTAATCAGATTCAGAGTTCAGTTTGGACATAGGTATAACTAGAGAAATGTTCAGAAAGTTGCTACATTACACTTCGTATTATATGCTAAACCTAGATAAACAGCATTTGACTAATCCTTGTCACCTACTTGCAAGATAATTATGTTATTATGTTCAAGTTAAACCACTAAGAAACGAACTAAATCTGAATTCATTTGCATCTTATATCCGGTGACGTTTATTATATAATAACATAGCGTTAATTTTTAATCAAAGACTGATTATCAAAAATGTAACAATAAGTTATTTAAACATAAAAACGTCAAACATTTTATAAATATTATTATTACGAAAATAATGTATAGCAACGAACGTCCGTAGCAGTCGTGTCGCTTGTCATTTAGATTTATTATGACGTAAATAAATAAACAAAAAAATATGGAAATAGGGTTGTCATATGTTTTTGATACGGGCTTGTAATCTAACATGAGGGCAAAACGGTTATAGTTACCAATATATTGTAGATAGTTATGTCGAGTGTGGCAACCCTGAATTTTCAACGCTCTTTTAGTACGCAGACTTAACTAATGACTGAATATACTAGACTACTAGTCATGTTTACACTAAAGTCGCCTCCACTATGTTGGTCCATATGCAGCGGATTTTTGTAAGTTCTTTTTATGTTGAAAGAAAGGACTGACAAAATAATTACTATACTAGTACAGCATTTAAATAAATTAAATTATAACAGCGTTTTGTTAGTTTATTTTCCTAGACCTTCAAAGGCTAAATATAAAATAAGTACTAACCTTTGTGCGTGTGAATGCTAAGTCCTACATCAGATATTGATCTTCCCCTCACTCTAGTCGGATGCTTGGACTTGGTGAAAAACTCCCAATGACGAGCCAGGGTTGCGTGTAACAGCTTATTGAATCTATTTTAGATATAAATTAGGTTTTAGTGAATTGATTTTACCACAAAAAAATTAATAAATTACGCAGATACGAAGAAGAATTAAACAATTTGTTTAATTTTCCTTGACAGATACGAATACGGAAGTTTTTTCCTTCAGTACAAATAAAATTTCACGAGAATCGACTCAGAAGTTTCGAAGAAATATCGCTGTATATAGACATGTACAATGTACATACTGTACTTAAAAATAAATCAGGTCCCTAACAGAGACTCCTAATGCAAGAGCTTAGCTTCTCCTAGAAAACAATAAATCTCAAAAAAATCGAGGATAATAACTTCCTCCTTTTTTAAAGTCGACACAACTTTTTTTTTTAGGGTACCTAGTGACGAATTACCCTTTAGAAAATTAGGCACGGGCCTAGAGCGCACGCCAAAATATTTAATCGCAAAAATTAATGCATTATATTTTACATATAAAAATTTATAATAGATGGCTGGCAAACGCTGTTGACATTCGACGTTCGTCACTGACTGTGTTACCTTTGTCTGTAAAATAATAAAGCAAAAATCACATGAATAATGGACTTACAATTAGTTACCAATTAATATTACTTGGTATAATTCAATAAAAGATCTAGGTCAATAAATTTCCAGTTCTACACATAAACAAATTTTATGGATAGGTAAGCTCCTTTCATAAAGGTCCTCGTTACATAATCCGCTTATCTGTTAGTAATATTTCCTCAGGTAATAAGATAGAATTCCTATCTAGGTCGCACTGAATGGATTATTATGGTAATATAGTCTGTTTGCATTATAAGAATACGGGTTAATTTGCTATGATATTATCTAAGATGATAATTATTGAAAAATATAAGCTATGTTTACATATTTATGTTAGATAATTATTAAGTATACGTATACATTTAGTATGTAATTTAATTGAAATAGAATATTAAATATTTTTTAATAATTTAAAAATTTATAATATGACAACACTCCACCTGATGTAAAGTTAGAGTGCGGTCCATGAATCGAAACAACTGCTACTACAGAGAAATCTCTACGGGCAGCATTCGCCTCCACTACGCCGGCATGTACCCTCTAGATTGACAGTGCACACTCCTCTCGTTATACCAGGGTACTTTCAAACATTCCCGAAACGCGACAAGGTCACTTCACGGGTGTTACATTAGAAAGTGGTGTTACTACCCCAGGACGACAGACTGGGCTAATAACCATCATCAGTCTGCCTACCACTCTTAAATAGATAAATATAGCATCAATGTTCAGTGTTTTTTTTAAGTTTTGTATTATATTATTATAGTAACTTACCTCTTCAGAGACGTATCGAAGCCATCCGAACTTGATGAGTTGGAGCTGGAGCTACCTTCCTCATGAGCCAATTGAAACTTTGAACTAATTTGCATCTTGATTTCTAGCCAGCTGTATCCACACGCGATTCAAACGTAAACAATATTTATTAATAAACTAGGCGTTTTTCTACGCTAAAAATAATCCCTAATAGTCCTATCTATTTTACGATTAGTTATTTTATTATTCAATTATAAATAAACACTTAATAATATACACTTTTATATAGTGTAAAGAGTAAAAATTGGACGGAATTTGTGACTAAAATCTAAATAAAAAGTTTGCGTGCACGTTCCTGAGGTGCGTCTATGTTTGTGTGGGCTTGACTCATCTTACAATTAGATCAGTTGAAAAATCACTATGATAGCTAATTTATTTGGCATATAGTCCGACGAGGTTTCACTATGAAGGCTGAAACGATTACACAATTTGTATTGTATTCATAAATTGAGTTTAATAGGAGTAAATAAGCGCGTTTGATTCCCGGCGACTGTCAACTGTATTTTTTAATAAAATACCCTCGCTTTATTTTATCAGCGGCCGTGGTCTAACGGTTGAAGGCGTGGACTTAAGATCGAGAGACCCGAGTTCGAATCTCTAAATTTTGATCAGTTCCAATGTAACTATGTTATATGTACTTTGGTCGACGGCGAGCATTCGTCTCCTCAAGCCGGCATAGCGGTGTCTATAGATCGCACTTTAGCTTAATATTAAGTGAAGTGTGCCAGTCTACCATAACTTTTTTATTTCAGATTTAGGTTTTTGGTAAGAAATAAAGAATTAAGAGTTTCAGCGTGCAAAATCGAGGGGGTAAATAGGAGATTTTTTATTAGGAACCCATAATTTCCTATGGGCAACAACTAATAAATAAAACAAAAAAGAAAATTTAAAATTATTTTATTTAAAAAGAGACTTAGTTTGAAAATATTTATACACATGACAAATGTCAGTGCAATAGTAAAACGACAATCATTACATAAACACTACGATAGAAGCCTAAAAGCATTACAATAAATCACTAAAGTCCAATTGCACCACATGACTTAACTATTACTTTCACGTTAAAGTAATGGTTAAAAATAAATTTAGGTTGCTTAAAAAACAGTCAGTTTTAACCGCGAATTTTGGCTGGTCAAAACTAATAGTTAAACCAATGTCACTAACGTCAAGTGTATGAAAAATATGTTTTTTTCTATAAATTTTTCGGGAATGTACTATAAAAAGCAGGGGAGCAGTCCCAGTTTTTTTTTTTCAAAATTGTTTATCGGAATATTACAGTTGCCTTCTCTTTCTGATTGCATTATAAGTAAAGGAGATCAATATTGTTGTCAATGTTTCTATATGTTTTTTACATATTGCACCTCATTTAGTTGTGAATGTTATGAGGGAAAAACGAAAAAAATGACATGTAAATATCAATCAAATTAATCTACACACGTCAGTTGTCATAGCAACGTAAACACAAGTTATATTTAAAGTAGGAGCTGAGAGAAACATAAAAATATACAAGTAACATTAGTCCTTAAGGTGGGACTGCTCCCCTGCTCTTGATAGTACTCCTAATTACATCAGTCACCCTTTTATCGATAACGATATGAATTTACACGATGGTGCAACGCGTGTGAAGTAAATATAAACGTAACCGTTAAGTCATCGTAAAATGCAACAGTCAAAGTCAACTTTAACCGGCCTTTTGGTGCAATTGGACCTTAAGTAGGACATCTACAACGGGGACTATTATTTTTCTAATTTTTATCCATCCATTTTATTATCGATACCAGAAATAACAAAAATACCGATATTATAGATAACGTTATCTCGTCATCGTGGCGACAAGCAATAGTCATAAGACACGATAGCTATAACCCGCGCCAATAGAGAAACGATTTAATTAATCCAATAAAGAAACGAAAAAATAATTTAATATAACTAACTTATTTATAATCTGCCGTTTTAAGTAAACAATTTTTTTTTTGAGCTTAGCCTGATGTCAAGCTAGAGTGCGGCCCGTGAACGGAAACAACTGCTGCTAAAGATAAATTTGTACAGGCAGCAGCCGCGTCCGCTATGCCGGCGTGAGGAGACGAATTTGCGCCATCTAGATTGACAATGCACACTCCTCTCGTATGTAGATAGAAGTGTTTAGAGTAAAACCACATTTACAATTAATAGTGCGAGTATAGACAGAAATATACTACTCAAAACAAAATAGGGCCCACCTGGTTTTTGTTCCGTAATTTGGAAATATGTAACTGAATTTTTTTTTTTTTGGATAGACATGTTTAATGTAACGTTTTAATAAATATTTAAACAAGGTAAATGGTAAAGATTCTTTAATTTCATTAAAATAGGCGCGAAAAATGAAAAATCGAAAAAGTCCTTAAAATTATCAAAGAAGATGATTTTGGTTTTTGTCACTTTAACTTTTAGGAGTGGTTACAAGGAGACGGCTTAGTAGCGTGTGGGTCCTCCTCTGCTACTTACACACTCTCTGAGCCTGTTTGGAACGCTCTCCATCAAATGGATAATGTTTTACTGTGACATTCGCTCCCAGTAGACTTTCAAGGGGTTTATAAGCTCCTGTTGACCGTTAACATCACTATATTTCTCTTTAAGCCTTCTTTTCAATCGGTTCCATAAGTGTTTAATTCGGTTGAGGTTGGAGCTCATCATAGTCCATGGCAAAACTGTGATATTGGCGTCAGATAGAGACCTCTGAGTCAGATGGGCTGTACGCGCGTGAGCATTATTCTGTATTAAAATGAATCTATTGCCCACTCTTTGTGAAAATGGGATGGCATGAAGTCGGATCACACGCTCGACATAACAGATAGCAGTTACGGTACTCATTTCAGGAATTGCAGCTCTGTTTTGCCCATTAAACGTATTCCGCCCCATACCGTTACACTGGGCGCCCCAGACCGATCTGTTTCGTGAATACAAGGTTCCATAAAACGTTCACCTTCTCTTCTCCACATGCATACACGTCTATCGTCGCTAAAAATATTCACTTTACACTCATCTGTAAAAAGTACAGTACTCCAGTTGTCCATGGTCCAGTCTATACACTCGTGTGCGAACTTTAAGCGGCTGCATGACGTGCCCTTGTCAGTTTAGTGCAAACAAGTCACATTCTGGATCATTGTCCATCTTTATGGTGACCATTGTTGATGGTTTGATCACTATATCGTCTACCGCTGACTTGCAGTAGTCGGTTTTGCAAAGAATGGGCGGTAACAGTACGCTCTCGACGTGCAGATAGGCGAATGTATTGGTCTTTCTGATGAGTGGTGGCTCGTGTTCTACTTGATCCTCGTCTTCTAGACACACTACCAGTCTGCTGATAGCATTCCCATACATTCCAGATAGCTCGCCGAGACACACCTATACGTGAAACTACTGATTGTTGAGATTTTCCTTCCTGCAGCAATACCGCTGCTCTTGAAGCAGTTTCCATGTTCACATGGAGTTTAGCACGTGGCATAACAATCTACTCTAATGATCCAATTTAAAAAAATAGCCTAACAAAACAAACAGCGCTCGTACGAAGGTCGCAACACAAGCGAATAGGAAATTGTGCATAGGCTAATTCTGACGTCGATTGTTTTTGCCTATCCCTTTTAGCCCAAACGTTAGAAAATGTTCTTGAAAAAGATGATAGAGACTCATAAATATTTGAGGGTTATTTTTAAACACTTTGCTTTACCAATAAATAAGTTTAAAGTTACATATAAACATTTTTCGTGAATAAGTTAAAGTGGGCCCTATTTTGTTTTGAGTAGTATATAATATGAACGAGATAGCATATGAGCAGACGCCATTAATAAATCGATTCTTTATTGGCACGGCTTATACTTATCGATAACGTTATTCAAATATAACAGTATATATTTGTAACGTTACTTTTAACGGTATTTCCTCGGTATCGATACGAAATTCATACCGGCATCTCTTGCCCTGATCTACAACAAAAAAAAACTATTTATTTTTAAAAAAATGACAGATACAATTTTAAGTAAAGATATGACATATACAATGTGTTCAAACTTAGGTCCCATGTCCACTAAAAGATCTATTTATTCATTATATCAAACGCCTGCATAGTGGATAGTGGGACTTAATTATAACTAGAGTGCAAAGTTTATTACATTTATAATTAAAAAAAAATATGTTTAAAATATAATATTTTAATCATCTTCAGTACTAATAGTACGGTCTTCTTGGATTGTTCTGTAACAAACATATTTTTAAAATAAATACATACAAACAAATGCATACTTTAGTTAGAAACTATGTAACACCCGCGAAGTGACCTAATCACGTTTCGTGATCAGCTTGAAAGTAACCCAGTATAACGAGAATGTGCCCTGTCATCACATGATGCATATTGGTCTCCTCAAGCCGGCATAGCGGAGGCGGAACAGGCGGAGTGTGGTCACATGCCGAGCTACTATAAAAAAAGTGCAACACTGGAAACGTACTTTTCTTTTCAATAATTTGCCTGATATTAAGCTAGAGTGCGGTCCATGAACGGAAACAACTGCTACCACAGATAAATTTCTACGCGCAGCAGTCGCATCCGCTATCCCGGTTTAAGGAGACGAATATGACCCTTCCAGATACTGTTCCCGAAATGCGACAAGGTCACATTCGAAATCAATAAATTTAGATAAAATATTTCATATTTATAATTTACTTACAAGAGGATTGGGCCGAAAGCGGTAGGCTAACATCATACGTTTGCGATATGCATCAAACTCGTCATCATACGGTGAAATTTCATCATTGCCAGCACCCAAACCTAGATTTTGTGCCGTTTGATTGGATCTGTGAAAGTGTACGCAGAATAACAAATGTAAAATATGCTTTAAGTAAATGTAGTAAGGTTGATTTTTTATTGGCAATAGAACTATTTTTGACACAATTATAAAAAAATTACTGGAGATTCTTTATTATTTGAAAGATTACTAAAATAAACAACATCAACACAAAGTACATCTGCATACCCCAATTAGAAATAAAAATCGTGAATGTAAACAAAAAAAAACGTTTCTGCAACCGTCTATTAAGACTTGATCGTGAAATCGAATAATTATCGCTCTAATCGATAGTTAACATGAATTTCTTAATTATGTTATGTAGGCCACATTACATGAGCTGTTTTGTTGCACGACGAGAGAAAATTCGGGTAGGCAGTGGTGTTTTTTGTTTTTTTTTATATGGCATTATAACAATTTGCCAGTGTCAAAGTAATTTTTTTTTTTGCATCAAGTTAATTATATTGTGCATTCATTAATTCATCACACTAAACAGTCAGGTCTGGTCTCAGTCAAATCAAAAATTGCCCCAGTAAAGTGGTAGAATCTTTACTGAAACTTCCGACGGAGTTTTGGAGAGAAAATGGAAACACAGGTTCTCTTCTTTTGAACTGTTTGCCCACACTCACGCACGTTTACGAACACTTAATGGATAATAATCCACCATTATTACACATTAACATTCGAAGAAACACAAGTTTAGGAAAATAATTTAAGACAGATAACCTGATGTCTCAAGATGGCCGCCAAAAAACTACAGGCAGTGGTTATGGAATTAATTACACTGGCACGACCGCAAAATGTGCGAGCGGGATGGCAACATCTCACTCGCCCAGGCTCAATTTTTTAAAATGGCTTTCTAATACCCAATCGAATCAGCTTAGAAGCCAACATAACGGAATTGATTTCTATCTGCAATAACAGTTCGAAAGCCTTACTTATTGATTGGGTCAACAATCCCTGATCCTTCCGCACCCAAGCCCTGACCTTCTGTCCATCCAAGTTTCTGAAGCATTTTAAATCCTGAAATATATTGTTTTAAGTTTATACAATAGCAATAATATTAATTCATTGGTAAGAATAAGTAGGTTGACGCTTCTTCACTGAGCCCAGCACTGCTGGCTCAAGTAAACACTTGTTTACCATTGACGTTACAGAGGGGCTGAAGAGACAGTCACCATGTGCTCGTAGAGTGCAAGGCAAGGACATACCATTGCAGGCACGTGAAGAGTATCAAGGGAATGTCTGCAGGGAGTGCTCAATCGGATTGGGCAACTGTTCAGGTGAGGAGCAGGTGATGAGCAGCAGTTGCACCCTTGTATGCATGAGGAGACTGATTGGTCCGTCTGCGACATGGATGTGAGCAATAGTAAAGATAAACAGAAATAAAACTCACCAACATTATCTTCTTTTAATTTGAATTCTTTGTAATCACTAACATCTGGTTCCTTTCCAGTTTTAGTTGTTACATATTTCTCCATAAACCTAATTTTAAAAAAATAATTAAATTTTTAATATTTTGAAAGATTGTAAAGTTTGGTTTTATTTTATAATAGAGAAAGATCTATAGATTTTGCAGCGTCCCAAAGTAGTCCATATTAATAAAACAACATACTTTTTAAGTTCTTCAGGTGGCAAGAAATCTCCAATGTGATGTTTTCCTGCAGCCTGCTTGGTCAATTCTGTCGCCCATTTCTGCGTAGCAGTCATTTCTTTTGCCCGTAATCTAGAAATTAAATGATTGGATCCATAAAACATGATATAAAATATAGAAGAGATGTATTTATCAGAAACAGTATATTTTCCCAATCTTACAAATTAAAGTATATGTTAAAAAATTAGGGGTTTTATCACGATTTTATCAATTGACATAATCTTCAAGACAAAGAAGTGTTAAGTGGATAAGAACACAGTTCTCAGAGTTCAAATGTCAATAGGCCGTCACCTCCTCTATATCAGCATGTCGAGCATTGTCTTAGGTTGACAATGCACCATCGTTATACTCGGCTACTTCTAAGCTGATGGTGGCAAACTCGGTCTGTAACACCACTCAGTCAATTGATCGTAAATAATACAATACCTGTGTTCCCAAGTGCCTTCTGATGTATCTTCATCACTGTCATACTCATACTTATTTTTACCAGCTTGGGCTAACTTTTCAACTTCCTGTCTCTTCTTCAACATATCCTAAAATAAAAAAAAATCTTTATATGAACTCACTTCTAAACTTAAATGTATTTCACTTTTCCTGATTTTAATCAATTTCCCAGGATCTTCAGCAACTGAAGAAGGGCACTGAAATGATGACATCTTCCTGTGCAGAAGTTATACGGGGGCAGGAGACAATCACACATATGCTCTTGGAGAGCGATAGCATAAACAATCTACATTAGAGGCATCTCAACAAAGCAGGGACGCCAGAGATGTGCAGGAACGTGAAGTCTCCTTATCTTCATAGAGGATAATGGTGGCAGTGGTGTAATGCACCACCTCACACACAACAAGCGGCTATGGCGGAAAACGAGCCCGTCTATTGGCAGATGAATGTAAATGGCATTTTTTTTATTATGTTATTAATTAGAAACTTACCTGATAAAGCAAATTAAGTTTAAAATTATTTTCGCATTGTTTCCATTCTTCTTCATTGAGTTCCACTGTTCCATAATTGTTCATAGCATATGTTAATAATGCAGGGTTATTACGAGTCATTGTTGTCAACTTTACTCCACCGTCGTCTAATTGAGGAGCTTGTGCCACTGCTATAAACATGTTAAAATAAGAACTAGGGCTATGATTAGTGGCGGTACTTGCTTACACTCTTTATGATCCGTGCTGTAGATCCCGAGATCCTTTTTTTGTCCTCCTCAATCCTTAAAGATAATCCTGAGAGGGAATCTAACTGAAGCAAGTCTAATAGGTATTTTAGTAAATTTTAAGCAGCACTCTGCCTGATTTAAAGCTAGAATGCGGTCCACGGATGGAATAAATTTCTATTAAATTTTAAGAAAATTCACGAGGATACTAACTTGGTATGGGTGGCATTGGTGGTATAGGTATTGGAGCAATACCCGGTGGTTTAATGTCCACAGGAGGGTCATTACCCCAACGAGACTTCTTTCTTTTGCGACGTTCCCTCTTCAGCTCCAATTCTTCATCACTTCCTGGCTCTCTCTTTACACTGAAACACCATGGCTCCATTGAGTTGTTTTCATAACTAAAAATCGCAGTATTATGATTCAATCATGCCTATATGAGTTGGTGATTAGGTTGGTGTGGTGAATACACACTGCCCAGATTGACAACCAGGTATAACAAGTGGAGTATTTCATTACACCTGGCCAATTCAAAACTGATCCCGAAACGTGTTTAGGTCACTTCACAAGAGTTATACTTATAAAGTTGTGGTACTATCCCGGGACTGGGCTAATGACCATCATAACTCTGCCTACCACTTTTAGAGATAAACAAATCTTATCAAAAATTCACTTAGTTTTCGTTATAATTATTTTATTGTAGCTCAACATATGAGAACATTCCGCGTGATGTAAAACTAGATTGCGGTCCATGAATAGAAACAGCTGCTACTACAGATGAATTTCTACAGGCAGCAGTTGCTTCTGCTATGCAGGCTTGACAATGTATACTCCTTCGTTATACCTGGCTACTTCCAAACTGTTCCCGAAATGCGCCAAGGTTACATCACTGTTGTAACTACATAAAACTTATACTGAACAATAAAATTTGGACCTAGATTTAACTTAGGCAGAATCTTGTGTCATAATTGAAGCTTTAGTATTAAGAATAGTACCTCGAAGTGTTTTCTTCTTTAATCTTGCCCTTATAATTGCCATCATTGCTATCATCATCTTCTAAACTGAACTCCGGCTCATATTTATCCTCTGGCTTTATTTCAGGCCTAACTTCAGTCTTCACCATTGGCTGCCGTTGGTTATTAGCTTCTCTCAGTTTATGCACTAACATCCTAAAGGTCTTATATTCGGTAGAGTTCGGATTTTGAAGAAACCTTAAAAAAATAATTTTGGACTAAGTTCATATTTGTGTTATATTCACAACATACTTCGGATCTGTTCTTGAAATGGTCCTGCAAAGATTTATGTGTTAATTGGTATAATTATATCCTTCTCTTTTTTGTTTCTAAATATATTACAATGCTGTTGTAAGCATATACAATACTCTGAGACAAATAATGACAAATTTATAATAACAAAAACAATTGATACTTGATCAATAACAATTGAAACCTAATTTAAATTGATATAAAAATTAATGATTATTTGATTATACCAAACACATGAATCTTATACAAAAAAAACTTGTATGAAAAATGAATACAGAACGTCGGGTTCAGAACTCGGCAGTGGAGTGTGGCATTACCACATATTGGGGTGTTGAGCTTTCACTTGTGCCTCCCAATGGTCGCCACGCATTGCTACATCTTCAGCAACTCTCCTCACGGCAGGCGGCATCCCATCTGTTGAGAAAACTGCACAACACCGTCATAAACACATTCCATACATACAAACTACCCATTCAAAGGGTATTTAAAAATAGGTTTTAAAACAATAAATTCTTACCGTCGTTGTTCGAAGGTTCGTTCCTCATATGCATATTATCTTCTTTGGAAACATGAGGATGTGCTGACGAATGTGAAACATTTTGATTTTTATTATCACCACCATCTCGATTAGAATCTGCATTTGGTGGCATGAATGGAGCATTAGGCGCATTAGGCCCTCCATAAGGACCCATAAAGGGTGGCATGTGACGATTCAGCGGAGGCCTCATCATCGGTCCTCCAGGAAAAGGTCCAAAAAAAGGTGGCATGGGGCCGTTAGGGCCACACATAAATGGTGGCATATTCGGAGGGAAAGGAGGCCTACCCATGAAAGGGGGCATCGGACCACTAGGAGGTGGACCCATCATCCCCCGTGGACCCATGGGTCCCATTCCAGCTAGACCCATGCCAGGTGGCATCATCGGTCCATTGGGGCCCATTCCTGATGGACACATAGGTCCTGGTGGAGAAGACATGTTAAAAGGAGGGCTCTCTTCCCATCCTTGATCTTCACTCTCAGGGGAATGCTCAGAGGGAGGCCTTATAGGAATCTTCATGAGGCTGGGAATGTTTCCAATTGGCTTTTCATTAACAACTGGTGTTATTGGACTTTGTGTTCGCTTCCTGTTTCGGTCGCTCCGCCTGTTAAATCTATTGTCCCTGTTATCAACAAAGATAAATAAATGGTAATAAATACATAAACATAAATGTATCAGAATTTCATATTACTTTGCAGTTCGATCAACAGATTTTTTTCTGTTATCATAATCTCGGTTCCTCTGATATTCATCACTATTATTGTCATCTTCTCCATCGTCATCATCATCATCACCAACATCATCATCCTTCTTCAAGCTCTCTACCTTTTCTTTCTCCTTCTGTTTTTCTAGTAAAGCTTTGAACTGACTCATGAAAGAACCATCATTCGAAAATATGTTTACAGATCCTTTATCATCTGCTTCTTGTGTTTGACTGAAATGATTAATGTGATGGAAGAAATGGTGCTATCCTATATAACTATAATGGAGACGCAGCAAGAGTAAAATGAGCATTCAAAAAGCTTTGTTTATACTTACTTTTGTAGCTTCGCTTGGGCGGCAAGCGCAGCTGCTTGCTTTTGTGCTTCTAATTTCGCCTGAATCTCAATCTTCTTTTTCTCTATTATCTGTTCTTGTTTGGACATTTGCGCCCATCTCGTACTGAGAGTAGACTTACTCATGTTTGTCTGAAAAGACACTACATATAGTATAAAGTGTCAAGTTACGTTAGGTACGCCACGAAAATAATATAATTTTAACCTCTTGTTCCCAAAATTTCAATAAATGCATAAAAGCACATAAATACAAAAAAAAATCACACTGTGCAAAAGGACAAAAAAAAAGAACGGCAGGCAGAGACAATAATTATGACAGCAGTAAATGATTCGTTCAATTCGGTCACTTTCTAACATCAAATGCGTCAAATACACGTTGGGTCAAGACTTAGGCTTAGTGCCTTGGCCCAAGCCTCGAACGTATACCTATGGGCCTATATTTGTTTTTTGCCTTTTACTTAGGGGTGGGGGCAATTCTCGAAAGTAGTAGTGTTTTTTTATTGTAACTCGGCATATGATAACACTCCGCTTGATGTAACCATGCACCATTGCACCATTAAGATTGACAGTGTGCACACATCTCACCATACCTGGCTACTTTCAAAGTGCTTCCGAAACGCGACAAGGTCACTGCATGTGATGGTACGGCAGAACGACAGATAATCAGTCTGGTTACTATTTTCTAAGTTAAAACGTATTTATTCCTGTACTTTCATTTGTCTAAAATCAATTACATTATGAAATGAAATGAAATGAAAAAAAAATAAAAAAAATGGTACCATTATTCGTTAAAAAACACAAAATAACTTCGAAATATAAAAAACAAAGGAAACAAAAAAACAATTGCAATTGCAATAATGTTTCAGTATTTCTAGTGTACATAGATATACATATTTAAACGGCATTCCTGTCGACGTATAATTCACTATACGTGTAAACTGTACAAAACACCAGAATCATTTTTTTAAATATAAATATGAATTTAAAAAGTTGTTTAAAAATTATTTTTAAAGTTACGATAATACAAAAACATTTTTTTTTGGCCCAACGCGCATCGTAGGCAAACATCATAGATCATAGAATCATTATCTATGGTATATATTAACCAATCATTCCATTATTACATTAAATGTCATTCGGTCATTGTGTGCGAGGCGGGCGGGGTGTAGAGTGATTCGGTGAAATCGTAATTTTGCTTTATTTCCTTTTAATTTTGGCAAAATGAACAGGGTTTTGTGGCGATAAAGTTAAGGAGTAGGAAATTATTAAACTTAATACCTATTACATTGTGTTACTTATCTTCACATAAAGTGAATCTGTGGTATTTTAGACAAAGGGAGAAATTGTAAACAGATTTCATTTTTTTGTTATTGATGCAGCGGTAGGATGTTATTATAGCGAAGTATAAACTGAAGTTGCTATTATTGGAAGAAATTGATGCGCGTTAAATCTAATGGCTGATCTTATACGCGCTATGGGGACGCCCATTGGACCCCCTGTAAAGGATAAGTTAGGGTCTCCATCTACGGAATCTGAGGATGGTGGTGTTGATCTTGCGGAGTTGACTGGCGACATCGAACTTGATGAAGCTGATGGGCCAAGTACAAATGGTAATATTGTATATTATGCGTGTATTATATTCATTTTGTTGTGTTTAAACAGTCATGTCAGCTACTTCATTATCAAATGATTGTTTAGTTTATATTTTACATACGTTTTAAATTAAAAATTAAACAGACATGATTTGTAGTTGATTTGCTTACTTATTTCTTTCTACGATAATATATTTACTAGCTTTAAGTTAGTTATCTATATTAATGTTGTCATATCTTATAAAATAAAAATAAACTATAGGGGAACGTCAAGCAGTGTTAGCACCACCAGAAACAGAATGGTATCATGGAAGATTGGATAGATACACATCAGAAGAGAGACTTTGGGCTGCAGATAAACTTGGCAGTTACCTGGGTATGAATAATTTCTTATGTCATTTGAGATAACACAACCCTTTTATTGATAGACTGCCCGTTTTAACATTTAAACAATGTAAACATTATTATCAATGCTTCACTCTCATTCCTTATAAGGAAATTTTGTATTGTTAAATATGTGTATTTTTTTTCTAATTCCTTTATAATCTTTAGGTAATTATATATCTTTTCCCTTAACGAGAAAGCTAACACCTGAACATCCACACATTTTGTTTTACAACATTGTTTGAAACATAACAGATTTATGTTGAAATTAAGTAATTTTATAACTTTCTCAGCACTAATTATAGCAAATCACTATAAAAACAAATAGCTACGGCACAGAATATATAAAAATATTGAAACATTTTATATTGGTTATATTTTAGAAGCATTCTATATTCTGTGCCATAGCTATTTGTTTATTGTAGTGATTTGCCATAATAATTAGTGATGAGAAAGTTATAAAATTATTTAATTTCAACATAAATTTGCTATGTTTCAAGCAATGTTGTAAAAAAAAATGTATAGACGCTAAGGTGTTGGCTTTCACGTTAACATCAAGCGGAGTGTGACAATGACCTATTTTGTGTAAACCTAAAATTCTATGTTTGTTAAAAGTAACAAACACTAGTTTCGCATTAGGAATTTTAAAAAAAAATCCTTGTTTGTTTTTGCCACATGCTTTCGAAGATAAAAAGTTTACTAATATATTTATTTGCAGTAAGAGAAAGTGACAGAAAACCTGGTTCATATGTTTTAAGCTATTTGGGTCGTACTGGAATCAATCACTTCAGGTTTGTATTTATATTAATTAATGTGCAATAGTGGTCTAGTGGTTGAAGTCTACTGGAAGAAGTTGCTACTGGTACCAAAGTAAACCTAACTTTGTTGTACCTATATGTATTTTGATCACTCAGTGCTTATAGTATACTACAAGCATCTGTGAAGTTATTTAGTTCCAATTTAGTTCAAATAGTTACATTTTACGATGACTTTAACTGTTCCACAAGTGTTACATCATTGTGTAAATTCATATCGTTATTCATAAAAGGGTGGCTGATGTAATTAGGATCGTAGTAAGTGGTGTTCCATTGTCTCTGCCTATCCCTGTGGGAAAAAGGCGTGACGTATTGTATTTGTATTATTGTAGTATAAGAATAAAGTGATTACAACTTTTTTATTACTGGTAACTTATATTTTATGGTAAAACAAATCATCCCCTTTTGTTGCCTAATTTCTAACTAGTAACTCCTTAGATTTCAACTTGTGTTACCTTAGAACGATATTGTTTCAACTCGAAAATCATACCTTTTGAAATAACCTTGATGATCAGGTCAAGAGTATTATGCAAAACAATGCACTTGACTTATATCATAAATATATATTTTGTTTTTATATAAAGCAGTTATATAAATTGTTATTTTAACAGAATAACAGCTGTGTGTGGTGATTATTATATCGGCGGTCGTCAGTTCGATTCCCTTGCCGAGTTAGTGGGTTTCTATAGCCATTGTTCTGATTTACTGAAGCGAGAACGTTTGGTTGAGCCGGTAGCACCACCCGAACCTGTTAATGATAAGAAGGTATAGTATCACGCAAAGTACAAGTTTTTAAATATTTTTTTATGTTTATAATTGTAGTCAAATCAGTGACTGACTTAAAAAGACTGAAGTGAGCCCAATAGCTTAATAATAATAAATTGATTTTAGTTAATAAGTAGAAGAAAATAAAAATCAGTAATGGGTCATAGATAGATAGTTCCTAGTATGAAAAATATCGTTTTTACTCTGTTTCTATCAATATAACGTTTGTATCCAAAACAAAGAAACAATATAATAAGAGTCTGCACTGCCGACCTTATGGTACACATTTCATCTCTTAACATAACGAATGGCATAGCGAAGGCGTAGGCATAGTAGCAGACGTTTTTGTTCATGAACCGCACTCTAGCTTAACTTCAAGTGCGAGGAGTGAAGCTGGTATATTATTTTACCTGTATTTTCTCAGTTCCTGAATCGAATATTTTCTTATCAACAGAGGGTGGTCGCAATATTACCGTACACTAAAATGCCAGACACGGACGAGTTGACATTTCAGAAGGGCGATATATTTTTTGTTCATAATGACATGGGAGATGGATGGCTCTGGGTCACTGCACATAGGTTTGTACAAATATGAGTATATCAATTATGTTTATTTGTATGATTTATCAATATTTTTCCTACCCTTATTAAAAAATATTGCAAGATCATGCCGTGTTAGACTAATATTAATTATTTGATTAGGGTATATTATGAGAATTAATTAAGAGTGATTATTTGCAGACTATAGTTCTAGGGTAGGGAGCCAGGTATAACAAGAGTACTCAAACTAGCATAGCGAAGGCGACTGTAGCCTGATAATTCTTTTACGTAGCAGTTAAAATCAGATGAAGTGTGGTCATCTATAAAAAGAATATGTTCACCTTGGATCCTTCAAGCGGAGCGTGAAAAAGCACCTTCTCAGACCGGCATAGTTGTGGCGACTGGAGCCACCGTGCGAGCAGTTCACTGAGTTTACCATCAGACCAGTCGAGGTCACATGTCGAGCCAAAATAATAAAAAAATATATATATTATATATGTTATGTATAGCGTATGAATTTGTAAAGAAACCTAAATAATATAGATGCGTATGACCACTATTATTTATCAATCTAAAAATTTACGGTTCAGATAATATGTTCGAGATATGGACGTATGATTCATTCTTAAAAAGTATCTATTTTTGTCCTCAATGTTTCATAAATAGTTCGCATTGACGCGATAATTGGTTAATATTTACAAAGTAATGATAATTGACGGAGTAATTAGCGTGTTCAATGAAGTTTTATACGTGAATGAGAATTTATGCTCTAGTAATTTTACCCGTGTCACTGACTACCTATGTAGCGAATCTTAATATGATTCAATTAACCTTTCGGGAACCCTGTGTAAGTTGCGATCGCCCACGCGTTTGTAATAATAAAGCGTTATCTAAAATGTTTTTGGTCATATTTTCTAAATTACTTTTCCGATTTTAAATTATGTGTGGTAGGTAAAGAGTGGTAGGCAGACTGATGATGGTTATCTGTCCAGTCTGCCGTCCTGGGGTAGTACCACCACTTTCGAATGTAACACCCGTGAAGTGACTTTGTCGCGTTTCGGGAATAGTTTGAAAGTAGCCAGGTATAACAAGAGGAGTGTGCACTGTCAATCTAAGATGGTACATGCTCGTCTCCTCAAGCCGGCATAGTGGAGGCGACTGCTACCCGCACATGTTTCTCTGTAGTAGCAGTTATTTCCATTCATGGACCGCACTCTAGCTTTAGATCAGGCGGAGTGTTGTCACATGCCGAGCTACAATTAAAAATATATATATTACAGGGTATCGTATAAATACGCTTACGATGGTATACCTCAATAAACGTATAATAAAAATACTTTAGTTCACATTTTTTTAATGTTTAAAATCAAACACGCGGTCCGCTACATGAAATTCCTATTATATCGAATCGAAGTACATTAGTAAAGATTTATTCTTTCATTGTGCATTACATTATGTTTTTAACGTGCCATAGTTTTGCATGTTTACCTAAAGTGCGGCCTGCTATAACATGACGCTTTAAATACAAAGTTGTCCGTGATACACATTTGGCCTTAAAATATTAAGCAAAATTATTCTGTCAAATGTTGTTTACAGACAGTATGAAATTAATAATTAATGTTGAACAAATTATGACGATCTTGAAACTTTATATTTTATTTTCTAAATACACGCTAATAGAAATATACGAGGAATTAAAAAAAAAACTAAAATTGTAGCTCAATACCTAAAGAAGCAATAATCGCTAATTCTGAGTATGTGTTTCTTCACAGAACTGGAGAACAAGGAATGATATTTAGAGAACTGGTAGAGGATTTGGATCCAGCGATAGATCCAAATACAGTATTCTCATGGTTTCATCCAAATTGCACGAAAAGTGAAGCTGTTGATATGCTGGTGAAAGCTGGACCTGGTAGTTTTCTCGTACGACCGTCAGACAACTCCCCTGGAGATTATTCTCTGTTTTTTCACATAAATAATCAAATACAGAGGTTTAGGATTGAGAAGAAAGGGGTTAGGTATCTGATGGGTGGACGGACTTTTGAATGTTTGGATGCTGTTATTAATAGATACAGGAAGGAGCAAATTGTTGAAGGACATACTTTGGGACAACCTGTAAGTAAGATTTTATGCTTACTATATCCCTAACATTATATACAAAAAATCTTTTGAGGAATGTTCCTAGCTAGCTAAAAAAAACTAGGATCTTAGGGCAATATTTTTTAAAAAATTATTATTATAATTATGATATATATTATATTATTGTAGTTTTTCTAAAGCCGACTATCCACCAAAAGATCTTGTTCGATTAATACAAAAATAAATGAAAACTTTAAAAAATATGTTTTCACTTGCTGATAAAACGTAGGTATATATCTTTAACTTTCTTACTCAATTCCAATAAAATTATCACTTTTAGCTAATAGCTGAGGGTCATCAGATTGAGCCGCAACAAAACGCGACAGGGGCTGCTGCAGAAAAGATTTACGCGACCCTGCGCGAGTGTAGAGATCAAATCGGTCTTAAGAAAATGAAGGGAATCAAACACCAAGGCTATTTGCATAAGAAATCTGATAAAGGCGCAAAGAAATGGAAGGCATTGTATTTCGTGTTGCTGCAAGAGGGTACTGATACACATCTTTACTTTTATGATTCACCAAAACGGACGAAGCCGAAGGGTCTTATTGATCTTTCTTGTGCTTATTTGTATCAGGTTAGTATAAATTATTACAATTGATAACTTTTGGAGTAATTCCTGGAGACTTTTTCCTGTGGTCGCAGTTGTCTCTGCTTCCATCAGATGGGGTGTGATCACACATGACTAAACACGCAATTATCTATATATATATATTATTGTAGCTCAGCATTGACAACACTCCGCCTTATGTAAAGCTAGAGTGCGGTTCATGAACGGAAACAACTGCTACTACAGAGAAATCTCTACGGGCAGCAGTCGCCTCTGCTAAGCCGACTTGAGAAGACGAGTATGCACAAACAGTGCACACTTCTCTTGCTATACCTGGCTACTTTCAAACTGCTCTCGAAACCCGACAAGGTCAGTTCACAGGTGTTACATTCAAAAGTGGTGATACTACCCCAGGACGGCAGACTGGGCTAATAACCATCATCAGTCTGCTTACTACTCTTTAATAGCGCCTATAGGCACTGAGCAACCAAAGTACATATAGCATAGTTTCTTTGGTACTCGTCTTTAGCGAGGTTCGAACATGGGTTTCATCGATCGTGAGTTCACACATCGTACCGCTAGACCACAGCCGCCCTGAATTATAAAATCTTTTAAATTTCTAGGTACACGAATCATTATGGGAACGTGAACACTGTTTCCAACTCGTGGAACGTGCATTGCCTTGCCTATCTACGCATACTTTTTTGGCTGCAAGTGCCGTTGCTGAAGAACGCGCCTGGCTTGATGCTTTGAGACCATTATGTGTTCCACAGCAAGCTAAACATCAATCTAAGGTAACTTGTCTATCTTCATTTATTTGATATTAAAATAACAGTAATTTCATATTTTTCAAGTCATATATTAATCAAAATAAAATATAAATAGTATGTTTCTATGATTTAATTTGCTGATATAACTCAAAAAGTTGCCTATTCGAAATGTCTGAAGTAGCCAAACAATCAAATGTGGCAGTTTAAGAGTGGTAGGCAGACTGATGATGGTTATTAGCCCAGTCCGCTGTCCCGAGGTAACACCACTTTCGAATATAATATTAAGTGAACTTGTCCTGTTTTGGAATCATTTTGGATGTAGCCAGATATAACGAGAGCCGGGCTAGCGGAGACAACTGCCTGTAGAAATTAAACTGTAGTAGCAGATGTTTCCGTTCATGTACCGCACTCTAGATTTACTATAAAAAAGTGGTTAATGTAATCAAAGCGATGTCGCGACAGTTTCTTGACTCGAACAAGTGAAATTCCTTTGTTCAGCAGTGGAAGTATAGAAATTGTGTTATATGATGTAGGTCGCTCGTGTGCGATGGTTACGTGCTCTTCGAGTACGCTGTCTAACAGCGCATCGTCTGCCGAGTCGTCTCGCTCCAAAACCATATTTAAGATTGGCTTTGGGAGCGGCTCCTGTTGCCAAAACACATCCCAGACCTTCACCAGATCCGCATTGGGATGAGGAGTTTATTTTTGAGTGAGTACTCTCCATATAATTTTTCCATGATAAATTTTTCCATAATTTTAATGTAACACCTGTGAAGTGCTAAGTTGAGATGAGCTTTAAAGGAATTTGGTGTAATGGAACCTTGCCAAGCTGAGCAGTTCACACTCGTGTCGTTAAGCCAGCATAGCGGAGGCGAATACTAACTGCAAACATTTCTCTGTGGTATCAGTTAATTGTCTGCACTTTAGCCGAAATACAGTTACATGCCAAACTACAATTTATAATTAAATAAATATGTTAGAGTAGTAAGAAGTCTCTCTGTCTATCTTCATAAAGCTAAAGGCTTGAATATAGATTAGGTTTAGAAAAGTATATTTTTCTTAACAAAATTTCTTTCGTTTTAGTGATGTACCCCCAGATGTAACGTCATTTGCGATTACGGTTCACAATACAGGGAAACGTGGAAAGGAATCAGAGGTAATTTATATCTTCTGTGGAACATTCAATTAATTAATCTTAGGTTCTAAGAAGACTTATTTTCTACAGGTTGCTGAATTAACCGTGGAATTATCAAATTTGGCTAATGGTGAAGAAATTGAAGAATGGTATCCTTTGGTCGGGATGACACCTATTGGAGAGTGGGGATCTTTGCGTTTACGTATCAGGTAAGTAAATAAAATGAAAATGTTTTTATTATCATAGGCTTGGGCTTAGCATGCTCTCGCTCATCATGACTCTACCATGACTTCGGATAGGCGTCTGACGAGAAGATTACCACAAGAAATTCATCAATTATATAATAATTAACAAAAAAAAGAAACTGAATTTAAAATTCAGAAAAAATCGTAGATAATTGATAGAAACACTAAATAAGAAATAAAAAAAAACGATGCAGGCTAGCAACAAGGAGAGAAGCTGCCTTCGTTATAATATTATTAAAATATTATTTTTGTACAGATATATGCAAGAACTAGTAATGCCTCGCGAAGAGTACAGTCCTTTGCGTCAATTGTTATTGGAACCTGGTTTGCCTGCCGTTAAAGCGCTCGCTGACCTTTGTCGCACGGATAGGCAACCTTTGGCTTCGTGTAAGTAAACAACTACCAAATATAAAGACATTCTTTTGATATCTCATAGAAGATTGATAATTGTACCAAAAATTCAGTTCTCCGTGAGTATGTTTTAAAAATATGTTTTAAACAATAAAATATTTTATGTGACTTACTCTAGCTTAACTTTAAACAGAGTGTTCCCATATGGCAGACTACAATAATAATAAAAAACTAACATGTTTGCAGCTCTAGTGCATGCGTTTACTGAATGCGGTCGTGGAGCAGAGTTGGCTCGTGAGTTATTGACCGCGGAAGTGGCCAGAGAGACTGACCATAGAGCTATGTTTAGAGCGGCCTCACTCGCCACCGCCGTTATAGATCTCTTCATGCAACGACACTGTAAAGGTTTCCTACAGGTAAAACTTTTTCTAGTTATATTTAAGAATGTACGAAAGTTGTGTCTCTGAACTTGAATCGCGCTGAGCCTAGCAAGTGGTAATATTTGTCAAACGATGTGTAATAATTTAAAAAATATAATAATATAGAAAATGTTTACATAATTATCTCTTTTTATTGATTTTTAGGCTGCAATTGCTGAAACAGTTCAGAAATTAATAGACTCTAAACAGTCTGCAGAATTAAATCCAACGAAAATGGATTCACCTGAAGATGCTTGTAATAATGCTGAGTTTTTACTCCTTGTTTTAGATCAGGTAATATTTTAAGGGATTATTTTATTTGATGGTTGATATAGAGGCGAATGTTATTGAAATCATCCTGTAATCTGGTGATGGTCACAGGTTAACGACCTCAAAATATTTTGCTAAATTGATTAGAGCCTAGTTCTAGACATGACTGCAATATAGGAGTGTGCTCTTCCAATGGATGGTGGGTCCAAAATTGAGGTGACTGATACCTGCGAAAATTCAAGAAAAAATTTAGTTTAACATCTGGCGAAGTGGTCGCCTGTCGAGGTGCTATTAAAAAAGAAAATAGACTGGGAAATTAAAGTGTAATTTTTCTTTTAGATTACTTCGTCAATTTTCACGTCGCCTGAAGCGTGTCCGAGACCGGTGCGTTATCTATGTGGATGTTTGCAAAGGGCGGCCGTTGCTAAATGGCCTACTGAACGATTTGTGAGGACGCGCGTTGTATCTGGTAACTAATTTCACTTACTCAACTGAAACTGTTCTTAATTTTAATGTCTTATAAATGAAAAAGTTGCATGAGAAATAATAAAAAATATATTGAAGTGGGAATCGAATCCACTTACTCCACTTTCCTAATTTTTGACTTGAATGTTACTGGGTTTTAAATCACAATTAATTTGCGTTTAAAGTCATTGCTAACTGATAGATCTCACACATGTTAATATATTACATGAAATGATGAAAAAATATATGATGAAAATTTTACTGAAAAATGTAAGCGGCGCCGTTTTGTTAAGAATTCATCATAATTTAATTATAAAAAAGAATGAATAACTGAATGAGGATAGGAGGTCTATTGAATCCCGACTCAATGTAATGTTCTTTTAATTTCAGTGCTATATAAAATGGTTTTATATAATTATAATAAATTAATTTCAGGATTTATATTTCTACGACTCATTTGCCCGGCGTTAGTGGAGCCGCGTGCTTGGGGTTTGTGTACACTAGCACCGCCAGCTCATTCGCAACGATCTCTTCTAATGGTTGCTAAGTGTTTACAAAATCTCGCCAATCTTATCGAATTTGGTGTTAAGGTATGAATATTATCTATTTCTAAAATATAGTTTTAATGTATGTACAAAAAAACGCGTTTCTGGATCAGCGGAGTATGACAAGAGGAGTGTGCATTGTCAATCTGAACGGTTCTTTTTCCGATTCGTCACATCAAACCGCAGTGGCGACTATTACATAGCTATATCTATTGGAAATCAATAAGGAGAGATTTCTTCTTGTAACATGTTATTGTGAAATCTAGATATAATAGGTAGACAGTTGATGTGTTTTTTACTTCTTCAAATTATCAATAAATAAATAATAATATAAATTTTCAGGAACCCTATATGGAAGTAGTAAATCCATTTATTTTAAAGAATAAAGAACGTATGGTAGTATTTCTGGACCAATTGAGCTCTGTACAAGATCCGGGGACTATTACGCCAAACACTAACAACACTAATAGTTTTGATATAGGTAAGTTCACTGTCGATATAGATTTTATATGTATCTATAAAATGAGGTTGAATTTTGAACATAAGCGGGTCGAAATTACGTTCAAGTTGCATGAACTTTTATAATTAAAAGAAGAGGTGACGTTAGTGTACGCTGAATACGAGTTTACTTTCATGCCGTGAATCGCGGATTCTCTACCAATAGGATTACTTCGTTAACTTTTTATTATCTTGGCGGCCTAAACAACATCTTCTGATTGGTGGAGAGTTCTCACGTTACCCTGTCACGGCGTATGTAAACTAATACTTGGCCCTCTGCTTGACTGAAAGTTTACTAGTGTATAAATTAAAATCACCACTCAGTCCTCTAAAGCGAGGCAAAACAAACGACGGAGAGGGAGTTCTAATGGCAGTGTTTACTCTCCAGCAGTACAACGCGTAAGGAAGCTGAGATAAAAAAAAATATAATGAAAATATTTGCTTTTATTTTTTAGCCAAAGAGCTAGCAACACTTCATCATATCTGTGTATCGCACCTCACAGAACTACAGAATTTGGCCAAAACACAACAGTCTATTAAGAAGTTAGTGACCGTAACGGAAATGCTCACCAAACACAAGCATAAATATCTTGAAATGATCAGATAGAATTACCACATTTACAGGTAAAAATATTTTGTTACATTTGCATTTAGTTAATTTTCTCACTTTGTTCATGTCTCTGCCGAGGGTAGCGCTAGCGACATCTGTCTTTACATATCACTTTCGCCTGAACCACGTCCATTACTCTTCTAATTCATTTATATTTTTCAGGGTAAACGAGCAGATTTAAATTACCAGTCGGTAGAAACGTTAGTTGTTTGTTTCTCTTTTCTTAGTCGTCTTGTGGACTGAAATTAGAATTGTAGTCTTTTGTTTTAGCTTTAGCTTCTACTCCAGTTGCATTCGAAATTTTAATTACAGCCTTACTAGAATTTTTTTAAGGTCAGTAGTAAGCTTTAGGTATTGATAAGAATTTCACTCAGTTTAGAGTAAGACTGTATGCAACCAAATAAATATTGTAATTCATGAGGGTTTTGTTAAACGGCTCTATTTTGACGATTCTTTTTTACACGCAAGGTCTGCCTTTTTTTATTGTAGCTCGGCATATGACAACAATTCACCTGCCACTACAGACAAATTTCAACACACGGCAGTCCTCACTATTCCGGCTTGAGGAGATAAATTAATATCTGATAAAGTCGGGTACGACTGCTATCGCAGGTGGAGTGCGGAGTAATGTTTTAAATATTATAATTCATAGCATTGTAAATGAACCGTCTAAACCTTTAAAACGAAGGGAGCATAATTTTACGAATTTATTTTCAGCTTTCAAGTGCCAAAATTGTTGCAACCAAAGTTGGCATGTTTTAATAAATATTGTTTAATTTCTTATATTTTTTTATGTTAAAATTTTATTTATTCAATACGTAAGTCGTATTAGTAGTATTTAAGGAATAAGCTCTCTAGAATTGTATTTATTATTATTATATTGTTTACTTACGATGATTATACTAATTTTAATTGATATTTACGATTATAGAACACATTTTATTCATTTTTTAATGCCTGTACTAAGCTAGCGCTGGTATCACAGTCACTGAGCGACCAAGAGACTTATTTACATTGGTACCGGTCAGAATTTAGCAAGGCTTGAAGACAGGCTCCATCGTTCGTGGGGTCCGTCTTTTACCGCTATACCACATCACACATTGCTCTGATTCTGACATGGTCAAGTCAAAGAGTTAAGCTCGATTCATATATGTAGCTAGAGGCTGTACGTGGCAGAGATCTTAGCTAGTCCCTGTCTGTGTACACCCGTTACGCTAACATGTCTCATGTATGGTATCTGAAAATATGAATCTAGCATTAGTTGGGGATACAGACAATGTGTGCAGTCCTTTATAAAGGCCCTTGCATCTCTTCTTTTAGAGTGGTCCGAATATCGAAATATGCCTAAATGTGTTTCGAATTTTGTAAATATTAATTACAGTATGTTGTACATCAATTTATTATTATTAAGTTAATCCTATATTATTAAAATTATTAATCAGTAAGTTTTAAGTCAGTACTTAGTCAAGTCAGTATGAGCTGTATGAAATTTTAATATTAAAAAAAAAAGAAAGCCATCTGTGCCTATATTGATCGCAATATAATACGTGATGATATTTTGATATGAAATTTTGGCAATTATTAAAGAGTTTTTGGAAGTTACTATCACTTTTTTTTTAAGTTTCATATGAGCTGTTTTTCGAAATTATTTTCTTAGTTATAACGTCACTAAATAAAAAGACACCAAAAATGTTTAATCATTATTATAAGATATATTATTTGCATAATTTATGATGTAAGTTTTCGTTTCCGATGTAAAAAGAAAAAGAAAAACAACTTTATTTTTCAACTAGATTCTCAATTAGCGCCTCTTTGGCATTTATTGGTTTCATAACATGATTTTCTATTAATACTAATTGTTATGCACTGATAAATTATTAATTTCTTGCACTTAGTAATAAATAAGGTTGTCTAGCTCCGCTTAGTTATGAGCAACCGATGGCAATTTAATTTTTGTTTCATAAATAACTTCTCTGTGATAACGAATTATAAATTACCAATGATTCTGTTCAGTTTGACAAAATACGACTTTTTGTTTTGGAATTTCAAATCTTTTTATTGCTCAATTTAAAGAACAAAACACTACTTACTTTTTGTGCCATAAATGTTTTTGTTTCACTCGTTCTCCTAATCACAATTTCTTTTAAATATTAATTATCTTTTCATAGTTAAATAGATTTAAGAATTAATCTTATGAAGTTATGCATCAATGCATCGAAGTTGAAACATCCTTTTGTTAATAGGGCAATAGGTAATAGGCTGTCTATCCCAAAAGGGTAATGGCGCAATAGTGTACGTGTTGTTGATGTTTTAAAAAGTGTATGTCTAGCTTACGATAGGAAAACATCTAGACTGAATTAACGCTCCAATTGTTGATGAAATTTGTAGTAGATATTGCACTTATTTGTTAATAGCAGTGTCTAAGATAGGCTACCTATAATTAAACTTCCGAGTATTAATTTAAGACCTATGATAACATTCGCAAATATCATTTGGAAATGCCACTACTTCCACGCACTGCCAGAATATTTATTAATTTTACACAAAAATTGCAAGTTTTAGGCTATATTTGCATTAGGCCCTCACGCACAATGAGTGGTCATGACTGCGAGGAATCTACAATCTAGGCCAATCTGTGGGCTATCAGTGCTTAGATTCAATCAGTTTTTGTAGCTTGGAGTCTGACCAACACGCGTCTAATGTGAATGCAGCCTTGTCCTTTATTTCTAAAGTAATACATTTCATTCCTAAATAGCATTTACTATGTTTTAGATATGCAGTTGTATATCTGATTTAGAAGTAGATTTTGACTGTTTTGTAATGATTTATATTCTATTTTTTAGCATTGTACTGTTTTTTTATTAAATTTTTATCCTGTGCTAGAATCTGTCTTATAAAATAAACATATAAAACAAATAATTGTGCTTTTATTGCTGTTGTTAATATTCCTATCACAAACCTTTATTTCTAAGCCCTAGGTTTGCCTCATCACTATTGGAGGGAAATATTGCCCGCACAATGTTTTTGTATAACACTATTGTATGAAATGTCTAACATCCCAGAATGAAATGAAATTTATTTACTTGCGGGAGCATTATTCAAGTACTCTGTTTCTCAATGGTCAGTTTCAAATAAAATAATATTATTAAATAGGTACAAAAATATTTATGGAAAATATGCTTATAATAAAATAAGTAATGGGTTTACAATAGTAAATATGGACTATGTTAGAAACAATATTGAAAAAGCCATTACGATACAACACACGGCTACATATGGAGACTTTCTTTCACCAATTCTTGCGCACTTCCAGAATGTTCCTAAAAATCTGTAAGAATAATTTTATTTTTGGTGAAGGTAAGTACAGCTTTTAGGTTATAAAATCAAAGTGAGATAAATACTCACCCAGTCTTATTCCTGTCTATGAGGCTTGGAAAGAAAGATCGTAGGTAAGCACACGTACATATCAACAGCAATATCACGGAAAGTAAACTTTGAAAATTAAATATAGCACTCTGAAAACAATAAAGTTTGAGATCAATTGAAGCAGATAATAAATGTAAAATTGAATGCAATATTTACCATGACTATTTTGTTCTATACTCCAGTATATCAACAACATATAACTGTCACAAGTATCATAAATATTTTGTGTAAAACCACCGATTTCAAACGTATTTACATCGCCATGAAACCACAACACAAAACTAAACGTCAAAACGTGACATTTGTCACATCATAATTATAGGGATGTATACGAAATTATTCAAAATAATTGAGTAAACAATTAATTCAAATGAGTGTTAAACTTGTTAATATGTGCCACAAAAGTTTAAAATAGAAAATACGAATTTGATTATTTCGGAGATAATAAATCTAAAATTAATTAAAACTAGTAAAATAGTAATCTTTGCTATGTTTTGTTTTGGATGGTTACCCCTCCCCCCATTCATTTGACAGACAATGGTTGAAGGAAATTATTATGCGAAAATAAATATTTGAAGAAACTCATTACAAAATTATACAATTAATTGCTCAATCATGGACCACGACAAATTCGCGCTAGTAGAAAAGATACTAAAGGACATTGACAATATTATGGTAAAAAATGCTGAGTTGTAAGTATCGATTTCTGGTTTGGCAGAATTTTAACCTACTTTAAGAGTTTACTTTCTTTTACATTCGATGACCATGTTTCAGATACGCTTTTGATATTGTACCTGTCGAAAGTAACTTTCAGAATAAATCGCCAGTTTTACATTTAGAAAATTGTCTTGGTTTAGAATCATGGTGTGTAAAACATGTTTATATGTATTGTTATTCCGAACTTATGGATAAATACTTTGGTAAGGCAAAAAGGAAAGCTTTAAAATTGTCTTCTGTAAATTCTGAAAGGCTCACAAAGTTACTAAATGTTACATTGTTATTGAATCCTGAGTTATGCACACTGTGGAATAAACGCAGAGATTTGGTACTAAGAAGTGATTTACAAAGAGTTTCAGAATTACGATTCACAAAGCTTGTACTATCAAGGAAACCCAAATGCAATGATGCGTTTTCATATAGACGCTGGTTATTGGAGTTTATATTTCAAGGTAAGACGTTCATAAAATAATTTGAAAAATTATATATGCACATTAATTCTTGAATAGGCATAACCAATTATATTTTAAAATATTAAAGTAATTTGATATAACTGAAAAGATTTTATGAAACTTTGCGGTCAAAGTTGCAGGCATCTCCTGCAAAATCTCGTATTAGTTTATATTTGCACAAAACCTAAGCAAGAACTGTAGTTTGGTATAATTTAAATTTCAGAGGAAAATCTGCAAAGCAACTTCATAGACAGCTTGGTGAATGAAGAGCTACGTATATGTCAACTAGCTGCAGATAAAAGCCCCAACAATTACCACAGTTGGAGTCATCGCATGTGGTTACTGCAAAAATTAAAAGATATCGATAGGCAATACAATCTCAACCTCCTTTATATGAAGGAATATGATTTTTCTGAACATTGGGTTTCAAAACATGTTTCTGATTATAGTTGTTTCCATTATAGACAGTTTTGTATAAAGAACGTATTTGCTATTGAAACAGATTCTTTGTGGAAAGATGTAAACGATTATATTCATGTGAATTTACGGAATTCCTTTGTTCATGTATTGATGGTTAATTATCCTAGCGACAGTACTGTTAATGTTATTGAAAAAGATTTATTATCATGTACTTCGGACTACTTGTTAAATGTTTTACTTATCAATTCGTATAAAAGCTGCAAATGTAATGTAAATAATTTCCTAACTTGTAGAAAGTTTGAAATTTTATTCCATGAATTGAATTCGAATAATGAATTATTGAGATTTTATAAATGTCATGAGACTTTATGGTATCATAGGAGGTTTATTGTTTGTCAAATATTGAGTGTGATGTATGAATATTTTGGATTACAAAAATTAAATGGTATTTTAGTTAAGGATAATTGTAAAAAGTGTAAGAGCGATTGTTTAGTAGAAAAACAAGCGAAAATAGTGAGGTATGATAGCAATCGAATCTATTTAAGTAACCTATTCAAGATACTTATAAGCCATGAAAAGAAATTTATAGAAGAAATGAGAATGAATGGTGATAATTATTCAGAGAGACATGAGAAATATTTAAAGTATATACAAGGAATTAATAATTAGATATTTTAAATGAAGATGATCATAATATATATTTTTTAAAGGTTTTAAGTTTTTAAGAAAAATTATGTAAATATTTTATTCGTATTTTTAGAATTAGCATTAATTTTTATGCAAGATTTTTCAGAGCACGTTTTGTACAAATTTTTCTTAACTTTAAATCTGCCAAAATACCTATGTACCTTTTATAAGTGTATTTTAAATAATTTTAATAAGGGCTTAGTCCTATTTATGACGTGTCGTGTTCCATCCCATTCGGGGCGAATGGCAATAACTATTTGTAAAAGACAGATATAATATTAATTATAATAAAAATAATAGAGCAATAATAAATTTGGTTTAATTTTTAATTCCTGGAGTTAGATAGTTTCGTTAATGATATAGTGACGAGGTCGGTATAACGAGGACCACGATGCACATTCGTCAAGCCGGCATAGTGGATGCGGCCAGCAGACGTTCGCGCTCTAGCTTAACATCGAGCGGAGTATGTTCACATGTCAAAAAAAAACTAATACTTATTAGGGAGAAATTAAACGATTGACCTAATAATAAAAATAAAGTAATTGCTCCGTAATAGAATTGGGTTGTAATAACTATCTCAGTTGTAAACGATGTCAAGTTTTACGCAGTACGCACTGCCCTACAATAGTGCGTTTAATAAATGGGTCACAGGCAGTCGGAAGTGTGACTATGCTGGCTTACCCACTATCAATGACGTCACACCGCTAGGCAATTTTGACTCCTTCGCTCGATGGCAGTTCGGGTGGGATCGGGAACATTCGGGAAAACGCGGATTCACTGAAAGCTGAAAAGAAAAGATTGTTACCACGTGCGCCTTACGTAATTTTTGTAGATATAAATATCTTCCTCTGCGATTCGTTACTATATAAAATAGCTGTCATTTATTAAACGTTATTAATTTGTGCTAAAATATTATGAAATATGCTTTAGAGTTTATGTGTAGTATGACAAGACAAGGGAGCGAGAAAACAAGGGTTAACGGCGCGTGATTGATGAGTAACTGTGGCACGGGTCACATAGTACTTTATATTACTGGCACGGGTTTCATTGATGGTTTTGAATTACTATCACATGTTTGACACAAACAAATTCACAGTCACGTTTCTATTTATTTGTTATTTTAGGAACATAATATTTAGTTTTATAAATAAGTAATTTCTTTAAAAAAATTGTATGTATTAACTTCTTAGTTTACGATCGCTTTTGTTTGGTTTATTTACCTAATAGAAGGTTGAGTTATAGATTAGTTCGAGGGTTGAGTATTCTGCTAATTATACAATGTGAAATTTGGCAACGGAGAATTCTAATATACAGTGTAAAGTACGTAATTTATACGCGATGTTTTTTTAAATATAAAATTTGACCTAATGCATAATATCGTAGGTCTTAGAACTTATTTTTCAGTCACTGTAATGCAGTAAAGGCTATGGACTACCATATGCGTAGCACGTATCTTGTAGCACATAGCTACGAGGAATTTATATTAGTTAGATCGAGCAAAAAAAGTTCTTTTTTTTTGTGTAAAGTTAATAAGTATTTTTTTTTGTTGATAAATTTATTGGTAACACTGGGGTAAACATAACCTTCTTTCGAATAAATATTTAAAAACGTATTACGTGTGTAAAAATGAATTGTAAGCATATCGTAATCTTTACATATTGTAATACGTAAAAGTTGAGGTTGGGCTGAATGTTAAACAGTCAAATTACTTGAAGGATAGACATTAAATTGTTAATATTTCTTATTTTTCTGCTATTTTGTTACAATGTTACTTTAACAGAAATTCTGAGATTGAATTTTTGAACAAATGTGTATTGAACTGTTTTGTTTTTACGGAATACATAAGAACAGAGCCACTTCAAATTAAAAAAATAAAATAAAACGAAAATTAGGTAGCTATTGGAATAAATATCTAAATTACGCCATCGAATTTAAAATAATTTGAATAAAAAATCAAAATGTGTGTGTCAAATGTGAGGTAATTCTGTCACAAAAGTTCTTGTAAAATATGTACTCTAAGTAATCGTGTACTCGATGTCGATCGTGCTTCGAATTCCTGATAACACTAATGTATATGAATTATTGTACAATATATCTATAGGTATTATATTACTTCAAATAAAAAGTCTTTCATTGTTCGCTGCCTGAAGTACGTGGCGAGAATGGTTGTTTAAAATTAAAGCGAGTATATTTATTCCCATTATTTGCTCTACTTTTCGGTGAAGTTTTCTTTAAAAACTATTATGATAATAATATAATCATCTAACAAAGTAAAATACTGTAGCTTTATTATAAATTTTATTTACCGTATTTATTCAATAATTTATAAACTATATGTAGGTAAGTAACGCATTAAATTCAAATAATAAATGATTAGTTTGCGTGTCTTCAGTTTCAGTGCGTGTCTCTGAATAATTTTTGGCGTGACCGATAACTTGTTCTTTACAAATTTTTATTTTATCTAAAAATACCAGATGAGTTGGCTTTTCCCTTCCACGGCGAGAATGGTTTCATCAGCTGTTTTGACCTTTTGACCCAATTTTGCTCCATTTCAAGAGGAAGTAGATACAAAACGATGAGAGTTCTAACTAGTCACTAGCGTCTATTAAAATCGCCTCCGCGGGTTTGGGATAGGCCGTTGCATACAATAATTGCATCAAGTTTAACCGGGGGCGACTCGATCGATGTGAGGGTATTTACCTCGCCGAGCGAAAATAACCGGCTCGGTTTCCCGACGCCGGTGATGTCAGAGGGTGTCTTGTGCGCGCGTGTGTTAGTTTGACACGCGCTTGCGCGACGTTCAGGCCGGCAGTCGGTCGCCGGGCCGCAGCGAGCCGGGCGCGCGGATCGCGAGAGATGGCGCCCCGCGGCGGCCGGTGAGGCGCCGGCCCCGCCGACCGCCTCGGGTCGACGGGGCAGCGCTCCCCGCCAGTACACGTGCCACCATGTCACTGCTCAGCGTTACAGGTACATTCTGCTTTATCTCCAAGTCACCTCAATATCCAGAGAGAAGTGTACCGAGCGTCTCTTCTCAGCCACGCGACGGCGCATTCGTGCCGTAAGAGCCTGCTTGCATTTTCGCGCCACTTTTGTCACCTTTGTTTTACTTTTAGCTAATATTATTTCTCAGTTGTATTTTACGTCGATATCATCAATTAAAGTAGTAATCTTTATTAAAATATAATTCATTTCATTATCTAGATGCAGAATATAATACATATGTAAGCTGAAAACGATGCGATTCAGAGTGCAAAGAAATAATAGTAGTAGTAGTAGAGTAGTATAGATGTTCGTGTAAATCTACGATACGCATGTGCTACGACGATGCTACGAGCAGATTTTGCGTTCTACACAATGCCTGCAGGAAATTATGCCTCGCTTTTATAGTAAGTTTATGAGCACCTTTGTGTGAATGGAAACATGCAAATTAATTTTGAAGTTTTCTTCTTTGAATTTGTTGTTTTCATAATCATTGTAATGCATTATTATATGTTGTTTTCTTAATATAGTGCCGTTGTTGATATTAAAAATGATGTTACTGATGTTATTATCGAAAACTTCTTAAACTTAACGAACTAAATATAATAAATAGTTTTATTCATAAACTACAATAAAAACGAAAACTTGTACTTTAGATTCAATTATTTTGACGCGAAATAATACGTTTTATGATACTCAACAAAAAGATAACCAATGTGCCCTTGAATGACTTAACCCAAAATCATACACTGACCGATCACGTTATTACTAAAGTTCCGATTCTTGAAATGAATACGATTTGACAGATCGTTTAAAAAATATATCGAGAATTATCAATGATAATATAAGGCCAAGTTGATATAGGCGTAGGCTCTATAACACCCATATTAATAAATCTTCTAAAAATAGTATGTCAGTATACTAGTAGCAATGAGACTTGTTTCAATGCCTATAATACAAGATATTAGATTAGATTAAAAAGGAGAATTTTGATTTACATTTTTAATCTGATTTTGTTACCATAGGTAGTAGGCTGCCGATTTGTAATGGCTTATCACTGATCAGTTTTAATTTTTTCGCCCAGGTTAATGATATCTGATTTATATTTAATTAAACATTGTCTATTGATTGGTAAATTATGTGTTGATATAATTAAAATGAATTAATGAAAAAATAAGATATTATTTTAGAATATTATTTTGTTACCAAGTTATTAAGTAACAGGTGGGCCCAAAAATGGGGATTTTCCTTTGGATCGAAACTCCAATTAATTTCGATTTGAAATGCGACGAGAATAGGGCATTCGGTGTCCTGCTTTGACCTACATGTATTTTATTCGAGTGAAAATTTTCAAGAAACCTTTTGATGTGACCTATTTCACTAAAGTTCTTATATATATATTTTTTTTAAACGTGTGGAAATAATATTTTGTAATATTATATTTATAGTATAGTAGGTAGTTTTTTAAAATATAAATCTAAACAGGTACTTAAAGCATTGCGTGTTAAGTTATTCAAATGTGTTTCTTTTTAGTTTTACTGATTTCTTTGTAATTAATTTACATGTTATATTATATTTAAGTTTCTAAAGTAAGCCTGTACTTTAGATGAAGTTGATTAGACATTTGTGGATTTAGAGACATTTAAAAAAATTTAAAGCGGCCATACTGATATTGGTTATTGGCCCAGTCTGTCGTTCTGGGGTGAAATTATCTAGTCGCGTTCGGGATCAGCTTGAAAATAGCCGGGCATAGTGAAGAGAGTTTTTCCTGTTTAGTCGTTGGTGCAAATTTATTTTAACGAGTCGGCATAGCGGAGGTCTCTGTTCCCTGTACACGTGTCTCGGTGATAGCAACAGCGTCTCAAATCTAGCCGCGCGCGTTCTTATGTTGAAGTACTATAAAAAGGTTAAGAGTTATTATATAAATTAAGCTTACCTAAATTTAGCATAAAAATATTACATAATATCAAAGTTTCCATTAATCGATACTTATAATATCAGTTAATCTAAGTATAGATAAAATGAAAACATTTAAGCGTCGATTACTAAAAATTGTTTTATGCTGAACGACGTTTGCATTTTCCATTAATTTTCATCATAATGCATCTAAAAATAGAAGGTGCATCTTAGCTTTTAGCATCCAAATTGCATAGAGTGAATATTACACTAGATACCGTCATATTATTAAATTAGTCAAAACGCATTGCTGCTTTCTAAAACCATTTAGCTGCTTATTTTTTATTATAAAATTTTCTTAAGTATACTAGTTGGCTAATTACTTCAAGCTTTTATCATTGATATGACACGGCAGCTGCAAAGCTTTCGAACATCATCAGATTAAATTAAATGTAACATCCTTCAACCGGAGCGTGTAAAAGCACCTTCTTGGGCCGGCATAGTGACGGCGACTAAAGCCACCGTGTACTCCGGTCGTCGGCGCTCATGGACCTCCACTGTGCTTACCTGATGGCTAGTCGACGTCACATATCGCGTCAAGATAAAAAACAAAAATCGCAGTATAAATCTTTGAATTTGGTTAAAACATTATTAAATTATGCTTCGAGCCTTGCCTAGCTTAGTGGTCAGAGTATCAGTGCATAAAGCGGAGGAAGTAAGTTCGATTTCCACCTCGGTTCCAGTAAGCAATTAAAAAATGTTCACACTAAATCTAAATCCATCAAATAAAAGACAATTTCTCGTGGAAAATATTATAATGATATACATTTTTGATCGTTAATTATAGGTACAAAATATTTACAAGGTAACACATTTGTTTTTAAAGGTGTCGTTACTTTTAAAGACATATTATTATCTTACGTATCTATACATAGTATATAGGTATTGGTATATTTGGCAAAATTAATTCTCCTACATAAAAGTAAAAGTAAAAGTCCTACGTACACGTGTAAGTATGACGATTTTATAGTTTATAACCTTCTCCTTTTATTTCCTTTTAGGAATAAATACTACAATAATAATACTGTAAATTTTCATTTATTAAATTGTCAATATAATATCTACATTGTAGCTGCGTTCGGGCCACTACATTATGAGAAAATGCCAAGATTCTAACGTGGGTGGAGACATCGGGCGGTACGACATGGAATTCAAATCTAGATAACCTTACAAACTTCCTTTACTAGCTAGCTGTTGTCCGCAACTTCGTATACGCATAATTAATATAATACTTTAAACTTGAGACATGATAGGTGCCCAATTCATACCTACTTACATTTCAATTCACTCACTTTTTAAGTAATCCAAAAAGCAACAATTAAACCAAACCTTACCAAACCAAAAGGAGCACATTTGTTGTGATTTTTTTAAAAATATTATAATTTATCGTGTTATAATATTTTATTTATAAATATTTTTAAGGCATACATCGAACAATCCTAAAACTAGACTAGGTCACTTCACGGGTGTCGTTATACTTGAGTTAGAACTAGCATCTAGCAACAATTCATTGAATCTGTATGTTTGTATATATGTAATTTGCATCGCAAATACAGCGAGATTTACTAAAATGCACTGTAAAAATCAATTGATGGATCTTTTTATACTTTTATGTCCACTTTTATCTTTAATCGATGATTTTACGCATAATTTAATGCGGTAATTTTACATATGAAAAGTATATATGTACATATAAAGCAAAAACAGGATCTTCGTATGAGTCAACTAGAAGGAGTCAATTAAGAGTAGTAGGCAGACTGATGATGGTTATTCGTCCAGTCTGCCGTCCTGTGGTAGTACCACCACTTTCGAATGTAACACCCGTGAAGTGACCTTGTCGCGTTTCGGGAGCTGTTTGAAAGTTGCCAGGTATATAGCGAGCACTGTCAATGTAGATGGTACATACTCGTCTCCTCAAGCCGGCATAGTGGAGGCGACTACTGCCCGCACAGGTTTCTTTGTAGTAGCAGTTGTTTCCATTCATGGACCGCACTCTAGTTTTACATCGAGCGGAGTGTTGTCACATGCCGAGCTACAATAATAAAATAAAATAAAAACTAGAGTAGCTTTGTGACTTGAGAACTCCATTCATTCTTTTAATTTTTATAAATCCTATTGTGACACAATGATGTCACGAGTGCGACATTGTGACTCATATTCTTGAAATGCATTTCTAATAAGGCTTCGCAGTGTGTTTGCAAATATTAACTATAACTTTTATTATTATTTTTAAATATTAAAAA
Organism: Tinea pellionella; assembly: GCA_948150575.1. NCBI lineage: Eukaryota > Metazoa > Arthropoda > Insecta > Lepidoptera > Tineidae > Tinea > Tinea pellionella. The sequence goes on along the minus strand of OX411259.1, from coordinate 4,121,004 downwards.
ACGTTCATGTCCCAGTTTAATGGAGAGATTAATCGGAAGAAAATAGTGTCTATACTATATCTATTTACAAAATTAAATTCTGTTTCGGGTATTTGAATTGGTATTTGGGGGAAAATTAAAATGCTGATTTTCTTTAATAATAAAATTAAATAGAAAAAACGCGCACGCAACAGCCCGGAGATGATGATAATGAGGTCGAATGAGATCGAACCCACATATCCGGTATCCGTGCCGATGATTTGATCACTAAACTATTCCGCTACTATACGTAATCGTGTCGAAATACCTTCTACATGGAAAGGTCTGCAGCCCTCCCAACTGTTGGCTAGACGTTGCATTTATATTTATTTCTATTAAATTTTTATCATAATTTAATAAATAATAAATGGTGTTTTTTCAATGTTGAAAAATTAAAACTTAAAAATTAAGTCGTTTCTCTGTCTATGAAATGTAATTATTTATTAGTATAGCATATGTATGGGCTTAGCATGCACTTGCAATTACACTTCATCATCAGACTCTACCATGGCTTCGGAAAGGCCTATAACGAGAAGACTGTCACAAGAAACTATCTAAATGTCAAAAACTCAAAACTAAATATGTTTACTAAAAACCTTTTACTATTTATAAGAAAAAAAATGTAAAAAGAGAAAAATATAATTTTAATCGCATTTCCTAACCGGGTTCGATTTCAAACATAATGATTCGTGAAAAACTCCAGTTACACAGACATTTTAGTTATAAAGAAATCTGATGAAAGTTATAAATCACCAAAACTGTCAGTAACAGTCAATAATGAATGTTAAACTTTTGTGAACGAATTTTATTGGTTTTTAAATACCATAAAATATTAAATATAAATGTTTCAGACTAACCAAATTCTCAGAGTGGCCACAAAGGATGCAATTCTTCGAAACATCGTCGTATTAAAACAACAGACTAACATACGACAAAGTTGTAGTGTAAAAAATGTGGAATGTCGATGGAAAGATAAGTAGAGGAATTTCGACAGGAACACGTAAGCGTTGTGTAGATAAGATCAGAGCTTTGGGTTCAATTCCCACCTCAGCCCAATTCTCATATTCATGTAAATTAATAACTACAACCCAATGCAAAAAGAAAACTACTTATTTTCAGAGAATAGACCAAAATAATAGGTTAATCTTTGTTAAGTTGACGTCAATTAATGTTAATGTTAGGAAAATTACGAAAGTTAACTAAAATAAAAATCATATTCCCTTTCAAATCGAAGAATTCAGTTTCATTTCTTAGTTTGTCAGCAATGTGCAGTTAACCTATTTAAAAAACGGGGATTATTGATTTACGTCGACTCAGAGTCTTCAGATGCCTTTTTTTTTATTTATTTGCATTTTTCCCATTACTAAGTAATCCAATGAAAAAAAAAACGTAGACTGCGGTAACTTTAACGAATTAATTTGCGAGGGAAATTTTAACGAACTTTCTCGAATATTCCTTTACAAATTAACTTTTTGTGATAGGTATAAACATTAAGTTAATTAATAGATCGGCTACATGATTTCAACTTGTTTCAGACATGTAATTAACGAACCATATTCTAGACCAACATTTTTAGAAAACCTGTAAATATAGACAAAGACTTTTTATTACTAACATATTATTTTATAGTCATAGTTTGAAATATATTATTTTTATATTATAATATAAACTGGTGGACGTCGGTTTGATTCCCACGTCAAACTGTGTGTGATATTTTTTTAAATTAATAATAATAACCTCAGCATTTGCATATGCAAAAAATATAATGAAAAAGTGTATTGTTTCATTTTCCTGTCACCTTATATGCATTAACTAAGAAAGTTTTCGTTATCTATGACACTGTAGATAAGAGTTATGTTACACAAAAGTTATTTACTAATCTCTTAAATTAAGTTGACTCAAATTTAATTTAACCAAAGAAAACAAAAAAAAAAGTGGAATGTCTCTGTCATTGCTTTTAAGAGTAAAAGAGATAAAAAATGTAGCACTCGAGAATTCTATGCAAAGTCATTAAAAGTTGCAGGGAATAAGCTTTACGCTTCCGTAAACACTTCCAGAAGTTAGTCGTTTATTACTTGACGACATTCGACGTGGTTATAAGTTTACTTTATTTGTGTTGCATAAAGAAAATTGTCTCAATCACAATAAGTATGTTTAAAAGTTTATTTTTATTTTTTTTGTTATTTTTGCTTTATTTAAGGCAAAGGGATCATTACTCATGCAGTCCTCAGTAATATTTTTTCAAAGTTGTTCAAAATTTTCAAAATCTAAGCACATTTTTTTATATTTTTATATTTTAAATCATTTACTTTGCATTGCGTACATTTATAAATACTTAAATTATAGCATCATTCAAAGATCTTTTATCTCCCAATGCCAAAATTCCCTAATCTAATGCTTTTTTGGGCAGGCATTGAGTAGATATAAACAAAATTATATAGAACATACTAATTCACATACAATTACTAATATAATTCCTCATATAATTATTTTATTAATTGTTATAATGTGACTTTTTGGATGTGAGTTAATTAAAGCCACTTGGAAAGAAGATCACATATAGAAATTAGAAAATAAAAAAATAAAGCTCAAATATTGAAAAGTACGAATATAGGTAAAAATAAACATTTAAAATTAGCATACTTGGCTTATTTAAAGTCTGCTTTATGATTATTGCTGCATAGAATTCAGCTGAGTCTGTTATATCTATTATACCCAATTTAGTAGACGTATAGCCTACAAAAGCTTACGCCATTTGCAATCGAATTTACAGTCTAGTAAATTTTCCAATTTAAAACCGTATTAAACTTCTTTATAAGTTAACGTGCGTATAAGTAAGGTTTACGTAATGGATTTTGTTGTAGGCAATCATATTTATCTACGTGCTTAACCTTATTTAAAGTCTTTGACATGAAATTGTGTTTACTTTAATGTTTATAATATAACGATTTATGGTCGAAGTATAAATATCGAAATATTTAAAATAAAGAGACCGGTAGACGGACTAATGATAGTTATTAACCCAATCTGCAGTCCTGGGGTAGCATTACACCCGTGAATAGTCGCATTTCAAGCAGCTTGGAAGTAGGAATATGCCTTGTCAATGGTTTGTGCACAAATGTCTCCACAAGCCGGCATAGCGGAGGCAACTTCAAAGTCAAATTCAAAGGCAGAAAATAATAATTCAAAAGCGACCGCGGCTTGGCTTGGGGGTTACTGTGTTCGACTATCCCAAAAATCTCGATTGGTTATAATGGAACAGTATTTTACATTTACTACCTACATACTTTAGTCGCTCAGTGTCTATTATCCAATCACTACACGTGGTTTAGCATAAAAAAATTTTTTACAATATCGAATATTTTAATAGTCAAAATTGAATTTCAATAACGTTCCTTTGTTTAAATAATTATAATAGATTAAACATTAACAGATATCCATTTTATAACTTCCGATTAAAAAGTAGAAATCTGACATTAATCAGCTGTACATACCGATTTGATATCTTGCTTCAAAAACGGATATCTTTCAACAAGATCTCTGATACTCCGTATTTAACAAAATTGCATGTTACCAACGTTTTCAAATATTCTGAAAATGATTCAAAATGAATCATTATACAACCACCCCAGGGATTTCGAAACAAAAATATTTGTTGATCTTTAATAATTGGCTTATGATTACGGTTTCGTTAGCAACAAAATTTATTGCCCTCGTTTTTTTTTGTTTTAAAATGAACCTTATTGCCATAGAATAAGCCATGATTTTTATTTAGAAGAATAATATATCATATACTATTTTATTTTAAATATATGATTTTTAAACTCTGAACGTGGCATAAATGTAAAGACAACTAATAATAAAGGACAATGGCCATTTTTGGGCCCATTTATTATCAAACAGTTTGTAAACAAAACAATATTATATTATTTTTTCATTATTATTGTAATTTGTTTGTTGTTTTGTTGTTAATATTACTACTACTTAGCTCACGCCTTATTCCCACTGGGATAGGCAGAAACTATGGAGCGCCAGCGACTCCTCTCCCCAAATACCACTTTCGCTTCGACCACATCCATTACTCCTTTCATGCATGCACGTCGTCGGTTGAAGGGATCCTCATCTGACCCTTTCTCAGCAGTTGACCAATCTGACTGAAAAAGGATTGAATAAGGTTGTTAATATTGTAATTCATAAACACAAACATTCATTTCTTCAAGCCGATAAAATAGTAGAGGATATAGTGGAGGTGACTGCTGCCATTTCTCTTTAGTAGCAGTTGTATCAGCAGGCGTAGTCCATTCAGTAATTTTATAATTCTAAAATGCTTTCATTAAGCAACGCCTATCGAATATCTGATAGGAATTTTAAATCAAAAGCACTGAATGAGTTTCCTACAGTGAGTCACGTCGGGACCATTAAGGAGTTAAAGTAGGGCGATATGGGGATGAGTAGACGCTATCCATATTGCAGCGTATGCGTGCTACTGGCGTTTGACACGCCTACAATTTCAAGTACTTTTTCTTATCGGGATAACTGGATGAATCATTTGGGTTTTACTAACGAGCTATGACATTTCTTTTAATACATTTCCAAATGAACTTCTTCCTGAATTACAATTGATTAAGAGTGGTAGTCCACTACTTTCGAATGTTACACCTGTGAAGTGACTATGTCGCGTTTCGAGATCTGTTTGGAAGAAGAGTGTGCACTGTCAATCTGGATAGTCTGGACAAGCCGGCAAATCGGAGGCAACTGTTGTATGCATAAATTTCTGTTGGATAGCAGTTGTTTCTGTTCATGGACCATACTTTAGTTTTACATGAGGAGTGTTGCAATATGCCGAGCTACTATAAAAAATGTTATGTGTTTTAACATACGTATTTATATAGATTTTGTCCCAAAGCCGTGATCAACAAATGTCAAGTTACAAGATAAATTATGGTCACCGCAGTGATGTCAGGATGAGTGGTGTCAAGCCGTTTTCACCGCATTTCTAGTTAGCTCAACGTTATGCATACATACCTACGTCTATTTATTTCTATAGGTGTTAGCTCTTACTGTGCCCTATATTTATCTTCAATGACTTTTATCTTCCTATATTTCAAGTCAATAATTGTAATTTGTTCAGTTTTTATAGCAATTTGGCTTGTGACTGCATTCTGCCTGATGAAAAGTGATGCCCCTTAGAAAGCAACTGTTACTACATATAAATGTCAACAATCGCTTTCATTATATCGGCCTGAGAAGCCGAATATGCACCATCCAAGATGACAGTGCACACTCCTCTCGTAACTCGTTATACCCGGCTACTCTGCTTGATGTAAAGCTAAAGTGTGGTTTATAAATAGTAGCAACAACTGCTACAAATAAATTTCTACAGGCAGCAGTCGCGTCCACTATACCGGCTTGAGGAGACGAATATGCACCATTTAGATGGACAGTACACACCCCCTCTTGTTATACCTAGCTACTTCCAAGGTCACTTTACGGGTGTTACATGTTACATTTAGACTGATTCCAAAATCCGACTGTATCGCTTTACAGATATTAGACTTGGACAAGTTGATATTCTTCTTCTTCTTTTGTTAAATGGCCTCGGATGTCATAACAACGACAATTCTGCCAATGTCTAGTAATTTCTTTCTTGATGTTTTTGCATCAAATTGCAATGGTGTTTTACAATTTGACGTTTTCTTGGAGCATTTGGTGGCAATTCACCCGGTTACGTCACAATATGAGCGTTTTCACGGCGTGAGATAACCACAAAAAAAAACCGTTTCCATTGCCTCATATAGAGTGAATTTTAATGTTTCCACAATTACTCATATGCGCAGCATAAAATTACGCAAAAAAACACCAATTTTTCACAATAATAACCACTAAACTAATTAAGAAAAGGGATAAAAAACACCTCAACCGTTCAGAGCAAAAGCGCGCCAAACACTTCCAAATATATTAATTATCGTAGTCCTGCAGATTGGGTTTATAACTGTCATCAGTAAAAAATTATTGTATGTCTAAAATGTTGCCTGTAGCTCATAAAATATTACTGTTGCATGTGAAGATATTTTAAATATGTCTACAGTGAGTTATGAATATTGTATGGAAAAAAATATCATCCAGCATATCATTTCGATGTTTTTAATGACGTAGTCTGTCGAGAACCGATTAAGTCCAATTACGTTGATAGTTGGATCGCTATTTTAATAGCTGTATCAATTATTTTAATATGAATACGATTGATTTTTAATAGCGTTCTGTAATCGTTATCGCAAATTAAATTAAATTGAAAATGACAATGAATTAAATTCATAATTATTCATTTCATTTTCAAGTTACACATTCGAGTAAAAATATCTGTTTCCTTAAAAATCGGGAAAAATTGATAATCTCGATTTATTAATACTTAAAAACGCATTGATATATACAACTAGATGTACAATAACGCTCCCAATGTGATGCGAGCGAAAAGATGACCGCAGTCACCTTTAGGTCATCTGTCAGTTAGTATTTGTCTTGACGGCAACATTGTCAAATCATTTGAAGCGGCCTACGCTTTTTTCATGTTAGATGTATGAAGTTTGCACCTGTAAAAACGTGAATTAAATTTAATAACATGAGGAGTGTTAGCACATCAAGCCGGCATAGTGGAGGTGACTATTATCTGTGAATATTTCCCTGTGGCAGTAGTTCTTTCTTTCTAGGTTTTCTAAACTTTCTACAGGGTTCAGGATTATAGAAAAAATATTTTGAATGAAAATATATGAAAAAATTGGACTGTAATTTTCTAAATTACTGGTTGACGATATTAATAATTGGGACATTTTCAGTCTAAGAATATAGAAGCAATTTATCAACAATATTTACTTTAACAATTTGTTCCTGAGCTTTATAAATGGGATTTGCTACATTCCCTTAATGTCCTTTATTAAAAAAAATCGCTGTAAAATAATCACCGTCTTTTGTTCTGTGTAATTTGCATTATATTTTCCTTATTATACACGTAATTATTAATGATTAATTTATTATTGTAATAATTAATTATTTAATTAGATGAATGTGCATCTATACCTGGTTACTTCAAAACTGATCCTAAAGCACCACAAGTGTCGGGTCATGGGGCGAGACAAGGTCTGCCCATCATTCTTTAAATATAGCTAGTCTTCGTTCATGGGCCGCAATCTACCTTAGGCTTAAAATGACTAATGATAATGATATAATTGCACATTTTTCTGGACAACCAACACTGTTGTTCCTCTGTTTGTTGTGGAAAATGATATTTGAAACGAATCGAATTAATCCTATAGCTTTCAAGTGAGTAATATATATAACCTTGAATTCTCACCTCCGCGAGCTGCATGTGCGGCGTTTTTATTTCTGTTCGATTTTATCTTAATAAAATATTATAAGTACATTATTTTCGGGATTTAAGGGAAATCTAATTATTACGTAATTTAGGCATAAAGCTTTATGATCCTATAGTACAGATCCAGTTAGGGTAAGTGCTGCTTCGTTAGAAATAGGGTAAGTAGTTTTGCCGAAGTTGTAAATAACGTGACCATATATTTTGTCAATGGTCATTCTCGTAACCTTTTTGTTCTTTAATTTGAACATTTTAAAATCATTCTAAACCCACAAATAATAGTACTTAATATTTAAAAAAAATCTTATTCTGCCTTAATGTAGTTTGCAAATCTTTAAAATTAAATACCATAACAATAAAAGTGATGAAATGATGGTAGGAAGACTGATGGTGGTTATAGTTAGCATAGTCTGCCGTCCTGGGGTAGAAAACCACAACTTTCAGGTGTAAATCTTTGTTGTTGGAATCGGCACGGCACTTACAAGGTGGACAGTTCTCTGCTCTGCTTATGGACCGCAGATGCCGAGCTACTATAAAAAGCCTAAATCACAAAATTGTTTATAATCTCATTGAACCAGTAAAACGTATAAATAAAAGTCACTTTTAAAGTGTTTAGTGTTAAAATAAAATTCCTATAAAAGGAATAATATGTGGTGGCAATAGTCACGATTCGTACGCCAGGAACAACTGCTCTCACGTCCTATTAATTTACAACCATCCTCTCAACATGGTATGTGCCAGACAAAAATTCAATTCCACTACTTGAACCGGATCGACGATTTATTGAATGCGTTTTTTTTTATTTTCCTCTATTTTTGTACCGTATTTACCATATATAAAATTTTGACAATGATTTCTACACTACATCAAGAATACTGAATGACAAAGCACAATAATATATAATAAAAAAACACATACTACATAAAACATACTATACCCAAACACCAAATTAGGAAACCCTATACTATGTACCAGAACAGGGAAAACAATAACGAGAGAGCTGTGTCATTGTTGGTTGTATTCGTCTCCTCAAGCTGGCATAGTGGAGGCGACTGCTTCCTACATACTTTTCTCTGCGGTAGTAGTTGTTGTCGCTCAAAGACCGCACCTTAACAACGTCGAGCTACAACAATAAAAAATGCATATGAAATGACTAACGCTATATATAGTCATGCGGGTAAAAACATTTCTCGTGTGAAGCATGAAATTAATCTCAGCGATAGTAATTTATCTTTCTATCCGAGTAACCGCACGTGGTTGTGTTTGCCCTTTCCGATTTCGTCTCTTGCTATTCGCCCAAAATTAATCGTATGTGTCTACAACTTAGTCCATTAGCTATGTTATTCGAGTTATTTATTTTAAAACTTTTTGTTTTGTTTTGTAACAGGGCGAACTTTCTACACTTAGACACTGCCAATTAATCTAGGTGACGGAAGAGAAAAACATAAAACAATAAAAATTATTATAAGTATAAAAAATATGATGGAGCATTGAAAAGGTAATTAATCGTTTAATTACTACGCGATTTCAATGATATTCACCTCACTAATTCAATGCAACTCTGAGAGTCGACACTATTCTTGGTTGGCCGAACTATTTCTACAGGGCGTTGTATTCAAATGATCGGGCCAGGACTTTTGGCGGAATGTCGGAACGAAACGAAATAATAATAATAAATTCTTTATTGCAGTTAACAAGATATAAAATACAAAAGCATAAGAAACTTACTGCAATTGGCGGTCTTATCACTAAAATCAATTTCTTCCAGACAACCAATTGTTATTATATAGATTGTAAGGAAAAGAGAAAAGCGGGTAATGCTTTGTTTGTTATTATATCAAATTATATCTTTATCTACATATATAATAACAAATACATTATATAGATGTATATATAAACTACACACATGATAAATGTTGCTAAATATAAGTTACTAAGTTGTAATGTAAATAAAACTTTGGGAAAACTATGTCTAACAAAAAAGACGATATACGAGTATTCGGAAGAAAGAATGTTACATGAATACAGTGCCGTGTCACTATTTTCATTTTTCTTCCTTAGAATTCCTTTTCAGATTATGTCAGTGACACGCTTTGTGCTCATTGAGTTTAACGCTGTATAGTTGATAATGAAAAGACCTTTCTCTTAGACATTAATAGTAAATTGAATCTGAACCTCGAGTCCTATCCGTAATAAGTCACAATGCATGTATGTGGACGGAGCAATACGTGTTGCTGCTTTTGTTTATCTAACGAATAATCATGTATCTCTGTCTATTTTGCATCGTGACCGCTTCCCTAGTCACGCACACTAATGTAGAGCTGGAACGTTACACTAATAAAAACACGGACAAGCTATCCGAAGCAAATGTTCAGGCCATTCCATTCTTATTATACGTCCATACCCTAACTATACGTTATATACTTTATTACGGTTTATTTATAGTTAAAAATTCGTATTCGAGGCTTTGATTCAATATAAAGTTAAAAAAGAACAATCTAAAATCAAAATAATATAGAACACAAACACAATCTAGAAACAGAAATAATAGCAATTATTCAAAATAAAGCAAACAAAATAAATCGAATCGTAATAAAATATACACACCAATCAAAACCCAGTCCGTTTTTGTTCGCAACAAAAGCAAGTTACTTGTTTTCTAAACTTCTATATTTAATTGTGAAAGTCCGCATACTTTGACTGTATTTTGCAGAATGTCGGTCGATGATGACGTAAGCGTACGCACTCTAAGCCCATGACCTTCGAAGGGACGAGGCTAACGCTGCCTGCCTCCTTATACCCTTCCCATCCCCTCCCTCGACGTATTTACGTTTACATAAAGATGGATTTTTAATATTTTACTATTCTTAATAGTGGAAAGAAATGGCATGGTTTGTCATGACATTTGAACTATTCAATACCGAAATAGATGGCCTAAAATAACGAGACAAAGGCCGTCTACGGCGTAGCAACTCTACGAAAGCGGATTCGTAGCCTATAAATGCAAAACAAATTATGTTCCGAATTAGATTTGCTATCATATTTCATTACTTTGATCGCCTTGAATTCTTGAGTTATTTTTGTTAGTACAGAAGTAAAAATACAATCGACGCAGTTATAATTGGAATTCTTAACTATTTTTAGATCTGTAAAGGATTGAATTGCATCAATTAGCGATAAAAGTTTTGGTAGCTTTTGTTTTACTTCAGAGCTAATAACAACTATCACAATCTGTATATTTAACACATTTGTTATAAACACTAAATTAATTTAACATACCTCACAAAATAAACAGTTTGCGATAGTTCTGTAGGTCTATAATTAGAGACAAAATAAACACCAGTAATTTACTGAAAACTGGTGTTTTAGCCATAGTTGGAATTTATAATAACAAACGTCTTTATACATCTTGGCGTGGCGTAATCCTAAGCCGGGCAGCGTTTTGGCAGTCTGCCATTAGTGCCAGTATCATTACGACGAGTTCCTGCCTCTCAAATTATGTTATACGAAATTTAACATTATCCTTTTGATCTTAAAATTGAAGTTTGAATGTTTGTGATAAAATATGAAAACATTTTGCCTTTGTTAGTAAACATTGTTCTCGTAAATTTGTTAGCTTTAATCATCTGTGAGTGTGGCTGATTAGGCGGTTTGCGGTCCAATTATGGTTTATGATCACCTTCTGCTTTCAAAAACATATTTACATAATTTTTAATTTTTTCAATTGTTCTGATTAAGGATTTGTTTTTAGTTGTTGTTGTTGTAATACTTTCCTTTGATGCAAGTTTTCGTAAATAAAATATAACTTCTGGGAATTGTATGCGAAACATGCCTTATGAAATATTAAAACAAAAGAAATTTTGCTCGCTTACAATTCAGTACAGTTTTTTTTCTTAATTATTAGCAAGATAATGGGTAAATAATATTGCTGCCTGTGTAACAGATGAAACTGAAACATTGCCCTTGAAGAGAATGAAAAAGTAAATTAGGTTGAAAATAAACGTGGAGATGTAATTAATTAATGTTGGCCCTTGCGACTTGCCTCTATGTGATTAATGATTATTTTTATAAATGATCAAGCTCGAGATAAAGGACAGGCTTATTTACATACGTACATTTAAAATAGGTTCTACTGGACATGTAAATGTTAAAAGGAAATGAGAAAATTGTGTAAATGTATACAAATTACAAAATGGAGATTGGGTTTCGAAGTTTATACGCGCTGGTTACACATTAAACCGCTGCTTCAAACTTTATGGAAAATACCCTTTCTTATTTTACTATATAAAGTTAGGCAAATATTCAAACAAAATAACTTTAGAACATCTAAAGTTATTCGCAAACACTAAATTGAAGAATTAAATTATCAATAAGAAGTTGTAAGTCGCATAAAATATTTTAATTTAGTTCTAATAAATTAACGCAAATGTGCAAACTTGAGATGGTTATGTAAGGAACAAAACTGCTATATATTACCTGTATTTTTTGATTTTATATGAGAAAAGTAAATAATAATTTAAAACGGGGCTCTTGTGTTTTAAATTTTTGGAATGTGGCTCTATTGCGCTATTATGTTTAGGGGAATGTGGGGCAGATTGATACAGTAAAGATTACAACTCGCTATTTTTTTTAACCTGATAATTCAATAATGATTTTTTTATGTTGCATTATCTAACAATAGAAAAACAAACCAAAAAAGATTCAAATAATAATACTCAAAATATAGGGAAATATGTAAAAATAGATTTGGAATCAATCACTCCTTCATTGAAAAATAAAGCACTGCCCTTAATAATGAAAGCGTAAAGCGTGCAGTACACCAAGTTGGGATTAATATATTGTAAAATATTTGGCATAATGCCAGTGGTTTGGCTCTTATTGCAAAGTTTTGCTCTTTCCATGTGCCATACTGTGTGACCCGTTTTCATGAATGGAAATTTTATAAGTATACATTAATATAAATATGTCGTTTTTAGCGCTTCAGAATCAGCAGTCCGACACGTATAAGCTAGAATGTAGTCTATGGAAGGAGATTGCTGACATTGGAGTAACCTTCGCTATGATGGCTTGTTGAGACGTGTATGCATCCTCCAAGTCTAAGCATGTTACCTGAAATAAATAAAAAACCTATCCCTAACTATAAACCTGACTAATATCACTTTATTTGTTTTAATTTCGTTAATTTTCAGTTATAATTATAATCAAGAATAGCTTACTAAATATTAATAAAGTAAAACAATATAAAATTATAACTAACTTCTTTGTAATCGAATATTAGACCTGAATTTATTCTCTCACAAACCCATATTTCCTTTGTAGAGTTAATAAGTTATTCATAGCTGCATCTCTACAAATATAATACGGTTATAAGCAGTTCAAAGTGAATAATCAAAATTTCACCAAATGCGAATCCTTGCATTGTTCCGTGCATTTGTATTGTGGTTAAAGTTATGTGTTTGTAAATGTCAAATTCACTGTTCCGTGTTAAATATACATAACTTGTTACTAGAATGCTATTAAGGTCTACGCAGACGTCTTAAAAAGAAGTTGTTATTTTTATGTTTCGAAAGCTGGCAGGAAGACATCATATTTAGCTTTCTGGGAGTCTCATTAGAATAATCAAAGTAAACCGCACAAAAGCTTAATACATACGCGCAAAATTACAATTACAACATAAGATAATACCTATATCTAAAAGAACTACTCAGCTAAAGCTAGTACGTGTATCTTACTAACTGAGCAGCCATTGATCAGAAGCAGGCCGAGTTTTAAAGAAATATTTTATGGCCACGGATTTCTTAATTGTAAGCCCCATTTTATAATGAACACGGTCACTGATTTAAAAAATAAATAAATATTAATTTAATAAATTGTAGAATTTAGGTGTTTAAATAATAAAGTAACAAATTATAATTATTAAAGTTCTTTAATTAAAGAGGTTTTCTTCTGATATTTGCCTGCATAGGCCTTAAAGTACGTTTTAATAATAGACTTACCTGGCAATATCATAAAGGTTAAATGCCATTGTTGAGCGACAAAAAACGAGTGTTGACTTACTGACATATTGCATAACCCCAAATAAACTTTACGATGTAAGGTGAGAATTAAATAAAAATTATGTTAATACATATAATTTTTTTATCGAAATAAAAATTTGTATAGCTCCATAGTCCCTGTCTATCTCAGTAGGTAAGTTTATAATGATATTAAAAATATGATTAAACTTATTATTATATTATGTTTTGCTTTCTTTAAATGTTCCTCTGTCCGGGTCGCCTCTGTTTTGCCGGCTTGACGAGTGTGCACGGTTGAGGTTGACAGGGCAGATCCTCTCTTACTACTTACAATGAAATCTTTTTTATTAAAAATAGCAATCATTGACGTAAAGATATTCGATAGATTATTTATTTACGAAGGGACGACCTAACAATTATTTTAAATTGAATGCTTTGAAAATAAATTACTTGTGATTGAAAATAATCTCCTCATCGCGTCATGAAGTTGACATATTCTGAACAATTTGTGTTAAATATTTAATGAAGTGCCTCTATACTTTGTATGTTGCCAAGTCATTGAAACTTGAAACGGATTCTACGACCATTAGTAATTCAAGAACGGGTTTTATTTAGTTCTATTTTAAAACAGTTTTGTACGAACGATTAAATATTTAAAGTTCATCCGGCTATCTAACTAACCTAACACAGGACTCCTAACTAGCACAATGGTCCTGGTAATTAAATGTAAACAGTTTTTTTTAGAAATAAAGAAGGTTTTTAATTTTTTTAATGTACAATATTCATTTGGAGGTAATGTGATAAGTACAATGATGATTAATTATAGTTCCCACGCTCCATGTAACCGGTTACAAGGTTACCTAAAAGTTACCTAGTCGCGTTTATATAATACGAAGAGTGTGCCTGTCAACCAATTTCTCAAGCCAGCATAGCGTATTGCATGCAGATATTTCCCGTGCTAACTGTTGTTTCGTCTCATAAACAATATTCTCTCTCTCAAAAGGTGAAGAGTGTCAAATACTGGACTACCACAGAATAATCTAAATATAATACCAAAAAAAATATATCTAAAAGAAAACCAGCGTTATTTCATAACACAACGACATATTGCTTGTAGGAAGAGAATAATATTTTACTTACAAATCCCAAAATGGCCTCGGAGATGTGTTTTCCCCAACTTTATCGACATAACTTTCAGCTGTAACATTCAATCGATTCCCGTATTTGGGTATAGAGTGCGTATCGCATTCGTTATGTTCTCCCGGTGATTTTGGAATTTATTACTCGCCCAAGGAAATGAAATGAAACGGGTTTGAGCTATTCGATGTTCCGAAAATAACTCTTTTGTTTTTTAAATTGTAGGTCTACGTTGTAATTCTTTTACAATTACAACGCTTGTTCTAGAAATAGAAATAGTTAATAAAGGTACTGCTAGGGCTGAATAATAATTATTGATATAAATTATTTATTATAAATTATTCAGTCTGCGTCCCGAGGTATAACAAGTCTGTTCAATCTGAATCGTGGTCATAGTGGAGGTGACTATTGCCTGTAAACATTTGTCTGTAGTAATAGTTGTCTCATGGGACGCGCACACATAGAAACGGATTACGATCAAATGTAGCACAAAATAAAAAAAGGACTTCATTTAACTTTAACTTAGGCGTGTTTCTTTTTTGTGAAATAATGTAGACACGTCCATAGTTTCCTAAACTGTACAAAAGGTACACTGATTGGTCTAAAATTGGAAAATAACTGTAATAAAACTTACATCGTGTCTGCAATTTTCTAAACGAAATCTGAACAATTTCGCTGTGTGAAAATGTTAGGTTGTCTCGCATTCGGGTCCCTCTGACCCATACCCAAAACCCTTCTAATGGCCTTACCCATTTATAACGTGGGTTTTTTTTATTAAAACCAATGCTCGATTTTTTCAAAAGTAGGTAAGAATTGTCGATCCGGTTTTCTTTTTCGTACAATATACTCTAATGCCCTTTTTATTCAGATCGCGTTGGAAATATACTCGTAAGTTTCTGGGACTTTAGTTTAGTAGTAGTATCGTATGTACGCGTACCCAGCAGCCAAGTATAATAAGAGGAGTGTGCCCTATTAACCTGAGATATTCCACATCTGTTCAAGCCGGCATAGTGGAGGTGATTGCTACATTCAAGATTTTACTTTAGCTTTTAACAGCCACAGACAGAGACACCACGCGGCCGTGAACGTGCCAAAATATAAATAAATTAAACATGCGTAAATATAACTACGTAATAATAAGCAAGAAATGTTTAAAATAAACACATATTAATCCGCCTTAGAAAGTTATTAATAACGCTTTATTTCATCTCGTCAACGCCCAAAATAAACTTTCCTAATAAGTTGAAATATTTTCGTGTCTGGTTGTTCGCGTGACAACTTCTCATTAAATCCTTGAGCCTACTCGAATATTCGCACAGGTTTAAATTTACTAAGCTCTTTTATCTAATCCAGCCATTGCACACGGATTTTGTAAGGAATTATTTATATTAATTCTCTTTCGTTTATTATGATGATTCATCTATTTACGTTATAATTGAATTAGTAGCTGTTGTTTATGATTAATTATAGCTGTAACTGCTGCCAGCGTATGCTTTTAATAATGTTTTACTCGTTATTTTATGAGTCTACAAAAAATTGTATTATATTGTATAGAATATTACAGGATATAAAATTTTGCCTAGTTTTTACTCTTTCTTAATAATGTCATAATAAATAAAATCGTGATCTCATTGAATCAATTTTTGATACAGTTTTTTTCGGTGAAAACTCATCAAACAATTTTTTCTTTTGCATCATTATAAATTATATTTGTAAAAACATTATTTAGGTCATGTTTCTTTTTTCTTTTTTAATTTAATATATATTAAGCGCAATGTGAAAATAATAGTTGTTTTTTTTTTGAGATCGGAGCAATCGTATGTACAATGTGACTGCAGGTGCCGTCACCTCACCAGCAGGACCTTTAATAATAAATTGATAAAATTTAAAAAATATGAGTTCACGACACGTAATATCTGAGTTTATAATGTATGAAACTCGCCCACATAATATTGCCGTTTATATTCGTACATGCCTGTATGGATAGCAAAAAAGTTTCTCGGCAACAAGCCGTGGTCTAGCGGTAGAGGACGGACCTCACGACCGATGAGACCCGTGTTCAAACCTCGCAATCTTCAAAGCAAATTCTGACCGGTATCAATGTTACTATGTATTTACTTTGGTGCATCTCAGTGCATGTGGTACAGGCATTTAAGAAAAAAGGTGTGGTGTTATATACATATTATGTTCTTTATATATTCGTTCTCTTATAATTTAGTTTAATTTAACTTTTAATAAAATGCGGATGATTAAATTATTAAATAATAATAATAATAAAAACTTAATTTATACATCTTTATGACATTATATTTTCTTTTTTTGACCACACATAACAATTATTATTATGTGAACAGTAGAAACATAGTGGCTCGTAGTAATTCTGATAAGATATTTCCATGTATTTATGCCGCCTTGTCTATGCTTTATTTTCCCTTTGAGGGATGATTTTGCAAAAACGCTGAAACACGTTATTACGTATCTCTTACCAAAAGTCTAAATATATATTTGCTTGCCCTAACTTGAAGATGGGTTTATTTTATTGAAATCTGTTCAGTTGTTTAAGTGTGAAAAGTTAACAAACAAACGGACTAACTATCGCATTCATAATATTAGTATAGATATTTCAAATTCGTATTATTTCATTTGAATGAAATTTTCGTTAATTAAACCCTGGGATAAGCTTAATTAGCGTTGTGTCGATAGCATACCGTGCAATGTCAAATTATGCAGATACAATTATTAGTTATACTCTGTTGACTAATTAACATGACCTATTCGAGAACTACTTGCTATAAAGACTATTTTTTTTATTGTAGCTCGGCATGTGACAACACTCCAAACAACTGGAGACGAGCATGTACCATCTCGATTGATAGTACACACTCCTATCGTTTTACCTGGCTACTTTAAAACGCGACAAGGTGTTTTTTTTTTTTTTTTTTTTATGCTTAATAGGCAAGCGTTTGACCACACCCTGCCTGGTGTTAAGCAGTGATGTGGTCTAAGGTGGAGCACGCTTGCCTATGAGGTACCTGTTCACCTTCGATACTACCGTGTCTGTACTGGTAGGTGTCTGGAGTGGTACTACCCCAGGACGGCAGACTGGGCTAATAACCATCATCAATCTGCCTACCTCTTTAATAATGCCTATAGGCACTGGGCGTTTAAAATACATATAACAAAGTTACATACCGGTAAGAATTTGGCGAGATTCGAACACGGGACTAATCGATTCACGTCAACTCACGTTCACGCGTCTTACCGCTAGACCACGGCCGCTTCCAAAAAACTGAAGGGATAATTTCTCGTTTCGAACAATCTCGTTTTTTTTAAATTAATTTTTGACATATTGAAATATTTATTATTAAATCATAATGTAAATTGAGTAGGAAAACCAACAGGCAAAACCAAGCTGGAGATTGAACCTACGTCTATCGTTAGCCGCGCGGATATTCTGACCACTAAACTACACTATTGAACATAAGGCCACACGGGCCGCGTATCTGCCCTCCTCGCCTCTCAAGTGCGGCTTAACTTACTTTTTAGGATATGTTTAAAGTCTATATTTAAGGGTCCTTAGAGTTCCATTTTATGCGAACAAAACTCTAAAACAGTAAACTCCGTAAAAACCGTAACAAAATTTTATTCAACCAGTTCATGTTCTTCATTTATATTGTATAAAGCCGAGAGCTTTTGTTTCAGTCCTTTTCGTTATTTAGGGGCCGAGATCTTGTTCCAAAAGATTAGATGGGGCATAAGGATTTAATTATTGTAATGGCTATTACTTGAATTAATGGAGAATATACTATTTTCGCAAACGAAATAAAATTGTTATTATCTATTAAGGAAATGCGAAATCAGGTATAGCGAGAGGAGTGTGCGCTGTCAATCTGGATGGTACATGCTCGGATCCTCAAGCCGGCATAGAGTCGGCGACTGCTGCCTAGACAGGTATCTCTGTCGTCAATCTAGACATTGCACATTCCTCTCGCTATAGATATAGAACTTGGGTTGCCCAATCTCAGCCCAGACTTGATTTTTTTTTCAATTCAATTTCATTATAATGTATAATATAATAACATAAAATAATAATTCGCGTATAAATATATTAAAGTTATGAAAAAAACTGATATAATATTTTGTTTAAGTCGAATAACATTAGCATTATGGCATTTTGTTTTAGGGAAATACTTTTTGCGGCGCACGAAAACTTCAAATCACTTGGGTGTAATTAAGTTTCCTGTGATATGGGTTTTAGGCAGTTTGTTTTGTAAACAGGCTCAGAGTTCAAGAAGTCAGAAACAATATTATTCGCAGTTTCTTTTAAATCTTTACGAGTTTAATGGCAGTTATTTTACTACCATAACATATTACAGCACTTACAGAAATTTACAATTCTATAACAGTTTTAAAGACTGGTGTTGGTGCCGCTCTGGGGCAGTCTACTATTTTCGAATGTAACATCTTATTGCTTTTGGATCAGTTTGAAAGAGTATTGTCAACCTAGATGGTACACATTGCACATTCATCCCCACGAGCCGGTGTAGACGGCTGCCTGCAGAAATGTCTCTGTAGAAGGAGTCGTTCCGTTCATGGACCGCACTCTAGCTTAACATCAGGCGAAGGCCGAGGTATAGAGAGCTACAATAAGAAAAATACTTATCAAAGCAAATAAAGGTTGGATATTACCTAAGAGTGAAAATCCTTCATCGATTCCCACTATACTATTAACATGTCGTGCTGCACGCAAACTATTTGAACGAGTAAACATTTCTCAGATACTTGGTTTGTTAAAAATAGCACCGGTTTATAAAAAAATGTTAGCCGCGATATTAGTAGTAGTCATTAGTATTATAGGTGTTATTAAAGATAGATTTTTCTTTTTACATAAATATAATTTTTCTATTACACTATAACGGGAGAAGTGCAATGTCAGTATAGTCCTTAAGACGGCATAGGGAAGGAGACTACAGTCTGCGTCTGTGGTAGCAATTGTTCCTGGATCGCAATCTAGCGTGGTCTGTCACACGTTGAGCTAGAATAAAATAAAAACTTTATTTGTTTACCTACCTCTAAACTGCAATGTATACAATATTATTTTTCCTATTTGAAATTAAAGTGATACTTTCTTTGTTACAGTAAAAAAAGCGCGCTACGTTAGTATACCAGGTAAGTAAAATTAACTTTTATTATTAACGTTGATACCTAATAAGTTTATTTAAAATTACATCAAATAAAACAGGTACTTTCTTTCAATAAAATTATAGAATTTCAAAAATAAGTATTTTCTAACCGTGTGTTTAATAAATTTAACTAGATACAACTCCTCCCCAGAATCCAGTACGTGAAAAATTTAAAGTATTTATAATTTATTTTAACAGCTACCCAGTTCAACACGTACGTGACATTAAAACTACAAAATGTAAAGTCGACTACGGTGACAGTTAAGGGTCCGACGCCATGCTGGGAGCAAGACTTTCTTTTGTAAGTAAACTTCAAGCAAGTTATATCTCACCACTTTCTGAAACTTTTACTTTGTGCTCGTGTACATACTTACATCCACGTTTGTTTTCACTAATATCACACTGCATCTGTTACTATTTGCGTTTCCGTTATTTGTATACTTTGGAAATTGCTTCTAATACGGGTCACGCGTTATGTAACAATAGTTGAACCGTCGTGTTTATTTTTTTGCCTGATGTAAGCTGGAATGCAGTTCAAGGGGCAAATTTGTGAAGCAGTTGCGTTATATGCTTGCGACAAATATATACAATCCGGATTGATAGTGCACACTCCTCTCGTTATACCTGGATACATCTAAACTGTTCCCAAAACTCGAAAAGGTGATATGTATAAGAAAAACAAATAATAGGTACATAAAATACAACACGTGTTTCACAGATCTTTCAACAATTTTCTAAAAAGTGCATGAAATCTAAAATGTATGCCAAATTGAGTAGGTGTAGGTGTGACAGGCAATGATGTAACACTCATTTTATTGTTGCTTATTTATCTGTTTTTTATTAATTATTTTTTTCTTTTTTGTATCCATTCACTTCACCAATTTATGTACATAGTGAAAATTATTTTAGGGTGCGGTGATGTTATTATGATCAATTTAAATATAAAATCTCCTCGTCACTGCACCTATAAATTTTCCAAATAAATAAAAATGCTTTTTGCTCATTGCATTCCTAGTTTGGTGTCAGGGATTATACAATCTCGCTACATACGTCGAAACGTATAACAAGTTACTTAAAGTAATCGACGAACTTCTTTTGGCTAAGGTATCAATTTTTTTTCATAATTAAAAGAGTTCAACGTTTGTAGATACTGTGATAGTTTATGATATTCTTGTTGATTGGGCAATAGGTGCTTTTGTAATTGCGTCATAACGAACATGCTTGCGTGTCTAAATACCTCATTTTGTTAGAGAAATACACCATAATTATTATACTATTAGCTGGAATCACGCCTATAAACACAACGAGGTATAAAAATAAATAGGTTTCAGTTGATAGAAATATCTCCTATAAAAATAGGAGCAATTTTCGCACAGAAAACAAAAGTCTACTGAGATTAAAGTAAGATGAATGATGCCCAACAATATCGTAAAAACACATGATTTATATCGTAACCAAGATCAGAACAAGACGGAAACATGCGAGCGATCGATAAAACATTTCACGTTTTACTTATGTGAAATTCTTTACAGACTTATTCAATTAATTTTATTCGAATTCAATTAAATTGATTACAAACATTTCTCATAATGTACTTCTATTGGAAAGTAGAGCCTGTTAGTGTTAATTGTAACCAGTCAATTTAGCAGTTGGAAGAACTGCTTATAGAATGACAGAATGAAAGATTTTTTTATGATATTACCATTATCACTCTACATTAACACTCTTTTTAAAACAATTTTGTTGTGTAAAGTAAGTGCCACACACTATTTACTGTTATACGGGTGTATAATAAGCCACAGAAGTCGTTACAAACAGTAATTAAGAAGTTTTCACTTAAACAACTTAAAGCAATTGTCCAAAACTTTCCGATTCAATCAGAACATTGGGTTAATTTTATAGCCCCGTGAGATTACTATATAAACACAATAAAGCTGGAAACAAACCTTTGTCAAGGTGGTGAAATTCAACGAATGTTAGCTGTAAAGCTTTGTTTCTACGGACCTCCATAATGAACGGTATATGGCTCATTCATCTTTGAAGCTCGGGACAAGGACCCTCGAGAAGGACAGCCCTCGTTCTCCCATTCTTTCTAATTTTGAAGGTAGTGTCTGACATTTGGTCTCTTGCGTTAGTAAATTTATATTAATTATACATACGAGTATAGATTGCGTATCTAACCATTTGTTTTGTCCGTTGTTATCATTTGTTTTGTATAGCTAATAGATAACCACATGAAAATATTGAAGGTATTAATAGTTTGTTGCTATGTGTGAATGAGTATAATACGCTGGTCAATTCTCTCTCTCTCTCTCTCTCTCACACACACACACACACACATATGCATTTTTTAAATAGTAGCTCGGCATGTGACCACATTCCACATGACGTTAAGCTAAAGTGCAACCCATGTGCGAAATTTCTACTACTAAATAGAAATGTTTGCAGGCGGTAGCTCTCTCCGCTATGACACGGCTTGAGGAGGCGACTATGCACCATCGAATTATAGGGCACACTCCTCACGGTTACTTCTTAACTTATCCTGATCATCATCCTTAGCGATTAGGTCACTTCACGGGTCTTTCGATTTCACGAGTGTGAAAGCATTGTATTGATACGGGTTCTGTATTTATTTACTTTTAATTAAAGACACCAACATTTTGATCTAGTAAATATAAATTACCAATTAAAACACCGAACTAGGAGCAACAATGTTTAAATATGTAAAGTGAAATCATTACAGAATTTCCATATAAGAGGTAGCTTATTAAACCTTTCTTAATGGAGGTTGAATTCGTTTTTGCTGCGAAATAGGATCAATTAGTATACACCTACTTCAAAGAGGCTTAGCAGCTTAAGAACGAATACGTATAAAGAGAATAAAATCAACGTTTGTTGAAAATTCTACGTGTAAAGATTATGTAAGTTCAAGTTGGGTTCTATGATTCTGAATATCAATATAAAAGTAAACAGTTATATGTATATAAAATATGTAATTATCTATATGTAATAGTGGAGATATATTTTAAATTATCTTATATAAATCACCTTGATTTTATTTCTCTCGAAGGCTTTCATCAGGCGCATCTATATTTGCACCTCGGTAGCCTTGTCAATTTTTACCTTGTTCGGTTTATTGTTAAAGGCGTGCAGGCGTAACAAACAGACGCTAAATATAACTAGGTTTGCTCAGGGATTTATGATTTTTAATATGAGTAAAATACAAATAACGTATATTTATGTTGTTATTATTACTTAGTAAAGTTTTAGCCATTTACAAAATAAACGAAATGATAAATCCATCATTGTCAATTAGGTACAAGATAAAAAGTTCGATTTGCACAGTTCATTGTTTCAGATTTATAAAGATTCCTTTACTTATCTTATGAACGATGATCTCTTTAGACTAAACGCAGGAAATTAGTCGGTGAACGAAGTCGAATAATTTCTCTAAATTACTTACCTTTTTTATAGTAGCTCTGTTTTAAGCTTGAGTACGTTCCAAGAGATAAATGCTTATTTTTTAGATAAACTTATTTAAATAGGTGAACTATCACTATATTATACAGGGTGAATTTTTCAAGTGGGCTTTCATGGCCAAATCGTAAACTATAAGAGATATCGAAAAATGCTGAAAGGAGTCTCGATGCCGATTTTGATAAAAACTAAAACAGCATTATTAAATTTTTGATAAATCCATTCTCCCGGTCAGGAATCGTACCTGTTGATTTTGAAGAAAAAAAAACACGCTGTATTATTGCACCATCCGATAGTGTTCCTGATAAGGATCAAATTCTGGGAAGTAATGATATACGGCAAACCAAAGAAAAGTGTTGATTTTTAACAAATTATCTCTTATTTCCATGTATTTATACATTACCGGTACATTGATTGAAAATCATCATAATGATTTAAAATCTCGCGCTCTTCGAGGTTAAATGAAAGGAAAGTCTTGATTTTTAGCAAAATCCTGTTTTTTTTAACATTAAGTAATTAAATCTTAATTAATCAATTGTTCAAAATGATAGCCATTATTTTCAATACATAGCTGAACTCGACGCCACAAGGAGTGTACTGCATTCCACATCACAAGGTTATTGATTCCGTTCAGAATATTCCCTAACGCTAGCTTTAAGTCATCAATTTTATTGTACGTACATTTGTAAATTTCATTTTTGACATGCCCCCAGAGAAAATAATCTAAAGGTGTTAGATCTGGCGGTTATGGCTTTTAACCTCGAAGAGCGCGAGATTTTAAATCAAAACATAATAAATGTAGTAGGTAATGTATAAACACATGAAAATAAGAGACAATTTGTTAAAAATCAACACTTTTCTTTGGTTTGCCGTATATCATTACTTCCCAGAATTTGATCCTTATCAGGAACACTATCAGATGGTGCAATAACACAGCGTGTTTTTTTTTCTTCAAAATCAACAGGTTCGATTCCTGGCCGGGAAAATGGATTTATCAAAAATCTAAAAATGCAGTTTTAGTTTTCATCAAAATCGGCATCGAGACTCCTTTCAGCATTTTTCGATATCTCTCATAGTTTAGAATTTGCCCATGAAAGCCCACTTGAAAAATTCACCTGTATACTAATATAAAAATCTAACCGAAATTATAAATTTATTGATGTTATAATAAATATTGATCTATTTCTCTATATTTCAGTTAAACAATAATAAGATAAAAATAATATTATCGCTATAATGCAGATTATGAGGAACATATACATTATTACAAATAAACTTCTTTATTTATTTATTTAATACTCTATAATATTTCATTTACTACGCCGTAGTTCCTGTCACGTTGTAGCTCAGTTATTGTTTCTAAATGTCAAATATTAGCTTTACATTTGACATTTTAATGTAGGGGCTGTATTTCGAGGAAGGATCGACGTGTTGGTTTGTTAATTTTCGTACTTATATCCAATGTAAAATACATTTTGCATATCAAATGATACCAAAATTTTCTCGTTTTTTTTTTCGTTGATCACCCTTTTTAAGGATAACCTTTTAAAAGAAAATTCTTTTTTTATCCTAATATTCTAAATATATTTAACCTCTTACTTAGTACTTTAAAGAACAGGTTCATTTTTATTAAAAAAACTTTGTTCCTGACGTTTAGGTTGACTTTAAGTTTAATAAAAGCTAATTTATTTGAATAAAAATTTAAAATTGTTTTTGTTATAAGGTAATATTTTTCTTAGTATAGTATACGGTTAGAATACAGGTGCTGTTTCTAAAATATTTTTTGTTTCTGTGAAAATATTTGTCTTATGATAACTTCGATATCGTTACGATCTCTTCATAGACTTGTTTTATTCCCGCAAGGCTGCTGTTTTTATGGTATACTTGGCCAATTTTCAATTTTCACGTTATTTGTTTTATTTCAAAAATCAAAATGGATGTGGGCTTGATATGTGAGTGTTGGACAAGTGTTTTTTTTTATTATTATTTAATATTGGTTCTTATTTTGGAAAAATGTTTAGGTTAAAAATAAAATAAAAAATTAAATATAGATGAAGTTAAATATAGTTTAAGTACTTAGGTTTTGGTCGATTATAAAAAAGAAATACTTCTTTTGACTAAATTGAAATGCTTAAATTAAAAAATCATAATTATGTACAATCAGTAATAAGTTAGCTTCATTGCTTTGCTAAAGTCTTAATAAGGACTTTATTTTGATATTGTTATTCCTTATACTAAGTTAGTGCTTGGACCGCAGGCCTTAAGCGACAGTTAATTTGGTACTAATCAGAAGTTAAAGAGATTTGAACACGGGTGCTGACGCTAGGCCACGGCCTGCTTGTGTCTCCTTCTTGTACTTGTGCTGTTCAAAAAGCTCTAAAGCATTGCAGCGCTAGCTTTGCTGTTAGTGTAGACTTTTATATAATAAAATGCATGCAACAGCATATTCCGGCGCACTGGAGTGTACAACTTAGTCAACGATTGGATGCACACGCTTTCATCTCATTCGTTTGTTCTATCAGCAACTCGTTATTTAATCATATAATGTTCATAGTAACACATAATAATATTATCAATAGCTACAGTTTTTTTAAGTTCTTTTTACTAAATTCAAATCGTATTAATTTCATTTCAAATAAATAGATTTCATATTTTGTTTCACTTTGGTTTTCTTAATTGGTTTTAATTTATTTGATGTACGAGTATATACTTTGAAATAATGAAATGAAAATCGTTTAAAACAATTAAATCTTGATAACGAAATGTCTTATATTTAACATATATCTGTAGACTATTTTACTTGCAAACATGCAGACTTTAAAATGAGGAAGTTATCAATCAGATCGATCAATGTTTTATGTATTTATATATTTTTGATATCTACTCCAAAGTAGAATAATTTCAAAAGATAATAAGTGCCAGGTATTTAAAAGATACTTAGGTACCAAACTCACGCCCTGTCCCTACTGGGATAGGCAGAGACTATAGAGCACCAGCGACTTCTCTCTCTACGTACAACTTTCCCTTTGACCATTCCTCTCTCTCCTAATGCGTGCACGTCGGTTGAGGGTTATTAAAATATGTAGTAGATAAAACAATATACTGTCGTAAAAACGGTTTTTATTTGTTTTTATTTTATTGTTACAGTGAAATTAACGACATCAATTTGGGTCTGCTCGTGGAAGTATGGCATAAGGGTGTGATTTTTGATCGCGCTCTCGGTTACCACTTACTGCCTCTCACGTCCGTCGCTTATAACGAGGTATGTTAATTCTTTATATACTTTTATTTTATTTCAATCCTTAATTATTTTTGGAAGACATAAAATACATAATTAATTGCAATTTCTGAATAAATAATTTAATTACAAATTAAATGTATGATTCTAAAAATTGCACACGGTTTCTCGATATACAAAAATACTAGTCCTTGTTGAAAATAGGTTCGTAGCTCATGCTGAACTGTACCCTTTCAATTTTATTTATATGTACTCTCATATAGTTAATAATATGTTTTTTTGAAAGAATGAAAGAAAAATATACACAACAGAACTGAACTGCCGAAGGTTAATAAATCATTGTTGACATTTTTTCAAAATTACAAAATTAAGTTGTTTTGAAAAATAAACGCGAAATAATTAACAATTTAATTGAAAATAGTCAAGGGTAGTTATTTAACTTTCAAAAATCATAGTCTGGCCACCACAATTGCGAAGCTTTCGAAACGTTCCTCGTCGCGTCAATTAGGTAAATAGCAAATAAATACTGTAATTGTGTAATTAAATGAGTAATTGAAAAATAACTTACCACAAAATTAATTAATCTCTACAATTTGTGTACTGTACTGAAAATTACCATAACACAAATAAATAATAAAACAAAACTTACGTTTTGTATGTAAAAACATTTTTAATAATGCGAGTGTTATTTTTGCTTCTTTGTTATAAACTCCAGCCATTGTACTCGTTTACGATATATGTTTATCATACGCAAATATTTCAAGACCATAAGTTTAACGGCGCGAAATTATGTAGTTTTTATTAAATATTTTTTTTTTATATGTTTACATACATTTACAATTTTAAAAAAACCATTGGCGACAGAGAGCGTCTGTAGGTGTGTATGTAGAGCGAATTTATCGGTGACGGTGACATCATGTTTTTTCCGGCATACTCCTCGGCGATGAAGTGTGTAACAACTTCCATAAGGGTTTTATTTCAAAATCTTAGTTAATCACAATATCGGTGTTACACTTAAAAGTGGTAGTACCATAACCATCATAACCACAACTCTTAAATCTCCAGAATTAAAGCAACACAATTAAAAGAATAGGGGAACGAAGACCCAAAAGCGCGTTAATCTACAATAATACTTAAATTCTACTGACAACATTAATATTAATTACAATTTATATCTTTTATTATTATTCACAACAGTCAGCTGTCCAATTTACAGCGACGATACAATATATGAGGTCCATTATTATGCAGTATCAAGCGGTCATGAAAATTCAACTCTGCAAATACATCACGATTACGTTAACGATTTTAATTTACTTTTGAAGTGGGCTTATTCAATAAAACTGTAGGCTTAAATGACTATCAAATAAAATTGAATATTCACTTTTTTCATTGTTTATTTTTTGCTCAACAATTTGTCTCGGAATTATGAACCTTATGCCTGTATCATTGGTATCGATTTATGATACTAACAGCAAAGCCAGCGCTGCAGCACTTTTAAATAAATAAATAAATAAATCGTGTAGGCTAACAGGAACAGGAGAAAGAACCCCTTCTGTGGACAACGTATGTAAAGGGAACAATTTTCTTTGCCCACCATGCCTAAATTGTAATGTTTATTAATGAACTATATGTTGATTTGTTCCTCATAATCTGTACAGTATAGTGTTATTAAAATCTTATATCTAACCGGAACAATAAGAAATAGGTCAATAATCATAATAACTTAAATGAATTCATTTTTCCGGTTACATTTTGATATAATCTATTGCCCCTTTACTATGATGAATTGGTTATTATTTTTATGTGTAATATGATCAATAGACGTTAGGGGCCCACAAATGAGGATCTCCTTTGATTGAAAACCTATTTATATTGGTTGAATCCAATACCGTGAATGAGTTGCTTCAACAAACAGAACGAGCAAAATAATCTTTAAGTTGATAACAATAAGAAATGTTTCGTCTATATAATTATTTATACTTACATAAATATTGTATTTTAGTAAGAATCGAGAAATGCTATGTGTAAATAAATAAATAAATAATATGGATTCTCTAAAATTACTCCTCTGCCATTGAATCACTACAACAAAGGAACCGTTTGCTTTTTTCTTGTATTCCAATACAAAAAAAAAATATAAATTAGGTATTCTTATTCCAAAGAAACCTAAGTGCCGTTCACAATAGCCCAGTAATTGTTCGAGACACCTCTCTCATTTATATTGTAAAACCAAGAATTGCTATCTTTTTTTTTAATACTAGCGCCTTTGTGTTTCCTCAATTCGTTTTTTAATAGTAGCTCAGCATGTGACTGCACTCCGTTTAATATTAAGCATGAAAGCGGTATATGACCGGAAACAATTGCTACCACAGTCGCCGCCGCTATGCCGGCAATATTGGCACACTCTTCTCGTTATTTCTCTCTCTCTCTCTCTATATATATATCTCGCTACTTCCAAACGAACCCCAAAACGAAACTAGCTCACTTTACAAATGGTACGTGGGCCCACAATTTTTTTCTCGAGTTTCTCGTTAATTCTTAGTCAACTTAGAGTTATTGGGTAATTAGATGATTTCTGATGCAATATTTGAGGTTATTATTACTTTTAATGCAATTGATGATATCTGTTTTTATGTAATTAAACATTGTCCATTGATTGGTAAATGATATGTTGATATAATTAAAATGAATTAATAAAAAAATAAGATATTATTTTACAATATTGTTTTGTTACCAAACTATTAGGTATCAAGTGGGCCTAAAAATGGGCATTCTTCTTTAAATTTACTGTTGACCATTTTACCTACCTTAATGGTAAATAAGGTCGACGATGCACATTCGGCCCTCAAGCCGGAATAGCAGAGACGACTGATGTTAGCAGATGATGCTGGCAAATATTTTAAATTAACTTTTATCTAATTTTAAGTTTCATTTATAATAAATAGGATACTTTCGTCAGTTCTATTTTCACATATAATTTATTACCAGTCTTTCAGGTAGAGAATGGGTAACTGCTTATTTGTGAAACTCACCCATTTAACGGACGGATGGACGGTCCATAATCTAAATGATAAGTTAGGTCGATTATATCAACTAGGTGCGAATTGCCAGATGCTACCAGTTTCCCTTTTAGTACTGTTTGAAAACTTAATAAATTATCAGTTGTTATATTCTTCTTAGATAAAATACAGCCTTATTATAATAATATATTCTCTTAGTAATTTAAAATAAATAATTACTTTTATTAATTTTATTGTAGCGGGACATATGACAACATTGAAAGCTAGTGTACAGAAACAACTGCTACTACAGATAAATTTCTACAGGCAGCAGTCGCCTCCGCTATGCCGGCTTGAGGAGACGAATGTCAGATTGACAGTGCACACTCCATTCGTTATACCTGGCTACTTCCAAACAGATCCCGAAACGCGACAAGGTCACTTCTCGGGTGCAGACCGGACTAATAACCATCATCAGTCTGCCTACCACTCTTTAACAGATTACCCAAAAGTTTACGTAAATAAATAGATTTATAATCCTAACGTAAATTTTTACGTATAAATGGATAAATCTTTAGATATAAGTGATCGTTATGTTGGTAGTAATAAAGTACATTTTCATTTAACAGGAGTGCGGAGCTCGTTGGATAGAATTGGAATCTCAATTGCGGTGGCATTGTGGAGCTGTAGTTGGGACGACAGGATCAACGGGTCATGCACTATTGCTTGATTGCAGATTCGAGCAACCATTTGGTGAGTTCCTTGTTACAATTACAAATTTTCATTACTACATTTTAGTTTATTTACGTAAACTAGGATTAAAATATCTTAGAAAATAATTTAATTTTACTTTTGGCATATCTAAACTTATTCCTTTATTCTTCTCCCAAGTACCCACTCACACCTTCATTAAAAACAAATAATAATTATTAAATCATGACGAAAATGGAGTGGGTTCAAATCTCAGTTTAGGGTGTGTGATTGCCAAGTGGATGTCGATTTAATCTATCAAATTTTCATGACAAATTAACAATTTAAAATCAAATCTACTATTCAAAATTAATAAGAAATCCCCGATGAAAATATGTACTCAATATTATTATTTAATTAACATCATATTTATAATATTTATTTCTATCGAGAATCGAATTTTAAAGAGTGGTAGGCAGACTGATGATGGTTATTTGTCCAGTCTGCGGTCCTGGGGTAGTACCACCACTTTCGAATATAACACCCGTGAAGCGACTTTGTCGCGTTCGGGAATAGTCTGAAAGTAGCCAGGTATAACGAGAGGAGTGTGCACTGTCAATCTAAGATGGTACATGCCCGTCTCCTCAAGCCGGCATAGTGGAGGCGACTGCTACCCGCACAGGTTTCTCTGTAGTAGCATTTGTTTCCATTCATGGACCGCACTCTAGCTTTACATCAGGCGGAATGTTGTCACAAAGAATCCACCGCTAATCAAGACAGACTATTACGAGTATACGAGTATGTATCTATCGATTAAATTATCGATATAATAATATATTTTTAAGTTATTATTTTATTTAAATAAATAGATGTACATTATACGACATTAGCATTGAGTCGCGAGTAAATGCGTACACGCGACAGCCGACATCCGTTACTTGTCTCCGTTTCCTCCTTGATACGAAACCGAAGTACTTACGAACTTATTTACACGTGGAGAGTATTTTAGCTAAAATTATTTAATAATAATGAATTGTAAACACCATACAATTTTTCCACGGGAATTGTCATTTGTTTACGTGTCTTACGGCCGAATACTCGAACGTTGTTTAAAAATTTTGTTTATAATTTTTTGTTTGTATTTTTGTGTTGTGTCTTTCCTTTCAATGGAATTTGTGAGAAAACAAAATTTGGCAGTATTCAAATTTAAATAACATTTGAATATTCGGTCATTAGTTTCTTAAACTAGAGTGCGCTTTATAACCGGAGACAACTGTTACGTTGCCTCCGCTACACCAACTTGGAGAGTCAAATGTTCATGTTGACGTCCTCTCGTTAAACTTGTTTTTCTATTTGCTTTGATTAGAAAAGAAATAATTTCACATAAAATTAATATTTGAACACTATTTATAAGTTAATTGATTGCGCAATTAGAAACAAATGCTATTAACATTTTGAGGAATTCCATTTGTATATATTTTAATACAAAATAATATTACTGCGCGTGTGAGTCGAACAGCGTACCTACAAAAGTAACTCGTATATTTAACGATAGCAATGTAACGGTTTTTATGATTATGATCTTTTTAAATCGCTCTCATTTACATTTAAGAACCTTCACCTTTAACGAGTAAGATAACCTATGATATGTGTTATTTTACTTCATCATCAGGTCCACTGAAATACTTAAGGCGTGTGTAAAATTAACCTAATATATATTTATTATATAATTTTTCAGTACATGTGTATTGTGTACTGTGTATGTAACTGAACTCATATTAAATTGCTGGACCGATTTTAATGAAATTGCTTTGTGCGTGTTTGAGTGGGTGGATGGTTTAGATTCACAATTGAACATGGTAAGTGGAACCGAATACAGCGCGTATTTCACGCCTTTATTCCTAGTGGGATAGGCAAGTGAATAGTCAGTCCCTCCCTTCATAAGTTTTCTACACTGCGTCCCCGTAAGGTAGAAGTTATTCTTCATCTTTAATTTTTACCATTTCCACTTGCCACACATTAATGAAATTTTTTGCTTGACTCTCGTAGGTCCAACTAAGAGTAATTCTTATTAAAAAAAGAAACCATGAGATACGATGAATAAACGATAAACGATTAATTTCAAACGTCTGCGCTTAGATAAACATTCGTGTAGAAATAATCGGATAAAGGTTCCTCTTTATCAATATATTTTCTATCGTTTATTCTTTCTGTTAACCCACTTTTATACATATAGAAATTCTTTATATTTTTATATTGTCTCTAGAAATGAAGGGTAAGTAAGATAGAAGAAGAGAGTAAGATCGAATTGGTACCCGAACGAAACGGTTCGGCGTGTCCTTTTTGTGTCGGACAATTGACAAGTGGAACGCTTTGCCCTCCCATGTGTTCTCCCAGTCCTTTCACCTCGGATCCTTCAAGCGGAGTGTGAAAAAGCACCTTCTCAGGCCGGCATAGTAATGGCGACTGGAGCCACCGTGCTAACGGTCCTCCAGTCGTCAGTGCTCATGGACCTCCGTTGCGCTTACCATCAGGCCAGTCGAGGTCACATGTCGTGTCAAAAAAAAGGTTATAGTATTATTTCTTTCAATGTTATTAAATCGGATTTCTTTAACACTTTTGTGGTCTATAAGTTCGAAATTTATACTAGAGCAATTTTAATAAATTAAATACTTTGTTTTAATAAATTATTCATGTATTTATTTAGGACAAAGGGATTCAGTGTGCCCATTTCACCCAGGACTCTTTACTAACATTTACAGTGCAGGTTTGGCGTAAAATGATTATATTGTCAATGCACGGTACACATTCATCTCCTCAAGCCTATCGGAAGCATAGCGGGAGCAATTGCTGTCTGCAAACACTTTTATATGGCTCCAGTTGGACCGCACTTTAACTCACACAACTTTAAGGCATCCTGAAAAAATAATTTTACTGCTCAATTTATTTTCCTTTAAAAACAAAATTAATGAATTGTTGCTAATAACTAAACCCGCTTAAGTCATTGTTGTTATCCAAGTTAGAAAATAACAAAGTTGATTAAAGTTTTTATTAAAACTAATTTATTATTTTATTTTAAGAACAGTTAAGTATTGTAAATTAAGTTCATAAGATTGATGATTATTGTTGAATTATTTTTATCATTATAGTAGTCTGTTTGGGACCATATTCTACTTGATGGTTTCTAAGCCTAAGTCTATACACAATGTATAAGGAGTCTATGCCAGGAGTGCAGAAGGTTCTCGGCTACCCTATGCATTCTTAAATGTCAATAAATGTTTATGAATATTACAAATTATTATATTACCTTATTTTAAAAATTTAGAAATACGAGCTACTACAAAAGGTTAAGTAGTCCATGAGCGAAGACCAGGTCAGCAGGCAGTAGTCGCCTCCGCTATAACTCGACCACTTCTCGTCTTGACACTTCTCCCTTATATTTCCAAGCTGATGCCGTAATGCGTCTATGATACTTTACGGGTGTTGCACTTGAAATGGTGGTACTATCCCTGGCAGCCAGAGTTGATAACCATTGTGTATAAAATATAAATTTTCCATGAGATAAATTCTTGTTAAATTTTGCTTCATAAAATTTGTTTGTGTCACATTTAATATTATTCGTGAGTGTGTTAATAATAATATAATATTATGTATTATTCGTCGTTTACCGAATAACATATTATGACACGTGTTTACTTGTTGACTATAAACAATAAAGTGTTTTCATGTAAACATCTGATTTAATTAATACAACCCTCGTGTTACGTTTTATTTATAGTAATTTATTTTTATTAAAGAAAAATATATTTTTTTAAAATATAGTTTTTTTTTAAATTATAAAAATGTTTTTTAAATACATATTTTATTATTTTTCTCTCTCGGTCTCTTTCACGTAGTTGTTATAGCGCCAGTCTGCTTTTTTTTTTATTTAGCATAGGTTAATTTTTTTGGACCTTGCCCACATGAAAACTTTTTGAATTTGCCGCGTTTTCGTTAGACAGGTCAGACAGTTTGGAGTAAGGCAAGCAGTATAGCGCTTCGAAGTAAGGTCTGTAATTGGTCGTATGTAATAATTTATTTTATTTACCGTAATTTTGGTAGACAGAAATATATAATCTGATTTAAAAGTTCTTGGAAATAAATGGTTATCGCGTGAGGTAATATAATCTTGATATTAGGACCGCGTTTTAGTCGTGTTTTTCCTACTTGTACTTGGTATAATCCATCATTCATAGTCGACGGTTTGGTGACGATTTCTCTCTCATTAATGTGACCAGTACATTATGAAATTAAGATGTAATAAACAAATATGTATACAAACTCAAACTACAAAACCTGTTCTATGGATTAAACTGTGATGAAAATTAAATAGAAGAAAAAGCACCTCAGGTCAGACTGGTGTGCGTATTGATTTTTTCTAATAATTTTTCATTATAATTTAATAGTAAACAAATAGAGCATTTTGATACGAGTAAACTGTTAACTGTACTATAGGTATCAGGACAATAACAATGTCATATGTCATAAACCCAGACCTGAAATAAAAACCTTAAATAGAAATCGAACCCGGTACCTCCCATATAGATGGTGGTAGATTGAAGTATTAAACATTGCCAAAGAGACCAATAATACATGTATTGTAACATACATAAAGTACATAAGCTTTTAATTTACTGATCTATTTGGCACAATATTATATTAGGTCACGAGACTGGGGGCCTACCACGTTCTTGCATACTTTCGTCTTACGACGAAACTCCTAACAAATCGAAACACCCGGTAGTTTGAAAATTAAATCTGAGTTTACAAAGTTTTCAACGTCAAATCAACGATTTAGTCTGTCTCAAAACTTCGTAAATGTAAGTTTACAAACGCCCGAATTATTGTCCGAAACTTTGTTTTCGTTGATTTGAAAGTAGCCCCCCTGGAGCGTCTGGGTATCTTCAGACTTCAATATAGACTTAACGACGCCGACGTAACTCCAACTTACAAGGACGAGATGGGAACACCAAAACACATAAAATATTTTACTACAATAACATAGTTATGTTTTTTATGAACAAACCGGAAATATTCTTTTACGATTACACTTAAAAATTTACGTACGACCCTAGATTTTATTACACAATAACTGGGCTAGTTCCAGAGGTACAAGATTTTCAAAATATAATGCAAATATAAGTGTAGACGTCAATAAAAAAAAATTAACAGTTTTTTTAAATGTAGCTCGGCATAATGACTACACTCCGCTTGATGTTAAGCTACCACAGAGAAATGATTGTAGGCTGCAGTCATCTCTGCAATTCCGCCTCAATGGGATGAATGTGCACCATTCAGGTATTGCTTAAGGTATTTTACACATGTAAATTCAATGTTTGCTCTTATATAAAGTTAGTAACCTACTAACCTAAGTATAAAAAAATCGCGGATCTGTTGCAAAAAAAATCCCAAATTATAATATTTAAATTCTATTAACTAAATAACAAATGCTATTGTGCTGAATTAAAAATAATACGTTTTGTGTATCGTCCTATTATTCACGAAAATGAGCGTGGATATACAGAAAATCTCATTTAACGTTTCTGTTGCGACCATATATACATACGGATTTCAGTTCCAGGACAATGATATTAGATTTTATACTTTAAAGCTTATATCTATGCATGTATATGTTTTTTAATAAAATGTCACTGGTATTAAAGTAGAAAAGCGGTTGGCGCCGTCTGGTCGGAAAGAGGAATCTTTGTGGGTGTATGAGTATGACGTGTCTTTCAAGGACGGTGTCATCTCATGTAACGTCACATCCTTATTCAGGGTTGGCACAGTTAGATTTTTTTAACAGTATAATTAAACAATAAAGGCTAGACTTAATTTTACTTTAACAACGAGTAATTCGTTATGTCCCGATGGCGCAGTGATTAGCCTGTCTGTTACGCGGTGCTCAAGGATTCGATTTCCAGTCGATCAAAAAATATATATTTTTTTTATTTTTTTTATTGTAGCTCGGCATGTGACAACACTCCGCCTGATGTAAAGCTAGAGTGCGGTCCATGAATGGAAACAACTGCTACTACAGAGAAACCTGTGCGAGCAGCAGTCGCCTACACTATGCCGGCTTGAGGAGACAAGCATGTACCATTTTTTTTTAATTTATTGTAGCTCGACATCTAGATTGACACTGCATACTCCTCTCGTTATACCTGGCTACTTTAAAACTATTCACGAAACGCGACAAGGTCACTTCATGGGTCTTACATTTGAAAGTGGTGGTACTACGCCAGGACGGCAGACTGGACAAATAACCATCAATGTATTTATATGTAATTTTTTTTTTGTTAATTCTTCTCTGCAACACTATCTGTCACAGTAAGGACATCCAGCGTTGGTTGTGGGTTATTAGGGTTAGGTATTTATAAATAAAATATTACATTATTAAAACTAAAATGTATTCGTTACGGATCTGGGTGTTATAAGCTGTTTGTGATTCTTAAGTATCATAGTTGGGAGTCAGGGCATTGTACGTAGAGTACGTAGAGTACATGATTAACAGTACTGTATCTATTATTACATTGTATGTAGTTTGAATAAACTAATGCCATTTTTAGTTGATATACAAAATTAAACCATAAGTTATTAATAATAAGACGTATATTATTTTGAGTGAAAATAATGTTTATCATCTATATTTTTACGTTAAAGCGCCAACCCTAACAAATGTTGGTGTGGTGAAATAGTGAGACAATGTCGCGGGTAAATGAATGACTGAAAGAGTTTTGTAATAAAATCTAGCTTAGTTTTCGTTATTTCCTTTTAATGTGGGTTCTAATCTCATCTCAGCTCTGTTTATCCATGTTGATTTTATTCTATTCATTTAAATCTCTCTAATATAACATTTAAAATTGCAAAATCAGTAAACAATATAACCGACCTTTTCATACACGGAGCTATTTCGGCTTTTTCATATAATATTTAATAATCCTCATAGTGATATTTATTTAAAAGTAAGTAAATGAGTACTTTTTATTTCCTTAAATAAAAATGGCAAAGATTAACTTTATGTAGATTGAGAAAGAAGTGGGACGACTTGATTGAAAATGTTACTTTTTTTAGATCGGTTAAAAATACAAAGAGTAAATTATGTTTTACGAAAATAGGCAACTAATGAGAGCTTTTCCAGCTTCCCTTTAAAAATAAAATTGCTTTAACTAATGGATCTACCTTATTTTCTTTAAAGTGTCCAATTTTTTTTCCAAGCAGTTCACATAACTTAATTACTCTAAATAATATGATGTTGTAGCTAAGTCTAAAACATTGACGAATTATCCGTCGGGAAATTCAAGTCTAATGGGGTTCATGGTGCCTACAAACCCAAATTAGGTTACCTACGTAAAAGCAATTTGCTCCTCGATTCATCTCTTGAATATTAAGCAGACATTGAGCACTTTGTTATCGTGATGTATTTTAGGTATCCCGATAGGACCACGTAAAGCGCCAGCATATAACGGAAGGCGTGGATTCGAATCCCAACTCTTTTTAGGCTGTGTTTTATTATAATGTAATTTCATAACAAAACTAATTTAACATTTAAAAAGTCAAAAATAAATAAATAATAACTAATAAAAGTTAATAATTATATCTATAAACTATATATAGCGTAAAGGGTAAAAATTGGGTCTCAAAGTATGAATTACACCTTCATCACCCAATTAGTAATAATTTGTTTTTAAATAATTAATTTTAATTTGAAAGGATAAAGCCGCCGCGCAATATTTGCATGTTATAACACATATTTTTTATTTCATCAGATTTTTATGTAAAATAAGTAAATCTGTTAATTTATTCTAGAATACTTTGTCAATGTACTCAACTCAACTCAATGGTTTTCATTGATTTCCTGAGAGAATTAAGCAACGCTTAATAACATCATGTTACTAAAACCTAGCTAATATAAACAGCTGTAGGCATCTAGTGTATGACTATGTATGCTAGTATTTAGATGTCTTTTTACAATAGTATTCACTTAATAATACATATGGATACAAAATAAATAAATAAATGTAACTGACAATTTTATTACAATAATGAAGAGATCGAAGCATCAACATAGTTTGTTATTTACAAAGTTACTTTGGAATTACTAGCCACATTCGCAAAATGTAATTAAATAAATTAATTAATATAATTTCACTATAATTTTGCTTGCAACTTCGTATAAATATGATATACTTGAGAAATGATCGGTTCTCTACACAAACTTTCATCTCCTATTTCACCGCCTTCAGCTTTTTTTGTAGACAAAATGTAACCTATTCCCCAGTATGCAATTTATCTGCTTGTCAAACTTTATCGGAATTTTTAACAGACTTTCACATTTGTATATTAGTAAGTAGAGATCGGTGTAAATAAAGTAGAGGCGATAATGAAAATAATTATAAAAAATCATATCGAAAAAATGAACGATGATTTTTATATACTATTGAATTAAATCTCCGAGGAGTTGTGAGGCTAAGAAAACAAATTAGGTCGTGATCTGGTAAGCTTTATTAACCGGAAAGATAGGTATAGCGGAAGAGATTCCTTTGGGAATTTATTGTGAGATTGCTCATTTAGAAATAAAATTATAAGTGTTTTGTACTGCAGTAAATATAATTTATTAAAAGCATTATTAATTATGAAAAATTAATTTAAATAGCTTTTACTGGTATTGAGATTGGATAAAAGGAAACTTTTTATTAAAATTGTTGTTCACATTTCACCTAAAATTTATGTGTTAATAAATAATTTATCTACTCTTTGTTATTAAAAAAATATTATCTCATATATTTTTTTTTAGATCAAACATAAATAAAAACGAGGTTAAAAAGGAAAAGTTATTGGTGACATTAATTTGATAGAGGTTAAGTTTGCGTGTTAAACAACTATACATGTTTATTATAAGGGTGTCAGTTGTAAGCCTAAAATAATATCCACAATAACCTGATTTTCGCTGACGAATCACACGATATTTTAGTAATAAATCACGATGTAAATGTGGTGGGATGAGGTTATAGAATACAATGTGGTCCACCACCACTTTCGAATGTATCACTCGTGAAGTGACCTTGTCACGGTATCAGTTTGGGATTAGCTAGGTATGAGAGGAGTGTGTACTGTCAAACTGAATAGTGCACTGAGACCCATCAAGCCGGCATAGCGGATACGAATTTTTTTCTGTAGTAAAAGTTATTTTTGTTCGTGGACCGTACTATAACTTGACATGAGACAGAGTGTTGTCATATGCCGAACTACTATAAAAAATAAATACGAAAAGATAATTGAACTAGGAAACATAAAATCGAGTAGCGAAAATTTAATTAATTTCTGTAGCAAATTATCCAATTTGTGCTGCAGTCGTTTTCTCAGTATTACGTAGATGTCATATATTGCCAATAAATGCTGAGCTCAATGAAAATTAGTGTGAAATTGAGGTTATTATAAATCTAAGTATCTATTGAGTGTCGACTATCAGAAAACGAAAAGATTATCTCCACTTAATATAAACAGAAATTAATTTTATAAAAGGACTCTCGAAAATAATTTAATAAAGAATTTTTAAAGCAATAAGTTCTATGATAAATTAAAAATTCAGCAAAATAGTCTTTATTCTGAGCGCAGTAAAGGTGAATTTAGATTAGAAATGCTATAGGCATGAATAATCCCCGAGACATGTGAAGAACTAGAATGACCTAGAAAGACTGGGAGTAGAGAGGTTAGAACTATCCTAGAATAGCTCCATGTAAGAAGCGTATAGGATTACGTGCTCACTCGACTGTAAGATTTTTATTTGTATTGCGTAATAAGCAACATAATACAAATAATACCTTCGAAATATTGTTAAAAAAATAGTGTTATTTTTAAATAGCACTCGTATTTGGTTGTAGTATTCATTGTGATGAACTTTTTACAAAAAAAAAAAAAGAGCACACATACAACAGTCTGAGGAGGGATGGAATCGAAGCCACGTCCTCCGTCATATATATTTTAATCATAATTGAATTATTAACGAAAATAAATCTAACAATTTAATATGCCAAAAATTATCAAAAATAATCCATCTTATTGAGAAGAGTGTGTATTGTCAAGCTGGACCCTTAAGTCGGTATAGCGGAGGCGATATTTCTCTGTGGTGACAGTTGTGACAGCTTAAGCTCATGCGGGGTGTAATTACATTACACTACACTAAAAATACACAGTCTTTTAGCGCAATTGTAGATAAGGTAACACATGTAACGTAGTTAAATTAATTTAAAAGCAAAATAAAAAGTATTTAATCTGTCATAATTACTCCTTTGTTTTTCAAAAATATCTTGTTTAAAATTCGTATAACAAAGTTACAAACGTAAAATTCCGAAAGAATACCACAAAGGTACTTGTAAATATTTTACCGTATGTTATTTAAAACATTTGAACGTAGGTGGAGGTTGTATGAATTCAGAGCGTTCGTAGAGGTTAGTGCTTGACTCTTCAGCATAACAAAAGGGGGTTTCTTCAGGCTCACTTCAGTGTTGAAGATCAGCATACAAACGGGCTCGTAGATAATTTTCCAGCCCCGACTGTGTTTACGTTTTACGAGAATAAAA
This sequence comes from Tinea pellionella, assembly GCA_948150575.1. Classification (NCBI taxonomy): domain Eukaryota; kingdom Metazoa; phylum Arthropoda; class Insecta; order Lepidoptera; family Tineidae; genus Tinea; species Tinea pellionella. Next base: position 4,080,260 of record OX411259.1, on the reverse strand, counting down.
CTTTTCATTGCGGATTTACATTTTAGGTTAGTACTTCACAAAGAAAAATACTTCATTAATTTGGATTATAATTTAACTAATTATCTATCTTTTCTTTTTTTTTGGTAATGCCACATGATATACAAGATCTATAAAAAAGATTTTTATATAAGATTCCAATTTGAATTCACTTTTACATTTAAAGTTACTTAATTTTCACTAATTAACATTAAAATAGGACAAACAAAAGTATTAAAACTAACTACGAAGTTTGTGATTTTTTTAATAAATCAAAAGATCAATAAGAATCAGCCAATTGAATAAGAATCAATCATCCATAAAGGAAATATTTATTTTCGAAGTGTAAGTCCCTAATTATGTTTTTGATCTAATCTAAGTTACGTTTATTGCCGTCTAACATGATTGTTCTTACAAGTTACTCTTGAGAAATTGAATAGGGACTCTGAATTAATTATATAAACCAATTATGATTACAAGGGAAGTATTCCTGAGACAAGTGTATTCTGAATTTGATTAAACCTTTAAGCTTCTAGGTCGACTAAATTTAGATGCTATTACTATAGTTCTAACAGCTACTCTCAAGTTAATCCTGAAACGCGATTATGAACGTTTTTAATGATATTCTGTGTTTTTAGAGTTTCAAGTGGAAATCCTAAACAAATTTAGATATTTAAAAGCGTTTTATTGCTTTATCTTAATTATTTTAATTAGGATCAAACCTCGGCAATTTTTTAAATAGATACCGTAAATTCATTAACTTTTATTTAATAAAAGCTCGGTTTCACTGCAGCCAAGCAATTTTTTAATACAAGCACTTGTTGCTTTTGTTTGTGATGCTAATTTTCAATGAAGAATGCAAGCATAATTTATTACAGATTGTAAAGTTTGAGATATTACACAATAAACATGAGACCCAGAACTAAGCTTAGAATTAGACAGTGTGGTCACAAAAGTCTAGCTTATGTATGTATAAAAAATGTTTTTAGTACTGTGTAGTAATGTTTCTATACTGTCTGAATCATAGACTGCGGAAAATCCCATTTTTGATATTTCACTTTTTTTTTTCGAACAAAGTATATATAAGTATTTATACTAAGTTAAAAGCTTGTTTACTAGTATTCAACGGGATTTTGCGCAGTCATGTCGTGTCTTATTTGCATAAATATGCGTTAAATAATTACAATAACATGTCATATAATCAGTTGTGGCTTGAATAGTGATGGTTTATATTATAACAAATGAATGTGTCATGATTTAAAAAAATATGTATAGAATTAAACTAAATTAAAATACTTTATGCGCCTTACAATCGTGTCCATTTTTATTTAATCCGGCGTTTCGAAATTTTGCGGTCACTGTGGTATAGTACGCGATCACTTTCGAAATTAATCAAAACAAACGTTAAAGTAAAGCCACATAAGGTCTTTTAATTTAGTCAAATTATATTCGTGTATACGAGTAAACTCAGACATCTCTATAAAATAATATTGTTCATATAACGCAACAAGTTCAGTGAGTTTTTATGAATGAATCCATGCCATATACGCTCGCGGATAAACTTTGATCCGAGCGAGATGTTGTATAGAGCGGCCGTGGTCTAGCGGTAAGATGCGTGAACTCACGATCGATAAGACCCTTGTTCGAACCCGGTACTAATGTAACATTGTTATATGAACTTTGGTCGCTCAGTGCCCGTGGGCACTATTAAAGAGTGGTAGGCAGACTAATAGTGGTTATTAGCCCTGTCTGCCGTCCTGGGGTAGTACCACCACTTTCGAATGTGACCCGTGAAGTGACTTTGTCACGTTTCGGCAACAGTTTGAAAGTAGCCAGGTATAATGTGAGGAGTGCGCATTGTCGATCTAGATGGTACATACTCGTTTCCCCAAGCCAGCATAGCGGAGGCGACTGCTGCCAGTAGAGATTTCTCTGCAGTAGCAGTTGTTTCCGTTCATGGATCGCACTCTAGCTTTACATCAGGCGGAGTGTTGTCATATGTCAAGCTACATTAAATTAAAAAATAAGGGTAACTATCCACGGATATACTTTACCGTGTCTATAAATAGTATGCAGCTCGCCGCCCCCTTGGACAATAAGTTTTAACATAAACATTGTGCTTCTTCTATGTGTTATCACAGTGTAGTACTTTATAGTGTAATAACGTAATATTATGAGCACTTCACTGAGCTCAAGAAAAGATGTTCCACATTACACAAGTTGGACACAAAGGAGCTTTCAACATACTTTATTGGACGCAGGTGGCTAATATGTAAACTTCATTTTAGTGCCTCATCCATATAAGTATAATATTGTTCTACTTAGACATAATATAAATTTTCCGCAATAATTTAAATTAAAAGAAAAAAAAAATGTACTTAATTCTCGAAAGTAGAAGACTTAAATGTATAGATACATTTCTATAAATTTTTCAGCCAATAGTAAAGCGATGGAGTTGTGTCAGGATCGTGGTAAGTGGCGTTCCGTTGTCTCTGCCTATCCCTGTAGGAAAAGCCGTGACAATTGTATTGTAGTAAATCGTTTCGTATAATAGCTTTTTTGTGTTAACGTAATTTTAAAAATAATCTCAAATAACTTTTTACTTTTTAAAATAAAGATATTGGTTCACTTTAATATACATATATAAAGTTACCAATATCTTAATTTTATAAAATTATTAATTTAAAAAATTATTTTAATGTTACAATAATGCAAATATAAAAAAGAATACCTTATTAGCTACAAAATTCGTAGAAATAAAAAGTGATAAAAAAAATCTACTACATTATAACTTATAGTGTTTGGGAAGAGTAACAGATGTGTTAAAAGCGAAACCTGCCTACCCCAGCTGGGAAATGGACGTGAGTTTGTCAAAGTCCTGAAGTCCTGAGTAAATATTATCTCATTCACCAAGTATCTGTGTATGTTTAGGTTAATACATTTTTTATAGATACAGGAATCAAGAGAAGAAATGTTACCTAAGATTTGAATATAATATACATTGCTGTTTTTATTTGAAATATAAATTCGTGATCAAAGCGTAAGCGGATAATGTAAAGCAACTTTGTTTGAAGCTCTCATTGAGTTTCGGTTGATGTTACATGTAAATAATGATGTGGCTTCTGTGTAGAGCTGTGTAAGTAATCGAATCACGTAAATACGAGCTTTGTGTTGCTTAAGTTCGTTGAATAATTATTCAGTAATCTAGATTGCATTGTGTCCACTGAAACGTTTGTATGTTGCGTTTTAATTAAATTTATTAACTAGAATTGTTTTCATACTTTTAATTATTGTTTATCAAATGATTAAATTATTACCTCTTTAATTTTTTCTTAAATTTTACTTGTACGTCCTGGGGGTACCATAACTTTTGAATATAACACCCGTAAAGTGATCTTGTCGCGTTTCGGGAACAGTTGGGAAGTAGCCAGGTATAACGAGAGGAGTGTGAACCATCTATCTGGATGGTGTTCATTCGTCTCCTCAAGTTGGCATAGCGGAGGCGACTGCTGCTTGTAAAAATTTATGTAGTAGGTAGCAGTTTAAAACTACGATAAGTTGTCTAATAAAGAGTTTTTGGTGATCACGGGAGTGTGCCATGTCATCATGTACACTCTTCTCATCAAGTTGGCACAGTGGAGCTGACTTCTGGCTATACATTTCTCTATGGTAGGACTCGCACTTAAGCATTTTACTATAGCTCTTTTTTATTGTAGCTCGGCATGTGACAACATTCCGCCTGATGTAAAGCTAGAGTGCGGTCTATGAATGGAAACAACTGATACTACAGAGAAAGCTTTTTATGCAGTGATTATGTCATTTTTTGATATATCATGTTCCTAATCGTTTTCCGGTTAAGTTTTAGTAATTTGTTTTCTATTAGTGGAATAATGGCAACTTTACGATCTCAAGGAAAGCTTGTCATTCATGACCTGTAAGCAGAACCTTTGGTTTAATGTTAGTTTCACGATGTTTTTATGTTTCCTTTTAGACGATGAAGAATCAGTTTACAACTTTTTAAAATGTAACTAAAATGTATGTAAATGTATTTTCTTTTTAGTTTTCGTCATAGAGATGTATACTAGAGGAGAAAACCTCATACACATGTCAAGTCAAATACTAACTGACAGCAAACCTAAACGTGACTGCGGTCATCTTCAACAGTTTTCGCATAAAAATATATTTTATACTCACCAATTTGTTATCTAAATTTATTTTTATTTTAACATTGCAATATATATTTTCTTAATAATCTGGCATAATTATGAGTGTATTTTAAAATGTAGTGGGGATTGATGATGGTTATTAACCCAGTGAAACACTTGTGTTGTGACCTATGATCAATTTAAAAGTAGCTAAGTATAACTAGAGGAGTGTGCAGTGTCAACCGGGAAGCGACTGCTGCCTATATTTTATCTGTGGTAACAATTGTTTTCGTTTATGGACCGCACTCTAGCTTAACATCAGGCGGAACGTTGTTTAACTCGTTGCCGATATACAAAAAAAAAAAACAATACTACCTGAAATTAATCTTGAAAAAACTGCTACCACTCAGAAATGTCTGTAGACAGCGGTCGCCTCAGCTATGCTGCCGGAGGAGGTTGAAGGGGTAGATTCCGCTCGTTATCCCCATCTACTTTCAAGCTGTTCCCAAACGTGATTACGTCATTTCACGGGTGTTACACATGGGTACAACTACATACCACATCAATCTGCCTCAAATACTCTTTATGATTTTCACACGTAAATTTTAGTCAAATAACAAAAGAAAATTTGCAAACTGTGGTAATAACGGTGAATAAAAAAGTAAGTGCAATTTATATTGTTTTAAATTCTTTTTTACTAAGGCAACATAATTTAGAGGTGTGACATGAGTTATTAACATTGTTCTCTGAAGTTGCATTTTAGTCACGCAGCAATTATACGCCATATTTCTAGACAAGTGTAAACATTAAATTATTATAAATATTACTTATAAATAAAGTGTATTTTAATTTATTAATCCAATTATATACCTACATTTTTATCTTTTTAATTTGTTGGCTTTTTTGACATTAGAAAACGACTATATTTCGCAGTAATCTAGATTTATTTTTGTAGCTCGACCTATGACGACACTCTGCCTGATGATAAGCTAGAGTAGAGAGTGTTACCATAGATAAATTTCTGCAGAAAGCAGTCGCCTCCGCTATGGCGGCTAGAATGGACGAATTTGCAATATCATTACTTTCAAACCCAATACGCGACTTCACCGGTGTCAGGCGTAAAAGAGGTGGTACTATCCCAAAACTGCAGACTGGGCTAATAACCATCATCAGTCTGCCTACCACTCTATAAAAGTTAATTCGATTCTCGGTCGAATAGTTTTGCGTCTTTTTATATTTGCGTTTGTGTTTTTGTATCCTGCAGTACAAGACATTCTTGTTAAGAATTAGACCAGTGCGTGTGTATGTATAATTATTTATGTATTTTGTACATTCAAAAACGAGTACTTAAGTTTGTCTTTATAACACTGGCACTTATTAATTTTAAAATAACATGGTATATAAATTAATAGATTTTATACGGCTTACTATCTTGATTATTTGTACTCGTAATGTGATGTTTTAAATTCTTTACAGCCATCGTGGTACTTACGCAAAGTTTTCTAAAAGAACGCCGCGTTGGACTAAATTAATCAAAATAAACGCTCTTAAAATAGTTTAAAGTTATTAGCGAATCATCTCAACATACATTTATTTAGTAATTTAAATATAATAAATAAATAAATAATCTATTATAAACAGGTATAATATAAACCTATTTTTAAAACTTATTTTTCAATTTACAAAAAAAAAGTTAATTAAAAAAGGCCGCCGTAATAGGTAACTCGTGAAGTTAAGCATACTAAAGTTATGAAAAATGACGCAAAACTTCAACGACATCGTGTTAGCTGGCAATTAAGTATGTAAATTATAAAACCTAGTTAATTCTAGGTACCAGACAGCTTGAGGTCGAAAGGGCGTAAGACTTTAAAAAAGTATTATTATTCTATGTTTAAATTTGACTAGACAGATAAAAAGTGGCCGTGGCCTAGCGGTTAGAAGACGTAAAGATGTGGAGAGCCGTGTTCAAATCTCGCAGACCGGTACTATATAACTTTGTTATATGATGTACCTTGTATGATGTAACCTAAAGTTTACTTCACATTTACCACCTCATTACCACCACACATTTGCCCATTTTGTCTTCGTTTATTATACGTATTACCTGGGTTATCAATATCGTATACTAGAATGATAAAAAATCTAAATTTTGTCTGAAAATACGTTTACATACATTTTAGTTATATGTTTTGCATGCAATTTAATTTAGTTGTATTCAATGGTTTATAAAAAATCTTTTGCGAATTACATTAATTAATTGAGGTACTGTATTTATATTAAAGGCGATAAAATAAAAATGTAATTGAAAACTTAGGTATATAGTTTCATTGATACTAGCCAGAATTCTAGCGAGATTTCTAATCGATCGTAAGTCCATACCTCTTTATACCATTTTCTTTTATATATATATTTTTAATTTACCTTGCCCTAAAATAATATTTTTTTATTTGATTCGAATCCCATTTTTTATTTAACCAAGTGATTAAACGAAAGCTGTTGATATTGGCTGGAACATGAATAAACAATTGGTGAGTTTGGTTTTGTTTTAAAACGATGACAGTTTTGGGCGGAATTTTCGGACAGGATTTGTGCTTGTAAATGTATCGTGACACGCCTCACTAGTTAATTACAGTAGGTAGGTAGGTGTAGGTAAACGTTCAATGTTGGCATATCTTTACGCCTTCACTGTATCACGTAGTGAGATAGGTAGAACTATTGGAAATTATACTTTAATTAAAACATAATCTATTACATGTTTTATAAAGTTAATAAGTTTATTAATTAAACTTTACTATATAAAATACCCGTGAAGACAATCTAATCGCATCTATTACTCAAAAATTATTAGTTGAATATCACATAAAATACGTATTATAATAATTAAAATTATTAACGTGTAATTAGGACATATTCTGGAAATGTTCTGATCCATGTTCAAGTTTTATTTATTTATTGTAGTTCAGCATTTTAAGCTTGAGTGCGGTCCATGAACGAAAACAATTGCTAGCACAGATAACATTCTATAGATAGCAGTCGCCTCCGCTACGCCTGGCTACTTCCAAACAGATATGAAAAGTGGTGGAACTACCCCAGAACAGCAGACTGGGCTAATAACCATCATCAGTCTGCCTACCACATTTTAAATTGTGATTGAATTATTTTTATTTATATAGGTTTCATAAAAATGTTCTAATATTTCCCCTTATATTATGTTTACATAAACAATATTATAGTCAATACAGGTGTATGACAAAATCAACTATATAATATAGACGTAAAGTAATTAAGGTTTGTGGGGAAGTTAGGGAATGATTCCACATATTTAACGTAGAAGCTTTTACAGTCAATTTCCTTTTCAGGGCATTGATATGCTGCGGCAGTATTATTGACCGCACAATACACAATAGATCGATTCGTTCCTAATACTTACATTTATACGACTTGCCAAAATTGTACGAAATATATTCTTCAATAGTATTTTTTAGTTACCACCGACTTTTTTATATTTTATGAAGTAATTAATTGTATGTACAATTATAAAGTATTGAAATTGGTTAGGATTTCTTTTTCAAATTAAATTATGATGAAATAAACAGAAAAAGCCGCCGCACACACAGGCTGAGTTGAGAATCGAACACGAAAAATATTAAATAAATAATAAAATCTTTGTTATCGGTTATTTTGTAAATTAAGTTTTGGTATAATATTAAAATACTGGATTTGTTGTAAACTGTACTTAAATACTCCTTTAAAAATACAAGGAAGAAAATTGCAAAATAATAGATTCAAAAGTATATTCTAAAGCACATACCCGTATGAAAACCTATATAATGGCTTAATAAAAGATATTGGATTCGAATTGAAATTGGCTGCATTGCAAAATTCGTAGATATTCAAGGCAGGGAACTCCTTTCGAGTTTAATATTGATTTTTTAATAAGAAAAATAAATAAGAGCAGTAATTTATAATATATTTTATACGATATTTTGTAATAATTTAATCTCAACAACCACTTCAATGCAATAAATCTCCTATAAAATTAAGTTATCTAACCAATTACATAGTTTGATATGAAGGATTTTTTATATCCTATTTTATTATTTTTTTAAAATTTTAAAACTGTATATCATACCCACACAGATCTACGACATTTAATTTTACTAGTATGGCACGGTCCATGATTGGAGGCAACTGCCGTCACAGATTAATATCAGCAGATAGCGGTTATATTTGCATGCCGGCTTAATAAGTCGCGTGTGCAACACCAATCGTCAATTTAGACAGGGCAGACTGCCCTCATTTTACTTCCAATCTATATCAATTACACAATATAAACCTCTAAAACACTATATGTATAATAAACATATTATATTACCTATTTCAGATGCGGAAGGTACAGGCGGTGCGGATCTGCAACGCAAGCTGGATATGTTGAACGGAGCCCTCGATGCCGAACGTGCCGAGCAAGCGCGGCGGCAAATGCAATACATCGCAAATTGTAAGTATACATATATCAATTGAAGCACTCGAAGTATACATAATACGAGGAGTGTGCCATGTCAATTTGGCAGTTGCAGTCTCATTTCGTCGCATCAAAAGACATTTATCTGTGACAAAAACCGCACTCACTCTAGCTCAACATTAGGCGGTGTTCTATTGAATTTATAGATTTATCATTTTATTAAATATGAAATTATAAATAAATATATATAACGTATGGTTAAAAAAAAAAAACAGAATAACCAACTTGAAAATATTTTATTAACATGAAAGGCTTATTTTCACAGCGTGCGATACAATATGAATAATTTAACCCCGTACTGTGTAACAACAGTGACATAAGCTATAAAATATAGCCGGTATAAATTTTTAGTATTAACTCAATATTTGCAAGAACTTTTCACGACTCCAAAAATTGCACATTTTATAGTTTGCAAATCCGTTCACTCTATTGTCTATTTTTTTTAAAATAATTATGAAAAATTAAGAAATATTTTTTCTTCAAGAAACAAATTACTATAAGATTAATTACACTAATATACATACATATTTAAAAACATTTATCGATATTTTTTTGGTATATAGTATTTAAAATAAAAAAATAAATTATTTTTCCTATTGTATCTATTGTTTTATTTCTTCTTATTATTATTAGAAATAAAGTTTTTGTTTATTAATTTATTAGTGCGTATTTATTATATCAAGCCAAAGTTCCTTAAACTTGAGTGTTATTGATAGTAACGACCTCAAAACAAATTCTTCACAGATTTCTTTTAGCGATGATTCTAGTTTTCGATAAAACTTTCTTAGTTATTTTGTTTTGTTTAGTGTTTGAAGGAGTTTTAGGAGTTCTGGAGTGATACTACCAGTTTCAAAAGTAAATGTTTTTTCCTTCGATCTATTGTAAATATTGGTTTATTAAGGCTTACTAGTTTTTCATTTTCACCAAACTACGTTTTTTATAGTAGCTCGGCATGTGACCACACTCCAACCTGATGTGCGGTCCATGAGCGAAAACAGCTGCTATTACAGAGAAAATTCTACAGGCAGCAGCCGCTTCTGCTATGCCGGCTTGAAGAGACGAATGTACACCATCCAGATGGACAGTGCACACTCCTATCGTTATACCTGGCTACTTTCAAACTGTTCTCGAAACGCGACAAGATCCTTTTACGGGTGTTACATTCAAGTGGTGGTACTACTCCAGGACGACAGACTTTGCGAATAACCATCATCAGTCAGCTTACCACTTTTTAACCTACGTTTCTTTTTAAATTTCAGCGGGATACTCCGAAGATTCGGATTACACTTCAGATCTAAATTATCCGGTCGGCCAACACCCCAACTGCAGCGCCTCCCAATATAGAAGCGCCGCACATCAAATGCATACACCCCAGGTAAATGATTTTTTTATTGCCTGTACCAAGCCAGTGTTGTATCACAGGCACTGAGCGACTAAAGTACATTTAACTTAGTTACACCACTAGACCATGACCACTCAATATTAAAAATTAATCTGTAGTAGCAGTTGTTTCCGTTCATGGACTGCACTCTAGCTTTACATCAGGCGGAGTGTTGTCATATGCCGAGCTACCCCACTGCACTGAGGCGTTTTATTGAGAAGACTGTGCAATCAATCTGGACGGTGAAAATTTGTTTCTTCAAATCTTCTTCTTTAGGGGTAATTACTGACTGTGGATATCACTCTCTGTTAGTAGTTGTCTCCGCTTAAGGACCGCACCCTAACTTAAAATCAGGCGGAGTGCGGTCAAGAAAATCCTAAAACGCTAATATTAATTAAGGTCTTCATGTCGTCTACGAGTTCAATGACCTTTATTTTAGAAGGATTCACAATTGAATATAAGCATTGTCATACATAAATCCAAGCACCTGTTTGTACCCACGGAGTTTTATTCTAAAGCTGTGTACAATTTGCTATCCTTTATTTATTGTGCCTTTTAAAGTTAGTTATCATCGATTTGTAGTTTCAGCATAACGTATTATCCGTGTTTATTTATATTTAAATAACTATATATTTGTTTTTCTTTTAATTTTATGTGAATTGTGTTGACAATCGTTTTGACAATTTCAAAAATATCGCAATGCATCGGCAACATAAGAAAAATAGATATGTATCGCGTATTTTTAACAGAAATATTAATTTTATGAAAATTTCTTCAAATGTATGTTTATTTTTTCATTATAAAAAATTTCTTGTATATTTCCTTTTGCTTTTTTATAATAGGTTTACGATCGGAGACAACCGTTATCACACAGAAATGTCTGCAAGTAGCAGTCGCTTCAGCTATAACGGCTTGAGGAAACGATTGTCCCCCTTCCAAGTTGACGGTGCACACTCTCATTTGATATACTGTACTGTACTGTAATAATTTTTAAATTATGTTTCAGGGATCACTGGAAGTATCGAGAGAAAATTCGTACGAACGTGAAGAGTATCACTTGCACGGTGACGCCGAACCATTATACTACAACAGTCAACCTCGGGGTAATAGGTAGGTTGAGTTGATTTTATGCCATAAATCTGTGTGGTTTTAAAGTTAAACCGCACTATTGCGGCGTGGCGAGAGCAAATATTGTCCGGGACCCAACTCGGTAGTGCAGTTTCTTAATAAATATAAATAAAAATTTTTTGGGCCTAGTCGTTCCGCGCCACACCGCCACTCGCCGCTATAGTGTTTACTATGTAGGTTAGACGGATAATTTTCAATTGCATTTTAATTACGTTTAAGCTAGCTATGCGTAAAGTATAGTGTCATAAAAAACAAAACTATACCTACCCAGGGTCCCAGGCAGACTGATGGTGGTTATTAGTCCAGTCTCTGGGCGTGGGGTAGTGCTTACTTTCAAGTTTAACACCCGTGAAGTGATTAGTAGTGTTTCATAATCAGCTTGGAACTAGCCGGGTTTAATTAGGGAAATGTGTGCTGTTAACAGATGATGCACATTCGTCTCCACAAACTAGAATAGGGGAGGTGACTGCTGCCTGCAAACACTCTGTAGTAGCAGTTGTTTCTAGCTTACGATCAGGCAATATTCTGATTTGACACGGTGTTTTAATGCAATGTTCTAAAGTCGATATAGTGTTTAAAATTTTTACTTTTACTTTAAATAAAGATCATATTTCCAAGTTTAAACTATTTAGTTGTAATTTAAATGCTACATTAACTAGGTTTTTATTAATTTTAGGATTGAAACTTGGTCGCAGTATCAGCCCGAATTACATGCACAAGCTAGTGTTGAATCAGCAATCTCTTGGCGGACTGCAACTGACTGGCAATCCGGGGGTAAGTAAAAAATAATAAAATACAACCGACATTTTTCTCTAATTGTCTTAATTATTGAAATATTAAATATAATAATAAAAATATAAAAATGCCTTAAGACATTTTCTACCAGTTAACCTTTGGGAGATGTAAAAAGTGTTTTCAGTGCAGAAACAATAATATGAAAATAAATAAATCTAAAATATCGAACACTAAGAAGTATAATTTTCTTGCAACTTAAAAAAATCATGTAAACTTTTAAGATATTAAATGTTGAATTTGTATTCTTTCAGAAGATCACAGAAGGCCGAGTTTAGAGAGGCAGAATACTTTGTACGACGACATGTCTTATGGATACGATTATAATATGAGTTTAAGGTTATATTGCTGTATTTTTACGTTTTCATAGTTCAAGCTGCATAATTATGTAGTACTGTATCGTTATAGCAGAAAAAAATCTGCATGTCGCCTCCGCTATGCCGGCTTGAAGAGACGAATGTCCATCCAGATCGATAGTAGCGAATATAATGTTTTTTTAAAAAGTAAATTCGGGGAATAAATATAATAGGTGTTTCCTACAGATGTTTCCGAAGGGTAGTAAAGATCTTAAATCACACACTAAAAGGCTTAATTTTTCAGGGACCACAAACAATTATCACAACAGACAAGTTTTGATGAGTATTACGATTCGAGCAGTCATCCTTACCAGGTTACATATGGTGGTGATGATTGTAGACAATGGGATAGCGGGGGACAGTATTTTTATGATGATGCACCTGGATATAATCCAATGGAACACGAAATGGCTATACATAAACGACGTTCGTCTATCGTGCAGTTACCTCAAGTTCCCGCGAGACAGGTAAGGAATAAACAATACTTCTTATTTACTGCAGTTATTTCTTTTTTTTATAAATTTTCCTTCCTATAACATGAGATCCTTCAAGCGCAGTGTGAAGAGGCATCTCATCAAGCCGGCATAGCGGACGCGACTCTAGCTTAACATCAGGCGGAGTGCGGTCATATGACATGCTAAAAAAATGTAATAATTTGCCACTTGCCAGTATCAAAGTTAATATACGTCAAATTAATATCGTGCTTCACACATAATAGTCAGATCAATTCGCAGTGATCTCGAGTTCCTTTTGTATGGCTGAAATCGTCACGATTAACAGCCTACTTTAAAAAAAAGGGATACATTTGTAAAAAATAATAAAAAGTAATTAAAATAATTAAAAATTAATAGTAAAAAAACACGTTTTTTTTCAGTTGCCAGCTTCATCAAGATTTTCTGATTCTAACGGAATGGCTCCATATAGACCACGACAGCGAAGAACCGCAGCCAGCTTACCAGGTATTATTCAATCTAGTATAGAATAATTTATCGCCGTCTTGTGGAATATAACTTACTACGTCTAGTACACGGTATACTTTTTTTATTATAGTTTGACTTATGACAACATTCCACCTAATGTTAAGCTTGACTGCCGTCCATGAACGAAAACAACTGCTACTACAGAAAAATCTCTACGGGTAGCAGTCGCCTCCGCTATGCCGGCCTAAGGAAACGGGTGTGCTATCTTGGTTGACAGTGCACACTCCTCTCATTGTACCTGTCTCCTTTTAACTGTTCCCGAAACGCGACAAGGTTACTTCACGTGTCTTACATTCGAAAGTGGTGGTACTGTCCCAGGACGGCAGACTGGACAAATAACCATCATGAGTCTAGCTACCACCTTTAATAGTGCCTATATGCACTGAGCGACCAAAGTATATATAACAAAGTTACATTGGTACCGATCAGAATTAGCGAGGTTCAAACACGGGTATCATCGAAACTCCTCTCGTTATAACTGGCTAGTACCAAATTGATTCCTAAACGCGACAAGGGCTTCAGGGGTGTTACGCTTGAAAATGGTGGTACTAACACACGACGGCAGATTGGGTTAATTATTACAGCCATCATCGGTCTGCCTACCATTTATAAAGCTTATCTATTCTTTCACTTTGGAAGCTGTTATAAATAACTTATAAATGCCTTAAACACTAGCTTGATAGTAAAAAACCTCATAAATAAGTTATCTCCGCTCATGGATCGCACTCTAGCTTAACCTCAGGTGCCAGACTACCATAAACAACATGAAAGATTCGGTATCATAGATTTTCATGAAATATAAACGATATTTAAATGTAATTTATACTTTTAGCGACTCCATCTTCAACGCCAAAACGGGTTCGAGTACTTCCAGTGCCTCCCTGTGCTGGAAGTTTAACAGGTCGAACTGGCCGCGGTCGTCGTCTACCAATCTTGCCTTATCCAGTGTCCTCCGTGATATCACAATCCTGCGTGCCTTATGTAACCGGTAAGTGAATAATTATAATTCATCAAACACTTTTGTTTAAGTAACTAAACATCTACAATATTTTACGGCTTACATTTTTTCTGTAAAGAGATTTTTTTTTTTTTTTTTTATTGTAGCTCGGCATGTGACAACACAGCTTGATGTAAAGCTAGAGTGCGGTCCATGAATGGAAACAACTGCTACTACAGAGAAAACTGTACGGGCAGCAGTCGCCTCCACTATGCCGGCTTGAGGAGACGAGCATGTACCATCTATTGACAGTGCACACTCCTCTCGCTATACCTGGCTACGTTCAAACTATTCCCGAAACGCGACAAAGTCACTTCACAGGTGTTACATTCGAAAGTGGTGGTACTACCCCAGGACGGCAGATTGGGCTAATAACTATAATTAATCTGCCTAGTTATATTGGTACCGGTCATAATTAGCGAGGTTCGAACACGGGTCTCATCGATCGTGAGTTCACGCGTCTTACCGCTAGACCACGGCCGCTAAATCTTTTTGTGACGCATATTATCTAGACTAGGTCACTTCACGGTTATTACACTTGAAATTTTTACTTTATTAAAGTAAATAAGAAATAATATAATCAGTACCTTTGACTTTTCATGAAGATCGGTCGCTAGTATCCAAAACTTGATACAAAGTGATGATCTTGGCTTTCGTATTTGTGAATTTTGCTTCAAAGTTACGTGAACAAAGTTTTGTTAATATTTGAGGACTTTTCAGAACCTAAGAAGATTTTACCTCCTACAAGTTTCGGTTACGACACATATAGTTATCAACCCGAACATCAAGATAGTGCAAATGATCTTAATTATAATACTTCTTCTAGGTATGTATTGATTAATTTGTTTCTATTGCGTAAAAAAAAAAAATATTTCAGGACCTTTATTCGTATTTAAATAAATAAATTTAATTTAATTTTGTTTTTCAGTTATGATGAACAGCCTTTCTTTAATGAAACTCCACATGCGACTCCACCCGCCTACGGTAATTCATATTTTTATATTATATATTCTGTAAAGTAAAGAAATGTAGCATTTTAACGTGTCAAAATTTAATAAAATAAATAACCAATAATTTATATAAGAGTTGCGTCAGTTAGCAATGAACTAAATTGCCAAGTTGTTTTTTTATTGTATCTTGGCATATGACAACACACTTCCTGATGTAAAGCTAGAGTGCGATCCATAAACGGAAAAAACTGCCACTACGCCGTCGCCTCTACTATGCCGGCCTGAGGAGATGAGTATGCACCATTTAAATTGATAGTGCAAACTCCTCTCGCTAGACATGGTTACTTCAAACTGCTCCCGAAATGCGACAAGGTAACTTCGCGGGTGTTACATTCGAAAGTAGTAGTACTACCCCAGGACGGCAGACTGGGCAAATAACCATCATCACTACCACTGTTCAATAGTGCCTATAGGCACTGAGCGACCAAAGTACACATACCAAAGTTACATTGGTACCGACCAGAATTAGCGAGGTCTTACTGCGAGACCACGGCCGCTTTTGTTAAAGGTTGTTAGAATTATTATGGCTGGTGAAAAAAAAAAACAGTAATATACCTATACATATTATTATGTCAAGTCACCAGTTTTGAAGAGCTGCCGATGGAAAGATAGGATGGAGGAATCGACACGAGCACGTAAAGTGTCAATGTTTGTGTAGTTTAGGGAACAGAATGTAACGGTTGACGTGGGTTCGATGTCCACTTCAGACTGTTGTGTGATTTTGATTTCGTTCAATTTAATTTATATTTCATTAAATACTAATTTTTAAAAAATGAATTGAACTTGAAAATTTGAATTAATTTATTAATAGCTTATTATGATGATAGGAGTTTCCGTTTATTTGATAATAAATATTAATTTTAGTTTCAATGCGTCAGTATTTTACAGCACGATAATAAGACAACACTTATTTTTTTGTAGCTCAAAAAATGTGGACTGAAGATGAATCTCAATTTTCATATCCGACTACAGATGATGAAAGGGTCACCACAAGAACACTGCCAACTAATGTATCTACATATCTACCACAACCGCCCACATCTAGTTACCAAGATCAACAGTTCACCGATTATCAATATCAGACGACACAAGAAGAACAATATATCGTTGACCAGAACCAATGTAGTCAACAGCAAGATTTTCAACAAGAAGAAAAATATCAACCGCCATATAGAGAAACGCAACCACTTTATCAACCACCACATCTTCAGAAACAACAAAAACCGCAACAGCAGCAACAGTTTCAACAAAATCAAGAAAAGCTACCAGCTCAACAGTTACAAGCTACGGTCATGACCGGAGCTGCGACTTTAGGATCATTTATGGCTGGTGGCGCTAAAAAATTGGGAAGTCTTTTCGGTGCAGCCGCTGCGGCAGTGGCACCTCCCGTTCAACCACCGTCATCCGTGCCTCGATCCACAAGTACTATTAATTCATTTTCGGCACCAGCCGCGCCTGTTACATCATATACAGCGGCAGTTGCCCCAGTCACACCATTCACATCGACATCAACAACCATTTTATCAGACGCGTCCGTCCCTGAAGTATCGCCGTCAGTACCGGTGTCTGCTATTACGACATCTGCGCCGATAGCTTTGCCCAGAACACCATCACTTCGAAGACAGGAGTCGATACAGAGGCCTCCGGTGCGTCGTATTCGAACATTGCCCGACGCGCCGGAAGATTTCCCCCCTTCGGGTTATGATGAAAGTGCCTATGATGATGAGTACCATAAGACTGAATACGAAGAAACATTGGAGAATGATAGGACTTCGTTAAATAGGTATGATGAGGATGAATATTCGCATCAAGCAATACAGGAGGAGGTTATTGACAATACGAGACATTTATCAGAGGATCACAGTGTTAGTTTACAAAAAACTGCCTCGCCGACGAGGAACGGTGTACAATTAAGAAAGCCGTCTGTAGATAGTTATCATGCCGCACCTGCCGTAGATCGAAGGACGTCTCAAGGTTCCTTTCAACAAGGATCTATACACGAAGAACCTATCGTTCCAACGACACAAGAAGGTGAGTACATAACAATTTTATTAAATACAATGTGTGTAGTAGGAAAAACAGTATATCCAAATCTAATATTATGTCAGTGATAATATCTCAATGTTGTGTTCGCATGGCGATCTACCCATTCTGAATTAATGTATATTTTTTGTTTGTAGTGTTCGATCCTAGCTTTTATGCACAATTTCAACTGCACATACTATTGAATGCATGCATGTGTGTATACCTGTGTAATTTGTATTTTAGAAACTGTAACGGAAAAATCCAAAGTAACATTTCAAGAGGAACCTACGACTTACGATGATGTTCCAGAAGAAGGAGACAATTATCAGGACGAGACATACGATGAAGATCAACATAATTATACCGAAGAAAATTTCCGAGAACACGATGATCAGTTTCAAAAAGACAATGATCAATTTGATGAACAAGACGATCAGTATAATGAAGCAGAAGAAGCGTATCGTGAAGACGACAACGTGTTCCAGGAAGAAGTACAAGTTAAACAACCGAGCAAGTTCAAAGAAGCGCAGCCCAAATTGACACCGAAACAGAGATGGCATCGAGCGTACAACAAGATCATTATACAGCTAAACGTGAGTACTTTTACAAAAAATACAATTTATTTATTTTTTCAATCATTTTTAAGTTACTTTTAATTTATGTTATGTATTTTTATGGTTTATTATTTATTTATTTTCGGTTTAGATTTTATTTTGACGATAATTATGTTTTAATTTTAATATTCTTTTATTTTTATATTAAGTTAAATTAAGTTTTATAAACTTATTAATAGGAATAGTATGCTATTTTGGACAAGGTAAGTATTTATTTAAAATGCAATTGTTATTTTTATATGACCCCGATTTTACAGATTCGGACAAGGTTAGGTACGTTTATCGGTAACATATCAAAGCACGGTTTTGAATACGGTACACAACAAATTATAAATACTAAAGCTACATTATTTTAAAGTAACACTAAAACGTCATCATTATCTTAGAATATTATTTGTTTATTACATATAATTTAAATTTAAGTATAATTTAAAAATATGTATAAAATACATATGTAAGTAATAATCATGTAGGTAAGTGTAAGTAATTATTTATTGCAATGTACGGGTTCTACCTAGTACAATGTTGTAGTAACACTGCCTATTTATTGTGAATTTTTAGCCTTTCATTCATTTATAAAAAAAACCTTTATTGCTAAAATTTTTATATCGATTAATAACAAGGCCCCTAAACTAGGCGTATAACCCGTATCTTAGGGTGCCCCGCTCTTTGTTTACTTGACTAAGGTAATGATACTTTTTAGTTAATAATAATTAACTCAAATTATAATTAGAAAAACAAAAGTTTCTTCAATAAGAATTTTAGTAGTAGTATTTTTACCAAATGATTAAAATGAAGCGACATAAAACTCTCAGAACATTGAAAACAGAATTGAGATAAAAACATTGTATTTTACACTCATTTATAAAATTCTCTTTGTCCTGAAGTCAACTTATTTTTGAGAAATAACAACATTATGTCATTCTGGAACTGAACAAGACAAATGCATCTGTCAACAAAGGAACAGAGTTTCAAGCTGAGATAAATATCTACTCACAAAAGAAAATGTAAAAGTGTTGTTCCATATTCTAGACGTGACCTCCCTTAACCTTGATATCGATAAACACTTATTATTTATGAGATACCAGCAGGATAATATATAAAATATGTATAAAGATTACAAAAACACAACGTAAGTAGTTTTATTTATTTATTTATTTGCCCACTTACTGAAGTTCACTTATAGTGGTTATAAGAAATAAATTTAATAAAAAACAATATATTATAATGACTTAATTTTTCATAGTGCAATCGGTGTAACAATGTGAGGCGAAATTTAATTGTTTCGTATAGTATTTTATAAATTACTCGATGCGCTTGTTATGTAGATATACTTGTTTCATAAGAGCTTTAGGAAACAGAGAAGCGACGTATTCTAATACATATATACCGACATGTAAAATCCTTTTCAGTAAAGAAAATTAAATAAAACTCAATCTCTCTTAACCAATCTATTTTAGTTGAGGTAAAAAGTGTTTCAAATGGTTCACTTCTATAATTAAAGTGTTACGTAAGACTATATTGAAATGACTAAGTTCCGATGTTAGCGACAACTTTCAAAAAGTTTACTGAATTTCTTTGTTTTAAAATTAACAATGTTGGCTCTATTTCTAGTCTCAAGTAGAAGCAGTGACTTTACATCATTATGATGTAAAAACTTATAAAACAATTAAAATTTTGTTGCTTTATTCGGAAGTTTACCAGTTCATATTCACGTAGTAAGCAGATTAATTTGCTTGTGAAATTTGCAACTGTATTTGTTATTGTGACCTCAAAACTAATGAAACTTTTGTGGTGGCTACACTAACATATACACTGAGAAACAAAGCTCTAGAGAAGTACCAATTTCGCTTGGTTAAAAATTACTCGGCAACATACATAAGACTTATTAACTTGGTTAATTTTAACATCAAACTTAAGCAGGCACCCTTTAACTAAAGTGCAAATAGCAGTAACTTGTTTATTTGTAGCCGTTAGATTTTCTCAGTATAGAAACCATTTTATAACATGTTTTATAATTTCCTAAATTACATTTAATTAACACTCTAGTTTAGTGAATAGTGCCACGCCTTCAAATACCGAATTTTCTGAAAATTAATTTAGTATAAAGTTTTTAACACTTTTATATTCTCACGGAATTTCCCATGGGGTTGAGTAGAGTCAATGGCTAACTCAGCCATTATTTTATTTTCTGGTGTCTTCAAGGTCTTGACAAATTCTATTGGCAATAAAACATTTCCATTTAATAGTGTTTTATGTGCTTTTTATTAGAAAACTCGTAAAAGCAATTATTTTGTAATTGACCTTCGTATATATGTAAATATTGTACGAGTATGTCGATATATAATAGATAATTACTAATTAAATATATTCTCGCAAAATTTTATCATATCTATAGTGCATGCAGATAGGATCGAGGTATGCAACATACTTCATTAAAGCAGAGAAGTGTGCTTTGTCAATCTAGATGGTGCACATTGGTCTCCTCAAGCCGCCATAGTGGAGGCGACTGTTGCCTGTAAAAATTTATTTGTAGTAGCAGTTGCTTCCGTTCATGGCCGCACTCTAGCTTTACATTAGGTAATATTATCATTATAATAATATGTCTACGAGATAATTTTAAATAAATTATAAGATATTCTGACTGAATATTTATAATGAATACTTTATCGTTGAAAATATGAACAATGCTCCTATGTAAATAAATTCAAAGGTTCTCTTTAGATAATGCCATTGTTTAATAATTTCACTTGTTTTTCCTCTTGAGATAATATAAATATTTTTTGAAAATAATAGTCTTTATTTACAAATCAAATTTTCATGATCATGTTGTAACATTTCTTAGTGTGATTTACTGGACACAAAACAGTGAGCATTGGATGTGTACTTGTCATGTAGTGGTAAGTGGTTAACGCCACCCGCTGAGAAATGCGGCACTTTGAACCCGATCACCTCATTAGTTCACTCCACTTGCTTCAACAGAGCCACACTTCATGAGTCTCAGTTTGCTAACAGCCTCCGTATAGGACGCACTCTAAAAATATATTAAAAAAGGTCGCAGTTTATTTTTAATTTAAGGCACCAATTACATTGCGCAAGAGATAGCGGCGGAAGTCGCGACAAGGTTGTGATATCGGTATCCTGCGGGCGACCATGGCCTTATTGATTGCCGTACGCGCACATATAAACTAATTTCAAATGCAAATGTCATTACAGGTATTGTCTGTGGCTTTCGTTTAGTCTTATCAGAGACTCTGAAGTGCTAATCACTTTGTGAAAAATTTAAATACATTTATTTAACGTTTATTTTTGTACATTTCACAAAATGGTGCGTAAAGGTCAGACGTCTAGCGAGGCTGACGTCCGTCGTGGACCCGCTTACACAAGCCGGACTAATGTGAGCGGTAATCGTTTGAGAGTACGTCGCGGTTCAAGTTTAACTGATTTAGACAAGTTACGTTGTGGTGGCGGATCCAGTGGTGGTGGGTCTATTGGGGATCTAATGAATATGTTTAGCGGGAGCACGTCTTCGGTGACCAGTGACACTTTGGTCGCTCGGACTGTTCCTTTAGAGACAGTTACGCGGACTCCCCAACAAACACCGGAGCCTCCACGAAGACAACAACCGCCGCCACTTATACATGTGTCCCGACCAGTCGGTCCGTTGACGATGGCGCAGAGAACCTTGCGGTTTAGCAGGTTGTTGAAATACCAACCATGTTCTGCTGATGCTCCAATTATTCTGGTGAGTTTAAAATTACGTTAATTCAAGGTTGTTATCGGAACATTATAGATGTTGTACTGATAATATCTAACATACTCAAAGTGCAAAATCATGTATTTATTTAAAAGCACTTAATATCATAATTCCTACAATTTATATAATAATACAAGTTATATTTTTAATATTTTAATACGATGAAAAGAAAGTCGGTACAATATTATCGGACGCGAAGTCTATCACCTCGGGACATTTCTTTATACTCGGCAACATTTCTATTATATTCCATTTGTCATAACATTTTTATGTAACGGAAATGAATGTTCCGTAACTCGCTGGAATAAGGTTGAATATGTTGTATAGCGAAGTGAGTTGTTGTTTGGCCGTCTATAGGTATGAACAAATTGGGTGTGATCTCTAACATTTCCTTTTCACGAAAAGCTTTCATCTATAATTCGGCATAATCTTCTACTCACATCCATTTTGATACAAATGGACTTACTTATAAGATATTGATTTGACTTCTTTTTTTTATTAATAAAAGTGGAGATCTTTTGTACTTGATTTATCAATTTTGTACGTGACATAAATTAATGCCACATTATTTGTACATAGAAGATTAAAATATAATAATATATTTTAGAATGGTGCAATTTTTGTATTAATTTTAATTAGTTTTAATTTAGACGATTTCGTCAAATATTTATATTAGCGCTGTATATAACTGCATTCCGCCTTATGTTAAGCTAGAATACGGTCTATGAGGGGAAATAACTGTTACCAGAATGAAATGTCTTTTTTATAGCAGCTTGGCATATGACAACACTCCGCCTAATGTAAAACTAGAGTGCGGTCCATGAACGGAAACAACTGCAACTACAGAGAAATCTCTATGGGCAGCAGTCGCCTCCGCTATGCCTGCCTGAGTAGACGAGCATGCACCATCTACATTGACAGTGCACACTCGTTATACCTGGCTACTTTTAAACTTCTCCCGAAACGCGACAAGGTTACATTCGAAAGTGGTGGTACTATCTCAAACGCGGTCGCCTTTGCTATGCCGGTTTGAGGAGACGAATGTGCTCAATCCACTGGCAGAGCGGATTGGAATATATTATTAATGAAAGTAACACCCGTGAAGTGACCTTGTCGCGTTTCAGTGGCAGTTTGAAAGTATCCAAGTATAGCGAGAAGAGTGTGCACTGTCAATCTAGATAGTGCATACTCGTCTCCTCAGGCCGGCATAGCGGAGGCGGCTGCTGCCCATAGATATTTATTTGTAGTAGCAGCTGTTTCCGTTCATGGACCGCACTCTAGCTTTACATCAGCCGAGCTACAATAAAAAAAACCTGTATTTATTACTAACTACGTTTTCTTATTACAATATTTTGTATTCTAATAAAACACTCAAATGAATTTACAATAAAAAAGTTATTTTAATAATAAAATAAATTAATTAGGCATATTTTTTCATAAACTTCAATAAATATTTAAGCTTTGGCATTTCTATATTGTGTATGCAACG
The DNA here is from genome assembly GCA_948150575.1 of Tinea pellionella. Taxonomy (NCBI): domain Eukaryota; kingdom Metazoa; phylum Arthropoda; class Insecta; order Lepidoptera; family Tineidae; genus Tinea; species Tinea pellionella. Next base: position 4,057,067 of record OX411259.1, on the reverse strand, counting down.
ATTAAAATCCCCGATTACTTTAACAGAATGAGTCATCATTCTAGAAATTATATCCTTTAGACAAACACTTAGATCAGATACTTCTTTGAATCCATGAATACCAATTTCTGCCATTACAACTGGAAATGGTGATGTTTCATAAAGGAACTGAAATAATATATATTTTTATTATTTATTAAAATAAGTCTCTGTAGTAGCAGTTGTATCCTTTCATGGACCGCACTCTAGCTTTACATCAGCCGGAGTGTTGTCACATGCCGAGCTACAATAATAAAAAAAAGCTAAAATTACACACAATTTTTTTAAACATATGTTTTGTTACAATTATATGAAACTATGTTGTTAATTAAAGATAATTTTAAAATCAAAACCGATGCGATATCAGCTTGGATAGGTGCTTGACTGGCCAAGGATACACAAGGATTAAGACTAAGGGTCGTTTGCACCAGTAGGCCGGTTAAAGTAACTTTAACTATTACTTTTACGCTTACTTTACCCGTTACATTTACATTATGGTTTACATTTACTCCACACGAGTTGCACTATCGCGATCGTCGCGCCTATCATTTTTTGCCGGTTACTTTCACCTTAACCGTAACCAGCGAATATTGGCTAGTTAAAGTTAAAGTAACCGTCAAACCAATGTTACTAACGTCAAATGTATAAAAATGAGCCAAATATGTTTTTCTATAATTTCTTGAGATCAGCCACCCTTTTAACGATAACAATATGAATTTACACGATATTGCAACGCGTGTGGAGTAAATGTAAACGTTTAACAGTCGTCGTCGTAAAAGTAATAGTTAAAGTTACTTTAACCGGCCTTCTGGTGCAAACGACCCTAAGGATAAAGAAATAACAGGCAAATAGTCTAATAAATAAAAATAAGTATACAAATAGTCTAATAAATATACACAACGTATTTCAAATTCAATAGAGTAACAATAAGATATAAGAAATAGAGTAAAGGAAATCTAAGAAATAGTCCCCAGGACGACACTTCCGGCATTTACGTTATGAAATAAATTCTATTCACTATTTACGGAGGCATTACATTGTGTTTTTTTTTATTGTAGCTCGGCATATGACAACACTCCGCCTGATGTAAAGCCAGAGAGTGCGGTCCATGAATAGAAACAACTGATACTACAGAGAAACCTGTGCGGGCAGCAGTCGCCTCCACTATGCCTGGCTACTTTCAAACTATTCCCGAAACGCGACAAGGTCACTTCACGGGTGTTACATTCGAAAGTGGTGGTACTACACCAGGACAACAGACTGGGCTAATAACCATCATCAGTCTACCTATCACCTTTAATAGTGCCTATAGGCACTGAGCGACCAAGGTACATATAACAAAGTTACATTGGTTACATATAATACTTTTTAGGTTAAATAGAAAAAATTAAAGGACGTGACAACTGATGATGACGGTAGTAACGAAAACAAATTTATTATAAATAAGAGCGTTTTCTTTTTATAAATATTAAATATTAAGAAGTAATAAAAAAGTTAATAGTGTTTAATTATCTTTACAAAACTTCAGACGAAGTGTGCATAATAATATTGATTAAAAAAGTAGTACTTTAATAACTGAAGCATAGAAATAATAAAACTGTAGGAAAGCGTAATAAATCCTGATGCAGATGTAAATAACTCTGCTCCATAAATTATGAACATCATTAAAGTCATGAAGTAACTTACGACAGTACGTTCCAAGTCTTGACTCTCATGAGAGCAGTTTCCCCCAATCTGCTGTGACTTTTGACACTCGAATAGTTTAGACGCCGAATACTTCTTTAAGTTTTCCAGAGTCTCAAAATGGACTTGAAGCTTTTCTATTATTTAAACAAAAATAACATCAGTTATTTGTTCGTTTATATCCCAAATTGTTTTAAAAGAAGATGTATTATAATGTTGAAATTAAAAGATACTACCGGTAAAAGATTTGATTTAGAAACTTAAAATAATAACCTTAGTTAATAAAGTTTCTTTAGTCGCATTAGAAACACATATGATGACAATAAAGTGACAGATTTAATATATAAAAACCTGAAGCGCTTCAGCAACAATCGGCTTTTTCGCGTACCTCGGAAGCCAACTTATATTATTGTTACAATGCCCATACAATTGTTTAATTAGTAAACGTATTATTATATTTGTGATATACATAACAATCAAGTATAGTAGGTAAACATAGTCTGGGTATAACATATTGAAGGAACTAGGCCGTTTATTATACAATAACACAGTACGTTTACACAGTACGATTGTAGTTATTAGGTATAAATATATGCTTTTAGGGTAGATAGAACTATCATTTAACTCTATTTTATACATTTCATAGCGAAGGTGACTCTTATTTTTATGTGGTAGAAATTAGAGACCACACTCTAGCTTAACAGCAGACAATAAGATAAAGTTTTATTTACCTCTTTCGTTTAAATGTTATGCTGCAGACAAAATTAAACTAATTTTACATTTAGGTATCATTTTTAGTATGCAGCCGTAAAACCAGTAGTAAAATATAAATGCAATTGAAATTGTCAATAGAAAAATAAAGAAACATCAAAATATGAATTGACAAAGATTCGTCCGGTGAGATAGTAAGCAAACATCCTGCTTCTACTGTAAACATTTCACGTTTGTGTTGATTCATATTTTTACTCGATTTACTTAGAGCACATGCCGCTCTAAATGGAATATTCTCTACGGACCTTTTTATTCTTTGAAGTGCTTGTGGGAGTAAGAAGCTTGTGGATCTTGATCTCTGCCCGACCTTATCCCACACAGCTACTTTTAGATACATATTTAAAATTATTTTATGTAAAAGTATAAAGTAGAAATAAATAACATACTAACCAGGTAATCTCTGCACTCTTTGATAGCCCAAAGCAAGACAAAGTGTGACATTTTCATCAGCCAATTGTAAATTTTCACCCAATAATTTCACAATATTCTCTTTACAATAAGTCCCATTTCTTGGTTTTCGATCGTGTATTATTACCTAAAAACAATACATTGATTGTTATAAATCTAATATCAATTTAGTTTTAACACAAAAGCGGTAATGTACTTCGATTAGCTTCAGTTATCGTATACAGTAATTGGTAACGTTTTCATAGATACTTTAATATGAAAATGACTGCTGAGCGGTTGCGATAAAATTGAATATTATTATACGAGTAGTTTAGTTTACTCGTAGTAGTCATGACACAAGCGGTGCGGATACGAGATTAGACCGTTCAAATAGATCAATAAGATTTTTTAAATTATGTAAGCCTAGTATGTATTTTAAGCAAATATAAGTTAGTTTGTACTTTTTTTTTACATTTTTTTACATTTCACGATCCATACCACTGAAGATTGTTCTATTGAATTACGTAATGCTAAAAGCATTTTCACATACTCCTACAGTTAAAGTTAACAGTAAGACATGTGTTTAATAATGTAAAGTGGGTAAAACGATACCATTTACATTGAATATCTCACACCGTTTTATTGTACTTACGGTTGAAGTTGGATACAACGTCATATTCTAAGAACCGGAAAATAAAAAATAAAAAAATATATTCATGACCTGATCATTGGTCATTTTATGGGTATTACACGTGAAAGTGGCGGTATTAGGTACACCGAGGGCTTTACTAGACTACGCTTTATTTGATTATTTTCCTGTTGCTTATATCGAGCTGTTTTGAATGACCTCAAAATTCGAAATCCCGTTGATGGAGGATCACACGCTGTGTGCTCAAATCGTTGCAAACATTTTAAGCTTTTAATCCTGTGTGTTTGCCTTACTATTTGAAACATCGCTTCTATTAAATTATTTCGTGTATTGACATTCATTTACCTAATTTCTCAATGTATACCTAAACAGGGAGTATACTAAACAATTATTATTTTATCTAGTATCTATTATTGTTTATTTATTATAAATTTTATTTCTTTATTTTATTTCTTTAATTGTGTATCTTATGGATTAGTAAGGTCTTATATCTATGTTAATTCTGCACCACTAGCGTGTAAATATTTATTATGAGAAATACAAAAAAAAAAATTTCAAATTTTATTTTTAATCCGCCAGGTCACGCAAGTCCTATCTTATCTTAAATACTAAAATTTGTTAATATTAAATTATGATAAAAATTGAACAGAAAACAAATCAACCCGCATATAACGTTTGGTGTCACGTGAGCGCGTCGAAATTCTTTTGTTCTGCATTTCCATCAAAGGGTTCTAACTGCTGTATTGTTTTATTATGTTCAATTTTCATCAAAATTTAATGATATTTTTTTATTATTAATATTTATATCTTACCTGAAAATATAAAGATATCTGTTCAAGATATACAGTCATATAGTTAATAGCTTTGTCGGCTTCATTTTTCATCAATAATTTGATTTGTGATACTAAAGTGTCCATATCTTCCCTAGACTTTTGTGTTCTTATTTGAATATCGGCAATCAATACTCGATATCCGTTAATTAAATTATCTTGAAAGTCTGTCGTCTGAAATAATGTATTTTAAGTGCTTAAATGTGATTAGATTTTTTCAGTTTTAGAGACAAAAATTATAAAATGTATTTCTATGTTAGTTGGAAAACTTTTCAAAATTTCAAACATCATGTATTTAAACTAAAACTTCTTTGTATGTAAATTTAATATTAATTAATTGAACACGCGTTGACAATTCTCGTCATTACATCTTCTTTTAAATCACATCTTATGCAAATAATACACGTGTCAGACTGTTTATAACATTTAATTAACTTTTCACTCTAATTAAATAATTTATACGGCGACGATCTCACTTAATTAAATTAACAAGGTCATTAGCCGACGATGCTATATTTATACTGCTACTTTTTAATTTGAACACTTACTTAAGCTGTATAACTAAGTAATACAATTAAAATAATATAATTAATTAAACATCTATTAATATACTCGTAAATCATGTATATTATAAATAAATCAAATTATATTAGAGCACACTTTATTAGCAACAAATACTAGTTAGCAGACCGATGATGATTATTAGCAAAGTTTACAGATCTGGGTAGAGTACTCCCACTTTTAAATATAACAACTGTGAAGTGAATTAGTCGCGTTTCAGGATTAGTTTGGAAGTGGAGTATAACAAAGTGCACTCAAGCTGGCATAGTGGAGGCGACTGCGGCCTGCAGACATATCCCTGTGATAGAGTTTGTTACCACATCAGGCGGAGTATAGTCGCTTGTCTGGCTATTATAAAAATTGGATCACTGAAATTCTGAATTTTCGTTTGGGTTCTGTTAGAAATTGGTAATTAGATTTCATAGAAAGGGTGGATGAAAGGATATTAAGTAATGAGATATATCGAGAAAAATGAACGATACTAAAAGCGACCGCTCGAGAAGAATCGCAGGACATGTATCTTTTTTATAGTAGCTCGGTATGTGGCAACACTCCGCTATGCCGACTTGAGTGTACACTTCCCTCGTTATACCTGACTATTTCTAAAGTGATCCCAAACCTACCTACCTCAGAGTTTATTTATTTATGCATGCATGTGTTTAAGTCGACAACAGTATTTGTAGATCGTTACTTATATTTTTTCCCACTTGAAAAAGTACCTTTGAGGCAATTTGTTACGCTGTACATTTTTTTGTACAAACTGAAACCTTTTCGGAACAAATCTCGCTAGAAGTATCTAAAAGCGCAATACAAAAACGTAAAAAACACGCGTCGTTACGTAACACGCTTTGTTGTTGGATTTACCGAGTTCGCGGTAAATTTACAACCAGAAGGAACGGCTGACATAGGTAATATGAGATGATATTAATGCTAACAAAAATTTTTAGCGGCCATAAAAGGGGAAGCGGGTAGGAGATACAACTTTACGACCATTAGTGCTATTCCACGGTTAACTCTGCGCATAAACATAGTCTATTCTGAAACTTATATTTCTGACTTTATCTTGTTAGTAAAAACGTCATATGTATTGTATATTATTATATTACTTCATGGCCACAAATTATGATATCACCTACTACGGAAATACACTGAAAAAAAGTAACACGGCTACAAATAAACAAGTTGCTATTTTCAACCGAGCGTCTTTCTGCCTGCAAAGTTTGTTGCTAAAATTAAACAATGTACAAAACAACTTTGTTAACGTACATTGGTTGTTTATTATTGACAAAACTGTATTACACGTTTTGAATAAATCTAAGTTGTTAGTTGTCAAATAATTACTAAATCAAATTGGTACTTTGCTAAAGCTTCGTTGTGAACAAACAACAGCCTGAAACTGCGGTGGGATTCGAACTCACACCCTCCGCTATGCACACGTATGCAACAAACCTAATTATAGTTCTAAAATATTCGTGTTAAACCTTTCTATACCTTATAAGTTTAATTTTAATTTAAAAAATAAATAAATGCTGTACATAAAATGCCCTGCCCAAACTAGTATAACCCTGTAAGAGATGGGTATCAGGACAAGAACAACAAAATTTATATAAATAAATATGTCTTACGTTATTTAAAGCATAGCATATTTTTAATTTATAAATATTACAAATAAAAATTTGTTACGATCGCGAATCGAATTTGGAATTTTCGCGTAATAGATTGCCGCGCTAACTACTAATCCACAAAGTCTGTCAAAATATTAATAAGTATGATAGAAATTATTATGACAGATAAATCACTTCTTAAAGTACTCTAAAATAAATTACATGAATACAATACTAAGTACAGAGGGAATACTAAAGGAGCTCATGCTAATGAGCAAACATTATTAGCGTGAATTACGAACGTGTCACTAAATCGTGTGGGGTAAGCACTAATGTTGAGGCTTCATAAAGGTCTGAGGTAATGAAATATATTCTAAATTTTAGTTGAAAGATGTGCCATCAGGAGAAATATTATACTTATTATGTAATGTGCTCATTTTGATGCATTTTCAATTTTGTTATGTTTATCAGTTATTGGTAGTGCTGCGGTCGGGATCGAACCCACGCTTTCCGCTATATGCGCGAATGTTCTGACTACTAAACTACGGTGTCAAAATTGCTCTATTCTATTATATATTTTCATCAAAATTCAGCTCTTTAAAATGCTAGTTTTGTTTTATATGAAATTGAACGAAAACAACTGCTACTACAGATAAATTTCTTCAGACAGCAGTCGTCTTCGCTATGCCGGGTTGATGGGACGAATGTACACACTCCTTTCGTTTTTAGGGTTAACGTTTTATTATTATTTTTTCCAAAACATATAATATTTTACAAGCTCTACTTTTTCAGTTCACTGGTAAAACACGACTCGTATATCAATTATCGGTTATTTTTATTTGACATATAAAAATGCTGGACATGTTTATTATTAATTTATAATGTATGTTGTCCTAGTTTTACCACAATAAACTACTATATATAGCAATAGCTACTAATGTATAAATAAGTAGATAATGTACGGCTTCTATTCGAAGATACTCAACGGCAAACAAAAGCTGACATCAGGAAAAATGAGTTCATTGTACGCACCTGTAACGTGATGGCCACAAATAATGCGGCGAATATAAAAAACGTCTTTCGATTCATCTTTGATGCTCTTTCCTCTTCTTCCCATTTCAACTCGCCTTCCCACTTAACATATTTTCGTTTTTTTACGATATCCTGAATCAAATTATGAACGCTTGTTTTCACTAAAAGATATAAATGGGAAATTGTTATTAATTTTAGTGGTTTTAGCAAACGACCGTTTAAGTTGATGGTTGTGTTGAAATGGATGTTTTTGCAGCTTGTTTCTTGTTTTGGTTTGATACTCAATTGAATTGTCGAATGTTATGATTTTCTTCGAAACAGTGGAAACGGTGACTGGTCGATTCGATTCATTGTTTGAAACATATATAGTTCGAATCAAAATTTCGTTTACTATTGTGTCCGACCTAATATCGATTTAAATTTGGTCGTACTTGAGTTTGTACGATTTTATAGGTTTAATTGGTTAATTTAAAAACAACAGTAAACAAAAGTGTACGTTTATCATAATACCTAAGTTTAATTATAAAAAAATATTGTAGAAGACTGTTGGTTATTAGCGCAAAAAAAAAACACGGCTACTGTATAAAAAAATAATAATAACGTTGTAATAATATTACATTCTCATTTCTCATTATCTTTTTTTTTAAGAAAACATAATAACCAATTATTTTAATACAATGTAATTATTACTCCATTTTTTATTTCAGATTTTAGGGACTTTGAACCCAATTTTGTTATCCCTTCATACTCTAATCAAAAATAAACATGGAATAATTACGCACAAATCTACTATATTAATTTGGAATTTTGGATAGAAGTGGTTTCGTATGCATTACAATAAAAGTGAGTGCGGTTCGTCAGATTTCCATTTCCATAAAGGTACATTTTCCTGGGAATTTTAGGTGTTGAGACATCTGGTGTGCTCCAAGTAAACTAATTCAAGGCTAAAGTTCTCGGCTTTGTTGTTTACCAGTTTTTAGGTGACACAGTGTTATCTTTCAACGGTGTCATGTTACACAAATATTGGGAAATAAAGATTTATTTTGTCCTTTTATCCGTCCATAACGTAAAAATTGTCATGAATAAAAGACGTGAAATTTAATACACTCTACGACAATAATTAGAATAATTTATTTAATGTATTTAGGTTTTTTTTTTAATAAAAACGTGGCTTCATTATAATCTGTTATCGTATAGCTTTTATACAAATATACCAGAGTACTATATTTCATGAAAAGAGCTTCCTTGGGAACGGCGAAGAAAATTACCTACTACCCAAATGGAAAGTATTTCGGCGAAAAAATCTAAACCTTGGGAAATGTTATCATCGCGTTCGCGGGAAGAGATCCTCTAACGTAAAATTACCAACATAAACCTGATTTTTAAACGATTTTTTAAATCTTATAGTCTAAATATTAATTTATATTGTAATAAATTATAATATAAATTTTATTACAAACGTGGTCGTTTATTATATTTATTATTAGATTTTTATTTATTCTTATTAAAGATTAGTGGTCGGAACTGTATTTTATTCTAGATTTTAGATTTTACCACAAAGAAATATATGCAGTAGCCGCCCTTACTATGCCTTTTTGAGGAGACGAATTTGCACCATCCTATCAGCACACGTCTGTCGTTATACCTGGTTACTTTCAAGCAGATCCCAAAATGCGACTTGAGACAGGTGTTAATTACATTTAAAAATGGTGGTACTAACTAAAGACGAGTAGACTGGGCTAATAACCATCATGAGTTTGCCTACCACTCTAAGTTATTAAAAGTATAAAAATAAGAAAAAATATACGTAAATCTAAACCATATTTTCGGTATTAAATTAGGTAAAATTTGTAGCAGCCTACTCATAATTATGATGTGGTAAAATGTAAATTAATTACCAACCAGTGGAGGTCGATAAATTGCTATTTATACGTCGTTTTATCGCAACTGAAATTAGATAGGCCCGCGGTCGATGGTAATTGTATTACGACGAGTTTTAGTATTCCAACATTGAAGAATCAACTGAACGAAACATTGCAAATAAGTTGTGTCAAATTGTGCCAAATGGAATGGTAACAAATTCAGAAAAAAATCTTTTTTGTGATCAACAAACTCTGTCAGGTGTTAAACTAGAGTGTAGTTCATCAGCCTTCACTATGCCTGCATTGAAGAGACTCCGGCTAAGCCCAAGCGGACCCTGAAGGACGATTAAGTTACTATACGGTGTTACACTTGAAAATGGTAGTACTATGCCCCAGCCCCAGCAATACCCCACGACACGATGATTGTACTAATCTATAACCATCATCAGCCTGTCTACCACTCTTTTAAATAATACCTGAGCTAAAGCCTGTAGCAAAGTTACATTGGCATAAGAATGTAGTGAGATTTGAACCAGACCGTTAGGCCACGGTCACTCGCTCGTCACTATGTACCTAAGTGTTTTGTAAATTTTATTGTTGTTATACATATTATAATTGGTTTAATTACACTCGTGACAAGCCCTCGCTCGAAACTGGAATAATAAAATAAAGCTCCGTTCGAAATGGCAAACACACGGGTCTCTCCAGATTGAATCGAATGTGTTTGTTAATTGAATTCCTGTATGAATTCAGGAAAAACTATTTTTTAAATTCTAATTGACATCTGAAAGGATGGGTATGAAATTATTAACATTTTGATTTTATAATTTATTATTGCGGTCACATTTTTCTCTATTAAAATTGAAGTTTTGACAAGCTAGGATACCTTATATATACGAGTATACGCCGAATTTTTTAAATAAAAAATATGACATAAATACCAATAATAATATTACACGATATTGCAATATATTATTTGTTTTGATTGGGAAACGAACCCAGGATCTCCGCGTTGGCGTCATGACACAGAGCCACGGGTGAGAGAGGCCGAATATTGTACATTAATACTGTTATTTAACTTTAATTATATTGTAATGTCAAACTAGATAATGGTACAAATATTGTAGAATAATTGACATGTGTAAGATCGATGTTGTGCTCAAGTTATTGATGGTTTAAACGTCCAATAATTATGTAGAAAAAAAGGTATTTTGGAACATTAATCACTGGAGTTTGATTGATTAGGGCATGTTATTTCAAGTGGCTACCTTGACATTTTGTTTATGTTGATAGTTACAAATCGTTATTATTGGATTGGAAAATAGCGTTATTTTCTTGTTTAATTTCTTTTCTAATTGCATTTTAATTTTTCCTTTATTTAATTCCATTACCGATTACTAAATTGCTTCCATTTGAATTTAATTAATGGTCTTAGGCGTTATTTTTCGGAAATCCATATTCAAAAGTTTTTTCAATTAGATTTTCAATTGACGGGAAGCCATAGCGAATACGTCTCTATCAAATTACGCTGAAAATTGAGGTAAACAAAAAAAAAAAAAACGAATCAACACGCAGACAACACACAACCCGAGATTTTTTCGATTTTATTAATATCTATTATTTATTATTATAATTTAATAATAAATATTTGTTACTGCGTGTTCTATAACTACGTTTTTTATGTAACATTAATTTATAATGTAACGGGAAGCTTATGGTCCAATAAAAGCTGTATTTTCTATCAGCACAAGTACAAAAAAAAAAGCGAAAATTTAAATATCATAATTGCGTTAGGTAATTAATTAAAACTTCCAGGATTATGATTACCTTTGATCTTTTTTTCTTCATTTTTCTTGGTTGGTGAAGCGCTTGTTTTTTTGTTATTTCGTATGATCGTGCTCTCATTTTTCAAATTAATCTATACTTTTTTTTTAACAAATTAGTGGCTACGGTTACTAATTAGTAAATATTATGTAAATTATTTTAATACACTTTGTGTAGAGTTGTGGATAGGAACGACAAAATTATAGCGCAGTGGTTAGCGCGACAGGCCGTTACGCAGAGATCCCGGGTTCGATTCTAGGACGAAACAATTTTTATTTTTTATTATTGTTATTTTATAGCAGCTTGGCATAATTACAACACTCCGCCTAGAATTAGAGTGCGGTCCATGAACGGAAACCACTGTTACCACAGAAAAATTTCAGCAGGCAGCAGTCGCTGACAGTCGCAGTGCAGACTTGTAGAGACACCATATATGATGTACGATCCACTGTAACAAACAAAAAAGTAAGTATGTGTTTATTTCATGTCTGGGTATTGTAATATGTTTTTGTCGTCCTTGTTCTGATGCCTATAATATAGATAATCTTAGTTTCAGAGGGCTAAAGTACCCTTACATATACCCGAAACAAATACATACCTACTTTATGATTTTATTTTTCTTATACTAAGCTAATGCTTGTATCATAGGCAGTAAGCGATCAAAGTACACAGAACATAGTTCCATTGGTTTACAACGAGATTTGAACACGGGTCTCATTAATTGTGAGTTCACACTTTATACCGCTAGACTTCGCTTTTATTATAACGACCTAAATGCTAAAAACCAAATATATTTGAATATGTATATTGTAAGTTGCATGCGGTTTCAAATAGAAGCAATTTAGCAGTAAACTTGGACGCCCCGTTCTGCACTTTGTCTGTGCAAATAATCTTGTGCAATTGTATGCAAATTCTTGATAAGATTATTTCAATGAACAAACCTTAAGATTTAATCACATTGCTTTTGATAAATACTAATGAAGATAAACAGTTTTTGTAATAAACATCGTTAACCCTCAAGCGTACATGAGACGTAGTTCAAATTTCGTTAAATTTTGACCGGTACCAATGTATGTTATATGTACTTTGGTCGTTAAGTGCCTATAGTATAATACAGGTATTAATTAAAGAGTGGTAGATCGACTGAAGATGGTTATTACCGCAGGAAGTAGTCAGTTGTAGTGAGAAGTCAGTTCTTGTATGATTTGATATATTATATAAATGATGCACATTTGTTTACTCAAACCGGCATAATACAGGCTACTACTGCTTGCAGAAGTTTCTCTGTAATAGCAGTTGTTTCCGTTCACATAGAGTACTCTAGCTTAACATCAGGTGGAGTGCAGTTCTATGCAGGGCAACAATTTAAAAAACATTCTTCTGCTACAGAGAGACCCGTGACTGTACTAATGTTACATTAAGCAATAAAAGTTTAATTAATTGTAAAAGAATTTCCTTCGTACGGCACCATCTAGGTACTAAAGGCTGGGTAGATTTCAATCCCTTTGCGAATTCCAACGTAGAAAGTTTGACCTCAGTCGTTTCTGTGTTGATTAATTAAACAAAATTGTTACGAGGGTGCCGCCTAGCAATTACTTTTATGAGTGGTTTGTTTGGACTTTGTACTGGTGTCTATAAAATCTTTTAGATAAAATGAAGTCCTTTTTTAGAACGACCATCAAAATCTTTAATTCCTTATTTTATTCAAACAATATTTTTAATTGAACAGTAAGCATGACGTCGGTTGTCGTACGAAACAATCTACATACATTATCAATGATCTTTATTACAACTTTGTCAAGAGTAGCTCTCCCTATCCCGACTTTGTTTTTCTAATTTGATATAATCCCCGATTTGTATGCTACATCTACATCTCTATCTTTAACGGTTCCTCTCATTATCCCATCAAAGAGTGCGTCATCAGGTATTCCAGATTTTTTCAAGTGGGCTTGTATGACCAAATCCAAAACTATAAGAGATAGCTAAATATGCTCAAAGTAGTTCTATTTTGATGAAAACTAAAACTGCATCATTAGATTTTTGGAAAATCCACTTTCCCAGATGAAATCCAATCAATTAATTATAAAAAACACACACACACAGTATTATTGCACCATCTGATAATGTCGCTAATAAGGATGAAATTATGGGGTGATATACGCCAAACCAAAGGAAAAAAAATTGTAATAACTATTATAAAATATGTAGGTAGATATATACGAGTACATTTGATGCTCATCAGATATACTAGTGACATTGATAGAGTGGCTGGGCGTGCTCCAGACGATGCTCCAGATTAAATTTCTGCACCCCTCTACTTAGATAAGTTTGAAGTTTAAACCCTTAGTTTAAACCATAACATAAACTGTCAGTATAACATGCATAATTTTATTGAAGTACCGAATTAATTAATAGTACCTAAGTACTTATTACATTTAAGAATATATGAATATTTGGTTTCATTCCCAATAATGTTCAGATGTTGATATATACTCAAATATGTATTTACTACATTACCTCATGGGCAGGTTATACTACTCGTAGAATTGTGTTTGCGTAAACTTCAGCAAAGTTACGCTGTAGCATTAGCTTAGCTTCCTCAGAACCTAAGGGAGATATCGGATAGATACGAACCACCTCGCGCACAACGAGTGGCCATAGCTGCTCAGTTCCACGAAATTCCGCGAGCACATCTATGATGTAGCATTTAAAAAAACAATCGTCTGTTACCTCACGATCTTACGCGTCCCCTTTAATTCCTAGGCAAATAAACTTGATTGTAAACCGAATTTTATTGATCGATTTCTAAGTGACCCCGGGTATTAACATATTGCTGATTGTTCATGATATACACAGAAAATGTTTGGTTTTATTTTGAATTGTACTTACACAGCTAAACCGATATACTCGTATATGCCTGTTTTGTGGCTTAAAGATCGTATATGACGAGGAAAAAACCACTGAGATTGTGAAAGCTTCCTTGTATTTTGGCATGCATCATTCGGGTTGTCTCCTAGTATTACAATATAATATTTAAGAAAGGTTTTTTTGTAGTGACTAAACTGGATTAAGTTTTCCTTTCAAACTTAGGCTGTCTTTTGCATTTTCTATTTAAACATCTATGTTTAAAGTTTAATTTAAGATTTTCTTGCTAAGTTTTCTTCCTTGTTTTTAACATTAAGTTTTAGGAAATATTTTTTAATTTACATTTGAAAAGCTTTTTAAAAATAAATTTGCTAGTTTATTTTCTTTAGTAACCCAAACCTACCCAAAATTACCTACTACCTCGTAGCATCTTTGTAAATCATGTCAGAAACATTACCTTTTCTTTATAAAATTTCTGTGCAGAATTCTGTATTTACACACGAAGTGCTAACTCGGTAAATTCATGTGTTAAATTTAATATTAGAAACCCAGTTTCGCATAATATTGCATAAAGCCTTCGCTACAGGAACGTTGCCTCACCAAAGTTTATGGAATTTCAAGTATTTTAATACTCTGTTAAGTGTCTTGTTTTGCCAGGTCCTTGCTACCAAATCTGTTATTACTTTGTTTAACATATCAGGCAAGAATTTGATATGTAGTTAATGTATTTGAATATAAGACAAGTTTATAAATATACAATACCTTAATATTTAACTAGGACACCTGTCTTATGGGTAAAGACAAGGACAACACAAACATGTAACTTTCAGACTCAAAACTGTTTTTATATTAATAATATCATATTTTATTATAATATAGTGGCAGTGACTTGTAACATCGTACGCGAATATTCAAATTTTAGTTTATGTAGCGCCAAGGAAGTTTAGGAGACTTATTCCCGACTTTTCGACTAATCGACTATAACCATTAAATTTACACAAAATCATATATTCATTGGTTAATGCTGAATGGAATTCACGCATATAGACAGACAGACAGAAGAGGCGCTAAATATAAATATTTGATTAGATGAGGAACCGCGTAACAACTTGAAGGGCCATAGATACCGACAAATATAATTTTCGATTAATTTTTTTAATTAAAATTAGTAATTGTAGTAGTTATTAATAAAACGCACGCCTGGCTATTTACTTTCGGAGAAACAAATCAAGTATATTAAAAGAAACACATTCTACATTTTTCCTAGACAATCAATATGACATGTAGAGTTAGTTTTATAAAGATAAAACAGTAATTATAAGTAGATACATATAAAAGATGTAAGAGAAGTTTTACTGAAAAAAAAAAATCTGACTAAATATTGTATAAAATTTCCATGTAAAGTAAATCTGACCCTTCATTTGTGTGTTTGCAAAAGACCGACGCAATAAATTCAACACATACTTGAAGAACATTTATAGTCAAAGTTATGAGTTTGTGACACGTGAGAATTGCTTGCTGGGTTTCTTGCTTATGTACATATCCTATTCTTCATCAGTTTCTCTAACTTCTATTCTGCAATAACTTTAACTGTGCTGTGTGTTTGCAAGTTAATACTGCTTTATGTTTAGTGATAAATACAATGTTTCTTTATGCATATAACATCTACTATTATAACTAATACTCATGTCAGAAGTAGGCAGAGACTATGGAGCGCCAATTTTTCTCTCTACATACCACTATTGCATTCACTCTTCTCATACATGCACGTCAGTCGAAAATGCTCTGACTCTATGGCAGTCCGATCTAGCGCATCCTTCCACCCATAACGCATTCATTCACTTTCGTATTATAAATCTATTTCGTTAATCTCTAATCCTACATATTCCACTCTGTTAACTACACTAGCTCAAGGACGAGTTCGCAACATTTCATTATCACATTGTTTAGGATGGAAGCATCCACTCAAGGACTTTCCACGCATACTTCTCAACGATCACGTTTCTACCGCATCTTTAATATAACATATCTACTTTATTCTATGTAAATGTTTATTGTTAAACTGAAATTGTTTAATTCATTAGCCGACTATGCCGAGATAGGTGTACATTGTTAATCCGGATAGTGCATATTCGATTTGTCAAATGGAGGGTGGCAACTGCTGACTGCAGACGTTTCAATGTGGCAGCAGTTGTCTTACAGTTAGTTACAGTATGTGTAAGTCCAGACTTCTCACTACAAAGGTACGACCACTACAAATGACGACTTCAGGTCTAAAATGAATTTGATTAAATATTTATTTTATTTTATAAGCTACTAGCTGTTTGTTGCTCGCAACTTCGTTTAACACGTTTACACTATATATTCCTTTTGTTCTCAATAATTTGTTAATAACACTTAATATTATAATATAATAGGTAATTTAGTATGGAATGTATTATCAATTGATGATATTATGACTAATCTTACTACTATAGTATTTAATTATATCACGAAAAAGGGAGTACTCGTAAGATTGCGTCAAAAACGTAAAAACGTCTCCTTTGAATAGTAAAGATAAAACGGTTTCAAAAATGGCAACACAAAGTTTTTTCGAGATGTGTTCGCGTAATCTGACATTTATAAGAATGGGTCTTCGTAATCGTAAGCGATATACGTGTTTGGTAAGCTAGCTATGATAATATCGACGGCCGCCCGCCACCCGGGTCGCTGCATCTAACGCCATGAATACAATCCTTGGTTACGACCGAGATGAGACCTCGTCGGAATAACTTATGTTACAACCTTTATATGTTATTTTTTTCGAAGTACGTTTTGTTTGTAACATTTTTTACTACACTTTTTTTTTCATATCAGCTCAGCATGTGGCAATAATCTTTTCTAATATATATTTTTTATTTAATAAAGCGTAGGTGTTGAAATTGAAAATATGTAATTACACAGTTTGCTATCAAACATTTCTTGATGTGTCTAAGACGAGACGCCTCGATAGGTAGTTGCGCTAGATGCTAGGTTCATACACTGCGCACTAAATAGATATAATGGCAAATATAGAGGAAAGAGAAAGGTAAAATGAAAATATTTTAATAAAAAGGAAATAAACGCTTTTCGTCGAAAAATATAGCTTCCGGACATCTCTACTAGATATTTCCAAAACTTATTGAATATAATATTTTTGTGAAAAAACAGGTGTGAAGTCCGTATGAATAAAATATTCGGTCTATTTCCTTTACTTTTTGTCATATTTTCGATTATATATCAAATTTTATCCTGGATTTTACTATGATTGATGATTTTAATATTGATGAAGACTTGTTTGAAGCATAGGATTATGAATATGTATTATAAACTTTTAATTAAATTTAGCGAAAAAAAAAAACGTTTTTTTTTATTATTTATCATATCTTATCTTATCATATATTATCATAATTTAAAAACAAAAAGTTAAAAACAGTCAATTCCTTATCAATAAATAAACTTTTCATTTCAACTTAACACTTCGTAAAGCTTATGACGTAATAAATAACTCATACAAATCAAAACTTAATTTAAAATTAAAAATTCGTTAGGTTGGGTACTATTAGCTTTGTTAATAGGTAATAAGCTTTTCGATATAACGTTTCATTTACGCTGAAAAAAACTGCAAGTTTACATCGATTCTCTCACGTAAAAGAAAAGAGCGTTACGAATCGCTCTGCGCGGGAGCATTTTATTGTACATTTATAACTATTTAATTATTCATATATTCTAATTTCTAAATAATAATTTTAATATAAATATTATTTTACGAGAACTTAATAATATTCTTATTTAATATGTAAATTTGTATCACATTTCAAACCGAGTTTATTCAGGCGCAAAGCAAATAAAGGTAACCAATTTCTCTGAAATCCCCCAATTCTGAAACACACCTGAAATAATTTCTTTGAACTTTGAACACAACTCGTAACGTGTATTGTTTGAATACACTTTATTATTTACACTAGTTTATATATAATTAAAAACTCGATTGAAAGAGTATGTTTTAAGTACCTAAACTATCTGTCTACCACATTCTACAATTTAAATAATAATTATTAATTATTTAATTATTACTATATTTTTTATATAAATTAAAATAATGATATCTCATTATACCTTAGTGTCTGTAAATATGTTACGGTATTTAAAGCAGGTAATTAATTTTAGGATTAGACTGAGACTTACAGTGATTAATGACCTCTGATCGACTTAATCGTAAGGCTGTATTTATTTTTGTACAAGAATATTTTAATTTACTTAACGGAGTAGACACATTATTTTTCTTACAAATATTATAAAAACTTACTAGTATTCATTGTAGTAACAAAAGAAAGAATAAAGTGAAAAAGAAAATACAGTATTATTTATTAAGAAAGCTTTTTTCACAAGTACATTAAATTGACCATTATCACTAAGCGAAAGTCTATGCCATGACGACCAGATTAATTAATTCTATTTTTATATATTTCATTAATTTATTATATATTTCATTTACAAAAAATTGTGTGCCTCTCAAAGCCCACATGGGCTTAATTAGGACTATAACTTACACAAACTATTATAATTTATTCAACCTATGACTAAAATAACAGAATGGAGAGATGAAAAAACAATTTGACAATTGTGCAACTATATTTAAAAAGGATTCATCTTGACCATAATTTTAGGATTTTATGGTACTGATGATTTTATTGCATTCGCGTGTCGAGGACCTGAACCCAATAGTTGGAACGGCTACCGAATGCAAGAATAGAACAGAGGAATTTTGACAGTAAGGCTTGGTGGTCAGAGCCTCCGTGCACAAAAGCGTAGGACATAGTGATTCCCAACTCAGCTCAGACTGTGTGTGTTGACTTTATCTATATTCTACTATTTTCTATAATAACGAATCTAGTATCAATCAATACCGTTAATATTAAAGTAAATAATAATATAGGAAATTATGGAAGGTTCAGAAAATTATAGACAGATGTGCATTATAGGCAAATTGATGATACTTATTAGCTTAGCTTGGTAATACCACCCATTCAAGTGTACACCCGTGAAGTGACTTCGACGTGTTTCGGGATCTATTTGAAAGTAGCCAGGTATAACGAGAGGTGAGCACTATCGACCTGGACTTGTCTTTGTCATTTGTCTCTGCAATTTCGGTGTGGCAGCAATTGTTTCCGTTTACAGACCGCATTCTAGCTTGACATCAAGCATCAACAATTAAATAATAACTTATCAATAATTTTAGCATGTATGACATATTCTGTTTTAGTAAAACATGTAGGTATTTTAGGGCATGATTACATAGTAGAAAACTTTAGATTTCTAAGAAGCGAAAAGTTGTGAAATGAGGCGACGGAACTGCAGGCGTGAACGCTGTAGATGGATACATCTTAATAAATTTCTCTATAAAAGTATAATTATGTAAAAGCTTCATATTATATTCATTGGTTGAAAATTTAATGTATTTTCGAATGCAATAAATAAGTTATTTTTGAAAATAATAATATTTGTATTCGCTGCTCATCCACAAATATTTATAAAAGCTCTCTTTGTTTATAGAAAGTTAAATAAAATAAAATCATTTATGAATTTCTTTTTTTATTGTAGCTCGGCATATGACAACAATCCGGCTGATGTTAGGCTATGTCGTTAATAGAATCAAATACTAGAAAGTAGTGATATATGATAAACTAGATTAGATTAGATAGAGAGTTAATGTTTAAGTGTTGTAAATAAGTGTTGATTTGGCCAACCAAGCCCACTTGGAAATTCAAATATTGATTGAAATGTTCTGCATAAACTAGATAGATAACATCAAATCGTTCGCGTGTATCTAGTAATTTGTTAGGATATAGAATATTATTCATGGCACATATCGTTGAACCTCTATACAGTCGAGGACTTTGATGCAAATACGAGGCATATCCTATCGATGCAATAAATTTCAATTTACACCAGAATACTGTTCTCAGATGGCTCGGAGTATGTTTTATGTTTGTTCTATTCCATATCCCTTTATTATGTAAAACTACAAATGATTTATATTTATTTTTATTGACATCTTTTACGCTTCCAGTTTTGTATAAGATAAAATAAAACTTAGTAATATATAACTTAAAATTTACCTTAATATTCCTTCCCATTGATAGAATGGCCGTGCGCTGTCATGGTGTTCACTTCCTTTCCTCAAGCCGGCACAGCAGAGGTGACTGCATGCAGAAATTTATCTGTGCTTCCGTTCATGAACCGAACTCCAGCTTAACATCAAGCGGAGTGTGGTCATATGCCGAACTACAATTAAAAAAAAAACTTTTTTTTTTTCAAAATTTTGTTTTTTCTAAAAGCTCCACAAAAAACTAGATTTGAAATATGTTTAAACAACATATTTATTTATGCATTTTTAGTAGAAAAGTCTTTTTGTGCACGTGCTTTTACTGCACTAATTTTCCCACTTTTCTTTAATTACTCTATACTTATAGACGCACTTCTTTCAGAGTTGTTAGGCATTCATTTGGTTTCATTCATAGTTGTGCGAAATTGCAGTAAAAATTTGGAACAGGAAAAGTCAAATAAAATGTTTCTTTATAAAGTAATCTGGGTCAAAATAGAAAAGTTGCTAAACTAATGTTTTATTTATTTTTCTTTCTAAACAGAAGAAACATTTCATTTGACAGAAAATACATTCGGCATGTGATCACACTCCGCCTGATGTTAAGCTAGAATGTGATCTATAAGAGATAATGTAGTCATTTACTTTCTGTAGTGCTGGCAGTCTCGGCCGCAATGTCAACTTGAAGAGACGAATGCTCTCGTTATACCAGGCTACTGATCCCAAAACGCAACGTCACTTAAAGAGGTGACGGTACCTTATGACGGCAGAAAGGGCTAATAACCATCATCAGTCTGCCTATCACATTTTAGTTAATTAGATTATCCACAAGGGCGTGACAATTGTATTGTATTATCCAGAAATATTTTTGTTTTATTATTCACAGTTGTCCTAGTGAAAGTAACTGCGGACATTAGCTTAGAACTGAATAATCGCAGTACGCAGCCTCATGCATACATTCATAAAGTGCTGTGAAATCCGTCGAAAATTTTGAGTCAAATTCTGTTGAAACCGCGACAGCTGTGATGTTAGTCTGTTTTTTTTTTAAATTTATAAGTGTAACTTTGCACGGTTTTAAATTCTAATTTTATTATCGTACTGACTTTGATCGTACCGTCTTTTTACATAATTATACAATGAGACGCAAAAAATTCAAGTCGGACTTTGATAGTTTTATAAATACTTACAATACAATACAATTGTATACTTGTATTATATACATGACTTATTATTGTACAGGTTAATTATACGCAATACTAATCTACTCATAACATACTCGTATTTCTCAAATAAGCATCTATCTAATACTAAAAGTTAAAATTCATCAAAATTATTTAAAATATTAATAATAGATTGCATGTTGAGAATTATGATATGTGTCTATAATTAATAGACATGTATGTATGAAAAAAATGAAAGAATAATGATTGTTACAAGAAAATATAGCATAAAAAATGTTCTTAAATAAAATCCAATTTCTAGCGATAAACTATTTTTAGAAGGAAGTATTGTAACACTTTCCTCCTTTGACAACACCCTTTAGCGAACGCTCCAAAGAGATTTTTTTCAAGAAAACGCGTTTTTGTACGAAAAAGTTCCAATTTTATTTGCACACGTAAATACCGTTAAGATCCCGCTGATTTTTTTGACTTATGTGCCGCATTCGGATAGACAGGAATCTCGTTTTCTCGCATAAACCTTCACGAAATATGATTTGTCTCTTGATACCGAAATATATCGACAAGTAAAAAAGCAATAAATTATTCATAAATGATTCCTTTAGAAAAAAAATGAATATTTTATATTACCTACGAGTATTATAATGTTATGAGCGAAAGCATTTTTTTTTTTAATTAAGGTATTTAAAAAAATAATTGATATAAAAAAAAATAACGTAATAACAGTATTCTTACTTCGTATGCGTGTAATAAATATTATGTATTAAGTAAGTTTAAGTGGCGAACTCCATCCCCTTGATTTTGCGAAAAGTCTAAATATGATTTTTCATATCCCTTACTTGAAGATGGGTTCCTTATGCAAACTTTCATCTGTTATTTTACCCCTCAAGTTTTTTTTGAGATAAAAGGTATATAATATGTCCTTCCTCGGGATGCAATCTTGCCAATTTTTATCCTTATCTTCCATATCTGTTCATCAATTTAGGCATGAAAACAAATAAACAGAGACACTTTTACATTTATATATTGTTATAACTTTATTTTATAAGTGGCCACAAAATGTTGTTACCAGAGTCAATACAAATTTTTAAGTAAATTAGTAATTAAGAAACCTTTTTCTTAATTTTAAATTATAGTAATTACATTTTATAGTCAAAAACAAATACTGTCATCACCACTTTGTGTTGAAAGATATGTTTAAAATATTATAATGCACTTTCAACAATTTTTAATTAATTTGAACAAAATAATCACGATGTCACAACCACTTTTCAGTAGATAATAAGCACGAGAGAATTTAACACTTAATTACCCAGTAATTTTGAATAACAATTATATTTTGCGTAGATATTTCCTCAATAATTAAAAGTTCAGATTTCAATCTTTATAATTAAATTGTATTATACTTAAATTCGTATTTTTAATAACCTCATTAGACATATTAAAATGTCAAGAAAAAACAATTTATTCGCTAAGCGGTTCCTTCACGAAGAATTAATTTCATTTTATTACACTGTCAAAATATTATTGGTGAGGTCAAATATAGCTCCTACATTGTGTAACGTACCATTATGTATGCAATGGTGCAGTTGCATGCATTCATATATCTTTCAATCGCACTACGTACTAGTAATATTGCGTTCGTAGATAAAAATAAATACAAAAATATATATCTGTCCTGTTGGAAATTATGTTTGATAAAATCCTAGCTTGGATGATATTCTACTTTGTTCATAGTAATATAAAGTGTAACGATTAAAGAACGAAGAAGATATAAAGACCCAAACATAATTAAAAATAATCTCTGACGCAAAAGTTCCTGATCACATATAATCCCAAATCCCAAAGAGTTCTTTAAGATTAAGAAATTGTGAATAAAAAGTGTTTGTTGACATTTTTAAAAGCTGAATAAAGTGGATAGAATTAAAAGTCGAGAAAAATGAATTTATAGTTAGAATGTTCACTAAATTTCCTTTTCATGTAAAATAAAAATTTAAAACCTTTTAGAAAACATCTATTTATGCAAAACTGTTTCTTCTGTATTCTGTATTCAATCAAAAATAATTAGAATGTTTTTATTTGATATTATATTATTACGCCCTAGTCCCTGACGGGATAGGCAGCCAGCAACTTCTCTCTCTCTCTCTACTTACCACTTTCGCTTGGACCACACGCATTTCACCACACTTCTCATGCAGGCACGTTTGTTGAGTGTGTTCCTTACCGACCCTTTGTGAACCAATCTGATCGACAAAGGTCTTCTTAGGGCATAGCCCCACTGCCGTCCACTTTCATGCAATAAATAAATATGTTTTATTAATTTCCTCTCATTCCATTTTTCAATATGACGGAACCTCAACGTACCTCTTTTCAGTTTGATTATTAAAAAAATATAATAATAATGCAGAAATATTAGTACTGAAAACTGGTTAAGTTACGAGTTACACCTACATAAAACATTTGCGGATTTTTATGCTCATGAATAAACAAAAATAAGAACAGACAATCCCCTGGATTAGTCTTGACACCATAATTAATTCACGTTGAAACGACATTCTGGTCCCTTTACATTTAATCCAAAAAATAGTATACAGCTGTGCTATATTATTGAATTATTAAAAAAAGGCAAGCATACACGTACGTCTCTTCACTAAATACAGTCGCAGCTGAGTCTCATCTAGAAACTTTTGCACAAGTTCTAGTGAAGTTGTTCGCGTAGAAAGACTTTTAAATATATGTTAGAGCTAGAGGGGTACTTCAAATGAGTGACTC
The DNA here is from genome assembly GCA_948150575.1 of Tinea pellionella. Lineage (NCBI taxonomy): Eukaryota > Metazoa > Arthropoda > Insecta > Lepidoptera > Tineidae > Tinea > Tinea pellionella. The sequence continues at coordinate 4,032,907 of OX411259.1, read as the reverse complement.
GGTTACGACGTTACTCATTTTTCTGTCACGTCCTAAATGGGCTCGCTCACGTGAACTGTTACCAATATCCGTTTCAACATGCAACACCGCTGTGATGTTTATATTTCCACGATTCATTTTCACATTTTAAATCCTTTATTTGATCCTTTAAGTATTTTTTATATGACTTTCTTACGCCTTACCGTACCTCCGTTTCCTACCGTAAGATTAATCTACCTGGCCTATGGACGGAGACAACTGCTACCGTAGAGAAAATTTAATGTTTTCACATAGCCAGTCGCCTTCACTATGCCGGCTTGAGGAAAAAAATGTGCACACTTAAGAGGAACCTTGTACCTAGCTACTTTTGGTACTTTAAGTTAACATTGGGCGTTATGTTACTATAAAATATTTAATAAATAATTTGGATTAAATTGATTTGAATTATAAATTAGATAAAAATTACGTAAATTTATAAATGTAAAAAAAATCCACGCACCTACTGGGAAATGAACGTTTTACGCGAGATTAGGTAAATACGATGTTCAGAGTACGTTATGAAACCGACATAAAGGTCTAAATATAATTATTTCACGAGAGTGACTCGAAAATGTAACATTCATTTCACATATAAGTTTGTTTTCTTTGTTTACAAGCGTGCGTAATGAAAACCTCATTTTAGTCGTGTACAGTTATTCTCTTTGCGGCAGTTAAATTTCTCCAGGCACCGTCGCGCGTCGTAATTCTTGCTTTTAATTTTATGTTTATCACCTTACTAAGTCTTTGGCCGAGCTTGAGAAGTCGTTAGGAGAACTCTTTTTATTAAGTCACTGTTTAACTTTATGTGTTGAATTATTTAGAACATAATTATTAGAGAGAGATAAAGGGACGAGGTTTTCTGTTGTTATTATTAAAATACGACTACAATAATAAATACTTCAGAAAATAAGTAAACAAGCGAAGTACAGTAGAGAAAAAGGCTTTGAGGGTTAATACTATTAATTTTAGTGTAAAGCCTCAGTAATAAGTCGTAACACAGCAGTTGAGAGGGTCGCCGCTGAAAGATAGACTAGAGAGAAATTTCAACGCGCTCACTTGAGCGATATAGCTAGAGGTCAGATCATCTCCGCGCAAAGTGGAGTACGTGGGTTCCCATTCACGCTGCGATTTTTTTCTGTTCAATTTAATTTAAAATTCAATAATAAAAACACTCATTATTTAAAATTGTTAATTAAAACAAAAAATACATAAAATATTGTTGTTGCCAAATAAAAATTGGGATTAGGATTTAGGAAATGTTTTTCGGTAATTTTTGCTTACTTTCTTTTGATGTTGGTGCTCAGGTAGAAAGGTTTCGTTGTGTCAAGACACCTTACAAAAAGTTCGCCTCCACCTTTACATGTTTAATGATGTAGGAAGGGTGCTCTTTCGACCTTCTCCACATGAATTAAACGGCGGTTTACCCAATCTCATATCGTAAATTATTAAAAGAAAAACAACAAAAGTCTTTAATTTATATTAAAAAGGTTTGCTTAATGAAATAAATTAAATGATAATATTGAGAAAGGCATATACGCGCTTTTAATCAAAATATGTGCTTGTTTTCTTAATGGTAATTTGAAATAAGTTACTCAGAAAAATATGAATACAAATTAACATAAGTACCTATTTACAATTCGGTGTATTATTTATTCCATTATTCATAATTTAAAGCATCTAAAAATTTAGTTTTCGTAATGTTATATTAAATAAACACCATCAAAATAAACTGGGTCAACATTACTGAGCATCTTTGATGAAAAATGTAATAAAATAAAGGGATGAAAGTTGCCGTGGTAATTTTATCGATATTCGTGATAAATTTACAAAAAAACGTCGAGAATTTCAGAATCCCAAACGACTGTGTTCCGCTTCACCCTCATTTACCTAAAAGCATCCCTTTGTTTTCTCTCAAGCGGTTATTTCGATGCTGTTGATTTTTCACAAAATTTTTAATTGAATCGCTAAAATATGTCTCAGTATTAATTATATTATAGCCTACTATTTGATATTTTATAATTAAATATTGCTAATCCAGCAGCTGATGATGATATTTATCAATTTTATTTAAAAAATGTGAATAAATACCTATCTATAGATTATAATTATCGGCGTCTTTAGTGGCTAGCAGGCCAATTTGTTACGCGGAGATCCCGGGTTCGATCCCAAGAAATTTGTAATGGTACACATGGTTTTAGCATTATTATTTATTATCTTAGCTCACTTTTCCGTATACGATACGTCTAAAAAGATGATTTATATCATAACTTGTCAGATATTAGTTTGAGAAGTAGAGATGAAGACAAACAGAATATTTAATGGTACGTTTTTGAATTTCAAAGTTTTGACATTTGCCATCAAATTTGCATACTACCAGTAATATTTTAAACGTAATGACGAGCTGAGATGTAGATAAGATCTTTATCCAGTGATTCTAATAAGAGAAAACAAGAGTTTTACGTTAAGACTTTATGTCTGAGTCACTTTGTGATTTTAGAGAACTTAGAACTGTCAATAATCCAAACTTAGTTTTCAAGTCATTAAGATTAAAGAGATTTTGTCTGTTCGTATATTTAAGTATTGTTTTTATAATTATAATAGAATAGAAAATAATCCACATGCACACTGAGCTGAGGTGAAGATCGAAATCACGTCCTCTTCCTCCCGCTATGAGTGCTGATGCTCGAACCACTGAGCTACACAGGACCAATTCATCTATTCAACGATCTATTAAAAGAGTTGGTGTCACATTTAATTGATAGTTTTTTATTTATTTATCGCAATTAATATTTCATCATTGTTCAATAATAATATTTAATATAGCAAAAATTAGTAAAATATAACAGTTTTTGTTTTTAAATGAGAAAGTATTCATATATTTACAAGATTTTTAGGTATTTTAAACTCGTTCCAAGCTTTTCTACGATGTGGCTTTTGTTCAAGGAAAATTATCAAAGCAATATTCTCTTACGGAAAATACATAATATCAAACCAGTTGGCTTTTATCTCGTAACAAGAATGTTAATTTCGAGTTGACATTGTATGGGGGATCAGGACCAGGCACGCCTTTAGGCAAATTGCTTTGATTTATACATTTTTCATTCGAAAAATATAAGAAAAGTATTTTATTCTACTTTATTTTTTGTTTTTCTTCGAGAACTAAAAATACAAGAATAAAGTTGTAGAATCTCGCTTTTTTATATTAGATCGGCATATGACCACATGACCATTGTCAGAGCACATTTTTCTCGTTGGTTTACTCCCAAGCTGCTCCCGAAATGTGACTAGGTCACTTCACCAGTGTTACAATTGAAAGTGGTGGTACTATCTCAAGACTATCACCATAAAAAAAAGAATATTAAAACCAATTAATCAATTAGTTTATTAACATATTAACTTAATAACTATGTTAAGGTAGATTGTTTTTGAGCTTTGCACCAGCTTTTGGGATATTCGTAATTCGTTATCAGTTCTAATCTATTCTGACCAAACCTATAACCCTTTTATGCTCTTTCTTATAAATGCAACGTAAATTATCTTTTTTGTAACTGACGAGGTACCCTTTGATTTTTATTTTCCACAAGCAAAGTTCGGAATGGTACATTTCTATAAATCTTCCAACCATTCAAGTTGATTTAACATTGTTATTATACTATTTTATACAGTAAAACTCACGTGTTCACTCCTACGAAACCCAGCTTCAGCGAAACTGACAAACTGCACAGTTTTTGTTACACACCTTCAGTTAAGAAATTTTGATTAGTTTATCAGTTCAACTGTACAGTTCTCAGTTTTGTCTAATCACGTTCAACTTTAACTGTTCAGTCAAAATGTTAAAACTGAACGTGGATAGCCCGCTTAAGGTTTTCTGTCATTGAGCGCACTGGTTACTTTTCAAAATAAGCATTTTGATATATAAAACGTGGCATAAGCTTATTTATTCGTTTCGCATAAAAAGTCACTTCTGTATACATTTTAAATGTATACAGAAGTATGAATAATGTAACAAGCAGAATAATATAAAAAGTGGTTTCATGAGTTAAAATTATAATTACCTACATGTCATACCGCGTATTCTAATAATAATAATAAGAATACATATTCATTTTCCTTCATAGATATTTCTCTGTGTTAGCAGATGTTTCCGTTCGTAGGTCGTACTCAGCGGAAAGTTGTCATATGCCGAGGTATGACATATTATAATACCCAGACGCGAAATCTATCACTTTGTTAGATATCAATATAATATAAATAAATAAATATAAAAAATATTATAAAGGTATATTTCTTTCAACTGAGAATCGAACCCGCAAACCCCAGGTAATAAACTGGCGCGTTAACCACTGCGCTACAGAGTCCGTATAATAAAAGCTTTCTAATTTTTGGAATGACAAAGTTAGCTGTCCCGTAGGAAGTACTAAATTTTCGAGATGAAAGTTAATTCGAGTTGTGAACTAAATCCACGCAAAATTTTGTTATAATCTTCAAACGTTGGGTTAATCCGTTTATTTTGCAACGACATTTTATCGCTTCATGATTTATCGTTGCGACAAAAATGACACGAAAATATTTTAGTTTTGCATGTATCCATATGCCAGAGAGAAAAGTGTAACTAAATATATACTTTTTTAAATAGATAAAAAGTACTACTTCTATCATAGACACAGATTTATTATTATATTGGTACCAGACGAGATTTTTCAAAGATTCGAACACAAGTGTAATCAATTGTATGCCGCATCTACGGTCGATTTCACATAAGAAATATACAGAACAGGAAATATAGGAATTTATATAATACATTTTCTGTTTTATAGTCAGTTCAACACGTTTTTTAATTTTTATATGAAGAATTTTTATACGCGTAAGCTAGAGAGGTCCAAACACGGAAACAACTGCTATCACAGAGAAATTTCTGTAAGCAGCAATCGCCTCCGCTATGCTGGCTTTAGGAGATGAATGTGCACCATCCAGGTTACAACTGGCTACTTTGAAACTGATCCCGAAACGCGACTAAGTCGCTTCAGAGCTGTTACACTTGAAAATAGTACCGCAGAACGGCAGACTGGGCTAACAATCATCATTAGTCTGCCTATTATTATAAAAATCTTTCGCATACCTGTGTACTTATTTAACGGACGCGACTGCTGTCTGCAGATCCCCTTCTCTGACAGCAGTCGCCTCCGTTAATGGATCGCACTCTAGCTTAACTACAGTGCGGTCATATGACGTGCTAAAATAAAAAAAAATTACACTCCACGTATTCTGCCATGATAAGCTCTTAAGTAGGTTTGAAACAGTAACGAGATCCTATGCTAATTTAATCAAGCCGCTTTATATTGTTCGAGCACTGAAAGCAAGTTCGTGCTTATATCCTTGTCGTGTAGTGACATCTACTGCTATTTGTAAACGAAAATTTATAGAATGCAATACTCTGCCTCTTTTTGAATTCTAGTCGAATTTAAGTAATAATAATGATTACTTTATCTATTTTAGCTCACGGTCTGGATAGGCTGAAACTATACTGAGAAAATACAACGACTACAAATAAACAAGTTATTGCTATTTGCAACCAAGTGGCTTTATTCGAAGGGAGCCTACAAAGTTTGCTGTTAAAATTAAACAAGTCAATTTTGTTAACTTTCTTAGCGTACATTGCTTGCGCTGTTTGAAATAATTCAAGACAGATAATCTAATGTCTTATGATGGTTGCCAGAACTCAAAAAAGATCTTTCTTGGGGTGATTGTTTTAAAACGTCTTTTATATATTAATTACCTCGTGTCGCTATTAATTTCAACAAAGGAAAACAACTATAAATAAATAACGATTAATGTGTTACAAAAGTGCCACTATTTCTTCCGTTAATCTAAGTTATAAATTCAATATAAAGTCTTTACCGTTGCTCCGAAGATTAATTAATTTTATCCATAAACCAATGAAAAACTTTGAAATGAAAATTACATTTTAAAGTTGGATTAAATTAGCAATAACTTTATAACTATGTTACTTGTTTAAATCAGTTATTAATTGATTAATAACAAATCATTTCAAGTTGTATTTATTATCGGTGTAAACTTTAAACTTTTATTTAAATTGCGCCGTGGTATTTTAAACAAAAATAAATATCGATTCTGTCATTCAAACACCAAGAGTAATAGGTGTATGGTTATTATCCCAGTCTGCCATTCATGGGCAGTACCACCACTTTTGAATGTGACATCCGTGAGTGATAACGAGAGAAGTGTGCACTGTTAATCTGGATTCATTTCCTCAAGCAGGCATTGCGGAGGCGACTGCTGTCTGTTGAAATCGTTGCAGTTGCTTCCGTTCATTGACCGCACTCTAGCTTTACATGAGACGGTGTGTTGTCATTACGACGAGCTAATATAACAAAATGCACCGATTAATTATAACAAGTTTTAATAAGTTATTCTTTACACACACCAATGTATAAAATAAAACAAGTATGTTACTGAAACCAGAGACCGTTCATGTATGACAGTGGCGTAATAATTTCCCTGAATTTACCTTACTGTCCACGGCGGTATTACAGCACAGCTACAACAAGAGAAAAAACCTCTAAACCACCTTAATCGAAGTAAATTCATGAAAATATCTCTATTAAATTTTTCATTCAACTAATAATACCAGAGAACATCGGAATAGTAAGCAGACTGATGAAGGTTTATTATTAGTGACCTAATCGAAAGTAGGCGGATAAGAGCGGCCGTGGTCTAGCGGTAAGACGCGTGAACTTACGATTGATGAGATCCGTGTTCGAATTCTGACTGAATGTAACTTTGTTATATGTACTTTGGTCGCTCAGTGCCTATAGGCACTATTAAAGAGTGGTAGGCAGACTGATGATGGTTATTTGTCCAGTCTAGTACCACCACTTTTGAATGTAACACCCGTGAAGCAACCTTGTCGCGTTTCGGGAATAATTTGAAAGTAGCCAGGTATAAGAGAGGAGTGTGCACTGTCAATCTGGATGGTACATGCTCGTCTCCTCAAGCCGGCATAGTGGAGGCGACTGCTGCCCGTAGAGATTTCTCTGTTGTAGCAGTTGTTTCCATTCATGTACCGCACTCTAGCTTTACATCATGCGGAGTGTTGTCACATGCCAAGCTACAAAAAAAAAAATAACAAAAGGAGTGTGCACTGTCAACCTGGACAGTACATATTCATGTCTCTAGTCTGACTTACGCTTTGCAAACCGCACTTAACTGCAGACGGAGTGTAGTCACATACCGGGCTAGTAGCTGACCAAAAAAAAATGACGCTTTGATTGCAATGAAAGTATTTTTAATTACAGCCTAGAATTTATGACGTTTCACGAAATATTCGTAGTGTAAAAAAACGAATTCCACTTTAATAGTTTTAACTTAGAGAAAAAACACAAAGGTTGTATGTTGAAAATTCGAGCATGAAATTAACATGTCAATTTGAACAGCAGAACAGTTTGAAAATTACAGCTGGCGTTTTCTACATTCGTGGCAACTGGCTCACGATTTTCCGGAGTAACGCACAGCACTGATGCAGGAAACGTTGATTAATATGCGGCGAATGTGAAACGACCGGATATTAGTACTCGGCTATACATAATGCTTTTGTGAATAGGTCAATGAATATTATATATATTTCTTTATAAATAACATGTCAGATATTTTGACGAGGGTTACATTTATGTTTAATAAAGAATTCTTAGATATTGCGTTTGCGTAAATAATTAACTTTTCATAGTAGTTTGGTATTTTTGAACGAACTTAGGGAGTAGTAGGCAGTCTGCTCTCTTGGGGTAGTACCTTTCGAATGTAACATCTGTGAAGTGACCTTGTCGCGTTTCGGGGTTAGTTGGAAGTAGCTAGATATAACAAGAGGAATGTGCACTGTCAATCTGGATGGTGCATATTCGTCTCCTCTAGCCGGCACAGCGGAGGCGCCTACTGCCTGTTTAAATTTATCTGTAATAGTAATTGTTTCTCGTCATGGATCGCACTCTAGTTTTACTCAGGGGGAGTGTTGTCATATGCCGTGCTACAAAAAACTTCACATTATCTTAAGTTAGACACGGTCCATTCCGGAGCGCACAACTGTTACCGCGTCTACACAAACGTCTACAGGTAGCATTCGCCTTCTCTATGCCGGCTTTATGAGACGAGGTATATGTGCAGTAGCCAAAGTTTTGAAGCACACTAATCTCTAACAAATTTACATGTTGTACCTATAATTAATTTTCAAACTTCTACCTACCTCTTACGGTGTATCTAACCGTGAATATTTGCATACGTGTGTTAAACACGTGATAAACAAAGTTAATAGTACGGCTGACCACATTTCAGAACTTAAACTGCACAAGTTTCTATGTGCTTTAACAACGGAGTGAACAAAGTAATTACAAATTATGGACTTCGCTCGAGCTTAACACTGGCCTTAACAACAGGGATTATTGCAAAAAAAAAAAACAATTGAATGAATACAGAATTAACTAAATCGTTTCTTTTATTACAGTCCGACATTTCAACAATCAAAATTATTCATGTAAATATGCATTAATTGCTTTATTAAAAGAAAAGATATTTTAACACGAAAGCGGTATGAGGTCAAGCCAATTTACTTTAGAAAATTGTAAACTGTATTTACATGTAGCTTATTCATTATTCATAAACTACTTCTATACCAACGTGTATGAATGAATTGCGACAAGAACAATTTTGTAATTGGTTTTCGCGTGTATTTATTTCTATACACTATGTTGACCCCACACACTTTGCTACATAGAATTAATTTTTAAATAAATTATATCGATTTATCGATATATATCGGATCGGTTCATTTGATATATTTTTTTATTGACATCGTCTGATTGGCGGAGAGGACTCGTGTTACGCCGTGACCGCGTTACTGTAACCTCGTTTGATAACTTCTCTGACCTTGATAAAATTTTGCATAGAGGTAGATTATGTGCTAGAATTAGCATTAGAAACCTTTTTTCTTTTAACTTTATAACTTTATCATTTGAAAGTATAGGTGTACCAGGAACTCATGGCATTGAAGAAATAATTATAATTAATGTGATTTTCACATGGTGTTAGTAGTTGTAATCTGTCAAATCAAAATAAGAGATTTGTTATCGTTTGCTGAGATTTTGTGATTTCATTAATTTTTAATTTAAATGTCGAAAAAGCCAGCCAGCCGAATTTTATTAACCCTATGAGATTTTGGTAGTGGTCAGCGTCGATTAACAAGAAAATTCAGAAGAAAACAGTTCTAATTTAATTTTACTCGTACAATGTAAAGGAGTACAACCCCGCCATTATACCTACTTTTAAAATTACGTATTAGCATGCATTGTATGCAGATTGGATAATAAAAGGTTTGCTCGCACGCGGTTATATGAAAATTATTAGGTTAAATTTATAATTAGGTACCACCTAAGATAAGGTGGTACGACACGGAATTTTATTTGTGAAAGTTACTACATATATCGCAACATTATACTCGTAAGGTTTATTTCACAGATGTCTCGGGTTTGATTCCTATTTGAATTAAATATTTATTTAATTTAATGTGTAAATATTTAGATATTATTTGAAAAAAATGGAGAGTAGGTATTGTTTCTGAGTAGGAATTTTTATGTATATTTTTTAAATATTAATAAATTTTCAAACATTCAAATTTAAGTTTTTTTTTTATTGTAGCTCGGCGTGTGTCAACACTCCGCCTGATGTAAAGCTAGAGTGCGGTCCATGAATGTAAACAACTGCTACTACAGATAAACTTGTGCGGGCAGTAGTCGCCTCCACTATGCCTGCTTGAGGAGACGAGCATGTACCATATAGATTAACGGTGCACACTCCTCTCGTTATACAACTTTCTAACTATTCCCGAAACGCGACAAGGTCACGTTACCGCTCTAATAATAATAATAATTAAAAAAAAAAAAACAAATGAGCAATGTTTAAGTATAATATTTGAAAAGGTTATAAATGTTACGTATAATATAAAAAGTATGGAGCAAATCGTATTTTGATACATGTTTCGCAACCACAACAGCGCAAACCTTTTACTGTGACATGTATCAACACAGTATGAAAATATACTGTTGACATTTTGGTACCCGTATAACAGCGCCATTGCACGTTAATGCAATAAATATGTGTTATAAATTCTGGGTTTTCATAAAAAAAATGTGTAAAATATACGTTTACATACATATACAATATCCACATATATACCCCAAACAGGTATATATTTTTATTTTTAATATATTCATAATATGTCGGTAAATATAAATTAAATATTTGTGTCGACCAAGAATTTTACCCGGCCATCCGCGTTACATACTAGACACTGCGCCTGCGCTGAGCATTTGTTTCGGGTAACGATAGTTTTTTTTTGTTACTGTTATCCAGACCTTCTCTAGTCATGGTACGAAATTGATCAATATAAATCGTTCTTTAGAAACACGCATTGCTCCGTCCACTATATCATACGTCCATGGTTTGGACGATCAAGATCTGGTAATGCAGTTATAATAAAATATCAGATTATGTTGGAAGAAATAAATAACTCACTTTTTTAGGCGAACCGGTGCTCAATTAGGTTTTTTATACGAAAAAGAAATGGGTGTACGTGACAACAAAATGTGTGATATGCTAACGCGGCATTGTAACGTGTTGGGTTACAGATATTGTTTGTACGTTCTGAGATAATCTCGTAAACTCGTCCCTTTTACTTGTCCAACATTGTGCCCTCAAAAAGAAGGGCCTCTCTAGAGAATTTTCCCCTCGGGCATCTAAAAGGGTCACTGCCACTGATGTAGGCCCTAGTGGTTATATTTCTCTGTGTTATTAAATATTTAGTTGCTAACTTTATATTATGCCCTAACCGCGCATTATTCAGTTAAACTTTGTTTTATTTTATTCAGTTAAGTTAAAAGTCCTAATTTTGTTACTCAAACGAGATTAAACCTTTAAATACAGATTGGAGTTTTGGCGGCCATCTTGTGACGTCAGATTATCTGTCTTGAATTATTTTCCTAAACTTGTGTTTCTTCGAGTGTTAATGTGTAATAATGGTGGATTATTAACCATTAAGTGTTCGTGAAAGCGCGTGAGTGTGGGCAAACAATTCAAAAGAAAAGAACCTGTGTTTCCATTTTCCCTCCATAACACCGTAAGAAGTTTCAGTAAAGATTCTACCACTTTACTGGAACAATTTTTGACTTGACTGAGACTTGACCTGACTGTTTAGTGTGATGAATGAATGACTCGTGATGCACAATATTATTAATTCGATGCAAAATGTTGACTTTGACACTGGCAAATTATTATAATGTCATATAAGTAAATAAAATACAGATTAGTGTAGTAAATTATTTTACTAATAATTAAGAAGAAAGACGTAGTAGGTAAGATAAGATTTTAAAAATTATCATTAGTTTCTAGGCACCTTTACACAGTTTACGGGAAATCTCGTGAGGAACTTTTGAAGTTTTTGTATAGATCGTTTAGATATTGTGACTTGAAAGAAATATGGACTTTAGTACCAAAGTCACAACCAAATTACGTTACCCAAAACGAAAAGTGTAATATAATTTGTGTTTTTGTCAGTACTTTGTGACGGCAGAATATATTTGAAGTCGTTGTTTCTGAGGATAAAGAGCGAACTTTTTAAATAGGATGAAAGCAAATAAGAGAATATTAGAAGTAATTTACAAAACTTGAGCCACTTACCCGGAAGGACGAGGGCAAGATTCTTTATTTTGTCTTGTTTTATTATTATCTGCACAATTTTAATCTTATTTGAATAGGAAATGTTTACGAAATTCTTGGTGGTCTTTTAGCATTGCTTGGTTAACATTTTTCATTGTTTCCGAGGTCGTGATTAATTAACCTACTCGAGCTGACTTATTTCGCGACTTCAAAGATCACGAGTAATTACATATCTTCTTTATCTTTTATTTGATTGTTTTTCTGAGAGGAGAGCGATTAAATTTAAGTTTATATATAGCGAGATTAACGTGATAATATAGTGATTAATTAGTAACTAAGATTGATCACCTTACGATCATCAACTAATGGGTAACAGCGGTTTAGTCCTAGAAAATTCAATACCTTATACAATCTAATATAGATAATTCTTATACTATATAAAAATGAAGAACTCTTCTTTTTGTAAGAACTTTTATACAACTAAAAATAATTAAGAAACAATGGTAGCTTTTTCTTAATCAATCTTTTGTTTTTGTTGTTTTTTTTTTTATACTCAGTCTCGACCTTTTTTATCTTAGTTGTAAATAAAACAAAACTAAAATAAAGAAAGTGTATGGTCATCTAATAAAAAGCCTCATTTCCTACAATACCGATACAAATCGAATCGAGCCAACCTCACTAAATAAAGCTGGGGACTGACCGCAAAAGATAGCAGCAACTAATAGGTCGCCAGCATCGAGTAATAGCCCTGCTTATTCTCTAGAGTGTAATGGGCTAAATGAGACTGCAAGCAAGCGAATCCTCGTCTGTAGATCTCACAGGGATTGGTGAAGCACGCGTTTCACTTTGAATTAAACTGCTATTAAAATACAAATAGCCTTATGTTTAACTTGTTTGTTTTAAAAATTCGTATTTTAATAATTAATATTTTGTCTATCCCTGTAATGTAACTGTATTTAAAAATGTAGTGTAAAATATTTATATTTAAAGCTATTTGTGAATAATTTAGATAGGTATGGATGTGTCGAAGCGTCCGTTCCACAAACTTGTTTTCTTTCCCGAGCTCGAACGACGGCTTACTCTTTTGCATATCGATTAATTAATCGATTTCGTATCAATTTAAAGTAAAATTAATAAATAAGGCATGCACTTTATTTATATATTTGGTTGAATTTCTTAGGTCGAATAAGGCATATACTTTGTCGGAAATTTGCTTCACTAAATGGTGAAGATATTTAGGAAATTTGAATGGACACAAAGCTTGGTATTGGGCGATAGTGCATTTCGATGTCATTGATCAGCTTACTCCTTTCTGGTTTTCTTTGATAACGCTTTTACAAGTTAAATACAAAACAAGTAAAAAACCGTTTTTTCTTACTGTTGAAAATTATCTTTCAAAATCGCTACAGATTTATTCCAACGTTTTACCTCAGAATAAAATAATAAAATTAATGCAGTATTTAAAATAATTTTAGTGTATAATTTTTATACAAAGCTGGACTTGTCATATATACGTTTGATTAAATATATAAATTAAATAAAAAAGGAAATAAAGTATTTCTTATTTATCTAACGATATTCTTATTATACAAGCTACAAATATTACATTAATTTGATAATCACTACCTCCTTCGAAATAAACGAAGTATACTATAATTGGCCATTTTCAGCTCTATCTGCTCGTTCTATATTTATACTTGAAACTGTAGAAAAAAATTTATTAAATATAAACAAATTTTAATAACGTAGTATGGACTTTATTGTACATAAGTATGTTTATTGCTTGAAGTTATGTCAATTACATATTAGTTATAGAAGTTTATTGTGTAAATTAACGTAGTTATTCAGATAGCATATATTGAGAAAAGTCACGTTGTTTTGCTAAAACAACTTTTACTTTTGTAATAATAGTGTTTTAAACATGAAAGTTAGTTTTATAGAAAATGTTGTTACCATCTGTCAACGATTTTCAAATTTATTTATTATATTATATTTTTATATTTTATATATATTTTTGTGAACTTATATTTCTCTTTTGTTCCAAATATTTATAAAATTACTTTATTGCACAATCTGTAAAAATATAAAAATTGCAAAAGGCGAACTTAATGCATTAAGGCATTTTTTGCCAGTTAACCTTTGGGAGATGTGTGAAGTAATTTCAATGCAAAAAAATCTGAATACGCAGTGAAATTATAACACAATAAATCAGAAACACCTTGTTTTTATCATTAAAATATTTCTAGACTTTATAAATCGTTCATTATCAATATGAAATTCAATAAGTAAAGTTACGGGACTTTTTTTAATAATCACAAAACATTTTATCTAATTGAAACTTTTTATGGATTTTACACTGAAAAGTATTTTAAGTTAATTTCCTACCAAGTTTTATTTATTTTTATTTTAAAACTTTTTGTATTAGAAGCCGAAGTTTAGGCACTCTCTGCCAGTTGGCTTGGCAGATAAAAAATTGTTACGCCATTTTAATGAATTTTATTATACTTTTTTTTTAATTTTAGCTCGGCATGTGACAACATTCCGCCTGATGTAAAGCTAGAGTGCGGTCCATGAATGGAAACAACTGCTACTACAGAGAAACCTGTGCGGGCAGCAGTCGCCTCCACTATGCCGGCTTGATGAGACGAGCATGTACCGTCTAAATTGACAGTGCACACTCCTCTCGTTATACCTGGCTCCTTTTTCGTATACCGGAAATTAATAAAGTGTGGGTACTTAATACCTATTTCTGATATTGGTTTTAACTAAAGAAGTATGTTTAGTGAAATATAATAGTTTTAAACAAAGTGTGAGTTAGTGACTTTTATTTCTAAGTAAAGGGACGTAAATATGATCACAAAGCAGCAAAGTTTAGTATACAAAGTCAATAATAATCCTATTCTCTTGTAACGATAATAACAGTTGTTTTATTAGTTTTGTCTTTGTTCATTATCTAATTAAATTATATACGAGTACATATACGTGTCTTATATTAAAGAGATAAGCTACTTTGACACGAATAGGTAAGATAGTTTATATTTGAGAATGTACGGATGTTTATATGTTTGTCTTCTAATCACGTATAAAATAAATCGATTCGGCATGATCAAGAGTTTCTGATGATGCACCCCTAATAATTAAGTGAACTATAATAAATAAAGTTTTTGTCATAACCATCACTTTCAAGTAAAGTGACGTACACTGTGTCCTGTGCACATTCGTCTCCTCAAGCCGGGATTGCGTAGGCGACTGCCGCCTGAAGACATAGCTCTGTTGTAACGCCGTGAGATAGCGGGAGTATCGTCGCGCGTAGATTGTTAGTATGTAGAATAACTGTACCGTTTTGTTCAGTTGATTTATAATATGATGTTGCACGAAAATGTTGTTTATCTATGTTGAACATAATCGTTAATTAGTGTATGCAAATTCGGATTGCACCTGTGTAGTGTTGCTTGTTACATTTTAGTAGTTGTGTAGGTATGTAAATACTCTTTAGTATGGGTAGTGATATAAGATACTCTATTGTAAAAATGGTGTTGGTATAATCTGTTCGAGATAATTGGTTTTGATACCGTTTGAAAGATCGCTATGTTTTAAGCTATCCGTTTTGTTTTTATTTGAACGGTAATAAGGTTAAATAAGATTTAAATAAGATTCTCGCGCTATCCAATTTCGTTGTTACTCGCATATGTACTGTATAGCGTAAAACCTACTTCTATACAATACAACCGTCATTTAGAGATAAATAGGTACACATAGATTATCTCTGGTCAGGTCCACTTAGCTTGTTAATAAATAAAACTAAAAAATGCAGATGATCTTTTTTCATATTGTTTCGATTTTTTTATGTTTATAATTAACAAATAATAATTTTAAAGACTATTTGATTTTTATTGCGTCCGTTACTGTACTTTTAAGCGGTTTATGGTAGGGGGCCGAGGCAGGACAACGCCTGCCGGGTTTTATTGGTTAGTATAAAAATAATAGTTATTTTTTAAATAGAAATAAAGTGCTCGCTGCAATATGAACGAAATACACTAAAATATACAAAAATAATTACAGTTTTGTTGTGAATACAAATTGCGTTTACTTTGTTGCAAACGTCGTAAGTAAATAAGAACCATTAGCACTAAACCCGGTTTACTCAAGTAAGTTTCTAAATCCACTCGAATCCGAGTATCTAGAACTTGAACTTGTTGAGAGCTAACTTAAACAATAGAAATCTATGAAAGGTACGTCTAATAGATAAATAAATCCCATTGTTTATTGTGAATAATTCAGATTGTTTAATAGTCAGCCGTCCTGAGGTAGTACTACCACTTTTAAGTGTAACACGCGTCCCGAGTATAGTTGCGTTCCCGAATTAGATAAGACGTAGCCAGATATGACGAGAGGAGTGTACACTGTCAACCGCGATGGTGCACATTCATCTCCTTAAACCGGCATAGCGGAGGCGACTGCAGCCTACAGCCATTTTCTTGTGGTACAAGACAGAACAGTACAAGGTTAGTAGAAAAGATTTCTGAACTCAAATGCGATCACCCAATAATTTAATGACGCCAATCGACAAAGTCTGTTTATTATAAAAAGAAAACCTCCCTAATAAACCTTATATCGAAAATTTGTTGAACATAAATTTTCTGATATAGACAGAGCTGAGGGGAGGACGATAGACCATTTACGGCTTAACGTTCGTTTTTCAGACATCCCTTATTATTTTAGTTTTTATTGTAGCTCGGCATATAACAACACTTCGCCTGATGTAAAAGCTAGAGTGCGGTTCATGAATGGACACAACTGCTACTACAGAGAAATCTTTACGGGCAGCATTCGCCTCCACTATGCCGGCTTAAGCAGACGAGCATGTACCATCTGGATTGACAGTGCACACTCCTCTCTTATACCTGGTTACTTTCAACAAGGCCAATTTACGGGTGTTACATTCTAAAGTGATAGTACTACCCCAGAACGGCAGACTGGGCTAATAACCATCATCAGTCTGCCTACTACTCTTTAATAGTGCCTAAAGGCGCTGAGTGACCAAAGTGCACATTATAGTTACATTGGTACCGGTCAGAATTTAACGAGGTTCAAACACGGGTCTCATCGATTGTGAGTTCACGCATCTTACCGCTAGATCACGACCGCTCTAAATATTAAATATTATTTAATGAAAAAATAAACCTGAAACATTTCTCATATGTTTAACAAACATGAACTGTTAGGGGGTAAACAAAATACATGCTGAAATGCTGAAAATCACTATCGCATTGTGCAAACAAACGTGTTGGTTTGATAAACCTGCAAAAGACCAGTCTCATTCCGCTATATACAAAGGTCTATAGAGAATAGCTGAATTTAGTAGAGGACGAATAATAGCCCACGTTAGAACATTAATGCAAATTTTAGGATGACAGACGTTTATAGCTTGGTTGAGGTTAATAGTGAAACACAAAATGTGTGAGCCTGCCTGTGCATATTAGGTATCTGTGTTGCGTTAATTTTAGTTGTAATCTATGTCAAATGCGTAGTCATTTGTTTGTATTGTTATAATTTGTAGATAGGAACGCGTTCCTATATGGTTGTCTTTTGTTTCTGTTGACATTTGAAATATAGGTAATTTTTGTTTTGTCTGATTATCTATATGTGTATAACATTATAGTCTTTGATTATTTACTCCTTTTGATTTTTTAAGGTAAAATTATAGGCATAAATTAAAAGAGTAGGCTGACTGGTGTTGGTTATTAGCCCAGTCTGCCGTCTCGGGTTAGTACCACCACTTTTAATGAACTCATGTGACACTTACCTGCGTTTCAGGATTAACTTGGATCTATCCAGATATAAAGTAATCTAAGAATAGCGCAGGTGACTGCTATTTGCTGACTACTATAAAAAATAATATAGATACATTTAAATAGTCCCTCACATCCCACGGTACCCTATCTCGTCTTAATACCGACCCAATTTTCTTTATCAAGATGTAGCTCAGCCATCCGCGCTACACTCGCTTTGATTTTCAACTCTATTTTCCAAACACGAAGTTTTGTAGTTAAATTAAACAGTACAAATGAAAGTAATTAGTGTTGAAGTTAATGAATTATGCTAAGGAATGCAAGACGGGACGCTCCATCTTCCTCCGTTACCTTCTAAATACAGTAATAAATTTACTACCTTAATGATAGGATATTACAATGTTCTTTTTTATTAGTAATTTTGACGTGGATGTTATAACAATCTGCTAACGTGCAACTTGTCACTATACTTCTTGTAGATCTAGATAGAATGTGTCTCAATCATAAACACGAGTATTTTTGTTTTTTTTTTCAGGTTTATACTCAATAGTTAATTTTTTGGTTAGTCATTAACCCTTAAATGTATGAGTTTTGTTTTGAATTAATAAAGTCGTATATTATAGGAAATTTGTCATAGATCACGTAATACTAAAATACGTAATAGTAAAAAAGGGTAATAATAAAGAATATATTTATATTTTCATGGCAACAATATGCGTTTATTGCTAAAAATACTCAAGACGTAAGTTTAAATAAAACAAATAGTAATATCATATTTTTATTCTTTGTTATAGGAATTTCTTTATTATTTATGAATGAAATTGAGCCTTGCATTTTATGCACTCAGTACATGAAAGTCCTGTGCAAACGCAGACATTAACTTATGTGAAAATGAATGTAGACAATTGGCAACAATATGCGTTTAAGGGTTAAATAGTTTATTAAGTAACTTAGTAATTGTGTGAATAATTGTGTCAAATAATAAAAATCTTTTGTAAATCTTTTTCCTTCAATAAATAAAATATTATTATTATTATTGTATACGAAACTGGCATGAATCGTAATACATTTTTTAAAATCTTGTTTTAAAATAAAGCATAAAAAATAAATTAAAAAAAATAACTAGGTAGGCGATAATAGTGCTAGTATATAAGCTCTCTTATTATATAAAAATATCTAAAACTATTTAAAACTAAATTGATAACTGAATTTATTTCATTTTGAGTTTTAACATAAAGTACTTACTACTGGTATTAGAAAAGGCAACGCAGTTGTTTGTGTCTTGTCATTATATTGATGGCAAAAAAGGACCTGTGTATAGCAAAATAAAAAAATAAGGTTATAAAAATAATATTGTAAAAATAATAATAATTAAATCAAATCTTCTTTGTGTGTGTGAATAAATATGTGGTTTTTTATATATAATTATGTTTGCCCAATTCCGTCCCCCTAGTACGAAGAAAAAAATATATATTAAAAAAATATTTCTTACCTCACGTCTACACCGAAAACTATGAAGTTCTCTCTTTACGAGTACATACTACTTTTTTTTTATTGTAGCTCGACATGTGACAACACTCCGCCTGACGTAAACCTAGAGTGCGGTCCATGAATGGATACAACTGCTATATCAGAGCAACCTGTGAGGGCAGCCGTCGCCTCCACTATGCCGGTTTGAGAAGACGCGCATGTACCATCTAGATTGACTTAATAGTAACTTTGGACTTACTCTCCTCACACATCTGCAATATAATTTTTTATTTGACCAAGTAGTACGTATTTGGTATACTAAATTACCTGTCTCTCGTATAATACCAATACACACAATTCAGTGAACATGACAGAAATTTCAACAACGCTCCAACCAAGGGTTCGTTTTCGCTTCGTCAAATATAATGAATTTTATACATGAATGTAATTTTCCTTTATTGTCCCACTTTGATGTGTCCGATTAATTTCTGTGATTAAAGGAATATGTATGTGGTTTATGTTTGAGTGTATGAATTTGTGACTAATTAGACCTTTTGGTTTCGTTGTTATGATGCTGGAAATAAGGTATGAAAAGGAAAAATATTAGTGTACGATTTTCCTTTTTAACTTACCTCTGTTGTCTCAACTTGATTCAGTCGACGCTATAGAATTATATACAGGAGAATGCCCATTTCCGGGCCCACTTGATACCTAACAGTATGTAAACACAACAATATTCCAAAATAATATCTTATTTTTTATTAATTTATTATAATTATATCAACACATCATTTACCAATCAATAGACGATGTTTAATTACATAAAAACAGGTATCTTTAAATATTAAAGCATTTAAAATAAGAATAACCTCAAATATTGCATCAGAAAACATGTAATTACTCAAAAACCTGGGCGAAAAAGATTTATTTTTCTACAAAATTAACTAAAAATCATCGACAAACTCGAGAAAAAATCGTGGGCCCATTTTTCTTAAGCGAATGGGCATTCTCCTTTGTTTCTGTTTTCTTTAAAGATGGATACATTGTTTTTGTTTTATTTTTATTATTTATTTATGGATTAGTTTTAGTTATATTTATGTTTCAGTTGTCGATACTATTGTTATTTAGGTTTCAATCGGCCTGAGGTCGCCACGACACGTAAGCGTAAGCCCCTAATTAAAAAAAGATACGAGTATATAAAAAAAAAAAAAAAGTTACCTATCCCCGTTAGACTGTACATTATAAAAGTACGTAAGTAAGTTGCAAAGGTAATATTGTCTTTTATTTAAAAGACATTACTTTGAAGCTACTTAAATATTGTTCACGGTTCAACACTTAACAAAAGTAAATGTATTCTTTATTCTCCTTTATTGTGATTATGATAATCAAATTATAAAGTATAATTTAATCAAAAAAATATTTTTATTGACGTATTAATATGAAATTCGACTTTAGATCGTCATTGATTTACACAGATTTTAATATTTATTTATTATTATGATTTAATTCGAACAGAAAATAAAATGTAAAATTTTCATCATAATTTAATAATAACAAAGGAGAATGCCCATTCGTCTAAGAGAAATGGGCCCACAATTTTTTTTCTCGAGTTTGTCGATGATTTTTAGTTAATTTTGTAGAAAAATAAATCTACTTCCTTATTACCAATCAGTTTTAAATTTTTCACCCGGATTTTTGGGTAATTAGATGTTTTCTGATGAAATTTTTGAGGTTATTTTAAATGCTTCAATTATAATTGATGATATCTGTTTTTATGTAATTAAACATTGTCTACTGACTGGTGACTGATGTGTTGATATAATTAAAATGAATTAATAAAAAATAAGATATTATTTTAGAATATTGTTTTGTTACCTATTAGGTATCAAGTGGGCCCAAAGATGGGCATTCTCCTTTAGCATTTAAATATCCCAAAAATTAACAAAAACAACAATAATAATACAAGAACAACCTCCTGGCTCCCAGTTTTTTTCAAGTTTTTTTTCTTTTATTTATTAAATATGAGCGAGAATCGTTCCCGGGACCCGCCTTGAAATCCACCACAGATAGATAGATTTTAGAAAAAGAACTTTATATTGGACATTATTAGTCGTTATTTACTCGTATAATGTTTAATTAAAAAGAAAACCGCGTTACATCGCCTATATGAACGTCTAAAGTTATATCCCAACGAAATGGACACAGATTGGATAGCCATTAAGTTCACACTACCCTGAAATTGCTACTGTCAGCCTTTCATAGGGAAATAAGGCAATTCGTCACTGACATCGAAGTGGCTGGGACCTAAAAACAGTATCGAGGAAGAGTATAATTTATTTGTCAACACTCTTTTATTTGAATTTGATGCACGTGCCGCTATATTTGAATAATTTATCGAAATATTTTCCCTACAGATTATATTATTAGTTCTTCTTTTAATAATGGCTCTACGTATGATAATACTCTGTCTGATATTTGGCTAGAGGGCAACCCATTGTCACAAATAACTGCTACCATAGATAAATATATACTGCTTGATCGCCTCCGTGATACCGGCTTGTGGAGACGAATTCGCACTATCTAGGTCCAGGCCAGTTCACTTGAAACTACTTTCAACCCCAGAACGTTAATAACAATCATCAGTCTGCCTACCACTCTATATGGTATGCTATTCTGACGATATTGTTTTATATTCAAATTATATGTCGAAAGAAACATGTCGTCTGATATCTGTGAGAAACCGAAGCGCAATATAAGAGATAGATTCATAAAATATACCTTATTTTAGTTACATAAAATTTATAATGCAAAACCCAAAACGTACAGCGATAGCTTCTGACTGCATCTTATTGGAAATGCAATGAAATTTATGTATACTGAAAAGAATAGATTTTCTTCTCTTCACGTGAAACATGGGATACGATAACGTCAAAAATTTAACCTTTTTCTATATTTCGTTTCTGGTATTTATATTAAAAGTTTACGGTTATTATGACCTAGTTTTCGTGTGGAATACTTAATCATGGTTATAATTTTATAAACCATTGGTAAGAGATAGAGTAATCGCTCAAATGGCGATAAAATCTAAGTAAGTAATTAAAACTCTGTCTTGGAATATAATTTATCTAAATGTCATCACCCTATCGTATTTCGACTGGGTACGTCGTAACTTTTATCTCTAAACATTATCTTTGAGAAAGTATTATTCAATTGTCTTTAATGCGTCTGACGTAAACCACTTTTTAACGTCAATTTGTTCATAAAATATTTCGCAGGATATGCCTAAGTCAAAGAGGAAAGAAAATTTAAGGATTAACCGTGGTTTAGCGGTAGGATTCGTGAACTCACGATCGATGAGACTCGTGTTCGAATCTCGCTAAATTTTGACTGGTACCAATGAAACTATGTTGCATGTACTTTGGTCGCTCAGTACCTATAGGCACTATTAAAGGCAAACTGATGATGGTTATTGACCCAGTCTGCCGTTCTCTACCACCACTTTCGAATGTAACACCCGTGAAGTGACCTTGTCGCGTTTAGAGAAGAGTTTCGAAGTAGCCAGGTAACGAGAGGAGTCTGTCAATCTAGATGGAGCGCATTCGTCTCCTCAAGCCTGCATAGTGGAGGCGACTGCTGCTTGTAGAATTTATATGTAGTAGCAGTTGTTTCCGTTCGTGGCCCGCATTCTAGCTTTACATCAGGGGGAGTGTTGTCATATGCCGAGCTACAATAAAAATATATGTTTGACTTTGACTGTGTTTGCTTAAAAAATGGAGGGTCTTTTTAACGTCAATTCGTTCATGGAATATTCCGCGCAATATGCCTAAATCAAAGAGGAAAGAAAATTAATAAAAGTATTTCCCTGAAAATTTATGCATAAAAAATCTAATGAAAAACGATAACAGTATGTAAAATTATCTTAAAAAGTTGTGATAATACTTTTTTCTATTAAATTTCATCATAATTTATAATAATCAAAAACTAGCATTTTAATATGTCAAAAATTAATAATAACCGGTTATTTATTTGTATTTATATAATTAATTAAGCACATAAATAAATATTACATATTGTTTTTTATCTTTATTTTATTTTGGGGCTTACATTCACAATCGTGGCAATGTCAGTCCCAAGATATAATACGTTAGGCGAAATGGTAATAATTATAAAGAAACGTGTTTATTTATTGCGTTAGTTGATAAGATATTGTTAGGCAATGCATACGCAAGCAACAGTTGGCGTAGAAAAGATGCGTGCTGAGATCGACTCGGTCACCGGGGCGCGGGGGCCAAAATCAATAGAAAGCTCCCGGGCAAGCGCAGCCCCGCCCCCGAAACAACGAATAACGCCTAAACAATCTAACACTTAACTAATTCATATGTGCAATATTTATTACAATTTTTAAATACGAACTGTTGAAAAAACTGCATTACCACCCCTTTATAAATTTCATTAGCAATATGAACACGTCTTATTAATCACTGTTTATAGTTTTAAAATAAAATGGCAAATGCTAATGGACCGCACTGCACTTGACTTGTAGTGAGCATCTAAATAAATAAACAAATACATAAGTAAATAATCATATATTTATATTAAAATATATTTCATTAAATAATATAAATTATTTTACGTCGTATTAGTACTTTTACGTCGGTGTACTGTATACCATTAAGTAATCTTTAAGTAACTTATCTAATTTATCGTTATCCTATAGTAGAAGTACTAAGAACGCATGATTCAAAATATAGACTTATATGTATAAACGAATTTCGTAGGTCAAGGTTTTTGCCCGGAAATTTTCCTGGTTACTCTCTCATTGGTTCAGAGTGAAAAGCTCTATGTAGCTTTATAGAACGAAGATGTATATAAATATATCTCGAGAGACTTGCGGGATTACAGTATTAAAAATCATGCGTTAGGAAATTACGTTTAACAGGAAATTAATTTGAATTAAATTATAATGAAAATTGAATAAAACATCCGAACAAAACAAATTAATGAAAATATTGTTAGAAATATATTACAATTAATTATATAACGAGAAGAGTGTGCACTGTTTGTTTCCGTTCATGGACTGCACTCTAGCTATACATCAGTCGGAGTGTTGTCATATACCGAGCTACAATAAAAAAAACTGTATTCGGGTTTGCTGTTTGTTTGTTGTGATTTAAATAAAAATTACTTTTAGTTAGTTCGCTCATCAGGACTTAATGTTTCTAGCAAATGTTTACTAAACAAATCCAGTCTAAGTTTTTTAATTTCACAATTTGCATAAAATTAAAAGCTTCGCAATAAAAAAAAAAGTGAAAAACGTAGCTAGTTTCTTTTCCCGAGAGCTTCTTATAACTTTTGCTTTTCAATTTTTTTTTCTCTAAAAAATTATTTTCTAAATATTATAGTTAAAAGAGCACGAGTCGAGGACGAGTTCGTGTTATATAGACGTGGGCTCGCAATCGAGAACTTCGTGAGAAATATAGTTAGATAGGTTAGAGCGGTCGTAGTCTAGTGGTAAATGACGGACCTTACCATCGATGAGACCCATGTTCAAAACACGCTCAATTCTGACGGAATCCAATGTAACTATGTTATGTGTACTTCGGTTCCTCAGTGCCTGTGATACAAACACAAGTACATGCATTTAAAAAATAACTTTAAAAAAAGTTTATTATAATATTGTGCAAAGCATAGAAGTATATATATTTTTTTATTCTTTATTTCGGTAGGGGCTTGCACTCACACTCGTGGCGATGTCAGCCCCATTGAAGCCTAAACACAAAATTAACTAAAAATAAATCCTAAATAACATAATAAACACAATAACACAAAAAACAAAATAAAGTATATCTACCTCTCTTTAAAAAAAATAATTAACAAATTTATATAACTCGACAGCAGCTACAGACTCGGGCTGGGACAACATACTAGTATGTGCCCATATCCCATTTATTTATACAAAACTTGTCATGTAGCCACTGTCTATTGGCCTCGCTCTTGACACAATCCCTCAACATAGGTTCCACATCCTCAACTTTGCCACATGCCTCACAATTAGGCGAGGATGTTTTTCCCATAAGATAGAAGTATATGAAGACTAGTATTATATGCATCGGTCTCTCAGTGTCTATGGATCCCCATAGCACAGCACAGCTTAGTATACAGACATAAAACAAAGTTATGTTTATTTTTATATATGCGTATAATTAATATTACACATTTAACGTTCTCATTACATCCACGGGGAACCTTTTATAGAGATAAAATAAATAGCTTTAATGCGAGGTTTCACCCACGTTAATCTAACAAAATAGCCTAAAACCTTCCTCATAGACGGGCCATCAAACGCATTAAGAAAATTTTTAAATTGGACTCTTGAGTGAGATTCAGACGAACAAACAATCTATATTTATTTTATTATTTAATATGTCGTTTCACCACGGGCAAGAACTCCTGTATATATGTATAAGATACACATAATTTATAGCTGATTTACATAACAAAAAAATGGATCAAAGCTAAGGTTAAAAAACATCTCCCTAAACATGTTCCTACTATTAAACAAACTGTATTTTATGTAACATTATATAATAACAAAAAAGTTCGTTTCTTATGAAAAGCAATTATCTTTTAAAGACTAACTTCGGGGAAACGACTGAATTATAATTTACGTTTAGGTATACTTTGAGTTTCTTTGTTTAAAATAATACTATTGCTTTGCATCTAGAACAGAAATATTCAACTGTCGATTCCATAACGTGTGAAATCATAAATTTGAATAAGGTAATCAATAAAAAGGATCTTAAATTCAATAGAGAAGTGGCAGACAGATTGATGATGGTTATTAACCCAGTCTTTCAAGTGTAGCACCCGTAAAGTAAAGGTCACTTTACTTCTTTAGTCGTCGTATAGTTTCGGGATCAATTTGGAAGTAATCAGGTATAACATGGTTCACCCCGTACACTGTTAACATTCGTCTTCTCTATAATAGTTGTTTCGTGAATCGCACTCTAGCTTAACATCAGACGGATGGTTGTCATAATATGCTGAGCTACTATAATGAAAAAAGAAAGAATTGTAGTATACACAAATACAAAAACTCAAACACGACAAATTACTAGAGCGTTAGACACCGTTACCTTGTACTGTCAAAATTTGAACAAACCACCCTCGTCAAAGTAATGGTGACTTTCAAAAATGACAACTGGGACGAACAATACCTCAGTCTGGCTGCGACTACGATGGCAGGGAAATTTTCGAAACGTCGCGTCGGATTAAAATAATCAAAGTAGGCGATAGTAATTCGCATTAAAGGCCCTATCCTTAATACATATTTATTTAAAAAAAAACACCATATCCTAGATTATCATTTTACAAATATAATGATGTAAAATAATTATTCGATGAGTTTTCATCAAGCAAAACTGTATAAAAAATTACTTTACAATTTTTTTAAAATTATAATACATAATTAAGAAATATAAGACTTTTTAAGTGTTGCAGTTACCGATAAAAATGTGATGGCAACACTAACCGCCTTAAAAGACTCCTTCCTAATTGCATAAGCACATAATATTATAAAAGGTAACTTAAACCGTAATAAAATATTTCGCAAATAACATTTTTGAAAAGTTAATTTTGTTACATTTTATGGACATAAATAACAAGCAATGTCATGGCTTTTAACTGGCAACATCTGGTGGCAAACAATTTGTGACTCGTCGCCGAACAGTTGTCTAATTTTCGTATAATAAAGACCCACTCATTAATCTCCATCTTATATTAACAAAGGAGATCCTCGTTGTGGGCCCCCAACGTCTATTAATTATATTACACATAAAAATAATAACCAATTTATTATAGTAAATTGGCGATATATTATATAAAAATCTAACCGGAATTATGTATTCCTATATGAAATTCTTTCATTAATTTCTGTGGTGGGCTGACTGTTGATCGTTATTAGCCCAGTCTGCCGTCCCGGGCAAGTACTAACTTTCGAATGTAATACCCGTGAAGTGATCTTGGCGCATTTCGAGAATAGTTTGGAAGTAGCCAGGTATAACGAGGGGAGTGTGCGCTGTCATTCTAGGTAGTGCACATTCGATATCAGTTGTTTCCGTTCATGGACCGCACTCTAGCTTTACATTGTCATATGCCGAACTACAATAATAAAAAAAAACTAATAAGTAAATAAATATAACTATATTTGATTGATAAACGTTACAATTTACGTATGGTGGGGGCCTATGGTACTCTATTTGTAAGGAACTCCTAACCTAACTGTTATAATTTTTTCTTAAAGAAAGCGTCAAAGCATGTCGTGTCATTATTAATAATTACTATGTAATGGAGTATTAAGACAAAGACTACACAAACATGTACAGACTTACATGATAATATTAAAATATTTGTTTCGACAGAAAATTTAACCCGGTCCCCCGCACCACAAAAGCCGCCGAGGTAATAAATACTAATGAGTTATTAATTAATAGACACTTTCATTTTCAAGATGTATAAAGTTATTCCAAATGAACAGAGCTTTAGTGTTGTATTTTTAACCCCACAGCAATCTCGGCGAGCTCCAACTGTTTTAATTATTAAAAATAACGCTTCTTAAAAGCAAATTGGTTTTTGTTTAACCCCTTGTTGACCTACAAGGACCTTATTCAAGGGTTATATCGGGTTAAGATCGATATGGTTTAAAGTTAGCAGTCGGGTAAAGTAACGAACGCTTGAAAAAGGTCTACAAATGAATATTTGATTTGTATCCGAGAATCGGTACAGTACTTCCTGCGCGGGTTAACGCATATACCACCATCATATCTACTTGCCTTACATATACATTAATTTGACCGTTACCCTTTGTTGAGGGGTTGAAATTATATTTTATTAATAACAACCGTTTTTTAATATTAGTTATTGTTTCATATATATCAGTCTCCTAAAGATGTGTAAAGAAATGAAGAAGCAACAATTGTGAATGTCTACACCACAAATTTAAATCGCATGTCCACTGTACTGATTTATATTTCGCTTGCTAAATGCTCGTATTTTCTTTTTATTTTTTATTGTATTGTATTTGTTTTATTATTAAGGTAGTATAACGAGATGAGTGTGCCTATTATAGTCAATAGACGGTGAGCGTTCGTTTGTTCACACCGATATAGTGGAGACGACTGCTGCCTGTAGAAATTTATCTATACTCTACTTCCAAACTATTCCCAAAACGCGACTAGGTTACTTCGCCGGTGTAACATTCGAAAGTGATGGTTAATAACCAACCCCAGGATAATTAATAACCATCATCAGTCTGCCTACCACTCTTTAAGTCTAAACAAGCGTTTTCTTTTAATTTTGTTGATCATGCTTTGCCTAATGATTTTTGAACCAATACATTCGCATTCTTTTATTAGCCACATTAACTGTGTTGCTACGAGTATCTTGTCCCGTTGTTTATGTGATAAAAGAGGGGAATTGGCACAGTCGCAGAGGAATTTATTTTACGAACAGGAAAGTCTGCCATCTGGCACATACTTCCCTGTGTAGTCACACGAAATAATAATAAAATTCAGAGACGTACACGGAGCTCTGAAACTGAATGAAATCTCTGCTAGATAAAAAATAAACGTTAGTGGAATTTGAAACGGTTTATATTTGTTCGTGTAATTGAAACACAGTATACAAATTTAAATATATGCTGCTCGTATTACATGCTATGTTTTTTTTAACAAAGCATTTTACGTACGTTACGTGACCGACTATTGGAGAGTGAGTTGAAAAAAAACGCTATCATTGCCGTCACCGTCTTTTCACTCCATTATCTGACCGTAGCCCTCGTTCGTTCTCGTTCTCCCTCTCTCTCACACCGAGCTTTGTTTCTCTGTTTCATCACACTTTCTTTCTCTGTCTCTCTGTCTCCATTATTTGTTTCGCTTCGCTTCTGTAGGGTGTTACACCCTGACGCCCTACCTCTTTTTTACTAATTGTTTTACTTTAAAATTAAAAGTGTTTTTTTTTAATGAAATTTCCGAATTTGTTTGTAGTCTCGATTCTTTTGTATAAAAATCTAAGGTTGTTCGTATACGAGTACAATTACTATTTCTTTTATGCTTCGAAAATAAATCGACTCTTTTCCTTGTTGTTTGCAGGTACCAATCGCGGTTCGAATAGAAAATTCAGTCCTTACAGTAAATCCTCACGGTATTAACGTTTTCGTTTTGAGGGGACTCACCTCACTGAATTTCAACATGTACCAGAATAATTCTATAAATTACCTTCGAAATCTCAGAGGTCCTTTCCCTGGTCGCTTTTCTTTTAAACTCATTATTTATTAATTTGTTTATTAAAATCATTTCTACAGCTGTTTAAATAGGTATAGATAAATCTTGGCTAAAAAATTGAAATAATTATTGTTTAACACAACAATTAATTTAAAAAATTATTTAACTAATTTAAAAAAGAAAAAAAAGGAAATATATACTTTATTGTAGACAAAATAAATCGATAATCAGGCGAAAGAGTAAGCAATTGAGGTTTATTGAGAAATAAAATATTAAGCTTTTAGGTCATCGATTAAATAACCGGATAAAGCTTCCGAAGTTTCACATTATCTAGTAATGTTCATCAGAAATGTAAATTTTGTTTACGTCGCTTCGGACGTTGTTTGTTCAGCGACATTGTTGGGTTAAGTCCTGCGTACACAGGGCCCTCAGAATCCCAAACGCCAGTATTAAATTCTCGTGACTTCAAGGTTGAGCTATATTTTCTTGTTTTACCGTAACTCAACGATAAGGTTTTTCTTTGTAAAAACGATTATTATCTTGTTTTTGCCTTTGTGATATTAAATTTTAGGTAATATTGTTCTCACAAATGTTGAAGTGGGTGGTTATACCTCTCTTTTAGTGTTTAATTTTTTTTTTATAAAAAAAAAACGTTGATTCTATTTGTCATTTCTTAGCATTCAGAATGGACTACTGTTTTTTAAAAGTGTTTATTTAATCGAAAGATGAATATTTTTGACAACACAATATATGAAGAAAAAAAAAGTAACAAAGATTTTTTTGTAAAGCAACCATCATTATGCAACGCTTTTATAATATTGTCTCTATACTTTCAGTGCGAAGTGTATACTGTATACAACGTCACGACGCGACACGGTTACAAGACTTTGTAGTCTTTTATTAATGAGTCTTTTAAAAAATATATATTACATTTCTTTTCTTTAAAACATTTTAGGCATTTATTATCTCTTTACGTATTGTATTATAATATTTTGGACTTATTAGAGATCCGTATACATTTAAATAAATGTGTAGATACAAACTTAAAAGTAAGTGTTATTACAATGACTTAAGATTCTATTCCAAAGAATTTTAGATACGACATGAGAAATTCAAAGTTATTCTACGTTTTAAATCTTTGTTTTCTCTACTAGATTTTTCGTTACATAACGGTGCGACTTCGAGTTGGGAAAGAGGACATGTTTCTGGATTATGCGCTCGCTGCATTCTTTTATCCTATTTCATTGTTAAAGCGGAAAATATTATAGTTTAAACTATTTGAAAACTAGCTATTTAACAAAGCTTTGTATTATTCAGTATTATTATTCCCCTTCTATCCTTAGGGAAACTTATAGGGATAAAATTTCTCCTTGCTTATCTAAGGATGCCCCATGCCTTACGGATTCACTCACATTAAGTCAAAAAGTAAACCCAAAACCTTCCCTAATAAACGGCATATCTAATGCAAAAAGAATACAAACAAAGAAACATTCATTTTTCAAGTTTTATTTAAACATGCTTATTTACACATAAACATTTACGTATTCACATTTGTTTTAACCTGAACCGAAATTGGACTAAAGGAAGTCGAAGTACAACTTCGATACTTTAATAATTATACAATATTATAATAATATTATTTTGAAATTAATACTACTTTGTAATGTTTATTAAATATTTTTTTTTTTTTTTTTATTGTAGCTCGACATGTGACAACACTCCGCCTGATGTAAAGCTGGAGTGCGGTCCATGAATGGAAACGACTGCTACCACAGAGAAATCTCTACGGGCTGCAGTCGCCTCCACTATGCCGGCTTGAGGAGACGAGCATGTACCATCTGAATTGACAGTGCACACTCCTCTCTTATACCTGGCTACTTTCAAACTATCCCCGAAACGCGACAAGGTCACTTCACGGGTGTTACATTCGAAAGTGGTGGTACTGCCCCAGGACGACAGACTGGACAAATAACCATAATCAGTCTGCCTACCACTCTTTAATAGTGCCTATAGGCACTGAGCGACCAAAGTACATATAACAAAGTTACATTGGTACCGGTCTTTAGCGAGGTTCGAACACGGGTCTCATTGATCGTGAGTTCACGCGTCTTACCGCTAGACCACGGCCGCTTATTAATATATTATTATATATATAATATATTATTTTTTCAATATTTGATAAATGCATTCTTTTACAATTTTTTTTCAATTCATCTTGCCCTTACACGTTCATATTCCTTTTGTTGTAGTTCGTAGCAATTTTATTTTTGTTCGTAGCAAAACAAAAGCGCGGTCCATGAACGTGAAACTTTTACCACAGATAAATATCTGCAGGCAGCAGTCGTCTCCGCTATGCCGGCTTGTGTACACCATCCATTGTCAGGGCACACTCTCCTCGTTATAAGTTTATACGTGTGTATGTGTATATGTCTACCTTTTTTAAAAATACTGTGTCGTTTAAAAATTGAAGCCGATGGGAATCGGGTTGAATGGAGGTTTCGCCACTGTTATATTGTAGTGCCTTTATTCCCACAGGGATAGGAAGAGACGGGTTGCCTACGACAATATTTACACATTGTTAACATTATATTGTTATAAAAACAAATATATTCACCTAATTATATGTAAATATTTAAAAATCAATCTTAAGAATGTAAAGAAGTAGGTACGAGTAGTTAAGTAGACAATTTGTATTCGGTTTTCTCGTCTATTTGGCACGACCCGAGAGGATAATAACTCAACAAAATTACTTAATATCACCAAATAGTCTTTCATTTTCCTTCGCAGACTCTTCTATAAAGGAAGTTCGACGTTCTTTTATAATAATAACTCTTCATAACGTACAATATTAACTGTTTGTAAGAAGTTTGAGTTAATTCAATTGTTTTCATATAAAGTTGAGCATTCAGTTAGATATACTAATTAATGTACGAAAATTATTGATGTAGTTTGACTGATGATTTATTCTATTTATTATAGTAATTTATTTATTACTAATTTAATACGTATTTAAGTATAAACGTTACAAAAATCCACTTTGAAAATCAATTTACATTGTTAAGTATGCCTCAAAGATATTCAAGAAGTTTAAGCTTCTTTAATAGGAAGTAATTTTAATTATGCTGGGCCACTGCAACAACTTTTGGGTAAATGTTAAATTGATCTTGCAATTTTCGTCCTTTTATGATTTTAAATTTCTTTACATTGACCCGTTAATATTGTATGTTTCATTCGTTATGTAAATGATACTATATGTGTAATTTAATTTAAATTTTGAATTTAGGTCCTGACAAAAATTCGCAAAACTATTTTAGTTTATTACATCGATTAACACCGTCGGCACGTTTAATTTTCTGCTCACAAACCATGTGATTACTACGTATAAACGTTATATATTTTACCCAGAAGAGGAATACTTTTAAAACACGTGAGGCTATGGCGTGGAAAACAAGCAAGCTAAGATCTACATACTGCGTCAGACAGACGAATTGCTCCTAGAATCTTGAATATCCGTCCATTAGACCGTTCGTGAGCCGAGTGAAGATGACTATGAATAAAGTGAAGTGCCTCGAATAGAATCGCGTGCTTAGGGCAGTACGGTCATTCGCAAAAAGACGTACACGAAAACGATCTATTATTATTTAATCTTCCGGTTAGTAGATGTATACTTAAAAACTTTATTGACCCCCACTTTGACTTTTTTTTGACTGAGAGTAGGGATTATCAGACTGTAGTCGCATCCACTATTCCGGCTTGATGATACAAAGAGATCGTGCAGCGACCTCTTATTATTTTTTTAAGAAATCCAATTTTTTTTATTGTTATTGACTTGGGTATAAATTCTTAATCCGTTGATTAAAGTCAATTACTATTTGACGACAGTGACATGTACTCTGTTAATGATTTAACCGGAGATGCTCCGATATAAGCAGGATCTTAATTTGGGTCTATCCCGCTTTCCGACAGAGTAATTTCCTTCTACTTGAATGTACCGTTTTCTTCCGCTATACTAAATAGAATATTCTCTTCAACGTTCGAAGTAAAGCCCTTTTCAAGTATACGAACGAGTACATTCATCTTATTGAAGTCTTCCTTTTAATTTATTTTTATTTAATAAGCTTTGGAAGCCTCAAACTGTTACAGAAAGTTAGGCATTATTACACTTGAACCGGCCTTTTTAAACCCACGACGTTTGTAAATGTAAAATGATTTTTTTAATTCTATACACATTTGCAAAATAATCCAGTAATTATCTCATAAAGTCAAACATAACATATGTTCATAATATTTACGTAGTATAGTTTCTGTCATAAGCTGGCACATGTTTATCTTTGGTATTTGCAACTGGCAACTAAGCGCTTGAATCATGAAAGCCTACGGCTTTTACTAACACATACGTTCTAAATCTCATACAGCTTTGTTACGGACACGGGCCCTCGTCCACGATGCTCCACAATTCACAATACCGTAAATAACGATGGCTACAGTCTCATCAATCAAGTATTATGACAACCGGAACCAATAATAGGAGCTGTCAAAGCCAAAATGGCACGCAAAAAGTGACCAATTTTAGGAGCGCGTTGTTAGAGAATTTATATCAAAAGTACATAATTATGAGCTCAGCGTCAAAGCATGAACATTAAAAACTCATTTTCGCTAACCCTTTGAGGGTTGTAAGTACTTTTTTATGTAACATTTTAATTAAATTATTGTAATGTTGCAAATGAAATAGTTAAAAAAAATGTTTTTCTATAATATACGTTAATATGAATTCATGTTGGACTAAAATAAATTAAAAAAATAACTTAATTCGAAAAAAGCCTACGTGATTTATGATAATAATTTAACAGAATAATCTATGCCAATTATAAGAATAGTTGAAATATAATTATTTGATAATATTACTAAAAATACTTACAAATAAATCCATTGTATTTTTAAAATATTTCATTAATTTAAACTTTTAATAAAATAACAACAACTTTGCAACAGGTTTGGTTTGTTTTTGTTATTATAAACAAATTGTTCTGAAATTATTGAAAGCTCGCGTAATAACTTTTTAATATTTATAGGTAACTAATGTTGATTCTAGTGAAAGTTTATTATTTTAAGTGAGCGAATACAGGTGTTGGTTTACTGTGAAAATATTATATATTAACCGCACATGGAAATTATATCCATAAAAATGCACGTTAACCGTATAAAATACGTTCTTATTTACTCTTGTAAAATATGAAGAGGCAACTTGAATAATAGGCAATAAACAATTTCTCACTTCAGTTAAATTAACGCTTGAGTAGCAAAGCCTTGTGTATTGCATATTATAAGTCTAACATATAATATACTAAAAAGTAATATTAAAAAAAGGGATCTAGTCGCGTTTTGGAATGTGCGAGCAGGCTGTTAGCACCTAGAATTCGAGAAGAAAGACTGGCATAGCGGAGGCTGCTACTACTCGCACTCGTGTGGAATAAAAAGAATGCCGTCCCTTCCGGAATCCTTACGCCAATTGTGTGTTATATTTAAACGTGCTTACATTCGCCTTTCGTCGTATCATAATTTAATGCTTCTGTCTGATGCTTCTATTGTTTAAAAAGAGCATTTTTACGATGAAACAGGATAATAAATATAAATCATTGGCCATAGCACACTGGGGGAGTGAAATTGTTGCTGCTGAGTTTTATCCTCGTCCTGACCCAGTTTGGATACGTACGTTTATAAGTGCAGTTTCAAGTTTACTTTTAAAACTGTTCTAATGCAATTTCCTTCAACGTTAATGTTGCCTCATTGTTTGCGACTACAAGGGAGATATTTTTAATTACAGCTTGTGGTGTCTGTATGTAGCGTTTCAGCTTTCTGCTTTTACGAAGTGTTAATACTTTTATATCCCTCGGTTTATGTCATAATTTAATTCTTTATAGTTACACTTTACATATTTTATTATAAGATAACAATATATATTTATCTTGATCGTGTGAAGGTTTCGGGAACAGTTTGGAAGTAGCCAGGTACGATGAGAGGAGTGTGCACTGAATGGTGCACATTCGTATCCTCAAGCCAATAGCGGTGACGACTGCTGCATTCATGGCATGTGACAACACTCCCCCTGATGTAAAACTAGAGTGCGGTCCATGAACCGAAACAATTGCTGCTACAGATAAATTGAGGAGATGAATGAGCACCATCCAGATTGGCAGTACACACTTATCTCGTTATATTTAAGAAGTATTACTAAATTAATTAAGATAAGTAATTATTTTACGAAAATTGAAAGTAATTAAATTTTCGTAAACATGGTAAGTGAAAGCAGACGTTGGCAGTCCACGAAGTCTTAATAAAAGAGAGGCTTGTTCGGAAAATATAAATGCTGTCTGGCTTTCAACTCGAGAATTACTATAAGAAATTCTCCATTTTATTATAAAGAAATTTCTAATATACTGAGTATAATTTTCTAATATGTAAAGGAATTTATTCTGTATGTTATTAAATACAAATATAAATTAAGAGAAGACGTAAAACTTAATACATTTTTTTAACAGACCACTTAGTATTTAATATTTTTTGAATGCCACATTATGATATTGGTGATCTTATGGTTCTAATAATAAACTTAGGGGCTAGATTGCTTTCTAGATTGCTAAATTGCTCAGGTGAGGAGCATCCGCATAAAGAGACTAATTTTTCTTTTATTGTAGCTCGGCATGTGACAACACAATGTTGTGTGGACGAGGCAAAAGTGGTATAAAGTGGTATATACAGATAGAAGTCGTTGGTGTCTGCCTGTTTTAGTTGGTGTGAGTTAGGAAGGAAGAATAATTTACCAGTAAGAAAGGGTCATAGTAAAAAAATTATCATTTTTATTTCCTAGTCAAAATTACTTTTTTTTTTCATACGTAGAGATTTCTCTGTAGTAACAGTTGTTTCCGTTCATTGATCACTTTACATCAGGCGGAGTGTTGTCATATACAATAAAAAACAACAACAAAATGCAATAACATTATCTAAGATCAGCTTCTGAAGAAGAGCTTCTGCTGCTGAGTTCAATACTATTATTGGAATAGAGGGAGCGTAAATATGCTATTTGTCAGTCCTGAACGCTGTACTTGAAGATAGAATTAAGTACGCCCATTAGGGTCAAACAAAGTTTTTATCTCGGAAACTAGGCTAAGGACGTAGCGAACTTTTCATTATTGATAGAAAGTCCTTAAAGTGACGATGGATTTTCTCGTTTTTACTAACCTTTTTAGTTATGAATATTTGTTTTTTTTAAATATATTTTTCATATCTGTCTTTTGTTTGACGACTGCTGCTAAGGAGAAATGTCGGCGAGTTATAACAGTTACTCTCGGCTTTTGGGCAGGCTTGACGTCATACTAATCTAACCACAAATCTAATTGTGTGGATATTAAGTTTTTTATTATTATTCATATAACATATAATTAAGTTTTTACTCCATTCTACAAAATTTCCTATCATATTCTAAATGTATGTATAATATTATAAATATTAAATGAAAATTTCTTTTTGGACTCTTTTCTAGTAAGAGTTTTTGAAGAGAATGTAAACTATGTTATTTAGTGTAAGAAAGTTGCACGTTAAACAATGTAGTATTACAGTTTACTGAGACCGCAAGAAATTTAATGCATCATGATGCAGAGTCTGTGTCTTCAGAGTGAATTATACGCTATATATCTACCTCTTTAAGAGGCACTTTACTCGTTTTATGAGAACCAAATGAACTTCTTTTGATGCACGTTTGGCGATTATTTATTTATTTATTTGTTGAACAGTAACGAATAGAATGTTTAATGCGATGAAAGAAAATTTTGTGTTATCAGTTATTATACTTTATTCAATTTTCATTATAAATTAATATTGAATATTTCAGAAATTAAATATGCCAAAAATTTCTAATAAAAAACAAATAATTAAATTTTCTAAGAATATAAAATTAAATTGCTGACCTAACTCGAAAATGGTTAATAAAAATATTAAATTAACTACCTACCTTAATTAATTTACAAATTTATATCCTCATGTATTAATTAAAAATATATAGAGAGAAAGAGAGTCCGTCCATTGACAGAGCGCACTCCTCTAGTTATTTTACCAACGAATTTTGTAACAGAAATGATTACGTGCTTATGAAATAATTATGTATATTAAAATTAAAATTAAGTCGTCAACGTTTTTATATGACTGCAGTGCGCATTAATACATAAAAGTGTTTATTATTATGTTAATTGTATTACTTTCTAAAGAGGTAACATGATAATAAAGCGTACATGGAGAAAAAGAAATAATGTTGTGATTCTAAAAGTAATTCTGTCTTTAGTCTTTCCGACACACCTTTCGGAATAGCTTCCTGCACTTTAAACTTCCGTTTTCACTTCACTAACGCTATTCCTCCGCATATTTCTCATCCCACAACTTTGAATACAAACTTTAAAGCAAATATTTTGGTTCTCTTTGGTGGTTATAAAGGAATTTTATATAAGGTTCAAAGAAGTTTAAAATTTGTTTTGTTTCAATTAAGATCTTTGAAATTTCTTAATGCAAATTATCTTGTCTTCAAATGAAAATTTTCCCATTATATAAATATTATTTCTGAACAAAATAAATATTTAATTTCTGCGCTACATATAATGTTATTTTCACACTTTATAATTTTATTTAATAATAAGAATAATCTATAAAAGTTGTTTATGTATCATCGTCAAAAGTAACGATATAACCCGATGCGTTGTAAAAGTCCTATAAACAATGTTTATTGAAAACCGATAGTGTTCAGATAAAAACTCTGCCACGATTATGTCGAACGTTCAATCTGGTAAGTTTCCAAAGGTAATGTTACTCACATCGTAGAGGGCTTTAACATATTCATAGGTATACGAATGTAAACCTATTGCGCGTTGTAATAACATACAGAACGGCTTCTTAGCTATGTCATCCGCAATAACGAGACATATGTTGGGGATTATTAAGGCGGACTACAATGCGGTCGGTACTATTGCAGAATACACATTCACAAATACCAGTACTTCGCTTCTATTGCATGAGGAAATGCAAGCAATAAAAGTCTGAACACGATGTACATAATAATGAAACCAGTGATCTGCCATCTTTATGTCCACTCATTTTACTGCAAAACTCGGTTACTAGGAAGTGAGATTTTCGTTTTACTGCTACGTACGTTAAAATAAAATGAAAATCTAGTTCGATTTTAAATCGATTTATCCATTGCTTTTAGATAGAAACCCATACAAAGTTTTATTTACTAACAATCAGTAAACACGTTAAAGTTATCAAAAGAAAATGTATCAACAGAAAACAAAAACTTAAACTTTTCAAAGTTTTTATTGCGCCGACTTGAACTTTTAACATGGGCAAGGAAAAGCAAATATTAACTTTATTTTTACAAGAAACAATATTACTGTTTGCAACCAAAGGCAATGCAAAAAATGTCTGCAACCATTTTCTACGCCTTATTTATATTTTTATTACGCAAATTATATAATAAATACAAATACAACTTTTAAAGTTCAACTCTCATTATATTGGCGCAACTTTAAGTAGTAATTATGATAAATATAATAATAAGTTCATTTAATATTAGAGAGAGAGACTATAGATTCTTTTTATTCTTCTCTTTAAGACGATTCACCTACTTAGACGTCATTGGGAAACAAACATATAACCAGACACATTCCAAATTATAATATTACTAGCTATTGCAGTTAGTATTATAAATTTAGCAT
The DNA here is from genome assembly GCA_948150575.1 of Tinea pellionella. NCBI lineage: Eukaryota > Metazoa > Arthropoda > Insecta > Lepidoptera > Tineidae > Tinea > Tinea pellionella. The sequence goes on along the minus strand of OX411259.1, from coordinate 3,993,871 downwards.
TTCCGTTCGTATTCCACCTCTGAGAGACCTCTTATATGGATAAAGCAGCTTTACGCACGTTAATTCAATAAAGCTTAAAACTTTTCGTAATAAACGGATCTTTCAAATGGGACTGGTAATTCCGGAACGCTGACTAGACAGGACAAACAAATAAACTTTCATAATGTGATCAACTATAATAATTTTATCTTAAAAAATATTTATTTTATGTGGCTTTCTTTCATGCGGTGTTTATTTTGACTAATTTGATCTGACGACGACGTTGAAGTTTCAAAAGCTTTGCAGCTATCGTGGTCACGGTGAGACTGAGGTTTGTTCGGCTCATTGATTAGTTTTTACCTATTGTAATTTGATGCGGGTTGATTATTGATAGTAGAAGCTAACAGTGTCGAATCATTTATTATATTTGAATTACTACCGAGAATTATAGTCCATGACTATATTAAAATAAGGATTAATTTCCCAATGACAAATTTAATGGCGTAGAAAATAATAACAAGTTTCATAAATTTTGAAGAGTTTAATGATCACTTAAAGCTTCTGCTTTGATGACACATTAGGGCACATAAATTTGTATTTTACGACCACAAACTGCCAATGATTACGTCTTTTTAGATTAACTAAGATCATTTATGCCGGATAATTTTGTCTTTACGGATAATTTGGCGAGGTCAACGGTTTAACTTTACTTTAATAAGTATCTTTAACCTTATTTATGTGTAATATTATAATACAATGATTAATTATTAATATTGATAAATACTAATAAAACCTAAACAAATACTTTTTCAATACATAAAAAATAAAAGTATATACGAATATGACGGGTTTCTACCGAAAATTGAACTAAGAACTTAAGCTAAAAGTCTGACACTACAACCACTACGCTACAGAGGTTGTTAATAAATTATTTCTCAGTTATATCTCAATCATAAATTATGTATGAAACAATAACATCAATAAACATTACTATTTAATAGTAAAATAAATCGCGATATCGAATAACCAATTTATTGTGTCTAATATATTTATATTCCCGTCTTACTCCAGCATGGGATAAGTACTGCTAGAGACGCGGGATTCAAGCGCCTTCGGATGGCAAACAAGCTTCTTGTGATAGGATTTCTACAAAGAAATAAATAAATATAAGTTACGAGAATGATATTCTCTTGATCCCTTTCTCGGGATTGCGGTTTTGTAGATCAGTTTATCAGTTATTTAATAGATAAATATAGTGACTTATAGAGCCTCTAATATAACTATTAACTATCTGGGTTAAAGTAATATAATAGTTTTTTTTTCTGATGTAGGCCTACATGGTACTCTACTTCTTACTACAATTCTTATGGAAATTTCAAGCAACAATGTGCAACCAGAGAATAATGTCTGCAGCTAGCAATCGACTACTCTATACTGGCTTGAGCAAAAGGCTCTGAGAGTACAATAACTATCATCGGTCAACCTGCTGAAAATAGTGTTTTTATCGATTTTTATATTAAAACGATTCATGATCTTTCCAGTATCTTATACGTAAGTTTTAAATAAATTATGAAATCAATTAAAACATTACATAATAGAATCTCTTCCTGGAAAAGGGACAATTTACTTTGTACAGGAAATAAGGCCTAATTTGTTACATCTATTACTAAAATATATATCGATTAGTTCCTCATAATTTCTACGTTATAATTGTAATATTAATTTCATCATGTTTAACCAGAATAATGAGAAATAGATCAATAATCATAATAATTTGATTGAATTCAATATAATTCGTAATTCTGGTTAGATTTATATATTTATCGCCAATTTACTATAATAAATTGGTTATTATTTTTATGTGTAATACGATCAATAGGTGTTAGGGGCTCACACACGAGAATCTCCTTTATAGTAGAAATTTGTAATAAAACTTGAGCCTGGTCTTGAATGTTGATGTCATCCGCAGAACTTAACTAAAACAACTTTGGTAATTTTTATTTGGAACATGTTTTATTAAATTCTAACAATTCCTTATAATAATCTTTATTTATATTGTATTGTAATAACTTATTAGTGTCTACGACGCTACATATATCGTAGTTTAAAAGTCGTAGCAGAATCGTAGTCTCGTAGTTATTTTTATTCTGACATCTTTTATAGTATCCAATATCCCAACATTTGTCTTCAACAATAGAGTATAGTTCCGCCATCTATCCGGGAAGCCCCGGGAGCGTCTGTCACGGACCGGACAATGGGTCACGTCGGTATGCAATAATTTTACAAAGACATTGTTCACAATTGCCACTGTGTTGTTTTATTCCTCTACTCTAACGGTTTATTTTACATTTGGATTTATTGTGTGAATACAACGATGTATTCTGACTAGTACGAATGTAACTATGTTATATGTACTATGAACGCTCAGTGCGTTCGACACAAGCATGCTTTTTATAATAGCTAAGACTAGAGTGATTACAAGTGGAAAAACTGCCACCACAAAAAAAAATGTCCAGGCAGCAAGTCTCTATACGAAGCGCAATAGTAAAATAAACACATCATCATTTTCATTTTAAAATTGTAGGTAGCGTATGTTTCGTGAAATTAAATTAATGTCAAAATAACCGAGTAAAGTCAGAAAAAGAAAGCCCATACCGAGGCACTAACAGGTTGATAATTGATTTTTTCCTCAAATTCCGCAAGTGTCAGAAGCAATAACAAATGGATAATCTTCTGAAGTTACGTAATATTTTTTTAAACACTAAAATATCTGATCTATATTTTAGCCAACAATTAATACAATATATTACATGAACAAAAACAACTGCTATTACAGAAAAAAATCTGCAGACAGCAGTCACCTCCGCTATGCCGACTTGAGGAGACGAATGTGCACCATCTCTCTATAGCACCACTCGCTATATCCGGTTACTTCAAAACGGTTACGTTAAACCGATCCTGAAACACGACAATGTATAATAACTTCACCGGTTTTAAGTTGGGGTACTACACCAAGACGACAGACTGGGCATTACCATCTACCATCATCAGTCTGCCCTTGAATATTGCCAAATTTTATTCATTGTCTGTTTAACCTTTAGCCGTTTTGCTGGACAAAGCAATATTGTGATAGTAAGCACAAAGGCATTTCATTTGTCTTCCCAGCCTCGTTATTCCACTCGACAATCGGCGAGACATATTGTTTCTACGTGACGAGCACTATTTATGGGTTAAATGACACGGCGGCATAGTTTTTGTCCTTAATCATTATCTAAATATTTTTTGTAGTAACCATTATTGTTCGAATTAAATATTAAATGTCTAGGATTTTTTATATGAATACAGTGTTAGGCAAACTTGGGTCTGTCATCCTGGGGTAGTGCGACGCCTGTATGTGACCTAGTTGCGTTTTTGGATCAGTTTTGAAGTAACCACGTATAACGATAAGACCGGCATAGTGAAGGCAACTGCCGACTTTAAAAAATATCTGTCAAAGCAGTTGTTTCTGTTTATAGAGTGCACTTTGTCTTGATATCGGATGGAGTGTTGTCATAGTAGACATGTGTGAACTACTATAAAAAAGTCAACATTTCTTGTTTCAAAAAGTTTTATCTCTGATTTTTATTATTGTTTTTTCCCTTTTTAATATTATATCTTTCTATTTTGTAACGCTTTTTGTTAGTCCCACAAGTACAGTTAGACGTAATAGATCATTTTTCATCATCTTTCGCCTCTTTTTGATCTATCATTTCTTAAAACATGTTCTCCGATTGTATCATTATCTTTAAATAACAATAAAATAATTAATTTTCTTTTGGGCATTTTATAAAACTTAAAATATTTAAACTTACCATCATAAATAATCTACTGCAGTGTTACAAAACTTTTTACTCCTTCAATACAAAGCCTGTGTTTTTTCTACATTTTTTACACTTCATTAATTTCAACCGAGACAATGGAAGACAATGGTTTTCCAGAATATGAACAAAAAAAAATCCTTATATTTATGTGTATATTTTGTTTAAAAAATCTATTTCAGAATTTTGAGACTAGACTAGAAAGCTACTCACTAGATTTAAATCAAGTAATTTTGGATTTACGAACAAATTTCTCAAATGTGCTAAATTACCGTAATATAATAACGTGAAAGTGGAAATTTCTGTTGTGGGACAATGTTCCAGTTAAGTTATTGCTTGCCGCTCTGTCCAATTCTATTCTTGTTTATGGTTCGATATTGAAAATTTTTTTGGCTTTTATTTTGAATGTATAAATTCTCGGATTTAAGATAATTAATTGTATTGCTCGGTATCGTCACGTCCGTTATTATTTACTCTTCCTTAATAAATAGGTATAGTTTAAAAAGGTTTAATCTGTATTAATAAAAACGTTATAATATTTTAAAATTTATATCTATACTAGATATAACATAACATATAAACAATAAAAACCTTTGGTTTTAATTTAATCTAATTCAAAATAAGACTCCATGTCTCGACTAGCGACAGACTCAACACTACTCTTTCCAGACGATCGACAATTTGACGCTCACTTTACCGTTTTAAGTTCCTAGAGCTGAACGTTCAATGACTTGAAATAAATTTATTTATTAGAACTTTTAGCGATAAATAAAGTCTTTTAAATAATTATTGAAAAATTGTATCTCATTTTATTTTAGATTGTATAAATGAGAAAATTTCGCCGATAATAGGGCTTAAATGTTACATTATCTGATGAGTTCATAAAATATGTATACATAATATGAGTCGTATAGTCCAAACCATAATAATATTACATCACTCATAATATCACCTGCTATTATTCACTACAGGTTCACTGAGGTCTCTTATGTGACGTGAAAGACAAAAGACACGCCTAAATTATTGTTCAAGACAAACGTCGGGTGTCGATCCATATGCTCTAGTTTCTTCCCATTCGCCACATTTAGACAGTTACGCGAATTACAATTTTCAATCTTATTTCAATGGATTATGCTTTCTATTTCAATGCATACGTCTATTGTTTCACATACAATGTTCTATTCTAGGACAATAAGCTCAGCACGGCCATGAAATACTGATGCGTGTTATGTCAGTGTTTTGATAAGGATTATTGAGAAATTATGGTATCCCACGAGAGCTACGTCGTAGTCGTGACAGTGCCTATGACGTAGCAAATTTGACTACGAATATTTTAATAAATTATTCAGTTCAATAACATATATGAAACAACAAACATTTGATGTACGAGCATACGAATGCTGAGAGAATAATCTCATTCGTAGCAGTGTACTTATGCCGCGGTCGACCCAGATAAAGTCTTGATGGTTATTTCGCAACTACGTTAACATCTTTCGGCTACTGAAAGCACTATGCGAATGTGGGACTTAATGTGGATTTACTCATCTCTAAGTAAAGTGTACCATTAAACATTTTTGTAAAAAATATTAACTTTTCTTTTATACAATTCTTTTATTAGCCTTTAAAAAAATTAAATATACGAAATACGCAGTTAAGTAACTTATAATTTATATTGTCCTAAGAAAGTAATTCAGTGTTAATGTTTTACGTTAAATCTAATATTATACTAATTTTAACGACGCATTTGATACAGAAAAAAAACAAAAGAAGCCTCAAGCGTAGGCGAAATAACTGAAAACGGCGTAATTAAAATTTTAGCGACCTTCTAGTTGTTAGAAATTCCCGGAGTGTCTCCGGGGTTGCAATTTAAACGATGACCTCGAGAACTCTTGCCTGTCTTAGATTAAATGAATATGAAATACATGAATTTCATTTCTACATTTTATTATGATCGCTACTATGGTACAATGGTTGTGGCGCCATGGCGCCAGACTGTTACAAGGTCCTGTCCGGGTTACGAGTCCGTGTTAATATACCTAATATATGACAGAACGGGAGAGCGGTCCACGGCTTCTATCCTCCATTTGTGGGCGATAACTAAGCAAATATGCTGAAACACGATGGTTCCTCCGGACAAACAAGTCACAACGTATCCTCCGCGTCGTGTGTTTTCAGAGACTCTGTCAAAGCGTAACGACGCTTTTGTTTCATATTCAGTTAGTGCTTGTACTCATGACCACGTATTCATTCTGTTCCAAGTTAGTTTCCGTAATCGTTCAAATTTAGAGGCGTATTCATGACCGTTCCGACATATATATATTTTTTTAATTGTATGACAACACTTGTTTTGGGTTTGACTGTTATTATGCTTGTTGTCCTTGTCTTGATATCTACATTACAGATTATTACGTTAAAATCAGGGCATTATATGTATTAACAATTTTACACGTTATGTAGTATACATTAGTTTTATTTTCGTTGGATTAATATAACTCCGAGTTAAAAAAAGACATCGTCATATTAAAAACGACTCTTTTAAGGTATGAATGAAAAAATACGTCCATTATCCTTTCGTAGCGATAAAATATGTGCGATAACTTACACGCGATCGAAATACTTCTGATTATCGCTTACGATATTACAATATGGGTTAAATGTAAAGTACCTATTTTTATTGAATTAGTTTCACTACTGTACGAGTAATATCAATTTGAGTAAATAATTTCTAATTATAACTTTAATTGATTAGAATATTAATATAATCAGATACATACTTTAGAGAGTGATAACGATAACATAAAAAGAAACCTTATTGACGCTAATCTAGAGAGACGACTAAGAAGACGTGTTGCCGCCAACGACGTCAGTGCCGCAGCGGCGAGCTGCCACTTCACCCTCGACCGTCTCGGGGCTAACAACAGTAATACCTAAAACTGAATATAATAGTTTCACTAAAAAACGCTGTTTTACCCCGATACCATTGTGTCCCCTACGAGACAAGACGCTAAAACATCTCTATTAGATAACAAAAACCCATCATCGAGACAACAAGGAATTCTTATAAGAGATAAGAGAGAGAAACATATAGTTAACGTTATTTCTAATTCGTAAAGTAATTAAATTTAACGATATATTTACCGATATAATTCATACTTTATTCATAATTTTACTTTTAACAGTATTTTTTAATATCAATATAGAATTAAGGATTAATAAATAGAGGAGTTAGAAAATAGGCTCCACAGTTTTCCCATTCGTTGTCGAGTGGCGTGAGGTAACCAAGGTATGGAATTTGACGTTTCAAATTAATGCGTCTCGATATGATACAGCAAATCCCATATATTTGTTAGATCGGAGCGCTGTGTCACGCCACGTGAGAATGTTATGACTACTTAGCACACAATTTATTTATAATATGTCTAATCATTGGTTTATTTGTTAATCTTGGCATATTTAAATGCTAAATTTGTTATTATTAAATTATGAAGACTGAACAGAAAAAATACAAAATAGAGCTACTCAGTACTAATTGTTGTGGAAAAAAACAGATGTCAGGTCAATATAGCAATTGGAAAGACTGCAGCTGGAAAGATAGGACAGAGAAATTTCAATACGATCACGTGATGCGTCATCTGTATCGCTTAGTGATCGGAATTGCTGTGCACAAAGCAAATAACGTGGGTTCGTTCCCCACCGCAGATGAATGTGCGAGTTATTTTTTTTTTTAATAGAAAGCGACACAAATTTTCTCTAAAATGTATAATTATATAATTGAATACTGCAAACGAACTAAAGGGATGGGACGGCAACTGATTTGTTAATTTATTCCAGTCTGACTCAGTAGTAACAAACACGGTAGAGCTACGAGAATCATTATCCGGACTCCCCGTCGTTGATTTGTCGGATAACTTCCCCGCTATATCCGTTTTAGCTTTAATGAATGTTTAGTTATTGATTTACATTGAAAATATATCTTCTACAGTTAAATTTAATTACATTTGCATTTACATTTATTCCAGCTTTTTTTTCACATGTTTTGTTCTATTCAGAAATTGAAATCGTTTTATTATTAATTAAATTAAAAAAAAAAAATACCTCTAATGTATTCAACATGTAGATACATGTAATAGCTAATTTAATTAACGGCCCACTATCCCGGCTCATGGTTACGAACAACTTTAGTTTAAGAACTATATTTCCCAGAAAATCGGCATCATAGTTCAGACAATTTACACAAAACCTTCTTAAATTATACTCTTTAACTTTCCTCGTAAATCAATATGACTATTGGTGAAAACCAAAATCCTTACAGTAGTTCTGAGATTAGCAAGATAGACAAGGTGGGTGATTTTATTTTATACTATTTTCTGATTTACAACTTACACGCAACTGAAGTGTAGAATGAAATCAGTTTATCAAACTACGACTGGTTTTCACATTCGTTGCCAACTTCAACTGTTTTAAACTTAAATTAAAAGCTCGTAAAAATGTCAGTGACACTATAAAACCTGTTAACTCAGTTGCATAGAGTCGTGTTAACGTCTAAGGGAATAATGTTATGTCCGTTCACTTGTTGCTTAAACATTCGCTGCCAAATGCCATTGTGGGTAAACTGCGTTAGCGATGCAGTGCCAAGCATAAATACTACTCAATAAATATCAGAAGGTAACTAAACAATCAAAATTAACTTCAATATATATTAATTTAGAGCTTAAATTATTTCCAAGTTAAATTAATGTTTTAAGTAACCCTACCTTGATCGGCAAAGTGTTTTGCATAACTTTTAAAAGTGGGAAGCCTTTTAGAGTTTCATAATATTATTTCTTTATTTTTCAACAGCTTTATTTATTCCCTTGAATATGATAATTCAAGTTCAGAAACGAATGAGGTCTGCTTACGATGACTTGCCATTCTTCCTTCCACTTTTTATTTGTATTTATTACCGCTCCGTAACGAATTATTTATTGTAAATGCGGTCTTATTTATTCTATAAATATTTAAACAAATATCGATTTTCTTTGTTTTGCCTTTGAAATATTTTATTATTAATACAAAAGTCGTTAAAGAAAATTTATCTCAAGTTAAAATAGCGAATGTGTCACGAGTGTCAGTGATTTATCGAGAAAGATCTCGTGACGTTTTATTGTTAAACGGGTTCGCAGAAATTTGCATTAGCTTTTTTTGGAGTGACAAGGATTACATGGCGCGACTGTGATAGGGTAATGTTTTTTTATTAAGTTACAATGTGGGAATTTATAACAAAGCATAGATGTGTGTTTATTATTTTGATATATTATTCACATTTATATGACAATCGACCTACATTCAACGTAATAACTTATCCGAGGATAATAATGTGAATCGTCCATGATGTGATAGTACGACCACTTTCAAGCACGAAGTAGGTGCACATTCGTCTTCTCAAGCCAGTATAGTGGAGACGACTCATCGACTACTGTCTGCCCTAACGTCATGGGCTACTATAAAAAGTGATGACGGTCACGAATAACTTCAGTTCGAGCACTAAAGCCCTCTTATCACTAAGGATTCATCTATAGGTACTCAAGGTCTAGGGTCTGTAAAAAATATTTTACTATAAGTTCTTTGAATATAGGTTACCTTTGAATTGAGATATGAAGAGGTTATAGAAAACTTTTTATAAATAATATTGTAACACGAACTCTGTGTTTGTGGGAAATCTTTTATATCGTCGTGGCATGCGAACGTTCTTTAAGAAAATGTTCTAAGAAAACATTTTTTAACAGCTAAAGAAATTTTCAGGAAAAATCTTTAATTAATTAACTTGGATTGATCTGGTTTTTACATACTTTTCGTGCAAGACTGTAAAACACATGCGGTTTTGTCATTAAAACTAGTTTTTGTAATAAATTACTTACGTATTTTAGTTAAGTACGTCATTGAAATTCAAAATATCAAACATTATGATATATTACGGCTGACACAGATTTTTCACTTGACAAATGATACGAATATCTGACTGAAATGAGTTTACTTAACGAGGCAAACCATACGAGTATGTTATCTTCATTATATCCTATTATTTACTTAATGGTTATTTTGTTACTAAATCAGTCACAGTTTACATGTTAATGGTTTAGTGATATATTTTGAGTCGCAGTTACGTTTCAGTTTGTTATTTAGTGTTATACAAAATCTCTCTCTCTCTCTCTTTTTCTTTTTCTCTCTCTCTCTCCTTCAGCTCTAAAGCGTCGTATAGAAAGTCGTATCAACTTTGAACTTATAAGTAAGGATTTGTAGATATCTTTATCATAATAGCGCAGAATCCGATGTTTTGCCCTGCGTTGAAACATCTGTTACGACAAAGGAATGCATTCAACCGATAAAATTTGGGTTCGAAAGTTCTATGGAAAGCGAAATTGTAGAATTTTCCGCAATATAACTGTGAATTTAGACGAAATGTTTCTTCGTTTTATTCATCAAGGGTTACTGGTTTATTTCGGCCGTTAAGGATCTCTCAAACACTCGAATAACGCCGCAATGACACGAATATAATGGGGACGTTATTATGGTAGATTAATATTATGTAGTGTGAGTTGTAGGAAATGTTTATGCGATATTATCTGCGGCAGTAAAACTGTTGTGACTGGCTGCCTGAGCGTACAGGTGGCAATAGTAGTTAGGCGCGTGGCGGGTCGGCGCGGCTGTGGCTGGAGCGGTGTGGTGCGCGGTATCGAGCGAGGCCGGGCGGCGGCGCGCGCACCAGTGCATCGGGTGCTTCCCGCCCGGCCGGTCGCGCGCGAGCTTTGATGCGCTCGCAGCCGGCGCCGGAACGATCGGCCGCGCGCCGGCCTAAACCGCACGTGCACGCGAACGCTTCCTCTACCGAATCATCCATCTCACCTTCCCGATCACTTATCCTTCCAAAGAATAGGTAGCAAAAAGTAATATTATTCATGAAAAAAAATTCAGTCAAGTTTTAACAAAACACTGTGGTAAACAAAATGCTAAGTCACGAAGAACGTTTTAAGCTTTTGGAATGTCACGTTACGCGTGTGTAACGATTGCAAGTTTTTGTAAAATATACATATATATTGTTCAGTGAAGTGTATGCGGTATCCTTTGGATTGTTTCTTCAATATGTGGACCAGTAATTAGCCCACGTGCCTTTTTTGACCTATATGTTTCTACTTATTATGTGGCACGAACAGTCACACGCGATTTCATTGTACTTTTATTAGTTAATCAATTATGGAGAGACTGAGCTACTTTACTTTTTAGATAAATGAAATAATAAATCGTAAATAACGTATCTCGAAAATGCTTTTATATCTTATTTAATTATAATGTAAATAATATTAAAATGTTTTACATCGCATATAAAACTACGACACTGAAACTGAAAATTGCGGTGTTTGCCTACATATACTAATTATAACTATTACTTGGGCAATTTATATAATTACGCGTCTATCGAATTACCTAATCGTATTTTAAATACTATTAATCATAGTATTCAAAAATGAATGTCGTTACAAAGGTTAATCTACAAAATTTTTATTATCATAATACCTCTTTGCATGCTGAAAGTTTCCGGTAACTAATAAACGGCCGAATAAGTACCGTTAGTTAGTCGCGTGTTAGCAAATTATAAAAAATAAAGCATAAGATATTATAAAATACTAAAGTGCCATTAGTCTTTGATCAAAATTCTCTTATAAACTTTTTATATTAGCAGTAGCTTTAATTAATATAGACAGATAATTAATTATATACCTTTAACAATAATCGATTCTTATAAAAACTTTCTAAAGATTCGCTATATCAAAGTTTAACAAAGCTTTCTTGACTTGTGTTATAATTTTAATAGCTACAAAAATAGCTGAGTTTCTACACTCGAAATCTTTTGCGTTATAAATCATGATAATAAGAACTTGAACTTTTCACTATTGTTTTAGAAAATTCTCTTGATGATCGATTTATTTTGTCAGAATCAGAGATTAGTCTGACGCCTGACGCTAATGTTAGTGGAGTGGAGGCTTGTGGGATGCGGCGGGGCGGCATGAAACGGGATCACTTGATTGATGATCGATTTGCTTCACGGCACGTATAAATTAATGCTCTTTGACCACTAATCTGATATTCGGGTTAACCCCAACTACTCGTATATCCAATGTAACCACAGCCCAGATGTTACTATTTTAATAAACAAATTTATTTGAGAATATAAAAAACGAAAAACTTTTTATTATTATTTGTCACGTTCGAATAAAACGCGATGATAAGTCGGGTCGTTGAGTTGACATCTTCCCTCGCCCTTATTATTCGAAATTTGGGAGTAATATATTTTTAACGTTGGGAATAAAAATCACGAGGATTTTCGCTCCCAATATTAGGCTGGCATAATATTAAATACGATTGAATTATTTTGTCACAAACTTTCAAAAAGTTTCGTCGGTCACTTTTATGTTTACTAAAAACGACGTTTTACATGTATAAATATTGACGATATGGAGGTTGTATGTACCTACATATCCTACACATAAATAAAATTGGAGTACCTGTCTATTTCGAAATAACTATCTAAGCTCATATGGTAGCAAACCTAAAAGAACGTTTATAAAATTTGTGTCCCTTTAATTGTCGGGCTTTCATAGACAGGTAGTGAACGTTATAAGAAGTGCTATCCTAGGCTACTTTCTATTCCGGAAATAATTTTATTTAGCAAAATAATAAAAACATTCGAAATTTTTACTAATTATATGTACAGTTTAATATATATATTTTTTATTTATATTTTTAAAATAGAAGAAAAAATAGGTAAACACAAAGCTAGAGATTGCGGGGGTTTGTGCAATCGCATGAGAATCGCATCACGTTCGCAGATGGTTCGTGCCTCTGACTCATTAACGCCCGACCGGATGCGGCTGGTTACCGCACAATGCTGCCAGTCGCTTCCTTTCTAGCCTTCTTGGGAAAAATTGTGCCAAGCCTGAAACTGACAGTTAACGAGAAACGCCGACAGATGATACGGCGATTCATTTCAGATTCTATTCCAGAATAAAAGATTGAAAGCGACTGCTGCCATCTTTTTAATTTCGTAAAATGAATGAAAGTTAGCGAAAATATATATCATTATTTTCTAAAAGTTGTGACAATTGTATTGTAAAAGTTGTATATATCATATAGTAGAAAGTTGACCTATTGGGTTTGACCTACTTAAATGTTTTAATATATATTTTATATCCTTAAACTTGACGACTTTATCGAATCATTGTGTTACTTACACACACTTCTTTATTTGTCGACATAAAATAGTATAACACAAATAGTAATATAAAAATATCACGTAATACGTAATTTAATAAGTAATTAAGCTTATTTCCTCGCGTGCAGGTCCAGGCGCTTACGAGTACTCTCGAAGAGTAAGCTTACGTATAACACGATAAATCCGTTTTTTTTTTTAATGAATTTTATTACTTTTAAAGGTATAAAGTTTGCGTGTTTGCGTCGACACGTAATATAAGTTAGTGGTCTCTACGCACGATAAAAAGTCCCGACCTCTGGCAAGTGTCAGCTTACGATTTATTGTATTCGGAAATTGTCCCCTATGAACTTGACTGTAGTGGTTCTAGAAACTTTCTTAATACACTATAGATTTGGGAGATGTGAGAATCAACACAACTTCTAACTATTTTATTTCGTTTATTGCCTCTTACATCTACTTTGACATTTACAAACTTTCTTATTCAGTTCACTATTTTTGCGACACGTTGATTTCAAGCAAAAATATTGTACTTAATAATATTTTTGTTTTATTTTTTAAAACTAATATGTATATTTTTTTTTCTATTAATTTTTTTTTTCATCACAATTTAATCATAATATCTAAAATTTATTTAGTAGAAAGTCTAGTACCGATATAAATCAAGTTACCTGTAATATATCCGACGCGTACCCACAACATTGGTGCTTTAATTTATGAAATTGCTACGTCGGAAAACGACCACAAGATAACGTCGGTCGCTTGGGACGCACCCTTTACACAAGAACTGGAACCCTACAGTCAGATGCTGATTGAAACTAAACCCTTTGTTATAATTCACAGCTTGCAAATTGTCGTACATGCCGTGTGAGAATACCACGAGATTTGAATTCAAAATATATTGTTCACTATTCACTATTCATTTTATCTATCTATATTATAATAGATATATAATAATTGTTGACTTATACTCGAGAAGATGTGCAATAAGGCTGTATTGTGAAAATACTCATTTCGTTTTCTCTGTAAGTTTCTAGAATTTGCACATTTTCAGTTCTGTTTTGCACAACGAACGATGATTTCGTTTTTCCATTAGAAAGCATTGAATTCGCACGATGATCTCAACGAACCCTATTCAGCTCTCTAGCAGATTTGTAATCACGTAAATTACTTTTAATGCCAAATTAGAAAATCAAGTAGTATTTGTAAAAGAGATTGTAACAGTCCGATTGGCTAAACTTTATCCTATTACGTCACTATTCAATTCGAGCAAGGCAGATTTAGAAGACCTTTTGAAAGTTCGATACGACTTTACGTAACCACATAACACCCGTAATTTATTATTTGCAAAGAAACTAAAATACAAACACTATTTATTTTCAAAGAGAAGATTAGTGCTTTTGCAATAACATAATATTTCCTTTTTTATAGTTATAATAAAAGCTAAAATAACTCTTTTACTAATAAAATGAACTAATATTTCCAAAGAAACATGGAAATGACATAAACAAACAAAAGCGTGTCAATTCTTTGCCGAGTCATCCCGACCGTATGAAAACGAAAAATTGCAAATTCACCCCGACAAAAACTAAAGTATAAGTGCTAATCGTACGACAAAATTCACTAGTGAATGAAATGGGCATGACGGGGTGTGATGAAAGTAGGTGCGGTTGGCAAAGGTTCAAAGAGAGTCGGCACTATGGGACGCAGGTGCTGCTGCCCACTAGCCGCTACAATTTGATACTGAATTTTAAATTGCTCTATCACATACTTTTCTCTTTCTTTTAATTGATAATTTATTAAAACTTGCATAATGTTAACTGATAATATACATTTATTTTCATTTAGGTATTTTTAAACTTCTTAAACTAATGGAAAGTGATGTAGGTTAAAATAAGACTTCCCAAGTAATTGCGAATATTATAATTTATTTCAAAACATCTGGTGAGAGTAGCATCTGTGCCCGATGACCCCGCACAACTTGAATTGCAGCCAAGAATTCACTGCAATTACTCTTTTCTTCAGTTACTAAATATGTCTCCGTTTATCGTTTTATTAAGTTTAATTATTTTTACATTATTCGATAAATGGACTATTCTGTAATTTTTTGAGTTGATCACAAATCGGTTTTATATGTCCTGAGATAAAAGATATTTTTTATGAAGTAAATTGAGAGACTCATAAATAACAAAAAACATATTTGTAAGTAAAATTTATTGTCAATTTTAAAATAGAGGAAAATTAAATACAGTCTTTGTTGTATATCTATTTTGAGAAAATTTATTCCTAATAATAAATCTTACGACGAAATATCTTGTATCTAACAGAATACTTAAAACTAACTTAATTTTATATGAGATTCTTCAGTCATGTGTAAGTGTTACCACATCTTATATTCATGTCTTGAAAGTTGGCTTTGAGTCTATTCAATAAATTCGCTTTAAACTTTGTTCATGGGCTGTGGGCTACAAATCCAATTAGTGTTCAGTAAAAGTTGCAGTTGGTTTTGGCGACTTTCCAACCAGTTCAATTGGAGATCGCCATTCCTCGAGAACTTTATGTTCCACGACTCCACACTGCCACTTCCGGAAAGGAAAGCGATCAGCAAAAAAGTGTAGCCGTTATTTTTTCTACACACTCATTGCGTCATTGGTATTATTGATTCTTTTTTCCAAAGTCTAACAGTAAACAGTAAAATTGTATTATACTAATAAAAATAATTCACGTTTCACGAATAAAATAACGAATTTATGTTTTAAAAAGTTAACTGGTTGGCTATTGCGATAAGAACATGTTTATTTATTAGCTATTTAGTGTATCGGGTTGTGGCGGAACCGACAACAGTTCAACTATGTATCGTCGCTTCAAACGAGCGAGAACCCGCGCCGCACCCGCACCCCTTAACCTCCCCTAAATGTCCTTCATTTTGCTGAAGCGACGAAAAAAAGAGCTTAACACAGATTAAAACGTTCGAACAAGAGCTTGTCATTGTTATCCCAAATGGACAGCCATTCAATGAAATTAAAATGTCTGATATAACAACTAATTTCACATACTTAAGTGTTACAAATGTAATAAAAAATTCCTTCCCATTCATGCAAATTCTTTAAGCGAAGCGGTGGTGGAATCTTGGCGTTTACTTCCTATTTTATCCTATTTCCTTATCGCCAGGTGACGCCTTCCACCTCTGAGTTTCTATCGCTCACGTGGAATCATTTGTGAACCGCTTAGCTGCCTTCTTTAGCCTATGTAATAAACTGGTTTTTATATCCTATTAAGGACCTAGTATAGTATATTCCTGGATGTATTATGAATACATTTAATTCAAACGGTTTATTACATATGCTAATGAGGTAATCCTTTTTTTCCAAAAAGCTGGAGTGCAAACATAATGAATTTATGTATGCACATCAGATGATCACAACCTGAAATCCTAACCACTTCATTGTTATAGATAAGTGCTTCATTAACTATAAAGTTATACAAAACAATAATAAACAAAGAGAACAAAGTGCAGTGTACTCAAAGTGTTTTTTAAAGTGTAAATAGTGAATTAATAATGAACATAAATAACTGAAACATTATTTTAGAAAATGTTTACTCGTGTCAGAGACACCGAACATTTTTGTGAAAAAAGTGCTAAAAATAAAACGATATGGGATGACTCATAGTGAAAAATGTTTTGTATTGAAACCAATTGTCCGATCCGGAGATGATGCGAGACATGCACGACAATGTTGGGGTGGCAGGCGCAAGCGGCGCGATGGAGGAAAACGAGGTCGACGAGAGTGGGGCTGCAGAGGTCGATATGGACGATTGTGGCTCCCTTGCGTTGCCACCCGACATTCCACCATACTCCGGAGACTACATCATAAGCGACTACATGGAACGACTCGGCACACGGCTCAATATATTAGAAACAGAGTTAAAATATGCATGGAGAGCCCTTGATCTACTAAGCCAAGAGTATGTTAGAATGTGGGAACGATTAGAGAGATTAGAAACATTACTCGCGGATCAACAGGGAGTTATTTCGACGTTACTCGATTTTTATACTTGCCGTTCAGTAACATCTCGAGATCCAATGAGTAGACTTGAAGTCATAAGAGAAATACTTGGAAATGGATCGGTAGAAGACGGTATAGAGGAAGGTTTGGATATAGGGCGAAATTCTGTTATGTTGAATAGCCAAGAAGAAGTAATGGAATCTAATGAAGCTTTTTATAAGAGCCTAAATCAAGCATACAGAGATGATTTAGTATGTGAAGAAAGTTCAAGACCACCTTCACAATTAGATATGATCTGGGAAGCACCCGAAGAAAACGAGTTGGATATAATACCGTCTACTTCCAGACAAATTTACAGTTCGTCAGATTATAAGGACTACCGGGGCTTGCAAGGGACATGCATTACTAATAGAGACCTTGAAGACCTTTCAGCATTAAATACTATAGATCAGATGACAGTAGATAAATTACACGAATTAGATAGGTTGACTACCCAATTACATAAAGATACGAGAGAGTTAAAAGACTTGAAATCTAGACTTCTTAGTCCAGAAAATAAAGTTGTTTCTAAACGCGATCGAGACATTGAAGCCAAAACGCTTGTTGAAGATGGAAATATTATTAATGAACAAGTTAAAAACGTTTATTCGGGTGGAGAAAATTGGGGAATTAATGATATGATGAAAACTTTCGATGATTTCATGTTGACTATGCCCAAAGATCCGTCACAGACGATAAGAGATAAATCGCCTTCTAGACTATCTGATAACATTATAGCTGACAGGGGAATCGATTTTTTAACCCCAACAATATCACCCAGACGAAAATTTGTACCAGAACGAACATCTACTGAGCCCTACACAACTGTTACTGGTCGTCTCGCCTATAGTTCAGCGGTGGCAAATGCAGAAATCAATGCAGCGAAAGCATCCAAATCTCCAGGCGCTATTTCCAGAGAGCGTTTTGATTATAGTTCATATCAAATATCTGATAATTCGAGGCAAAATTATTATCACAATAAAAGCGTTCAACAAAGCAATGACGTTTATAATATATCTTCAGATCAGCAATCACCCTCACTATCCGTACATGAAGCGTACTCTGACAACGATAGGATAGATTTGGTATTTAATGAGAATAGACCGCCAAGCCCGCCTCCACCTGCTCCACCAAATGGTATAAATTTATTTGGCACTGGTGATACTGCTAAAGGAATATCACATCAATCTATGCTTACTACAAATAATGCGCAAGAAAATTTAAGATTGAGCCCGAGGTCACCTAAATCTCCTAAAACTTCGCCAAAACATGTCAAACGTGATACTATACTTATTGTGGCTGCAAAGTCTGATTCTGGTCTGTCGTCTATGAGCGGATGGTCTAGTTTAGAAAAAAGTCCAGGGTCACCGAAAACTTCTAAAAATGTACATATATCTCACGAGTCACAAAAAACGAGAATGACTTCGCCTCAACTAATACAACGAGCGACTTATGAAATAGATAACAAACCCTATTTAGAGACTCTTGTAGACTCGTACTTTGATAGTTCTAAAGCAATTAAAGGTGAATATAATTTACGAAAATCAGAGGTTCCTAAAGAAGCTACAATTGACTTGCAAAGCAAAGTTGAAAATATGTATTTTAAAAAAGATTTAGCTTATCAAGAAGCCCCTGGAATAAGCCAACCTGGAAATATTAGTGAATATTATTATAGCAACGAACCTTCTTCCATTTACTCCGTCGCAGGAAATAGGCAACCAGTATTTACCACTGTATATAGTACACCACGAGGAATGCTTTCCGAAGACATACGTTTTTCCGAAATATTAGATAGAAATGAAATTGAAGAAATAGCAAGGCATGGGTCTGATAATATATATCCGCCAGAGCCTAGCTATCACGCACAGACTGTGGTGATGACGCAAAATATGACTAGCAAAAGAACAATATCTCGAACACCTACTATAACTTCGGGTACCAATGAACCACAAGCACATCCAAATGGTTACAAATCTATTAGTCATCGTCAAGGATACCCTCCAGGTAATATAACAGACGCCCTGACTTACTATCCAACATCAAGTAGATACGATTCACCGAAACACTCAAGTATAGATGATCATATATCTTGGCAAGCTATGAGTAGATCACCTACAAGCTCTCTAGAAACAGCCAGTGTAAAGTCACATTCATTAAATTTATCAGAAAGAAAACAATTTCAAAACCAATTACAACAGGAATATTACAAACAGCAACAATATGACCAAAGAAACGGTAATGCTTTATATGAAGGGCAAGTATTAGAACCGAAAATTGTAGAACATTCAAAGCTTAGAAAAGAACAATATGTTGATTCTAGTGGTGTTTTAGTTTCTGAATCTGGATATCTTTCGATATCGACTAATATTAAGCACAAATCGCAGGAAAAACTAAACAAAAAACCAAAACGTACTTCATCACTAAAATCGGCGGTCTCAACAATGAGCCATTGGTTACCAGATTTACATTTGCCTAAAAAGCATAGATCCCATTCTTTACCGTCTGGGGTAGATACAGTCGAACAGCAACAACAACATGAAAAATCTTTAAAAGAAAGAATTCTATCCGCTCAAAGACGGAAAAAGAAGTATCATTTAGTTGCTTCTATGTCAGGATTGTTACAGAAAGCTAGAAGAAAACACCAAGCTAGTCATCAGTCTCTTTCAGACCCTGAAACCTCTGAAACAGAATGGTCCGGAGGCAGGTCAAGTGCACAATCAGAAGACAGTGATAGCGTATTTTCTGATTCAACTCACGAAAATAGTATGTTTCCAAAAGTCGCACCTAAACCTAAGCAAAGAAAATTAAATAATCAAGACATTATAGAACAACAACAGAAAATACAGGAGATGCAAAACAATGGCATCGATTTTCCCACAGAGGAAGAACCGTCTATTTGCGAGAACAGTGCAGTGGTAGCTAACAATAGCTTACCACGTGATAAAAGTGATGACATCGATTTTCATTTTGCTCGTGTGGCAAAAATAAACCAGAACAATATCAACGAGTTAGAAAAGCTAGATATTGATACGGATATTTCAAACGTTGATCTATTTGAAGAAGATGTTAAGGGCGGTGACAATCAATCACCAGCATCACTCTTTGCAACAGTTGGTGATGTTAAAAGAGCCGCAGCAGTTACGGAGGAATTTTCTGAAAATAAACCGTATAGTGGAAGTGGTCCAATGGAATTTGCCGTGTCCCGCGCTTTAGGGAAATACCGATTACGAAAATCATCATCAATATCCGACGATCAGATATCCGATACGTCTCCACCAAAATTAAACACTGGATCTCTGGAAGAAGAGCCTCTAGAAGTATTTCCTACAATACCAGAAGAAGCTAAAACGCAGAAGTCCATCACCCCAGAAATTAATAATGTTCACAATTCTGAAGATCCTCTTACTTTTCCCGAAAGAAGTCCGTCTATACAGAGTTCTCGGGGTATACAAAACAAATTCATGCCAAGACATCAGCAAAGTTTAGAAATTCCCACGGGAAAACATGAAGACGACGATAGCCGTAGTACACATTCATGGCGAAGTGGATCGCGAGTTTCTTCGAGAAGGCAAAGTACAGAGGATAGCATCGATTCAGAAGATGAATGGTACTGTTATGAGCTCAGAAAACTAGAAGAAATGGAGCACCAGTCACAGCTTGATATGGAAAGACAAACAACTTTGGAAGAAGAACCTGAATTCGAGCAAGAATGTGAAGAACCTACCGAAGTGTTAAAAGAAAAAATGTCGTTTGTTCTTAGAGAACTAAAATTAAAAACTGCTAATGTAAAAAAATCATATGACGAGTCACCAAAAGAACAAACATGGAAAGAAATAACAACATTTCCTGCTATCGAAGAAACTATCGATGTTGAAAAAGTGTCCGATGATGAATATGATAAATCTGAAGACGATCAAAGTTCTGGAGAAACATCTGGTCCTGATAGTCCTGTTTTAAGTGGTGACGAACTCGATGACGACTTTGATGAAGAACCTCAACCACCGCGTCAAGTAGAACCTCCACCACCTCAAGATGCTCCAATGGGCAGTAAATGGAAACTTTTGAAGGCACTCAAGGATAGGAAGGCAGAAGAAAAAACGGCAGAAACTCCTGCGGTGACAACTCCATCTACTGAAAAAGACAAGGTATCTGCCAGCGTAAGTTATCTTATGCAAAAAATTCACGAGATTAGAGTTAAGAGTTAATTTATGATATAAAAATGTTCTATTATAATATGATAGCTGGCTTTTTTATACGATGACAAAATTGAAATTTAATAATAATAATTTATTCATTCAGAGTAATTAATTATTTACACAGATTAACTTAAACATCATCCGATACCGTTTGGTATCTCGTCTTAAGTATATGTTTTGTCGATGTGTAGCTTGTTGATAATTAGTAGAAGGCATTTAGTCAATTCAGTTTAAAGTAAAGGCTAACGCCTTTAATTTGTCAATAGTTAGAAAATTATTTTATAATGAGTATTACTTGAGATTTATACCATTTTTTACTAATATTTAGAAAGCTTTAGTCAATTTTTAAAACATATTTAAATATACCTACTTATACAATTTAAACGTTTTTACTAGTACAAGTATAATCTTAAAATTAATATGAAAAACTATTATAACCTATAATAAGTATATTGTAATAATAATCTTACATATTTTTATTATAAAATGAGCTATTATTGCTAACAATAATAACCAAATAAATAAAGTTGCTTACTGATTAAACTTATCAACTCACGTACAAATTCATTCATCATATCATAAAAATTCATATCATTTAAAATGTTCCTTCCGTCAAACGAATAAATATAAATTATACAATACGATGGAATATAATAATTAAATTTTAGTATTTAGAATATTTGAGAACACTCATAAAAATATAGTTAGCACTTAGCAAACAAATTAGGCGTTCGATGTAGAGCTAACTAGGGCAAAATACACTTTAGAAAATACATTTTCTCGTTCAGGCACATTATTGTAATGTTCTCACATATTTTCTCATTATAGTTAACTTTAGGATTTTAACCATTATGCTCACAGATATAGAGTCCACAATCGCAAGTTACAAAAAAAAAACATTATAAAACATGCATTGACTATATTATTTACTCAATCACTGAGGCATGGTGGAGGGTGTAACGACACGGCAAGGTATCCTTCGGCATCTTTAGCTGTAAGCGCCCTCTGATGACAGATATGCTGCGTTATCCTCAACGTAACATCTCATACCGAAATATCTTGGAAAACTATTCATAAATTATCATGGAATTTATTATTCTATGATTCACTACCTAAAAATTCCTTGCCGAGCCGTCCCGCCAGTGGTCGCCAGGTCTTATTCGATATACAGGAAAATTGGTCCAATGAGCATACTAAGTTTTTAAATATTCCTTTCACGATTACTACAGGATATTCTTATACAGAGTCACGTAACATTCGATGTGAAACTAAGGTTGTTTAATTTCGTGCCAATTATTTTGTTCTATCCTTCTTTAAATGAGTGTTACTACCCGTTATTAAAAAAAGTATTATATGAATTGTTCAGATTTTTTTAGTTGTAACAATTATTGATCAGATTTTTTTTTACGTATTAATTTAGATATGTAAGTGTATTAATAGTTGAAGTAGTATTGATAAATGTGAAAGCTTTAGTATTTATAAAACCGTTGGTATTATGTAATTCGTTAATTTTAACAAATGTTATTGTTGTTATTATGCTAATTATAAGGCTTTTTATTGGTTTTAAATAAAGTGTTTTTTTTATTTTTTTTTTATTTTTTTTGTTTTAATTTTTGTTTTTTTTTTTAGAATGGAACCGGAGGGTTTAACGAACAAGGTGGCCGCGGCAATGGGTATGTTTTTGAATTTTGTATACGAACTATATATAAGATTTAAAATAATAACAGTTAAATTACTATTTTCTTTAAATTTTAATTTTTATTACTTAATTAATTAAGTATATATATTTTTTTATATTTTAGACATCCCGGGGATAATCCCTTCTACAGCAATATTGACAGCATGCCCGACATCAGGCCGAGAAGGAAATCCATACCCCTCGTCTCCGAACTTGTAAGTTTATTCCTTAATATACTTTGTGTGTTTCCAAAGAAAAGTATCCAATGGAAGTAAGCTACCGACTTTAAATGTCAATCAATGCTCGCATTGATGTTCGCTTCCTGGAGCTTAGTAATTTAGGCGCGTAATAAATGTTCTCTTCCAATTCAACGTATAATATAAATGTACTTGAACAGCCATATTCGTAGAGTTTAATTATTTTTTTACAATATTTTTACTAAAACTTTTACTCTAATAATTCTAATATTAATCTACCAATATTCTACCAATTGGTTGTTCAAATTTCTACTTCTTTTACGTAAAACTTTAGTTCTATATCGATGTCCTTCAAATTGTTTATATGTGCTATTTCCGTTCCATTACTTTCTAGATGGCCTTCTTTTTCAAATTCCGTCAATATTACCAAATTGTTAAAAGTGTTAGGTATAAACATAGACTGTTAAACCTGTAGGTTGATCAGTTCCTGAATTAAATTAATCATAACAATTGCCTTTTAACCCTAACCATGGATCCGCAGGTCTTAAAGGTATAATACCCAGCAACACCTACTTACTTTCTTTGCATGGAACACTTTTTTAGTCGGCTTATGCTTGAATATTAAAATAAGTATTTAGTAATTTATTCTGCATGGTTTTAATTCTGAGTGCTTATCTATTATTACGATTGTTGAGCTGTTTGAATTTCTATCGTGCCTCGCATTTGTTCTCTTTAGGTTATTTTACTTTAATAGGTTATGCTTATATTGCATTATGAAAGCACGTTCTTGCTTCATGATACAAAACTACGACTCGTTCATTGATGGTTTAAAAAAAAACATCAATAGAATATATATTAATTATCCTTTATAGTTTAATCGATATTTTAACCTACTATTATGATTTACTTCTATTTATTTTATATTAAGTATTTTGCGTTAAATGTAGGTTTTTAATAACACTTGTATATTAATTTAATGCTTACAATGATTCTTTAAGCATTTTAGAATAGGTAATTCAAATTGCATTTTTTTTCTTTTTGCATCTTTATTTTATATTATCAAATTACAATTGTTTTGTAATGTTGAGTGATTTTATTTACTCGTAGAATAGAGGAAAAATTAGGGTCGAAGTCTACGTATGTACTACATTGTGGTGACGAGCTCTTATTCAATAACTGCTGAAACTTTATATTGTATAATACAATGTCATAGCACAGGTTTCTATAGGCATATGGCTTTTAGTGGTTAACGAATAAATCTGACGTCGCTTTATATAGAGGTAACAAACAATACTAAACTTTTAATTTCATACGTAGAGTGATTATAAAATGACTGCAATTTACTTTGTATTTGTACGCACGTCTGCTTAATTAACTTAATTTTTAGAAATTTGAAATTATAACTTATTTTTTTCTTTAGACTATGGCTGCGACTAAAAGGAATGCTGGATTAACTTCTGCTGTACATCGAGCTACACTCAATGATGAGGAATTGGTAAGCAGTATTTTTAGTACCAGTAATAAAGACTTACTAGCCCGCTCGCCTAATTTTCTTCGCATAAATTCGAATTTCACTTCACACCATTAGTATTCCTTCCAGAAAATGCACGTGTATAAGAAGACTTTGCAAGCTTTAATATACCCGATCTCTTCAACGACGCCCCACAATTTTGTATTGTGGACGGCGACTTCACCTACATATTGTTATGAATGCGAAGGCCTCTTGTGGGGTATCGCGAGGCAAGGAGTCCGGTGTACAGAATGCGGGGTCAAATGTCATGAAAAATGCAAAGATCTTTTAAATGCCGACTGTTTACAGAGTAAGTGGTTATGCACAACAAGAAAGTTGGTGTTTATAAGGGTATGTTTTCAATGGGTGTAATTAATGCAATTTCAGAGTTTTTATCAAATTTATCTGATTTGTAAAATTATGCCCGCTCTAATTTTAAGATTTACCCCCTCTTCACAACCATTTTAGTTTATAATATTATATAATTTAAATAAATAAAAATAAATATAACTATTTAATAATATCTAATTAATACTTCTAGTGTCAATTCTTCTAAGACGATCGTTGTAACAAAGCAATTGTTGTTCAGTATGAAATGAATATTGTAAGATTTTTTTGTTTCCAATAATATTGGCAGCGAGATATAAAGCGCAGTTCCCTCCTTATTAAAGTGAAGTAGAGTCAAGTGCCACTCGATAGGTCGACGCTTGTTGTCGCCAAGAACATTGGTTCTTGTATCTTCGTTGTTTCAAAAAAAAAAACAATTTGAACTTAACAAATAGGCAGGAAACTCAAACTCAGTTGTAGCTTTGATATGGTAAACGAGTTATATAGACTTACTATCTCGATTATTAAATTATAATGAAAATTGAATACATAAAAATCGCACGTACACAACTGATAGAGATGGTGCGTATGGCTTAAACAAAAAAAAAAAACAAATTAAGCATTAAAAAAATAAAATAAAAATAAAAAAATGCCAAAAATTAATAAAAAATAACCGATAAAAACAACTTTGTTACAACGATTAAAAGAGATGAGTGTGTTGTAAAAATACCCCTGCTTTCTTATGTTTGTTAGATTTTTTTGCTGTCTAGGTGATGTCTATGTTTCTAAGGTAACGTTTAATAAATATGAATGGAAATTCCTGAAATAGCTTTATGTTGCTAGTGTTTGCATGAATTGGTCGCAACAATCTCATTGGCTTTCAAAACATAACATTTCGAACTACACTTAGGTAGGTATAAATACTACGTATAAACACTTCAGAACTTACATTCAAAATTAATCACGGTTATTCAAAATTATTACGTAGGTATATTATTTTATATTTTTCAATAAACATTTTTTATTATGATTATTTTTGTAATTTCAACGACCTCATATAATACAAGCATGAATTTCCTTCTTTCAAAGATAAACAACTGCTTCATCTTTGTGCATGGCTCTACGTCTAAAAATTCATTATTAGATTATCAAAAAACTTTTCTTCTATAACTTTTAAACCTAGTTTCCCATCTTCACGATCATGACGGTGAGCAGTCGTTTCAAAGCTGAATTTAATCTTATTATAAATCTTTCACATATTGAAAGACGATTTATCGACTGCAAACCCTTCTCATTACCCGTCCACAATTCACACGTTCATGTTATTCTTTTTCCTCGTTTTATAAATCTATTTTCTTATTATTTTATGTCAATGTGTCTTCTTTATTTTTACATACGGTTTTTATCCAAATATACATATTTTTTAATATCGATATTAAAGTATTCGTGACGTGATTTTGTTTCGTTTTGTACACAAATATAATATTTATGTTGTCTTGTGTTATAATAATATGTATCGCTAGTATCTCGTTTTATTGTATGAGTATTAGAAAGTTGAAATGTGGACGGTAGACGGTAGTAGTAAGGGCGTTAAGTCCATTATTCATTCGACCACATTCGGGTCGCCCCGCCTTGCGCCGTGATAAATATTCAAGCCCTTAACATAATTATGAGATTAGGTATATTTATACACATAACTTTTTGTCATATGAACAATTTACTCTGGTACACACTACAATGTTGTTTTTGTAAATTTAATTTATTAAATATCACTTATTCGGCATTAAAAGTGGCCGTTCAAATTGATGTAAAAATGCCTGTTAGATATGTGTGCACGCTATCCAGTGTTTGCCCACTTCGATATTATATGTGGTCCTTTAGTATTTTCCTTTCTTTTCTGTTTCTTTATAGAGTACGCGTTTCTGTGTTTTTATTTTAAACTGTCTTTATGTTTCTTCTCTTCAAATTTCAATTTGAGTGATATGCTTTCGTGCTTATCTTACAAAAACTAAGATTCTTTAAATTTTCAAAAATAGAATAAATAGTTTTCTTGACTTTATATTTTAAACTATTTAATGTTAATTGGTGACTTAACATACATTAGACAAACCTACTTTTACATGCATCTATCTACAAGGGTATAATCGACCGACAAAATTGACTAATCAGAAAAGTTTAATATGGAAAATGTCATTCATGGTCGAATAATTTAATTTGTTCAAGTATAATGGCGCCGCGCTCGGGTTCGCTTCGGCTGGCGCCGCTCTCTATCGACGTCCAAATTAGACCCGAAAATCAAGCTGTGTACTAAACGTAATAATTTGCAATTATGATTTAAATAAATTCGGTGTCTGGCTTGGATGTGATATGAGGGTAGTCGGTGCGGACGCGCGTGCGGGGCGGGGTGGCCGTTCCCGGCGCGACCCACTCATACCCGAGAACAGTGTCGACATCGCCTGAATAGTGTGCTTCGCAGGGGCTGCTGAAAAATCATCTAAGCACGGGGCCGAAGACAAAGCTAATTCCATCATCACAGCCATGAAGGAACGAATGAAACAAAGGGAACGCGACAAACCAGAAATATTCGAACTAATAAGGTATGTGCAAATAGATTTTTTACTAATTCATGATAATATTATTGTAAATAACAGCTATTATAATCGATTTCTATTTGGGTAAGTTTATTTTTTTAATAACACGAAGGTGCGTGCGCCGAGAATATGATTATGTATGGATGGATTGTAATACTAATAGCAAATATTTGCCTGAGGTTGGTATATCTGTGACAGACAGGTGTTCAGCATCGAGACGGAAGGACACGGGGCGCACATGAGCACAGTCAAGCAGTCCGTCTTGGATGGAACATCGAAATGGAGCGCCAAAATCGCCATCACAGGTTCGAAGATGATGTCGTAGACGATGTGTTCCCTAGCAGGTACCTTCGAGTGGCAGGCAGATGGCATCGGGCAGCGGCGAGCATTCATCGGACATAAAAACACACAATCACACACACACTTTAAAATAAAATATCTTTCTTTCATGTGGCGACCAGACGGACTTTTAACGTCGATCCAGATACACACATAGACACCCTCGAACAGGCCGAACAGGTCACTATAGAAGGAACATCAAAATGGTCCTGCAAGATCGCGATTACAGGTTTGCGACGGTCTTTTGCGGATATGAACCGCACGCTCGCAATTTTGGCTCTATTAGACCGACTCTTTTCGCCTTTTTTCAAACTTAAGCTTTCAATATTTGCTACATTGTTATGACAAAATTTTATTTTTCACAAAGCATATATTGAAAGTAAAAGTACTCGCATATTCCCACTTGATTAAATAAACCCGGTTCAATCACGGTCGAAATGCACCGCCTCCCTTCATCACCATTTGAAAGAATTTTGTAGTTTGGTCTGTTCATAATATAATATAATAACACAGGAAATTCCACGAATCAAATATAATACACACCACACTCGAATCAATTTTACTAATAACTTTAACCTTTTTTTACATGCCAGTGAGTTCGGGAGCCCGGATTCGCACACTCACGTCTGTATACACAAAAGCACACGATTTTATTCCACAAAATTGATCTGATTGCAAAACCTCAATTCGGCAGCAGGTCTGCTAAATTGACACTGATTGCTTGAAATTCACAATTAACAATTATGTAATTGGTTATCACGAGTGACCTATATAATAAGTGCATCGGAACGTAAAACGATTGTTGATGAGCAGAAATTAGTATTACGTAAACAATACCGTTCATAAAACATAATTATTTTATTCGCAACCAGAATTCATCCTATCTTGTTAGATTCGTGTTCTTTCCAACCTTCTTAGCATCCCGCATTTAGAGAAATCTATCTATCTTCTTTGATCGAAGTCTACATTAGAGGTTGCGGTCTGTAGTCGCTATAACGTTGATTTAGTATCGGATTGATTAGTAAGGTAGTTTGGACGCTATAGACTTCTTCTTTGCCCCGTTTGTATACAATATACTTATTACAACTGCATACATGTCCGCCCGTTACACCGTATCTAATTGGTAAGTATACTAGGTAAGTTAAATAAATAATTGGTAAACGTAAATTGAGTTCGTTTTTGCTAAAGTATAAAGTAGGTAGGCAAAGTAATAAAGTTGTAAATTGAAGTAGAATTTGGAATAAAAAGTAATTAATTCGTATAAAATGTATTATCGTAGCATTTCATGATAAAGGACGTGACAGACAAAATATTTTTTACAAAAGTCATTTTCTGTATGACAATATTCAGAAATTGCTTTTGGTTCAAATACAGAAAATTTATAACGAATCGTAATTATATAAATTTTATTATCAAATTAATACAGACCATGGAATTTTAAAAGTAATATTTTTTTTTATTTGAATTAAAGTAAATTGACAAAGAAATGTGAATTTGTTTTGGATTTTGTAAAGAATTTGTCGGTGTCATGAATTGTCATAGTAAATTAATTCATATGTAAAAGTGGCTTATTGTGCCTAACGCCTGAGATAGGAGAGAGGTTAATACAGTAGTTAGGTGATTTTTATTGAAGTATTTAGTGTGTAATTTCAATACAATTAAAATAATTTTAAGAATAATTTACTTTTTTAAGTTTTCTTTTTTTTTATCGTCTTATATAAGACGTTGTTGCTGTTTTTAAAGGACTATCGTAATGATAAAATAATTACTTATTAAGTTAGTTTAGTGTATTGATAAATTAATTAAAGTTTTAATTAAATAAAAGCTCGTAGTTTGAACAAAAACGATAAATTTAACAAAAAAATAATTTAATAAAAAAAATTACTCAATATTTAGTTAATTGGGTTTTAAAAAAAGTTGTTTATACAATGGTTCCCAAACTTTCAAATTTCAATCTTTCATCATAACATCTCAATTAATTATCTCAACAATCTAACTTTGCCCTTTCTTGGGGCAGTTATCTGTGCTCAAGGTCTCATCGCAAAGGACAAGAGTGGTACCTCAGACCCTTACGTCACAGTGCAAGTCAGCAAAGTCAAGAAACGTACAAGAACTATGCCTCAAGAACTCAATCCCGTTTGGAATGAAAAATTTTACTTGTAAGTAATTTTTTTTTATAGTAGATGGCTCTAAAATGATCATGTGGCCTCCGTACACCTCTGATGGGCTCCATGAGTGCAAACTACCACTAAGAAATATTTGTAGACAGCAGTCGCCTCCGCTATTCCGGCTTGAAGAGGCGAATTTGTACCGTCCAGATTGACAGGCCATTAGGGTAATCCCAAGCTGTTCCTGAAATGTGACTAGTCTACATGGCGGGTGTTATACATCTCAGAGCAGCAGACTTACTAGCTAGTCCATCCTCCTACCACTCTTTTAATGAAATTATTAATTACTCATAATTGATTTTTTTAAATAGCGAATGTCACAACAGCTCCGATAGAATTAAAGTCCGCGTATGGGATGAAGATAATGATCTAAAATCTAAACTACGACAAAAACTAACTCGGGAATCTGACGACTTTTTGGGACAAACTATTATAGAGGTTTGTTTAAGCTTTTTTTATTTTATAGTAGGTTATATATACCCTATGTAGGTTATTTATACCCTAAAAATGTTTTCAATTTTGGTAGGTTCGAACGCTATCAGGCGAGATGGATGTATGGTATAATTTGGAGAAACGGACGGATAAGTCAGCTGTTTCTGGTGCCATTCGGTTACATATCAATGTGGAGATTAAGGGTGAAGAAAAGGTGGCTCCGTATCATGTTCAGGTTAGTGATTTATAATTAACTAATTGTTTTTATTGTAAATTTTATTGAAGATGACCTTTTTCGTATTACGTAACTGTGTTTGTAATTTAAAGTAATAATTATACCATAGGTACTGGCAAAAGGCAAATGCCTTCGTGGAAGGTTGGCAAAATTCACGATTCTTTGCAGTTTCCTTGCAATTATAAGTACGTTCCATTATCTTCATTTTGCTTGCGGCGATTTTTTTCCCGTCGCAGATAGTAATTTAAATTGAAAAGCAAACTTACGCGTATAATCCGAGTTGATATAGAAGGAAAGAGAAATAATAATATTTTAATAATTTGTTAGTTAACAACTAAGAGTGGTAGTCAGACTAATTTTTTTTTTTTTTTTTTATTATAGCTCGGCATGTGACAACACTCCGCCTGATGTAAAGCTAGAGTGCGGTCCATGAATGGAAACAACTGCTACTACAGAGAAACCTGTGCAGGTAGCAGTCGCCTCCACTATGCTGGTTTGAGGAGACGAGCATGTAACGTCTTAGATTGACAGTGCACACTCCTCTCGCTATACCTGGCTACTTTCAAACTATTCCCGAAACGCGACAAGGTCACTTCACGGGTGTTACACTCGAAAGTGGTGGTACTACCCCAGGACGGCAGACTGGACAAATAACCATCATCAGTCTGCCTACCACTCTATTAAAACTTCTTCTACTAATGATGGTTTTTAGTCCAATCTGCCGTTCTGGGGTAGTAACTTCACTTTAGAATGTGACACCCGTGAAGTGACTGTGTCGCATTTCGGGATCAGTTTGGAAATAGCCAGGTATAACGAAAGGAGTGTGCACTATCAAACTGGATGCGCACATTCGTAAACTCAAGCCAGCATAGCAAAGGCGACTTCTGCCTATAGAAATTTCTCTATAGTAGCAGTTGTTTCCGTTCACCGGAAACCGCTAGCTTTATCTCAGGCAGTGTTGTCATATGCCGAGCTAACATTAAAAAAAACATTGTCTTTAGGTTAAATTTATTGTTTTCTACATTTGCTTGGATTTATGTCTACAAATATAAAGCAAATAATTAATTACACTCACCTCTAAGCTCGTAAACCTCGTAACACCATAATTAGAATCAAACTGCTTCATCAACAGGTTGGTTTGGACATTGGCACCATGCCTTTTGGAAAAGAGCCAGTTTTCTTCATTTCATGTTACTTTTATAGCTTTGTCATTATGATTAACATAGTTATGTTATTTCGTTATACCAAGAATTCTGTGGATTAAAATTAATGCTTTCTTATCTAAAAAAAACTAATATGTCTGCTCATGGACTGCGCATAGCGTATTAACATCGGGCTGTGCGCACTCGCATGTGGTAATGTATATTTATTTAGAAATAATTTTAAAATAAAAAATAAATAAATTTGATGCTCTACTAACTTATTTATCCGAATATAAAAAACTAAGGCACGCGCTTTGATGTCCTTCGTCTGATCAAATAGCTCAGTCTTCTGTCGTATTATTCTGGTGTGAATCGGGCGCTTTGATTATTGCGGAATTTGTCGCTAAATATTATTTTACCAAGAAACTTTAAAACGTCTTATAAATATAATAAATCAGCAATCTCATGCCTTAATGCGCAAATTTTACTTCGAGATTGTAAAACTTCCTGAACAAGAGTTCGGACTTTAATATAATTGAAACCAGTAAAAGTCTTAAAAAGTTTCGTTGGTTACATTTTTTATTATTATTTTTTTCGACGACTCAATTAGATTAATCACTTTTTACATTGGACTTTGGGTTTCAATTTCTTTGAACAAATAATTAAACGTTCATTCCTCCCTTAGTCGAGAAAAAATAATTTAATGACTTTCACAATCAAAGGTCTGAGTGTGAGATTTAATTTACGCACTCACTTTCCACCATTCAGGCAATATTATTATATTTTGATAGTCGAGGTAAAGAAATTTCAAATAAAGCAATCCTATTGATGGAGAGACCTCACTATACGCCGTGAGTGCGTAAATTATATCTCACACTCAGGCCTTTGATTGTAAAAGTCATAAGAAATTTCAAATAAAGCAATCCTATTGTTGAAGAGACTTCAATATACGCCGTGAGTGCGTGAATTATATCTCCTTAGTAAGGTAAAAAAACTTTAACCTGTAAAAGTCTTGACAAACTAGGTTTTAATTTATTCTGTTACTTAGTATTCTTTAGGTTAGATGAATTTTCAGTGTTTCTTGTAAAGAATTATTTGAGTTTTTTTTTTTTCAAAAGTCATAATATTTTTTCATGATCAGAAGTAAAATTGAATCGTGAATCTTCTAAGCCAGTTTGTAGACGAATTATGATTAAATTAAAAGATTTTATGCTTACTGATTAATCTTTGTTTGCTATCCAGTCGGATCGTCTTAAAACGACGAGCAACCTTTACAAAACCGCATTAAAACTTTTAATTTAGTTAAAAATTAATTTAGCAAGATTGCTCAAAACCAAGGAAGTTTTTTTTTCGATCCTACCAATATTTTTCATTGCCCTATAGATATCTCCGCTCGCACCAACGAAGATTAATTAGTAAGGCATGTTTAGGGCATAAGCTCACCTATGTACAAGTACGAATGCGGGTAGTAAATAAATCAATAAAGTAATAAATTATTCAAAGATAGTATACCAAAAAAAAAAGCGTATAAACACTACAAAATTTATGTTAAATCCAATACCTGTATAAGAACTTATAAACTAACAAACTTTTAAGTACTTGCTGACTCGAGAAACGCTAAACTACTTTTGAACGGAATGAATATGAAAAGTTTTGCTTTATGTTCAAAATTCGTTTGTCAGAGAACTGATTTAAGTTACAGCACTATGTTATATACAGTATGTTACAGCACTGTTACCCTGTGTTACTATACAGTAAGTACCCTGTGTAAAAAAAATCATTTCATTTTGCTTTAGCAAATTGCCAAATAAACTACACTTTTACACATCGATAAATAAATGATTAATTATTATTTAACCAATACATTAATAATCAAGTCAATAGCAGCTGCACATGAGAATTGTCAAATTCACTAATTATACATATTTTTTTTAGCAATTTATGATAGCTGCATTATAAATATTATTAGCATTGTCCGCTTACCAACTAGAAGTATGTATGTAGGACTATTTGTATATTTTTAAACAATATAGTATTTGGCTATCTATTACAAATGCATGTTACCGTAGCAATAATAAGTCGTTATTGCAATATACTCTTTATTAGTAGCTTTTAAACATTTTCATGTAAAATCTAGTCGCAATGGACCCGTAAAAGCGACATCGCAAGCTCGGCCACTCGTCTATCAGCCGTGAGTTGAATGATTGCGACACCAGTCATTGCATCAACATTGCTTGTTTTTTATTTCTCAATAATATTTTGTGTTTTTTTAAGAAATAATATTTTAATAAAGTTGATGTAAGTGTAGTTAATATCAAAAAGGAGCTTCAGAGATCTATCTTTCTACACACCACCTTCGCATTCATCTATTTTTATCCACGTTCATGATTAAGGTAAATGTGTTCCACATAAAGTTTTTTTTTTTGGCTGGGACTATAAAAATATTACAACAGAGAATATTAATGTACGCCCTTGACTGTATGCATAGCTTCTGATTTAGGGTTCAACATGCATATTTTCTTTTTAATATCACATAATTTCAGGTCTATAAATATTCTAAAAGTAGTCTTTACTAATATGAGCATCACAGAAATATTGTCTGATTTGTAAAGAATCTCATATCCTTAAGGATCAAAGTTGCCTGAAAGTAATTCCCATACCTCCCTTACCTACAATCACTCACGAAATGTTAACTTATTATCATAACCGTCGTAATACCCAGTTAGGGATGCGAGAAACGTCTCAAGAAACTTCACGTAAAATATATGCAAAAAGTTTCGAGGTAACCACGATTAACTCTCAAGAAATTTTACCTGCTACAACTTGGACATTATCCTTGAAATATCACTAAATTATTTTAAACAAACACGGAAAAATAAAGTATATATAAAAACATTTACAAATTAAATTTTCATTTTCAAATTTAAAGATTTAGTCTTACCGCGTCAGTTGCAAAATATTCATAACGTCTTGCGTCGGATTAAAATAATATAAAAAATAAACGCAATAGTAAGTCGCATAATATATTATATATTATCTTACTTCTTATTAATCTGTAAATCTGAAAGTACCTTTACCCTTGCACGCCTTAACCGATGAACAGGTTTTGATAAAATTAGAAAAAAAAATATAGGTCTCAAAAAATGAACGAGGTAATAGAAGCTAAAATACGTGAAAAGATCATTTCTCAAACACCTTTTTAATTTATAAAGAATGCTACTCTACGAAAAGCTAACAAGTTTATGATAACAATAAAATATATACCAAATATGTATGTAATATGTATATTGTATATTATATACCTCCATATCTACTTCTCCTATCTCACCTCATACCTAGAAGCAGGTACGAGAATAGGTGAAAACAATGAAATGATACTTAACAACGCCCCGTAACGCCCGACACTGTATCTTCCCCTACATGGTAACACAACCCACACGAAAACCTTCTAAATACGTGATGTAAATAAATTAATATTAAATGAATTATTAAATTGTGATGAAAATTCAACAGCAAAACAATTCGGCATACAAAGATCGAAGGCGGGAATCGAACCGGGAGATACGTCCGTCATACGCACGGATGCTCTTACTACCAAGTTACAGAGCGCTTACGTGAACACGTCGACGTTTTTCTATCATTTATTTCCATTGGCAGTCCTTCCAATGGCACATATAAAATTCAACATAACGAGAGGAGTGTGCACTGTCAATCTAGATAATACACGCTCGTCTCCTCAAGCCGGCATAGTGGAGGCGACTGCTAGTAGTAGTAGCAGTAGTTTCCATTCATGGACCGCACTCTAGCTTTACATCAGGTGGAGTGTTGTCACATGCCGAGCTACAATTAAAAAAAAACTTTACAATTAAGGTAAGAAACTGTAGGGCTTACAGGGAGTTTCATTCACTTTACATCAAAAGATGTACGCAAGTGTACGTCACGCAGTCTACACGGTATATGTAAATTGTTCAATTAGTATAAGACATACCCAATTGAGTTCTACAAGCTAATTACGTACCGAAATCTGACTTGACTGCCATCTTAATTGATTGGTAGACAATTAGGATCCCCATCCAACAATAAACCCTATCCCTAAAACTAACAGGATATTCGTTTAATAATAATCCCTAAGACCAGGGACCATTAACTAAGGGTATAGTTGATATATCTAAATAAATAATACGTAACTATATACATCCCTGACCCAAAACTACGGTCATCAGGACAAGGCCAAGACTGATATTCGTATATCAAAAGGGTTTTTCGAAATATTTATAGAAATATAGCCTATAGGCACTATTAAAGAGTGGTAGGCAGACTGATGAAGTTATTAGTCCAGTCTGCCGTCCTGGGGTAGTACCACCACTTTCGAATATATAACCCGTGAAGTGACCTTGTCGCGTTTCCAGTAAGTAAAGTAAAGTAACCAGGTATAAGAGAGGAGTGTAGTAGCAGTTGTTTCCATTCATGGACCGCACTCTAGCTTTACATCATGCGGAGTGTTGTCACATGCCGAGCTACAATAAAAAAAAGGCAAAAATTATGAAATGTTGCTAGTAGAATAAAAACAAATGACTTCTAACAAGCTATTCCGAACTTTTCTTATTTATAAAGTCTAATTACAGTAGACGTCATTAAAATAATGTAACACTAAAAACAAAAGCCTGTATAGCATGAAAACCCTGCAACTAACAAACTTGTTGTTTAATGACACTTTCGTTCCACTGAAACTCCTAATCATTGTTTTAGTACAGCATCCACTAAAACCTGTTACTAAACCTCGAAAGTTGTACAGAAAGATGTTTTAGACAGCGATGTGCTAAACTTTCTTATTTCGCTGTCCACTAAACTTGCACATTGTATAAAACTAACTTGTTCCACATTTTCTAGACGACCGGACTAGGAAACTATTACATTAAACTTAAAACAAGAAAAAGCGCATTAATGTTACTCTTAGCGAATCTAACTTATAACAGAAGATCTGAAACTTATGCATATTTAATTTAAAACTACTTTTCCAATCTTATATTTACATTTTATTTGCCTATATGTTAAGCTAGAGTTTTTTCTATGAACAGAAACAACTGCTACCATAGAGAAATGTATGTAGGTAGCATTTCGTTTCCGCTATGCTGCCTTAAGGAAACGAACTCTTTTTATAATGCCCAACTACTTCCACGCTAATCCTGAAACGCGATTAAATATCATCATGGGAATTGTATGCTAAATGGCATTCTTGACTTAAGTTTAATCTTCCATCATTTCTTAAAAAGTAAAACAAATAATATTGACAACAATAACGAAATATTTAAGTAGTCTTAGGACGTGTTCGTTGTAGAAATGTTGAAAATTTTAATGGACGTGCAAATTAAATGTCATAAAGAAATATTAGGGTAATATCTCCAAATTAGAGATGGAATTAGACGGAAAGGGCTCGGACGACGTAACGGTCAGGGTAAATACCGCTCTGCCATTCCCGAACCGCAAAAGGTATGACCCTCGTACTGTACTGGCGCTTCTACCATCACAAAGTTAACGAAAATAAAACACTTCACTTGAAAAATGTAATACGTTTTTATTCGTAATTTACTTTATATTTTCTAATAATTTAGTCTGTGCCTCATAATTTACTTTTATTTTTACTATGTTATATGGACTTCGGTCGCTCAGTGCCTATAAGCACTATTAAAGAGTGGTAGGCAGACTGATGATGGTTATTAGCCCAGTCTGCCGTCCTGGGATAGTGCCGCCACTTTCGAATATAACACTCGTGACCTTGTCACGTTTCGGGAAAGGTTTAACAGTAGCCTGGTATAACAAGAGAAGTGTACACTGTCTATCTGGATGGTGCACATTCGTCACCCCAAGCCGGCATAGCGGAGGCGACTGCTGCATGTAGAAATTTATCTGTAGTAGCATTTGCTTCTGGTCATGGACCGCACCCTAGCTTTACATCAGGCGGAGTCGATGCTAAAAAGTAAAACTTTTTTTTTTGCGATTCATCTTCGCTGAAATATTAATCAATCTAATAAGTTATGTTATTTGTATTAATAATAATTCTTTGTCAATTAACAAAGTACTTCAACACGTAGCTCGACAAGCCGACCAAGTAGGTAATGTAATTAAAAGTTGCTCGCGTGCGGAGGAAACTCGCTTGTGCAACCCTTTCAACTCGTAACAGCTCCTAAAAGGTTATTAATGTTTGTAATTCTTACTAAACTGGCTAAAATAATGACGTCATTTGTATTAGCTCAATGTATTGAACTTGTAAATGTTATTCAGTCAGTTTTCCTTGAACGTCTAGTTTGGTGACAAAACACAGACACAGCGGTGACAAAACCTTCAAGGACCAATTCCCTTACTAATCCAATTACTAAGACACCCACTGACCATTTATTTTAATAATAATTCCGATAAAATATAAAGTTAAATATGCATGATAGAAAAATTTAATATTATAAATAATCATGTCGTCATTCGTTTCATTGTCTCTTATATGTTCTGGAACTATCATTTTTTTTGGAACTGCCGTCCTGGGCGGGGTAGTACCACCACTTTCGAATGTAACACCGTGAAGTGACTTTGTCGCGTTTCGGGAATAGTTTGAAAGTAGCCAGGTATAACGAGTGCACTATCAATCTAAGATGGTACATGCTCGTCTCCTCAAGCCGGCATAGTGGAGGCGACTGCTACCCGCACAGGTTTCTCTGTAGTAGCAGTTGTTTCCATTCATGGACCGCACTCTAGCTTTACATCAGGCGGAGTGTTGTCACATGCCGAGCTACAATAAAAAAAAATTGTGGGTAACGACTAATTCTCTATAAATTATACTTGACCTATAAATGAACCCACTAATTTTCCATAAATGAACCACACCATATCCTCGTATTGTACTTATTATGACTTCTTTGTTATATAATTGCATGATAATTTTATTTCTCCAGCAACCGATTGCGGTTTCAACAGGATTTTCCGTTTTATTGGTTCCCCCATAAAACTTTAGTATCGCCCAAGAGATATCAAAGTCATATCAGAGTACCCTAATTCTGAACATTATGTACGAGTATATTCTTCATCGTTTTATTTTTGCGTTTTAAAGCTTTTTTTTTAACTAGTAAAATATCACATATATTACCTTTTTTTAAATCCTATTAAATTTGTTTATTACGGTTATACGTTTATAACGCTTCAATTGACATCCCTTTAAATGTTTTATAAGATTTTTCATTAAAATTTCGTCGTTAACTATATCGTTCTGAACTGAACAAAAAAGAAGAGAATTGCTTTTCGAAATACGTTCCCAGCATTGTTTCTCTTGTTCGAACTAATTTACACGTAATCGCTGCTGAATAAGGACATTATCTTTTAGATTTCCACCGATTCGTGTTACCCTCTTGCCGATTAGCTTTTTACTTTATCTGCTTGAAAAGCAAGTATATTTTTAGAAAATAATAAATTTATTTTTTTATTTACTTGCGGAAAAAAGACGTGAACATGTAATAGCAAAATCGTCACTTACAAAGAGTGGCCGTAGTCTAACTGTTGAAGTTCTCAACTCATCATTAAGAGACCCGTGTTTAAAACTTGCAAAATTCTATCTCGCTCTGTGCGTATATAGGCATTAACTAAAAGAGTCTTAGGCTATTAACCTAGTCTGCCGTCTGGAACAGTACCGACATTTTCAAGTGACATGACACCTAGTAATAAAATAGCAGAGTAGAACGAGAGAAGTCTGTCCTGTTACTGAACGGGCGGCGCACCATTCGCCTTTTCGTGTCGGCATAGTAGAAGCGACTGCCGCATGTACATTTATATGTGGTAGCCATTGTGTCCGCTTATAAACCGCACTTTAGCGGAGTGTGGTCACATGCCAAGCTACAATAAAAATCGGACAAACTTGGACTATATTCTCAGACCATTCTTCCCCTTTCGACGGCAATAAGACAACGAAGTAATCACATGAGACTCTAGGAGCACAAATTCTTATAAAGAGGTCAGGGTCTAATTCTTTTTATGTGGCATTTAATGAAGGCCTTTCGATGGCGCCGAAAATCCTTCAGACTAAATAAATAAAAACGACGATAGAATTTATTTACATTTACAGGGTAACATGAGTTGCTAAAACAACAATAAATAGCGTATAATAGAGGTTTACTAGTCTATAAATAAATACATTTATTATTAATCGTATTCCGTTGTTATTTATTTCATGCGTATAATTGACAATTTAAAATATAAATTACGAGTAGGTAGGTAATTTAGAAAATTGTATTTATTTTATAATAATATACGAACATGTTTTCCTCAAGTTGGTCGCTTTCATTCTTTGTTATTAAAATCTTTAACTTCGGCCCTTTAAGAATTAAATATAATATAATAGGACCATTAGAAATAAATCCCAATATGAGTGCGAGGTGCATAGTGGAGACCTACCTGAGTTCACGAAATTTCGTTTTTCGTTGTATCGGAAAGAATCGAGTGTGATATTTAATGATAAATACATCATGATATCCGGGTACGAAAGTTAAGGTTAGAGCTAAGCGTAGTAAACTAATCCCGTAAGGCGACTGGTTCACTTTTTTTTTTCAGTTTTTAAATAGATATAAAATACATTTAAGATACCACAAAAAACGCACCACTTGAGATCGATAAAAATCTTATTAAAATAGGATAAACAATGATTCTAGATGTAATGGCTATGACTCAAAAATGGGAGACCAATAAATGTTAATAAATTTTCTGCCAACGACACTGTAATTAATGACTTTTACTTCAGAATTCATAATATTATCGACATCTCGATATACTCGTATATTCTCTAATAATTTGTAAATTAAATACGTCACTTCCATACCCTCTTGCTTAGAGTTCCCGCGTGGAAACGATTTATGAGTATTTTTTAATTTGCAAAATGTATAAATTTTTATAACATTTTAATTTATTTGTCATATTAATTATAATTTGACTAGATACAAGTAGTA
This sequence comes from Tinea pellionella, assembly GCA_948150575.1. Lineage (NCBI taxonomy): Eukaryota > Metazoa > Arthropoda > Insecta > Lepidoptera > Tineidae > Tinea > Tinea pellionella. Next base: position 3,952,949 of record OX411259.1, on the reverse strand, counting down.
ATAGCACAGAAGTTTTATACATTTATACAATACGATCATACATTACAAATTTTTCTTCTATCTTATTTTCTATTTTATTTTTGCATCTTTTTGTCATTTATTGTTCCAATTATATGTATAGTATATCTGATAAAACATAACTGAAATATCAAAAACAAGCAATGTAGATTGAAAATAAGAGACGCGAAGTCCTCGTATAGCGCTCGCGGTCATTTAACGCACATCTGATAGACCGGCGGGCGCACTCGTGTTAGCCCTGTTACACGTTCATTGCTGCCTGATAAAAATAATCCATGATCTTCAAAAAGCTAATAATATACAATTAACAATTAATATACAGTGTTAATTAATTGCTACTACATGATTATTACCACTGAATCCACATAAATTAAATAATTTTAAATTTAATTCCAAAACGTATTCAGTAAATTATATTTGTAATACGACGGTGTTATTGAAATTAATTAATGTTGTCGTCATCGTCGTCGATGTAGAGTGACAATCTCGCCCCGTGCGTGGCCACTCCAAGCGAATGAACCTAATCGACTAATTAATCGCATAATTTGATATTGCTATATTTATATATACATACAACGTTTGGCCTATCGACGCATACTGTAAATGCTGTATTAATTGCTATTCGAGGACTCATTGTCGTGTTAATTGAATTTAGTTTTATATCGTGCGTGTAAGTGTTCTTATGACCTTGTCAATTTGCAAGAACGACGTTTGTATAACATACTGCGTGTTATAAATATATATTTTATTCGCCTGATCTAAAATATTTAAAATAATTTGTTGGTTGTAGTGGCGTGCGCCCCTATCTGTTACGCTACACGGAGGTTCCAGGTTCGATTCTTGTTTTTTTTTTTGTAGTATTTATTAATACATTGTAATAGTATTTTTAACATATATATAACACTTAGACCTTAAACAAATGCTTATTGTTATTACTTTTTTAAAATGAAATTGGGGTTGACATTTAAAATTTAACAAAACTTGTTAACAGCATCCCATCGTCCCTAAATATTCTCCAAAGGTAATTTAAACATTAACACGGAGCTTACGATCATGTTTAATGTAAAGCTAATTATTACGTACCTACGCTATAGAAATTACATGTTTTATAACATTCCCTCGTCGCGTTACTTTGATGTGTGTTTTATATGCTTAAACAAGCGGAGAATAAAGTTTAAGACCCCGAGAAACTCATTCGGTTCGAGCGGCCTGACTTTATAATTATTATTTAATTTTTAAAAAGTATTTCAACCGTTTATATTGCCTAGGTATTAAGTTTTATTACTTTATTACGCTTAAACGTCCTAATGCCCTTTACGAACTGCCAAATGGCATTCGTAAAGTTTATGGTTCTATTTAATGTGTCGCGAAATTATAGGTTTTATTATTACCATTGTTGTTAAGAAAAATATTTACAAATTAAAGTACGCTCTGGTGGAAAAAGGCAAAAGAACGTGGAGGTGGTTCGGTCATATGGAAAATATAATATGTATAAAAGAAAATTAAAGAAATATATTTATAATACGGTTTTTTTGACTAACTTTGTTTGTTAAGTCGAGTGCGATTCATCAGTCGTCCCCGCTATGCTGGCTTTGAGAGGCGAGTGTGCACTATCCATTGACCGGATGTACTCCTCTCCTTATAAATATTGTTATGATTGGTCAACTGCTCATGAAATAGCGAATAATAGCTACGATCCTGGCGAAAGTGGTACAATCATGTTTTTGCTCAGGCGTGCTTTTAGTACTTAGTATTAGTAGCAGGACAAAAGGACATCTAGCGCGACCTAGAAAGTGTCAGATAAAGTGGATTGATGCCAAGGTTATTAAATATTCAATACTTTGTCAGACTCCCCATCTCGAATGTAAGAGAGTGCGAACGAACATTACGGATTTTCCAATACTCTTCTTAATACTACTATCTTATCAGTCGTATAATTATCCAATATTAATAATTAAAGTTTACTTATCCAAAATACATTAAATTCAATAATTTATTTACTATAATAATATATTTACTTACGACAATTTATATTTATATCTAATTTATTGTAAACATACCTAACTTTTTTTTAAAATGCATATCCTTCAGATCGTCGGGTTAAAAATATAGATAGAGATGCATAAAATCTTTGATCTAAGCATTTTATTATTCACGTTTATTAACATAAAAATAAATAACAATAAATAAATTTATAACTTCTGGACATTTCTACAGCTCGATTGATAGCGTATCTTATAAGTAAACCGATTTGAGCTTAAAGCAATTTCTTCAATAATCAATTACTATTATTAATCAATTTACAATTAAAAGCTTTTCAGTGGTGTTAAATGTCTGCATGAACGCAGTTCTAAATCAATCGTTTTACGCTAACATGCATGTCAAAGTCCATCAAATTGTCATTGCCAGTTGATCATTTACAAAGAGTATTATGTAACATGAACTGACGTTAATTGCTGGTTTAGTGAAAGAGAATGGGTATCCAACGATATTCTAGGGATAATTTCGTGATCCCTTTTTGTATGGTTAACTTATTTCATTATGTAATTTCGGAATTGATTATAATATAAAAAGTTTTGATCTTTTTTTATTATTTTTGTTTTAAAATATTATATTCTAGGATGTGACCGTACTCTGCCTAATGTTAAGCAAAAGTTAATGAGTTGGTTATCATATTTTATTGTGGTATCATTGGCTAGTGCGCTATTCATGAACTGACAGTTTGCCGTAGAGAAAAAAAGCAAAAGTCGAGTCCTCTTTCCCGAGCGCGGAAATTATTTTATTTGTATTTAATTTAAATTTAATTATTATCTAATAAATAAAAACAAATGCACAGATATTAAGTAGAATTATGCTAATTAAAAATTAATTTAAATTATTTGCACTGTAGATTTTTTTTCAAGAATGTTACTTGTTTTATTGCAGTGTAATTTTTTCATAGAGTTTAAAAGAAAACAAATCGGTCTGCAAATAATCCTAATTCGTTAAATTCTTTTTTGTTGTCAACCTAACCTTGTGTCACGTGAAAGGTATTATTTGAGTGCGTGTTTACATTTCATTAAAAATGGCTTAACATTGTCGTCGGGTTGGTTTAAATATTTAACCTATATTAGGCGGAAACACTATCAAAATGTGTACTTACTCGTATTGCTCATATTAAAGTTAATAATTAATACTTTTAGAGTATATACATTTTATTTAAGGATTTTCTTTTGTAGTAGACCGGCGACCATATTCGCACTCCGCGTTCATCACGCACAAAAACAAAAAGAAAGTTATTTATTAATTAATTGAAATGAATCTATAGAGTGTGCTCAATGAGGAAAGGAAAGATATCTTCCGCCACAAAGAAATATCTGCAGGCAGGAGCCGCCTCCGCTTTATCGGCTTCAATTCCTTACATAGTTATGACATAAGGAAATTGATATAAATTAAATCTCAAGTTTAGACTGTCTCTCTTAAATATCCATTCCTATCTCACTTCAGTTTAATACCAATAATATTCCTCAAAGAAACTATCTCAAGATAAAAGAATTCTTTGGCATATCTCCCTTCAATTTACTTATAGATGTTTTTTTTACCATCAGCTATTATGCAAAATGCGACCGTGCTTGAATCTCACTTAAACCAATTTGTCTTTTGATTTATTGAGGGTACAATAGGATATTGGTCCCTTGTTAAACGAATTACAACTAGGTACTTTACCTGCCCCAGTTAAAGGAACCTAATGTACCATAAGGTTTATAAGTATTACGAGTAATTTAATTCGAGAGTGATTGTCCGAATAACGTACTTTATGTCAAACCGATGCTTTACTGCTTTCGGTCAAATAAAATGGGATTGAGATATCGACATGGGGTACCTGTGCGGTCAGCATATAAAATAAAGTATTTTTATTCATTATTGGGTATATTATAAAATATTTATAAATATATATATGTATTTAAACACTATTACTGTGAAACTTGTTTTTTGTCCTTCAAGGGCGGACGCGACTGCTGTCTGCATATCCTGTGTCAACAGTTGCCTCCGTCCATGGATCGCACTTTAGCTTAACATCAGACAGAGTATTGTAATATGCCTAGCCACAATAAAAAAATCCCATCCATTATTTGACTAGAAAGTAGAATTCTAATTTGTTTTGTGATTTCTTTCATTGAATTGTACAATGTTGTACAATGAATCATGGAAATCTTGTTAACAGAACTAAATTATTAAGAAAATATTTTATGAAGGAATTTATAAGTTACACCCACTTTTGTCGACACAGCATCTCTTATGGCAATTTCACTGTTTACGAGCAGTTTCTCATTTTCATTTCTCAAGTGGGTTTCACAAAAATACTCGCTTAGATACCACATTTCATAAAACACAAAGCTACACTCCTGTGAAAAGCTATTCTTTGCAAACGTTGAAATTTTTACAATTACTGTCCGATTAATAGGAAAATTCTCTTATTACGAAAATGTTCTTATTACATTGAAATTGACAGCCTACATCGACATTTTATTTCATTTATTTATATTTATTTTTTGTGCTTTTAATTATTTATTTATAACTTACAATAGGTTCTCTAAAAGAAGTTGCTTTTTAAGAACGTTTAAGTTTCTTTGGAACTTTGGAAAAAGAACTTTGTATAATTATTATTACGGAGCCTAATAGATTTTTCTCTATTCATAAGGTTTAAGAAATAGCAATTGGAAATATAAAATAGAAGGTGAGAGGATATGAAAATATCCATTAATCTTCATATTATTCCGCTCGGGAAAGCTTGAATCATTTACGCCAGATGTTGAACGCGCTCCTCCGACCTCATTACCCGATTCGAACGTGTGCGGTTACATTTGTAAATGTTCTTATATTCAGTAACAATAATTAACAAATACTTCAAATTATTATTATATTATACTTCAAAGTATTTAAAAATACATTAGTTATTTATTTCCAAATAAAATAATAATAATAAAAAACTCCGAGGTGGAGCTACCTAGTCTATTACCTATTTAAGACTTGACGTACTTTTCCCAGATATTAGAATATGTATACAGTATGTTCGATAAATAATGGATAACCTCTACGTGGCTCACTCTCTCAGAAAAAATAAGTTAAAAAATCTTATATCCACAGCTCTCTGGGAGAAATGTCTCTTTTCGAAAAATTACGAAATGTGATACCCTCGTCTACATTATTGAGTACTGCGGCTACAAACTGAATAATAACCAATCGAAAAAGTGACATTGTTCGAGATTGCTGTAGATATACTTTTTACAAGCTTCAGCGAGGTTATTCGTTATTTACCGGACACCCTATATATCATTATGGATATTCAAAATAATGGAAACTCTATCAAGCTAATAAGAAAATAATAAAGTTTTATTTGCTATACTAAATTCTTTGTAGTTATAAAACTACTAGAATAAAATACACAAATAAAAATCCATTTTACTAAGCTTGAGTACCTACTTGAACTAAGAGGAAATAAAACCTTTTATTCCCGATTTCCCATTGTAGTTTGATCCACGTGGATTTGTCGTAACTTTGAACCAATTTTATTTTTATTTTTTATTCATTAAGTCTTGCGTCATAAACGCTTATAATTTGATAGAAAAATCGCATACTGATGATAAAATAACATAAACTGGTACTCCGTGGTCCGTACATTCTGCGTTGACACAATCGTGGTATGGCAGTGACATATCTTTCCTTCCACTTTGGTTATTCGTATTCGTAACGTTGGTTCTTAGAAAGAAAAGTGTGGAACTTGCTACATGGGACTAAATGGGAATAAATGAATAAAACACGAAACAATAAAAAGTGTCATCCAATTCTCTCTTAAAATCTCAAATAAAATGAAAACGATCGTGTCGTATAATGAAAGCTATGACACTTCAAATTCCATTACAAATACTATGTAATTAAATAAAATAAAAACATAACAAATGCATTATAAAATAAAATTGTATTATTTTTAAATCTAAATGGTACAAGATACAAAAATTATGACTGATAATTTTATTGAAAAATAATTTCAGATTGGTTTTCTACATTAGTTAATTAATAAATTAATATGTCTTAATATTTTAATAATAAAGGATTATAAATGAAATAAGAAAAATAAAAAATATTTAGAATTTGATTAGTTCTAATACATATGGAATTTCAACTAATTTAGCTAAGTTTAGGTTTAGGCCGTGGTCTAGCGGTAAGACGCGTGAACTCACGATCGATGAGACCCGTGTTCGAAACTCGCTAATTCTGACTGGTACTTGTTATATGTACTTTGGTCGCTCAGCTATTAAAGAGTGGTAGGCAGACTGATGATGGATATTTGTCCAGTCTGCCGTCGTGGAGTAGTACCATCACTTTCGAATGTAACGACCGTGAAGTGACCTTGTCGCGTTTCGGGAATAGTTTGAAATTAGCCAGGTATAACGAGAGGAGTGTGCACTGTTTATCTATCTATATATAATCATATAATATAATCATGGTACTAGATGGTATTTTTTATTGTAGCACGGCATGTGACAACACTCCGCCTGATGTAAAGCTAGAGTGCGATCCATGAATGGAAACAATTATTACTACAGAGAAATCTCTACAGGCAGCGGTCGCCTCCACTATGCCGGCTTGAAGAGACGGGCGTGCACACTCTTCTCGTTATTATTTCTAAGGGTTTACTTTTTCTTAAAGTGAGTAATTGTAAAAGAAAGTCGCTAAATCACCCAAACGTAACACTAATGTGCTCTCGGACATTTTATTAAGATTAATTAAACCTTCCAACACCCTTGCCTCTTTATAACGTAAACTTTGATCAGTTCATCTCTAAATGAAAAATAAAAACTTCTTTCTCTTTCATGACTTGTAATTTAATATCCTTGTAAATTTTTATCGTAAGTTTATTGAATTTTTTTTAGTGTATCTCGCCAACACTCCACCTAATGTTAAACTCCGCAAGCAGCAGTCGTCCCCGCTATTCCAGCTTGAAACGAATGTACCCCATCCATTGCCATGGCACATTGTTTAGATTTTCTTATTCAATTTATCTTGTTAATATGAGTATTGATTTCTTTTGGATTGATATTTCAACGAGATGAGGCTGCCCTGTCAACCTCGACATTCCTCTCCTCAAGCTGGCATAACGAACATTTCGTAGAAGTTGTATCTGCTAACGGACTGCGCTCTAGTTATCAAGCGGAATGTAGTCACAAGCCGAAATTATTTTTTACATAAAAAAATAACATTTTTTTTTTAATTTTGTTCATTCCTTTTGTTATTATCGATTATACGATTAACAAACTCCTTTCTGTTTGGCTGCATCTTGATTTCCCTTGTGATTGCGGTGATCGTTAAATCTACTCATGTAATAAATAAAGTCTACCTACATTTCCAAATTGAAAATCCTAACCCTAAATGCGTACTATATTATTAGGTATATCTATAGACGAAGAGCGGCCGTGATCTAGCGGTAAAATACCTAAACTCACAATCGAGGACGATACCTGTTTTAGAATCTCGTTAAATTCTGACCGGTACCAATGTAACTATGTCATATTATTATGTACTTTGGTCACCGAGTCACCGTTGATCATTATTAGCCCAGTCTGCCGTCCTGGAGTAGTACCACGTTCATGGACCGCACTCTAACTCAACATCAGGTGAAGCGTAGTCGTATGTCGAGCTACATATAAATTATTATATAAATCAAATAAAATATATGATAATTGTAAGACAATATTTTTGTTTTTCTTCATCAGAATGTCAAATCCTTTTTTATTATTCATTGTAGAGTCGTATGTTGTTTTCATAAACATTTCCACTATGTTATTGGAACATTTTCCTTTGTATTTTTATTAAAGGAGAATAAATATTTTGGTAACCACAAATAAGCTATAGGTATCTATCTATATCCTCGAATAGCCCTCGCTATGCATAATTTATACTAATTGAAGTCTCAAACATCTTCGAAATGTAACTCATTTCTAGTCAGGTTTCTAGTCGGTTCAGGGTTATTTTATCTTAAACAAAATACTATCAACCTTATATCACGAGCAAATAAAGTCGAAAATACAATCCTATTAAATCCATGTTTTTAATTACTGTACTTTTTTTACTTCTTCCTATACATTTTTAATTCCTATAGGTCATCGTCGCTCAAACGACCAAAGTACATATTACATAGTTACATTAACACTCGTCAGCGAGATTTGAACACGCTCATCGATCGCGAGTTAACGCCGTCTAGTTAGGCCACTCTATCTTTATCCCTATTTAACATTGTGTATATTTCTTACAGTACACCTGTCTACACGAAAATCTATTTCACTATCTCTGCGAAGAACACGGTGGTGGAGTATCATTGCCTCCTGCAAAAGGTGATGATGCGTGGAAGGTTTACTTTCATGAAATTCCTGAAGAAATTGTTGATGAATTTGCTATGCGCTATGGTATTGAAGGAATTTATCAGGCTATGACGTAAGTATATAAATTATGCGACAATATTATTAAACGCGCGTTTTATGTTATCTAAAGACTGGTAGGGACATATTGATAATGTTATTAGCCCAACCTGTCTAAACTTAAAACCACTTTTAAGTTACACCCGTCGCTAAATCAGCTTCAAAGCTAAATGCAGGGACTACGGAACATAACCTTTGTGGGTGGGAAAGATGCTATGTTATATTGATTTCATTAATAATAATATACATATTTTTTGCTTGTGGCTTTTCCTTCCATCCCCACTCGCTCCGCCGCCCCTGACTAGGGGCACTCCCAACAGTGTATACAGTCAACCTAAATGGCGCATATTCATCTCTTCAAGCCGATCAGTGATTACAGATTCCCCTGTTACAAGGTTACTCGTATATAATAAGTATTTATTATAGAAAAGCAGAACAATATTTCTGTAAATTAATAAGCAGACATTTATTAAGTTTCGAAAGTTTCCTCATAGTTTCTTTGTTTCAAGATTAATATACAAATGTTGATCCAGTAAGGGGTTTATGAAACTTCTAACATCAAATTTCAGTTTCTAACAATGGTCGAAAATTACTTTCATAAAATAAACCAGATTGTTGTTAACATAAATCCTTAAACTTTACTAAGAACCCACAAGTTCATTTAGTTTAAGGTAACTTTTGCTATTTTACCCTGCGGTCGCTTTGTTAGAAAATCTAAATCTGAATATAACTTGTTTTGCAGACATTTTCACTGCTTGTCCACAAAATATCTATGTGCTGGTGTTCCGGCCGTCATGTCAACATTACTAGCTAATATAAATGCGTATTACGCTCATACAACGGCGTCATCTGCGGTATCGGCTTCGGATAGATTCGCTGCTTCTAACTTCGGGGTAAGTTTACAAAAATACTATAAATAATTTCGGTAACCGGCTCCTAAAACCATATTATATCTTTTATTATTATTCTAAGCAAATACCCATAATAATCTTCACATACCAGCTTCGCCTCGACCAATATTACCAATTTATTAATATTATTGCCAATTAATTTTATCATTGAGGGGACTTATTACCTTATGATTTTGATATTTTAATTAACTGAACATTTGTATAGTAATTATTATCTGTATATTAACTTAATAAATAAAATATAAAAGGTCAAAATAAATGATCCTTAGTGTTCATAATCTAAGAGTATTTTAATTCCATTGGGCGTGTTCTCCCAGCTAACCATTGGGAGATGGAAGTGAAGATTCAGGCGATAAAACCGGATTTATAGTCTTACATACACTAGATACATAAACTAAATATATAAATTATGCCAGTCACTATTTTGTTTATGGAAAAAGTGCTTGAAGAAGCTGGTTATTGTCAATTGTCTGATTAAAAACGAAGACGCAAAAAAAAAAATTTTTTTTAATTAAAGCAAAATAGGTTAAATATGATGATTTATTATTGTAACTGCCTATCCCTCTAAGATTAAATAGACGACGTAAAATATAGAATAATAAAATTATGTGTTTTAATTCATAATTAAAATTAAGAGAGTATTACGTAAATAACCTAAATACAGAAATAGCACGAAATTAATGTTTATTTTGAAGACGCTTTTCTCATTATCACACTAATGATTTTTTAAAGCTGTTCTTTACGGACTTTATCATTGTGTGAAATACACGCGGCGGTGAATAACGCGACGTAGCTAAAAACGAGTACAATGGCTTAATTTCCTCCCCATTCTCGGCGTGCTACAATATTGCCTTGAAACTGACAATTTGGTCAAAGCAAGTCATCTCTTATTACTGCGTTACATAATATTTAAAGCTATAAATTTGTAATATAACGTTATTTCGGATATTATAAGGCGGCTAGTGGAGGTGACTATTGCCTGCAGACGTGGTAGTAATAGTTCATGGATCGCACTTTAGTTTAACATCAGACGGAGTGTGATCACATGCCAAAATAATAATAATAGGTACTTATAAAATTACTAAAATAGATTATTACAATAAATATAAAATTGTAAACAGGGTAAAAATATGGGTTATGTAACCAATCAATAGTTGTCAAGGTTATAATTATTAAGACAATAACTCTTATTTTACAGAAAGAAAAGTTTGTCAAGTTGCTCGATCAGTTGCACAACTCGTTGAGAATAGATCTGTCAATGTATAGAAACAACTTCCCCGCTTCTAGTGCTGAGAAACTAATGGACTTGAAATCGACTGTCGATTTACTTACCAGTATCACGTTCTTCCGGATGAAGGTTTTTGCTTTATTCTTATATTATACTTCGTTTCACCATAATTTATTTTAAATTGATATTAGTATTCGTTGACGTTATGGAAAATCTTTTGATCTTTGAAAACCATAATGTATGGGAAGGCTTAGCTTAAAAATTTGACAGATTTTACATCTTTAGTACCTTAATTTTTTTAATGCCTGCACTAGCTGTAGTAACTAGTGCTTGTATTACAGGCATTTAGCAAAGTGCATATAACATATAACATTGGCACCGGTCAGCATTTAGCGAGGATAAAACACGGGTCTCAGCGATTGTGAGGTCCGTTCTCAGCCGCTAGACTACGGCAGCTCTAATAATTAAATAAAAATTAAAATTTTAGGTACAAGAATTAAGCAGTCCACCTCGCGCCAGCACCGTTGTTAAAGATTGTGTGAAAGCTTGCCTTAGATCTACATATCAGTTTCTATTTGAAAATTGTTATGAACTTTACAATAGAGAATTTCAGGTAATAATTATGTTAGTGTGTGCTCACCATCTAAACATTTGCATTGTAACTGTTAATTATATATTTTATTCAGGTCGACCCAAACGAAGCGAAACGAGATCCGTCAGATCATGGGCCACAATTAGACTCAGTAGATTTCTGGCATAAACTTATTGCGCTTATAGTATCTGTGATAGAAGAAGATAGAAATAGTTATGCTCCTGTACTAAATCAGTTCCCCCAAGAACTTAATATTGGACAGGTAAGCACTTAAAAATTTAAATCCAATTATTGACATTAATTGAAAATTTTATCATATTAGGCAAAGAGATTTATGCCATTGGATTATGTCTTGTAAAATCATTTTTAAGAGATTTATTCTTTAATTTAATCCGATTCTAAACCACTTTGCCAACTTCCAATGAACTTTTAGAGGCGGATAATAATCCACTATTATTACACATTAATGAAAGAAATACAAACATAGGAAAATAATCCAAGACTACCAAAACTCCTGAACTATTAATAATACAAACTCTTTTTTTTTTCTGTATTCGTTCACAGTGAAAATTGTTTAACAAGTAATGACAATAAAATTAAATTAAACATAAAATCTACTCGACACTACACCTACAAATTTTTCTTTTAAATAAATAAATATACTAATTACTAACATGCAAATTACTTAAATAGTAAAAAATACACGTTGAAAGCGTTGATAAGATATTTTATGAAAGAAAAACTACTGCAATAAGACGGATGTTGTCGACATTCTATTGACGCTTCCAGTTAACTTTTTGTTTTGTATTGAATACAGAAACTGTCTGTTTTAATTAAAAAAAAGCGATGTAATGCAGTGTAATTTTAATATCCTATTGATTTTCAGTTATCAGCTGCAACAATGTGGTCATTATTCGCAGTAGATATGAAATACGCTCTCGAGGAACACGAGCAGCATCGACTGTGCAAGTCTTCCGCTTATATGAATTTACATTTTAAGGTACATGATAATTTTGACTGAGTTTAATTACAATAACCGACCTGGGATAGTACCCCCACTATGTAACACCCGTGACCCGTGTAACATCTTGTCAGTTTCTTGTAAGGGATCAGCTTGAAAGTGCCATGTATAGGAGTGTGCACTGTTAATCTGGATGGTGCATATTCTGATCAAGCCGGCATATCGAAAGCGACTGCTGACTGAAGAATTTTTTCTGTAGTAGCAGTTGTTTGGACCGCACTCTAGCATAACATTATCTAGCTACAATAAAAAAAAGTTTATAAAACCTTGGAGTAGAAAAGAAGTGTGCCCTGTCAATTTCTCTGGTTTCATCAAGTTGACCTTAGCACACCAAAGACAGAGTACGGTCACATATACGTATTTAATTTTTCAGGTCAAATGGCTGCATACAAACTACGTAAAAGATGTTCCTCCATACTGTGGGGCTGTACCAGAATACCCTGCTTGGTTCGAACCTTTCGTCATGCAATGGCTAAACGAAAACGATGACGTTTCTTTAGAATACCTCAATGGAGCTTTTAACAGAGATAAGAGAGACGGGGTAATTTTAAAATTAATTACTTTTATCAACACCGTAACAAATTTAAACTTTAATTATACCACGACGTTGCATCCGAAGAGATTATTTTACTTGGTAGTCCACTTCTCAATGTACTAGGCATCGCACAATATTCAGAGTCAATAAATCTAAAAATTACAACACTATCTCCCACCACCTCCCTAGTCTATGCGCCGCGCCACGCCACCTCGATCTTCATTCGTTTCTTTTGTGCGGGCATCGACACACGTCTCACCAAATAGTTAAGTACTATTTATTATTTAAATTATAGATATATTGTAGGTTTTAGCTAGTTTAATTTCGCATTAAATAATAGTATTTGAATTATTGAAAAATCAAAAAGAATAATGAATACGAGTAATCTTCGGTTACAAGTAGCGGTGAGTCACTATTACTTCATATTAAATTTTAAACATGACAGCGCGTTGACGTGGCGCATGGCGTACATGTTTCCTATTTGTACACGTTTATTATTTGTATAATAAGCTTATATTGAAAATAATACTCATTATATTATGGGGTATTTTTTATTGCCTACTCACATGTAATGTACTTTTTTCCTTTTTGGTTGTGAGTTTTGTCTTAGCATTTTAGGTTATGTGACATGTGTTTAGAAAACATCTGAATGGTTTTATGGTTATACTTTATGACGTGATCATAATTGATAACCAAAAATATTAATTTTTATATTAATGACAAAAACCAAGATATACATAATAATATTGTATTGTATAAATATAAATTTTTATATACAGGGTGTCCCGTAAGTAGTGGTGTCAACGGTATTTTACAGATAGAGGGGTTCAATATCTAGAATATAATTTGGTGATTTTTTTTTATACCTTCTGGTTTAAAAGTTATGATATTTTTAAAGAATTATCATTTTTTCCCCCGTTTTATCACAAAATAATCTTATAAAATTTTATTTATAATTATTTTCACTGATATTTTTATTTAAGTGGGTTGAGAAAACACAGGGCTTTCTAATTATAATGTTATTTGTAACCAATTAATAACCATGATTAAATAAAAAATTAAAATCTAAACAAGATTTAATTTATCAAATTTTAAGCAAAATATTTAAACGAAGCTGGTGTAAAAAAATTGTATGTAAGGTTACGGGACCATTATTTTAAAAATATCTACAATTCACACGGACTCTAAAAACGTATAATAATGTTCACTGTCATTTTAATTAAAGTAATTTTTCAAAATTAAACAAGCAAAAAAGTACTATTTGTCGAAGAAATTTCATTATTACCTTATGCGAATTCCAATAAAACCAATGTAAATAGATACGGATAAGACAACAATTTATTAAAGTAAATGCTCAGAATGTCTCCCTCTAACTCTAATGCATAACCGACATCTTCTAATAAAGATTCTCCTGATATTTCCTAGGGGTCTTTGATTATTTTTAATTCTTTCGGACACGATATTCAATTTTTGGCGTAGTTCATATTCACATGTCTCATAAACAGCTTCTTTAAAGTTAACAACAGCAGACTGATGATGGTTATTTGTCCAGTCTGCCGTCCTGGGGTAGTACCACCACTTTCGAATGTAACATCCGTGAAGTGACTTTGTCGCGTTTCGGAAATAGTTTAAAAGTATCCAGGTATAACGAGAGGAGTGTGCGCTGTCAATCTAAGATGGTACATGCTCGTCTCCTCAAGCCGGCATAGTGGAGGCGACTGCTACCCGCACAAGTTTCTCTGCAGTAGCAGTTGTTTCCATTCGTGGACCGCACTCTAGCTTTACATCAGGCGGAGTGTTGTCACATGCCGAGCTACAATAAAAAAAATAACACCATAATTTACTTAATAATCTTTGTTTTAATAGTAGTCCGGCATGTGATTACACTCTGTCTAACGTACTTAAGGTACGTAATCTCTGAATGAAGTATGAGTGGAAACAGGCGTCAGTCTGCCTACCCCTCTTTGAAAATCCCTAAAGTCAAATTAAGGAACCGAAATGAAAATAAGATTGTAACTACAAGCAGTTAGTATCTTACAGTAGGTTAAGACGTGAAAAAGTGCAAATTTCCGACTGTAAGAATTCTTAAAATCCGTCCTATTATCGGAATGCATTATTAAAAATCGACGCCCATTTGTTGTATTAGTGTCGAAAAAACATTGTAATTAAAATGATAGTGATCATTATTATACGTTTTTCGAATCCGTGTGAATTGTAGATATTTTTAAAATAATGGTCCCGTAACCATACATACAATTTTTTTACACCAGCTTCGTTTAAATATTTTGCTTAAAATTTGATAAATTAAATTTTGTTTAGATTTTAATTTTTTATTTAATCATGGTTATTAATTGGTTACAAATAACATTATAATTAGAAAGCCCTGTGTTTTCTCAACTGACTTAAATAAAAATATCAGTGAAAATAATTGTAAACAAATTTTCATAACATTATTTTGTGATAAAACGGGGGAAAAAATGATAATTCTTTAAAAATGTCATAACTTTTAAACCAGAAGGTATAAAAAAAAATCACCAAATTATATTCTAGATATTGAACCCCTCTATCTGTAAAATACCGTTGACACCACTACTTACGGGACACCCTGTATATAAAAAAAAAAAAGAAGAGATTAATAAGAATAATTAAAATAATAAATATATAAACTTCACGGTTGTTAACAAACCAGGCTCGGGTCGTAACATGATTATGCCCAAGGACGTTAAAGTTATGTGGGAATGTACCAACATACCGCATAGTATTGTATATATATTATATATATTCTACAAATTGCATGGATGTTTGTTTTTATTAAAAAATAAAATAAAATGAAATGAAGACGTTATACTCCGTGATGCGGTCACGGTTGATAACAAACCAGTCTCGTGTCGTAACGTGATTACGCCCAATGACGTTAAACTTTTGGGGTGATGTACCAACATATCATTTAGTATGGTATATATGTATATACTCGTATTGTATAAACATTAATTTTATTAATGTAAAAATATTTACTCCGCGATGCGGTCACAGTTGATAACAAACCAGTCTCGTGTCGTAACGTGATTACCCCCAATGTAGTTAAACTTTCGTGGGGGTGTACCAACATACCATATAGTATGGTATATATACATTGTATAACCATTAATTTTATTAACGTAGAAATGTTATACTCCGTGATGCGGTCACGGTTGATAACAAACCAGTCTCGTATCGCAATGTGATTACACCCAATGCAGTTAAACTTTCGTGGGGGTGTACCAACATACCACATAGTATGGTAAATATACATTGTATAACCATTAATTTTATTAATGTAAAAATGTTATACTCCGTGATGCGGTCACGGTTGATAACAAACCAGTCTCGTATCGCAATGTGATTACACCCAATGCAGTTAAACTTTCGTGGGGGTGTACCAACATACCACATAGTATGGTAAATATACATTGCATAACCATTAATTTTATTAATGTAAAAATGTTATACTCCGTGATGCGGTCACGGTTGATAACAAACCAGTCTCGTATCGTAATGTGATTACGCTCAATGATGTTAAACTTTCGTGGGGATGTAGCAATATACCACATAGTATTGTATGTATTGTACAATTATATGGATCTTATGCCTGGATTATGGTCACGTATTACTCGTATAATGATAATTCTGACATGCTAATGTCACATGTTAAAAGAATAAGGTCATTGATATTTTAAAGACCAACAATCGCACATGATGCGCAAAGTTACCCACAAGGTGAACACTTTTCCAATAATTTAACAAGTACAGCTATTATAGAACCTATTCCCAGCACATCCCTCCCTCAAGATATTTTGGAGACGCTGGATTATACTAAAGGCAATCAGCGGTTTTTTTTTTCGGAACTAGGATGCCAGTTGAGATTGCTAAACGTTGGGGAAGAGTTCTGATAGACGGCCTTACTAAGGAGAGCAGACTAAAGAGATCTTTTCGAAATCATTAATTTCTAAAAATTTTCAAATGGGTGTTAAATCTAGAAATAGTACCCGTACTAAGTGACACTGCGAAGAAATAAAGATAATATATTAGCGCAGATCACAGAACTATCTGGGAGTAGGTATTGCTGTAACTGTCATCACCAACGTGACGACTACGATAATTCATAAGAATTCAAATAAAATTGCTAAAAGATTTCTGACATTAGCCAAGTATTTTTAGACTGTGACATTCCGAGAATCTAGAATTAATCTAAAATTCCGGAAAAGATTTAGAAAGAAATTATGTATCTCATCCCTCAATAAAAATTTTGTTAGTAACATCTTTGAAGAAAGACCATTTCAATGGGTGAAGTCTCAAAGACAGCTGAGGGCTTACAAATATGAAGAAATGATGGCAAATTTACCCCAATCGGGTAAATTGGAGAGGCCTACCTCCATCCATGTCGTTCACAAGGATAGCAAGCAAGCAAGGGCTAAGATATGTTACACTGCACGGTCGAGCATCCGCCTCGTACAAACATCACAACTCCTCGACGAGGACTCGAAAATTCCCAAAATATGACTGAGGGAATTCTCCATGTTAATAGATTGTTTAGTCTTTCAACTCCTGTTCTAACAGATTACCTGTCTTTCTTGAATATGTAAGGGATTCTAGATTCCCTTTTTTCAACTTATATCACAGATGACTTATTAAAAAAAAAAAAGACAGTCTTAACAATAATGAACTTAAACAATTAGAATTGTTTTGATGAGGGAAGCCAAGTTAATATTATATTAATCAATATTAATATTAAAAATAAATTTATTCCTACATACCATTTCAAAATGGAGGATAAACACACAGTCACAAACTAAACTTCAAAAAATTGCTTTATGGCTTCAGTCAATTTAAAAGATACGTATTTTTTATTCCTGTGGGCAAAATTAGTAGGAAAATACTCACGATTTATATTTGAACATAATATTTTTGCATTTGAATGCCTACCGTTGGGTTTATCCTTTTTTGTATTTACAAAACTACTAAAATCCGTAATGGTTTCACTTCGAATGAGGGTTATAAATAATTCGACGATATATACTATACATAGGAGGATTGCCTTAGATTGCCAAACTCGCTAACAATAACATTATTGGAGACATTAAGTTTCGTTGGTATGATTTAAAAAGCAAGCTTATTCCGAATTCAAAGGAGATATTCTTAGACCTTTGAAGATTTATATTTGCGACTGCCTTGCCTTTGGCGAAAGCGCATTAAGGTGTTTGTGTCTAAAATGTTTCCAAACAAAGATTGTCGTCCAGATGAAAATTTGTGGATTTCTCGGTGTTTTACGTTCCGCCTGTCCTACGATTGCACGTGTTTACGTATACTTCTGATTGGGTAATTATTTATCTAATGATAATTATGATGGAGTCTCTTATCTCACACTCAAATATAAAATGCTATATTAGAGACGGACGGTAGAGACAGGTTAAGGATTTTGTTTCGTAGTAATGATAGAAGTGGTCTTTTGGGATATAACTGAAAGTAATTTCTAGTTAATTTACTTAAACGAAAGCGGTTTTTTCACGCCTAAAAATGTTTCGCAAGCAATTCAAATAACATTAATATTTTGTTACGGATTAATAATACCACGGCCATTTATATATAAATAAATATGGTGACGTTCAGTATATACATTTAAATAATATTACTCGAAATCTGGACTCAAGTTATATTCCTTCACAACTTGACATAATATATCAAGTTCAAAAAAAAAAAAAAAAAAGAACCTGATTAAGAATCACGTAAATTCAATATTGACATCGTGTGGTGTTTTTATTTGTTTATTTTTAAAGATAAAATAATAACAATAATAAGTAAAATTAACACAAAGTACAAAGGTTCGCCTGGAAGCAGGACTCAGAGGCCATTATATTAGAGGGAGTAATTATTTTTAAGCTTTTTTCCTCAATTTCAGCAAAAAAAAAAAAAAAAAAATGATGACAAAACGACAGGCGTAATTGCAGTGCCATTGGCCAAGTCAACCATGGTATCCGCTCTTTTTACAATTACAGTCGGATCCTCTAATATTGGCGTCTAATCTTGATCTACTCTTATCAGAACTAAAGATCCTTTATGAAAACGACCTACCGTGGAGTCATTAATATTATATGAAATAATTTGAGCTTTATTATCCAATAATATATTAATATAGTTGTGTTTACAGGAAATATTGGCAATTTTGTAAATAAAACAACATTGAAATTCCTATCATTTTAAAATTTCTTACATCGGGATTTCACAATGGACTGGATACTCAATTTTATATAGTTGTCGTTCTGCTCTTGCGTTAATATTGAGTAACAGTTTTACTAAAGAACGAATGCGTCATTCATTCGTAATGGGTGTTTTTAAAATAAAAACTATAATTTCTAAATATCCACCAACTTCGAATTTTATTCAAGTGCTTTATCTCTTAACGGAATGCAAACCTAACGAGAATTTAGCATTAAACAAATTAACTGATTAAAGCTCTAGTAGCTTTAAGATTATGACATCTCATATTAAAATCATGTATGCAAGAACATTTACCCAAAAACCCCAATCTATCCTGCAAGACTTTATTCTCTTATCTAGAAAAAATAAAAATAAATAAATAAATAAAATAGATCAATATGTCTCATACAGAAACACTATTTCATAATGCAAGCTCTTTCACAATAACACGGTGGTTTTAACTACTTCCGTCCAACACATAGGACGCATCTCGCATCAACTTATAAGAGAAGCTTGTCCATTGAAATTATTAAATATTAATTATTACCACAGGATGGTCTGGAAATACACTTATGTTCGTTAAATCTTATAATAGATACACTTATCTTGAGTGAGATAGAGAATAGAAATTGGTTCTATCCTTTGAGACGGTCTGTTGTGAATCAGATGAATGGTTCTGGACCGATTGTAAAGAATATAATATATGATAATTATATGCAGGTATTTAATATCTCTTTCACCTATTTCATTCTGTTAGCGCTGAACATCTACCAAGTAAAATAATCTCTTCGGATGCAACGTCGTGGTATAATTGGTGGTTAAACAAACTTACCTGAAGTGAAGTTTGACCATAATTATACTAGACGTTGCATCCGAAGAGATTCATCACCCACCCACCCGTCAGTGACTATTGCACACCCGAAGGTTATAATGAAATAGTTGACGATATCTCTGAAATGAATGAAGATCGAGGTGGCGTGGCGCGGCGCATAGACTAGGGAGGTGGTGGGAGATAGTGTTGTAATTTTTAGATTTATTGACTCTGAATATTGTGCGATGCCTAGTACATTGAGAAGTGGACTACCAAGTAAAATAATCTCTTCGGATGCAACGTCTAGTATAATTATGGTCAAACTTCACTTCAGGTAAGTTTGTTTAACCACCAATAATAATAGTCTTAGGTTAATAAATTAGAAATATAATTTAGTAGCTATATAATTTATAGTTAATAATTTGACGTATTTTTTCCAGTTCCAAAAATCAAGCGAGCACGTATTATTCAGTAATTCAGTAGTGGATGTTTTTACGCAATTAACTCAATGCTTTGACGTGGTATCAAAACTCGAATGCCCTGATCCGGAAATCTGGAAACGATACATGAAAAGATTTGCCAAAACTATCGTCAAAGTTTTAATAGCGTACGCTGATATTGTAAAGAAAGAATTTCATGAACATTTAAAAGAAGAACGATTAGTAAGTTAGACTATAGAATTTAAAAGTGTAGACAGACTGATGTTAGTTATTAACCCAGTTTGCCGTCCTGAACTAATACGTGAAGTGAAGTCTCCTGTAAATAAACATTCGTCTCCTCTAGCTAGCATAGTGGAGGCAGATGTTGCTTGCAAATAGTTCTTGTAGCAAATAGTAGCAGTTGTATTCTACTTTGACATCAAGTGAAGCGTGATACCGAACTTCTATAAAGAAAACTTAATGAGTTTTACACCCAAACTAAAATAAAAACCTGACTTTAATAAATGTCATCCTAAATAAAAATAGCATTGATCTTACAAAAACGGCATGGGGTTCGTGCGATCCATAATGTAATAGTAAAATATTAATGAAGGAAATTATAAATCAAAAGAATCTTTTCTACTAATAACCTATTTTGTAGGCATGCGTCCTAATGAACAATATCCAACAACTACGTATACAGTTAGAGAAGATGTTTGAAGCGATGGGTGGTACCAAGTTAGAACGTGATGCTGCAGATATTCTACATGATCTACAACAAAGTCTTAATAACACTTTAGATGAACTGGCTTCTATTTTTGCCATCAGGTATCTTATTTGATTTAAAATAAACTTTAATCATAGTAAAATAAATGGTAATAAATGTCATGGTTTTTTTGCAGTTTGGAAGGACGGATGACTGCCAGTGTAAAAGAATTAGGAGATATACTCCAAAAAGTTGGAGGTGGAGGGGCTCCAGGTGCTCCACAACCACAGGTCTCCCGCGAGGCTGATGAAGTACTAACACCTCTTATGGATATTTTGGTATAATGCTATGAAATCATATCTTTATTTTAAAACCTTAATTATTAGTTGTGAAATATGAAAATTTTCATTTTTTTTAACAGGATGGGTCTCTAACAATGTATGCGCAGTCCTGTGAGAAGACAGTATTGAAGCGATTGCTGAAGGAATTATGGAAGATTGTAATGAAAATTCTAGAAAAGACTGTTGTTCTTCCTCCGATGACTGATAAAACGGTAAAAATATAATTATTCAGACTTGAGTATAAGAAAACCTATTTTAAAACAGTTAAAATTAATAAAATAAAATAAATAAAAATAAAACTAAAAGAAACTCATTTGTTTATTGCTAAGAAAAATATCGTATGAAAAGTCATAGGTTGTGAACAATTCCTTTCAACGGAATCTATAAACAAACAAATACTTAACGTTAATAATAACGTATTACCGTATAATCATTTAAATTCATTCCAGATGATGCTCAAAAATTTGACGAATAATGCTAAGAATTTAGCTGCCAATGCGAAGATCGAAGACATGACGCAACTATTTAAGAGTACTGTCGGTAAACAAGACGTAAAACACGCGCTATCCGGCGTCATGGACATTTCTAAAGAGGTAAGATCTATGAAAGTAAACAATAAATTTAACGATTGTTTTGAAATACTACGTCCACGTCATTCCATTCAATTTTCCAGTTATAGCTTTGAAACGTAAATTAAATTAGTAAAGTAACACTTCCCACATCAAAATTAAAATAGAATACATTACTCCAATAATGTAGGTGTTATACTGTTGACTGAGGTTTGGTGATACTATTTTTCTGCTATCTATATGAAAAACGTTTGAGTTTCCTGTTTATTTTAGGTAGCAGCTGCCTGTAGAAATTTATATACATATAGTAGCAGTTGTTTCCGTTCATGGACCGCACTCTAGCTTTACACTAGGTGGAATGTTGTTAAATGCCGAGCTACAATAATATATATATATATACATTGAAATATATATGCACGCCTAACGCCTCTTTTGCATCTATCACATCATATCGTTTTTTTGCACGACGTGATTTTATTGTTTTATATCTTACCAATTTTAACAAACATGTTTTTTAATTTTTCCAGCATCTAACAGCAGAGAAGAGTTTGTCACCAAAACAATGTGCCGTCTTAGATGCAGCACTTGACACAATCAAATTATATTTCCATGCTGGTGGAAATGGACTCAAGAAGACCTTTTTAGAAAAGAGTCCTGAATTGCAGTCCTTGAGATATGCATTGAGTTTGTACACGCAAACTACTGATACATTGATCAGGACGTTTGTTACTAGCCAACAAAATCAAGGTAAAAAAATAAAACACTTCTAGATTTTGAGTAACTTTTAAATTTAATGCTAAATGCTGCTAAAATTGTTAAGCTTATACTGATAAAAAAATATTTTACAATTTAGACGCAGCAGTAGCAGAAGAAGGTAGTGTAGGAGAGGTTTCGCTCCAAGTTGATTTGTTCACACATCCTGGCACTGGAGAACATAAAATTACAGTCAAAGGTAAGTTTAATCGCAATAATATTATATACGTACATCTTTGTTAATAAAACAATACCAGTTCATACATCTTCCTGTTTGTGGGTTGTTGAACTTGACCTGAATATAGGCACGATCTGTTTCTTTCCTTTTTAAGATTATATCAATAAAAACCACTTGCCTTATATGAATAATATGTTGTCGAGATCAAGGACTTTGTGAGATTTTTAAATACTGGTTTCTTAATTTTATTTCTTGTGTATAATATTGCATTTAGTGTTCAGATAAATATCTGTACATAAACGGATGTCTTTTGTTATAGTGGTAGCAGCAAATGATTTAAAATGGGTGATTGCAAGCGGAATGTTCCGGCCATTTATTGAAGTTAATTTGATTGGACCACATCTAGCAGATAAGAAGAGAAAATTTGCCACTAAGTCAAAGAGCAATAACTGGAGTCCAAAGTTTAATGAGACTTTTCATTTGTAAGGCATTTTCTTTTAATATATTAAACATAAATGCATGTAAAAGGTTATTAATGCATTTTATAATTTTCTGACACTCAGCATGGTAAGTGCCACGGAGCAGATGGAATTATTCGAACTTCATGTCTGCGTGAGAGATTATTGCTTCGCAAGAGAAGATCGACTTGTTGGTGTTGCTGTTATGAGACTAGCTGACATTGCTGAACAAGTAAATATTGTATTTATAAAAAAAATCTTATTGAAAATTTATTGTTAACTTAATTATTTTTTTGTGCTCATTTTCAGGGTTCATGCGCTTGTTGGCTGCCTCTCGGTACAAGAGTAAAGATGGATGAAACTGGATGGACCATCTTGAGAATTTTATCTCAAAGACATAGTGATGAAGTGGCCCGCGAATTCGTCAAACTGAAGTCGGAAATGAGGGCCGAAGCTCCCACGGGTGGACCCCAGGGACCTTCATGAGAACCTCAGTAACATTTTGAGGGAGCAGTACTTTGACCCACTGACGTTATGTCATAAAGGCGCGTTTCTTCACGGCGCGAACAGTTCTCGAATCGGATTGCTTCGACGCCATTCTGAAGATCCGCTCGAAGTCGATTTTATGAAGCTCTGTTGGATTTCTTCGAATTCCACGGGAATGGAATCGGCTTATATTTGCACATAGTGACGCGGCGCCCGTCCGTGCGGCCTCGGTCAGTGCGCATTGTCTTTCCTTTTCTAATTGTCCTCTCGACGGACGCGCGTTATGTAAATACTAAGTTACGATGTTAAGTTTACGCGGATAGTAGATAATATTTTGCACAAAATCGTAAAAGTTAGCTGAAAAGACTGACCGTAGTTGCGGCCGGAGGGCGCCGTCCAGCGATTGACTAGTAACCCAGTACAAATATTTATTACAATATTATATTTATATATTATCTACATATTGATGAAAACATATTGCGACTTTGCTAAAGTATAGTTTATTGCTAGAGTTTTGGTGCTGATTTTAGTTCACCATTTGACCGGGTCTCTATTTGTCACTGGACGCAAATAACTCCACACTCAATATTATATGGACCAAACTTCTTAACGTGAAGATAATAAAGCTTCATGTTGACGTAATCATTATACTAATTTATGTATTTAATCATCTACTCGATATTTGTGTACAGTAAACTTATGGCCTTATGTAAATTATTTCACTCGATCGTTTGCTTGTGTGGGGGTAAGCTGGTCTTCGAGATCGGTGTTAGTTCTGCGTGTTGGACTGTAACTCATTTTAAATTGTATCTCATATTGTTACTTTGCGTGATGTATCGAGTTATATATGGCATAGATAAAGATTAGGTAATTATATTTTGTCTCGTATGTTACCTATCTATAATCCGTTAGATAATCTTATTATGTTCCCTTCAATAATATTAAATGTCTATTTATGTTTAGAGTATACTAGTTTTTGTTGTAACCGATTATGGACCGTGTTTATATACCTCTTGTACGTACACATAATATAAATGTAATGGAAATAATAAATGTAAATACATAAATATCACAAGTTTGATCTTAACATATTATATATTACGCTTGGCCTGTTTCGTGTGTAACTTCTATGAAACGTTATTTGTATATTAATTGAAAAATGTGATATTGTTATTAAAAGATACAATGCTGTCGTGAATATACCTGATACGCAGTTTAATTGATGAAGATGGTGCGATGGCAAAACGTTCTTACATTATTTTAATATTTTGAGCACTGAATCGATATAAAACCGAAATAAATTTTCAAACTTCTTTACGTATTTGATTGTTTAATTTTATACCTCTAATTATTTTTTATATTATCTTTATTAATATTATGTTAGTAAATGTGTTTCAAGACGTTAATAAGACTGCAAAAGTCAGTGCTCAATATTAATAATTTCTTAAGTATATTTTAAAACATGTTTATTTTTTAGTAAATTTTAAATTCAACTTCTTACACACAAGTTGCAAAAACACCGAGTGTTTTCTAAAATAACACGTTTTCTAGTTTATGAGTATATTTTCAAATTCATACCAATTTTCATTTTTAATCTTTGATCTTGAGCCAATAACTTGATATTGATACTATCTTCTTCAAAATATTTGGTGTTCACTTAAGATAAGGTCTTATATATATAAGTAACTTAATACTAGTAAGATGATATTAGACTAAAATTTAATAGACAAACTTTGGACAGTTTTGGAAGAACCACTGATGGAAATATACAATAGCTGTAGTATAGTGGTGAAAACATCGGACGTAAGGTCAATCCTAGCTCAAACTGTTGTGTGCATATTGATTTTTCCCCAATTAATTTTCATCCTAATTTAACTCTTAAACCTAACCTGCGGTACTAGGGTACACCCTGCGTCCCATAATCTTAACAACTTTTAAACACTGTAATAAAAAAAATTTCTTTGCCCCATTACAACGTTCTAGGAATAAAGTTAATATGCATCACACAAAATGGAAATCTCCAGTATCAATCAAGCCATAAGCTATAGTAAAACAGTGGAAAATTAAAACACACGTTATCCATTTTCTTCGTTTTTAATCAATTTGCCTGCATGGGCAGAACACAGTTGATTATAATTAATCTACCAGTATTACAGATTAGCACTTGAGTAAACACATATTTGAAACAATACACCTGTTGTGTATTTTATGCTGACTGTGGCCTGTTGTATTTACCCAATAAAATATAATATCTAGATAGACAACATATCCGGATGCCCGCCAGAATTCATTTGACAATCTTCCACGTTCCACAAATTAGAATAAAAAAAACTGTTCTAGTTTCTTATTATATTTTTTAAATTGAATCAACCAATTTTATTCGGCTTTATAGTCAGTCTAGTCGCGACCACGATGGCTGTAAAGCTTTCTAAATGTCATATTAAATTATTTAAATCATAATTTAACTTTTCTTCCTTTGTTTTGAAGTAAAATGACATTATTAAATATTAGTCTGATATCGTCATAATAATGATGTTTTAAATATAACGTTGAATTTGAAAATATACCTACGTTATTGTTAAGCACATAAACCAACACCGGAATTAAACTTTCTATTATATTGTTAGTATTTATCATTGATTACATATCTGTAGATAGAAAATGTGGTTTGTCTAGTCCAAATCTCAATATATTTACTCGTCTAAATAATAAATAAATTAAATTTTTATTCCTAATTTGTATTTCCGAGTCGACTGAATCTGTATAACTTTATAATAGTCTAATAGAAATAATTATGCGAAAAAAATGTTCATGATGTTTATAAAAAAAAAAATATCTACAATAAATTTAAATTTCAAATTAATTCAATAACTAATCGTAAAAAAAATTATTATGACAATATTAATAAAATCATTTAAGAACATTTATAATAATAATTCATTGTAAATAAAATACTGAAAATCATTGAACCGATTCATTCAGAATACGCAAAATACTTCTACGTGAATTTTTCGATCAATTATAATAAAATAGACGTCGACAAATATTTTAAACATTCCAGTAACAATCTGTGTTCATGTAGATTAGAAGAAACCTGACAGATAAAGCAAAGAAAGGATAGTGGGGACGATTGCCATTTGTATGTCCTTTCTAACCAACAATAATTTGCGATATCAGCTAGATTAAACTTTGATGCGCACACCCTTTAAAATCATAAAATTAAGCCGGAATCCGATCACAAAATGAACGGGGACATTAATGAGTCCGTTCATTTCTCAGTCGATCTGCGGCTTCACCATTGACAATATTTGGTAATAAAGAATATTATTATAAGTTGTGATAGCTACAATACGCATTTAAAGGTTTGTGTTCTTTCACGTGCAAATTATTGTATTACATTTTAGTTTAGCGGTTAAAGGCGTGGATTCACAATCCAGAGACCCACGATCAAATCTCGCTATGATTCTAACTGGTACTAATTCTAACTAGACCAGTGGCTATGGTATAATACAGACAATAATTGGAAGAGGCTGCCATCCTGTAATACCACCACTTTCAAGTATACAAAGTGACCCAGTTGCGTTTGTAGAGCAACTTGGAAGTAGTCAGGTATAACTAGAGGAGTATGCCTTGTGAATGGATGCTGCATATTGGTCTCATCAAGCCGGCTTAGTTGTGACAATGAATATAATTCGCACGTGTAAGAACATAGCTTTTAATATTATCTGTTACGCTCCAGTTTTAGAATTAAACCAGTCACTAAACATTGCATATATCTTTGTATACATGCGTATATGTAAATGTTACATGTTTAAACACATTACTGAATTTAGAATTTTTATGAAAAATAAATAAATAAATATCCGTATTTCAAATATAATGTTACATAGTTTTATTTTTATTTTTTTAATTTCCCAATACTGTACTTTCCTAATGTAAATCTATACTAATAATAATATGTTATATGTAAATGTTGGTTTGTCCCCAAAACGACTGAAATAATTTTGATAACATATAGGGCTAAGGGCTATTCGGTTGTCAGCCTAATAATTGAGGAAGGTTATGCGATTTTTTTGTATTAATGTCGATGAAAACGTGGGATATTTTGACCCAATTCAAAAGCTCTTAACTATGGAACGGGAACGCAAAACACAGATTTCTTTGTACACATACGCAATTTCGAGTATTTAATAAAAATACATGAAAGTAAACTTTTCATGAAGACACATTAGCAGACTTCTTGGAATTAGATCGTCATCTGATTAGATGGTATCTATTTAGTACCACGATAATGAGATTGGAACGCAGACACTCCTACTCGTGCTGAAGCTTACGAGTCGACATGACGTCACATCTCAGACTTGGGGGGAGATGAATGCTACACGTCACAAGCTTCATTCATAAACACCATTTCTCTACTAACCGTCAATTTGTACGCACGTTCACGGCGACCGAGAGATAAAGCAGTAAACACAAAGTTCCCGCGCTATTTTTAGGGAATTCCTTTTAACAAAGTACGACGAAGGGCGTTAGTTTGTGTTTTTGTTTTTAATATTATCGTATCAAGATGAGTGGAAATTTTCTGACGATACCTGGTGATGACCCTATACAGAAGAGGTCGCGGGTAAGGCTTCTTTGCATGTCCTACTTTAATAATTATATCTAACACAATAAGTGAAACTTTTTTCTTTAACAATGTTAATTCTTAATTTAAATTACTAGTTTATAATTAATTAAATAAATCAAATTAATTATCATAATAAATCCTTCTGTAAACATAAAAAAAATTACAAAAAAATATGCTATGAACAGATTCTTTATTTATTATTTAAATTATAAAGAACAGGCTCCTTACTATTGTAAAATAAATAATCATGTCGTAGGGCGTAAAAAATTAATTTTCATCTTTCGTCTCTACGTACATAAAACATTATCAATCTTAATTAAAATTGCATTAGAATTCTAGTTCTTGATCATACGTTGACTACAGTTTCCAATTGCGTTTTAATTCAGAAACACCCGTTGCGTGTTTCTTCCCGTAACCCGCACGTGTTATGGGGAAATTAAAATTATTTAATGCCTTTTCGAATACTAAAACTATTTATTACTACATATTTAAAACAAAATGGTCCGTGGAAATATTATATTACTTGGTAATGGACGTGTTTGCGAGCAAATCATACATATGGGAAACCAATATCACTTGGCACGGAATGAATATATAATAATAAAAAATGTATATTTAAAGAACATTGTTATAATTCTTTTTGGAACCAACAACTGATTTTTAAAAGCAGCTGGTCAGTATAACATTGGTATCAAAATATTTTATTTACATACATGAAAAAATTACAGTAAAACACGCTCGTATATCTACTTATGACAAGAAAAATTTATTATATCCTTTACTGAAATTTATATAAACTATAATGTAGTTGATACATTAATCAAATCTTAAAGATCACAGAGAAATTTAAAAACACGGATAGTTAGTGACACTTGAGGTCAGACTCGGAGTCAGGGTTAAGAAAAATGTTTACCGGATACGTTTCTTGTAACGTGTCGCGTTTAACTTCCTTCTAATACATGACATGACTGACCAAAGCATTCACTTTATCTGTCACATTATAGTAAATGCTCTGTATTTATATTTAGATAATTTAATTGTTAAGTGGGGAATATTTTTGGTAGTAGGAATAACTGTTACTCTATCTTATTGTACATTACTGTTTCTTACATTACTTGTTTTATTTAAATCATGCTTAATAACCATCGACTACGTTATCCTAATTCATATCGCTGTAGCAATTTTGTTTTGGAATTTATAGCTCCTTTTACAGCCCATCACGATTTTATAAAGATATTTTGAAATCAAAGAAAATATTCGTACTTAAGATATCGGTTATCATAAGAGAAAAATGTTATCACAGTAATCGTAGAACAATAAATGTTGAACAAAACAAAACATTCGCACTGTTACCAGGCAATGTTCCCATCTACTCACTCTAAATAGCTATAAAAATGTTGTCTTGACAAACTGCCATTTAACTCTGAAGCGATATGGTGTCTCGCACATCATTGGTGACTTAGTAAGAAAAACATTTACATATATCAATATGAATTATTATCATTAGCGTACATAAGGCCTTGTGCGCACTAGGTACGTTTTGTCGTACAATAATTTTCTCGCAGAAATGCAACGTATAGTTTTATTTGTCAGTACGCACATATTTAAAAGCAGTTTAAAATTGCCAATTGTTGTCAACATTATGATTACAGCAAAAGACTGGTAAGCAAACTGGTATTTGCCTAGTCTGCCGTCCTGGGGTAACACCACCACTTACGAATGTAACACTCGTGAAGTGACCTTGTCGCGTCTTAGGATCAGTTTAGAAGTAGCCAGATACAAGAGGAGTGTGCACTGTCAATCCAAATGGTACAGGCTCGTCTCATCAGGCCGGCATAACAGAGGCCAGTTGCTGTCTGTAGTTTATCTGTAGTAGCAGTTGTTTCCGTTCATTGACCGCTCTCTAGACTAAGATCAGGCGGAGCGTTGTGATATGCCGACCTACAATAAAAAAAGTAAATTGCAGCATATGTAATAATTGTATTGTATGACCCCGAGTAAACTGCGATAATAAAATAGTTGAAGATCATTGTGTTTCGGATGTTGAGAATGAATATGCCGTCGATATTTGGCGTCACAGTGCGCGGTGTGATATTTCCGCGCTATTTGTTGCACTACAAATTTTAAAATCGTGTCGCAAATAAATAAAATCGTGGTGCGCGCTAGTCCCAATTTGCAAAGTTGGAAGAGCACTTTAAAATTTATGTTCGACGTGTTGGCAGTACACCTGTGAAATGCAATTATTTATGAAAACACGTGCTAATGTTGGTTAGTTACGGCAATCAATATTTACCTATTTTGTTTATAATTCTTATCGCGAAAATCTCATTATAACAAAACTAATAAACATTCTTAAGATTTATTATTATAATTAAAAAATATTAATAGTAATAAATGATTAAGAAGCAGATTTCGACTACAGTTCCTGGTCGGCACAATTGTTAAATGTTTATGTTTTTTTTTTTTGTATTGATCGTTACTGTCTGCTGTTAAGCTAGACCTTAATCCACGAGCGGAAATATGTGCTACCATAGAGAAATGTCTGCATGCAGCAGGTACTACCGGTATGCCGGTTTGAGGAGACGAATTGCGTCACGTAATATCCGATTACTTATGACTGATCTCGAAGCGG
The DNA here is from genome assembly GCA_948150575.1 of Tinea pellionella. Lineage (NCBI taxonomy): Eukaryota > Metazoa > Arthropoda > Insecta > Lepidoptera > Tineidae > Tinea > Tinea pellionella. The sequence continues at coordinate 3,921,974 of OX411259.1, read as the reverse complement.
TCTTTTACATTCTCCGAAAGGGTTCAAGAAAATTTCACAAGAGTGTCGACGTCATTGCCTCTTAAAAGAGTTAGGTAAGGTACTAATTTAAAAATAAAGAAATAAAAAAAACTTAATAAAGCACAAGGTTAAAAGCTGTATCTGTAAGTAAGTATGTACGGTTAGGTATAAAAAGGGTTATAAATAAAAAATTTAAACACTTTTTTTTTTATTGTAACTCGGCATGTGACAACACTCCGCCTGATGTAAAGCTAGAGTACGGTACATGAATGGAAACAACTGCTACTACAGAGAAACCTGTGCGGGTAGCAGTCGCCTCCACTATGCCGGCTTGAAGAGACGAGCTTGTACCATCTTAGATTGACAGTGCACACTCCACACTCCTCTCGTTATATCTGGCTACTTTCAAACTATTCCCGAAACGCGACAAGGTCACTTCACGGGTATGTATGTATCATTTTACCCATACATCATTGTGGTCCAAACATGCACTAATTGTGTTATATAAATCTTAAATCCATTACGGATACCCTAGCACCTCGGGGAAGACGCCAGGGTTATGTCAGGAACCCTCATAAACAGCACGCACAAGGTCTACCGACTAAAACCCCACAGTGTTCCTCATGGCCACCAAAGTGCTGAGGAGTTGGGTACACGGTAGCATTCATCCGGTTCGTACCTGCCGCAATTTTAGCAAGATTCCAATACGGGTCTCTTTAAATAGTATTTGAATGTTTATACGTTACATATAATAAAACGAGAACGAAAATAACGTGAGATCCGCTGATATTAATAATAGCTACTTTTATAGCTAAGTCAATAATAATTTGATGAAATATTTTGTTTAATATCAACAAACAAAGTACCATCTGGAAAATATTTATCATATGCATTATTTTTACATTTTTTAAAAATAACACCTCACAATTCATTCACTAATATTCAGATATTTTAATAAAATTTTAATTTAAAAAATGTAACTGAATTCTATCGCGCGAATTAATTTGATCCACGCGAAACGTTTCAGTTTTATTAAAACATGTTCGCACCTACCGACCTAAGAAATTAATAAATTGTAATTTTAACACAAAGAAAAAGTGTTTTTTTTTTTAAATTTTTCTTTAGGCTAATGTTATGGGATAATACAGATAAATCACCTTCCACGTTTATGGGCACTACGGACCCCCTATTTACTCACTTTTTATTAATCCCTTTTTAAATAATGTTATTTATCTTCTTTATATCAATACATTCAAAACAATATAAATAATTTAGATATCAAATATATCGAGCATTTAAACAAAATTGATATATTTAAATATTAAAAAAACCTACCTACCAAAGTTTCCATTGTAAACAAGTTCCGGTTGCATATTTTCGAAAATTCTCGTGAAATATCAATTTACGCGGGTGAATGACAGATGTGTGAGTCAGTGACGTCGTTTTGGCATCCACCCCACTCACTTTACGACCTTGCTCTTTACTGTATGATGTTTAGAACTTGAATGATTACTATTTTGACGCTTGAATGATTCACTTCATCTTCCGTCTATCTTCCATTAAAGAGTTAAATGTTATTAGATACTTTATTGATTAAAAATACGTATATATGTATATGTTATTGTTAATATATATTTTTTATCTTTGTCTTCCTTTATTTATAATATAGAAAGAGTGGTAGGTAGACTGATGATGGTTATTATTCCTGACTGCAGTCTTTGGGTAATACAACCGATAGAGTAACTTATAACTAAAATTGTAAGAAATTGGTGCCCCCACTTTACCCGTGAAGTGACCCGTCGCGTTTGGGGATCAGCTTAGAAGTAGCCCGATACAACTAGTACTGTGCCCAAACATTTCTTTGTGACTGTAGTGGATTTCACTCATGGATCGTACTCTTAGCACTTCACGCGGAATGTGATCACACACATGTTGAACTACTGTAAAAAAAAGCAATTAATTTTCTTCGCAATATAGTCGATTTTTCTGTAAACGATATAATTAAATGTTAAATAAGTTTTCCAATTTAAATCACTCAGGTCATAGATAATGAACATTAGGTGTATCATTAAGATGATTCAGCGTGAATACTTTGAACAAATCTAATGATACGGTTTGGCACTTAGCCATAGTGCTTTGACAATGACTCCGAATATAATTCTTCTTTATGCGTAGCACTGACCTGTATAATATCAATAAAGTGTTTAGAAATGTGCGGTTTTTCCTTTGTTCTAATTTTCTTTCATATTAATAAATTAGGCCACGATTTCTAAAAACTCTACTACTACTTATTGTCTGTTGTAAATTACATATTGTTTATTTATTTACATATTATAATTAGTTTTGAAAGTCAAATGTAAGCAACCACAAACCAGCGTTCCCAATTTGTAGAGAATTTCCCAAATTGCGGGATCCCAACTCAATTGGGGATTTTGTGAAGATTAGTGCTATAGACAATTTCAACATTTTATTAATTAATTTATTTATCGAGAGCTGATTTGATGGTTAGTGATTATTGATCGATATTTTTTGATAGCTCTGAATATCGCATTTTAAAAAATCTTGTCATGATAATTATAGGAGTAATTATTTTTTTAGCACTCATAGCACTGAAAAACATGATAGTAAAATTTATCTAGTTTTACTCCCAAAGTCAATTGAATGTTGTCTAGATTATAATATAAATGTTATTGTATAACCTATTTTTATTTCAGAGTTCTTCATTAACCGATTTAATATCAGCTTTTGACACAAAAGCTCAAGCACATACAGATCTACAAAAAATCACAGCTTTCAGTGGACAATTCGATAAAAACATCAAACCTACATTCTCTAAAGACGAGTATGGAAAGTAAGTATTGAGTATGAACTAAACGAAATCATGAAATTTAACACAGTTGTAGATGAAACACGTAATAAAAGGCTTTTGTCGACTTTTCCTTGTTCATAAAGCATGAATTTTTATACAGGCTTTATTAAAAATTGACACAAAACACAGATACTTATACTTATATATATAACCTACGCGAATTCATGAGATATTCGTTAAATAATATTAATACAATGTAATAAACGAATATTATTTTTAAAATAATATAGGCGAATTTCAATCATAATTTTCTTCACTCCAAAAAAAAAAGATAAATCTGCTATAATTTATAGCATTTATTTTTTAATATCCGGTGGTTAAAGTTTATGTCAGAATATTTCCTTTGAACTAAATTTTCAGTGAATTTGTACTGCAGCATCAAAGCCCAAACAAACTGTTGTTGATTTACAAATCCTTGTTTTATTTTTGGATTTCAGCCTCATTATTAATTCCGCTTATCCTTAATAAATACTCATCTATATATCACTTTACCCACGCAATTATCGATCACAACCCCCCTGTGTTTAACAACCCGTTCGTAAATATGTAGAATAATATTTTTTGAATAGTAACCCAACATGTAACTATAGTTCATCTGATGTTAAGATATTGAATGAGATGACGAATGTACAATGGTTACTTTCAAACTGATAAAAAAATTCAACTACCTAGTACTAGTATCATTAATTAAGATTAAAACATTATAATTTTTTTTCGAGGTTTGAACATGGGTTTCCCAATCGCGATTTCAAACTTTAAACCACTAAACCACTACAACACTGAATTAGCACTAGTTTTTAATATATTTTATTTAAATAATAAACCTAATTTATTACCTACAGTATAAAATGTATAACATTCAGCATAATAAGGCGCGAAATTGTTTTTTTTTTCAAACTTAGTTTTGTAAGCATCGTAATAGACCACATAATTCGTCAACGTCTCGTTCGTACTAGAATCTTAAATTATCTTATTCGAGTTTCTTTTTGTCAGCCGTAGAGCTTGTTGACAAATTGCAAGACATTGCATAATACTTCGCAATGTCTTTTGTTACGATTTATTTATATTCTAACGAATTATTACAAACATCTGCTTTGTTTCCGCTGTAATTTAAATTGTACGAGGAATTTGACAATTTAAAATCTTTTAGCGATTAACGGTTAATTGTTCACACTTTCATACACCACTTACAAACACTAACACTCTACTAACCCCTTTTTATTCTTCTATTCTCATTTTTTACTGTTCATTTCCATTTCCTATCTTTATTGAATAATACTAGTCTTTTTTTTCAGGACTGGATTGTCCTTGTTCTGATACCCATATTTATTATATATATTATAGATCTTAGCTTAGGGTATTGTATGTATATGTGTTTTTTTAGGCCGATTCCGGGTTCTAAAACTGAATTAAGAGGTGCTGAAGCTCAAGCGAGAGTATGTACTGAAATGAAAGAGTTGTGCTCAATTATTCATGATTATGGCAAAACTCCATGCAAAGGCCTCTTACCTCCTGAACTTAAGAATGCCACTAGTGTCATATCATTTGGTGAACTTTTTTCGGTAAGATTTGCGAAGTTAATTATAATATATGTATATAAAATAATATAAATAAAATAAAACTAACGAGTTCTACGCGTTCGGACGTCGCTTTCGTTGTGTTGACCGGGAAAACGTTAACGGTAACTTTACAGACTCTCTTCTCTCTCAATTTAAATAAATAAATAAATTTACAGAGATGCACGCACGATATATCCGCCCTTGTGTACAAATAAGTGAAATGCGCCTTGTTTTTACTTCCAACGAAAAGTTAACTTCATTTTTGCCACCACCAAACTGTTGCAACATTATTTTTTTATTTATTGATGATTTATTCTATTGTTTAAGTATTATTAAGGTTTAGCGTCCCGGGTTACTACCTCATTTCAACTGCAATACCCGTGAAGAGATCTAGTCGCATTATGGGATCAGTTTACTTTCAGGAAATATATCTAAATACTTAAAACAAACACTTTAAACTCTTTTTTTTTTTAATGCCAATTTTCGCAAACCAGGTGTGTTATTTATGTCTAGTTAATTACTTTTGTTTTGGCAAGGGGAATTTGTGGGCGAGTGCTTCTTATGTAATGTTATATTGCTTAAAAATTTGCGACAAACGACTCCCGTTCTAAAATAACCTAACTCTACCTTACACCAGTTTATGACGCATTTTGTTATTATAATATTAGACTAGTAAGTGTTATAGTTACTGAGTAAAACTGATCCAAAAAAGTACGCTACCAGAAGGCTATAATAATAAAAAAAGAATTAATAAAAAATAATAAATTATGTAACCTATTTTATTATGAGAAATAAATCTTATCATCTTTTAGATTCTGGTCCACAAATAACTAAATGGGGAATTTTTCCGATCCTGCCCTTCATTCGTGTTCGGCCGTAACCCGGAACGCTTGTTAATCCTCAAGACCGCATTCCATACGGCCGAAGGCGAAATTTCGGCGAGTGATTCATACATTCCTGAGATGTATCCCTGAAGCTGAGACTTGTACATCAACAAAATTAAATGCTATGTATCATTTTACATTAAACAGTTTTGCAGCGATTTAAATGCGTAAAATTATTCCTTATAAAAATACTGAAATACATGGTTTATTGGCCCTTGCTACTTCCGTCAGGTGCACCGAGCGTTTATTTAGGTTTATTAATTGTCGTCGGTCACGATACGTCCGCGCGGCGACTGTGACGTCACCAGACATTCTTCGCCACGACGCGACGCTTCACCACGGCCAAGTTTTAATTTTGGATTTGGTTTACTAATGCACGACCGGTTCACTCGCACGTAATTAGCAATATAAACAAACATAAACCGGGCCGAATATGGAAACGGATATTTTTGCTATGACGCTCGATCACAAATATCGTTTACAAACTATTTTCGTTACAAATTCGATCATAAAAATAATATTTGTTGAAATTTACTATTAATAAAGTTTTTTCCATTAAAATTTATTAACTGTTGTTTAGTATATAGTTAAACGCGCAACGCGCGTAGTTTCACGGAACAATATTTATTTCACTTCGCCGACAAAACTATGCTATAAGATTATGTTGTTAGGTTATTTTATAATAGGTACTTTATTTAACTGACTTAGAAACTTTTTTTAATTAAAAACTTTTTTTTCCAGATATATACTGTAATATCGGATAAACTCGTTGGTATTTTGTTAAGAACAAGAAAGTATAACTTGACACAATTCGAAGGAGAAGTCCTGTTTCAGGTAGGTACCTACAAAATCTTTAATATTTAAACACTGCTTCGGCTTTATATTACATTAATGTTCTCCACAATCTTGAAACTTTCTAAAGATGTATTTAATTTAAAAGTATATTTTATTTGACAGAAACGCGATGATGATGTCCCTATTTTCTTAATGAAGCCCATGAATGAGATTAAAGAATACTGTGACAATAAAGCCCTACAAGCGAGGAGATCCGTTTCACCGATGCCAGGGGCGTTCAGTTAACAATAAATATATAAAAACTATTCTAAGTTTTAACGAATTAAGACATATCAACATTCTGTATTCATAATTAAATTGACTATTGTGTTCATCTTCAAAAGAAATTACTCTAAATTGTTAATACGCAATTTTCACGCAATCATGTTCGGATAGCGTGCCGACCGCATTTTTTGAATTGAACGGTAGAAATTAAATCAATTGGAATTAAAATATATTCCCTTTCAAAGTCTTTTCACGGCCATTAATGATTCAATTAAATTGCGTACTTTGTTTGAATTCATAGCAATTATTATGCATTTTAAAGCCAATCAGAATCAATTACATAGGGGAAATTGGGGTAAAATAACATTTTATATTATTACGAGTAAGTTCACGGTTTTAGTGACAATTTTTTATGATTAGTAGGTACCTAATACCTATACATATGTTGTCCCAATTCTTCCTATTATTTTTAAGTTGAAATAATGATATTATTTTAGCCCTCATGAACTAAATAAATTATGTAAAGAAAAGTGACATTCTACAAGTTTTTTGACTCGAAGCATAAATTATTTAAATAACGACATCTTTATTACTTTGAATAAAAGGCTTTTGCATAATAAAAATTCATTTTGAATGTGATATGATTGATGTTTGAAATATTAGGGTTAGAATAAATAGGGTAGATATATTGGACTTTACTTGTCTTACACACGTTACGATTAATATTGTGCGAGTAAATCGTAACGTGTATGGCTTGTCTTAATATCTCTTTTTTATGTTTTGAATTTTATCTTATTTATTGTAGTTTAATTATTGTTTTATGTATGTCTAATTAAAATTATTTGTATTAAATTAATTTCATATTAATTCATATGATAGATTTCAAAATATTACATTAAAATAAGATGAACAGTATTCTCTAAAAAATTCTAGTCAGTTTCGTGTGTAAATTTTTGTGAAACAATTTGTACATGTCTTTGTAAATAATAAATAATATTATTTTTGTAAAAGAAACTGATGTTTTAATTTAGAATTAAGAATTCTACAAAAATAACTTCAACTTTTTTATTCACTAACTTTTCGAGAAGTTTTCAAATTGAATATAATATATTTAGCCTGGTCTAACCATTGGCCGGAATATAATTAACATATCTACCTATACATAGGGAACCTTTTATCCAGAGAACCCAAAAACTCCAAACACTAAAAGAATATTTCAAATTGATCTTGTAGTTTGTACCATACATTCATTTTTATACATGTAAAGATTTTATTAATAAATTTTAATGAAAATCGAATAAAACAAAAAACGCAACTATGACAATATTCTCCATTGGAATATGGGCCTTAGGTATTGTTAAAAAACTGTTTTGTTTTTTTTCCAAATGCCTATGCAGGTGCGGTCCCAAAAAAGGTCTTATCTTAGAAAAACATTTTATTCTTTACATAAAGCTATAAATTCAAGTACCTACATTTGCCCTCAAAATGTCTACGGAACCGTATCAGATAGCAGCGCTATCTAATTCTTTCACAACATGTTTTAGGGGGACATTAATCAAAAGCGTTTAATTTATTACTTTGTAAATTGAAGTAGAAAATAATAGAACAAAAGAACTTCATGAAAGAAATTGTAAACCCATGGCGAAAGTTGCCGTTCACACGATAAAAATTAAAGCTAAAAATAAAATTGAAGTACATGCCATACAAAAACTTCTGAAGGTTTTAATTTACATTTTGGCAATAGCAGGTCAAAATAGAGGCGTGTATTTTAAAACTCGTATGAAAAGATTGTTATACTCGATTTATACATATTTTTGGTTAATATTATTTTTGACAACGACTGCAGTGTTTGTGTATAAAAAAAAGTTCATTATTTTAGATTTTATACGCTTCTCTCTCTATTTTTCGTGTTATCTTTCAACTACAATTTCAGCCAAAAAAGTAAACGTTAAAAAAATTACACATATTTACAATAAAATAACTTATTTAAATCACGTCTTGCGTCCTAATAAAAATATATTTCATTCAATTTATATTGTGACATTTGTACTTGCAATTTCTTCTAGTGAAATGTATCAGTTATTCAAAGACTTTATGAAAAGTTTTATGTCAAAACAAGTATATAGTTTATATTCTTGGTTTGTGTTCTTCGTTGTTCACTTCGATTGTGTCTGGCGTTACGTTTTGTTATATTTTCTAAGAACAAAATTAGAGCTAATATATCTAAACTTGAAAATGCTCTACAAAAGTACACAGAACCAGTATTGTTTTCTATCGTCGAAAAGATCTCCAAAAAAAGATGTACAATACAGGAAAAGGTCGAATGAACGTATTGACAAAGAATTGGTTCGAATTCAAGATTATTACAAAGATTTAGTTTATGTTCAAAAGACTATTATCAATATACTGAATCCTGTGGTAAGACATTATTTTTTAATATCTGCTAATGTAATTGATATACTATAAAATTAATGTTTGATTGTTTGTCCTGCATATGAGGATGGTTTAAAGTTTTATTTCTTGGATAAACTGACTAAAACTCTATGAAATACTGATACGAAGTTGCGGGTAAAAGCTAGTTTATTATGAAAAAAAATGTGGCAAATAAATAGAAGAATAAGTTTTGTCAAAATGTTTCATTGTTAGATGTATTTCGTACGTTTATATTCTACCCCTAAGAGAGCCATTAAGTGTAAGGAGGTGGTCTAAAAATAGGAACCGGAACACTTCCATGCATGTCGTAAAAGACAATTTAAGGATTACGTAATAAATTTTGGTGGTCTCTGCGTTTACTTAATAACATCTATGACCCAACTTGAAGGTCATAATGAAAGGATGAGACCGAAACTTTGACTTGAACTTTGCTTTAAATTTATTATTTAATACAGCAGTCGATACTACAATGATGCGTAGCTCTCACCAAGCTGATTTATTTATTTTCTCATTTTTTCGTTTTCTACACACAATTATATATGAAGTACTTTACTTTAAGTACCAGTATATTGATGAAAACCTAATGAAAAACCCTTGATTCTAAGAAAAACGCGTTCAGGATAAGTTTTTTTATAGAGATTTATTATAGAGAATTATCGTATCCTTTTTATCTTTTCAGTTTATCATTAATGTTGTTTGTTCTGTTGGCCGAGCATTTTGTGATATTTTTATTGTATTATGGAGCATAAGAGGTGATGTAAGTATTTTAAGTATTATTATTATAAGTATAAATTACTTATGTCTTTTTTCCCTTTTTTTACAAAGTTTCCGATTGAAATTACTTCTGGAAATTCCAATATTTTGCAATTTGCTTATGAATTATAAAGTTTTGATTACTTATATACTTAGGTGTTATCAGAACACGCGTAAATAAAAGATTTCTTTTTTTGTACAGAGTGGTATAACTTATTTATTGGGTGAAATTTTCATCGACCTCACGCATCGACTGAAGACATTTATTTTGGTTTTGATTATCTGTTACGAATTCTATGTAATGGACACGTTGGATAACAAAATTAAAATGAAACTTACCGTGATGTTTGTGGACAGAGAAGGTAAACTTTTTTTTTTAAGTATTTGACGTTTTTTAGTGTTCTCTGTGTAGCGCAGTGGTCATTGCATCCATGCGTATAACTGAAGATAATATAGTTACTTACTTATAAACAATATTTTAAATAGTATGGCTTTTTCAAATGCATTCAAATTTTGCAGGATAAATAATTTTGTCTAAGATATATTTTTCTATATGAAAATAATTTTATTTCTTTGCAGGTAAAACGGACGAAGAATTTCTACGATTTATAGAAATTAATAAAAATAAATTTGTAATGGCAAGAGTGGTACCTCTTAATTTATCATTGCTTTGGTTATGTCTCGTGAATGTGTTAAAATTTACCGTATTAGTTTTGCAATTCTTTAAAGTTAAAGATAAGTAATATAATTAAAATTTCCCTGATGTGAAGCTAAAGTGAGGTCCATTAACATTAGCCATTTTCTGTAATAATAAAAACTCGATGGTAGAATGAGTAACTGAGTAATTTCATAAAAGAATTTAATATCCAGAACTCGGCTTAATACTTATTCAATTTTACAAAAAGATTTCATCATTTATCTATAAGTACGAATTCTTTTATTAAATCATAATAAAAACAGAGATTATAAGAATTAATAAAATTTAAACTTTTGATATAGAATTATTAAAGTTTCTTCGTATATATAATTAAAGTTAATGCCGATTATTAAAGAAAAATTGCTTACTATAATACATACAAATTATTCTGTGACGCGTCGACAACTAGGCGTCTCGGTAGATTGTAGCGCAGTGCTTAGAGCTTTTCAATCTATTACGCAGATCTCTGATTCGATTCTTGATCGAAATAAATATTTGTCGGCGCTTAGTAATCGTAATCATGAGCGTAATCAATTGTTCGAGTACTACTCGATGATTTCTAACATAACATATATGTAACGTCGGAAGTTAATATTTGACATGATCGATCGACCGAACTATGTCTTGATTACTTTAGATGCCGGTAGAGGGCGTTGAGAAGGTATATCTTGACAGGTGACTGTCAGCGTTCAGCCCCTCTCTCACTTCACTGCACCCTCCTCCCTGGCGGTTGCATTTTTCTCTCATGCCATTTGTCGCGCGAGCGGGGCCTCACCCCGCTTTAGCTTCAAATTATGGTTATCAGCGTTCAGTATGATCGCGGTCATGGTATTTGGCTTCCGCTTTGTTTATTTTTTTTTAACTTAACTATTAAATCAAATACTATACACATTATTATTAATTAGTATATTATTATGAATAGATTGTTTTATGTTGTTTATATATGTGTTGTACTTCTTCTGATACCCATAGCAATGGGTATCCTAGTGCAAAGTCAGGAGATTGTAATTATATAAATAACTACTTATTAATTTCTGTTAAATTGCTTTAGAAATTGTTTTAGAAAAAAAATTATGTAATATATTTTTAATTAATTTTAATCAATATTTAGTTCACGGCCTGCTTCTGTCGGATTGGGCAGAAACTATGAATAGCAGCAACTTCCATACCACTTTCCCTTCAACCATTACTGTATGTATGTATAATGTATATGTATACATACTACATGTATGCGCTAGGTTGCGAAAGGTTTCCCTAGTGCGCCCTCTTCTGACACTACCGTCCACTTTCACGCAATAAATCTGTTTTGTTAATCTCTTCTCATTCATCCTCGCAAATGACCGAACAACCTCAGCATACCCCTTCTCACACTAGTCATTACATCGTCCCTAAATATACATATTTATTGTAGCTCGACATGTGACAACACTCCGCCTGATGTAAAGCTAGAGTGCGGTTCACGAATGGAAACAACTACTACAGAGAAAACTATGCCGGCTCGAGGAGACGAGCATATACCATCTAGATTGACAGTGCACACTCCTCTCTTATACCTGGTTATTTTCAAACTATTCCCGAAACGCGACAAGGTCACTTCACGGGTGTTACATTTGAAAGTGGTGGTACTACCCTAGGACGAAAGACTGGAAAAATAACCATCATCAGTCTGCCTACCACTCTTTAATAGTGCCTATAGGCACTGAGCGACCAAAATACGTATAACAAAGTTACATTGGTACCGGTCCGAATTAGCGAGGTTCAAACACGGGTCTCATCGATCGTGAGTTCATGCGTCTTACCGCTAGACCACGGCCGCTCTTAAAATATAAAATATGTAGTTTAAATAGATACCTTCTTTGTATTGTTCGTATTATTTAAAACAAACAAAACGAAGCTAGTATAAAAGATGTACCCTAACAAACAGGCTCGAGACATAATTAAGAAATCCCTTACTAAATCCCTTTGTAACGACTCCGTCACAAATTCTATTTTAAGTTAAACTAAACGAGTAACAAATGAATAAATTTGTAAATAGACGTCTTATTTACCTATAGTAAAATAGGATTAGATTTTTTTAGTGCATAAATCAGAAGGATCCGCACGGACTAAAAGGTTCAGGCGGTTCTTTTACTGTCGTTCCACTAAGGTCCAATTGCACCAAAAGGCTCCTTAAAGTTACTTTGACTGTTACATTTTACGATGACTTTGACGGTTACGTTTACATTTACTCCATACGCGTTGCACCATCGTGCAAATTCATATCATTATCGATAAAAGGGTGGCTGATGTAATTAGGAGTGCATTCCCGAGAAATTAATAGAAAAAACACTTGACGTTAGTGACATCGGTTTAACTATAACTTTAATTTTGTCCAGCTAAAATTCGCTGGTTACGGTTAACGTTAAAGTAAACATCAAAACTGTCTTTTTTGTAGCAACTCAATTTTAATTTTAACCATTACTTTAACGTGAAAGTAATAGTTAAGTCATGTGGTGCAATTGGACCTAAATTATGGGACGACCTTTCCAGTCACGTCTTTCCTCCTATCTACAACCTGAGATTCTGAAGAGGAACCTCACAAAGCCGACACAGCGGACGCGACTGCTGCGGAACTCATTCTCTGAGAGCAGTCGCCTCCGTTCACTTATAAAAACATATAAATAAATAAAATAATAAAATAAAATAAACCTTTATTGCAACATTTTTACAACTGTTATAATAACAAGGCCCCTGAACTAGGCGTAAAACCCGTATCTCAGGGTGCCTCGCTCTTTGTTCACTTAAAAAAGGCAAAAGTTAAAAATCAAAAGTAAAAATATATAAATTAAAAATAATAATAAATAAATAAATAAATAATAATGATGATAATAAATAAATAAAATATATAATAAATAATAATAATAATAATAATAATAAAAAATGTACATAATAATAATATTAATAGAAATAATAATAAGTACCATTGATGAGATAAATAAATAATATATAATATAATATAGTACAAGTAAATTCAAGCTAAGGTAAGGAAATTGGGGGGCGTGATAAGGTCCTCTGTTTCTTCATAATTTAGATTGTAAAGCCAGTTAGATAAGGCCAACCTAACACCACTTCTATTCATAAGAGATATGCAAAGGATTTTATTAATAGTGGAGTATAGTGAGGTCGATAAAAAATCAAAATGTCTTTTAGCATATTGGGTGTTGGTTATGCAATTAATATCTAATCTGTCTCCTCTCTTTTTTATTTTTGACATTATTTTACCATTAGTTTCTTTATGTTTATTTAAAATTATGTTGAGTATATATAATTGCCTAATAGTAAGAAGATTGTTGCTATTGAAGAGTTCATGGGTAGGGAATCTGAAATTTAAGAAAAACATAACTTTTAAGAGGGCACGTTGAGAGCGTTCTGCTTTGATAAGGTGGGTCTTGCATGCTCCGCCCCACGCTGAGATGCAGTAGGTGATTAAGGATTGGGCGAGAGCTAAGTAGGTGGATTTAAGTAGGGTTTTATCAGCAGCATGACGCAATTTTTTAAATATCCAAATTAACTTGCGTAGTCTTTCTGACACCCTATCGATATGGGTACTCCAGTTCAGTTGATGGTCCAGAAGCACACCCAAATATCTAACGCAATCCACTCTCTTCAGACAAACGCAGTTACAGGGTACACTACATAGCTTCGATCCATCGTGGGCTTGAATGTAGAAGGATGATGGGGGGAAAGAGTTTTTTCTGATGGAGAAAGGGATAAAATTGCTTTTATTAACATTCAAGGTGAGTAAGTTCGATTGCAGCCATTTAGTAACCTCAAATAGACCCATTTCTGCCACTTGTCTAGCTTCTTCCCACGTATTGCCGTGGAAGATAAGCGCAGTGTCATCCGCATATGTAAAAATCTTGCAATTGGAGAGTGACAGCTGACAAAGGTCATTAATGTATAACAAAAATAGGGTCGGCCCAAGGACACTACCCTGAGGAACTCCATATGTTATAGGGCTAATTCTACTAATGAAAGAGCTCACCTTGACTTGCTGACAACGATCTTGCAGATAACTCCGGAAGAATAATAAAGCATTACCCCTGACACCAAAACGCTCCAATTTATCCAGAAGGATGGGAACACAGACGGTATCAAAGGCTTTTGCCAAGTCTAGGAAGATACCCAGGCATTTGTTTTTGACATCCAGGTGATGTACAATTTCTTTAGACATAGAGAGGACAGCAGTTTAAAACTATAGAAGCGCGATGCACCATTAGTAGTGTAAAAAAATGTTTTGCATCATAAAATAAGCTACTTACTAAAGATAAAGTAAGAGTTCAAACGCAGTTTTGTTTTAAGGAAAAAAAACTTGAAAAATATGAGTGCTTGTGGCTACCAACTTTTTTATCCCCTTTGACTTTTGTTCTTTAAGAATTTGTTAAGGACTTTTTAGCATGTTTCTAACGCAACCACGCTGTCTTGAAGCGGAATTATACTCATTATTGAAGTGTTTTTATTTTGGGAGAAACGTGACATTCTTGTAGTAAATTCGCAGTTTTTAGAGACCCCTTGACTCCTTGGTCTTCTAAGACTAGCATGAGAATGAACTAAAAATTATTCACAATTAGATTTAAATAAGACATTCTATTTTGATGACGGTTATTAGCCCAGACAGACTGCCGTCCTGGGTAGTACCACATTTTTAAATGTAAGACCAGTGAAGTCACGTTTCGGGATCAGCTTGAAAGTAGTCGGAACTAGAACAAATTCATCTTTTCATGTCGGCATGGCGAAGGGGACTGTTTTTGTATACATTTGTCTGTGGTAGCAGTTGTTTTAGTGCGAGTATCGCACTCTAGCTTATCATCAAGCGGAGTGTTGTCAATTTACGAGTTACTATATAAATGAGTAGGTATGATTTATTATAAACTACTTAATTTATATTTACATACTTAACAAATAAAAAATGAAAAAACAAATTTATATTAATCTAATTATATTTTTATTTAAATTAAACTTTATTTTAATGGAAAAAAGTACTAGTTGCCACGTTCCAGGGTGATAAAAATTTGTGTAATTCCAATAGATTTTAATTTTCTGGTTTTTTAAAATAACTTTTGGCATATTTAAAATAAACTGTTTGTTATTAAACTATGTTAAAAATTTAATAGAAAAATATTACTATTAAAAAAAAAATTAAGGGCTGCCAATAAAAAGATGAAATACAGATGTCTCTTTCTTTCAATTACAAATCACTTAGCGCGAAAACGGCGCGACTTAACAATAATTATATTTTGTTCGTTCCTGGAATTAATTATTATCACCTTTTCTAAATAACGAGCTAATTGCTTTCCTCGTGAAAATTATCTTGGTTAACACAAATAATAATAAATTACATACAAACAAATGAATAAAATGTACAAATCAACAAAAAGTATAATCAATAAACATAAATATCCTCCCCCTTTTGAAGTCTGTTAAAAGAAGTCCTCATACTAATATTTTAAATATATCAAAAAGTTTCCTCGCCTATCCAACTGAAGGGTCATAATAAATATTAAAATAAATCCAGCATTTGAATTTAAATGCCAAAAATTACCATCAATTTAAAGCTAGTGTTTTTAACATATTTCAAGTGGCGAAGCTTTGTAATCGAGTATTTTATAAAAAACAATAAAAAATAAATGCGTGATTTAATTGACACATAAATGATATTAACCATTTTGATTCTAACAATTTGCTTCTAATTCTACCCGTCTAACTACCGTAATTAACAAAATTGGTCATAACTTGTGAATTTGAAATGTGAGAACAACTATATACGTGCGGGTAGGTATCTATTAAGATGATATAAAGTTGACATATGCGATCAACGGCGCGGTGGTTGTGGCGTCCCAGTCTGTAACGCAACCTGGGGATCCATTACAGAGCTCACGAAATTTCATTCTTCGTTCGATTCGAATCTAGTTAAATATTTACTGAATGAATCTTCAAGTAGAAAAGGAAACTCTAACAAAGTACTAATGTAGCTTTTTCTTCGCTCATGGGCTGATCAGGTAGAGTGTGATCATGTGCCGGATTACAAGAAACTATAAAAAAGGTGGTAAATAAAATATATATAAAAAATAACATTCTATATTAACACTATATTATAGATATGTACATGTATATATTTACAACAAACATGCGTGCGTATACGTAATCAATGAAGGTTAAATGAAACTTAAATATAATCTGATATCAACATACCTAATTTAAAAAAACTTAATACTCAAACTTAATAACAATAAAATACTGATTCATTTTAACGGTAGGAATGTATATTATAAAATTTTCACGTCAAAAATATTATCGAGATAGATACAGCAAATGATAATAAAAAATATTTTTTTAAAGAAGCCTATTTTCGCCGTCATTTATTCATTTTTCAATATAATATATTAATAACATATCTTTTCAGAAAAAAAAAATGTTTCGTACAAAAACATAAATATCTAACAAAACAATGTATGTTTTAAGATACCAGCCTTAAGATCTACCTACGTGTAATGCAATAACATTAAAAAAAATACGAAAATTTTCTATGTCGTATAATATGTAAAACAAAAAACAAACATACAATCTCGGGCGAAGATTGTAAATGTAATATTAGGTGCTTACATATCAAATTGGCGTTTTTCGTACTGGCCACTTTAATCACGATTTTCTCCTCTTTGGTAAGGAATTCCAAATTCACATTTTCACAGCTATTTACTCATGTATTTATCCTTCGATGACCGTCATTCATTTGTTTTTTTTCTTCTGTTTTTTTCTGTTTGCGTCACTCATTTTACAAAATGGAAAACTTAAAATATCGCATTATTTACGAGTACGAGTTCCGCCGTGGCACTAGTGCTGCGGAAACGACTCGAAGGGTGAATGATGTGTATGACGGACATGTCGCAAAAGAAAACACAGTTCGTTTTTGGTTCCAACGTTTTCGTTCTGGAAATTTCGACCTGCAGAACAAGCCCCGTGGACGGCCTGAGACCCAAGTTGATAATGAAGTATTGAAGGCTATTGTGGAAGCGGATCCATCGCAAACCACGTCCGAGTTAGCTGCAGGCTGCGGTGTTAGTGATAAAACTGTTTTAATTCACTTGAAGCAAATTGGGAAGATTAAAAAGCTTGAAAGGTGGGTACCTCACGAATTGACTGAAGCAAACCGGCAAACGCGCGTCGACTGCTGCGTTACATTACTGAACCGGCACAATAATGAAGGTATTTTAAACCGAATCATTACCTGTGATGAAAAATGGATTCTTTACGATAATCGAAAGCGCTCAGCGCAATGGTTGGATCCTGGCCAACCAGCCAAATCCTGCCCCAAGCGAAAATTAACCCCAAAAAAGTTACTTGTAAGCGTTTGGTGGACTAGTGCCGGTATTGTTCATTACAGTTTTCTCAAATCTGGCCAGACTATTACGGCTGATGTCTATTGTCAGCAATTGCAAACCATGATGGAAAAACTAGCGGCTAAACAACCTAGGCTGGTCAATCGCTCCACGCCACTGCTGCTTCACGACAACGCTAGACCACACACTGCACAACAGACGGCTACCAAATTAGAAGAGCTTCAATTGGAATGTCTAAGACATCCTCCGTACTCCCCGGACCTTGCTCCAACAGATTACCATTTTTTTCGAAATTTGGACAACTTCTTGCAAGGGAAAAAATTCAACTCTGATGGGGCAGTCCAAATCGCCTTCACAGATTTTATTGATTCCCGTCCGACCGACGTCCGATGAACTACCTATGAGATGGCAAAAGTGCATAGAAAACAATGGTTCATACTTTGATTAATTAAATATATTATATTTAAAAATATTCGACTTTTTGTTCCTCCCATACAAAACGCCAATTTCATATGTAAGCACCTAATAACAATAAGCGACTTTCATTTTTATATTTAAAAAAATATCTCCTTTTTAGGTACTAAATCTATGCATACTTCGTTTCAATTATTTTTTTTATAAATTCTTTTTCGTTTTATTTTTTTTGATACATTTATTTTATTTCATATGTTAGTTGGATCATTGAAATCATTTGTAAATTGCGTAAATATTTATTTATTATATTTTTAATTCTATAATATTTAGTTCACAGCGTGTTTTAGTTTATTGTAAAATATTAGATTTATTATTATTAGTTTAACGCATATGTATTATTCCAAATTGACTCTAGTTTACATCCAAGAGTGGTAGACAGACTGGTGATGGTTATTAGCAGTCTTCCGTCCCGGTGTAGTACCATCTAGTCGCGTTTCGGGATAAGCTTGGACGTAGTCGAATATAACGGATGGTTTACATTAATCTTCTCAAGCGGAGGGAACATTTCTGTTTTCATTCACAGACCGCACTTTAGCTTAAAAAAGGATCTTTACTATACCCGTATACATATTAAACTGGTTGAAGAATAAACATCCATAGAAATTCTGTATAAATATACAAATACCTAAAATATATCAAATAGAGCGACTGTCAGGGCGTGGACTCACAATAGAGAGTTATATATAATAAACTTGGTATTTGTTTAAAAACACAATTTGTCAATTAAGCAAAATGTCGAATTAAGCAGTTATTTCAGTACACAAATTAAATATTATATAGAATAAATTCGAGTTATAAATAATTTAAACTCGATTGTTGCGTAAACAAAATATTTAGATCAACTTCTCTCGGTAGGTAACTCTCGGTATGAAACTTTAAATTCCTGCACAGAACTGTAACGGGTGTAAGTGACATCGAGCACTTTCTGATAAATGGTAAATCGATAAACAAATTTCGTACTTCGAAAAGTATAGGTTTAGAATTAGAAACTTCGATAACCCTAATTGTATAAATTTATAAAGTCGGATTAGTGAATTAGCTAGTGTAAAAAAAAAATATAGAAACAAATCTTCTGTATTGCACAAACATGTTTAAATTGAATTAAAATGTTTTATGGAGCTGACTTGATAGTGCCACCTACATACACCGACCGATCTTCAGTCCGCCCTTTCAAAATCTATGACAAGCCATATAAAATAATACACCGATTAGAGAAATTGCATTTAAGAAATGTAATATAAAATCGGGTAATTAAAAAAAATACTTAATTAAAATTATGAAGAAGGGGTGTAACTTGAATAGTAAATATTTCACAACTATGAGAAGGTTTAATCCTGGTCACTGAGTCCATTTCTCGATCTTTCCAAGTTGGTAAGGGCTCAGAACTAGCACTGGGTCCGGCGAGTGTTGTTTCTTCAAATCTTACCACGCACCGACGATACGCATGTTTTATTGGTACCTGTATGACAAATAAAAACTATTGTAATAAAAATTAAACAGAAAAAAATCGCCGCGCACACAGCTCATTGAGATGGAAATCAAACCCACGTATGTTCTGTCGCATATAAGATAACTTAATAATAACATTGCAATTGACAAAAAATATATTCAAAATTCAAAAGACATTTCATCGTATAATAATAAAATAGATAAAATATTAATAATACAATTCAAATCTATAAAACAATTTCTCAAAGATTACGATTCGAAATTGAATTATCGTGAAATATTTTTTTTAATGGAATTTTTAACAAATTTGAATATACTTTCTGTAGTCTATTTTAGTTTTTCACAATACAGGCAAAAAATCTCCTTCAAATGACCTTTTTGCAAGTTACATCTAATGAAATCATGATTGTTAACGAGACAGAATTTCATTAAAATTTAATATAAACTATTTATTTATTTATTAAAACATTTTCACAACTTTATCAAAGTTTCTATAAAATAATATTTTCAGCGCCTTCTTGAAGATCGAGAGAAAATTAGTTTGTTAGTTAAATGAGGTAAAATTTTATTAAAATTTAATATTAACTACCTATACAGAGTGAATTTTTCAAGTGGGCTTTCATGGCCAAATCCTAAACTATAAGAGATATCGAAAAATGCTGAACGGTGTCTCGATGTCGATTTTGATGAAAACTAAAACTGCATTATTAGATTTTTGATAAATTCCTTTTCCCGGCCAGGAATTTGAACCTGTTGATTTTGAAAAAAAAAAAACACTGTATTATTGCACCATCCGATAGTGTTCCCGATAAGGATCAAATTCTGGAAGTAATGATATATGGCAAACCAAAGAAAAGTGTTGATTTTTAACAAATTGTCTCTTATTTCCATGCATTTATACATTACCGGTACATTGACAACATTTATTATTTATGATGATTGAAAATCATCATATTGATTTAAAATCTCGCGCTCTTCGAGGTTAAATGAAAGGAAAACATTGATTTTTAGCAAAATAATGTTTGTTTTTTTTAACATTAAGTTTAGTTTATTATTTAATTTTCATCAAAATCGGCATCGAGACTCCTTTCAGCATTTTTCGATATCTCTTATAGTTTAGGATTTGGCCATGAAAGCCACTTGAAAAATTCATTCTGTATATACATTTAGCTGAGCCGAACAAAGGATCCACTAATGCTATATGGATGACACTGGCATCCCATTTATATAAATTCAGACTATTCATTAATTTTTAGCATTAAATAAATCTTTTGACATAAGCGATTGCGTTAGTTATGTTACGCAACCATTGCGGCTTGATAAAAATAAATATTATACTGTCTTTTAACACCATAACAAAAATAAAAAATAACCTAGGTAAATACATAAGCGAGTAAATCTATTTCAGGTTACAGCCTATCTACTGATTAATTATATTTTGAATTATAATTTAAATTTAATTTATTTGATTTTAATTTTTAATGTTGATTATTTTATATTATAAATGTTCTTTGCTAGACCCTACTGGGGCATTACAGTGTATAAATTGTATTGTAAATGCGAGTTCGTTGAACAATTTTATACCTTTTTTATTCATTATTATTAATCCTCATCCCCTAACCGTAAATGAAATAAAAATATTTTATAAAGAAAGAAACCTAAGCAATAAGAACGTTGTAGAAAATATAATAAATATCAAGAGGTTGTGCAGATATGATCTAAGCTAAGGTTAATGCTACACTGACAGTTCTCTCGCAGTGATAAAGTTCTATATAACGTATAACATTATATAGAATCCTAACTCATGCTCATGTTCCAGAATCCGAGGTAGGCAGCAACTATTGACCGCCAACGATACAACATATTCGTTTCGACCACATCCATTACATGCACATCAAACTTCAAACAAATATAATATGTGTTTATTAACTTACTTACTTAATATGCATTTTGTTATAACTTCTGCGATACTATTTGCTAGTGGATTCTGTGTTGTTTTGCCTTATTTTTTTGAAGGTTAATCAATAAAAAGTAATACTCCATCCTTGGCTAGGTATGCTTTTTAATAATTCTTATAGATTTTACGTAGAACAGTTTTTGGTACAATTCTTTTGTCGTTTGATTTTTTTTTATTCAAAAGTTAGTTCCGGTCAGTGAATAAATGTTTTTTGTACATGAGATTTATACTTTCATGCGGAAATACAGGCACAAAATTCAACCTAGTGTGATACTGACACGCTCTGCTTCTTTTTATTCTTAATAAAAAAACACAGTATTTATTAAACATAAAAACAAGATAGTATTATGTTAGGATGTTTTTGTTATACACATTCTTTAATACAATATTACTAGCGGGAATATTGGGGTTATATATTACGTTCTGATATGCGAAAACTCTTTAAAAAACGTCAAAAGATTAAAAATCCTAGAACCCGATTGCAGCGTCATCTATGGGAATTTACAATTGTAAATCTAAACTATTCAGGGATCTAACCAAAATACACATAATAAAAAACAAGTTCACTGCCACTTACGTTTGATTAAAATTAATATTAGTAAATACTAAATAGGTAGTAAGTACAAAGTAAGGTAGTAAATACTAAATTAACCAATTTATTTGTATCGAGTGTTTCTTTATGATGGTATGTAACAGTCAAATATGAAATTGTGTATATATTAATGACAACTCCTTTTAACAGTTGTTAAAAACACACAAAAGAACGGCCGTGGTCTAGCGGTAAGACACGTGAACTCACGATCGATGAGACCCGTGTTCGAACCTCGCTAATTCTGACCGGTACCAATATAACTTTGTTATATGTACTTTGGTCCCTCAGTGCCTATAGGCACTATTAAAGAGTGACAAGCAGGCTGATGGTGGTTATTTGTCCAGTCTGCCGTCATGGGGTAGTACCACGACTCTTGAATCTAACGCCCTTGAAGTAAACGCCCTTATCGCGTTTCGGGAATAGTATGAAAGTAGCCAAGTATAACGAGAAGAGTGTGCACTGTGGATGGTACATGCTCGTCTCCTCCTTATGATTATTTATAACAAACATTTGCATCCATTAGCAAACCGTAAAAGTATTGTCTTTTTTTGTCTAACAAGAAGAGTGAGCCCTGTCAATGGATGGTACACATTTGTATCTTAACGCCGGCGGCAATGCAGGAGAGATTTCTCTGTGATAGTAGTTTCCACTCATGGCTTAGCTTAACATCAGGCGAACGGTGTGCCCATACATGCCGAGCTACCATAAAAAAAATCGAAAATGTTTGCATATTAAGTATTATTATTAAATAAATATAAAAAAATTCTAACTCCATAATCAAAATCATCTCAAATATTTTGTAGTAAACGATTTTCTCTAACCCATTTTCTCATTTTAATAACACACCCGGTTTTATTACTTAGTTTTTTTTTTTTTAATACATACCTGTTTATGAGGATGCACGACATCACTTGCAACCATTTTTCTTTTAAATGTACTTGTACCAGAGATTTCTGTAAAAATACATACCTCGAGCCATTATAATTTATAGATATACCTATTTGATTTAAAAGGGCTACATCGCCACATTTGTGAGCGTAAGTCTGCCAAAAAAAGTTGTTTGGGTTATGAATGAGTAAACATGGTAGGTAATATAATAAATCAACAATTTCAGTAACTTATGTTTATATATAAGCAAGCAAAGTACATTTCTAAATTAAATTATTACTCGTATACAGGCAATCTTAAATCAAATAAAGAGCCATGCATTTTAAACGTACGTGGATATCGACATTCTTTCGAAATGCCATAAAATTCAGCTATATGCGCCTGATGTAAAGCTAGAGTGCGGTCCATGAACGGAAACAACTGCTACTACAGAGAAACTCTCAGAACAGCAGTAGTCTCCGCTATGCCGGCCTGAGGAGACGAGTATTCACCATATAGTTTGACAGTGCACACTCCTCTCGCTATACTTTATTACGTCTTTTTTTTTTTTGTTATGTCTGTATCAATTTCGTGAATGGACGTGATCTAGCGGTAGAAACGAAGAATGTAACAATATTATATGCACAGACACTGACTTAGTATAGGAATAAATTGTGTCATAGGCACTGAGCGGCTAAAGTACTTATATTATAACATAGTTACATCAGTACCAGACAGCGAGATTTCTCATCGATCGTTAATCCACGTCTTCTACCGCTAGACTCTTATTAGAGTTCGCGCTATCAAATAAAAGTCTGAATAAAAGAGTCAGTCCTTTAGTCTTTACTCGACAGTTTAGCCTTTACAAAAGGAAAGAAGATATTGCACAACAAATCTCGGTTTAAATTAAATGCAGCCTGTTTTATTGAAGACATTTTACTAACGTACTGCTCAGCAATATTTATTTCAAATAAATAATAACCCAAGACAAAAGGCTATTTGACATATGTCATATGACTGTCTATTTGTATGTTTCTTGCTTTCTTTCTGGAGTTAAAAATATGGGTTAGCCGGCATATCGGAGTCGGCTGTTATCTGCAGATGCACTTTAGTAGTTGTTGTTACGTAATACCTAAATAATAATAACTAAATTATAAACTTTCATTGTAGAAAATAATAAAAGTAAACCTTGTTCACGACAAATTCAATTAAATCTTTGTTTACTTTTTTAGGTAACTACAATATAACCTGTCGCGATTTAATTTATCTAAAAGGTTCATTGTAATGATTTATTTAACATGTGCTATATTAAGTCAATTGTTAGTGAGTGAAGCCTCGCTGAAGTATTTTGTTATAACATCTATTTTGGAAGTTCACTCTATCAGAAACTGAGAACGGAATTTCGTAATAACTAAATAATATTTCTCATATATATTTTTGTATACAATATTGTAGCTTGGCATGTGACACACACTACAGAGATATTTCAACAGGCAACAGTCACTTCCGCTATGCTTACCAGCTTGAAAAGACGAATGTGCACCATCCTGATTACCCTGGTATCCACTTCTCTCGTTATACCTGACTTTTTCCAAACTATTCCCGAAACGCGTCAAGGTTACTTCACTGGTGTTATACTTGAAGATGGTGGTACTACCCCAGGACGCCAGACTGGGATAATAACCATCATCAGTCTGCCTACTACTCCTCATTGGATGTCATTAAATAAATGAACATACGACGTTGTGAGTGACATAAACTATAATAACATGTCAGTCCGGGATCTAGAGTGAGATTTGATTTGCTGATTGTATTTTATATGCAACTGCTGCATGGGGACAAAAGATACCAAAATAGTGGAGACGAAGTGGAACAATCCGATGAACTCTAAATGACGAGAGAATACATAAGATAGAAGTTAAAAAACTGTAAATATTATTAAATAAATCTTACCTGGCATTTCAAGAGGACTAGAACTCATGCAGAACATTCTCTTAATTAGTCTTGTAAAATAACTCCTTAAATCCAAGGCATAAGAGCCATAAACTAATGGGTCCATACATGAGTTAGAGACAGCCATCATGAAAAACATCTCTTGTACTACTTCTGATACTTTAACTGCTGATTTTCGATCTAACATGTACCTGGATGGAGAAAATAATACACTATAATATTGGATATATATTGTAGCTCGACACTCGATGTTAAGTTAGAAATGTCTGCAGTCGCCTTCCCTATGAAGGCTTGAGAATGCGTACCGTCCAACTTCTCGTTATACCTGATTTCTAAGTTACTTCATGGGTGTTACAGTGAAAGTAGTGGTACTACCCCAGAACGGTAGCTATAGTCTACCACATAATAAAGTTATTTCGGTTGCGTACTTTCCGACTCTTCTTATTTTGTACATTTGTATAATTGTCGCGAGGTTTCTTAAAAAAAAATACAATCATTTCATTTCATTTCATCTAGAAGCTTCATTTGGAATGTTTTTACCGGGGGCGCGGGTTGTCATAATTATGTTGTCTGATTGGTGATAGCGTATTCACCGTGAGCGTAAATATAAACTGATACTCTGCCTTCTGTTGTTTTAAATTGAGAAGTAAAGTGACCGTCATCATAAGAAGTAAAATTAGACATTTGTTTGAACAGTAAATCGATTATGTTCAAGGTTCCCGAACACATTATTATACATGAGATTTTTGCTTGATCGAATGTACTATCATATGTTGATTAAATTGACCGCTAAGGATTTAGGAATTATAGGAAGCGAATTTCAAATTGAGGTAGGTCGAGAATAATTTTAAATATTTATATATGTATTAATATCACTACCTTTATACCCCTTTTGACGATGATGGGTCACGACAGAAGGTGAAGTTTGATTTTAGATTTAATTAAATTTAATAAATATTTTTAGACAGATTATAACCTAGTCATAAACTAGCATATGTAACATGTCATGTGTTATCGAGGTTTAGGTCGATGGTTTACGGGAACATCTTTCCTTCTCTCCCTTCCTATTTTTTTTATAATTGCCTTATTATAATAATCATTAACATTATGGATTCCCGTTATATAATAAGAATTGATTGAATTATAAATTATGCGAGTAATTGACGAAAGGCGTCGTTGAATTCCTTTGACATCTCAATTCTCGAGTTTAGCCCTAATTGGATCTAATTACTTGAATAAAACGTGACGCGAATTGCATACAAACATTTCTAACGAAGTAATTGTTTGGTTAACCAATCATTTTGTATCATTTTCATTTTTACAAAGTCTCATTCAGTCTCAGTACCAGATCTTCTTTATTCTAATGGATAACTATTTCTGCAGAGTAGTAGAAGTTTTATAAAATAAGCAGTGTCAACTTCGCCTAACCACGTGGCAAAAAAAAAACCAAAAAAGAATCATTTTAAACTAAATTTAAAAATGAAATAAATCTTTTTTATTAATAAATTGTAATTAGAATTCGCCTCGTCACTTACTCCGCTTTGCACACGCTTGCTTTTACAGCTCTTACAGCAGATACAGCTTTCACGAGACGGGGCTTCTATCTACCGACAGTTTTTCTAACTGCTGAGTTGGCCTCACATGTTATTTTATACCAGAGTTAATTATTATTATTAATAGCAAACCCTACATTTCTAATTGACGCAACACGAGTATCAACTACAATATTTATTTATTTTTATTCACTTTTTTGTATATTTAAATGGTTGTTGTCCTTAATTGATATAAGTATATCAAGTTTATTAGTTCAAAAGGCACATAAGCATACAAATATCTGATAAGCAAAAGGACTAACCAAATATTAATAATCCGAGAACTGTGGATATATAATAAATCATTCCTATTTTGAAAAGAACGAAAATGAGGGTAGGATCACAAAGGGAAATTCTGGTTATCCCGGTCCCTTCTTGCTCTTTGTCATGGCATGTTGATACTAGAGGGTGAGCGGCACAGCCGGCATATTTATTTTTAAAATATCTTATCCCAGCTGGCACTGATTTCTTAGCAGAGCCTAATTCTCTGATTAAACTGACACGCCATAAAAAATATAGTATTATCAAGTGTTCAAATCTCCCAAAAACATTTTTTTTTAATTTGTGTGGGAGTATAGAGTGATGTGTGTGTATACGTATCCATTTAAGATGACAGCTTTTCAAATGTTAAAACAGATATAGGTTTATGTGTAAGAATTAAATGATCTACAATGATATAACTTGGCGTAACACTATATAACTATAAAAGTGTTAAAAATAGCACGATATGACAATATACATACACATGTTTAAAAGAAAGTCAATATGAAAATAAAAAGTAAATAAGGCTTAAAGTTTGTGAACTACAACTTCTGAATGTGGTACGAACTTTCAAAGTTTGCTCCATTTTCATAGTTTTAAAGCAACATAAAACTTTTGATTTTAAAATTGGCTTCAACATTTCTCGCGTCGCGTGTAAAGAGAAGACCGTCTTTTAGAAGTTTCAGAAATTAATTCCAAGTTATCCAACTAACTTACGCGTCCACACGAAGTTTTTTATGTTAATAAACTTTGCCTCGTCATCTAATCAATGAATTGAAAAAGAGTGGAGTCAACAAATATCTGGATAACTTGAGTTATAATTATTTTAGCGTATTTTCCAAACAGCCTGTATTTTAAACCAAATTGAAACTTATATTAAATAAATTTATAGTATTTTACGTACCATAAAGCCATTATAGCATAAGGGAGCCAGCAGAGAGCAAAAACTGAAACAATAGTCACCGTCATTCTTAACGTCCTTCTACGTGCCCTGGCTAATGGCCTTTCATCTGACCGACGCAAATGTATCCGACTATGATCATTTTGGGGACTTTTATCTGAAAAAAAAAACATCAATTATGTATTGTATATTTATTATTTCTACGAATCATAATAATATAATAAAAGTAAAAATAAATAAAATTATTTTTCTCTTTGGAATATTTATTTTGAAAAAATCTACTCTATTTTTAGTAATTATTATTATACTAATATATAGCTGCAATACCACTCACTCACTCACTCACTCACTCACTGATCTATTGACATCAATTATTTCGCACTTGCCGGTATAGTGGAGGGTAGCGGTTTTTTGAGTCGTATAGAGGACGTCCCAAAACCGTCGAGAAAAATACGACTTTGACCGGAAGTCGATTCTGGACCGGAAGTGGTAGCGATATCTCGGAAACGGAAAGAGATGAGGCAAAAGTGCCGGAACAAACGTTGTAGGGAATGCCCTATAATTTCGAAAACGATACTTTTTTTTTCAAAATTGCTCAAAAAAAATTTTTCCTCGATCGTATTTATATCCTTTTCCCGCCGGTACGCCAATATGAAACGGAGCATGGCGGTGGGCGTGGCCTAACAGCATCCGCGTCGATCGCTCGTCGGGGCTCGCGCTCTCTATGTTCCGCCCGTTCAGAGCGCGCAATGAAAATATAACGACGCATTTTCGGGACGAACGATCGAAACGGCTTTACCTCGGTCAGTCGGACGGTGAGCGCGGCCGCGTGAACATCGAATTTGCCCCGCGCGGCGGGCTTTTTTAAAATATCTCAAGAAGTAGATACGTCAGAGTAACCATGTAAAGAACAATTTTGTTCAGTATGACCAGCACTATTTGTTTTTTTATTTTATTTTTTAAATATATATTTTTTTAAATTTTCAAAATCTTCATATCTCGAAAAGTAGATACGTTAGCGTCACCGTGTAAAGACCAATATTGTTCAGTATGACCAGCACTATTTGTTTTTTTTTTTTTTTTTTTTTTTTAATTTTCTAAATTCGCTATTACTCAAAAAGTACACACGTTAGCGTAATCTTGAAAAGTAGATACGTTAGCGTCACCGTGTAAAGACCAATTTTGTTCAGTATGACCAGCACTATTTGTTTTTTTTTAATTTTCTTTTTTTTTTAATTTTTTAAAATCTTCATATCTCGAAAAGTAGATACGTTAGCGTCACCGTGTAAATACCAATATTGTTCAGTATGACCAGCACTAATTTTTTTTTTATTTTTTTTTTTAATTTTTTTAAATCGCCATATCTCGAAAAGTAGATACGTTAGCGTCACCGTGTAAAGACCAATTTTGTTCAGTATGACCAGCACTAATTTTTTTTAAAATTTTTGTTTTTTTTTTAATTTTTTAAAATCGCCATATCTCGAAAAGTAGATATGTTAGCGTCACCGTGTAAAGACCAATTTTGTTCAGTATGACCAGCACTAATTTTTTTTTAATTTTTTTTTTTTATTAATTTTTTAAAATCGCCATATCTCGAAAAGTAGATACGTTAGCGTCACTGTGTAAAGACCAATTTTGTTCAGAAACGTAAACGCTTTTAGATGGCGAGCTAAATATTTTCAAAACTGCTTAAAATCTATTCGATCTAATACGTTTTACGACAAAAAGGGCCTCCGCGGGCCGCTTGCGCCCGCGGCCTTTACCCAACAGCTAGTTACTAATATATAGCTGCAATACCACTCACTCACTCACTCACTCACTCACTGATCTATTGACATCAATTATTTCGCACTTGCCGGTATAGTGGAGGGTAGCGGTTTTTTGAGTCGTATAGAGGGCGTTCCAAAACCGTCGAGAAAAATACGACTTTGACCGGAAGTCGATTCTGGACCGGAAGTGGTAGCGATATCTCGGAAACGGGGCGAGTCGGGGCAGTCACCCCGTAGAGAAAGTTGTAGGGAATGCCCTATAATTACTAATATATAGCTGCAATACCACTCACTCACTCACTCACTCACTCACTGATCTATTGACATCAATTATTTCGCACTTGCCGGTATAGTGGAGGGTAGCGGTTTTTTGAGTCGTATAGAGGGCGTTCCAAAACCGTCGAGAAAAATACGACTTTGACCGGAAGTCGATTCTGGACCGGAAGTGGTAGCGATATCTCGGAAACGGGGCGAGTCGGGGCAGTCACCCCGTAGAGAAAGTTGTAGGGAATGCCCTATAATTTCGAAAACGATACTTTTTTTTTCAAAATTGCTCGAAAAAATTTTTCCTCGATCGTATTTTTATCCTTTTCCCGCCGGTACGCCAATATGAAACGGAGCATGGCGCTTGGGCGTGGCCTAACAGCATCCGCGACGAGGCATTTTCGGGACGAACGATCGAAACGGCTTTACCTCGGTCAGTCGGACGGTGAGCGCGGCCGCGTGAACATCGAATTTGCTCCGCGCGGCGGGCTTTCTTTTAAATATCTCAAGAAGTAGATACGTCAGAGTAACCATGTAAAGAACAATTTTGTTCAGTGTGACCAGCACTATTTTTTAAAATTTTTGTTTTAGTTTTTTTTTTAATTTTTTAAAATCTTCATATCTCGAAAAGTAGATACGTTAGCGTCACCGTGTAAAGACCAATATTGTTCAGTATGACCAGCACTATTTTTTTTTTAAATTTTTGTTTTTTTTTTAATTTTTTAAAATCGCCATATCTCGAAAAGTAGATACGTTAGCGTCACCGTGTAAAGACCAATATTGTTCAGTATGACCAGCACTTTTTTTTTTAAATTTTTTTTTTTTTTTTTTTAATTTTTTAAAATCTTCATATCTCGAAAAGTAGATACGTTAGCGTCACCGTGTAAAGATCAATATTGTTCAGTATGACCAGCACTATTTGCTTTTTTTTTTTTAATTTTCTAAAATAGCTATTACTCAAAAAGTACATACGTTAGCGTCACCGTGTAAAGACCAATATTGTTCAGTATGACCAGCACTATTTGTTTTTTTTTTTTATTTTTTAAAATCGTCATATCTCTAAAAGTATATACGTTAGCGTAACCGTGTAAAGACCAATATTGTTCAGTATGACCAGCACTACTTTTTTTTTTATTATTGTTTTTTTTTTAATTTTCTAAAATCGCTATTACTCAAAAAGTAATTACGTTAGCGTAACCGTGTAAAGACCAATATTGTTCAGTATGACCAGCACTACTTTTTTTAAATTTTTTTTTAAATTTTTAAAAATCGCTATTACTCAAAAAGTACATACGTTAGCGTAACCGTGTAAAGACCAATACTGTTCAGTATGACCAGCACTCCTTTTTTTAATTTTTTTTTTAATTTTCTAAAATCGTTATTATTCAAATCATCGACACATTCGAGAAAAAAAATTGTGGGCCCATTTTTTTTAAGCGAATGGGCATTCTGTTTTATCAATATATTACCGAAATCAACATTTAGATGTATCGATATTTTTTATCCATCGTACGTGTCGCGAAGTTTTAAGTTGATTTTGGATATTTTTTGGTATAATCTTGACGACCAGTTATGTTTGAATAAGCTATATGGACTAAGATTATCAATACTTATTTCAATATATCGATATTTTTTGCTCATCCCTATCGTACGTGTCGCGGAGTTAGTTTTAGTACAATATACTAATATGTAATAAGATACATCCTCTTGAATGATATTGCGTAATAGGATTGCTTCATTTAAATGCGGCGGTCAAAATATCATCGTCTGATTGGTGGAGAGATATTACGTTACGTTGTCATCGCGTAAATGCAACGTCGGCCTTGGCCCTCAGATCAAAATACTGTGTTTTTATACAAATATAATGTTCATTTTTAATGTAGAATAAGATGTTTTTTGTGATTTTTTTAAAATTAATTATATAATAAACAAAATAATAATACCTATTACTATTACTTTTATGCATTTAAAACACCTATAAAAATATTAGAAATATAGTGTTGTTACAATACATATACATATAATGTACATACATTTACATTCATAAACATACATTTATATTCAAAAATAAATTTTGTTTTATCCGATACTTTAACTCAAATTGAAATAAAAAAATTGTTTTAGACTTTTATTTATATCAACTACATTGAAAACACTTTAAACTTGACTAAAACATCATTTTAATGGTAACGTAATCTTTACAAACAGTATGAGTACCGACTTGAAGTACAGATTAAAATTATGATATTAACAATAATATTGTCTTTTATTTATTAGATTAAAAGACGTTTCTACTTCAACAGGTCTAAAACAAAAATAATTGTGTTTTTTAATAAAATTAAAATAAAACTACCAACCTATCAAAACTACAAAAAAAATCTGTATTGATTATTTTCTCTTTTTGTATTTGTATTATATATTTCCATAATTAAATTATTCAAAGTTTTCGGTTTTATTTCAACGTCAGATACTATAAAACAAAATGCATTCATTGTTATTAAAATTAAAAAAACAAACCACCATGACTGAATATAGTGTAGTAAATAGTCATCGAAAGGAAATTAAATTACCCATATAAGGCACCCGTATCGGTTTACGTATTATATTTTATAGTAAAACAATAATTAAAAAATTTTAGACCCTTTGAGAAAGCAAAGGAAACAAAGTTCATAAAATCACGTCTTAATATTATGTTTTATTCTTTGTATTATATAGACTTTCATTATAAACTCATCATTATACCAATTAATATCTACCAGTTTTATGTAAAAAAAAAAGAAAAAAACAACTACACTAAACCGATTTACAAAAATGTTTATCTCCTATTCACAATCCCGCGCAAATAACCGTCAAACATACTAACATAATAATTAATAAAATCAAATAAAAATAATTATTAAATCATTCTATTTAATAGTAATAATAGACCTTAAAAGTGAAATAATATGCCAAACTAAAATACTTGCATAATATCAAAATTAAAAAAAACTGATTAGTTATTATTCAAAATATAACTTTAAATACAATCCAATAGAGTTGAAATGATGACATAATATCACACAATCTACCGTTTTAAAATCAAATCGACGCACCCCGCTTGTGATCGCTGGATAAGGTCGATAATGTTAAGTGTTAAAAGTGATAATATACCTTAACACTAAGACATACGGTTTTTTTTCGTGTACAAATATTTTTTGTGTGTACATTGTTCTGTGGTTGCATTCCTGGAAGACGCGACCTCGAAAATTTACGCGGGACCGTTGGCGACCGTTGGAGAGCCCGCTACTTTTGTTTTACTTTTACTTGATTTGTCGAGGTGAGTGCATCGGTTTTTTAGCAATTTCTGTGTTTTTTTCTTAAATTATATAAATTTGTTTAAAAATGTGCGAACATTATAAATAAGCATCATAGTGTTTATTGTGAATGAAAAACGACATTGATAATGTGCATTTACATGATTTTATTAGTTTTTTTGGTAATATTGCATGGAATTATTGAGCGCCATTTTAAATGCTTTATTTATGTGATGATTTCATGGGATCCAGTGAATGTATAATAGTGAATTTATGTGATATTACATAGATCGTGATGCCCGTATGCATAAAGGAAGTTACCAAACCACGCCTTTCATCATACTCTGCATCGTTCATCATCATGTTTATCATTACCATGCGTTTGGATATTTTCTGGTGATAATATCTCATATAATATAACGACAATTATAAATCAATGACTAACCTTGGACAGTGACCTTGGTCTGTCATTGTTATTACCCGATTTTTTTATCAATTTAAATTTTTACCTGTATTATGTATTAGCTAAATAATTTATCACACAGTTTCAGATGGAGTGTGTTGGGTCTAGGAACTGTAAAGAAATTAAAATGGAGTGTGTCGCAATTGGTGAGTTATATTTCAATTTTTAATATTTTTAAAATAATGTGAGAGAGTCAACCTAATCTGCCTATTTTACAATAATAATCATTTTTATAACTTTACTACGTTACATCACCAGATTGATAAAATAAGTCTACCTAAGTAGGTACCACATTCTAATGTATCGTTCGAGTAATGACCTTGAGTTGCTCGACAGTCGACGACAATTCAACAATTTTTCTTTTTTTTTGCTTCTGCTTTGTTAATTTAAAGTTTTTTTTTATACAATTTTTATATGGTACTTACATACATCTTTTTAAATTTGAATGTTTCATTTTATAGGGACCACTCACCAGGGAGACGGGAGATTTATGGGTAATAACGCTCAGTGTGTAGCCATGTCGGCATGTGCAGCAGTTCTTTCTGTTTTTAATAACCGTGGCATTTTTTCTTCATTTGACATTGACTCGATTTTAAATAGTGGTGATGCCCTATACGCGCGTTTAAAACCTCTCCTCCCTTTAAATGAAATATATTTAAATCCAGAAGAATTGCCAACAGAAATTCGCGTCGCGGACCATTTGGCTTTAATTGATCAAATGACTGACAACAGCTGGTTAAATA
Organism: Tinea pellionella; assembly: GCA_948150575.1. Classification (NCBI taxonomy): domain Eukaryota; kingdom Metazoa; phylum Arthropoda; class Insecta; order Lepidoptera; family Tineidae; genus Tinea; species Tinea pellionella. The sequence goes on along the minus strand of OX411259.1, from coordinate 3,887,766 downwards.
ACGGTTTGTTCGCGTCGACGTCGGGTGAAAAGGACGTTTCGCTTTTATGTTTGATAAATAACTTACGTCAAATTTTTAGTTCCGCGACTTTTTACAACGCTACCGATAGCATTATTTTTACCGGCCAAAATTACACGGTTTCATTTTGGAGGCACAATAATTTCTTTTATTTATTTAATAGTCACGCGGTAAATTCCGAAAATAAATTCATTAATCCTGACGAAGTAAATGTGGCGCGGTTGTTCTGTTGCCACGATTTACGTAATCTAGCAAATTTACTTTTCTCTCGTAATATTTTTGATGGGTCACAATATTCGTTACATAAAATACGCGTTTTAAATCATGTTCAAATACCGTTATCAAATAAAATCGCGCCAAAAATTATTGACCTCAAACTTTTAATGAAGCCGGTCGTTCTTTTAACAAAACTCGATTTATATTTAACATCAAAAGTTGATCCAGTTGTTGTCGACAAAAATATATTTCCAAAATTACCAATCAATGAAATCGTCGAACAACCACGAAAAAGAGGCCGACCCAAAAAAGTAAAACCGGGTAGAAAATCGACTAAAGAGAATGCACACCTGGACGCTGTCCAAAAATATAACAAGGCCAATCCAGAGGTAATTGAAGCAGCTGTAAAAAAATACAATCTTGAAAATCCCGACATTCACCGCGATGCTGTCAAAAAATACACGAATAAAAACCCGAAAGTAAATCGCGATGCTGTCAAAAAATACACGAATAAAAACCCGGAAATAAACCGCGATGCAGTCAAAAAATACACGAATAAAAACCCGGAAATAAACCGCGATGCTGTCAAAAAATACACGAATAAAAACCCAGAAATAAACCGCGATGCCGTCAAAAAATACACGAATAAAAACCCGAAAGTAAATCGCGATGCAGTCAAAAAATACACGAATAAAAACCCGGAAGTAAACCGCGATGCCGTTCTCAAATATTCCCAATCACACCCCGAAATAAATCAAAAAGCGGTACAGAAATACAACGAACTAAATAGAAATACTCCGGTTCAAATTCGTAAAGTCACAAAACTTTTAGGGAAATTTAGGGATTCTGAGCTTGAAAACATAACATCATTTTCGCTCAAGAATCCATCTTTACGTTCCTCCGACACGTACTTCTGTCCACACTGTCGGGCGCGACTCTTTGTGGAAGAACGGGGGCGTAAAAAATGGTGTTGCGGATCGAATTTGTACAATACACAAAATTTTGCTCCTCTCACAGAGAGTTTTTATTCAGACCCATTGTTTCTTAGGAGACCGCGTGCATATAATAATCTTTTCGCTTTCAGTGCCTTGGGCGTATCGGGCGGAAGCCAACAACCTACCGGTTTCTCATTTTTAAAAATCCAAGGTCGCGTTTATCATCGCGTTTTTGATCTAGCTTATTCTAAAACGTATAATAATATAGGCGGTTATATTAATGATCCGCAAGAACGCGAAGATCTAGCGTTAGGTCTTTCGTTAAATAAGCAAATAATAATTAGTATAACTCATTTTATTAATTCCGTAAACCCGTATATTAAATGTTTCAAACTATTAAATCAGCAGCCTTCGGATAAGGCGTATATTAAATTCGAACAAACTTCGCGCGCGACACACGGTAATATATTAGGCGATTTACCGTTAGGTAACGAAGTTGCGGCAATTATAAACACCGAAAACGAACCGTACTCCAAGCGCAGTATAGTGATTTGGAAAATAGGTGAGAAAAAACCTCATGAAGTTGATATCATGCATCCACTTTATGAGACATTTCAATACCCTTTGTTATACCCAGAAGGGAATCCCGGTTGGCACGTCGAAAAATTAAATAAAAACGGCGGTAAGCTCAGCCAATTGAAATACGTTCGATGTTTATTGTTGTCGGAACCGCGATTTTCTGAATTAGGCAGACTATCGGAAGAATGGTTGGTTGACATGTTCTGTAGAATCTCGGAAGAACGTTTGCGTTATATATATCATTTACAAAATCGGGACTCGAACGGAGCGGTTCGGACCGCGACGCTCCACGAGGTCAGGACCAGCGTCCAGAATTTTCAAGGGGACGAGACTATACTAGGGGAAGGCGTCGATGCCGGGCGAGTCTATCTACCTAATTCTTTCACTGGAGGTCCCCGCTACATGAAAGTAAAGTATATGGACGCGATTGCATTAGTGAGTCGATCGGGGACACCGTCATTTTTTGTAACATTTACATGCAATCCCAAGTGGCCAGAAATAAAACAATCCACTGCTCCAGGCCACGGACCGAATCCCCTTATATGCTCTCGTGCTTTTAACTTACGTTTAGCGGAATTATTGCGGGATATTAGGTCGGGACGTTGGTTCGGTAAATGTATGTATATAATGCACGTTATAGAATTTCAAAAACGCGGTTTGCCACACGCTCATATCACCTTCAGGGTAGAGGGCGGGGGGCCCGTCCAAAATGTAGATATCGATAAATTTGTTAGAGCAGATATTCCTGACGCGAACGAGGCCGGAGGTAAATTACGAAAGGCGGTTCTCGACCATATGGTCCACGGACCGTGTGGTCCCCCGCATCGGACTAATTTGCCTTGCTGGGACAGCGCCAAGTTAAAATGCTCCAAATTTTTCCCTAAACGGGAAACAGATACTACATTTTGCGACGACCGCGGTATCGTTAATTTGCGTCGCGACAGTAAAAACACCGCGTTAATTAAATATCGAAATCGTGACATAATCGTTAATGACTTATGGGTTGTACCGTACAACGCCGCTTTGCTTTTAAAATATGACGCGCATATTAACGTAGAAATTTCGTCGCAACGCGCTATAGTCAAATACTTATTTAAATACATTACTAAAGGGCCGGACCAATCGCGCGTTGCTGTAGTATCGGAAAATAGTAATATAGATGAAATAAAAGAATATGTCACCAAACGGTATCTCGGCTCGAGCGACGCGGCGTGGAGAACGTTAGAGTTCGACGTTACGGCCCGCGAACCTAACGTTAAACAACTCGCAGTACATCTCGCGGATCGTCAGTCTGTCTTCTTCAAACGAGGCACTGAAGCGGTAGTCGCGGAACAGGGCGGTAGCTCTGATTTAATAACTTATTTTAATAGACCCGTTGGTGACAGATTCGATTCACTCACCTATTTAGATTTCTTCGAACAATATTTAGTTCACGCGAAACGTCCAAATACAAAAAATCAAATATTCGCGACGTCAAATAATAAATTCGTAACGAAGCGTGTTCGGGGTGAATTGGTCGCGCGTCTGTTTTGGGTCGCGCCTAATAGAGGTGAACAATTTTATTTAAGAATATTATTAAATTCACACCCGTGCAGGGATTATAAAGATTTATTGAATCTCGGCGGTCCGGATTGTAAAACGTTTCAGGAGGCTGCAAAAGGTCTCGGTCTCGCGGACGACGAAGTCGAGTATGAAAAAGCTATGATGGAGGCTTCTTGCTTTTTCACCGGACCGCGCCTTCGTAGCTTTTTCGTTCTCCTGGCTTTGAACGCCGCCCCAGTGGCGTCGATCTGGGTCACATTTAAAGATCAATTATGTGAAGACTTTTTATATCGTTCGTCTGATAGTCGCGATAAAGCCGAAAATATGGCACTAATCGAAATCGGCCGCATGCTCCAGAAACACGGGTGTTCTTTAGAACAATACGGTTTGCCTGACGTCGTCGACAGCACCACAGAATTAGGCCGCGAACGCGTCGAACATGATTATCACGATTCCGTAACATTCGTCGAAGAGTGGGTACCGAAATTGTCTTCTGAGCAGCGCGAAATTTTTGATTACGTTAGTAAACTGTGCACAGACGAGACTGCACGTGCAGCAGACAATACTGCTATTTTTGTAGACGGTCCCGCGGGCACCGGTAAAACTTTATTACTAAATGTTATTGCTGCTCACGTGCGCGGAAGTCTCCGAGGTGTCGTTCTGTGCACGGCCAGCTCGGCTATCGCTGCTCAGAATTACAAGGGCGGTACCACCGCTCATAGCATGTTCAAATTTCCCGTCGAAATTTTGGACGACCTTAGTTATTGGGCTGTCACGAACGGATCTCAAAGGGGGGAACTCCTTCGTAAATGTAATGTAATTATTTATGACGAAGCGCCCATGGCGCATAAATTTTTGATTCATCTACTCGACAGATCCTTCCGCGATTTAATGAAAAATGATAGTCTTTTCGGCGGTAAGATTATCATTTTTGCCGGCGATTTCCGTCAGATTCCGCCGGTCACACCGAACGCTAAATCAAATTTCGACGTTTTGAATTGCTCTGTCAAAACTTCTTCCGTCTGGTCGCAATTAAAATCGTTTTCATTGATGACATCGCAACGGTGTCGAGAGGACCCGGGTTATGCGTCGTTCTTATTAATGTTAGGGTCGAATCGTCTGTCCTCTCGTACGTTAGGTAACGTTAATAATTTAGTCGAATTAAATTCAATAGAATGCGTCCGCGATTTGAACGATTTAATTAGCTTTGTTTTTCCTTCAGATGTCATCAGTGACTCGGACGCGTGCGCGGATAGAGCAATATTAACTTCACGGAACGACGCGGTACGCGAAATTAATAAAGTAATCTTGGATAGGGTACCCGGCGACGTATTACATTTTTACGCGATCGATAAAATGGACTGCGAGAACATGGATCAAATATTTTTGTGTTCCGACGCTTTGAATAGGTTGCAACCGCGCGGTATTCCAGAATATGATCTACAATTAAAACAGGGTGCTCTGTGTATGATCATGCGTAACCTTAGCTTCGCGGACGGTTTGGTGAACGGCACCAAAGTCATCGTAGTTAGTACTTCCCCACGATTGATCACGGTGCGAAAACCTGGAGCGACTCTCGAATATTTAATACCGCGAATTCTCTTCAAGACCTCCATCGATCCGAAAAGTCCGTTAGTTATGTGTCGTCGGCAATTCCCTTTACAGAATTGCTACGCTATGACCATACACAAGAGCCAGGGACAGACCATTGCTCGCGTCGGGGTAGATTTGAGATCCGACGTGTTCAGTCACGGTCAATTATACGTAGCGTTAGGTCGCGCCCGCGAAAAAAAATCGATTAAAATACTATTACATAAAGATAGGTTCGCGGACGGCAAACCGTACGCGAAAAATGTAGTTATCGATCAGCTGCTCAATTAGGTAGGTAAATATGCAGTTTTCTGAAAGGTGTAAAATTGTTCACCCCTATAATCTCTGTTGGCAATTTATTTATTTTAATCATGTTGACGTGGCTATTCCGTGTGTTATTTAGTTAGTAATTTATTTATTTTAGTTACTCTTAATTTAATGTGATATGGATGGTGTGTAAGTGTAGGTACTCGCATAGAAATGTAGTTGAATGTTCGACTTTGTTATAACGATATTGTGCGTTTCAGGAGAACAGGCGATTACATGAGAGACCGATCGATAATGGAGCTCTCGGTGTTTACTGGGTTCACGTACAAACGCTGAGCGACGTGTAAAGTCGATCCGAAATCGTGCGTTGTCGAGACATTCAATCCTGCTCGACGGTCGGATGTACGAGTGACACGAGGCGAGATTACAGGTGTTGAGCGCGTTCGACGGACGAGTGTATCGAGAGATGAACGGAATAATACGGTACGAAACCGGTGTCAGAGCGGGTAAGTGGGAGATGGATTTGGAAGTCTGTACGTCTCACTGAATGTGTGGCGGATGAGTTTCGTCGTGGTATGAGTCCCAGCCTTCAGGTCGACAGTGTCATTCTCCATTACTTCCCTCATCTTCCGACCAGATGGTCGAGTGTCGCGTATCTCATGTGAGGTTCGATATCGACGAACTTTTTAACAGCGACACTTGTATCGTCGTGGCTAATGTACCTATGTCCAGCTGTCCTCTATTGAACTGCACTCGGCGACTTCGGTCAGCTTCCGACTGAATCGAACGTGCTGTAGTGATATGGTGTTTGCATACCGCGCGGCATGTTACTACAGAACTTTCGATTCTGTGGGAAGATAACCGATATCGTCAAACGCTGTTCAATAGATGACAGATGGGGTGTACTGACCGCAACAAATGTCGTCGTTCATTGGATACATCGATATCGGCGTCCTATGAGATACGCAATGTTCGGTCATCCGATCGGAGGACGGCGGGAGTGAAGAGGAAAGTTGCTGTCGACCTGGGAGTCGAGACTATCGCGTATCGCGGCCCGTCTGTCATGCACCCAGTCGAGTCGTCTCTTTTTTGTACATCAGACTTTCGACTCCTCTCCTCGCCGTCTCTTGACACCGGTCTCGCGCCGTTTTTCCGTCATCTCTGTACACTGTATCCGTATCCTCGCCCAGTCACTCGTGCGTTTGACCGCTGAAGAATTGTATGCTCAATCGCTCATGATTCTCGCGTCGGCCGACACGCGACGCCCAGCGTTCGTATCCCTGACTCGATGATATCGGGTGTTTCGCTTGGTATCGATCTCTCGTGTGGTCATTCGTTCTCCTGAGATGTATCTTGTCATTGTGTGACACTGTTGCATATTAGACTACATTTCTATTAAGCTCATCATCATACATTTATGTATATGTTTATACATTCATACTGCTTGTAGTTAGTTTGCTTTGTATCTTTTTGAGTTTTAGTTTGCTTTATACTTATACTAATTACACTTGCACACACGTATGGTTTATGTATTTACAGGGTATTTAGTTTTTTTTACAGGGTATTTAATGTAGTTAGGTAGTGGATGAGGCCTAATAGGGGGGTACCACGTTAAAAAAAACGCGCTGCGAGCGTACCTCCTGGGTGGCGTGGAAATTAGCTCACACTATGCGAGCCCACTAATAATAGAACTGCAAAAACCGTCATTATGTTCCTCGCGCTTTCGCACGAACTTTATTAGTAAAAAAATCAATGAAATTAATACTTTATATAGAATCTCAAAAAAAATTATTAAATATTGTTAAAAAAACTTCTATGTGAGTAGTTAACTTTTTTTTTTGTACAAAAAAGCTGAAACCGTGAAATTAGCTGCAAGTCCAGTTCTATTCTTAATTGGCTCGCATAGTGTATAGGGTGAAGTGTTGGAGTAGAAGTACATGGAGGAAAAGTACCCCAAACATAGCAAATTTTACTTAAAGGAAAACAGTTTGGGATGCAATGTTAATTAGAGAGATTTGTTCCTTATCATTCAGCCTATTTGGTTAATAAAAATATATTATTTCAAATTTTCACATTTTACCAAATTCTCTTTTAATGTAGTTTTACTTATTTTTAATAAAAATAAAAGCCTTTCCCTCCAAGTATGTCTCCAACTTTCCACCCTGATTCAATCAACCGATCCACTGAATTGTTACGCCTTTATTTCACAGGTATAGGTAGAGACTAAAGACGGCGGAGCGCCACTTGCCACGATCCTGGGACAATTCCTTCTCTTCCTTCACATACGCGATTCTCTTCATACAAGCCTGTTCTGTTCTATTTATGTAAGCATTTCCTAATTAAATCAAATAAGTCAATGACATGATTATTTATTAATTATGATTTTAGAAAGCCCAATATTTTATTATTATAGTATCTCATAATTGCTTAGATGAATAAATATGTTTTTGTTAATAAGTGAATTGTTCAACATTTATTTCATATTAAATAATCTATAACTTTTACAGATGCCTCCACCAGTTAAGGACGCTGACCTTGAGATGCGCGGTAGACATTTTATAAGTGGTGCTGGTGGTGTGGGGTGAGGTAGAACGCGAAGAACTCCTTTCCTTACCGCATATAACAAATAAGATGTTGTTTTCTTTGTCATTTCAAAATTACATTCAAAAATTGACCCCCTGCGCTCTACTTGTAAGCGGTACACTTACCTACCTACTCGTATATGTGTTTTTAAGTATACCTATATCTCAATATGTTTTAGCCACAAATTATAATTGTTTTGATGAATAAATATATTTTTGTTAATAAATAAATTATTTAATGGTTTTATTTCTTACGAAATAATCTTTGTTACGAAGAGGAGAAGAAGAGTTTGTAAGAATAATATTCTTACGAAGTCGTGGCAGTCAATTTTTGTTTTAATTGAAAGCAGATTTCGTTTTAATATGGTGCAAAAGTATAATAATGCATTTAAAGCGCCATCTATACGCGCTTGTGTGCACCTGATGGGTCGTTGCGAATAGTAGTACCCTTCAACGGCCACTAGGTTTCTACTTATATTTTATTGATTTACATTTTTAAAGCATTTATAATTATTTCTTATTCGTTTGTTTTATTTGTAAGATAATAAAATACAAATTCCAACAAATTATTAGTAATATGCATTACAAAGTATTCAACAGATACTCTTATAAATCACATTAACACCACACTACAAAAAATTTTACTACTACACAAATCCCTTTTCCATCAAGGAGTAAACAATTATGTAATAACTAATTTTATTTTGTATTGTTATTAGTGTTTGTATACTGGTAGCAAAAACATATACATATGTATACCCGTAGTTTTAACTTTGTTCTAAGACATGATTTTCAAACAGTTATACTACAGTTAACATTTCTAAAAAAAATTGATCCTAATTCTAATATGAAATATGAAACTTCCATTGTTTGAATCTAGGTACAGTAGGTACCTACCAAACATAAAACATGTTTCAAATGTATGCACCGACTTCAGATATATGCTAAATAAAATGCAGACAATTAATTTATAAATAGATAATAAGCATTTATTTATGTTTATGCTTATTAAATTGTGTGTATGCGTGTGTGTGTGTGGTACTCTATTAAAATTATTTTTTACTTTTTAGTGATTTTTGTGTTTTATTTAGAAGTCGGTTCAATTTTAAAAATAGAATATTTTATTCTATAAATGGGACCAATGCCGACATATTCTATCCAACAAAAAAAGAATCATCAAAATCGGTCCACAAACGGCGGAGACACGAGGGAACAACGCCACGAAAAGAAAAATACACGACGAATTGATAACCAACCTCCTCTTGATGTCGGTTAATAAAAATGTTTGCACTATCGTAAATGTTGTTCGGAACAATTACAGGGCAGCATATAAAGTCTACTATGAATATACACATGATACATAAAAAAAAAAGAAAATTCCCAATTAAATATCTTAGTTTTATGTTTTTAAAGCAAATTTTCTTCCTGAATCGTGGAACCCATTGCGGCAAACATATTATTTACCTGCGCACCACGGTCACCCTCCGCGGGCCGCTTGCGCCCGCGGCGCTTACCCAACAGCTAGTACTAATATATAGCTGCAATACCACTCACTCACTCACTGACATCAATTATTTCGTACTTGCCGGTATAGTGGAGGGTAGCGGTTTTTTGAGTCGTATAGAGCACGTCCCAAAACCGTCGAGAAAAATACGACTTTGACCGGAAGTCGATTCTGGACCGGAAGTGGTAGCGATATCTCGGAAACGGGGCGAGTCGGGGCAGTCACCCCGTAGAGAAAGTTGTAGAGAATGTCGTCTTATGCCGAAATCAAAAAAAAAATTTTCAAAATCGGGCAAAAAAAATTTTTCCTCGATCGTATTTATATCCTTTTCCCGCCGGTACGCCAATATGAAACGGAGCATGGCGGTGGGCGTGGCCTAACAGCATCCGCGACGAGGCATTTTCGGGACGAACGATCGAAACGGCTTTACCTCGGTCAGTCGGACGGTGAGCGCGGCCGCGTGAACATCGAATTTGCTCCGCGCGGCGGGCTTTCTTTTAAATATCTCAAGAAGTAGATACGTCAGAGTAACCATGTAAAGAACAATTTTGTTCAGTGTGACCAGCACTATTTTTTTAAATTTTTGTTTTAGTTTTTTTTTAATTTTTTAAAATCTTCATATCTCGAAAAGTAGATACGTTAGCGTCACCGTGTAAAGACCAATATTGTTCAGTATGACCAGCACTATTTTTTTTTTAAATTTTTGTTTTTTTTTTAAATTTTTTAAAATCGCCATATCTCGAAAAGTTGATACGTTAGCGTCACCGTGTAAAGACCAATTTTGTTCAGTATGACCAGCACTTTTTTTTTTTAATTTTTGTTTTTTTTTTTTTAATTTTTTAAAATCTTCATATCTCGAAAAGTAGATACGTTAGCGTCACCGTGTAAAGATCAATATTGTTCAGTATGACCAGCACTATTTGCTTTTTTTTTTTTAATTTTCTAAAATAGCTATTACTCAAAAAGTACATACGTTAGCGTCAACGTGTAAAGACCAATATTGTTCAGTATGACCAGCACTACTTTTTTTTTAATTTTTTTTTTTTTAATTTTTTAAAATCGCCATATCTCGAAAAGTAGATACGTTAGCGTCACCGTGTAAAGACCAATTTTGTTCAGTATGACCAGCACTAATTTTTTTTTTAATTTTGTTTTTCTTTAAATTTTTTAAAATCGCCATATCTCGAAAAGTAGATACGTTAGCGTCACCGAGTAAAGACCAATTTTGTTCAGAAACGTAAACGCTTTTAGATGGCGAGCTAAATATTTTCAAAACTGCCTAAAATCTATTCGATCTAAGACGTTTTACGACAAAAAGGGCCTCCGCGGGCCGCTTGCGCCCGCGGCTTTTACCCAACAGCTAGTACTAATATATAGCTGCAATACCACTCACTGACTCACTGACTGACATCAATTATTTCGCACTTGCCGGTATGGTGGAGGGTAGCGGTTTTTTGAGTCGTATAGAGGGCGTTCCAAAACCGTCGAGAAAAATACGACTTTGACCGGAAGTCGATTCTGGACCGGAAGTGACAGCGATATCTCGGAAACGGGGCGAGTCGGGGCAGTCACCCCGAAGAGAAAGTTGTAGGGAATGCCCTATAATTTCGAAAACGATACTTTTTTTTTCAAAATTGCTCGAAAAAAATTTTTCCTCGATCGTATTTTTATCCTTTTCCCGCCGGTACGCCAATATGAAACGGAGCATGGCGCTTGGGCGTGGCCTAACAGCATCCGCGACGAGGCATTTTCGGGACGAACGATCGAAACGGCTTTACCTCGGTCAGTCGGACGGTGAGCGCGGCCGCGTGAACATCGAATTTGCTCCGCGCGGCGGGCTTTCTTTTAAATATCTCAAGAAGTAGATACGTCAGAGTAACCATGTAAAGAACAATTTTGTTCAGTGTGACCAGCACTATTTTTTTAAATTTTTGTTTTAGTTTTTTTTTTTAATTTTTTAAAATCTTCATATCTCGAAAAGTAGATACGTTAGCGTCACCGTGTAAAGACCAATATTGTTCAGTATGACCAGCACTATTTTTTTTTTTAATTTTTGTTTTTTTTTTAATTTTTTAAAATCGCCATATCTCGAAAAGTAGATACGTTAGCGTCACCGTGTAAATACCAATATTGTTCAGTATGACCAGCACTAATTTTTTTTTAAACTTTTGTTTATTTTTTAATTTTTTAAAATCGCTATATCTCGAAAAGTTGATACGTTAGCGTCACCGTGTAAAGACCAATTTTGTTCAGTGTGACCAGCACTTTTTTTTTAAATTTTTTTTTTTTTTAAATTTTTTAAAATCTTCATATCTCGAAAAGTAGATACGTTAGCGTCACCGTGTAAAGATCAATATTGTTCAGTATGACCAGCACTATTTGCTTTTTTTTTTTAATTTTCTAAAATAGCTATTACTCAAAAAGTACATACGTTAGCGTCACCGTGTAAAGACCAATATTGTTCAGTATGACCAGCACTACTTTTTTTTTTTTTTTTTTTTTAATTTTTTAAAATCGCCATATCTCGAAAAGTAGATACGTTAGCGTCACCGTGTAAAGACCAATTTTGTTCAGTATGACCAGCACTAATTTTTTTTTAAATTTTGTTTTTTTTTAAATTTTTTAAAATCGCCATATCTCGAAAAGTAGATACGTTTGCGTCACCGTGTAAAGACCAATTTTGTTCAGAAACGTAAACGCTTTTAGATGGCGAGCTAAATATTTTCAAAACTGCCTAAAATCTATTCGATCTAATACGTTTTACGACAAAAAGGGCCTCCGCGGGCCGCTTGCGCCCGCGGCCTTTACCCAACAGCTAGTTAGAAATATAAATCCCCTTTTTACCATTGCCTTCTTTGTAAAAAATAAATAAACACTATTTCTTGATAACACACATCTTACAACAATAACTAAATGAATATTTGATTTGTTTATCACTCACCTCAGTCCACAGTGCATGTACAGTAATTCTGTTATCTATCGAGGGTGGTGGCAAGTCGACTTGATCACGTGTATGAACACTGGGCGGGACCACTCGGGCACATCGCTCCACTTCCATCTTATCGAACCCTGTCTCGACCGCATCGTAGAACTCGTCGTCTGGTAACCGAGAATGAGGACCCTCCTGTAACAAGGTTCAATTGGGAAGGTGTATATGGTGACAGCTATCTTTTTTACACATATTTAATTAATATAGTTGACACGTGTTTCTGGAAAACTTTTATAATTGTGTTGTTATTTTCTTTATTAATTTGCAAATTACGATTATA